>WARS01000025.1:0-1365745 GCA_008933995.1 Datnioides undecimradiatus
TTGTGCTAAAATCACCTCAACCAAACTTTTTTTTTTTTTTTTTTTTTTAAATCAAAAACGCAGACAACTGAATTTTTCCTCTTTGATCAAATGCACTTTCATTATCATGGGGGTTCAACTTTTTGTGCCATTGCTTGTGTGGATATGACTATGGGAACACAACCTTGTCTACTACACTTCACTGAAATGCATACTCGAGGCCTCTAGCACCTTTTAGCCATACAGTATACAAATGTACAGAGTTGTTTAAAAAAAAAAAAACGTGCAAGACTCACGGATAAAAGACTCTGTTTCCAATACTTAAGGCAAAAAACAATTCTCATATATACCAATATACATATATTTCAGATTATTACATCTATCAAAACTGTGTTTTTCTAGACTGTTCTGGTAAACATATGCTGCGACTGACCGTGGTGACCTAATGTACGTACTAGAGCTAAAAGTGCGGAATGACCATGTCAAAGTCAATGCAATGCCCTCTAGCAAATACAAAAAGAAACTTTCATTATTTGCCAGTTTCCTTCAGTTTGTTTTTTTTGACTGCCTGTTAATCTATAGGCCTGTGTCTTTTATTGGAGTGTAGGTCAGGAATGCCAAAACTGAAGATCTCAAAAAACAAGTGAGTGCCCAGTAGAAAAGTGCAAAATACGCCAGTGTGTTTCTTCAAGCTCCAGACCTGGACAAGGACCAGCACCTATAGCTGGGACACCTTCCTGGGCAGAGGCCTTGGTCTGGGGACTCGAGGATCGGAGGTGCCGTCCAGCTTCATGCTGCCGGTGCGGAGCTGGTGGGGCTTGGGTGGCAGGGCCGGGGGGTCCGTCGGTGGGGGGATGGAGAGACTGTGAGGCAGCGGCACGGGCCTGCGGGGGTTGTTCCTCTCATACACGCTATAGGGCGGTGGGGTCTTGTTCTCTCTGCGGATTGGCTCGTCTGAGCTGCTGGACACCGAGTTTGGCAAGGTGGTGGGAGGAGGCAGCGGGTGGGGTGGGTGATCGCCTGCAGGCAACTCAGTGCCCGAAGCTTCCGACACGCTGCAGCGGCTCAGAGAAGAGATGCCACTGCTGTAGCTGCCGGAGAGGACGGGGGAGTTGGAGACCAGGCTGGTAGACTGGCACTCGGTGGGCGAAGGGGTGAAAGGTGGCACTGTGGTCTGGAAACAAAGAATGAAGGAGATCAAACATTTTTGAAGAGCAGGGATTCACAGCCTTTTTGACTTGTGACCTGAGACAGTTTAGAGCTTAGTCATTTAGATAAACAAGACTAATTGGCAAATGTTTTAAACACCAGTTAATTGTTTGTAGAACAACTGAACGCCCCCTGAAACTCTCATTTTAATGACCTCGAGGAGTTTAACGTTTAACCTTGCAGCAGTGAGAACGAAGCACACAACGGCAGGGACATCTCTGGCCACATCCAGCCACACCAAGTCTCCAACCGGCAGAAGAAACCATGCTTTTCATCTTGATTTTCAGCCTCTCCTCATCATTTTTAGGCATGAATGCCAAACTTTTCCAGTCTGTAGCTCCTTAAGTGCTTGATGATTTGCTGCTTTTCTTTGTCTTACAGCAAAGGAGGGCAGCAACTGATTGTTTTAATCATCTTAATTATTGATTTCTCTGTAATTCTTTTACATGAATTGATCAATTGTGAAAAGGGCCCACCACACAGTCTAAGGGCCCATGGTGATGTAATTTCTGCCAACTGTGATCATTAAACGATTACCTCGATTACCTTGATTGACTTATCAATTAACAGCTTTACAGCAAAGTGAAACTCTTTGGTTTTTGGAGTTTTGATCATTCCAATAGGTCTCATTAGGCTCCTTAAGATACTGTGATGTTCATTTTCCAAGACCAAACAGCACAAAAGCTGATTAAATAATTGAAAATACTTATTATCTGCAGCCCTAAAGAAGCTTCTAAGGAATTATATGTCTCAGATTGTTTCATTTAAAGGATTATCAGAAGACCTATACTGTGTTTATAACAAAATCTGCATACAGTCAGCAGATTATCTTGAAAACATGGCTGAGAACCTTTGATAGGCAGCATCCTGCAGTTATCGATTAATATATTTTTCAATATATTTTTTGAATAAATATATCAAACACACAACACTTTTTTATCAAAATGTGAGCCCAAAATATAGTGGTCCAGCTAGTCAGTGTTGGTTAATCACGCGACCATATGCATCCTCTATTCTGCCGCCTTTAACACATGTGCTGACACAGCCATACAGCAACGATAAATACTCAATAAAAAGAGTCAGCCAGCAGACTGAGAGGGCCAGGTTTTTCCACTCTATCAGCCGGCCTTGTGCACCGAGACGAAAAAGCACAATATGCCACACTCTTGCCCCCTTCACCCCACCTCAAAAATCCGATCACTCAACAAAATGTTTTTCTAAGCAATTACACCATGCTGCCATTGTACCTGCTAAAATTTAATTGGATCTAGTGGAGTATACAATTGATCAGTAAGCTTGTATCGTTCATGCTACAGGGGACACGCAGAAAGAGAGGTATCCATTTGACATGCACGACTGGACAAACCTTTTCACATCTGGGCCCCGCATGATGAAAATCAGTTTATTTAATACAGTGCTGACAAGCAGTTTAAGCTCCTGTCCCAGTTTTCCAGAGAGAGGCTACCACTAAATATCATTTCTACCTCTGGAGATGAATAAGTGCAGCCCTGTCAGACTGGCACCGTGTGTTTTCTGCAGGTTCACTACTGTCCTGGGGTTTGTGGTCTGGTAATGGGCCCCTGGCTGCATTGACTGATGTGTGTGTGTGTGTGTGTGTGTGTGTCTGTCTGTTTGGCGTGTGTGCGTTCATGAGCCACATAATGGGGCCTGCTGGAGGTCCACGGAGGAGTCGTGTCTGGCTGTGCTGTGATGGGCAGCTTGGTACTTCGCTCCAGGCCTCTTCTATTGCCACGGCACACGTTCCCAAACACACGTACGTGCTTGAACATACACACACACACACACACACACACACACAAATGTGAAGACATGCACACTCCTAGCTAGACACACAAAATTGATTGACAGAGCACGCTGAGCGCCAAGCTGCCACTCACACTTTCCAGAGTTCCAGAACACACACACACACACACACACACACACACACACACACAGACTACACTAACATGCACAAACAGCCGCATTCATGGTAGCTGTCACATGTAAGAAGACATCACTCCCACAACAAAGCTTGGAGCTTCACACTGTAGCTTGTGACAAGCCCAAAAAGAAAATACAGTTAGCTCACTTGCTAACCTTTCCTGGACCTCTCCTGCTTCTGCACACTGGTATTAAGGACTTGAGAGGCTCATTAGCAATAAATGAGAGCTCGGAGACAAAGCGACAGTGATCAGTTAAACTGTAGATAAACATAAAAACACTTGAGGTCAGATCGGGTTTCAACACTTCTCAGCTGAGAGAAGAAACATTCGGTTCAGGTCTAATACCATCAGTATTAACGGAAAACATCATGACAAATATTGTTCAGTCTTAAATGAAAATTGAATGAAATGACAAGTCCATGTGAGTAAAGTCAGACAAACCCATCTGGTGGTGCAAATTTTTGGCAAACAGCCTAGGTGACATCCTCTCAAAGCTCAAAGCTTGAAGGCAGACACCAGTTGGCATCTACCAGGTGTACATTTAGCTGACGCCACGAATGCCCTCCAGCCAGTCTCGATTTGGGTCCTTGTTGGGACAGCCGTGTCAGGAAAACTACAAAATCTGCAGCACTGGAGCAGTTAGCAGCTTCAGTGAGCAGTAATGCAGAGCTCCCAGGCATTGGGTTAAAACAGAGTAAGATAAAGACCCTGGAGCTGGCTGGTAAGACGCTAGCAGTGCAGGATAAAGCCCCCCTGAGGCTGTCGCTAAGCAAGGTCAGGCTGTCTCAGGAAAAAGAAAACTGGAAAAAAAAGCTCAGACCAAACAGAACAAGTAAGTGACAGGAAGAGAACCAACCTTTTGCGGCGATCTGGACGCGGAGACGGGGGACTGCGACCTCATGTTTTTAGCCGAGGAGCCTGCTGACAACCAGACGGGGGAGAGGAAGAGAGGGAGAAGAAAAGAGGGCACATTCAAATTAGGGGAGCTTTTTTTTTCCCCCATTCACCGCGATGACACAGCATGACTCACACAAACATACACACATGGAGCTGAGAGGGCCAGTGGCTTAAAGCATCAATGAGTCAAATAAGCGCTGATGTTCTGCAGGTCCTTTAGGCTGCCTTAAGCTGTTTCTACATCCAACAGCTGTTACTGCTTTGTGCAATGAGGGCAGAAAAAGTGAGTGGGGAGGAAAAAAAAAACACTCCATGTGCTTATTACGCTGCGGGGCAGCACAATATATCAGAAAGCACTAGGGAATATGTCAAGTCTGTTGCATCTGTAAATAAGTAAATAAGTAAAACACAGTTTGGGTTGATGGTGGTGAAAACTGTTGTTGAAATGTAATGACAAGCATTTCTCACAGGGGCCTGAAAAAAAGGAAACAACACCACAAATCCAGGGAATTGACTGGAATTTCAATTGGGATTGACTTCAGCCCTCTCAAAGTCCACAAAGATTTTCACACTTGTCCTCGGCTGTGCTAACCTACCCGGAAATATCAGCATTTCAAGCCTGTTAGGAAAGAAAACGCTGTTGTCATCATGTATGTGGATGATATTTGGCAGCAGGAGGCCAGAGACAGTCAGCTGCAGACCACAGATGGGAAAATGTCATAAGAGGAGGAGGTGGAGGAGGAGGTGGGGGAAGCACCAGGTGTCAAAAGTCAGAGCGGAAAATTAGTACCATTCTTCATCGGGTAGGGGGTTTTCGCCACGATCGGCCACTTTACCTGAGTACGGTGGCCTAGGAGGGACGGGAGGGCATAGCAATTTGCCAACAGAGTCAGAGAAGGATGGAGCGCCCTCTTTGACACTGTCAAGGCTCCAGCTACTGGGCGTGGGTTTCACTTACAGTACACAAAAACATGACAAGTCACTTGACAGATTATGGGATTACACAAGACAACACAGTGGTAATCAAGCACATTTCACATGGATGGCATGACAACTGGGAAGTGATTAAGAATGATCAGTTGATGGTCGTGTACTCAGAACAGGGAAACTGTAGTGACACTGTTTTCACACCAAACGCTATGGCGCAGAATGACTCGCGTTAAACACGTCAGCTTCTAACGATGACTGATGGGATCTAACTGACTGAAGGTAATGTGTCCGATCATCTATCTATCATCAAAAGAAGCTGAAAATCCAACTTTTTGTTCTTCATTGTGGTGGGTGGGTCATTCTGGCGCAAAATGAAAAATGAAAGATATTTTTTACTTTTATCTCTGCTTTTTTACTTATACTATTATATTCATTGTTATAGAGCCACACTTTAGACTTGAATCCAAGTATTCTGAAGTTTCTCTGCTTTAACCATAATGTCTTCCTTGATGCCTGAGAAGTGACTGCTGATTGTGTTAACACCCCTTGTCATATCTATCTTGCCCTTTTTTAGATGGACTTCAGATGATTTCATGATTTCATTATTGGAAAAAGTAACATTTGCTGGCAGAGATGCGGTCGAACAAACATCTGAAAAAGCCGCATTTGTGGGTGATGGAGTATTGTTTAAAATAAACCAATTAGGAGCATTTAAACATCAGATACATGCAAACCACAAACAAGCAATTATTTCCATTTGTCCACCTTTAACATTCAGATTTCAATTCGTGGCCAAAAAAAAAACCCCGAAAGGCACTAGCACAGTTTCTGCTTTCAAGGCTGCTTTTTATTTAGTTTAGGAGTTGTTGTTATTGTGAGAAAGTATAATTCAGAGAAATTATTGTTCCGTGCATTGCCACACTTGGTGCTAAAACAGCCTAACAGGGTTTCCTAAATATAGACTTCACATCACCACGGATAAGCTATAAACACAGTTTTCTTAACCGACACTACTTTTGCTCACACTGGATCAAATTTTAAGCTGCAGAAGTGTCTGCACCTGAAGGAGCCGCGAAAGGGATTAATAAAGTACTTTCGAGCAGACGTTTCTGTAATAAAATAAAATGGAATCAGACACTGTAATTGAAATCACAGTCAGGGAGATTGGACAGGTTAAAGTGTGGTAGCCTGATGTCTGTGTACAGCCGTTACTGAGCAGGCATCAGGAGGCGTTTCCTTTCATTTTCATCTCAGAGTCATACTGACGACGCCCTGTATTTGGTATAATGGAGTTATAATTTAAGCAGACGATGAGAAAACCGACACCTTTATTCGATCGCGGGTTTCTTGTAAATCTCGACACCTTTTTCCCCTCATTGGCGTATGCACAAGGGTGTCGCGTCGCCATATTGTGGCTGTTCATCTTGCTCGCGCTGCATTATTTACAGATCACACTTGAATCACATGGAGAGGTGTGTGTGCGTGTGTGTTTGCCTGCAAGTCACAGGGAAGCAATCACATCCCCACACCTCACTCTTTATTTTTTAAGGTGTCTCGTCCGCAATCCTCCCTAATTATTCCACAAAGTGCTCTGAGAGTGCCTCCCTTTTTTTTTTTTTTTTTAAGGCAGTGGAAGGAAATTAAATGTCACGTGTTCATTTTATACCCTGAGTTTTGCAGAAGTTCTGAGGAAAGCAATCTAACTTTTCTGCTTTTCAGGGTTTTTTTTTTTTTTTTTTTTAATTACACATGGAGAGGGGGGGTGGGGTTCAGCTCTCAGTCTCAATTCACAGGCATATTTTTCCCAGAAAATGCAAGAAATATGTATCTCCCCTTCGACGGTGCTGAGCGAAATGACAACCAGGGGGCCGAACTAATAGATATGCATTCATACATATGAATGTCACACACGTCCATCAGCAGCGCAGGAATAGTACCTGCCATTTCATTACTCTTTCAGGATGAGGGGAGATGAAACGCTGAAGACGGTGTGTCTGGTTAGAAGTCGGAGGAAAATGGAGGCCAGCATGTGTGTGTATGTGTGTGTGTGTGTGTGTTTTAGAGCGTGTGTGTATCCTGAGGAGCCCCCAGACGCAGCTGTGTGAAGACAGACGCTTCCAGTCACTGTCAAAACACACACACTGCATGTCTGGCCAGAAGACCACCTCTCTGGATGGTGGTGTAAGCATCGATGAATAATAGCGAGGACGTCTGTTACTGCCGGGGCGTTATTGTGCTCCACTGAAGAGGGCTTTTGTTAAGAAACTTTGCATCTGAATTATGATTAAAGGACACATGCTGGGGGACTTTGAATAAACGCTCTTTTCAATAACAATAATGAATGCACTTAACAGTTGAAATAAAATTTAAAAACTACCATAGAATATGTTTAATAATAAAGTGTCTTCATATATTGGTGTTATTATTCTGCTGGGGCTCCCTGCGGTGACAGTGTGTTTCTAAGAATGTGCACAATCCTGACGAAGGATGGAGGCTAAGGATGTCAAGGAATATGCTAAGTGTTTTTACCTTTGTCTGGTGCTGAGAGGTTGGGGTCACTCTTTGGTAACGTGGTGTCGCCTATCTGATGAGGAGCAGCTCTCTGCACACGGAAAGAAACAGTCCCAACATTACCGACATGCACGTACATGCAGCATGAAACAGCGTCTCCGCGATAACACAGGTAAATAGCAGCTTTAACACACTGAGGAGTAATTGGATATTGGACGGTAGGAATAAATATCAAGGTGTGAAATCTCATTGACGAATTCAATGGAGGAGACAGAAGGAGACGGAGACAGCGGAACAGTCGCACGGACGCAGACGGACAGGAGGGGTGCTGAATGCGTAATGACCTTTATGTCTAGCGTGGTATTTGGAGAAGCGAGCGAGCCTCAAAAATAAAGAACTGAGATGGCTTTTTCTTGCCTTCCTGGCTCTAATTACAGTAAAAGATACAAGTGATCAATGTTTCTAATAATCAATACTCCATTAGCGGCTAATAGCTAGTCCTTGCCCGCTTGTCAGCTTGGAAATAATTATCTATACATTCTGAACGATTCCTCAACACAAACAGGCCAGACTGTGCCAGCAGCATCAGACGCTGCCTGTGTGAGATGAAAGAGCGTCGAAAAGCAAACCCTTTTTTTTTTTTTTCCTGTTACAGTAGCTTTGTCACCGAGGATGGAGTGTTTGTGTGATTGTGTTAGGCGCTGCCCTTCAGCTCAAGAGAAAGCTGCAATATCATGTTGTTCCTGTTGGCTCTTGTTCTCACTGTGGCGACGTTAGCTCGCCGTACTGGAATATACAGAGTGTGAGGCAAAGCTCGACTGTCTGACTTTAATAAAGTATTGGTATCAGCTGCTCTCGAAACACCCATGGAGGCCTTGTGGCACGTGCTGTCGTGCAGGAGGAAAGAAGGCAACCATTAAGATGTGCTGTTCAATGCAGACGTGACCTTGTTTGCCTCCGTGTGCACCTTTATGGGCAGATGTGTCAGTGTACGGCAATGTTTACAGCTAAGTTAGCGACCAATGAGATCACAGCCATCTGTAAGGCCCCAAATGAAAGAAAAAGAGTGTTCTTCTTCCATCACAAAACTAGCACATGTCCATCTGCTTACAGTATAGACTTACAGAGTGTTTCCCACTTTCCTGTATTCCCATTCCAAAATTTTCCAGTCATGATATCCTCAATAATGTGATTTTCCATAGAAACACACAACGTTCCTGGATAATGTCGCGATCCGGGTGGTTTCATGTTTATCGTTTTCATTATTGCAAATTTTTTGAGAAACTGCGTTCCGTCCGTCGTATACTGTGCCATTTGTTTTGATTGTACCACTGACACCTTAGCGTGTGCGTGTGTGTGTGTGTGTGTAGATGGATGTGTGTTATAACCTGTGCAGGGTCCAGGGGGTTGGGGAAGATGGCGCTGACCGGCCTCTCTCGTGGAGACAGACAGGCGTTTTCTCTGGAATGCTTGTGTTTCTCTGCCATCTGGGGTGAACCTGGAATGGACACGATGAGTTGTTAGAGCGGTAACACGCACGCGCCGCACATGAGAGCGTGCGCAACACATAAGGGACCAAATAGCAGCAAGGTGTTAGACTATTACCTACAAATACTGGCAATCAGGAAAGGCCAATCTCTCTTTCTCCCTCCAAGCCTCTCCACCATTCTTTCAGCCTCACTGGCTCCACAACATGATAAATGGCCTGCCCCCTTCCCACACACGCGCACACACACACAAACCCAACCTCCTCAGTTGGACTGGACAATCACAAAAGACGGGGACACACGCCAACCTCTGACACAGAAACATATGTAAGACATGCACGCTGCGACAGTCCACCAGCACACACACACACGCACACACGCAAACACTCGCTCACACCATTTTCTCTCACACTTCCCCTCATCTGCTGTTAGCCACTGTGTGGATCTTGATCCATTAGTGAATGTGATACCACTTGGAAGGCCATCATATGAGCGTGAGATAGCCATCGCTGGCTTCCATTCAGATAACACACAAGCAATAATTCTCTCCGGGCTTTATGGGTAGTCAGAGGCCACTTTTATAAGGGCGCCGCCCGCTGCCAGCCGCTTGCCAAAGGGGAGTGTATACGCTTCCATAAACGTCTTCATATATTCTTACTTTTTATGATGTGGATCAGGCAGGAACATTTGAGCACGGCGAGATAAGAGGGCAGACGGAAAGGCATTAGATATTCACACTCCACTGTAGAGGGGGCTTGGCCTGAGCTGGACTGGAGATTGTACTGAGGTCCAAGAGGGACACTCCATCGAGCCGTAATCATCTCTTACTCTCTCTTGCATTTTCACTGGCTGCATGTTTCTTTCAGCAGCATTTGTCTCCACGTCTCAGCCCATTTCATTTTTCATCTCAGCTCATTTTGAATTCTCTCTATTTTTCAGCCTCAACCCTGTCTCCTCGCTGTTTTCTTTCTTTCTTTCTTTTTTAACCTCATCTCCCTCTCCTGCGTGTATCTCTTGCCATGGTCTAACCTTGCTAACCTCGCTGGACAGGACGCTGCTGTGGTTTGAGAGAACATCATGTCGCGGAAAGGTCAAAGGTTTGGTTTCCGTGTTCGGCGTGTCCAGCTGAACCTCTGTCTGCCTCCTCCCGGGGTTGAGTCGCTGTGGATTGAAATATCAGCTAAAGGCCTACAGTGATAGCAACCTTACCTCTGGCACTGGAGGGGGCTGAGCTGGTGACGTTGGGCGAGGCAGAATGGTTGGAGCTGAGGCTTGAGGTAGACGGACTGGGCTGCAGGTGGGATGACACCAAAAACAATAACTACATCATTATCAAGAACCTTAACATCATAAACATGAATAACTTATTATATTTGTGGAATAAATAAGCTCACCTTATAATACATTATTCAGAAACTCACAACTTAAAGGCTCTATGTAGATAGATAGGTAGAATTATATGTGTTCTGCACTTTTCTGATTATTATGTCTAGTTTTTGTTTAGGAAATAAACAGAACAATATGCTTCTTCCGTGAGAGTCAGAGTCAGGCTTTTTGTTTATTTGTTGCTTGTGCCTTGTTAAAAAGTAAGGACTGATTGAAAGGAGTTGAGAAATATAAGCTTCTAGATTAGCTTAGCTTAGCATAAGGACTGGAAAAGTAAAAACACCTGCGTACCAGCTCCTTTTAATGCTCACCCATTAACATATTAAATACTGCCTGGTAAAATAAACAAATCTGCTTGTTTCTGTACAAAAACCATATAATAACAAGTCCAACAACAACATGTTGTGGCTTTATTATGTTTATTGCTTCATTATTCCTTGCTGGTGGGGGCAGCGTCTTGCTTGATTCTGTTGCCTGGCGACTAGAGCAAGCTACACAGCTGCTGCTCATAGATTCAGATTCATTGTACAGATGGGTTTGGTATTGATTTTATCATCCAACTTAATATTTCCCAAAAAGCCTTCCTGCGACGCACCGTCAAGTTGTTTGAAAAAAAAAAATCCACAATCCATCACAAAGTCTCCCGGTTGGGTGGGGTTTAGGATCACCTTAGAGTGAATTGGACTTGATCTATAGAATGGAAGCTATGATGTTCAAATGCAATATTGTGATTACTTTGGTCAGATCCATGACAACAGGCTCTTTTCCTTTGCTTCCTGTTCGTCCAGGTCTGCCAGGTGCGGCAGACGCCTTGCCAGGAGTTGTCGGCAGCTTTCTGAATTGGCTAAATCTAGTTACGATTACTGCCCGACTCCAGCGGGCTCCCTGGACGGGCCACACAAAGCACTGTGTCCTTATTCGATATAATCATGACAATTTGCTGGGCCGGACAAAACGCCGTAAAAACGGAGGGAGAGAAAGGAAGAAGAGGTCAAGGGAGAAGAGAAATGAGGATGGACCAGAGTGAGGGGGATTAAAAAGAATTGCAAGTGAAATCTGTATTGAGCAGGAGGGCAACGAGTGGACTCTTTCTGCTACCTCAGAAAGTAAGGTATGAGAGGTGTGTGTGTATGAGATGTGTGTATGAGAGAGGATTACCTGCATGTTGAAGACTTCATCCGAACTCTCGGACTGCCCTGTGATGTTGCTGACTTCGTTGGACGCCTGAGATGACAGAGAGGATGAGGAGTAGCGGTTCACGGCGGGGTAGCTGCAGGGGACTGAGGTGAGAGAAAGACAGAGAGAGAGAGAGAGAGAGAGAGAGAGAGAGAGAGAGACGGAGAGAGAGGGAGATGGTCATGGTGGCTTTCGGCAAAAGGAGATAGATCAGTTATAGTGTTTTATTTCATTAGCTTTCAGAGGTTTCACTCACCGAAAATTCAGCACAAGGCCGCCAAAAGGCAGGCAGGGAGGGGAAAAAAAGACAAACAGAGAGAGAAAATGTCAGATTATGAGAAGATAATCGATGCAGCAATCGCAACATTTCATAGAGCACTTGTCCGCCAAAAGGTAAAAGTTTAAAAGAAAGGTTAGAGAACAAACACAATGGGCTTTTCTTTTTAAAAAGGAAGGTTAAAGCAGAAGTCTTTGCTCCAAAAAAAAAAAAATGGATGTAACTTGGTTTTGTGTTGCCAAACAGAGTACAAAAAGAAATCAAAACTCAATAAAGTAAAACGCAAAATGTCACTGGGAGATGGAGTTGATGTGTGTGTCTGTGGCTTTGTGCACGGCTGTGCCCCCTGGGATCGGACTGTGGAGGTAGAATGTCGCAGGTAGACAGAGTGGCAGGGTCAGTGAACACATCAAAATACACGCGCGCGCGCACGCGCACACACACACACACACACACACACACACACACACAGAGTCTGCCTGCTGGTCCGGCGGCAGTCACACACAGAAATCTCCCTGTGGGTGCCAGCCAGCCGTCCCCACCTATTGTATGCCCAGATGGAGCCACACTGGCAAAGAACGGGAGGAAGAAGAGAGCAAAGGCACAGAGCACAGTGCTCCAGGTAACGTAGGGACACAAAAAAGTTTAAATAAAGGAAGAGAAGGAGGGAAGATGAAGGGAGAGATCTGTAGCGATCACATCAGGAGACAGCAAAGTATGGTGAGACAATTGGAGGCAGAGACTTCAGACTGAAATAAAAGAGCTCGTTTGGTCCTTTTTGAATTCCTGATGTAGCATAAATAATGGAAAACAAGGGAAAAATGAAACACTAAAACTAAAACAAAACAGACAACAAAAGTGGACAAAAGAAGGTCGTCACCTCCGCCTGGCAACCCCTCTGCCTCCGTCTGGGCTGATGATGTTGGGCACAGAGTTCCTGCATGTTCGTGGGCTGCCGTTGGTGAAGTGCACGGGGCTTGCACGCACATAAGCCGGAAACTCCTGGGGCGTTCAAATTGGAGAAGAAGAAGTGCACATGATTAAATTGCTTCTCCGTGCCAGCGTGAGGTATGGAAAATAAAATACACACAGATGCAGATAAAGGAGGTGTGTTTAATGAGGGGCGGGTTTCTCCTCTGGAAGACTATCGGGGTCATTCACTTGGAAGTCTGAGCACAGCGGTCGCTTTCTGTTGTCACACACTGTTTGTGCTTCCATGGAGGACTGGAGGAGACTTGATGGTTGGAGGAAAATCATTAACACAAGTGGGATTGTTTTAATCTTCCTAATACATGACTGATCCGTCATTAACTCAAATAACTTCTGCTTAACTTGACATTTAAATCCCTCATTAATTTAAAAAACGAGCAGCGTTTCAAACACAGTTTTTTTTTTTAAAGATACATTGCCTTGATCCTGCCTTATGGCTTTTACCTGAATGCCAAGACTGGACTTCATCAGGTGAAACTGGTCCACTAACTTCTTGTGCAGAGGTCTCATGTCCTGGGGAACGAACTTCTCATGCACAGCCAGGCCGTACTCCAGGATGTGCGCCTGCAAAACACGAGCTGTCAGCATCTCTGGATATGACACACAACCAAATCCGACCTGCTCGGTTTCAGTTGGACACCTTCACATTTAAATATCTATTGAGTGTTGTTTAACTACGTATTTTTTTCCAACTTTTGACTGTAGATTTTAATTTTTTAACTGTTAATTTGTGAATACAGTGGATTACATTAATACCTGGTAATAATATGGGGGATATATCAGCAAGTATAAACTAATCTCACCTGATAAATGTATTAAAACTGGACTAATAAATCCCCTGGGCTGATTTAATGTCAAGGCAAATTTGTTGACTGAACTACAGAAGTTATTTAAAAAGTTATCTCATTTTAAAAACTCAGTTAGTATCCTCATATAAACAGTATCTGTCTGGTTCAAATGCTGAAGTTGTTTTGCATTGAAAGCGAGACTTAACCTGCCCGTCTCCACTGACATTTCATCAGCTTTTTAAAAAGGTAAAACAGGATTTTGAAAACACTCACTACACGACAAAATGACATTATAAGCAGAACTGCAGCTTCATAAAAAAACTCAAGGTCTGTTTTAGTCGCCGTTTCCGTAGCATTTCCAAGGTTTAAGGTCTTTTTATCTCTTATTACAAACCTGTTCAAACATGAGTTCTCTCAGTCGCCCGATCTTCTCGCCATCCTCGGGGTGATTCATTATGTAGTCCTTCACGAAAAAGGCCTGCGTGGAGACAAAATGCACAACATCTGTTATGTGCCCACCGGGAGCTGAAGCAGTAGTCAGACTTACCTGAATCCCCCCGCTGGGCTGACACAGTGAATTAGTGTCCACGCGTTTTTTTTTGTTGAATCCTTAAAAAAACATTCAAGAACAAACTGAGCAAATAGCTAAAGAGAGTAAACTAACATCCCATTCAATTGGGGTGTAATACTCCCGTCTGGGTTTTTTCTTTGTGTTGTGATATTAATAACAAGTTCAAGGACCAGAATAAAAGTATACACTGGCTAAAAATAGAGAAAGAAAAACACTCAGGCAAATGGATGTTACAGATATCAAAGGATTGATTTTACTTTGATTTAGGGGCCAATTTGGTCTCCGATTTTAAAAGCCCTTTTTTCAAATCACATTCATTCATGTCACAGCTCCCTGTCATAGATCACGTCTCTTCAGGAACATCACACTTCTTGATTATGACTCACAGACCGAGCTTTTTATTCGATTTCCCAGACATTTCCTTCAAAAAGGAAAAAAAAATAAAAGCGACTCAAAGGAGAAAGAGATAAGATGGAAAAAAGGCCCTGGTCTGCTTTGAATGATGATAACCTTTTTTTGTTGCATCCATACATTAAAATGCCAGTTCCTCTGTGTTTACAATGCCATCAACACTTGTGATGTGTCTACAGATTATGGTAAATCCTTTTCAATCTGCATCAGAGTACACAAAGAGGAGAGCTGACGAGCCGATGAAAGACCCGGCTCATAATCTGCTTTCAAATCTGTCACAGAGGGAAACGCACACACGCATATACTGACAAAAAAGGGGATATGGGGGGGATATTGGGGTGTGGGGGTGTGTGTGTGGGTGGGTGGGGGCTGAAAGGTAAAGGGAGAGTTCACCAAAAAAAAGATCAGCACGGTTCCTCTCCCAAGGACACAGCTGTTTATCTCCAAAGAGACAGAGCCAGATGACGGCAAAAGAGAAAAGACGCTCAATGATGCTTCAAACATGTGACACACATACACAACACCATCTACGACAAGACAAGGAATATTATTCGTCCAAACATCCTCAGATGGTAATCTCTTTCAAGACAGCAAATATTAGTATGCGCTGTACATATCTCATTCCTCTTTTATTAAACCATGCAACACATAGAAGGAATTAATTACTTTATTGCATGAACATTATTACCCTCTTTATAGTAGATGTACTTCAAAGCCTATAAGCAGCAGCGTCAAGGTAGTAATTCTAAAGAGGGAAGTGCTGCCTTTCAGCAGGAAATTCCAACCAAGGACCTCCGGAAAACGCAGCAAAAAAATTAATCAATAATCTTCTGCGAATGATGGAAATTCCTCGTCGGGCTACAGGGAGTGAGTCCTTGCCATGGAGTGGCTCAGTTAATCATTAGGAAAGTCCAATTAGAGATGGAACGCTGAGGGGAGGGGAAATAAATCAGACAGCATTCCCCCTCGAGGGCTTCGACTCAAACTAAAGCAATAAATCTGAATATTAATAATGACAATTTCTCTTTCATTTGTAGCCGAGCAAACCTCCACAGCTGTCAATCGGCATTACGCCGGGAAATTAATAGATTTATGGCACGTTCCGCGGGGCGCTGCGTGCAATATTCTGCGAGGTAAAATGAGTGCCGATACCAGTGGCAACGTGTTTGTTGCAGAAACCGCCCCATCTGCATACGCCTCATGAAAAAACATCTGGAACGTGTTGTCATTCACTAAGTATGATATGAAAATAAACATCGGAACTGGCTGAAGGTAGTTTGTGGTCAGTCTTTGCCCAGAGACATGCCATTTGTACATTTACATATTTAGAAACATGGTGACCATGGCAACGTGTATTAAAGTTAAGAGCTGCTCTTTTTGTATATTTGAGAATAGAAATCATCCCATATGCTATAATGTTTCCCAACAAAATAATGGCCATACCCACGGAAAGCACTTGGGCGACCCTTGCCTTTGTGGCTCTATCAAGTATCCTACAAACCTTAACAGGCTACTTCTACACACAGGCACATGTTTCTGCACAAACCCAATTTACTCTCACAAGCACACACATATAGTATATGCCCACACACACGCACGCACATAGCCATGCACAAACATGAACATGCTCCCCCACATACCCGCTCCCAGTGGAAAAGGGTGGTTGCTATGCGACACAGAGCAAGTCGCGGAGTTTGATGAGGGTAAAAACCCTTTTCTTGAGTAGATTTGTGGATGTCTTTCTCCTCAATTGTGCTCCACCTGGTGCAGAAATTGTGCTGCACTGTTACCCTGCAATCGTCTACTATCGAGGGGCTTTTAGAGACGCAGGAGATGCAAATGTTTGTCTGTGGGACTGACCATATTTCAGATTCTTGCCTCCAATCTGTGTGTCTGTGTCTGTGTGTCTGTTACCATTGGTAGCGATACAGCAGCTGCATAAACACTCCCATTTCATTCATTCAACTATTATTAGCCATACGTCTCCCTTTAATCCTTCCCCCTTTCTCTTCTTGCCACCATTTTTTGACCTGAGCCATCTTTCTCCTCACATCCATCCTTCCTTTCATTGACCAAACCCTCCAATCCATCCACCATATTCCTGCATCAACCCTTCCATATCATTTCCCTGCCTCCAGCCCTTCCTGCTCTTCACTCATCTATCCATTCGATCCATCCATACCAGTCAAACCTTCACCCAGCCATTCATCCATACATCTATCCGTCCATCCACTCCTCCCTCCGCAAAACGCTATCTGTCCATACATCTCCCCGCTAAAACCCACCTTCATGCATCATTAGGCAATCCATAGATCATCGTTCCTCACCCCTGCCTCCATCTCTAAAACCCTCCAACCTTATCCTCCATCCATCCATCCATCCATACCTCTTGGTAGCGGGCCAGCCCCCCGTTGACAGCGGCGTCGATGACCCCGTTGAGGCACATGGTGAGGGGGTTGATGTTCTGCATTTGCCGGCTCTGACACTGGGTGATCAATGTACGCAGTTGTAAGTTCTTGTTCTCGATCACCTCGATGGCGTTCTCCAGTGGGCTGACCTCCACCTGTGAAGGAGGTTTGTGGAAAAATTAAGAGTTTTAAAGAGCCACTTCTTCTGTAGCTCTAAAGTGAGTGTTCTAATGTGGAGATTCAAAGAAGTGGGCATTTGTTATTGCTGTAGTAAAACAAAAGATGAATTAATATCTCTATATTAGCTTTCAGTTTTGATCTCCTTTATTTAATATGTCTCTCAAAGGTTTCCTGACTTTGTGGAAGTTTTGATACAAAGTTTTCCTTTAATTTCAAAATGTGGTGTATCGAGTAAGTAAAGAGTAAGTAAATCTACAAAATAATTTACTGCTACTACTAAATATTTTGATGATACGGCCTATCACTGAGTTATTAAAAAATCCTGCAGACAAGTAGCAACATCAGAACTCATTTTAAGTTGTTTTTTGGAACCTGATGAATATAGTTCTCGTTTTAACTGACGTGGCTCTAAATTGGTTTTCCACCATATTTCCTGAGAGTTGACCGATTCAGTCAAACTGAACAAAAACAGCAAAGTGGTGAGCTGAAACTAAAACAATGAGCTGAAAGATGCTAAAATGCTCAGCAGGGCAATAGAAACTGCATAATTGGGTCATCATTAAACTATCGGCAATACCTTTTACTAATTTGTTGGTATAAAACTTATGATTATAGCAACTTGAAGTCCAAGACATGCACTGTATTATTGTAAACACAAACAATTAGTACATGGTCACTTCTGCATATACTTGTGGATGCTTAAAAATGTCCTCCCCCTTCATCCAGTATTTCTTTTTCTTCCTCTCTTTCACACAAAGCTTAATCCTCTTGCTAATAGAGCTTTTGCCAGTTCTGTGTTTTATATGCTATTGCACTGCACAGCCATCATAGAATAACACAAGGTTCACAATCCATAATTTCACACCACGCTCGGCAGCTATGCACTAAAGAATATGTGCTTAGCCCAACAGAGACAGACACTGTGTTATGTTTTGCATACGCTGGACAAAACAGCATTTAAAATCCTCCCACTCCTTAGAGATCTGAATGAGGAGAGTCAAGACGGAAAGCTTTAGAGGGGATTTACGTGTGACAGTGTGGAAATGGACTCGTATTAAATGTGTTAGTGATTCCAGGCTAAAAACAAAGAGTAAGCGTTGGTAAAAAATTTCCCCAACACAAAAATCCATACTGAAAACTGGACATGTTGGTAATCAAAGCAAAGCAATTTCATTTTAAACATCACTTTCAATCCATCCAGTGGAAGAAATGGAATCAAACTCGTGACATAGGTCATTATTGCTGTTCAATGTAATGACTTGGATCGATACTTGTGTATTGGTCGACAGCGCGCAAAATTGCCACCCAGGAAAAGTGCATTAGTGTCCCTTGTGTGACGCAACTGTGTGCTGTAGTTGTGTCTTTGTGGATATTTAATCAAGGGTGGTGACACTCACCAGCTCTCTCTTGTCCACCTCAAACCACCGGGAGATGCCTGGAAGACTCTGGACCAGAGTCAGGGTTGTCCTCTCCACCCAAAGGCTCTGCATTAACACACAGTATACTCATCAGCCATAAGCTGATTGCTAAACACAGTTTGAGTGGCGGAAAAAACTAAAATCCATAACTACTTATGCATGATTCACATATGTTCTATATCTTCAGCAGACAGCATACTATTTAATTACAGACTCTGTGAGGAAAACATGTTAAATGCACCTATTGCCAAACACCCACTTGTAGGTGTAGGTCAGGTGTCAAATCTTATTTCTCCTATCATCATTCATGTTCCACCACTTACCCTGTCAGCCTGCATGCTTGTCAATATGCCAACATCCCACAAGGTCAGGCTGACAGTACGTAAACTATTGAAACTCTGAGCTATTAACGTAACAGATCCACACTGGAGCAAAACATCTACAGTAACATTATGTTTGTTGTCAGGAAAACACAGTACAGAGAGTGGTTAAATAGCTGCATTTTCTGTGGACTTTATTTTTCATATCAACTTGTAATTTGGACTTGGTAGCTCTGGTGGCTCTGCGCTGAAACAATGAATCAACAACACTGAAGACTGAAAATGCAAAACATTCCCCCTTTTTAAATGTGAGGATTTCAGTTGTATTTCTTTGAAAAATAAAAAAACATTTGGGTTTTGGACTGTTATATAAATATGCAATCAAGAGGTGTCAACTTGAGCCTTGACATTTTATAGATAAACTCGATCCATAAATTTATAGAAATGTAGTAGTTTGACGAAAAATATTAACTTCTAACCTTTTTTTGAAGCTTTCCTTTGTGTTTTGTCACACTATTGTTTCGAAGGTCAAGAATTTACTTTCACTTTTGATCGAAACAGAGGCGTCTATGAGGCTACACAAGCCATACTGCTCGCAGGGACTGAGCTAACATGCTAAGTTAAGCAGGTCTAATATTGTACACATGCAAGTTTAACATGTTAGCAGGTGTTAGCATTATCATCAATTTTGCAAATGTTCAGGCATAAATCAAAGAACTGGAAATAAATCTGAATCATCATCTTATTTTGATCTCCATATGGACAATTTGTCCTAATGCTGGACTCACTCCACTGTCAGGTGTCGATTAAGCTGCAAATACAGTACAGCTTAATTTATTTTAAGCTCTGTTTAGTGCCCGGTGTCTTGCTCAAGGACACTCCAGCACGGCAGCTGAGTGCTGACATGCAGTATCGATCCTGTGTCCTAAGGTTGAAGAAGGGTCTTCCGACTGACTACACAACCTTGCTGCCCTTTATCGATTTTCTGCTTTTTAAGGCCAAGAAACCCACCTGAAACACCTCTTGGAAAAAACAAAACATGTATTACAGTTTAAGAGCAGGAAGTTGAAAGGAAAATCTGGAAAAATAAAAGTCCTGACCTTTCTGCAAACTATATTTTCCCGCAGACAGAAACTTCTTTGTTGATTTTTTTCTTCACTACTTCATCACTACTGAGGACATCATATCCTGGCTGCTGAACACCCCCATCACCAACGAAAAGTTTATCATAGGTATTAATCCCAGCTGAGCGCCAGAGATATCAAGCCCTGATGGAAATGTGATATCATGATTAAATTTGGCCAAATAGTTTTGATGGAACTGAGATGAAATGACTGCATGAAGTGCGTGTGTGTGTGTACAATATGTGTTAATATTGAATATTTATGAGCCTAATATCAGGGTTGGTGCGCGTGTGTGTATGTGGGAGTGTGTGCAGCGTGTGTATTATTAGTGATACAGGAGTCATGATGAATAAAACATGCGCTACACGGACTAATACCTGCGCACGCAAGAAAATGAAGCCGTTTCTCATCGGTCGGCGATGGAAAAATGCCAATGGATAATAAATGTACATTTTTAAATTCTAAAATATTCAAGGAAAACTTCATTTTTTTTCATATTTATTTCATAGGTCACGACATTTTGCAGCTACTCCACAAGCTGCAGTAGGTTGTGAGTTTATAATCGAATAGCTTATTTTCATAGCTCCACAAAATCAACAAATTTCATGCAGTGAAGCACTGATGAAATGACATAAATGCAGAGAAATGTCTGTATTACACTGCCATCTTGGTGGGTGTGCGTGTGTGTGTGTGTGTGTGGTGCACGTGTATCTACTCTTGTTTCTTCATGTGTCAGTGGCTGTCTATCTTCATGATCTGTCTTTCTAGTGAATTCTTTTTCTCCCCCGTCATACCTTGAACTCATTCTCCTTGTCTTTGGTGCCCTTGTGAAAGGGCCGGTCATATCTGAACCTCCAGATGTGATTGAACTTGTAGAAGCTTTTGATGTTGTCAGGCACTCCATCTCTCTGCAGCACATCCTGGCTCTCTGGGATGGGGGTTACAGCGTAGATCTGCAGGTCTGGAAGCACCGGAAGTTAAGGAAAAGCTCGAGAGAGTGAGAGAGGGAGTGACAAGGGAAAGCACTGCAAATTAAAACGGACAAGAATTCTTCAGTGACCTGAAACATGGAAAAATCGCAGACACACTCACACACGCACAAATACATACACACACACGCCCAGGCTGCTAAAGCGTGTGCCTTTGAGGTTAGTACATCTATAATCAATATCAGTAGTTTAATTAGTCCAACCGATGAACACACACACTTATATCATCTGCAATGAGGCAACACCCTAGTAAGTAAATGCCAATGGGAGCCAAAAACAATAAACCACAGATGAGTCACGATGCTACACATCAAGAACACAAAAGGTACAACCACCTATGCTTGCCAACAACTCTGACCTGCTTCTTTGTACTCCTGCCAGCACCAAATCTCACACACAAACACAGAGATATACACACCACACACATCATTCTTGCACACAATCAGCGACGTCAGACCACAACTGAAAACACTGACCAGAGAAACAAAGTGAGACTGCATTAATTAGCCTTATGTAAGAATAACACAGCAGTGTGCTAATACATTCAGACCACTCCTTTCCTGTTCAATAGTAGAAGCACATACAGGCAAACACATCGCATGCATAAAAAATATACAAAAAAGGGCAAACAGAACAACTTAAACACTCCCTTTGTGTCAATGTGTCACCAAGTCTTTGCTTTTCCCTCCCTCTACCCCTATATAGGCCAACAGTTGTCCCATACATTAGTGTGAATAATTAAAAAGGCTCCATATTGTGCGGCTTCACTGGAACAAGCCGCTCGGAGATGAGGAGTAAGAGCTCTCGGTGTGAGTCGCAGACTTGATTTATGAGAGGGTGTGGGGACGCAAAAAGTACGAGTTCAAGCCCAGAAGTCATTTAATATATGTCCACAATCCAACTCTCACAATAAACAGCGGTATAAACATTTGGCTCTGCGCACAGAATTGCTGAGGTCTGGGGAATTTTGTGTGTTTCTTTAAGATGTGTCCATGTTTAGATGTTTAAATACTGTGGGTGAGATTGTTTCAGGGCATCACAAGAGCACAGCTGCTAAAATAAAATAGGAAAGGAGAAAAAATCCTTGAAATTGTCTTTTTTAATAACAAAGGTGATCCTTCTCAAGCATGAGAAAGCTTCAGTCAATTATTTTATTTATGATGTTGTATCCTAACCTAAAGTCATATTTAGTATCGTCAGAGAACTGCTGTTGGATTAGCCTTTTTACTAAAAGACCATGTCTTTGATTGATGTTTGGTTTCAGTGAGTAGTATCTCCTCTTTTTCCTGTCAGGCTGCCTACTGTTCCAAGAACCGCCACAAATCAGATTGGCAGGGCGGCCAGGATGTAGCCTGACAGGCAAAACTCAGGTTAAAAAATGTTCCCTGAGCGCTCACTGCCGCTCTTAAAGCTTATTGAAATAAACGAGGCAACCCAGATAACTGTAGTATCAACATTTTTATCATTTTACAGCTTCTCTTCTTGTGCTGAGCAAGAGGACGTTTGTTTAGAGAGACCTCAGTAAGTGAATCCATTAAAACTACAGGAGAGAAAGGGGGAGGCCTCATTACAGGTAATTGTGTGTACGGAAACACAAAGTCTGCTGTGTGTGTGTCAACGTCTGTCAATGTGCGCCCGAATGTATGGATGCTGTGCTGCTGTTTTTTTAATGCATCTCCACACATGTGGCTGCGCCTGCTTAGCATGGGTGTATGTGCCCATGCCTGTGTGAATGAATTTTACATGCGCCTCCTTCTATAGCCAAGGATACACTGCGCGTCTGCCTGGTATATGGTCTGGTCGGGCTGGTTGACGTGCTGCATGGCGATGGCGTGGGGGAACTCGTTGAGCATCCGCTGCTGGAAAGCCTCCAGCCTTTCGTAGTCATGGCCGCGGCACACAAACTCCTTATTCTGCAGAGGGAGAGAGGGAGGGAGGGAGAGAGGGAGAGAAGAGGACAGCGTGGGGTTAGCTTGACATCTAGTGGGCGTACTTTGCAACTGCAGCCTCATCCGCAAACTCCACCAAGGACGGGGGGCCCTGTTACATCATTAAATGGCATTGAATAAGAGTTGCTGAATGTCACCTCACACTGGAGGAGTCTTACATAAGGAAAGTTAATTCTTCCTGCAGGTCGAGCTCTTCTTTGGAGGGGCTGAAAGTATTATTCCATTCGACTTGATATTCATGACACACACAGAACATGCAGATTTCTTTACCCGTAAGAAGAAAGGGAACTTCTTTCCATAGAACCCCACTCGGAAGAATTCGGGCTCTAGTCTTTGCTGGTCCATGATCTTATCATAGAGAGAGGCCTCCATCATCTGCAAATAGAAATCAATGATGTGATATATAACTGTGTATAATCAATAAGGGATGTGGTGCATTTACAAAAGCATAGTTATTTTAAAGCACAATAATTAGCACATGTATATATATGTATTTATTTCTCCTAGTTTTCCTGAATGACCCCATCATTACATGATCAAAGTGTGAGTTCAATTAATAAGCTGTCTTCTATAGTGTCTCTGCAGCTGGTTAATTGAGAACAGCTCACCCTCATCTTGCTCAAGTTCCTGTAGTCGTAGTAAGACTCATACTGGTCAGCCAGCTCTCTGCACAGGATGATGCCGTTCTCCCAACACTGCAGACATAAAAACAAACATTCATCAGCATCCTCAAGCTCAACGTCTCATATCAAAACAAATCGATGATGCTCATGCTTCTACATTTGATTTTGACTGGTAAACACAAGTAGAAAGCTTAATAAAACTGAGTCGCTCGCTCTGCAGTAGTGCTGCTGAGCTGCGTGTTCCCCACTGGGTGGCACTGGCGAGTCGACAATATCAAGAGTCAAATATAACCTCTTCATGCAGGTACACGCAGCACCCAGCCATCTTGCTAATTAAATGAAAAGCTTTCCTTTCCTGCTGCCTTCTAATCCCTGCGCGGCAGCACTGGCAGATGGCATAGCTCGTGAATGTGAAGGAAAATTGGACTATGAGTAACGAGGGGAGCAGTTTTAATGATTCCATAGAGCTACGCTATTTCATCAGGGACACTGATGTTCTTTTTTTCCCTCTTTTTCCCCCTTTGCATTTTGTGAGTAGTTTTCGTGTGTTTCCATAATGCCACTTTTCCCCGGTAGCGCACAGAACGATGGGAAAGGTGGTGCAGAAAAGAGGCCACATTAGCAGAGGAGAACAGAGGAAAGGCTGCAGAGTACATGTCAAATTTGTTGCTGCGACCTGAATCAGCTGTTTAAGCTGCCAGTCTCACTGTTCATTCTGAGCTGAGGCCTAAAAAACAACAAGGCAATGCAAGTCACGCTTCGCCCGTCAAGTCTCACCGTCTTCATCTCCCACAATAATTTCTTAAAGGAACGGTGTGGGATATTGTGGGACGATATGATCCTGGCTTTAATCACAGCCGCCAGCGATTGATCTGATTAAAGCGAGGTGGTGCCGATGCCTCGAGCCGCTGTCACAGATCACAGGTAGAAATTAATCGTCCGACTGAGGGGGTTTTTTGTAGCTCCACGCAGTTCAACTCTTCTCTTACAAAGGGATTTTATTTCACGTGAGTGACGTCACCACGACAACAACCTCATCCTCCATCCTGCTGGCTTTCATCACACTATTAAAGTTAAATAACTTTGCTAATGCTTATCAATTTTGAATTTATTTATTTATGCTAAACTTCTTTTCCATTGCCAGGTATGAACTGGAGATGCATATGCATGAGAAGCTGGCATGCTGCTATAGAGTATTGTGGGTAAGACCAGAACATGCTGCCGCCTCCACACTGGTGCGGCACATTCACTGGCAATTAGCGGCGTTATGAAGCCACTCGTCCTGCTGGTTTTGAAACTCGCATGTGCAGAAAACAGAGTTTATTTGATGCATTTTTGCATTTTGTCACAAGGGAAGATAGAAGCCTGTTGACACTAACAGGATTTAGTTTTTTTCTTTCAGCAAAATCATGTAAAGTAAGTAAGAGCATGGGAACAAATGTGTACTCAAGCTCACCTTCCCCCTGTCGAAGTTCTGGACGATAGTGAGGTGCAGATACTCTTTTCGCTGCCACTCGCTCTGCATCGGGTAGTTGAGGAATTCTCTGAGCGGCCTGTCGGACCATTCCAGTAACTCATCGTAGAGGAGCAGAGTGTACGACGCCTCTGTGACACACAACCACAATTTACAGAGATAAACACATGATTGCACAGCCCCTGCACGTGTCAACGCCCCCGCATCCACGCATTCTGTATGTTAGGGCCCATCCTTTCAGCGTACCTGTGTAGTTTTGTGCTTTCAGGTGCAGGTCGTACAGCTTGTGAATGTAGCGGATGTACATCTCCTCTTTGTTCAGTTCAGTTTTGTAGAAGTTCTGACAGGAGCAGTGGGTGGGTCGGTGATGAATCAGGAGAGAGAGACAAAGAGAGAGGGAGCGAGAGAAGGGCGATTATGAATATAATAAAGAGAGTCAGAGATGCAAATGAGGACAAATTTTTAAAAGTGACAGATTGTTCTGTGGTTGAAGTGCAACACTATATTTCAGCAGTGACTCCTGATCCGTCTGCCTACACACCCAGGTGCTCTTACAGATGGCTGTGGTTACGTAAGGAGAACCTAGTAGGCAGAAGGACCGACAATACAACAACAGAGGAGAAAAATGAAACGAAATCTGACTTGTTGGACCTCAGTTGTGTCTATCAGGGTAGCAGATAAAAGAGGCTTCAAAGTCTCGAGCACAACTTTATATTTTCACCCCATTTATCAAGGAGACGTATTATCTGTCAACAAGAAAGCCATTAAATGATGTTTAACAGGACAAACGCAAGAAACAAACTTGCAAACCTACAGAATTTTTACTTGATTTATCAAAAAAAGATCTTCAAAGCATCTTCTAATACAAGCAGAGGATTAAAAACATATATTTCCTAAGCTCATACTGTATATTCCTTTTTTCTTTAGAACACATGTAGATGACTTAAAGTAGGTGAGACCAAGTGGTATGCACATATTAACAGAAAAGTGATATTTTGGTAAAAAACTTTTATTCTTATTCTAGTCACAAGGTAGACTGTTCAAACCCTCTCGTCTTTGTGTTAATTGTGAAGCTAAAGCCAGGAGTGGGTTAGCTGAGCTTAGTGGAAAAAGTGGAGGCAGGTTTGAAAGAGTCAGCCTCGCTTTGTTCAAACAGACTGACAGATCGTTCTTACAGAAAACAAAGTGTAGAACCAGTCCAGCTGTTTCAACTCATTTGTGTTAGGCTAGCTAGCTGCTGGTTAACATCTAGATATGAGTATGATATCAGTTTTCTCATCTAACTCCCGGTAAAAAGGAAACCAACCATATTTGCGTCAAATGAACTCACTGTTTTAAATCAGAACAAAATACAAATGAAATACCTGTTGACCTCTGATATGTTCTTTTCCCCAAAGATTTGTGTTGGCTTTTTTTGTTTTTGTGTATTTTTGTTTCCATTAAGTCATTTGTTTATTTCCATTGATGTAAAAGTTTAGATTCAGACAGATTTTCACCATGCCTCTTACCATCAAAAGCCACTTTAAAAAGTCGAGAATCAGTCACTGGTGACACTAAAAGCTTTTAGTTTAAAACAACCTAAACACAGACTCTTGAGGGACCTGCTACTCACCAGTAAACTGACAGTACATCCGATCTTTTTTCCATCCACTTCCCCCAGCTTCATGCAATCCCTGTAACAGAAACATCCTGACACTAAGTGCTTGTGGAAAAAAGACATTTTCCAAACATAATTCAAATTGATAAAGCATGTTTGTCTTTCATTGTGACTGAGAGCGTATGCGTGTTCACCCTCACCTATAGTCCAGCAATCTCTCCATTAAGCGAGTGACGGTGGCGATCAGAGAGATCCCACTCTCCCTCCAGGTCTCTCTCTCAATCTTCTTCAGCAGGCTGGAGGACAAGATGGAGAGATGTAAAGACCAAAAGAGACAAGAGGTAAAAGGGAGCAAATGGGAGAGGAAAGGTGACGGAAGGGGGGAAAGCAGGGTGGGGGAGGAAAGAAGAAATTACTGCAAAAGAAAAGGAGGCGAAGCAAAGAGGAAATCCATCCCAGTCACACCAGTGTCACCTATGCTTGTTGGCCTGCCTGTGAGATTTAACAAAATAAAATACCTAGGGTGGCTAAAAATAAATCACAACAGCTAAACTAAATACATTTTTGGTGGAATCGATTGGTTATCTCAACTGGGCTGGTACAGAAGACAAACACGTGGGCAGCCAGAACACTGCCGTTAGCTTGCGGCGGAAGTTCATTTCGTTCCCCCTCACAACAGACGACACAGAGAAAAACAAAGAGGAGAGCGTCTTACCTAGGGTACGGACCAAACAGAGGAATTCTACTCCAGGCGGGAAGCATAGGCGGAATAAATTAATATTAATACGATTAATATCAGCACACGCACACAGGTTAGTTTAAGGGGTTAGTGGAGTTAGTAGGAGGAAAGTAAATTAAGAAACTAAATCAAAACAACAAATTAATTAAGCAAGAAATTATAAAAATGGTCTAAAATCATTAAACTAAGTGCACTTAGATATTGGCAATTTATTATTAATGAGCCTTGCACAATTATATAATATTCACAAAATATTAGATGTAGTTTTAATACAGTGCAGTGATATTGCACCGTTTGCCTTTATGTTTCACATATAAAAATGGTGGGAAAGAGAATGGTGACTATGACTATGAAAGACAAAGGGACAGTTACAGTAGATGCATACTGAGAAGAACGAGCCATTAAAATCACACTCTGATTCACATCTACGTCATAGTAAAAGAGACGTGACCGCGTCAGAAAATGTAATATAATGTGATCATGTCTCTGGAAGCTAAGCTGAAATACAGTAGTCCTTTGTGAAGTGGGACATATGTAAAATATGAGCGGGCACAAAATGAAGCAGGGATACGCACAAACACACACACATACACACGCTAGGGCATGCGGGAGCACGGACCTGAAAACACAGGGACAGAGTGGACGAGGACGGGCCACGGAGGAGGCGTGAGTGAAGATGGAGGTGACCGACGCTGAATACCGAACACTTACCTCTCATTATTATTTTATCAATCTACTCAAAATAAAACAGCTTCAAATAAAAGAGCGACCCACTGCCCATTCTCCTGTACCAATGGCAGGTTTGTCTGCTTGCAAAGCAAAGGTTAAACCTCTCACAAAGCGCCTTATTAGCGGCATGTCCTTGATACATTTAGCGGTTGTTTTGATCGAGGTGATGGAGGTTTCTTGGAGCATCGACGCTGTAATCTGTGCTCTTTGGTTTTCAGGGTTAAAAGCTCATTTTCACAAGCACAATACAGCGCACTTACAGATAAAGCAGCCATTTACGGAGGCGAAACGACCTGCGAGCTGCATTTACCTGATGAAGCCTTGTGTGGGCCGCATCATTTCAGGTCATTAGGCTCAATAAACAGCTATTTTGCCCGTCAGTGGGAGTGTCCTGTTATCCTGAAATGGCCTCTTTAATGCGATTTGCTGTTAAGGCAAGTCAAGCTCCTTTTTCCTTTAAAAGCTGGGCTAATTAAACAGACATGACTAAGTATTTACCCACACAGCCCACCATCCCCATATTCGCTACTGCTGTTCCAGTCTCCAACTCACATGCTGTTGAAGAGCTCCCTGTACGTCTCATCGCCCTTGCCCTCAGACATCAAGCTGTCCAGCTTGTCGATCAGCTTCGCCTCCACCTGCCAAAAAAAAAAAAAAAAAATTCAATCCGAACAGAAGCTGCCAGTTTAAATGATATTAATAAATCACAGTTTAAACAATTTAGTTATGAGTTTGGACTTAGTGTACAATTAATTGCACGGTGTGTGTTTAAAGTTCCATAGCTTAGAATAGAATAGTTTTGAGTTTTGAGACTCATCCACCAAGTCTCGTGAGAATCTGGCCAATGGTTTTTCTAAAGTCCTGCCTATATACAGACAAACAAACAGAACCGAGCACGTAAGCTGTGAGGTGGATGTAAAACTGACTGGGAGGAAGAGCAACATGGACGGTTTTGAGCTTAAAACTGAGCAAAGTGTTTGATTAAATCCCGTCACGGCACTCAACGTCAGTCACATATCAAAAATAAAGCATCTGATGGGTTTCTGGGATCACATTTCAGCTTGCACTAGCACTCACCTACGTCACTTCACATATTTTAGAGATACATTTGAATGTATCTTTTACCTCAGACTTTGATTTTGCCAAGGAAATCGCTACTTTATGACATTTACAATTAAAATCACATGAACGAGTGCCTGATGTTTCAATTACATGACCCTATTTTACAGCCAACTAAAAATAGCTAAATACTCAGTCATATGCTTTAACGTTTAAAAGATACATTTTAATATCAGTAATGTTTACAATTTAATGAGGAAACAGAAACAAATTTCAAGTTCAAGTGATGATTTTGAGCAAAATGTATCAAGATGAACTATATTAATTATAAACAGAAAGCACTGATCCTATTAATGGTCATTTTTATCAACTAAACAAGTGCAAAGCATAGGTTCTTATGACTTATGTATAAAAGGGTTAAACCTGCAATTAAATACAAGTTACAAACATAAAAAAGAAGATTTCTAACAGCTGTGTACCTGTTTGAAATTGCCACTGCGTCTCTGCTCCCAGTCCATCATGTCATGGAAGATGGGGATCATGACATTCCTCAGATCAGGCTGAGGCACCAGCGTCACCTCCAGGAATGGACCAATCATCGCCGGGATGAAGTTCAGCTTGTGCTCCCCTGGAGGAGAGACAGAGGTCGTCATGGAGGTTAGACTCTCACTTTGTCCCTGAACACGGCGTATTGTTTATGTCAGAGGCAATTTGTCCAAGTCTGGAAAGCAGATTTCTTCTTTTTTACTATTTGCAGCTACAGCACAGGCTGCTCTGAGTATTGGGTTTAAGTGCACTACACTCTAATCAAATAATCACAGCGCGTGTGCTACTCAAAATTCATTACCGTTAGTGGGGAGACTTTGCTTCAAATTGGCATCAAATAAAATATAAAATAAAGTGACTTCAAAAAGTATTTCAAATTATGGGAGAAACTCCCTTGAATACAAATAAAAATAGCTGAAATTGTTTTTTAAAAATCCCAAATCACAAGTCCATCACAGGCTCAGAACAAAAGCATCCACGCAAAACAGAGTGAGGCATCCGACTGGTTGCTATGGTGACACATTTTTAGCATACAAGACAAAGGCACATCAGCTCAAGTCCAAAAAAAAAAAAAAAAAAAAAAATTACTGGAAAATGTATCAGCCTTTTCCCTCCTCTGATGTTATTGTGTCACAAAGACTTCAAAAACTCCCTTTTTTGCAGAAAAGCAATAAAGATGGAGATATTCACGGGTCTGTACGAGACTTCCTTCTGGAATGGAGGACCTTGGCAGCGCTATACTTGCACCTCTTTGAAGAAGTTAGATATCAGTCCCCTAAACCATTTATGCGGGGTTTCACGAGTACGTTTCGATATTTAACAGCCCATGTGAATCGTGTGCATTGAGAATTCTTCCTCTTACCTAAATTCTGCCACATGCTGAAGATCTCACAGCCCATCATCACCCTCATGTCTCCATACCTGCATGAAAAAAATGACACGGTTAGACGTGTATGCTTGCCTCAGGCGAACTCTTGTACAGAACCGCATGTTAAGAGCTCATTATGTGGTAGGTGGCCTAAGGGATATGAGAGCGTAGTTTGACAGACAACTGGGGCAGGATAGGATGGTTTGCTGAGGAAGCATGTGCAGCAAAGCATGGAGAACGTGTGCCCGTGTGAGTGCATTTGCAAACAAACACAACTTACTTTTCCAGTATCTTCTTTCTCTTGGAGGGAGAGAAGGACTCCAGCTGAAGGCAGGGCTGGTTGATGAATATTACAGAAAGATAGAAGTATGAGTCCCACACCTGCAAATGACAGCGAAAAAATAGCAGATTGTCAATGCTCTGCAAAAAAAAAAGTTCCTCCTACAGCATAAAGTTTCAGGAATCCAGGCAGGGAAACTAGATAGTTTGTTACTAGTATCGGTGGATTCTTCATATTTGTGTTTTCGGTGGCGAACAACAGCGGCTGTTCATTTAAACCACAAGCAAGTTGAGCATCTTTAAAACTCACAGTGATCTAAATACATTAAACCTCGGGCTCGGATTTCTACATTTTTACAGTAGAGAAGTAAAGCGTCTCTTAAATTTAATTAACTCGGCTCTCGTGTTTTTATTGCTTTGTTTTCGTTTCCTTTTTTGCTTTCAGCTACTTTCATTGTCTTCATTAGGCGTCAGTCTATTAGCTCCGTTTCATGTCTCTGTTTCTGTTCAGGCTTTTATTAGTACAAAAATGCATAAATTACTTTTATTATGAATGTCTGTGTGTCTATGCATGAGTGTGTGTGGTCAGTGTTGTGCATGAACGCAGTGAAAAAGCCACATTGGCAAACCATGAACTGAATGTGGCCGTTGGCAACTAATGATCTCGAACGTGAGCTTCATTAACTCACTCAGAGATTTAATGATGCGAACTGCGTTCTTACAGCACAGGCGGCATGTACATACTGATTTTTACCCACAAATACTCTTCTAGCTTCTGACTAGCTAGTGTTTGTTGCTTGGTTAGGGTTACATGGAAAATTATGTGAGGTCAAAGCCAATCAGAAACAGAGCAGTGGCGAGTCTTTGCAGGATACAGGTGCCCGTACCAGCTCAACTGAATTCAGATGAATCTGTTTTATGTTTTTGATCCGCTGCATTATTTGGTTCATGCAGGCTGAATAAAATTTCCATTGTATCTGCAGGATGCAACGCTTTTTTCCCTTTCTGCATAATGAAACAATGTTCAAGTGCTAAAACATGCATTCAAATTGGTTTATCTTGGCTTCTAAATATATTTTTTAGCATTCTTTCGGTGAATACAGTAATTTATTTAGTATGGGAAGAGGGCAGTGGCAATGTGTACTGTAGGCTGTAGGCTGCTGAGGGATACGTTGTAGGAGATTTGATTGGAAAAAGGACAGCTTGTAGCAGATAAATTAAAAGAGCAGAAGAAGAGATGAACGTGAGCTAGTAATATATTGATCAATATGAGACTGGATGTCATCTAAGATTCTGTGTGTGGTAATATTATGACATGGTCTGGTTTTAAGGCTGCTTACATTAAAGTAATGTGATTCCATGAACTTACCCGACTGTTCCAGCTGTTCTATCAATTGCCCTTACCCACTGGGACGTGTGTTTTTCAGAGCTGAACTTTGAGCTACCTCTTGTGACGCGTGAACTTCCACAACAATGTGTCTGAGTGCGGTAATGCAGCATCTTTGGAAGTGAAGCTTTGTAGCGCATGCACACACCCAGACACACACATACACACACTTACTTCCCCTACCTTGTAGTCAAACTTGTCATTGAGGAAGTTTTTCCTCAGAGCGTCAGAAAGGTAGAGGACAGTTGTGATGATAACGCTGAAAGGAAAAGAGAAGGAGTGAAGCTTAACAAGTTACCTTGGAGGAAAAGGCACCACATGTTAAAACACTGGCAGAAACATCTGGATTCTATCTTGATTCTCATACTTTTACACTAAAAGTGCTTCATAACTATGTAGATAAAAGCTCTTTCTTGATGTATGCATTAGATTATCCATTCACAGTATTTGATAGTGCAAAGTAACACAGTGCATCAATCTACTTTTCTTGCCAATGGTTAGTAAAACTAAACAAAAAAACATTATGCAGGGTCTATATAACCATGTTTGTAGTCTTACTTGTTGGTGACCAACCGCATGACGGTCCAGTCTTTAGGAAACATTTCTGGTCGGATTAGGATCCTGAAGACTGTGAAGATCTGGAGCAGGAAGTCCTGAAACACACAAACACACAAATTAGGTAGGTCAGGTTAGGTCTGAAATGTAAAGGCTGACTGCTAAGAGAAACATAAATGTTCCCGCATAAACGTATCTCTCAAAATGTTCTCACATGTTTAAAACGTAATTGTTGTTGAATCACTTTGTGCCGCTCTCCGTGGTGCTGAAATGATAGATTCAAGCCCAGCGGTTGCTTGATCTCCACACCCGGTCTTTGGATGCTAGTGATAAAAGCACTACAATTCCAGCGTGTCTTTTTTGGATAGGAGCTCTCAAGATAACAAGATCAAAACGCCTTTCTACTTTTTTCTCACGTTCAATGAATTGATATCTCTCGCTGGAATGAACTTGTGACCTCATTAACTTTCTCTCTCTGTGCACCCGTCCCTCCCGTTCCCTCTTGTTCGTTATGTAACCCGCCACTGCAGACCTCGCAGTGCGGCACTTATGTGAGGACATGAGTACCTACACGTACTGACAGTGTACAGACTTATGTGCATGTGTGCACCTCAGAAATGTCTGCGGGTGCAGTGAGTGAGTCACATTCAAACTGGAAGTTTCTGAAAACAATTTCAAAAAAGAGTCAGAGAGCCAGAGTGATGACTCAAAGAGAGTGGGAGGGATGAATGCATATTAGCAACAAAATATATATCGAGTCCGCCCAGTGACTGAATACAAAGCAATGTGGCTAGAAAAGGATAAATACACGCAAAAAGGATTGATATGTTCTCTAAGTAATCTAGTTAAAGCACCCCCATCTCATTTCTGTTAGGACCACTTCGCCTTATTTACCTTTATTCACTTGTTAGCTCGCTACCCAACAAATGTCTCTTACCAGACTACATAAACTAATGGCCCCATTAGTTTTTCTACTGGAAGATAATTAAAACAGCCGCTGAAATCAATTTGCTTTCAATATTTGGCTGTAGTTCATGTTTAATCAATGACACAGAGGTTACTTTGTTAGCAACTTGGCATTATGCAGAGCATTATGCATGCGGGAGTCAAATATTCAGCCCCTGCGATTTATTTCACTTTTAGAGTCGCACACAAACACAGTCGGAGAGTAGAGCGTGAGCAGGCTGATGTGGAGAGAGAGTGAGAGAGAGTGAGAGAGAGACAGAAAGACAGAGAGAGAGATGGATGGTGTCGGTCTTACCCTCAGGTTGTCTTTGCTGCTGAACGCCTGCAGCAGCTGCTGGTAGTGTCTGTCACTCATCTGTCGCAGGAGGGCCAACAAACATGCCACGAACTCTCCCTGACAGGACAAAACACAACGCGACAGACGGAGAGAAAAGAAAGCGTGAGCATCTGTTTTAATGTTGCTGTACAGCCTGGATTATCTGCAGTGGTGCCTTAAAATGCTAGATTATTTGTGCTATTGTAGTTTAAAGCATTCATGTGGGAAGTATCCAAGAAGCTGGTATGGCAACACTGGATGTGAATTATTAAGGAAAATAAGTCATTTTTCCCTTATTTTAAAAAATCTGTCTATTTTACATCCTAATCACAATCAGGAGAGACTAGAAGAAGTTTAAAAAACACTGTACTATGAAGCTTTGCAAACGATGTCTGCAATGCACCTTTTTTTGTTTCCTTTGAGACAGGAAATAAGAAAGGAAGCATTTTATCATATCAAGTTTAAACTGTAGTGGCACCTGGTGCCAATTACAGCTTCATTACAAGTGGTTCAACCCTGCATCCTTCCTCAATCCTCCATCATCACCCAATGATGATGATGATCTCATTATTATACGCTTCCCTTTCCCCCTTTTGTGCTGCGTTGCTTTATAAATCTTAATTATTGCCGTTAATGTTAATAATGTTAGTGGAACTTTAGTCGCTACCGCAGCCACTTCATTTAAACTCTCTAATTACTTTTGCACATTTTGTTAGGTCCCAAAACAATTTACAGTGGCAAGCGGGCACACACACACGCACGCACACTCAGGCACACACACATACACTGACTGACACATCCTGTACTGTAAAAAACAGGTAAAACACGCATACAGTGACATCCTGGAATTGGAGTCTCATGGTAGGTCCAGCAGGCTGAGGCCGGTTGCTAATTTCCAGGATGGTCCTCAGTAAAACTCCCAGCAGGCTTTCTACAATTAGCTCCACCTCCTCGGAGACCACGGGCTCCTGCACAAAGAAGAAAACACTTGAACTGCAGGTAACATCTCTGTACTTTAACTTTATTTCACAAAAACAAGAGAAAAAGAGCCGCTTTTGTAGTCAAAACATGAGTTTAAAGTGTCTTTTTAACTTATCTTGACAAAAATACATTATGCTTGATTTGTATTTCTGTCCGGCACAACCTTGAGCCATAATCGAAAGCTGGCATCACTCTGCCCCAGAGGCCCAGTCTGCACTCCTTACCCTATAAACTAAGTTTTATCACACTTTTAATGAATCTCGCACCAGTAAGTGTGGAGACTAATACCAAGTTTCAAGGCTAAGAGCAACATTTGGAAACTCTGAAATAACAGAGGAGGAGGAGGAGAATGGAAGAGAATAAAAGAAGGTGGAATACAAAAGAAAGAGAGTTGAAGATTAAAAACTCGAAGAGAGTGGAGGAAAGCTGGTGTGTGTGTATGTGTTTGTAAGTGTGCTCGTGTGTGTGCGCGTGTCTCCCTCTACCCCTGACAAGACAGACAGGTCTTGGACAGAGCGATAATGAGAAGGAGCCTCAGACTGGCACATTGGCTGCCACTGCTGTCACTTCCCTTTAGATGTGGTGCCAGTCTGTGTGTGTGTATAAGTGTGTCTGCCTGTGTGTGTGTGCGGCTCCCCTACTGGGCGCCTTTACCACTAGCTGCCCTTCTGGCAGCGAATAGTTGAAGCCGGGCATCCCAAGCTGCTACACACACACACACACACAAATCAGACAAAGACACACACACACACAGCTCTAAGTGACTGCCACTTCGACAATGGCCGCTGCTAAATTGATGGGTCTCATTACTGCACTGCACCATTGCCAGTGCCCTTGTTACCAAGACTAATTGACCGTACACACACAACAAAGCAATCTGCTATTGCAATGTATTGGCGAGGAAATTGCTGCAAGACTCATTCCTCTAGCTCTGACTTCCTTTAAAGTTATTTTCCAGTTATTATGGCGGTAATTCCCCTGTACGTTCATGTCTGGGTATAAAGTCACTTCATCCATAATGAAATGGAAAAGTCACTGATCTTGTACTCAGATATCTGAATTTCTGAGGCTGCTGCTGCAGCGAGTGCACGGGGCGGCTTAAAGAAGTCGTTCACCATTTCTGGAAATGCGTTTAATTGTTTCCTTGTCAAGAGTCAGGTGGGAGGATTGATACTCATTGATACATATCTGTATGCTACATGTCACGCAACAACAAGCAGCTGGTTAGCTTAGCTCTGTGAAAGGTAACTAAAGATGCTCTAAAGGTTATTGAGTTAACTGACACAAATTAATCATGCAGCTCGTAACGAATGGCTTGAACTTAAGAGTTGTAAGTGCTTGTATCAAAAGCATGAGTTGGGTAAGGAATGATGGACTTTGGCGACTGACTTTAGACTTTACATTTTGGATGAGTCTCGAGTTAAGCTGTGCAAAGTTAAGCTACCTTTATTGTTATTGTTATTGACTTTCTTACAGACCGGCCCCAGACTGAGAGACTTGGCCCCCACCTCTCTTCCACTCGCACGCTGAGCACCGGACCCCCACAGGGCTATGTGTTGAGCCCCCTCCTGTACTGTCTCTATACCCATGACTGCAGCCCGGCCAATGACAGCAACCTCATTGTGAAGTTTGCTGATGACACAACAGTGGTCGGACTCATTTCAAAAGGGAGACGAAGCAGCCTACAGGGAGGAGGTCCTGAAGTTGGCAGTCTGGTGTTCAGAGAATAACCTAGCTCTGAACACCAAGAAAACCAAGGAGATCATTGTTGACTTTAGGAGGCACAGCACAGACCTAGCCCCCCTCTACATCAGAGGCTCCAGAGGGTAGTCAAGACAGCACAGAAGATCATCGGCTGCCCTCTACCCTCTACAGTTTCTTCACAAAAGCCATAACCACTTTGAACTCACACATGCACTGACTACTCACACCACACACACACAACACACAGTCCGAGCGTCCCAGCCCAGGGAAACACAAGCACATCTCTCCCCGTGTGCTCTATGCTACAACTGTGCAATACAAACGCAATGTGCAATATAAATTCAATATTCAATGCAATAACTTACAATATTAATGTACAATAACCGGAAAAAATCAATGCACTATGTCTCCCTGTATATAATACCTTGCCTATATTACCTCAATCTGTGCACCTCACCCCACCCCCTCTTCTACCTCAGAACTGTGCACCTCACCCCACCCCCTCTCCTGTCATTATCCTGTCTTGCACTAATACTTACTTATTTATTCATTTTTTATTTTTTTTTACTATATGTTGTAAATATTTCTACATTCATGTCTGCACTGAAGAGTGAGTGGCTCTTATCTCATTGTGCATGTGTATAGTGTACATTGTACATGTGTCTAGTGACAATAAAAGGCATTCTATTCTATTGTACAGTCATGAGAGTAGAATGAATCTTCAAAGCAGAGAGGGACATTTCCTAAAATGCCAAACTATTCCTCTAAGGATTACCACCGTCGTACTCACCGCGGTGCCATTTTCCTCCTTCTTGATGAGCGACAGCATGCTGGTGAGGATTCGCGCACACATGACCAGGTCTCTCTGCTCCTGCATGTGCGCCTGGAGGACCCGGAGCACCACCGGCAGCAGGATGCACCGTGACTCTGCTCACACAAACGCAAAATCACAGTCGTCTTACATCAAGGACTTAATGATATATGAAGTGTAAACACACTAATCTTGTGTGGCGTATTAGTTCATGATTCTTTGTGATTGGCATGAGTGATGTTTTTCTTGCTGCGTGTAGCCTTTGGGAGCCTGCTGGAAATAAAGATATGGAGTAATTTGCTTCGTGTTCCACCTTTATTAAGAACAATTTAATGACATAAAGTGAAGGTGCACTGTAGGTGCTCTCAATTGACTGCACTGCAGGAGTGCTCACCCCAACAGTATAATGCGGATTAACAGCCTGTTTGTACATGTCGCAAGTCAAACAGACGCTGCGCTGATTACTTTCTGCATTTTGTGCATGGTTCGAGCTGTTCGGATGTGTTTGTTTCCCCCCGTGTCGTTTGTTTTTCCTGTGTGTTCATAATCTGCATGCAAGGCTTTTTTGTACCCGTGCTATTTGCTCACAAATGTTTCCGTGTTGGGTTTTCAGTTTGTTTACAAGCTCTGATGGCGGATTCGGATCGCAGTGTACATACACTGTGCGTCAGTTTGTGTGAGGAGGTCTTTACCTGGGTTAATGTAAAGCTGGCTTTCCACCGTCTTGGCAATGCACTGCAGTTTGACTGCCTCCAGGGGGCACTCAGCATGGATGGTGGTGGGCAGGCTGCCCAGCGTCTCCCTGACGAAGCCGGCCACCTCCCGCACGGTAAAGATCTTCAACAGCTCGCCATAAACTGCTGGGAATGTCCGCAGAAACACCGCCTAGGCAGGACGAGAAAACGTTCAATCGACCACGAGCTAAAAAGCAACGAATGCCATGAATCAATGTCAAAATCATCTTTATTCTCAAAGACTGGAATAAATTTGTTGAGCGTTGACAACCGAAGGCATTCGAGCTGCAAATTGGGCTTAAGAGTATTTCAAGTTATGAATATGCATGTTTTCTATAGTGTTTGTTCAGTAATTTAAATACATTTTCTACTAAATCAGCATCACATCCTGTACATTAATCTTAGAGGAGTGGAGGGGAGCTCAGTGGGCAACGATGGCAATAACAAATGATGTTCAGCAGCTTGGGGACTTTGGATAAAAGTTTATTAGATTCTATGAAGTGTAAAAACAGGAAACCACTACACTATATCATCTTATTTAAGGAGAGAGGTTTGTGCTGGAAAAACACTGTTGGTAGTCAGGGATTCAGCTACTCCAATGGGACTGTTGTCCATAAAGTGACTGTAGCTCTCAATCTGATGCCTTTAATCAAGCTCAAGATCTGTAAGATTACTTGAATCTAAAGAACCGCGTCTAAATCCAATTAAATTATTCTGTTTTATAATCTGTGAAAAGCTCACATCAGTTGCTATGTCAACCTGCCATGAAAGCTACAACCACGGGCAGGTGCTTATGTGAACAATTCTTTGCCGTAGTGTGTTTGTGTGAGTTGGCGTGTTTGTGTGTGTGTGTGTGCCCACATGTCACAGATTAATTTGGGATTAGCGTTAGCCTGGCGGGCCTCTCCCCACAGCTAATGTTGTGGTGGGAACACATCAGATCAGTCTGAGGGATGAAGTGGAGCTTCTCAGGCAGTGTGGAGAGGGAATAATGTGACGTCCAGGTGAATTATGAGCAGACACACACACACACACACACACACACACACACACACACACACACACACACACACACACACACACAAAGTTACAGGCAGGTTTTATCTAACTAGTGTGTTGACAAAGACCTGGAATTTAGTCGATTACAAGAGTGTGTGACTTTAATAGAAAACAGAGAGGTGAAGAAAATGAATGAAAAGAAGCAAGTAAGAATACAAAAGAAGAGGAGGAGAGAAACCAGAGACTCACAGGTTCTCCAAGAGGTAAAAACGAAGACACACAAAAGGCACACACACAACCACACAAGCAGCTGTTTCAGTTTCTGGTGTGTAATTAGGATTCTCTTTGGCGTCTTTAGCTTATTTGTGTTGGTCTTGTTTCGAAATCAGCGAGGGCGGCCGCCCTGCTGTGCAGCCCTCCTGGCGGTGGAGTAAAAAGCTGCCACAGAAATTCCTCCTCCGACTCCAGACCCCTCCGGCAGCGTGAAATTCAATTACAGGCAATTTCTCACCTATCGCGACTGCATTAACAGGAGTCCTCGAGAAAGAAGACACGGTGCGGCGCACAAGTAGCGACAGGCACAGATTCACACTCTTTCACATAACTGCACACTTGTGATTGTGGCGGCACAGAAGATTTGAAACAAACACAAAGCACACGCACACACCTGCGTTTGTGCGACGGGACTGGTGCCTTTGTTCTCCTGCGAGAGGAAGAAGCGGATGGACATGAAGAGCTCGTGGATGCACACTCGGAACTCCTCCTCATTCTGGCCCCCCGTGGCCAATGAGAAGAGCCGGCGGGACTGGATGATGTACTTGAAGATGTACTCGCTGGCCTGGAGGACGGAAAAGAACAATCATCATTTATCATATGTGTTGGGTCAGACTCCCCTTCCAGTGAAAACAGTTAAAGCCTGATGTGATTTTAAATTATGCGTCTGACAGTTTGTGATTTATGACTTCATTTATCTGAAAGGAAAAAGTTATTTGTGTTGAAATGTCAGAAAGTCATTGTTTTAAGGCATTCTAAAGCAAAAATGCAAAATATTAAATAATATTTTGAACTTCATCTTGGCCTCTTGGAACTTGTATCGGGCATATTTCATGATTTTCTTGGAAATTCTACAAAATGTAGTATATTTTGGAAGACAACATTAGTTTCACCTCTAATGTAGACAGTGTCTTTAATCAAATAGGCAAAATAAAACTCCTCAAGCTCACAGCTATCATCAAAATCAAATACCGATATGACCTGGTCATTAGTACACTATTACAAATCTGGCTTAACCACTGCAAACCCTGCAAACACATCTGCAGTGTTTTATTTGCTCATTGTTAACTGCGTGACAGAGCAAGATTTACTCCCAGTGCAGAAAGACACAGGGGGAAACTACACTACAGAGGCCGCAAATGTGCTTCTCCGACGGCGCGTCTGCGTGAGTCATTTGAATAATGTGATGTGGATTCCCAACACCAGAGGCGGTGCATTCCTGCTGATTAAAATTGCATGCGACGTAATGGATTGAGGAGGGGAATAATGAACGGTGGTGCGATGTGTTCACTGCTGATGTGGGGATAAATTAGCAGGAGTGGCAGTGAGAAGGGGCAAGTTTGTTTGTTTGCATTTCTGGATCCATCTGTGTTGATACTGCGCTTGTGTGTGTGTTGTGCCCTGTGTGCGCATGTGTGTGCGGTGGAGCGAACGCCTCACCTTGAGCACCTGCTGGATGTGATCCTGATGTTCTGCGTCAACAATGCGGTCCACGTACCACTTCAGGACTTTGATCAGATCCCTGGAGAAAACACACACACACACACACAGAGTCACCACACCACACAGAGCTTGTCTCACTGGATTTAGCAGATATAGATGAGGCAACGCAGTGTTTTGACATGAAACACTTCATCACACAAGTTGAAATCAATTTAAGTGAAAACCTCTGCTCTCTTTTGCTAGTTTTTCATAAACACGTCTGGTTCTAATGTTAACAAATTCAATGTTTTAGCTTTGATGCATCAAGACAGGCATCCAGTCCGTGCTGCAGCAAGCAGCTGACAGAGAAGGCGAACGCTGATCGCTGAATGAGAGGACTTTCTCATTCTAATCGCAACTAAAGATAGTGATATAATGAGGAAAACTATGGATACGCAGGATCAGTTTTTGTGTTAATTAATTATGCTGTGACACTTCTAATGAATAAAGAGGTATAAGGGAGTTTAAAGCAGATGGATATGGCAGTGGCACACTGTGAGTGCGTGTATGTGGGTGCAAAATTAAAAAAAAAGAGAAGAAGAGAGCACCAGCACGGTATCTTATCAGGTACAGAGAGTGTGAAGGAGACAGCCGGTGAGAACAGCAGGTTGTGAATATGTGTGTGAATGTGTGTGTGTGATAGAGAGGGGAAGGAAACAAGGAGGCAGGAAGCAAAAGCTGTTGGTTTTATTCACTTCTCGTCAGCCAGGGGGCACCAGAAGCATTTCGTTCGAACGTCTGGTGGCTGAATCACAGCACAGGCCTGAGTGGAGCTGCCTCTCAGCTCTGACGCAGGTTCACTGCTCAACCATGTGACACAGTATGTCATTAGAATATAATACACAGGCGACACTGCCTTATTGTACGCCCAGGGCGCCGCTGTAGCCTAGAACGGCTGCATCTAAAAAGAAAAGTTGAAGGCTGAAATGTGAACATACCTGTAGGACAACGCCCCAGCAAAGTGGCTCTCAATGTAAGTGTCCATGACAGGTTTAAAGTGCTGGAATTTACTGTCCTGCAGGAGGTTGATGATATGGACCTGGAAAAAAAGAAAGACGCACTATGAAAGAGTATTCCTCAATAAAGAGGTTTAGTTCTTAAAAATACAGTAATCTTATGTCCCTGTCTGATCTACATTCTGCATGACTTTGCTCCACTGAAGCAACACGAGGCTCACACTGACAAAAATATTCTCTCCCTGTTATTTGCAGCTTCATCACTCTATTTAAGGAAATGATCTAAATGTCTTCTGCAGAATTTCACGCAAGTTTCTCTGAAATTCAATCACATTTTTGGAAATAAGGAAGTAAAAAAATAATAATATTAAAATGATGTTCTCTTGGTTTCAGCAATGCTTAGCGACACGGCTTGAGTTTAGTATTACTATCTTTTTCGATAGTAGTTACATCCACTGTCTATTTCTCCATATCTAAGTTTCACAGCATTTGAAGTGATGCTGTTTTGTTAGCAAATAGCTTTAGATGGCTAAAAAATAAATAATAGTGTGGATAGGATAACAGAAAGAAATAAAAGATATTTAATTAAAGTAACTGATGAAAGAGAATAAAAACTGATATTTAGATATCCAAACATCTAAAAATATTTTAGGAAAAACCAAGCTGAACACATTTTGAGTGTGGTTGCATGTTCCCTTCGTGTGCAGGTTGTTGTGAAATGCTTTTAATATGTCCGTCCACAGAAGATAAGTCCACTCGTCAGACTCGTCAGATTGATCTTGAAACCCACAAAAGGGAAAACCTGATGGCCGCACCTGCCCGCTAGACCTTTTTAGCATTGATATTGCCACAGCGAGAGGAAAGAGTGTGTTCATGTGTCAGTGTGAGACTGATGTGTGCGAGAGGGAGGGGGGAATCGATCACTTGCTCTATCAGTGCAGTGCAGCATAACAGGGGTGAGATTGGTTCAGCGGGCTCTGTAGCGTTACATCACAAGATCTTTCTTCCCCCAAAGTAAGCTTCTGTTTTCAGACTCAAACTGAGATTGACGTATGGCAGAAAAAGGAGGAAGCAGATACAATAAAAAAAGACTGCCAGAACAACTTACTTACCAGTGAATCAAACACCTTGAGCCCATATCTCTGAGAGCTTTCATCCAGAATACCGAACAGAGTGTCCAGGGTGTCCTGTAGAAACTGTGGTATGGAGCAAGACAAAGGGAGGGTTTGTATGTGGGAACTGTGGCATCAAAGTACTTGACCGAACATTGAAAATTGAACCTTCTCATCTTTTCAGCTCGAATTTAAAAAAACAAAACAAAACGTGGGCTGAAATCAAATCAGAAAACAATCAATAGCACGAATGCCAGCGTAGCTGCAGCAGTTCAGTGATGAGAATGTGGTCGAGGGCCTACTTTGACAATCTCTGAACCATCGATCTCCTTCAGCTTGGAGAGGCTGTCGTTGATCCGTTCGGGGTGGGCTCGCCACTTCAGCAGGTCCAGCATGTCACCTGAAATGGAAGACAAAAGAAATTGAGGCATGGAGAGATATAAAAAACAGCAACAGTGACGAGGACAAGAGATCAAGATGCTGTTGTGTTTGTTTGTAAAGGAACGTGGGATTATGAGATTGGTGCGCGCCGTGGATCGCGAAGCATCACCGCACCCTTCAATTACAGCCCCCCCAAAAAAACTCCTCTGAATCCAAACAAATGATGACATTTTCAAGTGCAGCGGGATAAAGGAGATAAAAAGTCATTTTCCTGAGCCAGGGTCCCCAGATATGTGCATGAATAAAACATCAGTCTGGAGAAGAAAGTCTTTTAGCTGTCTCTTTGGATTCCGTTGAACCTGAAGTGTTTCTTTCTGCAACTTTATATTGCGACTGTGTCTTGTGCGTGCACGTGTTTGCGCACGTGCATGAGCGCATTTGTTTTGTTTTGCCAATCTGTCACGTAGACTTTGTCATCACAAACTCTGCAGTACTTCTATAATCAACTCACAGACGATGTCAAACGTATTCGGGGAAATTAACAGCATGGTGCAAATAAATTGCGCCTGTAGCTTTTTATGTTTATATATTCCACCATGGACTTAATGAGGTAAAAAATGATTCATCATTCATGTTTTTCTTTCCCGAAAATACTGTTTTTGGGTAAAACTGTGTCAGTGTCTGGTGAAGTGGTGGAGTGCGTCCGTGGCTCAGTGGAGTGAAACAAGTCTCCTTCACTGCACACTTTATATATTACAGCCTATGATTATTGTTGTTACTGTTTATAAATCAGGGCGATCATACCACAGACAACACGGTCCTGCTTAAATAAGACTACAAATCCCACTTTGCAAGCAGATCTCTGAAGGCATAAGGATTTATTCGCTCATTAGTGAGCACTGTGAACAGGAGGCTATTCCCACCGCCCTGTATATACACAGGCTGCTCTTTGACAGTTTGGATGGAAATGTCACTTTCTCCCATGCGCACACACTTTTTTAAACATATGATGTTTAACCATTTAGTTAGCCTCTTGTGACGTGTCGATCGCTATCTTTAGGTCTATCTCCTGTTCACCGATTTGCACAAAAGCACAGGGTGTAAAGTGTATTAGAGCACAAGCCAGAGTTCAGGCATAGCAGCCTGAAAAAAGAAAAACACACATCACTGGGAGACTGGCCAAAATGTCAATCTCGGAGTCTGGTTTACCATTCTGTGTGAGCTTGGTGGAGCAGAGAAAGCTGGTGATCCAGAAAGACTCTTTGGTGCCTTTCAAGGTCTGGTTGTTGGACGGGAGGTTGGCCTTGGAGAATGGCAGCTTCAGGTAACGCGAACAGTCTGCCAAGCTGGTATTCTCCTCGCACTAAAGAGAAAAAGAAAAGAAAAACACATTTTAATGAACTGGCAAATGAGGTCTACAGGAACGGGGCAGAGGAATGTGATAGTTCTGCTGCGATCACTCTTTTAATGCCAGCTCGTCGAAGCATTTCTTTGGCTGCTGGCAGTGTGTCAGTCGTGCTTGCGAGATGTGAAGCTATTGCACATAATCAATCACAGAACTCTGTTGTGTTATTTACGGGATCTCCTGTGAAGCCTTAACACACAGCTGAGGCAGTCTGAGCTCTGAAGCTACCACACAAGTTTGGACTGATTCTAGTGTGTCTATTTTGGGTCTGAGGAGGAAACTAGGCCATGCCAGTTTCATTGAGCTTTTCAGCAACTTCCATCTGGCATCAGACTGGGCCTTTTTCCCCTCTCAACAGTGGGAACAAACACAAGGCTACCAGAGTTGTCCTCTAAAACTGGCAGGCTCAGGTTGTTCAGCTGGGTTTGGTAGGACTAAATCTGGCTGCCGGACAGGAAAAGAGGACAATGAAAAGAGGAGGCTTTTTTATTTTTGTTTTGAAAGACTACATGGCGAACAGCAACATAAATAATCAGACTTTTGGTCGCTGTTCCGCCTCAATTCCAATAAAATCTGTGAGTGCTCTGCATGCTTTTCCGTCCTCTGCAAAGCCTGAGGTTTCTGCACACACCCTTCGCCTGCAGCTGAGGGAAAGAAAAAAAAAAAAACAACACAGCCTGCAATTATTCTGAATTACACCCAAGACGGTCCCTGCAGTAGCTTTTAACTGGGGGATGCTGGTCATTTTATTTGCTTTGGTCCTTTGATGTGTCAAAAGCAAAATGTGTGAAAAGATGGGCCCCTTTAGGTCGGCCAAGTTGCTAATAACGGACAGAGACAGAGTAGACCCGGAGGACATGTTTATGCGACCGTTCAGTACCGACTGATCTGTGTCTTAGAGACAAACGCACGCATACATTAACACTTACACGCAGGTAAATTCAACGCCACAGCTTGACAGCATTATGTAAGAGGACATTACTCTTCAGTCTGTAATGGAGTGATGTGAGGTGTTTGTCAGGCCGTGGGACCAAATGCTGTGATAACAGGATAACTGTTGCTGTTCAAAGCGAATGATTCACGTAATCACATACAGTAGGTAATCCCGCCTGACGTAACCTTGGCAACACCTGCGTGCAGCAAAACAGAGAGCAGAGGTCGCTAAAAATAACCTCCAAGCTGCAATAAGCCAAGGAACTGAATGAACTTTTCATTTTTCTTCCCATCTCCTGAAATCTGTTGCTTTTGAAGTTGCACTTGATTCCACTTTCAGTTCCATTTAAATACCATGTCAAATGCATTGGCAAGGACTTAGGTGAAGACAGGATGACACAATCATGAAGCCAAGTAGCTTGAATTTTCATGTGAAGCAGATCACTCCCCTCTTACTGAGGTGATTCAGGTGAGAATGCACTGAAAACAGTTAAATGATGACATCCTATTGATTTTAAAGAAGACTGGATCTTGGATAGAAATACATAAAGATGAATATTAAACAAAGTACTGGTGCCCAAAAAAAAAAAAAAAAAAAAAATCCTGCGAAGCACGCGGTCAAGCCAATGCAATGCCATTTTAGTCAAAACTGTGGTGGTGGTGTGGGGATGCAGTTATTACCTTGTGGATAATGAGCTCATGGGTGCCATCTGGCAGAGTCCTGCCATCCTCCTGCATCAGAGGAACAAAGGAGTAGCCAAACAGTTTCTTCTCTCCCTTGTCTTTAGCTGTCAAACAACAACAACACATGGACACGACATTCAGTCCAAAATACACCGACACAGGCTGCGGAAAAAATAAATAACACAAAAAAGCTCTTATGAAACCGGTTATGCAAAACAAAGTAAGAAGTGCATCTGATGCTCAGACTTCAGCGCATTGATTCAAGTTCAAATGTGAAGCTAGAGCTGAAAACAAAGCAGTGCATCCGCAAAAGGCAGAGAAGACGACATGTATGCAATCAGTTCTTATAGATTAAACAGTTAATTAAGTTAAGGCTTAAAGAGCAATGTGAACATTTTAATGGGAAACACTAAATCCGGACGGACAGGTGCAACTTTACTGAAAACCATGGTACCGTTAACCTTTGACCCAGCATCACTGTTGGCTGTGGTCACAACACAACTATGGTTTCTGGCTTGAACTCAACCTGTTGCTGCCGCTGCAGCAGTTGCTGAATGACTCTTCGAGGGCCTGATTAAAGTGTGCTGCTGTGTTTTTGTTTAAGAAGCTTCCTGAAAGCTCTGGGTATAATTTGCATTGTGAACACATGTAATCTGATTTATCTGCTGCTTCGGCAATAAAGTGCTAATGTGCGCACAGCGGGAAGTGAGAAGTGGAGTGCGTTTCTATTCCCTTTCATTGCATCACAAGTGATTCATTTTGAGAGCATCTATTGGTCCACTGAGTGTGTGTTGAATGTGTGCGTGCCTGTTTTTGTGCTTGTTTCCCTCTCCCAGTAGAAGCACAAGTTGTACTGTATTAAACTTCTCAAAATTGATACTGCACCATGACACATTTTACTTCTGTCTCGCTACGCTGCGATTACGTTTTTACACCAGAAAGTTATTGCTCTCAAGGCCCAAGACTGTAAACTTTTGCTCTTTGTTGTTTGTGCTTCTTTTCAGACAGGTTTTCCTGATCTGTAAGCCCTCACAGCCTTGGGCGCCAGGAGATTAAATAAGATTAAGCGGTACTGTGTGAAACTCAGGCTTAGCTGAGCTTGGCAGACCAGGTAGAGATTGATGGATGTTATATCTTGGAACCACTCTAGCAAATACACCAGGCTATAATAGTGGAATGTAATAGTTTCAGGGCTTGTTGAGAATTCAAGTTTTTAAAGTCTAAATTAGGAAGACTTTGTCTCTTTCTGCTGTCTAGTAACAGAAAAAAGTGCTCCTATAGCGCCATTACTGTTAGTATAATGTTACTTATAGTGTTATTGTAAATTGTTTCAATTGTTTGCTTTAATACAGCCGATTGTTCCTTGAATATTTCAAAGTACTGCACCGCTGACGCTGACAGGTCCTTACAGTCCCCTTTAGCACCACTTAAGAACAACACAGGGCTCCCCACAAACAAATTAACAATTACCGCTGCTGCGCAACGAGTGCAAAAATACGATGGCATGAAAGCATATTTCTAAAAAATGAGCTTTCTGTTTCGCATTAATTGAAAATGAGAGTGTCTGCTAATCAGATTTCTTCAGGCAGGTTGTCCTCGAGTTTGGGAGCCCTAATAGTTTGTGTAATATGGTCTCCTCAGACTGGTGTCACCACAGGCTTAAATTGGGCTCTTAATAGGCAGCCCTTGGGTAGCAATGCTAGCACTGCCAGCAGTAATAAGGCTACTATATCTACGGCGCACAGACACACAGCCTCCCAGCTTGGCTGCAAAAAGGCATAATAATATCAGTTTGTTATGAGAGAGGAGACTGGGCCTTCTCCCCACAGCCCAGAAAGAGGGTGAACGAGAGCGAAAGCAATATTTTGGTTATAATTAAAGTTTTGTCTCATTAGGAGGTGAGAAGTTGGACAAACTAGTCTCATTATGAGAATGTTCAAACAGCGTACACTTATACACGTGGACATTGGCTGTTAGGGGGATTTGGCAGCAGCCTCTGGGCTTGAGTATGGAGGGCTGGCAGAGGTGTTTATTGTGCTTTTCTCCCTCCACAACAATGCCTCTTTACCTGCAACTCCCTCGGATTATCAACTGAAAAGTAAGCAGCACCTCAGGCGTTCACACCTGAACAGCTGACATAAGCCTGGAGAGACGTGCTCTCTTAACCGTCCTGAAAGTTTAGCAACGATCCTGTTCACACTTACTGGAGCAGTGTCGGAACTCGAACCGGACGTGCGACCCCCTAAACATGTCGACTGGGATGGGCAGCTTGATCTGCTCCGCCCAGCGGGGGCTGTTGTTGTGGTACAGGACCAAAGAGTGGTACTCGTCTCCACCTGGTTCACCAGAGCCGGCAGCCACGTGACTCTGAAAGACGGAGAGCGTGAGAGCCAGATGGGTTAGTGATGAAAGAACAGAACAGGAAACGAGAGGCCTACTCCAGGATGTGCTAAGACGACACTGGATTAATGAGTCGAACAAGAAAAGACACGAGTGTTATAAAAAAAAAAAAAAACGCCCACGAATGCCAATAAAATGCAAGTGACACGGTTTTTGCATGCGTGTGTTTATGTGTGTTAGAGGGTAGCATGCCATGCGGCGGCGCTGGCAGCAGGGTTATATTTGAGTCTATTTTCTGTTCAAGGCCGAGGCAGTGCAGGAAACCACAGAGGCAGACTGTGACAGCGCTGCAGCAGCACACTGGAGAGACAGCGAGCTCTCATCTGGGTCAGCGATATTTAAATGAAGAGTTTTGCTCCAAAGTAAGACACCCCCTACTAAGACAAAACACTTAGCTAAGGACTTAAATAAGACATTTAGTACCCTTAAAACAAGTGTTTAGTCCTTAAAAAGGATATATCTGCCCAATGGCAATGAGGAAAAAACGTTTTTATTACCTTGAGGATCTGTCCATCCATATCCAGCACATAAACGGTGATCTCTACGTTCCTGGCGACGCTCTTCCCACCCTTTTCAAACTCGCCTTTCTCCAGCGTGATGTAAAGGTCATTCCTCATTTCTCCTGTAGCAACAGGAAGGGAAAGCATCGATTATGCATACAAGCAACCATTATTAATGACCTCTCGGCGGCTTGACGACAATTCTTAGCGTAATGTTTCACGACAGGGGTGGACAGCCATTTACATCAGTAGCATTTAATGATATATTTTCTGCTGACGGGAGACTAAAGCCTGAGCTGTGACCTATGACCACAAGAGAATACAGGATTTAATATCTGCTGTAAGCAGATCGTGCATGCCTTACCCATTTTCTTATAGATATACCATTAGGCTTCTCAATTCAAAAGGGAAGTTTCAATAAACAAGAAAAAAGCACAGTTTGACGCTTCACAACGGGACCTTTTTGCTCAAAGAATGAAAGGTATGCAGTAATACTTTTGAAAAAAGCAATAATTCAAAGAAAGTTTGAAACTTTTTGATGTCCACCATCTCATTCACTATTTGCTAAAACCTCAGGTTTGTTTTTGACCCAATCCAGAAGTTGAGGATGTCTGACGCAAAGCCACATGATTCACTTAAACACCCGAAGTAAGTGCTGATTCGGACAAAGACTGATTACCACTTACTATATACATATTAAATGTTGTGGAGAGACTGACAGGCACCTTTTTGCCTGTGAAGTGTTGATTTGTAATAACAAGGGGCAATAAAGCGCGGCTGAACGCCCACGCAGAACACCTGAGCAGGTACCAAGTGCTACAATTATGCCATTTTAGTTAGCATCACAGGCTGCTCTTCTTGCCTACATGCTGGCGTAAGGGCATATCTGGTGCGCATGTTCACTGTAGAAGAGGATAGATAGAAAAAAACATAAACATAATGCACACAGTTGAGAAAAGTATATGCGTAAGATAGCAGGCAGCCACAGAGTTCAGTCTGTAGCCACAATATTTCAAGTGCAATCCCTCAACTAGACACAATAACCATCAACAGCCATGTGTCCGAAAAATAATTTGAATACAGCTACTTGTTCATTAATAACCTAGTAAACTTAAGTGTGTTAACTGCGAACTGAGTGTCTGGGATTCATAAACACATGTATTTACCTTTAACATTCTTGTAACACTGCCTTTTCTCTAAGCCGGCATTATCATCTGACAAAACACTACAGTGAGAATAATGCCAGGAAGTAATATTCTACATCTTTTATGTGATAATTGCAGCTGAATGTACAATGACTGGACCGGGCGCAACTGTATTTCCTTCTGCAGGGGAAGTCAAAACGGTGCAAAGCGCTCTGGGTAAGAAAGAGAATAGGCCCATTTCCTCTGCAGCTGAGCTGTGGTCAGACAAGCTGTGAAACAGATTCTCTATATAACCTCTGTGTGTGTGTGTGTGTGTGTGTGTGTGTGTGTTTGTATGTGTGTGCTCTTCCGTCATATCTCTATCTCTAGGGTCAACATTGATTTTCTGCTCATAACAACAGTAACCATGGCAACATGAGGCATTTTATACACACTCTTATTGTACACTCGCTTCACACACACACACACACACACACACACACACACACACACACACACAGACACAAAGAGCACAGGAAGGTGGACACAGACACACAGGGGCAGTTTCTTAATGCACAATAGGAAAAAGGGAAGTGGAGAGGGCGGGGCTAGAAGACAGAAAATGAGGAGAGAGGGAGAGATAGGGTCGGGTACAAATCCAGAAAAGAGAGACAGAAAAAGAGGGAGAGAGCGTTTCCTTAGCCCAAGGGCAGACTTACACAGGCAGACAGGGCGAGAGCACTCAGCGTTAAGGGTTTGTAGTCAGACAAAGACAAAGAAAGAGACAGTGAACATAAATCTGTGTTAGTGAGGCGCTGGGGGACCCACAGTCTTTGGTTCCTCTTTATCTGTGTGACCAGACTACACACCTCACTTATTTAAAAGAACAGCTCTGCGGTGGATAAAGAAAAAAAGAAGTCCCCCGATGTCCAGCGCTCATACATGAATGAACAGACAGAACTGTCCCTCCCTCACTCTTTTCCTTACATGTAAATATAAACATGCACGTTTTTCCCACTCCTCCGTTTCATCTTACATTCAAGTAGTTGCATGTTTGTTACCACGGCAACAAGACCCCATACAGCCAGGCCTGAGGGTCTCTATGGGGGTCTGTGTCATTCAGAGAAGCAGCTATCTAAGTGATGCCTATCTGCCTCAAACAGCCTGAATATTTCATCTTTCTGAGGGCACCCTTAGGTGGAATTCAAATATCACTCTCAAGCAAATAGGTAGGGATGTCAAGTGTTACCTAGGCAACTACAGTAGATAATATAAGGCAAATCAATGTATAAAATACAGCATGTAGAAAAGGTATTATTGAAAGGTACCGCTGGCATTTAAAATAGAAAATAATGTTTTATTTTTAATATTACTGATCAAGATCATACAAAAGCCCGACCTTGTCAGTCTATAAATGCTTCTTCACACCTGCTGCCTGGTGAGTCTGTCCTGAGTCTACCCAATGATGCGTTGAAAATTATATGTTTATGTAAGGTGAAGGACTCGGAAAGGTCAGAACTGTGACTCAGTGGCTCCAATCTTGTAGCTACGGCCTTTCTCTAATGCATTCTTGCGATCTAATGCTGCCTTGTGAGTGATAGGATAAGTGTCAATAAATAAATGGATGGATGGATGGATGTAGAACCGGTTTGATTGCCAGAGGATAAGAAAAAGACATCGACAGGTGATAAAAAGGAGAAATATAAGATATATAGTAAGAGCTAATTTAACACAAGCTGTTCTTTGATTCTGCATACAGGCACCGAATCTGTACACAGCGATTCATGATTTTGGTACCGGAGGTAGTATTGACCAGTTGTGTTTGAGCAGACTTTGGTTGCATGCAATTAACAAGTCCATGTGGAGAGAAACAGGCCAGATGCACTTTTACTCTTTTAATTTATCTGCATTTAATTATCTGTTAATAGAGCTTAAATTAAATGCCTCTAATTGGGCAGTAAACAGTGACTGCCGCTCAAAAAGGGAAGTCTTGGCTCGGATATATGTCATAAGTTAAATGGACACCGGACACTGGAACCAGAATATTGGCTGTTTACCCCAGAGGCTAAAACGTCATCAGATAGACCGATAAATAAACAGAGATCTCTGGGATGTGCGCAGGAAAGACTGTACAGCCTAGCGCCAAAAATACTAGCAAAATAAATATGAATATTTTTGGCTGAAGTGGTTTGAAGTTTATTCAAACATCAAGATTGACTGTAAACAATCAGTCTTTTTGTTATCAGTCCTTTTGTAATGCTATCTTTCTTATTTTCCTGATTGACCAGGATCTTAAAGCAAGATATAACACAGTGAGAGTCTTAACTCTGAACAAATTAGGTATCACTTAGGATTTGCTTAGCCAGGAAAAAGGGCAGGATTGCTTAAGTAATTTAGTGAGTTCTCAGTTGACTGGGTCTTCTATGCAGCGAGGAGTCGTATGTAAGTCAGTATGGGCCTGATCTTGTATTCAAAATGTCTACAGAAAGCAATGAAGTCTAAAGCTAGCGACAAAGCTTCTTAGCTTCTTAATTGCTGGGATAAAATGAGAAGTTGTCTTTGTTGAGCAATAAGAAAGACGACTGACAGACAAGTTCTTGAACATACTGAAGGGTGGCTGTGGCTTAAAAATCAACCTTGCTGAGCTTGTTTTCGGTGTCCTACCTGGCATGATGACATCAGAGAAGCCCAGTTTCCTTGTGATGGACACACCCCGAGTGAAGAGGACCATGTACTCTCGTCTCAGCTGCTCTATGTCCCCGTGGAGGAGCTGGAGAGCCACTGCCAGGCCTGGGAAAACAAAGCAATGACAACATTTAAACTCTGAAATATCACATTTTAACTTTACAGCCACAACGTGATTTTTAATTTTCCCTCGCTCATCCCTTACCAAAGCCGCTCAATAAAAGATGCTCGAAATATATCATAACCCTAATCCTAGCACTATAAACACCCTTGCACTGGTGAGTATTCACAAGGGCATATTTTAAGTTTTATTACAGCCGCAAGTACTTGCCATGCAGACAACTACAGTTATACCTGCCAACAGCAAGACTTGTGTGTATGGAAAGCAAGCAGACAGCCCCGCATACATAAACAAAATGCAAACGGCCTGTGAGTCACTGCCTGCACTTTTTTATTAACAGGAAATCCTACATGAAGGCTGTCGTCTCAGATCAATACCCTTATGCAATAACTCCAAATGTCAGCGCGGCTAAATTAAAGCACCGACTTGCATTTAGGGCTATAAATGCATCTCCTTGATGTCCCTGTGTGTGTGTGTGTGTGTGTGTGTGTGTGTGTGTGTGTGTGTGTGTGCCAGCGCATGTCCGTGCTCGTGACGAGCAGCACAAACAGCTCAACGGCGAGGCACGTTGACGACGATGATGATGATGGTAGCGAGTTTTAATATCGTGGATGTTTTCAGAAAAGTTGGAGGGAGGCGGCGCTGAAATGGTTCGTTAGCCACGAGAGGTTTCAGTCACAGGGAGTCGACAAAGCGACGTGACTTGTTTGCAAACCTGCTCGCAATGTGGCAAACTGTCCCGAAACGCAAAAGACGTGGAGCAAAGTAAAGCAAGGCAGTGACGGAGAGGGAGAAGCACTGAAGGATGTCAGGCTTGCCAACAGTGGAAAGGCTGTAAAGCCTTGATGAGGATTCCTTTTCTAGCTGATTACTTTACACCAGAAACATAATTTTCATTGAGCACCATCATTCCTACAAAACTATAAAGATTAATAGGAATAATGAATTTCTTTTGGAATAGTAACATCCCATAATTCCTAGTGATTGGAGATCCGTTTGACTTGGAGTCTGTAGACGAACAACATTAATGTGAAAATGATAAAATAAACAAATCAAATCAACAAATCACATGAATTCCACTCAAAAGCTGAAACTGTGGTTACTGAAGTTGACCTGGTTTCATTTAGCAGTTGTGGTTTTTTTTTCTGTACCATGATTTGATTTTGCTGCTGCTTCCTTCAGCTCTGTGGAATGACAAATTGAATTACCAACATGTCAGTTAAGCAGATATCTTTCAAAAACAGATAACAGGAAGCAGAAAACAACATTTCGTTTTAGGTTCAGCTAGGGCTAGCAGCGGGTACCTCACTGTCACATGCTCTGGCTGTTTAGTGGGCTGTTTCTCTTCGGCAGTTCAAGAGTTCACTTTGTACTAAATCAGAGTGCAGTTACTAAAGCGTGTTTACTCCACTGCTAAAAGTCAGATATAAGTCTTAGTGGATTTCTGAGTAAAAGACATAGTAACTGTGCTTTGGTAAGACAAACTTAAAAGAAAGCCACCCACAGAGAGGCTGTGGAGTTGACAAACACACTGCACAGTCACCTGGTCTAAATAATTCAAGAATGACACACACACACACACACACACACACACACACACACACACAGACCCACACAGTTCATCAGCAGTGTGTTCAACCTGGCACAGAGGCCTGGTGAGAAACAGAGTCCCGTTAGAGATTCAGGGGAAAAACTTTTGTCTACTCTGCCTGCCCCCTTAATGTGGATCAAGCCTCAGGCATTTACACACACACATAAACGAACACACACACACACACACACACACACACACACACACACACACACACAAACACACAAACACACAGGCTCTAAAAGCTACTGCAGGGCTACAATTAGGCAAACCAGCTTCATTACTATTCTGCCTGCTAGATGGAGCTGACGCTGACAAAAACACCCTCCACCTCTGCTGCCCTCAGCCCACCCAACCTGCCTCTTCACAAACTCAACAGAACACAAGGGGAAAAAAAACTCAACAAAACAAAAAACAGCGGAGTTGTCGCAGCCTCTTCTGTCACTGCCTACGCTCGCACGGGGGTGGGTGAGTTGAATTATCCACCTGACCTGACTCATGCAGATGCCAGATTCTTATGAAATCCCTTTTATGGATTAGTGGGCTGCATGTAAACAAAATCACCATCTCCTCTCATCAGTTCCCTCTCTCGTCTTTTGAATTCGATTACCTTAAAAAGCCCCCGTGACCCCCACCATGAAGAAAAATGAGATAGTCGTTAGTCTACATGTGAACAAAATAACTGTCTCCCCACGCAGACTGTCTCTCTGCCTGTTTATTACCCAAACAGCCCAGTGTTCTTTAGACTTTGAGGGCAGTGCATTCATCTCTCCCTCTGCTAATTGGCTGCTAATAAGAGACTTCTGGCACGCTGCCCGGTCTTTTAAAAAAGGGGAACCACACAGCGAGACAACTTTACACACATGCACACAAAGATATATAAACACATACACACACACAAATGCACATTACATTATCTCAGTCGGCTGCACGCTTGTTTTAATTGCCCTCCTGACACTAAGTGTAATAAATTGCTGTCCTTAAATTATGCATGGTGTTCCATAACTCCTGCAGGGGCTGGAGAGGAGACACTGACCTGTTTGCTAGGGATGAAATATTTTCCCCAGTTTTGCACGTTTTGAGGCCGGACAAGTGACACGAGTGTTTACCTTTGGGGAGGGATCTGACTTTTTGGAGGATGAGGATGTGACCAGTGAATCAGCTGCGAGTGATCGGAGAACAGTTAAGGTGGAAGGAATTGAGCGAGTGTTTTGCCTTGGCGGCGTTTCCAAAAGGTTTTGTTTAAATGTCATCCACTTTTCTAAGTGTGGATCTGCAATTTGTGTCGCTAAAGTCACCGGTGCTGCTAGACTGCGTGCGCGCGTGTGTTTAAGACATGTAATTACAGCGATAGAAGAAAAAAACAACAGGGCACTCTTTGCAAAGTCAAACTGTCAAAGCAAATACAATTATAATCAATTAATTTGGTCCAGACAGATGAATTATACGCATAATACATAAAGGGATGCTAATATTCAGTGCCCATTATCTTTGAAAAATGAAATTATTACCTCCACTGTTGTGACTAAAGCATTTTTCTTCCCGAGATCAAAGTCAAACTCAGTTAAGTGGTGGAAATGTAATTTTGGAACAAACCTTGCTCCAATTAAGCATGCCAGAGTATTGTGACAAAAGACCCAAAGCTCTCCTCTAATGCACTTTGAAAGAGGAAGCACTGAGGCAAATCAGGCGTTTGGTTGGATCAATGTCTTTAGCTGACAGCCACTCGATGGCCAACATCTAAGTGTTTGTGACAAACCGCACGCAGCAGCCAGCGACAGGAGTAACTCTTTAAAATGATGTGTGCCAGCGTGTGTGTGTGTGTGTGTGTGTGTGTGTGTGTGTGTGTGTGTGTGAGGTTGTTGGTCAAACACTCGCTTACACGTCGAGAACATACTGAGAACTAAGGCAACGTGCTGTCTTGTACCAGTGACGTTGCTTGCAGAATCAGTGTGATTAATTGTTTTTTGATTGCAGAATTGCTGCCATCAGTCAGACGTGAAACACAGAGAAAGCCTCATATCAGCAGCATCATCCGCCAGAGGTCTTGGAAGTTTAACATCAACAATGCGGCAGATAATCTGCATTCTTTATCTGAAATGAAATCTGATAACAGCAGCAAGCACAAGGGCTTAAGTGGCAAATAAAGCTGGAGGAAGAACTTGAGTGAGATATTTGTTGGCCTTTCAATATGAGATAAGGAGACAGCAAAGTAAGTGGTTGTGTAATATTTCTATTTTAGTGTCATCCCTCGGCTTTTTTATCGAAAATGATTTTTATTTTGTAATTATCAGCTCGGCTAAGCAAAGCCCCTTACTTCTCCATCCATTCAACAACAGCGGCGTCATATACAGAAACTCAGCCGGATGCGAGAGTTCTGCTGTCAGCCAGCATCGTGCGAAGATGCTGCTCGGATAACACAGTCTGCGCTAAATGGCCTTGTGTGTCATTCGCTTTAATTACAGCGTTCCTTCACGCTTGTGCGAGATTATTCGCTATAATTTCATACCGACTCCCCCCGAGTTGCACAACTTCTCCTCAGGTAATTACTGGTCTTCTCAGGGAAGGTGGAGAGAGGAGCTGAGTCAGTAGATCTGCCTCACAGATTGTTGACATTGCTATGATGCTTCTCTCATCTCTACTGTTTGCCTCAAACAATTATGCACCTTTTCTGTGCAGCCGGCTATGGTGCTGCTCCAAGAATACATGAGGGAGATGTGAGAGGACAATGAACTCTGTTAACACGCAAAATAAAGATTCCCATTATGGAAAGCGGCCACCTGCAGATAGTTTAAAGCAGCATTTTACAAAGACATTTATGTTAATCAGCTTTAAGACAAACTTGATGAACTGCTGCTGATTGCTTACTGTTGGCTGGACATTTGCCCTTTGATGCAAACAGCTGCAAACCAGCCAATGCTGTTTGATTCATGATTACATCCTCTAGTTTCACACTTTGTACCATGAGAGGTCCCCTCACTGCTGATTACATTTTTAAGTTGTAATCACAAGTTCATCCTGGGCCATTATGTCGTGTACTCATTAAGGGTGTTGATCAATGTAAAATCCAAAGAATCTGAGTCACATTGGACCACATTGCGGAACAAAGCTCGTCATGTGTCACATGTTTTTTCTTTGACGTTTGAAGAACTGACTGTTCCTATTCTCCACCGACCTGTTGCCATGGGAAACTGCTGATGCTGTCGTTCAGCCCGATGCGAATGCAACTATTTATAAACAGTCATTTCAATGAATTTGCAACAGTGGGGGCTTCTTGCAGACACGACCATATGGAGACTGACCCTAAAGAGGAACTTTTCTCAGACTGGCCGGAAACTAACTATTGCATGTTAAGAGACTGATGATGCAACTCAGGGGCCAAGTTTGTCACCACAGCAAACTGAAGGTTTTTGTGAAATAGCCCGGATTATCATCAACTATTTTCTATTGAATTAACAGCTTTGAATATCGTTCCCCCCCCAAAAAAGCATGAGGCCAAAGAAACAAAAAAGAACCGGTACATCGGCTTAAAACAAAATCCCACACCACTAAGGGAGCCAACTTGTAGCATTACTAAATCCCCTTGTTTAATGCCTCAAATCAAAAAGATGTGGTTCTTACCAGTGTTGGAGCCCGACAGGTTGTATCTGGAGTTGGCCTTTTTGATGATGTTCTCGTGGATCTGGTACCACTCGCTCTCAGTGTTACACCTGAGACAGACAGATGAGACAGATTGAGAAAAAATAATGGGGCATTAAAATTGGGCAGCGCAGCAATTTTGTGTTTCCGCTCGATAAAGTAAGGAAGGCACAAGGACGTTTTACTGAAAGAATGTCAAAATCAGCAAAACAGAGGTTGACATGTTATGAATGTTGTGCCCTTTATATGGGTCAAGTTCTGGAAATCCTGGATGCTACATTTCCCATAAAGCATCTTTTTACTTGAAAAAACTCCCACAGTCCCCACTTTTTCTTTTTTTTTATTTTTCATCAAATTTCTCATCTCAAATAGCGTCTGTGACAACAATCCAGACCTATTATTAACAAGACCTATTGTCTGTTTCTAACACATAATTAGGGCAGGTCAAGAAAAACAATGTTCTTACTGTATTTTCAGTGACGTCTTGCCTAGATCTAATTCTGAGAACATTCAGCTCAGACGTGTAATGCTAATCCAAGTAAAACCTCTCTGGTGTTGCTGCAGGTATAGAGACTGGGGTTGTATTTTCCTCTGAGCTAAGTGTATTTGGTCAGTCTGCCTGATCCAGCTGCAATTTAGGTCAGGCTACTGTGTCGACGGTAGCCTTTCCCATCCCGTGGGACATTGTGTAGACAAGGCTGGACCAAATAGTCCTTTCACTGCCAATGTTAGTGAGTAAAGGTGGGGTTTTGTGTTTGATGCTGTCTGCAGGATTTTTTTTTTTTTTTTTTATTGTCTCCCAATTAAAACTCCATCCAAAACGTAACCTGTGACCAATTTTAAAGACCAGTGAAGCGTTTTGGGGAAATGAGCTTGCATACACTTCCTGAAGGTGATATTAGAAGATCTACACCTCTTTTATATGTGTCTGTTTCATATGAAGCTAGTTCCAGGAGACAATTGGTTTAACATAAATAAAACCACCTGTTAACACCTTGTTTTAATGCTTTGGATCTTATACAAACAAAACAAAGCATGCAACGTGTTACTTAGTGAACTGTAGAGGTGTTTCATCAAGAAAGCAAGAGTGTTGCCCAAAATCTTGAACTAACTAAAGCACTGGTTCTCATCCTGGTGGTTAGGCCCCCAAAGGACCTAAGAAGATTGCCAGATGGTTATGGGAGAGAAAAAATTAAAATAACATGTCTGAGCCTGGGAGCTATGAAGTGATGGCTCCTCAGAAAACACATTTTAACTCAACACCAAAAGCTATTTCTCTCTATCTGTCCATGTATTTTGGTCTATTTTTGCTATATTAGGCCTGAAGCACAGGTGCTGACTGTTGACAGTGAAGCTGCCATGATTCATGAAATCTAAACGCAATAATTAAACTAAAATCAAATTAGTTTTTGTCTGTGGGCAACGCAACAGTCTTCCTGTGTGTGTTATTACAGTAATGCCTGAACAGTCTCAAGCAGACGGGTTATGTTGTGAGTTAATGTCCCCCTGCTATGGGGAGAGTGTGGTTATTCTGGGGCAGTCACGACTTGAAAAGCTTGAGTACCACTGCCTTAAAGTACAGCATGGTTCAATACGAGGGACTTATATGCTGTTGTTTAGGGTGACTTACGCATAAACCTTGAGCAGGTGGTCATCCTTGGAGTCAGCAGTGAGGAGATCAGCGATGCTGACGACAGCGCAGCCAAAAGGCCGCCTGTACTGCACGCTACACAGATTCTTCTTCTCGCCTGCTCCCATTCTCCCTGCACACACACACACACACACACACACACAAAGAGCCATCCACAGTCACAACAGCACTGCTGTGAAAGCCCGAGAGATTTAAAAGACATGCAGTGCTCAGTGGAATAAAACAGCGGCATTGTAACTCCCACCTATTCTTATGATGTGCACAACGATGTAGACATCTTTTCGTAGATCACTGCTCCCCAAATCCTGACAAAACAGGAGAACATACTTAAGCATCAGATTCAATTACTGTAAACCAGCTGCACTTAGCTTTTAGTTTTCAGGGTAATGGAACAAGACTTAGGTCAGCTTTAAATTGCTCCAAATCAATCTTTGTAAGCACAAAGTCATGTTCACAACTCACCACAAATAGTGTGCATTGTCTCTCTGTCTTCTCTGGCGACTTGGGCAACCCGCTCTTATTCAGCTTGACAAAGAACCTTTCGCTGTACAAGTGGAGAGACAGAGGGAGAGAACACACATTGAGATGAATGGGGTCAGGAGTGATGGCTGCGTGTCATCATAAACAACGGCATCCAAGCCACTGCTAACAGGAACAGAATAAAGATTAGAAACGGTGTCAGAAATGTCAAGCACTGAGCGGCGGGCACTGGAGAGATCGCTTCAAAGTTGGAGCTTCAAACTCAAGCTGTCTGAAAGAGAATCCGATGCAAGTCAAAGACAGGCAGAGAGGGAACAGAGACAGATGGATAGAGGGAGAGAAAAACATATACAAAGCCTGAATTACTGAAGCAAATCCCCAACACAGACTGTCTGTAACATATCCGACAACAAGTACATCCACACGTGGCTCCTCCAAGGCTGAATAAAATATTCAGCGTGTTGTTTCTCTCTGACACGTTTTAGCCCAGATACTGCATCGTCAGCAAAAATAGTGATGGGCTTCAACAAAAAAACAACAAAAAAAAAATATCTAACCTCAGTCTTATAACTGCCAAGCTGGTTGTCATAAATCTTCTGGTTGTGACAGGGCTCGACTGGGACCATTATTAGCAAGGTGAATGCGGAGAGAAAATGAGAAATTTAACCTAATAAATGCTGGTAAATGTCAAATGCACTGCGCTTTAGGTGTAATTTCAAGGCTAAAATATATAGCAGCAGCAATTATAGGAGTCACATGTGTATATGTGGATCTAAAACGTCTACATGCCCTCATGAAATTGCAGGTTTCTGTCCTTAAAGACAGAAAAAACAACAGTGTAAATGTCAGCCTTGTTTTATATTGAATGCGATCCTGTAACAAACAAAAAATCCAGAGAAATAAACAAATAATGAACTATTAGGAACAGGACCTAAACTATCTGCTTTAAACTATAAACTAACATCAGCACCCTGATTGCATAAGTCTGCAGAACATGCCTAACTTCTGCCGTGTGGAAGCACCTTTTGCATTAATTACAGCAGCAAGTGTTTGCACAGCTGAAACTGCTTGGCTGTTCCTGCATGTGTGCATATTACAATGAACATCTGACATTGAGACTTTTTAACGGATAGAAAGGGAGGCAGGAAGACAGGCAGGCAGGCAGGCAGGAAGACAGGCAGGCAGGCAGGCAGGCAGGCAGACAGGAAGAGAGACCAAAATCTAGATCTATTGACTAAAGCACACTGTCGACTCCCTACAGCCTACAGTCATCCTAGCAGCTGTGTGAGGCAATCAGGCACAATGGTGCTTTGAGTTTAACTCTAACATGTATGTTTACCATGCTGACCATTAGTGTAGCGCGTTATCTTGCAGAGATTTGTTAACTAGGACTTATCACAAAGTGCAACTGAGTGATTTATTTGTTTGTATAGTGTCATTGGATGGTGCCAACACATGACAAGTGATTTCAATTGATCCTGAGAAAACCATTACTGTATAAAACATCATGGCAGTCCATAAGTTGGTGAGCTGGAACAAGAGCAAGAGTCAGGGGATCATCAAAGTCTTTAGGACTCATCCTCTAGAGACGATGAATATCTGTACAAACTTTCATGGCAATCCATCCAATAGCCCTTGGGATATTTCAGTCTGGACCAAAGCAGTGGACTGACCAATGGACAATTGTATTCACCAGTGCTATAATGTTAATGTGGCTAAAAATAAGTCAGCTACACTGTTACATTTGGGAAAGTAAACTTTGTGACTTCCTGTCTAAACAACACTGACTCAAACTGTGGATACTCTGCACCTACTCAAGCATATAGTGCAACTTTAAAATATGAAATTCAAGAGTTTCAAAGAGCAGAATGAACAGTCTAGAAATAACAACTATGCCCTCAAATGCCCCACGCCCTCCTCCTCATATGGGGGGAGGCGGGGGGAATGAAGTGCATGTCGGGCAAAAACAGAAAGAACAGACATAGATTGCGTTTTCATTCTCTTTGTACTCCATCCGTCTCTGTCTGTCTCGTTCTCTCTCTCTCTCGGTCTCTATCTCGCACACACTCAAAGAGAGGCAGCGGAGGCATCCTGCTGGGCCCGTCTCATCCTGGCTGGAGAGCTGAGGGCTAATCCAGTTAGGTGACTTTCACAGTCCACCAATAAGCAGAGAGAAAACCTTGTAATGCACCAGCGCCTGACAATGAGCCAAATCGCCGGCGCGGCTAGCAGGCACAAGCTACAGTGAAGCCCATTCACACGAGGGCAGGATACACCCCCACAGATCCTATATAACTTGACTTCATGCTGCATACAGCTACAATGGATTAGGATGTTTTATAATAGTCGGAGCTATTAAAAGCTCTTCCTACAAGCTTAAAACTTGTCAAGTCGCTTCCATGATGTAAATAACAGGCTGCCTCTTGCACTGTAATTCGGTGTTTTGTGTATGTAGGGCAGTGGGCGCCCATGTTTGAATTAATTAAACCCCCAGATTATTAATTATGCAAATACTTAGGATTTTTCATACATGTATTCCTTCTGTAAAGTTTTTTTTCCCTTATTTTCAGCAGTATTGGAATGAACCAGTTGAGAGCCAATTTGATTTAGATGCGGTTGTTCCTCATTAGCAGCTCTCTGTAACTTTCCAGGCCATTTATCCGGCCATATGGAGACGGATTCCTATGCATTAGACATGAGACTAGCGCACGTTTTCCTGAACCCTAATTAGTGCCCCATTGTTGAAACCCCAACCGCCAATTAAAAGCCACTCCCGCGAACACAGACACACACACACAAGTCTCTTATACGCCCTCCCCTGCCACCGACTCATCTCCTTCACAGCTGCAGCGTGTTGATCACCCGAGCTAAGAGGACCAGTGTCCCCCAGCGGGACCGTATCTCCCTCTATCACCGCTCGCATTAACATAACATGAATGGCCGATTTCCCTCCCCTCCGGGCCCACACGGCGCTCCCTATTCCCTCTCCTGATATCGATGATTGCATTAGGAGCCGTGCGTTCACCCGACGAGGGGGCGGAAGGAGGGAGAGGGAGCATGTAAAATACTGGATAAATTAACTGCCACTGTTGCCTCCCCCTCCCCACTAGCTAAAAAAAAAACTTCAATCCATCCCAAAGCCCACGTGGACAGAGGACAGAGTGACTAGACAAGACAGTGAAGTGAAGGAACGGGACACACAAGGCTAGAGCTGCTAACTACCTCCCATCCCTTTGCCCAAAAAACACACAGCGAGCCTTTACAGTCGACAAATGAACAGAAAAACATGCACACACACACACACACACACACACACACACACATATGTCCAGTCATCCATGGCTGACCTTGTTAGAGTTGAGAGGAGGTTACGGTTAGCAGGAGGAGGGAAGTGTGAAGAATGTATTAGAGGACAGAGAGAGGCAGTGCCAAGGGACTTCACATTGATGACATAAATGTTTGATCTGGAGCAGAAAGAGCAATGGGATCGTGTGTGAGCACGGTGCAGTGTGCCTCAGCGAGTGTGCGGGTGTGTGTGTGTGTGTGTGTGTGTGTGTGTGTGTCCTGCTGAAAAGCCAGACAAGGAGCCCGTATTGAACACAAAGAAGCTGCCATGATGCACAGGGGCTGCTGGTGTTGGCATGGTACTGACACAACGGGTCGGACCCCCATCTGGTCTCTGATACACACACACACACATACACACACGTGCGCACACACCCACCTACACACACAAAAACCACCAGCACAGAAGGAAGCAACAAAATGGCTCCGTGCCAGGCATCTTGTGTAAACGTGTGTGTTTGTGTGTGTGTCTCTGTTTATGCGTGTGACCAGACAGTGAGAGACAACGTTGGCGAGCTGCCATTGTGAGATCTTCCTCGAAGACAGAAGCACTGAGACACAATGGTTAAGGTCTCCGTCTTTATCCCCCAAAACTGAGAGAAAAACTGGAATTTGACAATTTAGGAAACAAAACAAACTATGAGAAAAATAGAGCTCTTTGTTTGTTTGTTTATTTGTTGTTGCTGTTTTCAGCTTGGATAAGATTTGTACTGTAAATCATTTTTTTTGCTGTTTTCATACTGTACATTTCCGACTGATGTTTTAGCGTAAGAACCAGGGCCAGCTTCATAACATTTCAGAGAATGAGCTGTTAATCTACTCCAAATGCATGTCGGAACCAACGGAGTCTAATTACTCTTACCTGGCTATGGCACTTAAGCCGTCAAAGTGAGAGGAAGATGGGTGGAGGGAAAATGACAGACAGGCAGGCAGAAATAGAGAGACAGATAATGACAGTGCGAGACAGTGCCACGAGTGAATCTTAATATGAAACCGCTGGACACGAATTACTCACTTCAAGACATGGTGTAGGTTGGGAATAAAAATGTACCGTCATTCCTGCCAAACCTTTTAACGCACGTCGAGAGTTTAAATGCATGTGTTAAAAGGAGGCAACAGAGCGAAATTGAAATATACCTTGGTTATTAAAGATGCTTCTGATTTATGTGTGTGCTTATCTGCTCAGTAGCTCATCTGTCTCTCAGATGGACCACAGCACGAAAACTAAAAAGCCCTGCGCACTGCTTGAAGAAATAGATCCTCTTCTCTTGCGTGCCGCCATTCATTCGGTTATGGGAGAAACCACAGACTCTCCACATCTCTAAGGTTTAAAGTAACTTAGGTCAACCGAGTTTGCACAACGGTTTGATTTTTTTTTTGCACCCGCCATGTGATGAATAATAGAACCAGGAGCGGAGTTAACTGTGTGCAGAAACAAAACGAGTCCCATCAATGTCACCCCTGTTCCTCTGATGTGACCCTGCGGGGCGGAGAGGAGCGTCAAACACAAGCATGACTTATCAAAGGAAGTTTCACTGTTGCCGCGCTCATTTCTCAACCCACTCATTTTCCTTGCCTGACGAATCCTCTTGTTTGTGACATGAAATGGAATTTTGTCGCTTTGAACTATGAAACCAGGGAGTTTAAACAGTCTTGTATTTGGCCGACGCCCCATCAGGAGATTGTGGGTGCGTGTATGTGTGTGTGTGTGTGTGTGTGTGTGTGTGTGCAAACGATTTGTGCAGGTTCCCGGGTGGATATTCCCTTTGATGTGGACACAGGCATTTTTTTATATGAGAAAATAGCACGGCCTTGCCCACTTTTATGTGTCCACGTGCACGTTAACAACCTGCTTCATTTAATAAATCTTGATGAATATAATTAGAGCTGGCTTCTTGACATCAGAAGTGGAGCCGTTCACCCTGCAATCACCGGTCCACCACACTGACACTGCTATGGACCGTGCATCCAAAACAGCATGAGCAAACATGATAGCTGTGCGAGCTCATAAACATAAAAATGCTTTTTACATGAACTCAAAGAACGACGCACAGACTGACAGGTTTGGTTGTCAAAAAACATGAAAACGTAGCAAATATTGTTGCTGGTGTACAAAAAGATGCATTCTTCATCATCGTGTATACCTGAGTGGCCGGTTCTCCCGTCCATCATAAATGTGGAAGAAGACTTCTAGCTCCTCCCCCAGGTTGGCGCTCATCAGACTCTTCATGTGGACGAACAAGTGATGGGTGCTGGCCGGTGCAGGCGTCTCCTTCTTACGATGCCGATGTTCCATCTGCAGAGTAGATGGCACAAATCAATTTCCTAATGACCCTGACAAGTCTTTATATATCAGAATTAATCTGCATCTATACCAAACCGCAAAAAATTAAATGAATAAAACTGATAAAATAGACTTGCATACGGTCGGAGGGATGGATTTGAAGAGGTTAAAAAAACAGTAAAATCCATAAGCCCTAAATCCGGAAAGATCCTCAAATGAAGGATCAAAGCTTATCAAATGCAGTTAATACCAGGGAAAAAACAACATGTGGATACATCTCTTTTAATACCGGCCAATAGCATTCAAGAGCTGCCGTATTTAGTCCTGAGTTTCCCAGTCAAAGATAAATAGTGTGCCTCTGAGACACCTCTCTGCTGGGAGTAGCCTGGCTGCAGATATGCAGAAGCGAGGACTATAAAAAACAGGCTAAATATATAGAGATTTTGTTGATATAGATCGAGTTAATACTGCGTGTAATATCCCCGGCCGTTAACAGCATCTCAAGCCAAGATGGAAGGCTTTGTGCTATATTGTCTGATTATTTCTTTGTGGCAGCGTTTGGTGCCAAAGAAACTAATGGGACACAGGAAGCACATATTGCTCTGCATGCAGTTCAGAATTACACATAAACAAACACGCAAAAAGCCCTTGATGATTTATTTCTGTACTTTACAACAGAAGAGCCTTCACAGAAAACCATTTCAGCCTGTTTTCTCAGGAAAACACATTCAGCATCAGGTATAAAAGGTAACAAAATGCATCCTCTATCTTATTGATTTACCTCGAGCATTTCTCTTTAAGCGGCATAATTATTTTCTTGACACAAACAACTAATGCTGTTGTGATTTGCATCCCTTTCAACTGGTTGCTTGAGCTTGGAGAAATAGAAACCGAAGCACTGGGATTCACACTGAATGCAAATGCAAACAAATGCAGCAGTCTAACAATGCAGCGCGAAATCTCATCTCGGTGTCTGATATTACACGCTGTATTAAGTCGACCTATATCAAAAAAAGATCGGTAAAGTCTCACACAGCACTGTGTAAATACCTTCCAGATCAACGCGCGCACTACAGCTCTGTTTGTGAGAGGTTCATCCTAATCTGCTGTCAACATCCAAAAATACAAGGACAAACACACACAAACACAAATAAACACACACACACACACACACACAGAGCACCAGATGGCCAGCAGAGCCACTGCCAAATTGTGCTCCACATTCTCTTCTGTAGTGGGATGTAAAGAGATGGGGAGGGGGTGAAACAGGCTGATGAGGAGAAGAAGAGACGATGAATAAAGAAAGTGCAGAGGAACATCGCTGGCTATCAAGACTGTTTGTTTCTGACTCTTGACTATCAAGAGTCAGAAACAAACAGGGAACATTTCTACCACTCATTCCCAATGGTTTATCATTTCTAGGAAATGATATGTTAAAAGGGGGTTTTGTTTCTTGCTTTTTGCCATCAAAGTTACATGTTGTTTGGTGGCGCCACAGAGGCAAAAACTATGTTGGAAGCAACAAGCAGCTTCCAACACGGTTTGGACCGACATTTTAGAAAATAGGCTTAGTCCTGTTTTAGAAAATAGATAACTCTGTCATCGATTCTGTCAGTATGTATCTGGTGCGAGTAGCTAGTTAGCATAAAGACTGCAAACAGGTGCGGCTGTGTCCAAAGGTAACAAAATCCATCGACTGGCTACTTAACGTGTTATATCTCTTGTTTAATCCACACAAGAAACCTGTGTGATTTCCTGTTTGCAGACTATTTCTTGATCAGGACTTCCTGCTGCCTCTGCCTGATCAGGCTAGTTGGGTCCCAACTGTCTCTAGTCTTTATGCTAAGCAAAGCTAACCAGCTGCTGGCTACAGCTACACATATAGATTCCTGACTCTGGCTTATATTCCGGATTCGAAATCAGACTATTTACTGTAGAAAACTGCACTGATTGAAAAACAAGTAATGCAATTGTTAAAACATTACAAACATTACTGCAGACACAAGGTCACCAATTTCTAGAGGGACTATAAAAAGTCCAAACATCAAACCTGGAAGACAAATAAACACGGACGACGTGGCAAATACAGTTTTTAAGTGGCTCTCCTGCACATTACGGATGTGTTTGTCAGCAGCTGATTATCGAGGCACTAAAGCTGCAATGTTTTGAACACACCCAAGAGTGCATTACCAAGTGATGACAATAGAGCTTTGACAAATAAAAAAAAAAAAAAAAAAGTATGAAAATGCTAAGCTACAGTGTCTCTGAGTCGCTTTGTGCCACAGGGAAATGTGAGACAAACAGTTACTGCCTAGAGGGCACGAAATCAATCTAAAATGTATGAAATTCTTTGGAAAACAGTTGGCTGTACTATAAATATAAACATATAAATATAAACAACATAAACCACTAACATGGTCCCCGAAGGATTAAGACATGTATGAAAATTTGATCACAAATCATTTTACAATTGTAGTATCTGTCATAATGATGAATATGTTTTGCTTTGTTTTGTCGTGACTGCTCTGCCCTGTCTGATATCCCGAATGAAAACAAAACACGCTGCAGAATGATCTAACAACAAGGCACCATCACTGTGTGCCTTTCCCAGTTATTCTCTACGCAACAGGGCTGAGCTCCTGGGTCATTTGACGCAGAATGACTAGGTCTGGAGCGGCCTAATTTATGCTGTGGGATTTTATTACGAGGTTATTTTCAGTGTGTCATTTAAGCGGCCCGGGCCCGAGCGATGTGTGGTTATACGACAGCTTCAGCATGACTAGACACAAAAGGATAGACGTGACAGCCCGGGCGGCCCCGCTGGCAGCACAATATGCTGCGGGCAACAAGAAGGGGACGAGGCAGATAGCTGAAGAGAGAGAGCGCGACCATGTGTGCTTGCCCAGCCGTCTTATTATTGTTCACTCGGTAATCTTTTCCTAAACAGCATGAAGCAGCACCAAGTGGAGTGACCGTCAAACTACAAGGAGCTTTAGAAAAAAAAAAAAAGAAGCGAGGGGTCAAACTGAGGCCGTGGAGAAACTTCCATCCCTCCATCAGAGCTGCTTTCATCCCTCACTTCTGCATCACTCTTTAAGCCTCTTTTCATCCCTCTTTTAAGCTTGTGGGAGGGAGACCTGTGTGACACGAGCGGGAAGCAAGAGATGTCCACGTGTAGCTTTTAAGCGCGTTTAGCGATAACTGAAGTCGCAGAGGAAATTTTACAACCACATGTCCGAGGCCGGGCCCGAGCTATCCATCACTGTCGTCTGATCTGCCACCAGTAATGAATTCATCGCTCTAGGATCTAAACTCTGGTCTGCTCTCCTCGTGCTCCGCACTGAACTCAACTCTCTAAGGGAGAAAAACGGGAAGTTTGAAGCCGTTTTTGCCTTCGCACTACAGACAGCTTTAGCTTTAACTGAGCAGACCTAGCGTGAGACTGGGAAGCCAATTAGGGATTTGATAAAGGTCTTCTCACTTTAAAGAAACTACCAAACAAAATGCTTCAAAGGGTGTGTGTTTTCAGAAGTCGAGTCAAATAAGCGGACTATAAATCAGACCTCCATCTCCACAGAAAAACAACATCGACAATGGAAGGGGTAACCCTTGAATGAGTCATCTGAGCACTTACCCACATGCAATGCAGCACTTTGACTGAACTTTTCAAATGACTACCTTTAAAGTTACCGTAATTGAAAAAATTCTACATTAAATTTTTTGTTTTAGGGGGGGTCCTGTTCTCAGTGCTGCTTGAAGTGGTAGAGTGACTGAATGAAAGTGAAAACTGTTATGAGCTGGCTACCTAACTGCACATGCTAGCAGCTATGAAGAAGAGACGTTCCTGAGATGCTAAACCATTGTTTTTCCTCTCAGTAGACCTTTAGGTATCACGATTATTAATATGTTCTTTAACCATGTGCATTTTTTACAGCTACCTTACATCAGCACAATACTGACACCCTATATATATACTGTGAGCATGTTGGTGAACAAACGTTTGCATTTGTTTTGCCTTGTTTTCTGGTGAATGCAAGTCCAACAGTCATCCACATTTCAGCTCTGGTTTGTGTCCTCTTCCTCAATCTCCTGAGGGAAATGTCTGACTCTTTAAATGCTTAATGCACCACTATGTCGATTAGCTAGTCGCTAACCTTTGTGATTGGGTGCTGGACAGGTAGCGCACAGTGTGTTTAAACAACACAACCGCAAATGGCAAATGCAGAAAACTAGATTGATGAGAGTGGTGAGAGTGAATCTAAGAAGCAGAGTTGCGGGCAGTAAAACCAAAACAGTGAGCTAAAAGCTGCTAAAATGCGACTCAGAGCTGAGGGAAACTGCAGAGCCGGGTGAAAATTTACTGGGGGGTTTAACCCACACACTCATCATACAAAACATACAGTCTACGTCATGCCTGCATGAATTCTCTCTTATTCTTTCCCTTCTCAGTATCCTCATTATTTCTCACCGAAATCACATAATTCCTTGATACAATGTAGCAGTCAGGCTATGTTTTCCCACAGTAGCTTCCCACTGCCATTTCAACACACACACACACACACACACACACACACACACAAGCAGGTAATCCCCATCTCAATTTAATTAAGCCACACAGCGGCACGGCACAAGACAGAAACAAAGAAGCTGCTCCCAAACACAAAGATCTCACTGAAAAATATTGATGTAATTTGAGCTCGACGTGGTGCGCAGCGTGTTCGTGTATGTGGACGGCAGCAGTGAATGCCAGTCCCTTTATCCTGTCTCCGCAAAGGGGGAGAGGCAGTCATTTGCGCATTTCGTGCGCCGTTTAATAGAGGTGCATTAGGCTTTCATCCTGCAGTGTCTGCTTTTGTTTTGACTGACAAAAAAAGAAACAGATGGATTAAGAGCTTCAATTACCCCTGCGAAGGGAAAACGTCACAGCACGTGTGTGCACGTGTGTGTGTGTGTGTGTGTGTGTATGTGTCTGTGATACAATGTCTGTGATATAATTCTCCCTGCGCTGTATCAGGGCAGAGAAGTGGTTGCCACGGTAACAGTGGTTGGGGCCTGGAGAAAATGGGAAGGGGAAGCAGGCAGGCTAACAGTAGGGAAAGGAAGGAGAGAATGAGCGAGAGAGGTGGAGACCGATGGAGGAGGGAAAGAATCAGACGTGCATCTATCATTCTATGTAATTTGTTTTTTGCAGTTTAAACTTTAAAATTAACATGGTTGAAAGGTCCTCGAATCCCTGGGAAAATGGGAAAATGCGTGTGTGTGTGTGTGTGTGTGTGTTACAATTGAAAAGCTGCAGAACAGTCAATGACTTGTGCTCATGTGGAGACTGTTTTGCCGGCCGCTGTTTCTAAGGTCAAGTATTAAACTTCAAATTCACAACTTTTTGAACACATCTATGAAAGGAACTTAAATTGGTTAGTGGAAATGGAAATTTGGATGTCTAAAATTGAGCAAAGATATAAGGTACCCTGAAAGGTGAGCTTCATTTAAATTCAAAAAGATCTTTCACACCAAACAAAACTATAAAAAAGGTGTTTCATATTTTTTTCGAGGTCAAAAATACCAAAGTTAATCTCAAGTTTCCACAGTTAAAGGTGTGCCAAGGTGGGGGGGAATGGATGGGGTGCGATGTGGTCTGCAAGTTCAGAGACTGACAGCTCCTCACGTCAACTTACAGGTTAGCTGAATCAGACAAAGCACTGAATGAACAAAGTGGTAAAACATCCTTCAACTGTCTTATCCACACACGCACTTGTCGTGTTACATAAGGACACGTCTGGAGAACGGATACTTGCTGAATTCACCTGCTGCTCTCTGAGTGAGAGTGCTTGTTAAGGGAAGACCACTCACCAGCCTGTAAAGCTCTGTGACGCTGATTTCATCTGGGTCCACCATGCTGAACTCTCGCCTGGGGACCAGGTCCAAGCAGAGCTGTCTGCAACACACAGATTGGCACGCAGTGAGGAAGGGAATTACATCCAGATCAGACATACGACACATATATTAATAGTTATTTCATACCCCACACTGTGGTGGGTGAACCAGACAAGCCTGAACTGAGAATCAAATGCACATCATATAGATCCACAAGTGACACATACACCACACGAGTCCGCGCTGTCAGATCATCCGTCAGTCGTCTAAATAAAGTTGACAGATGAAAGAAAACTGTCCTCTCCCTTTAGCCCCCTGCTATGCCCGCTGTCCTCTTTATCCTTCCAACCGCTTCCCTCCATCTCTCCCTCTCTCTATGCCTTAACCCACTCTGTTCCTTCACGTCTTCATCGGTTTTCGTGGACAGCCCCACCTCTAACTTTCTCCCCTTCTCCTTTTCTTCTTCTTCTCCTTCTTCTCCTCCTCCTCTAGGCTGACCCCTTTCAGTGGACCAAAACGGCACGCTACACTGTGCCTCCTTGTCAGCAATGAAAGAGACAGGCCTGGTCAACCATACAGCAGCCCAGAGCGAGCAGCCACCCATCTCCTCACAAAGGATGTGTGTGCGTGTGTGTGTGTGTCTGTGTGTGTTGAGGAGGGCCCACAGCAGTGGAGTGAAGGAGAGTGAAGGGTAAGGACAGATATAAAGAGAAACTTTTTTTTTTTTTTTTTTTTAATTTCACCCCCTTGGCTTGGAGAGGAAAGAGAGGAGAGAGTGCTGTCTGTGTGAGAGGGGCAAAGACACTTGATTGAGTGAGGAGGAGTGTGCCTGCAGGGAGGGTAGGTGACAACAAAAGACAGAGGAGCAAGGAGGGAAGAAGGAGTCAGAAAGAGAAGGAGAGACGAGTCAGAGTTGCAGAAGGCTGCAGGAAGCCAGAAAACAAAATAAACAACTGAACTGAATCACATTGGGTATTATTACAGTTTCCCTAAAATGTGTGGAAAATGTGAAATGAGACTATTTCAATTTCCAATTAAGTTTTCTTTGCCAGCGAGAGACTAGTTTTTAGCAATGGTCCACAGTAAAAATTAAGTTTAGCTTGATTCTTTTTCATTTTATGGTGCATTCAAAATATCGAGTCATACGCGCAACCTTTTTGATGGCTGATACGAAGGAGCCCCGGGAACCAGATCTGTATCTTGATGATACTGAGCTTATGCGCAGTCCAGATTATATACAGTTTCTTTGTCAACACCACTATAAAATCCACACCAGGAACAACACCCAGGAAGTAAACCAGGATCTAAAAGTCACTTTTGCTTGTTTGGTTCTGTTTCGATTGCATCTCAAAAACTGTGAAAATTAGGAAAATTCGACTGGGGAAAAAATAATAATTCAAAAGCAACGGTGATGTTTGGCAAAAAAATAATAAAATAAATGAAAGTGATTTTAATGAGATGATGAATAGGAGTCAGTCAGGGTTCAAAGAAACTAAACAGCCTCTCACGCCTCCAACAGAGTTTGTGTTTTATGGTTATTCATTTCTGCTCCATTATGTAACTGACACAATCTCCATAAACTGCAATTTTTGTTTTGTTACTCTACGCCTCGTCCTAATGACACTATTTGGTAACAAGTGGCTGTTTATTGAGAATGTGAAACAAAGCTGTACAGAAGTTGTAATTCGTTTCAGCTCAATACAACTATACTCATCACTATTAGGGATACTGTGTGCTGTAAAGGCTGCGGCGTCTGTTTCCGATCAGACAAATTCGTTCTCTTAACAGTTCCTGGGTCACCAGACAGTGCCACCTCCAGGCAGGGACTTTTCTGGCGTTAAAAACAAAACTTTTAATCTCTGGTTTCTCCAGTTTGCAGAGCTGACGAAGAAATGATTCCTGGGTTCCTGCTGAGAGAAGGTCCCGCTGTGGATGTGCGCCGATGGAAGACAAAACAAAAAGTCGATCATACTGATGTGAAAAAGATGATATGGATTCATTGGATGAAAAAGAGCGTAGCTCAGCGACGAACTGTCAAGTCCTCGATGTCAGATTGTTTTTTTCTTGAATGCACCAAAATACAAAACTTGAAATGGGCCTTTCCACCCAATAAAAACCTTTAGAAAAAAAAACCCTACACCACTGGTATTTTATTTCCGTACTATAAAGACTGAATGACATCCAATGGCTGAGCAGAGGGCAGGAAATCAATCTTAAAACTTGAATTGATGAATTGCGTCAAAACAGAAAACAAACATAACATCACAGATGTGGTTGTGTGAGGTTTGAAAGGTAAGAACATATATCCCTAAAGCCACATTTGGACATTTGAAAAGAGAGGTCCTGCTCCTCCTCTCTGCCCCTCTTCTACTCACTCGTTGCCCCAGTCCAATCTGGCTGTGATGTGCTGCTTGACGTCCCTCATGCGGTCATGGGTGAGGTGGCCCACCAGCACCTGCCTCCTCAGGTCCAGGATTTCATTCATCACATGCCAAAGTCGGTGGAACAAATCCCCCTCATTCTTCTGTGGAAGGAGGAAAGAAGTGGGCGAGAGAGGAAGAAGAACGGAGAGTCAGTCAGGGGGGACGATTTAGAGGGAAATTGACAAGAAGGAAAGACAGAATGAGAGCGACGAATAGAAAGGAAGACACAGATAAGAAGATGAAAATGTACAGTTGCATCGAGCCACCCAAAAGCCAAAAACGAAGTAGCAGACCACACATTAGAGAGGCAAATCGAGATTGAGAGGAAGAGGGCGACCCGGAGAGAGAAACAGACAGGAGGAGTTGAAATGGATTTGTGCAAATTAGGCTTAGTGTCCTGCTGCTTTTCGCCGCAAATGTATGCACTTTGATCTGCGAGTATTCATCAGCTCAATTTAATCAGCACCCCAGATAGCTTAATAGGCCACAAACACAATCAATCCAACTAATGAATGTGTATGAGGAAAAAAAAAAAAAGCTTTGACTGTTTGACTGCGCTTTGGCTTCATGAGAAACCAAAATAAGGCGGCTTCGCCTAGGCCGTAGTGAAATTTAAATCGATGCAAATGTTTTGTCTGTGTTTGTGTGTGTTTGTGTGTCCGTGGATTCTTACAACGTAGAGTTGTTTCCACATGGCACCCCAGTCCCGCAACGTCGACGTCATCTCCGTGATGACGGAGTCTTCAACAGGGATGACTGTCTCAAATTGCCTTAAAAAAATAAATAATACACACGTAAGAAGAGAATTTAAACCTCCGCCACGACCTGCGCACACACACACACACCGAAGGGCATCGCTTACCCTTTGTTCTTGACGTGGGCATTCTTCAAGTGGATGTAGCTGGATGGGAAGATCCCCTTTGGGCAGAAGGTAAACAGGTAAATGAGAGGTTCGTCTTAATGCTCAGCTCAGTAAGTCATTAACTTTCAGGGGCATTAGCATTTAGCTGTTAGTATGTGGCCCCTGTGCACATAATCAATACAGTGCTAAGTGTGTTTGTGGGTTGAAAGAAGGAGAGCGAAGGGAGCGGGGAGGAGACAAGGAGATAAAAGCAAGGAGCAATGGGATTAAGGAGACAAAAAAAAGATGAAAAGTGTGTTTGTGTGTGTGTGCGCCCTGTTTGACGCTAATAAACTGCAAGTTGCTCCCTATTGACTCAGGGAGATCAAAGCAGAACTTATGTTTAAGTATCTGAGGGTAAATGCAGCACACGCGGGGACTCTGAACGCACACACCTTCACTCCCGACTTAGTTTAAAGCATCACCTGTTCTCCTGCACACCAGCATTTAGGAGGATGTGGAGCGTAATTAAAACTGCGACACGTCAACAATCAGAGTCCATCGGTTAGCGTTAGCAACAGCTGTCCTATTATAGGAGCTATATACAGCAACCTATAGGATTAGATAAGACCAGACCATCAAAAATGACTAAATAATCACTGTTTATACTTTGTTTGATAGAGCTTTAAGCACACAGATGGTGTAGCTCCTGGTAGCACATGGAGGTTGTCGGATGCAGTGTCTGATCCATCTTATTCATCTCTGTTGTTGCTTTATGTAGCTGAGATTGTCTTTCTGTTTCCCAAGGCAGTCATTTTACTTGTTTTGGTCATTTCCTCGTTATTTCTCTCTAGTCTATATACAAGAATATGTATATTTTTGTGTTCTTAATGCACAATACCAGGACCCCGATGGCTTTTATCATTACACCTGTAGCTCTCCTGTAGTGACACTTTAAAACGGCTTCTATTATCATACGAGTTGTTTTCATGGTTCTGCTGTCCGTGCAAGGCCCTGCACACCCACACAAGTGATTTCTCTCATTGTGGCTGATTTGAGATCCGCTCGGTCGCAATGCAGGACTCTGCAGGAAATTATGTCATGTCACTTCACTGAAACGTTTCCATTGCAGATGTTTTCAAGTAGCACGGGTAATCAAGATGCTAACGATGGTTCCACTGTCAGGAACCCCGTGGCAGGCAGCCATCATTCCATTTCTCTGTACGACATGTCACGATATCTGTGAAGTATCTTTGACAGGTGCGTCAAAGTAAAGTAAGGGAATGGATTGAGAGCACCGTCTCACACATGTTTTTAGTTTGACCCAATGACAGAATGAAATGTTTTTTGATAACAGGAAAAGTACAGCTGGTGAAATCTGTCACTGACGGCCATCATCTGAGCTGGTGAAACTGCTAGCTGCGGCTAACAATGATAATGATAAGGGAGCCTGGCAAATGACATCCCTGCTCTCTCAGCAGTCGACAGCATTCGACAACAACAACAAAAAAAAAAAAGTAATGAGAGGGGGCATCAGGGTTGAATTAGGGTACAAAGGGGGTACAAGCAACCAAAAGACAAGCGAAACACACGCACGCAGGAAAGGTTTGCTCACCTTGACATTTGGATTCTTCAAGATGAATCCTCGGTACCAGCCTGCAGAGACAAAGCGTCATTTTAATTTCCAGCGTGTCACATTGAATATTGCAGTTTATATCCTACTTAGACTGCAGAGCATGAAGCACACAAGGAGGGGAGGTGAAGGAATATAGATTAATATACATTTAATATGAGAAGGATATCGAAGGAGGATGAATGTGTTTGTGGGTGTACTGCAGGAAAAAACGTGCTAATAAACGCACTGGGCATTTATTTCTACTTTATTTCCGTGTCTTCTATTTCTACTGAATGAGTATCATGTGAAAAAGGGACTGAGACATCAACATATCGCTGATATCTCAGCGCCGACTGAGTAATTTTCCTCTGCCAATAAAGATGTCAACACCATTTTGAGGTGGTCTTATAAGCCACAGCAGCAATGAAGAGTGTGTGATACAAAACAGGCTAGTGTCGCAGTGACCACAGGCTCAACACATAGCTCAGCGCACGTCACTGAGAAACCATATAAACCAGGTGCAAAAAAAAAAAAAGAATAGGCAGAGAAAAGGTGACAAAGCTGCGGCTTGCACACGCTCACGCTCTGCTCACACCATTACACACTCCAATCTGAACTCAAGCCAAATTAGTACCTGCTTGATGCTCTCGTAAATCCCAACACTGATAGAAACAATCTAATACATTTACATCAGAGGCTTTGAGGGGAGGCTCTTTTCCAAACTGACGATTTAGGCTCATTCCACTGTTGCCGTCGTTGTAAGTCCCTCCAGATAAGAGCATTAGCTAAATAGCTCAAATGTAAATGTATTAGATTATTCTAATCACTGTTGGGTTTCGCCAGAGCATCCGTGACTTAGGTAGTATTTTCTCCCTGATTTGTTTCAGGCACTTGTCTCGGCCCGCGCCGTGGAACACACACACTCAGTGTTTCCAAGATGAGTCATTTCTTCAGGCGCAAAGGTCAAGCGCTGTCTGAAAAGTTCTATGTCAGTGAGGGACAGCAACACGCCTGTAAAAGCATCAGAAGGATGTCATAACTGATCAGTATTTTCAATCACTGATTCCCAATGAGGGGTACGTAAACCCAAGGTGGTACTTGGGATGGCTTACTGATTCAGCTAACTTTTAAATGTATATTAGAAAGTTACTGTCACAAAAACAAGGTTAGTGCTGGCCTGACTGCACAGTATCTAAAAGTAAAGATTTGTAATAAAACACTATTAGACAATATTCACTTGTATGTGACTATAAACTACTTTAAAATACACTGTATTCTGACAGGGGTACGTCAGGTCGGGACCCAATGCTTTACATCACAGTTTAACTATACGCTGCGCATAAAAGTTTCATCTATTCACTGTCATGCCAAGAAGAATCTCAGTTCCTGGGGTGCTGACTTTACAGACGGGAGCCACATGTCAGTAAAGACACTTTCACACAGTGAGCTCCCGCGTTATTAAGTGTCAACAGTATCAACATGAGGCAGACCCATTAGTCTGTCTCCTCTGCTGTCAGCGACCCGTCCCTGAGCCCCATCGCTGCTGGCAGGATTTTGATTTCATTCCTCCCTTCTGGACCAAACATTCCTCTGGCTGTGCTATTGTCTTCTTCCTCTGGACCTTCTGCTGCAATATCACATCCCTTCAGCTGGATGGCTGTGCGACCGGCTGATAGTCTCGATGCAAGTTGTGCCTCAGTTTCCCGACCGGAAGCCAGACGGTTTGCGTCAAAAGCCCCGCATGTAGGAGGCGTGTATGTGTTTGTGCATGGCTGCTTATCTGTGTTAAGGTGTGCATGAGAGTGTGACCTTGCTGCGGTTAGGTGATTATTACCATTTCATTCTAGAAATCAAAAAAAAGGCAGAAAAAAAAGAGAACGAGGGAAGGAGAATGCAAGAGACAGAGAACATCAACATCAAAGAAGCTGAGAGGAAGACAGAGTGTAAGAGGAAGTAAGCAGAGGAGAAAAACAGACTCAGCGTGGGCAGGAAGGCGGGAAAAGCAGCCCGTCTGCGGTGCAGGAAACAGTAGCAAACATGAATTTCCACAGCCATTCATCACGCACATGATGCTGCTCATTTTGTGCACAGAGCGCACGGCGATATCCGTCTTGAAGACAGATGAGAAGTGTGATATCCACCCCTGTCCACGCGCTGAAGCGTCCTTGAATCAATTTTAACGTCTGTCTCTTGGTCTGTGCGTGTGCACGTGTACATACATGGCTTCAAGTAGCCTCTACCAGTGTTTTTATAGGGAGAATGGAGTTAAGGAGCTTTCAGTGGGACTCACTTGATTTGCATAGTAAACGAACACAAGAAGTGAACTTTTATTTCATCGTAAGCTCATGTGCTTGCTGCTCAAGCAAGAGCAGTTGCTTTGCTTAAATGCACTATTCTGTTTCATTCTCGGTGTGGGTAAAACAGAGGAGCGCTCAAGTGTGTACCGTGTGCACCGTACCTTCACATTTCTCCAGGATCTGCACCGTGTCTCCAATTTCAAGTGGGAGGCCATGCTGGACAGTCCCTCGGAAACTGGCCAGCACTGCAACAAAAAAAAAAAAAGAGAGACACGAAAACACCCACATGAGTATTTTTTAAAATATTTTTTTTTAAATGTGGAGGTTAGTTACGAGGAGTTGGAAAAAGGTCGGAAGACATAAGCAAAGAGGTACAAAACAAAACGCTTCTGGAAAAAGGAAAGAGGAGGCGCAATCAATAACCTGTGTAGGTGAAATAAAAATCAAAGCTTATAAAATCTGTCTAAAAGAGGAATACACACAACAGACTTACATAAATATATTCTGCGTAATACAGAATATATAAAGCAATCTGAACATGGCATTCGCAGTAGAGCAACGCCACCCTTTCAATCTTGAACACTCAACGGGTCATAAATCATTTTGTGTGAGAGCAGCTTGTGTTTGATTCACCCCGGACTGTTTACTGTAGCAATTCATTCCCAGCTCAGGGAACAACCAGCAGACGACCTCGGAGAAACGTACAGGCGGCACAGTGACACCTCTACTATGTTCTGCGGACCTGAAACAACCCTGTCTTTATGTGATGACGGCTTTGAGAGTGGACACAGAAAGGGAAATGGAATTGTGTTATCCTCAGGGGTCAGATTTAGACAAATGTCAAGTTTTTCACATGTTTTCTGTTCTTGGAATCAAATCAAAATAGGTGCAGAGCAGACGGAGGGGTGGGCTTATGGGGCCACTGATTTTACACATGAAGCTCAGCTTACTGGTCACAGAGAAATGAGGAGTACTACTCATCCGGTGTCAACCGTGGGAGGGAGCTGTCTGAAAGAAATAACCTCAGATTGAGCCTGGTGACTAAAATAAGACATTGCTATTTACCAGGCATGGTTGATCTGATAAAAGGAGCTTTTAGAGTCGCATTATGGGAAACGCGCGACCCGGGGGGGGGGGGGGGAAGCTTGACCCACACTGCAGACTCAAAGACAGGATATGTCTGCCTCTGCAACACCATTATTTTCGTAATCTGTCTTTAGACACACCGAGCTCTCTGGGTAACCTTTAAGGAGAAGTAAGTAGGCAGAGAGAGAAACGATGCGTGTAACAGATGGAGGTGTAGAGAACAGCCAAGCTGGAAACACCCTCATGAACCAGAGAACGATTCTTATAGCAAATGAGTTTGGATAGTGTTTCACAATGATATAAAGAACATATTGTGTTCAGACTTGAGTTTGTACATGTTTTGAAAGAATATAAAACAGGGAGAGTGTGTAAGGAGGCAGAGACAAGCTGATGGGCCATTAGCAGTGAGCGCTGCTTTTCAGACTGAGACCGTAACAGCCATCAGCAGAGAGTGTCAGTTGACAGCTCCTCAACTGGCACTTTTAAAAAAAAAAAAAGAGAGAGAGAGAGAGAGAGAGAGAGAGAGAGTTGTGTGCTGCTGACTCGCTCACCGCAGCCTGGCACACACACGTACACCCACATGTACACACGGATAAATTAACCCACACACTTAAACCTGCATGCACGCAGAGATATGTCAACCGCCGCACACCGATGTTTCCCACAGAAACGCAAATGCTGACAGACGCATCCACGCGCACAGGCAGCAAATTCACACAAGTAGCCTATTCAAACAGAGACGTATGCATGCACACACGCACACACACGCACACAAGGACATGCATTCAAACATGGACACACACATACAGAGGGAAAAACAGCTACAGTGGGATTTGGAGTGGAAACGTATAACAAGAGTCTCCACCATGCAGAACTGAGAAGCATCCCGCTCCAGCTAAAGTGTTTAGAGAGAATTTCATTTCTCCTGCCTGCAGGGCTCGCCCAGTGTACCTGAACGCACCGTCCAAACGGGGTTGAGAGAATTTCCCCTGTGCCTGAGAGGTATTATATCTAATCCAGCCCAATTTAAAGACACAGTGAGCTGTACCCAGAGATCTAGAGTAGAAACATCGGGGACACACCAGGTGATGTTTCATGTTAGGGCTGGAATGGGGATTGTTTTAAGTTTTTATTTTTCTAATGAAAAAAAACCTGTGAATTTCTCAGTATTCATTTGAAAACTGGCACATAACGGAAGCATCATTTGAACGTCCCTCATCATTTACCGTAGAGTCTTGTGGCAGCAGGAAACAAACAACTTCTGGATGCGCTCGCAAATGAAGTATGAATAAAAATCAGTTTGAAGCTTTTAAAAATGTGTTGTTTGGGGTTTTTTTTAAAATGAAACTGGCAAAAACAAAAAAAAAAAGATGAACTTTACAATTAAAATGAGCTAAACCCATGAAGAAACATCAGCAGCGAATCAGAGGTTGATCGCCAGAGGTGTTTAAGTTTTTATTTTGAGGGTTGTTTTTTTTTTTCCAGGCAGAGTAGCCGACAACCCAACAGAGGATTGGGTTGAATTACATCCACCCACTCTCTCATGTTGACATTGAGATCAAGTCTGCTGATGAAATCAAACAGCAGCTAGACACTCTGCGCGGTGTGTAACTCTGCGTGTATGTGTCAGTCTGTGTCCTTGCGCATTTTATGCTGAGGCTACGCCAGCTCCTTGTTATCCCTCGAGCCACAGAAACACTATCTTTACAAGGGATTTGTCACAAGTGCACATCTGACTTTGTAATTCGTTCAAAGACCAACCGCTTGCGCACACACACACACACACAGAAGATGCTGAAACTTGGCTGCTTTTTGTAATTCATTCAAATCCCAATCACTCACACACACACACAGAGGCAATCACAGCAAACACACTTACACTCACAAAGTACGCCCAATGCATGAATTATCCAAGTGACTTTCCCAGCTGCAGTCACCTAAATTATTCAGTTTCAAGTCGCTGGTTTTTTTTGTTTCTTGTGTGAAATGAAAGCTTCCCGCCCGTCGCTCCACAAGCCAGCTGCTGCCTGTCCGTCTGTCTCTAACTGCCTGTCATCCGTCTGCCTCCGACTATCTGTCTGTCAACTGTCCGGGGCTGGCCAGCCGCCAAACTCTGCACTGAGGAGACGGGAAAGGTGGTTGCACTTGAGGGAATTGATCTGTTGTTGTTTTGTCCCATTTGCTGGGATTGTGTCCTATTATGGCGGAAAAAGAGAACAGCGAGTACCAATGGAGCGCAGGGGGGGAAAGATGCCATTCGTGGCTGTTCGACCACACAGCTGCCGCAGAGCACAAGAACAGGCATAGCAGGGGAAAAATCCTATAAACGGCCCAATGCACTCAAACGCCGCACACATAAACACAGCACGTCTGAGTTGAGGCCACTGGTGCATGAATATCCTATTGCATAAAATGAACAAAAGCAGACCTGCTGATGCTCAGATATGACACGAGCACACGCACACACACACACACACACACACACACACACACACCGACTGTCTATTGAACCTGTCGGACCCAGTTTCCAGATGGCCTGCAATGACCAGCATTTCAGCCACCAAAAGGCAAACTTGGATCCTCTCTGACACACCCAAACACACACAGCCTGATTCTGTGTGACACCAGGCCCACTGGGTCATGGCGAGGACGCTTCTATTCTTGACCAAACAGTCATCGTCCAAACTAGACATTACACAAAGATGGCGGCCTGGAAGAGCCACGCGCAAACAGATAAACAAACAGAAATAACGACGATAAAGAGACACAGAGAAGGGGAAGCTGTGTGTATTGTTGGGTCTTCTCAAGAGAAAACAAGAGAGTTGAGGGAATCGGGACTGACAAATGCACCGACAGAGGAACGGAGAGCAAATATAGGAGGTAAAATGAAAGTTCAGAGGGTCCCTGGTGGAGAGATGGTAGGTTAACACTGATGCGGCGTGTCACCGTGTCTTCACGGGGCTAATGTGGCAGCGCTCATCTTCACTGAGACACATGAGAGTGTCACCGTGGGACACCGTTGGTCAGACAAAACCAAAATATCTGAGAATGTCACCTTGGGCTTTGGGGAAATTAAGTTGATTTCCATTTGTTGCAACAGTAAAGACAAAATTATAATTTGATAATCAATTATTTAAAAAGGATTGATAGCTTCATTGATAATTTAAATAATCATTTTTTGAAGCCCAACTAAAAGTCTGTGAGCAAACGAATGAATTCTTCATTAACTGGCAGCAGCAGTGTCCCCATGGGATCTAGAAGTCAGAGGTTGCAGTTCGATTTCTTTAACATGCCTTCACCTCGCCCTAATCCACCAGGACTTTATCTGTGTCTGCTGGTTTGCGAGTGCATTCTGCTGAGTAGGTCGAGATCCCTAGAAAGCCCACTTGCTCGGATTAAGCTTGCATGTGTTTTAGGCTGCCACTCGGAGTTGAGGCCTGTCAAACTACGTTACATTTGGTGTGCTCATCGCTGTGTCTAAGCCCACAAAACACCGCCACAGGTCCTGAGCAAGAAGGGCACCGGCGCTCCTCCTTCAAGAACAGTGCATTTCAAAATAAAAAAAGCCACGAATGAATGAGTCACGTATACTGCAGTGATCAAAGCTCGATATTATGATGCTGCTAGACTCAATTTTACAGATATTTCACCATTAAAGTGAAAAAAACATTAAAAGCAGAAGCCACTAATTTGTGTTTCATTGCCTACAGCTTTTACCAGCTTTATTTTGCACTAAATCACATGGCAAATTTCACTCAGAGCGCTCGTTAATGTGCTTTTTAACCTCATTAGCCTGACCCTTTCTTCTCTCCGACTGATCTGACAATGACTCACGTGCGTAATCCACTCCCACATGGTAATTATACGGCATTTATATCATTAATATGCTAATTCGACAACACAGCAACTGGTGGTGCTCCACTGGCCTCCATTGCTGCCAAATGTAAGGATCATGAATATTTCATTTGTGTGTGGGAAAATAAGTGTGAGCGTTATGAAATGCACACGCGCAAACACACATTTGTGCGGATGCGTGAAGATTTAAAAAATACAACAAGTTAGTGAGTTCATTTTAAGGAAAGGAAGAGTGAAGCCCAAATGGGGAAGCAACGCTCATTTTCATCCTGTTTCTTGCCCATTTATAAAGGTGAACACTTTAAAAAGCACCCAGCAAACACACAGAACTGAAAGCTAACCACACTAATAAACCTCTTCACTTCCTCACGCTGCACATTCTGCATTCTGCACATCCCTTGTCCAAAAAACACTGCCAGAGCTGCTTTCGCCAAACCAAAAGTGCCTTTTATTCCAACAATGTGACTAAAACATTCCTACTCAGACCAAAACTAGCTCAGCTATGCTCTGTTTTAGCCAACTTCATGCACTCTGTGTTCCTAATCAAAGGCTTCAGCCATTTATCTTCCTGCGGCGAGGTAAAAGGGGCAAAAATACCTCCACGTTATGTCAAACTACCCACCGCCTCATGAATTCGAAGCAGCGAGTCTGTGAATCTGGTTAACAACAACACACGAGGACTTAGTCAGGGATCATGTGCAGTGAGAAAATCCAAACCAGAAAGATGTGTTTATGCATATGAACACACACACACACACACACACACACACACACTTACAGGCACAAATACACACAGGCTCGCATGGGTGTGACAGAGCAGAAGAGGTATCTGACAGCTTTAGTGTCAGCTAGAGGCAGATTAAGTCAGTGCGTGCACCCGTGCGCATCTGCAAAAAGGTGATTTCTCTGGTTGAGCTTGGAATGCTGGGAAAAGGCATCATGCATTTTAAAGCAGGGCGAACCAACAGGGGTCGGCAGCGGGAGAGGAGAGCAGGCAGACGTCTGAAAGTAGCGATCGCTGAGGAGGCCTTGAACAGGACTCAAGTTGGCAGTTTGCGCACAAAACACAGAACACAGACAAAAACACACACACACACACACACACACGTGCGCAGACATGGAGGGCTGATAGGCGGCGCAGACAAAAGCCGGGCAGGCAGAATCACCCAGGAGGAACGGCTTTCATTTCGCCTTCCCCATTGACGGACCGCCAGGTTCCTTTCGCTGCCTTTTGTGTGTGTGGAGAGATAGCACCTTAACCCGCTATCACAAAACCACTCACTAGCAACAATAACCCCTTCGCTCAAATCACGCTGCTGGAGCAGAGGCTTTCAAGGCGGAGTTGTGTGAGGAATGTTATTACTTTTTTTGTAATGGCTGCATGGCAAAAAAAAAAAAAAAAAAAAAGTGCAGCTCGGGGCTCAATATCATTTCAGCAGTGCTCCGGTGTGAGAGCCTGAATGTGAAATCTTGTACCTGCAGTATCTGAAGCATGAAAGAACCCCCAAAATAAACACAAACGCCGCCTGTGACACGCACAGCCGCTTAATAAAAAGCCAAGGTGTCTGTAAACTTCTGTGAACTCCTGCTGCTTCTCCCCTCCACATCTCCTCTGACACGATTAGCCCCGAAGAACCTGCTGTAAACACATCCGGGCACAGATACGCAGAGTTTGTCGAGATGCAGTTTCTAAATAAAGTGTGAAAGAGGTGAACCGTGGGAACGTGTTTGTTTTCCCTCATTAGCTTCATCATTAGCTAACAGCAGCTTTTGCCTTAGTCATAAAAAAGCAGGAAAACAGAAAGCGACAACAGTAACGTTGAGTCTGTCCTACTGGCCTGAGCAGTAGAAATCATAAATGAGTCAGATTAAATGGAAATATAGGTCAGTGCGCTAAAACCTCACCTCATTCCCAGGCATTAATCGGCCCCTGTGTGTGTGTGTGTGGATTCAAAGCCAGCTAAGTGCATGCATTAGATAGCCCACTGCTGCCAAAGTTGAGATGAGATGATTATTATAATCCTCTTTCGGAGGTATTATCTCACCTGCATGCATTTGTCATTTTCTCCCACTTCTGAAGTATTTATCAATGCAGCATGACATCACCTAGTGTAGTTTTTGTCATTATGATGTCGACAGCAAATACACTAAGATGGTTTGTATACTTAAACTACAAACCATAACTATGTAAACTATAGAAAAGAAGACTCCACTCCAATAAGATCTCACTATTGTGGAGTTTATCTCTTTCAAACCGCGGGATGGCCTGTCACAGCCAATGAGGTGCATGCTAACATGAGGGACGTTTCCCGTGACTCAGCTGTATTCATTCCATTCTCGCCGAAAAACAAACAAGTGCACGCTTCATGGAGAAACGGTCCGACTCCAGCTCTCGCAGAGGGACGAGAGGACGCCTGTTGAGGTGCCACCAGAACCCAGCTCCAGTGTTCTCTCATGTCTGTACATAAACGCTCAAGTGTGAAGCAGGCGAGTCAAGTGTGAAAGAAAAGTAATCACCATCAGGGCCGCTGCATATTAATGAAAAGCTGCATTAACTGAGTTTTAGGCGACTTTGGGGAAAGCGCAACAAATTCCAACATATTATGTAATAAAGCTGCTGTGGCTGGTGTGTGAGAGGAGGGTTGCTTATTTACGCATCCAGCAGGTACAAAACAACTTTAGCACTGGAGTCGTCTATTTGTCCACAAAGCAAACGATTATTCTCCTTTTAGTTCTCTGTCTACAACAACTTCTTAGTTAAATATCAGGCTAATTAGCTGCTAAATGCTCCACTTTGTTTGGCAGCTTTTTTTATTGCTTTGACACAGTGGGTTTATTAGAACTTCTCTTAAAAAAAGCTGCAGCCAAAGAAGATAAGTGAGAGCGCTGATAAAGAACCAAACTATAAACAGGTTCAGGCCATAATACCAAAACAATGAACTGAAAGAGGCTAAAACGCAGAGCTGAGGTGAACCACAAATTCTAGTTTTAATGTTCTATTGATTCAATGTTACTTTAATATTTTGCATAGTAATTTTTATTCACTGCAACTTTATTCACTGTTAATATGAAAATATTGATGGACAGTTAGAGAGGTTGATAGGCTAATGATTGAAAACACTACATTTGCAGATTAAACTGAAAGTAATGTGCTAGAAATGTCAATAATAACTTCTCAATACTAGGGTGGGTACGCTTGAATTTAACTTTCTGGTACTAATTCATTCAAGTCCATCGGTCACCCATGTAGCTGAGTCAAGTCACAGCAAAGCAGGGCAACGGTGAGCTGGGAGAGGTTGCAAGTATGGATGCACTTAAATTCAAAAGACCTGGGCAGGGCAACACACTTAACCTGAGGAAACAGCTGGTCACAAATTCTAAGCGCAGCATGTTTGACAGCCTGAAAATAAGCCCCACATCTCACCCACAAGACTAAAAAACTTGAAGCGAGGCAGCGACATCTTAAGCATCATCTTCAGGTAATTAATAACTTCTTTAGCTACGTTGTTGTTGAAGATTACAGGGCTTTTTTTCCCCACTCTGGTGGATGTTAACTTTGCATTTGTAATGGTGCCAGCCAACAGTGAGCCACTGGTAACAGGCTGGAGGTTGTGGGGACAAGTTTGGACGGCGAGAGAGGGGTAGGGACTGGTTGTATTTTGCGTGGTGTGTAAAATGTTCTAAATAATTAACGTTCAGATTACTGGACTCATTTTCATACAACTGAAATGACATTTTTGTGATAATAGAGAGAGCGGAGGTGTTGAATACAGGAACCAGTTTTTAAATTTTCAAATGTGAACAGCACCTAACATGATCTATTACACAGGAAGACTGTGGGTACATACTGCTCGGGTGTGTACATTAGGGCAAAGTTGAACCAGGAAGAGGGTCTGCAAACTGTGACGGTTGTTAGAAACAGACAGGACACGTTTATACTTCATTTTATCTTTCACATAGGTTCAGTGAACATAAAATAGTTGCTGTTAGCAGAAAATTATGACCAAGTTGTGATAAGCCGGAATTATCCTTTGAATCATATTGTGCTTGATGGAGTTTTATGGGAAAAAACAATGCATGCCACCACACTCTCATATAGAAGCACCTATATTTTCTGTCTCTCACACTCTCATCTCTCTCCAGATGCAAATGTTAAGAGCTGCAGCCTGAGAGAGAGTGTTGATTTTCAGCAGCAGCTGCAGTCGCACCAGCACTGGTGCCTACACAGCCTCCCACTCGGCAGCGAGATAGATGGAGAGTGGAGGAAGAAAGGCTAAAATATATGGAGGGAGAGGAGGGAAATGAAGGGTGTGGGTGTGGCTGGTGATGAAGTGGTACAAGAAAAAGATTTAGGCAGACAAAGAGAGATTGTAGAGGGTTGGAGGGAGAATCAGAGGGACAGAGATAGATAAGTGGAGAGGAGGCTGCATCTCCTGCTGACAGATGGGGCAGGAAAAGAAGAAAGATGAAGAGACAAACATCTGCTTCGCTTCCTTCAGGTACAACGGTTAAAAGTGGGAGTGTCGGATGAAACCTACTGCATCAATACGTTTCTCTCTCAGTCTGACTCACTGCACACTCTCCACTTCCTTTCTATTCTATCAACCATCATTCAACGGCTTTCAGGGAAGAAGGGGTGCGACTGACCTCTGCCTGCACTTTACGCTCTCTCAAGTCATACTACGACAGATTACGCTGCGGTAGCACATGCAGATGTAAACACCTTCTCATACCCAAAGCAGACAGGAAATCAACAGACAGTGTATGACACGTGTACAGTCTACCTGCGCGTGTGATCTTTGTGAAAGCATGCAAATATTCTCACTCCACCTAGCTTTGCGATGCATTTGGCAGGTTGTACGTTTAGCTGTCGGCAGCACTATCGAAAAATGTCTCACATCAAATCTCACTGACATGACATCAGCAATAGACCCTCACCCTCCACTGGGTTAAAAAACACACATGCACACGCACAGACACACACACACACACACACACTCATTTTCTTTGCTCCAGGCTATAGCAACCCAAACAGCACAGGTCCACAGTGAGGATGATGAAACTATGATGAAAAAGTGATTAAACAAATCCACCAAAAACAGCATCTGTGGTTTTATCTCACCGCTCGAGTCCAAAAATAAAAAAAAAGCACAGTGAAGGTGTGGTATTTATAAAAAAAAGTGGTAGAAAAGATGAAAATGCTGCCCCAAGGTGAATCAATTGGATTCATAAGCAGAGGAGGTATGACAGCTGCAATAGCCTAGTTTAAATTTTTATTTGTGTTGCGTGTCTGTCAGGAGACTTGCAATGGGAGAGACAGCACAGTGTAGCCTACAGCCACAGCTTCAAGCCCGTGGATGTACAGACACAAGTGGGATTTGTGCCGACTGAGGAGCAAAAGGGGGGGGGGGTGAAGACAGACAGGAAGAGAGGGAGAGGGTGAAGGACAGATAAAGACAGTGGAACAGGGAGACTGACAAACAACGCGGGGTGGAGAGAGACAATGGAAAAGGAGGGTGAGACAGGAGAAGAGAAAGAGTGAATCAAGGAGAGAGGCTGGAGAGATAAGTAGCTGTCAGCTCTTGTGTGTCTCACTTCACTTTGTTTGCCCCTGTGCTGTATGTCAGCCCGAGGGGAGGAGAGACGCTCCCTGTCGGCTCTCAAACACGTAGACGCCGTCGGCAGGGCCAGCGGTGAGAGGTGTGGACGAGAGCAGGGAGTCGAACGCAAGCACACGCAATCAATCACAGAGAAGAAGGAGGTAGGGAGGGATACATGATGCTCAGGACATAGCTGATGGGAACTGTGTGCGAAGTCTTGAACTCTGTGTAATTCAAGCTTTAAAAAGGCGAAAAATGTAATATCTTCATTAACCTGGCATATTTGGACCCATGCTTCAATTACTCCAGTTACATCTTTTCTCTCAAGTTTACCATGAAGTGATGTTAGCAGCAGAATTACCACTCCAAATACTTTGACTCTCAATTCTTTTCTAGCTGAAATAACATCTGTAGCTGGCTGATAACATCGGCTCTGTGTTGTCGGCTAATTAAGTTAATGTTAGCTAAGTGTCCGTGGGCCCTTAGATCGGTCCCAATGACAGCACTGAGGCATGTTGAGAACCCCGAAGCCTGATGGGTTGGTTACTGTTGCTGAGCTATGATGAGACAGTCTCTGTTATGTGAGCAGGTTGACTTAATAGCTGTGGTACGAGAAGCTCTGCACACTTCGGGTCCATCTTTCTGGATGATGCTGACTTTATACTTCACTATTCCACAGATGTTTTACTAGACGCCCTTTCAGATTTGTAATTTAAACGTGAAAAGTTTCTGATCGCAGCTTTGAGCGCAGAATTTTAATGCATCTCTGCCACAACCTGCTGCAGTCGCCGGCATTTTGTATTATTATTAATCTAAAACCATTCCCCAGTTGTTCACATCGATAAAGTAAAATGTATTCATCAGCTCCAAGACTTTTTAACCGCTCCAGGTACAGAATGTGCAATAGAGTCACTGAGAAATAACTTGTTGGATTTCAGCAGAGCTCTGGCAAAGAGTGACATTAAAGCGCAGGAACAAATCAGAAAATAGCAAAGCTCCCACTTGTTAGATAACAGCAAAGAACAGTTATATATATGAAAGAGAGCGAGAGAGAGACTGAAGCATTGTCAGGGCAACAGCAGATTTTTCAAAGCCAAGCTTGTATGATTGCAAAAACATACAGATGGAAGAGAAATTAGAAGGAAAAGTTGGAAAACACAGATGCAGATGCTTCCATAAACTCTGTGAAGGGTCGAAGAAGATGAATGTAAACCACCTCCTATAGCCTTCGCAGTCACCTGATGTAAGCCCAACCAAACTCGATGGGGCATTTGAAGCTATTGCAGAAGCTCATGATCACAAAAACCCTTTCATAGACACATATTCGTTTTTTTTTAGTTTGTCGCTCATCTCTGGTTGTACTTACACTTCAAACACGCACTAATGATTCAAATCCAGCTGAAAGCAACGCTTCTTTTTCAGTTCCTTATAAAGTCCACTGTAAAAAGGAGACGACCCCCGAGACTGTCGCTGTCGTCCATTTGAATGGAGCGAGAGCTTGAAGAGGCTCATCTTCTGCAAAATCGCAATGTGACGTCATTTGCTGAGGCACTGCATTGAGATCAAATGCATACATGGCCACAATACTGGTATTAAGAGTTTGACTCAGTAGAATGAAAGATGAAGATAGTTGCCATCATGAAAACTTTCCAGAGTTGCAAAATCTGTGATGATTACAAACTGTTGCTCACTGTTCTGTGTGTTTCTGTAAGACTTTGTCCTCTAGATGTAGAATTTATGGCCCTTTGAATAATGCAGGAACAAGATGTTGTCATCCACCCTTAATAAAAAGTCTCCTGCATATCCATCCTGAGGGGAAACTGTTGTGGTTCCTCTTAAATTTTATGTTGTGTGTTTTTATATTTTAGAGTTTATCCAGTTTCACACTTTTAAGTCTTTTTTTGGACCTTCAAATCTGAGTTGGTTTACGAGTCTATGAGAACTATAATTTTCACGCTTTCTTGATTAAGTGAATTGGATCTTGAACCCTGAAGTTGTCTTTCTCAAGCCTGAGGACAAGGCCTGAGCTGCGCAGTTCACTGTTTGAGGGATTCTACTCATCACCTCATTAAAAAATATTTCCCCCGCCCTACTCTGATGAAAAGCACGTTGTTCTGAACACATGCAGTATCTCAGCATGCACACATGCATGAGATTGCACATAATATGGACACAAACACACCCACATGCATGCTGTTGGCGTGGTGTGCTGGGTTACCCAGAATCTCTGAATCTGCGCTGAGCCATGAACGACCATATGGATGCTTTCTTCTGTGTTAAACCCGCTGGATTGTTGCACGACAGTAGCCTGGGAACAAGTTACGCGTTTTATTGCACACAGATGCTGTTTTGAACACTGATTTGTTGTTAAGGCAACATGCCGCCGCAACATCACGGCCGCGCTCTCAATTGCAGGGTGAGAGTCGTGACACAAAAGCCCACAGACGGCGAATGAACTTCCAGCAACTCAACAGCGCACACAAACACCTCCTCTGAGCTAAAATTAAAACTATTGTTCAGCATTCTCCACTGCAGAATCACATCTATCTGTGTTTTCTGGTGCTAAATGGCAGCACATAAATACAGATGTGTTTAAAGGTTAATTCTATCATGCAGGCGTGCTAATAAAAGGGCAGTAATGCTCTCTAGCTCTCTGGTGTATAGGGCTATGGTGCGTAGGGCAGTGAGGAAATGAAAAAAAGATTTCACAGCTTCATTTCTGTGAAAAACCACAGCGTGACCTTTTGAAATAAAACACACATACCGTCCTATCTATGTGGCATATTAATGCCTCTGCAATATATATGTGCTAGCTGTATCTAAACAAGAACCTTTGGCCTCATCGGATTGGCAACCTTCAGGCTATATATGGGCTGCAGGCACACACAGAAAAGGGAAGGATGAAAAGAAATGCTGCCTGAGTCAGGGGTTAATGAAGAAATGAAAATGACGTGAAGAAAGAAGGGAAAACTGGTTAAAATGTAACCCAACAACTTAAACCTAAAGATCTGAAAAGAGGAACTGATATTGACTTTTCCTCATTGATGCTGCCTATGGTGCATGTCCCTTTGAAGCACAATATCAGCGTGTTATGCAGTAATGAACCCATGCTGCTACCGCTAAATGCTAAGCCTTCCAGGAGATGCAGTGACTAGAGTGCAAAGAGAAAGAGAGACGGAGACAAAACAAGTGGGGAGGAGGGAAAAATGACAAAGTTGATGATAGGGCTAAAGCGAATTATAGCGTTGAAGACAATTCAAGCAATTATATTACTTGTTTCCATGTCTACTCAGAGTTGCCAATTGCGCTGCCAACCACCACGGGTCTTATTTAGCCCAGTTTGTTGCACACGAGATAAAACACAAAAATGGGGTGAAAAAAAGATGCATCACAAACAAATGAGAGAGCGAAATCCCAGTGGATGAGTATCCCAAATGCTGTGTAGTCATTACTCTATACGTTCTACACTTCACATCCTGGCCTAGTAGCCTTCATTCCGCTCTCCTCCCGAGGAGATAAAACAAAGAGCTCAGTGACAAGTAGAGACAGAGAGACAGTATAAGAGAGGAGAGAGCACTGAAGCATCAGTGAGTGATTTGAGTCACCGGGGAGTGTATGAAAAGCACAAGAGTGAATGAAAGGACCACAGTGTGGGTCGTCAGCGCTGAGCCGACGGGCCGCTGGGCCCCACTCGGGATGTTGGATGTGGGCTCAGATTCACGGCGTGGGGTTGAGACACAGAAAAGAGGTACTGACTAGAAAAGCGTGCGGTCACACGAAGAGGACATGTGCATGCATGAACACGGTGTGCTAGCTGAAAAGAACACACGCACGCTCGCACTTACACACACTGACAGACGGCGATAGCCTCAGAGCACAGCCAGGGCAACTGAAGAAGACTTCAGAGAAGGTGGGGAGCGCGGAGCGACTCAAAGACACACCACACACTCGTACACACATAGAGAATACACTCAAGGACACACAGATGGCAGGTGCTACACAAATACAAGCCACTGGAGCATATCTTATTATCAGCCAAGCCAGCCAGCCAGCTATCAAGCCACTGCTTCACAATAGAAAACAATCTGTAGCTTTGAATTCTCCTGAAATGGGAAAAAGAGCAGCTAAGCTAGCAACAAGCAGCACGTTCAGGGTATCAAACAGAGAATCGAGTGACATGAGACTGGAGGCGTGTGATCAGTGGGTGGATGCACGATTTGTTTAATGATTAAGAGCTAAAAAGTGTATCTTGTGCTTATGAGCAACAGGCGTGCATTTGTCATTGATTGGTTTCTATAAATTCAAATTAAAAATATACCATATGATGGAAAATATCTTTAAAACAAAGGCCTATGTTAATCTGCACAGATACAAATTGTGCAAATGAAAAATAAAATCTATGGCCACTTTAACGTGTACACAGGGCTTTCTGATCCATACATTTCTGTATGGAGGAGAGGTGAGTGAATAAAGAAGAGGAAGCGCAACTGATTAGCAAACGTGAAACTCATCCGGGCCAAAGTTTCACACCACAGCTCATTCCAGGCTTAATTCAACAAACGTTTTTGTGTACCGAGTATTAATTTTACATTCATTTATTCAAAACAGAACTAGAATATAGACTAAGAGACTGTAAACTATTTATTTAACGTCTATGTTCCGTAAAGCACCGACGAGAATCAGAAAAAGGTAGAGGGCACAACAGAAGAGAAAGCAGAATTACTTCAAGCAATCAAAAGGTGACCAACGCTTGGAAGGTCAGCAAAGCAAGATGTCACATTTACATCGCACGGACCACGGCGCAAAACACAGCCAGCGCTGGTTTTATAATGATAAGAGGGGCGTCTATGCATACATTTCAAATGATCTCACATTACATAGTGTGAAATGTGCAAAAATAACATGTTTGGTAGTACAATCAGCGTGACCATTAACGCTGAGAAATCCCTGAATAAGATGTACTTTTGTGTCTGACTCTGAATGAAGTCTTTTATTGCTGACACGTTAAGAAGTCGCTTTGCAAGGCCGCAGTTTCCAGTCCGATTTCAAATGCAATCTGCAAATCTGCTGCCAATACAGTTTAGTATCCTTAGGGTCTCTAAACAAAGAGGCATTCAACAGTTGTATTTCCAAGTACAGGGTGAACCCAGTGGGTATCAGGCAGTTCTAAGCAACAAAGTTTATAAGCTCTGCCACAAGTTCTTGAAAGCTCAGCAGAAAGAGCAGAGGAGGCCATTTAACTACAATAGAGCTCAAGTAACAATGACAAGATAGTGACGGCGGTGAGGGGCGAGTGAACCAAGAAATATGACAAGTACGGGATCTGTCATCCAGCCCAAGCCTCAGAATAAAAATAAAGTGTTTTCATGTGATATGCATTCCGCTTTCCACCAGATACGGAGAATGAATGAGTGTGTGTCCATGTCTATATTGGCACCGGGTTCTCATTCTTTCCTATAAAGAGAGGCTCGCACACTGAAAACTGAAAAATGAGGTTTAGATTCCGCGGCTTGCTCGCGTGCCAGTCCTTCTGACATCTGCTATAACTTAGTGAGATCAATAATGGATGTCACACACACACACACACACACGGAGAGAAATATGGGCAAGTAATGGAGCAGATCAGGAAAAAGAAAAAAAGTTATGACAAATTCTTTCAGAAAGTCTTGATTTTCTGGAAGCTACAAAAAAGCCGTCCGACAGCCTCTCGTGTTTGTGTATTGAAAACATAATTAGGGAAATCAACTGTGTTACGATGTTTAATGGGCTCCTGAAGAAAATGGGCTCCCTTCCTTCCAAACGCACGTCAGCCACCTCACATCATGCTTTCTGTCAGGAAATGGAAAAAAAAAAAAAAAATCTAAGAGGTGACTTGTTCCTCAGATTTGCTTTCATGTTCACCGGGAGCGACATAAACGGGAGCGAATGTAAACAAGAGCGGGCTGGCTGGTTGCAACTGATTCCAAAACAGCCAAGTTTAGAATGAGGAGCTCTGTTCTGCGCTGCACTGTGCTGCACTGTGCGTTTGAATGTATGGCCTGTGTGTGTTATGTGTGTATTTCTGCGTGTGTGTGTGTGTGTGTGTGCGTCCGCGCACGTGGTCAAACATTCCTGCTCGGCTAAGGGGTTCAGCTGTCGTCGCAGGCTATTTTCCTGTGCGCCGCATGCCATTGGTGGATCAAGGAAGATTACTCCTGGGGTCCGAGAACTTTGGGGGTCGGGAACATGAAGAGAAAAAGCGTAAGAACCACAGAGGTTTGGAACGCTTTCTTCCAGGAATCAAAACTCGGGCAAGGAGGGAGCGCGGATTGGAGCTGTGTTTGTCGAAGCAAACCACGTAGGAAATGACAGAGCCGAGAGCTACGCTGAGCGAAAGACACAGAGGGAGGGAGAGAGAGTGGCCACTAAAGCCATCTCGCGCCATAAAAATAATTAACCGATACTCAACTGTCACACAAGCAAATCCCTGACGCCTGCTTTGAATTCTGCTTCAGCTCAAGGAGCTGCTTCACACGCTGCCTTAATTTTATCCATTACTGCAACGACATCAGTGTGAACAAAGAGGCCTCTCTCCAATTTGTTCTCTAGCAAGCTCTCGTCCTGTCAGGGACCCCCGAATGGATGAGATTCCCAATTCCCCTACATATTCTCAAGATTAAACTGGGAGGTGAGGGAGCCGTGGCTTGGCTGATTCAGATGCAGCAGCAGGACAGGAGCAGACCGAGGGAGAGAGCTAGAAAGAAAGTGAGCGTCAAACCGATGGCCGCACAAACAAAATCGATAGAGTGGAGTAAGAAGTTGGACGGCGAGAGGAAAAAAAAAAAACGTCCCAGTTTCCTGATTTAGGTCAACTGCAGTTGTGTGCTGTCTGTAATTAAATAAAACTAGTTAAAAAGTCTGCAGGAGCTCTGAACTTGAAGGGGGGAATGAGGGATGAGAGAAGGGGGAGGGACGAGGCTGGAGTGATTAATTTCATCTTTGTTTTTCTCCTCCCACAGATGCGTGTGAACACCATTATACAAAGTAGAAAGGTAGCCTCATTTGCGTGCCCGTTCAACGCCTGGTGCTCCCTTGGGGGGGTGGAAAGTATAAAGATTCTAATGAGCTACAGAGAGAGTTCCTGAAACACAGAACGGGCAGGATAGAGACACACAGGGACGGTGCTCTGCCAGCCTTGGCAGCTCAACGCTGAGGAGGAACTCCATGTGGACCATCAATTGACAGCCCATCAAACCATCACATTCTGTGTCGGTCTGATTCTCTCCGCCTCGCTGTATCTCCTCTTCCATCTCACCCATATCCACCTCTTTTTTCCCCCCTTTTCTCTCCCTGCCTTTAAATCTAAACGAGGGGATGACATGCAAAACAGACAAAAGGGAGACTAATGAGTGAAGATCTGAAAACAGAATCAGCAGCAACTGATAAAACAAAATAAAAAGAAACGAGGAAGATTACAGCTCCTGGCAGCCTGGCAGAGCATGCTTGAGACAGTGAGAGCATATTCAGAACTCTGGATCTCTCCACTCTCCAACACAGCGCAGTAATGAGCATGCAGCAGCAGCAATAACTGTTATGAGTCATAATAATACTGAGTTATGTCACGTGATCCACAGTGGGACCAGACTTACAGGCCATTATGTGGCCACTTGAGCTGGCACTTGTCTGATGCTGCCTGTGTGCACATTTGTGCATTGTCACCGTGGACAACCCTCAGCTGAGAGCAAACATCATAACCTGACTTGAAAACCCAAACTTCATGTTCATGTCCTTAAATTCTATAATGCTATATTAGCATCACTATTTATTGGGAAATGGCCTTGTACACATCTTATCTTTGATTGTGCACACTCGTTCGCCTGCATGTTGGTGCATAATCTAAGCATGTCCATTCTCACAGCTTTAGGCCAAACAAGCTCAGCCACAGCCAGCCTGTGTCTTCCAGTCTGCATTCCTATAGGTGGTGGTGATGGTAAGGTTACTGGTGCATTAGGCCAGCCTGTGCAAAGAGGATTATGGCTGTAGGCCAGATGAGGGTCCGGGGGGAGTTGACGGGTGACGCATCACCACCGATGATGCCTGGAAACATTCCCCTACAAATCAATGGCCTGCTTCCAAGCGCCCATTCAATCGCTACCATTACCACACTAACCTTTGAACTCAATGCTGTGGCTGAGTGTTTCAAAATGCCAAATTGGGTGTATCCTTGTATCTGTAGATACAGTGATGTATAAAGCTAAATGAATGATAAATATGTGCCATCCTACAGTAGGTTACTGCTACTGATCAAGAGCCGAAACATCTGCTCTTTTGATCAGCCCCAGGAGCAAAGAGGTTCTTCCTTTTCTGCTTCAGGAGACAACAGCAGCATCAGCAGCCCAGCTAAAACATATGTCTGAAATGTGTGCAGTGCGGCATGCTCCACTTGTGCATCAGTATTTTTAGCATCTCCATACTCATTATGTCAGCACGGCACGGCAGAAGGCCTGGGCCGGTCCGAGCGAACTGAGAGAGAGACTGAGGAAAGAAAACAATGGACGGTTCTGCTTCGACTCACGCATCTGCTCCGGCAACGCTAGCACTCACATGCGTCCCGACTGTGAGGAACATATTTTGCTTTTCAATACTCCAATTAAGTTTATTTTTGAGGGGCTCTGGAAAACAAATACGCCTCGTTTCACTGCTGCGACTGCGTAGCGGCGCGCTCTCGAGGCGCGGGGTGATAAAAGCCAAAGTCAAGGGGATGGGAACCATGACAGGAAGCATAAATCACTGGTGTTACGTTATCTCTCTCGCCGCTCTTTCAAGTTGAACTACTGAAACAACATGAAAGCATCTTTGCTTAAAAAGCTCAAAGTGTGCAAAGACTGACAGATGATACTGGGCTTTGTAATGACCATCAAGGTCAAAAGGGAAGCAATGACAGGTCATTAGGCTGGAGATAAATAGGTAGGGGGATACATGATCCAAAAAGAGATTTCCATTATTGATCCATTAACAGCAGAGGTTACTCTATGGGAAATACTTCTAGTTGGGCTGTGATGCTATTTTTAAAACTCAGATGCCCTTGGGAATGAAACAGTAACTGCTACAATCTCAATGTATTCTATCACTTGACAAAACAAACCATCTGCAATCAAAATGGGATCTTTTGAAACACCAGGGAATGTGGGCATTTTCTCACTGGCATCCAAGCTTCTGTACTATTTCCATGCCAGTGTGTGCATATTTTATCGGAGGCCAGCTCTCAACACAAATTGCCTGTTAACAAGAATAGCCAGAGGCCTCAAAAAGGTATGAGAACCATCCACAGGGAGGGGAGCTGCTATAGGGTCACAGTTCGTGCTCATGTTGTGTACATAGCCTGCATACATACAAACAATAACTCTTCTCTTCCGTCATCTCCTCTGCTGGACAGAGCTGAATGCCTGAGGTGTCCATCCGCCGTCATCACCCAGACCAAATGCTTTTACTCCCCGCACAAAGGCTCCCACAGTGGGGGGCTTTCCTCCGCGTTTCCCCTCTCGCCCCCACACAAAGGAGATCCATTTCAACCGCTTTTAGCTGAGCCACTTTCCACTTTTAGCTCTTCAGACTCCCTCCCCTGAGGGTGCGACTGGTAGGAGGATGGAGGAAAATAAAGACACCAGGTGGATGCTCGCAGAGAGGTTAGGCATGTGGCAAACAGGGCCACTTCAAGCCAATCCTTTCCTGGTTGAGTGTTGCCTTTTTTTTTTTTGGAATCGCCTGGTGGGAGGAAAATAAATTGATACCAGTGCCTGGAGCACCCTGGTCCACAGATAAGTACCTTGTTTTTTCATGCTGTTAAAGACTGGAAACAGACAAACTTTCAGATTTGTTAAACCCCATTTTTATACACACAAACAAAATAATGACGTGTTAATTCAGAAGCTTTATCAGGATCAGTTTTCCCCTACTTTCTGTGTTGCTAAGTTCTGCTAACCAGTGCCATAGTTAGCAAAGACATGAGATTAGTATCAGTCCTCAAACAAGCGTATTTGCTCGAATGTCAAACTATTCCTTTAGCATCAGGAAAACTACAAATAAAACGTCGGCTCCATCTCTACGCGGACCTCTCTCGAATGGAAGCAGAAAATATACCCTGCCTAGTGAATCGACAGAAGGAATCCTCTGTGCAACTTCCAGAAAGGGAGCACAAACAAAGCAAACCTTACAATGCACTGCGATGCCAACCTTTGGAGTTGCTAGAAGAAGGCCCCATTCAATCAGTGATAAGAGACAGGAAACGGGAAGACACTTGGTCTTCTCCCTTCAGACAAACAAAACTTCAAATGATCTAGAGGCTCAGATGTTTTTTGGGGGGGGGGGCTTATTAATTCAAGACAAGTATTTAACTAAGAAATGTGTTTCTGTCTCTGCTTGGTTTGAAGGCTTTCCTCTTAACTGGATAAACATTCCAAATAGGAACAGTCCCCGAAGAGGGGCTGGGTTGAAAAGAGGAGACGTATGAAGTGAACTGGGTCGCAGTTGGAGGTTTAGTCAACCTGATGAATTAAACAGACTCTCTGAGGCAATAACACTCTACAACACCCACACAATTAATTTAGGAATTCATAGGAATCGTTCAGCTGGGGAGAAGCAGTCGGTTTTTGTAGTAATCATATTTTGGAGCTTTGTCACCGAGATTGGAGCTAATCTTATTTTCAAAGTTGTAACTCATCTGTTCTTTTGGCTCATAAAACTAAAATTTAAAAAAAACAAAGCATGCAGAATATTCTACATCCTATACTTATACCCATTCTGTAGCATAGAGCTATTTCAATCATCTGAGCAGTCTTGCGTGCAAAAAGAAAAATCAATTGCAATCGGCCTTAACACTTCAGTCTCAAATTGACTGAAAAAAGAAACCATGGCGAAGGAGAGCAAGTGAGCGGCAGTGGGCTGCAATGAAAAGCCCTTTTGAAAGTCAGCCTGACATTAAACTGGCTTTTCTGTGCGCGGGCAGAGAGAGGAAGTGAGGGGAGCTGACAGAGGAGAGGTGAGGAGGATGGGCAGTGAGCCAGCGCCGTGCATGCAGCAGGTTGACATGCAGAGGAGAGCCAGGCCGTCATCTCAACAGCACAGCAAGAGCGGGGAAACAGATCGCACATGCAGGCATGAACCTCAAAGGGGACACAGATCGAATCTAGAGACCCTAAATACACTGATTCAACTGCAGCGGAGGTGTACACGCACATTGAGCAGGTAATAAGACAGCTAACGGCAGCCAAGGTCAGAGAGGCTGTTGCCCAGAAATCAGCCAGGCAGCAGCTGATCCTCCCAATGTGATCTTTGAAGAGAGAGAGAGAGAGTGAAGGGGAATGGAAAACAGTTCAGTCTCAGAGAGGACTGAGAGGAATTTAAACTGATCAATGTCACTGCCACAGCTCTTGAGCCCACAGTCAATATGCGCTACTAATAAGGCACACCTGCGTTGTATTTTTGAGCGTTTCTATTTGCCCAGGAGATTTTCATGGTCAATTCAGACGTGATCATCACCAAAACCTGCCCCGATTTAATCACGTGTACACAAGGCTTCAGTGGGAGCAGAAAAGGGGAGGTGAGTAAATAGAGCGATGTGAGAAGACAACAGAACTCACACCACCGCTTTTTATAGGGACAGAAGTTATCAACAGCAGAGCATAAATGACAAGGGTGGAGTGTCATTGTGAGGTCGTTTCTGCTTGGTAGGCAACATAAAAACAGCTGCCTTCTCCATCAAGAAACCACTGATAAAGCAGGCGCCACGGCCGTAAAGAGAACAGACACAATGAGACCGAAACCAAACCCAGAGAAACGTGAACATACCTTCTGTCTGCCTGTCACATACACATCAGGAAATTAAAAGTATGATTTTTCTACATCCATCAGCTGACCATTCCCTATGTCCTGCATCCCTTAGTAACTGTTGCTACGCCTGGTCAGAACAGATTTTATCTGTTCATAAAGTTTATCTGTGTAGCTAGCAGCGGCTTCATGCACTGTAGGGAGTAGTGCTAGCTACTGGCTCTCCAAAATGATAAGGAACATGTAAACTGAGACTTTTTGGATGCTACGTTTCAAAAAACAGACCTGGATGGAGCTGGATTTCTAAAAACATTACAGTAAAAGCTTTATTGTTCATATTTTAAAGGATGACGACGGGTGAAATTGCTAATTGATCTCGCGTGTGCTAACGCTTTCATTCCTGATTGGGGGGGGGTTCCTTCCTTAAAATTATGCATTAAAAAATACAGCTAGACTTAATTTTTGCAGGAAACAGTGAAATCCATTCCTGACATGCTTGCTCCTGTGTTAATGATTTTGCAAATACAATTAAAAAGACATAAGACATCACCCACTGCAGCTGCTCATCAATAACTGGATAATGCTGCACCACGTCTACCCATAATGCATCAGTTTTTATATAAAGCAGCAAAAAGTCCTTTGAAATTGTAAGCATCCAGGTGTCTAAAGTGCTTGTACCTACCTCATCTCTCTTATACACAACAACTTCATGATTTTACATTTTGCACAAGCAACAACTTCAAAAGAAATGGCAACAGAGAGCAGAAAATGTAGCACAAAAAAGACGTAGGCTATAACTTCTGTAGCTACAGCTCTACTCCAAAGCCTGTGGGGCATTTGTAGTGCTTTATCATCTTCAGACACCCAGTCCACTGAGGCCGCTGCCAACACACATGCAGAAATACAACATACGATCGCACACACGAGCACAAAAGCGCACATCTGCAACATTAGATACAGGCAGAAAAAGCACAGCCACAAATATGCATGCTAGCGTGAATGCGCAATCTCTGATACACAAGAGGCAAACACACACAGTACTTGAGGGTATCTAGGACAGGTGACTATGGATCGGGAGGAGAGAGAGAGAGACGGGAAGGGGGGAAAAGAGACACATGTGGAAGAGAGATAAAGGTGGAACAGACTGCAGCACAGATAGGGGGAAGTGGGCTACTGAAAGAGAGGAGTGGAAAAAATGCCAGACAGAAAAGGAGTGAGTGAGCGATAGATGAGAAGAAAGAGGCAGAAAGTGAGATAAGGGTCATCACAGTGTGACCTGCTGTCTGGAAACTCTGCAGGAATGAGCCGGAGAGTGGGGCTTGGGCGGGAGGTGGGGGGGATAAAGAAGGGGAAACAGGAAGCAAAAGAAACCAGTTCAATACCACAGAAATAGAAGGCAAGACACGACAAAAGCAATGGAGAGGGGGAACAGATGAGGCCCTGATGGTGTGGACAGAACTACTGGTGACCGCCCAGTCAAGGACGAGCGTCTGTAAGCTTTCTGTCTGAAGACCTTTGACCCTCTTCCTCCATCCTATGTCTGTCACGCAGTGTCCTCGGTGACCTGAACTAGACTGAGATGCTTTTCAGAGGAACTGAGCAGAGCTGAGCTGCACATTTTGCGGGGACAATTTGTTCAAAGTATCTTGGCACTTAGACGAATTCAGGCCATGCGTCGTTTGTCCTTCCGTGTGGTATTTCTGCCACACTAAGCTGGTGATTTATGCAATTTACGCAGGCTTTTTTTTTAAGGCAACACTATTAAAATGGTGACAAGATAAACCCTCAAAACTAGGTATAAGTTGACCTCAAAAATCCTGCAGAAGTCGGGCTACACTCAAAACCTTTTGAGGTATGACACGCAGCCCTAGTCACAAAAAAAGGAAAAACATCATATGTGATCAGTTACTGCATAATGACACACACGATCAGGGTGAGGGTTTCCATCAGCAGGGCACAACTCGCACTTTAATGAACCAAATTGTCGGTTACGGCAAAAAACGGTTGGGATTATTTTATTTTGGCAAATCAGCGTGGACTGTGGAGATGAGTGTCATCATTAAATCGCAAAAGGCAGGATTCACCAGAAATACACTTAGCTGGAGAAAATGCACATTCAGCCTGATGAGGATCAATCATCCCACAGAGAAATAGATTACGCTGCACACCAAAACAAAGAAGTGGATCTGTCTCTTCTGCTTACACCCCCCCCCCCCCCACCCCCCCACTGTGACTGTGTGAATGAGCGCGTTAAAGGCCAATTCTATATTCAAGAATTAAAAGGGTAATTGAAGACAGAGACAACCACGACCATTAGCTCGTCACGTTCTTAAATTATTCACATGTCCTTTAAGCAGGCCTCGACACTTTATTATCCATCAATAATACATTAATGTTATAAGATTTATCCTGAACAGACCATAACTATCCCTTTTTTATTAGCATGTTAATAATGAAGTAAGCACATCAGTTTTAGTAACTCGAGTGAACAGCGGTAGCTATTACTAAAGTGAGGTTTATTGGAAAATGGAAGCCTTGAGGTCATTACGATGCACTGGGTCAGCCGCACCAACGCTCACACAAATCAATGTACACTTCCTTTATGGTCAATACATGCCAGCCTGGATTGCAGCCATAGCACACAGATAACTGATGCTGGACCAGTGCCGGCGATCATGATCATGAGCATTAAAAAAAACAAAACAAGCGTGTCTTGATGCATAAACAGTTCTTCTCACCCGCCAATCAAAGTGATTGTCACTGGCAGACGCCCTTAGTTTATGAAAATGGCATGTCAGTCATCCCCTCCCACCACCACAACCCACAAATAACAAAGACACACACATGCTCTCTACCTTCGCCTCTTCTACAGGAGCGCCACTGATCAGTTAAGCTACTGAATTCCTAACAGGACATATCCCATTAACCTCTCTCTCATGCAGGGATCAAGGAGTGATATCAAGGAAGGGGAGCCACCAGCATTCAACACAACAACAGGCCTGCTACAAAGGCAGAGTATTCCCCAGCTGTGAAACTGAACCAAATGGTAGAAGGATTTGATCAAAACACTACTAATTTCATTCAGGAGCTTGAATAGGATTGAACTGTAATCATTACAATGTCTGGGACGTGTCTTCAAATGTCTACTTTTGTCTAACCAACCATGACCCAACAGTATTTCCTTTACTTTCAAAGAAGAAAAGCTAAAGAACCCTTACTTCTGAGGTGGTAGAACCAGTGAATCCTTGCCATATTTGCTTTTAAATTAACCAAAACGATTCATTCATTTTCAAAATTGATGCATTATTTTTGGTCGGCCAACTTGATTGATCTCAAGTATGCAGGGGAGCCTCTAAGGAGCATGGTAATTACTATACAGACATGCACTTGAAACCAATAATTCACATCAGGCCAGTGTGAAATAAGGGCCATTATAATGACCATGTGCATTCTGGGAAACTGGAAATCACTGGGCCATCTCGGAGCAGAGGCATCGTCTCCCGACAGCAAGCACGCCACACTGCCACTGGAGTGGAAAGGCAAGAAAAGCTCCCCCCAGCTGCCTGTCTCGACAGTATACACGGATGTGGACAGACGATTACAGCATATTGGTTTGTTTGTGTCACCAACTGCACTGGGATTCCCACACAGGTATCCCCAGAGTGTGTGCGGTGACTAAAAGCTCAGAAGGAGGTGAAAAAAAAAGGAAAATATCACCACAAACTATGACAATAGTGTCGTTTTCCTGTGTCTAGTGTTTCTGGATCCAAACAAACAGACTGTGTTTGTGCATTTGGGTGTTTTCTTTCATAATTGAGGGCTCCATAATAAATAGAGCATGATTTAATTGAATAACACAAACGAACCAACGGTGGCATTTCTCCAACTCTGTCCTCATGTCTCGGGCCATGTTTGTGCGACAAAGGCTATTATTGTCAGGGTGAATCAGCAATGAATAAAACGCTCACTGAGACCGTCATATGTCACATGCCTATGTAGATTTATTTAACCCTCACATGCACACACCGGGGAACAGCTTGTGTGTAGTTGTGGGCTGGGTAGTTAACTCGCTTGCTCTCTGTTTTTTTTTTTTTAATTTCTGCATCTGTTCAATTCACAGGGGAGCCTCCTACAGTCTCCTTGCATGTTGAATGATTGTATTGGGCGAGTGCGTGTGCAAATGTGTGCGCACATAGAGGAGAAAGGGGTGCTATCTCTGCAGATGGAGACGAGGCAGCGGGCGAGGAAGCAATTACAAGCTGGTAGGCCTCACCTCACCAAGCCTCCTCCCCCCGCCTTCTCCCGTACATCGCCCAGGGGCTTGCTGCATTAGAAAATCATGGGTATAATGGTGGAATGGGCCTTGGGGCCCCCTCCAAAACAACCTGCTAATCCCCTGTGGAGTGGGAGGATAGGGAGGAGGGTGAATTTGGGGTAACAGGGCAGGGCGGACGCCCCCGACAATGAGTCCACCCCTGACACGCGCCAGTACCCTCCACCCCCAATCAACCACAGCGACATCCCCCCAAGGGAGGAACCGGCGATGTCAGCCATGGGAGAGCAGGAAACCCCAAGGCCTGACACTGGCCCTCCATGGCATCCAGGCCTCAAGCAGGAACATCCAATCAGCCCACTGTTCCTCTCTGTCTTTATCTGATGCTTTTATTTGTTTACTCCACAGCACTTCAGTGGAAGAGGGTTGCATGCTTATTCCAGTTTCTCCAGCCATCGGTGGGGAATTTAACTTGCACGCACACGGATGCAAACCAGCTCGTTAAAATGGTTTAATTATGTGTTGGAATTATGATGAGCAATGACATGCTTGATTGGTTGTATCAAAGGGCCTTAATGAGTAGAAATGAGTAGACACTCTCTGTCTGTCTGTCTGCAGCATTAACTCTACGTCTGCTCTAAACATGACACAATGCCGCCTTGAGTATGTTCTGCAGCCAGTTACGAAGTCAAAGTGTGTTTGTCTTCACTGACATTTGTGACAGATTATCCATCATGCGCTTATGAAGCATTGGAAAGACATTCTTGGGTACGTCTGCCATCAAAGTTTCAGTTATCTCAACTTCATGCCTCCTCTTATCCTGTTATCTGATCTCATCATTTTTACTGCCAAGCTAACTCATCTTTGTGTTCAAAAACATCACTTTGATACTGTCCCTCTTGGCTTAGTCTAATGTCTCCATATCCCAAGTCCATTTAGAAGTCAGATATTAACATTGTCTCATCAATCTTCCAGCTTTCTTGCTTCGGGTTAAGAACCAGTAATCACTCCACCGGTGGGCTAATGGGCGCCTTAACATCAGCTCTATGAGAGTCCATTCATATTTCATCAATGGCAGTGGCCCCCATCCTCCCAGGGCCCTGCTTTGCTAGTAAGGCGAATCGACATCAAACGCCGCAACCTTCCAATTAAACAGCAAGACGTTCTGATCTCATCTCCATTTGGCCTGAGATCAAATGTTCCTGCGAGGATCCAAGGATTTTCCAAGGCCCTTTAGTTAGCCAGCCTCCCTGTCAAAAGGGGATAAAATGTTCGCTGAAAGCACCTGGAGGAGATCACATTTAAAACTGCTGAGGTAGGGACTTACTTGCACCAATATTTAGATATCACAGTGATTCTCCGGCATGGATATTCATGAAAAACCCAACGGACTGGGCAGAAAAGTAAAGACAGATGTGGATCAATGATGTTAATTCTACTGAGGTGCTATTTAGCTCAGTACCATTTCAGGCAGTGTTTTCCAAAAAGGTGCGGAGACCTTTGGAAAGGCAACAGCTGTTCCTCCTGGCATGAATCATTTAGGAATACTATTCTGTCTGGAGTTAAATGATCATTATTGGTGTGAGGATATTTTCAAACAACATATTTTCGCTTTGTCATTCAATTCAATTCAATTCAATTTTATTTATATAGCGCCAATTCACAACAAAAGTCATCTCAGGGCACTTTACAAACATTTCCAGCTACAATGCTGAACCACAAACATTTTAGCAATTTAATGTCCTTCATTTAGCTAGGATTATCTTATCAGTCGAGCATCTTTGTAAACCCTCCTTCGCCCACATCTTTCAGAAATGGTTACAGCATCTACACCATCTCTACTGTGGTCACACCGACTTCTGATACGGCAGTTCAAAAAGCAACCTTTGCTTCCCATGGACGTCAAACATGTCATACAAACTGGTAATGTTAAGGCATAATCTAACCCTTATTATACCCCTTAAAGCCCTCTCTAAAGTCTCCATTGATCCACTGAAACAGAGAGATTGACATCCTCATCAACATTATTGAACTTCAGACTGAAAATAAACCCTTGACCTGCTGAAGCTGACACTTTCAAGTTATATCTTTGTGTGCATGTTAGTACGTGTATCACGTAACCTGAATTTCACAACAGGAAAACATCCCAGTTCCTTCCCCAAACAGTTCTGGCCACTGAGAAGTGCACCACTGCCAAAACATGTCTTAAAAAATAAATCACAGTCAATTAAATGAGTCTTATTGCTGATATTAAGGGGAAAAAACAGGATAAAGAGCCTTAATCCAATTACCAGTGGCACCCTCTAGCTCTAGTTTGGGGACAATGGCAAGTATTTAGCCTTCAAAATAAATGTCTTCCTTTTATCCAGCCATGTGAACTCTGACAGGAGGGAGTGGGTAGAAGAAATGAATCCATTCTGCCCTATCAAAGCACAGAAGCTATGGGCTCCAGGGGAGTCTGCACAGGATTAAGTAAAATATAATAAAACTCCACAATGACTGAGGTCAGGTCTTTAGCACTTACTGAGACGGAGAAGGGAAACAAATCTATACCAGGGGAAAATTTAGCAGAGCAGTCAAGTGACCAGACCACAGTGTGACACACAGGGGCCAAAGGCTAGATTTCAGGTCATAGTGCCAAGGTGGAACCTTTTTGGACAGTAAGCAACGTTTACAACAGCCTGAGAGCATGCTCTTATTATGCAATCAGGTAGGTTGCGTTCAATACAGGAAGCACAATAAGGGTAAACTTCTAATATCTTAAATTCACAGTGACAGTAGTAAGGGTTTTTAAGACCATTTTTTCCTGGCATCCTTGCAAAGATTACAAAATGATCACTGGCTCATTTTCACAGAGGCTGTGGGATCATGTTGGGACCAGAGCATCACGCACAGAGCAGACCAGTATCTCTGGGGAATATAATTATGAGACATTTAAGCCGCCTCTCAGCGGCCGCATCTCAATGAGCCCCCCCTTTTTCTCAGCGGGTACAGACAGGCAAAGGAGAAATTCCTACCACACCAACATTACCAAGTCTGTGTGGGATTTTTTGTTTCTCTCCCCTGCGTTTGGCATCGGGTTGCGTTGTTGTCGCTTGTTTGTCTCACTTCAGTGTTTGATCCAGAGCCCCCCCACGACAGCTTGGAACAATGCAATGAAGAATACACACATTTCCACGACCTCGCCAGGTCCACGGCAATCTGAATCTCAGATACACTAAAACAAAGCGTTGTTTCTCCGCTGATGTGTGTTTCTTTCGAAGAACTGGCAGAGGCTGAGCGAAATATACAGACACGCAGCACACAGACTGTGTTAAGCAGCTGATTTTTGCCCCCATTCAAACAGGCACAGTGTAACAAACACAAAGCTCTTCTGAGTCAATACAGTCCACTAGTTTACTGCCGGACAATATAAGAGGAAATGGGGCAAAGCACGAGTGGAGGAAAAGAAAAAAAAATCAAAATGTTGCCGTTCATTTAGCAAACCATGGGGGGTCAGAGCGACTACCCTCTGCTTGGCAATGTGGCAGTCAGATGAAAACCAAGCTCTCATCACGGGCTGTTTGAGAGAGATCTGATACTGCCTTGCGTAAAAATAAAATAACAATACTTAAAATAATAAATCGCAGGGCTTTAAAATCATCAGCCGGACAGCCAGTTCACCTCTACAAACCAATTCACACATGCCCTATAAACTGAACGTGAGTGTACGCAGAGGGCAGCAGTTTTAAAAACATAAAGGCAATAAACTTACCGACGCCGTATTTTTCATGCTCTGTAGGTATCCACATGTTTACGGTCGGCACATTTAAGTGAGAGGTCGGAATAGCAGCGAAATGCAGGGTTTGGGGGCTGTGCAACGCATTCTATTGGTGTGCTTTCCTCCGGTCTGTAGTAGGAGTCATTGTTTAGGTTACAGAGAGAGAAAGCGCTGCTGCTGCTGCTGCTGCTGCTGCTGCCGCCGCCGCCGCCGCTGCTGCTGCTGCTGCTCGTAGTGGTACGGAGATGTGCTGCCTTCCTGGGCTGTCGGAAATATGAAGACTAGTTCAGTGCACTCGGACGCTACCGGCGAAATGAAATGCAATTTTCCAACTTAGTGACGTGACTGGCTGAAGAGCATGACAGAGGTGTTGAAGTGTTCTCAGCTGTCTCAGTACGAAAGCACAATTTTATGCCCCGCAATGAACGTGTTAAAACTGCCAAGTTAGTGGGCTGACATTTTTCTATCATTAGCTTTTCTGTGCTACCTCTGATAGTTAGCTAGCCTAATTGTTACAGAGGTTAAGCGCTAACACAAGAATTATTTCACATTAGTATATATTAATTATATTAATATATAACAACTATATATATATATATATATATATATATATAATATATATATATATATATATATATATATATATATATATATATATATATATATTAACAATTAACATATCCGAAAATATATGATATATAGGCTTAATATAGATTCAGTGAATTGTTAAGAAAGCAGATTAAGGCTAAAATCCTTGTAGCATAAAAGACTACAGCCACTAACAGTAGCCTGTTTTTGATAGGATTTAAGAGTTAAGATATAATTAAAAGTAAAGCAGCACTATTATCCTCCATAAAAAACAAGAACCCCCAGTACATACATTTCCAGCAGACTAGTTCTTGCAAGTTATAGGCTACATGAACTGAATGCACTTACACGGACATGTAGCCTAATGGATTAGCTGACAAAACCCGGGATAAAACCATCATCATAGATGTCTCTAAATGCACCAAACACACAAGATGGAAAAAAATGATATAAAATAGATTATACAATGCACCTTCTTCATTTCGCCGTTTATTACACCAATTTAAAGATATAGAGAATTCAAAAATATATCCAATTCAAAATGTATTATTTTACGACACAAACACTTTCATTTGCGAGTGGCAACTGAGATTCCCAGAATCGGAAATAAGAAGTCCCAGGCAGTACTTGAATGCAACGGCATCGCCAGCGCAGCGAGAAAAACGCGATGCATTCTGGGACTTGTAGTAAAATCTGGTGAAGTCAGTGAGGATTTTTAGATCCCATTATCCATAGCTGCCAATAGTATTCTATTGTTATTTCATACTCTGTGAGCAGCCAGTGTATTAAAAAGAAAAAGAAAGAAAGAAAGAAAGAAAGAAAGAAAGAAAGAAAGAAAGAAAGAAAAAAGAATGAAATCCATTTTTATTCATTTTATCCTTAATGTCATGGAATTAGCAAAAATGACCTTGTAACAGTGTAGTGTCCCCCGTTTTGGACACACTACACCTTCTACCGGGACAACCAGTGCATGAAAAATACATGAGACTACTACATTAGAGGAAAACTGAAGGGAGCTCCACAGCCAAAATGAAAGAGTTCAACACACAACTCTCAGTATGTGAGTGACTGAGTGTGTATGTGTGTGTGCGTGTGTGTGTGTGTGTGTGTAAGAGAGTGAGTGAGTTTGTTCATGCCTGTGTTGCTTGTGGGGTGAGTGCACATTCACCCAATGCCACACATTTTTTATGAACTGGCTGTCCTCCCCACCTAAAACATCCATAGCCCACGTCCACACATAATCCACCCACCCCCAGCTCCTTTCCTTTCATTCCCCACTAACTCTCATCATCTGTCTGGGTGTAGCTGGTGTTGTATTGGAGTACAAAGGATTTTTGTAAAAACCTATTCTAATGCATGTTCATTTCCCATGCTGCAAATAGTGCATTAAAATGCTTTGAAGTGTCAAATGTGCCTCTACTTTCTCTCTGTCTCATCACTGGTTCACATGTCCATTTACCCATCCACCTTTGTAGTTTACATGGTGAATTATGAATGGATGTGCCATGAAAAAGCAAGCAACCCGAGGCTCGCTGCTGGCTTTATGGGTTAAAGTACATACAGTGTGCTTAGAGCATCATTGGTTGCATGTCATCCCCTTTTCTTATCCTCCCTGTTTCTCTCAATGTATACAGCAATACAGTGTGTAGTGTAAATGCCATGGAATAATACATTTAATTAAAAAGCAGGCCAGTTGATAGAGCTGGATTCATTTTATGGTGTGCTTCCATGTTCCACCGCTTCATCCCTACACGCCCTCCTTCGATATTTCTGATTGGAGAGGTGGGGGGTTGTGTGTATAGGGTGGGGTGTGGGGGATTGTCGGAATGTTCTACTCTACATATGAATAAATCATAAGCTGGGGAGCAAAGTAAGACAGAAACCCAGTGGATTCATCCCTGCGAGGACAGGAGATTGGAGCCAGCGTGCACTTTTAGAAAGTGGAAAGTAGACTCTGTTCAACATCAGAATACTTCAGCATACTTTGGCTACCATCACAGTTCGGTTGTGATAGAGGTGAAGAAATATGGCAAACCAGAAAACAGGGGGAAACAGTGGAACAGATAAGATAGACAGAGCTGCTGACTGCCTCTAGCTAAATGTGACCTGACTGAAATGATGGAGTGTTTTACTGTCAGACCCAATGAGTTTCATAAAAAAATGGGAGTATGTATTTTCCAATTGACACTATTCTTTTTTCCATTTCCAGGTTTAAAAAAAAATTATTTAAAGAACACAATAGCATAGTTAAGATATATAACAGACATTAAAAATGTTCTTATATTGTCAATCAAAAGGCAACAATTGACAATATAATAACAGTTCACAGTTCAGCAGTTGCACCTGTTCGCAAGCTGAACCTGTGGTGCTTTGAGCTAAATATCAGCATGCTAGCAAGCTCATGATGATATTGCTGTTATGCTGATGCAGAGGCTGACTGGAATGTTGTTATGGTTGCACATATTTAGTCACAAGTCATAAGTGCTGGGCAAAAACATTGGCTTGATTGAGTTTAATGATTCATCCTCTGGAGGCCATGAATCTTTGTACAAAATTTGCTGCCAATGCATCCAAACGTTGTCAAGATAGGTCAGTCTTGACCATAAATGTGGTCCTAGTGTGTCTAAAAATATTAACCTTCAGTATATTTAGTTACATATTTACCATCTATTCATTGTCTGTGATGTGGAAACCATGTGACACCATAAGCCTCAGACTGGCAGGGAATGATGAAGTGGCAGCTGAGGGGCTCAAGTTGGAAAAAAGGACGGTGAAGGATCAGAGGCGGCATATCTGTTCACTGACCAGAGTGTAAAAGGATTATCAAGGTGGCACTGAGGATAGCTTGTGTCACCCAGGATTCTGTTTAGGTGCTAAAGTTTCCTCTTTCTTCCTCCCTTCATCTCTTCATCTCCCCTTTCCTTTCCTCTCATCCTTTTTCCCTTCCCAGTGTCCACGCAGTTTTCTGTGTTTGCAACAAGTTTCATCACAGGGACCCATGTGTTACCTGCAGGGCATCATAATTGGGAGTACGACTGAAGATAATGGAGGAAAGATGGAATCGTTCGCATTGCCACAGACAGCTCCACAAGCCCTCTGAAGATTACTCAGCATTTCCGCCACTCCACCACCAGACTCTTTTCATCTCTGGCCCATGGCCACAAATAAACACAACATCTGTGACGCATAAATCAAAATGGCTTGGGTGAAGAGAAGAGAACAGATTTGTATAATGCTTTGGCATCAGCAAGGACTCCATTGCTTTTGGAGCATGAACAAGTTGTATCTAACAAAACATATCCGAGATGACATGGTCAGTGATGCGTTCTAAAGCCATAGTAGAGCTTTCAGGTCTCATTTAGGGACTACCCTGGTTTCTTTTTTGTGTCCTCACATTTTTTCCTTACTCACAGACCCCCTTTGGGCATCAGACCACTATAACTACAATCAGTGTTCTTGTCAAAAAGTGAGACTACACAAGGCTGATTTACTTTACTGGCCAGTTGGAGCAAAAATGACACCAGCTTATCTCAAGAGACCACTGCCTATCACCTCTTCTCAGCACTTCTCAGCTTTGATTTAATTCACACCAGGAAGTGTAGGTCAGATTGGGGGAAAACATATGCCTCCCTCAGCTCACACACAGCAGGCAATATCCTCACCTCCAGTAGAAACAGGCCTCTAAATATAGCCATGAAAATAGGCTGTGCCTTATAAGAAAAACACTCCTCTCTGTACATTGTACTATATGAAGACCGAATTTCACAACCCAATACCTCTGATGGAGAATCCTCATATAGAAATAGTGGCCTTAATTACTTTGCTTTTCCTAGACAGCACATTTACAGTATTGGCACGTTTACTGTAGCTTTGAAAGGGATTAGCCATTTGCTCTTTCAATATCACGTGTAATGCCTTCTTAGGATATAATCCACTCATAAAAGCCCATTCGCAGTCACACAAATGCAAATCTATACACATGTGCTCACAAACACATAGACACATGTTAGAAAGACTTCACTGACACATACACAAGGAAGACCAGGTTCTTTCTGTGGCATATGTGGAAAAAATAGGAAATTTACCAATACATATGAAATGAATGCCTCTTGTGTCATTTTTTAATAGCCCCAAAGAAGAAAATAATTCCTAACCCAAGACGTAGGTGCAGGTCAAATTGTAAAAAAAAAAGTCTTGTTCTGGAGCTCTTTTTCTTGACCTTGATAGAAAATGTCTTGAGTTTAAAGAAAGATGTGAAGGAGAATTCATTTGTGATTGGAAAAAGACAACCATAGTGCTAAGAGAATTAGAAACCTTCAGAGATAAAAAAAGAACTATTCAACCAGACTAATGGGTTCTTCGGGCATGTTAGCTGCTAACATTAACACTGGGGAACACAATTTTTGTTGAGTTAGGTCTGACAGCTGTTTTTAACTAATTTTTGTGTGTAGAATCCAAAACTGATCTCAGTTTTTCTCTATCACGTCAAGTTTTTGAACTATAGGATCCCTGTTTTCTTAAAACATATGAAAAATACTGTACTTAACAGATATGTGCTTGTTTTATAAAAATTTTCAAATATTGACATACAATGAAATATGAAAGAAACAGGCATGACTGCAATGTTTAACAGTATTATGTTTTTATAAAGGATATGGCTACTGTAATTATAATTGAGTGCAAGTAGTTAAGGTCAAAATTTACATTTATAGCTCTTTCTGGAGTGTTCAACTTGAGGACTATCGCGTTTGATGCTCCAACAATAGTCAGCCATCATATGTACACTACTACTACTACTACTACTACTACAGCTGATCAGTGGAATTTTGCTTATCTGGAGGGTAAGCTGTGGAGAAAAAACTTGACGTGCTAGAAAAGAACTGACTGCAATTTTGGAATCAGCATGCCAATTTTAGTTTTAATCAGCATAAAAATCTAACTCAACAGAAATTTTTTTTCAAATTGTTCCCCAGTGTAATATGCTTAATATTAATGCTAACAATGCTAACAGTCTGATATTTAGCAGGTATTAAGTTTATCGTATTAGATATCTTAGTTATCATTAGATATAATAGCATAACATACTACAATGTAATACAAAGGACAACTGGTATTAACTGCCAGGTTATCAGTGAAGGTTTTTAGTCATAAGCCAAAGTATTTAAAAAAAAATCAAAAATCAAACATATCATAAATATTTTGGGTAAAACTTTTTGTGCTCAATTGAACATTATAGGAATTAAAAAATAATAAAATTTCCCCAGGGGAACATGAACATGGACCAAATTTCAGGACAATCCATCTGATAGTTATCTAGACATTTTACTAAGTGCCACAAATGTTGACCTCATGGTGATGATAGATAAGATCAGAGGATCACCAAAGTCAGCACAATTCATCCACAGGGGATCATGAATATCCGTGTAAAATTTTATGGCAATACATCCAATAGTTATTAAGATATTTAAGTCTGACCCAAAGTGGTGGACTGACCACCCACTTTGCTATCCCTGGAGGTGTTAAAATTCCTTCAAAGCCAAGAAAAAGCTATACGAGATATCTGAGCACAATTCTTGATCATTTCCAACTGAACAACATGAACGACAGAGCAGAAGCAGAATCTGCAGATCTTACAGACTTTGGGTGAGAACAGCACATCAGCTCAACTTTTTCCTCCTCTCCGCTGGGCTTTCACTTCAAACCTTGTTTTGGCTGGATGCAAAAATAGGCCTCCTCCATCTCCCTCTTTAGCATCAACAAGGAATGTACTATGGATGGTTTTCCATTGGTTTGATATGCAAAACCACACTCAGAAGTTGAAATATGATTTTCAGTACAGGAATGGATCCTGTCACCTGCAAGTGTTCACCGTGGGAATCAAAAGACTTAAGACTACAGTGTTTTCCCCCAACATGTTCTGTCTGATCTAGTTTAACCGCTTCTCTGATACACCCAAAACGTTTATCATCAACAAGCTACAAGATACAGTTATTTTTTATATTTGGCTAATGCTTGTTTCTAGCTGCTTTTTTTGTCTTTGAAAGGAACTCCTTTCCCCTTCAGGCACAAAGTGTCTCAGTTTTCAACATATTCCCAAAGATCTTTGACAGCCATGGGATCTGAACCCAGATCCTGTTTCCAGATATCAACAAGTTGAGTTAAAAGGGGACGCTCAGTCATCTGTTATCTGCTTTGGTCTATGAAGTGGTCTTTTTCATCCGCTTTGCCTCCAGGAAGGCTCTGAACAGACAAACGCTCTGGTAGCCACAAAATTTATGATGTGGTCACTTGCCACCGTGGTAACAATCAAGACATTCTCATTCTCTAACTCTTGCTCCATACACTGTTTGATCGTGAGTGGTCCTTTAGTCCGTGATCGTCTCTGGTATTTAACAGTACGGTAAACTCTCACAAGTATTGATCTTGTATGTGTGAAGCTCTTTTAAGTTTAAGCAGATGAGCTCATGTTACATTATCTTCCCAAATGTTCCCAAAGTGTTTTCTTGTTTTCTTACAATCACTGTATCACTGCTGAGTACCTTCCAAATCATGTGATAATTCTGAAGATTCTTGGATATGTTATACCTTCTTTTTCACATGAGCTCCATTGTTTTCAGCATGCCATGCCCAATATTAATATGTGTATCACAGATTGAAAATTGAAACATCAATTCCATTAAGATAAGTAGTCCAGTCCAGGTTACTGTGACTGTCAGGTGACCCTGTATTGGATGTGTGCAGTTAAACCACTTCTGAAGCCACGTTTTTGTCAGGTTCCAGTTTTTGGTTCATGGTAAGTGCAGGCCCCAGACTAAACTAGCTAACTAACATGCTGTGCTGGGCTCTCACGTCCCCCCATGCCGTTGCACACCGTGGGTGCAATATTACACTATACAGCCACCTGGACCCCAACACCCACCAGCAAAAACATAATTGTGCCTGCAAGTGTATGGACACACACACACGCACACACATGCGCACACACACATAAGCTGGACAGATGGCTGTCATAAATGGCTGTATCTGTTAGCAAGTTGAAAGCAATCCTTGGCAATGTGTCCCCTCCCCACACCTACCCATCGACCCACATACATCTCATCAGCTGACAGCACTCTCACATTCGCACACACACACAAGCACACATGGAAAAACACAAAAGCAAAGGAGTAAGAAATGGTCTGAATGGTGTGTTTGTTCCATTAACTTACAGAGGGTAAGATAAAAAGGTATAACTTAGTATCATTTCCTGGTGACAGTTTCTATAAATCTGAAAAAGGAACTAATGTTTGCATAATTAGCTATATAGCTAAACAGAAAAACCCACTAGAGACTATTGTCAGAGCAGTAAGCAAATCACTGGTCAACAAAGTTCTTTTATTGTTTTGAAAAATTACAACAAATTGCATGTTGTAAATCTGCTGCCCGTATCACTGCAAATTGCATTTGAAAGTTTGAAAGGAACTGGAACAGTAAATAAGAAGGGTTAGCAGAGGGTCAGTTACAGCAGTGCTTACACATACATTACCCCCCGTTCATGAGAAAGGGACTTTACCATGAAATATTATCTACCATACTGGAAGTGACAACATTTTATGTTCTAAAAGTGGGTTATTAGAAAAACAGAAGTAGAACTGTATATGTGATGCAGAGGTAGTAAGAAATCAATGGTACAGACACAGAACCAAAGCCAACAGAAAATCCAACAAAAAGAAACTAAAGAAAGGGGAGAATAATTACAAACATATCCAGCTAAAAGTAGATGTAACACTGACACTTACACAGTTTCCTTGTTTCGACTATGATTCAAATTGAAAATTCTGGTTAAATAACATATAAAGAGACCAGTTTTAGCTATGCACAGATATGCAATCTTTTGTTTCTATGCTTAGTCATGTTTCTTACTCATATCTGCAAAAACCACAGACTGGCAATAGCCTGACCAGCTCTTAGCTAAGTGCTGTTTGCTCTTTTCTGGTTGGGGTTTAGCTATTTCACCAGCCTGTTGGTCTGTGGGTGTTGGTGTGAGGAGCAGTCTGTGCTCTGATGAGTGTGACCGCCCCACCTACATTTAGTAATCCGCATAAAGAGGTGGTGTATAAGATTCACTCGCGGGTTAGCTGATAATTTCTGCTTCTCCGATCCGTTAGGCCCCGGGTGCATAAAAACGCCATGAAGAGGTGTGATTACAGGGGCTGCATGTTTACACGGACTAATAACATAAAAACATGCTGACATATTTAACTGTAGCCTGCAACACCTGTGACAACACGCGGTACTGTCAACCTGAGGGGATGTAATTACATACTGCGATCGCTAAACCTTCGATTTGGATGAAAGTCAGCAGTTAGGTTATCTCTGGTAAAAACATGGATGCACAAAGAATGAGTTGATACCCAAAGGAAAATCGGAATTTCCATGTTGCTCTGCTTACATTACAGAGTTTACCATGTCACATGTGATCACAGTGAATATGTAGTGCAACGTGTTAAAAGCCACACAAGATTATAAGCTTATGTGTAACCGTTTGCAAGGCATTTATCTGTTACACTGAAGGCTGAAACTTATTTATGATTGATAATCAGAGCTGCTTTGGAACAATCTGTCAGCTGGATAACTTCTCCAGTATGTTTTTCCTGTTTTCCTTTTTATGACTCAGCAAGCTCATCTCACATTGTTGTCCTTGACTGTATTTAACAGAAATTTGGTGGACTGATAATCCAAGGTCAGCGGTTTGGTTAATTAAATTTTAGTGGTAATCAAGATCTGGGATTTCCGACGTAATATGATTATCTTAGTCATTATTATTATGGTGAACTCATATGCTAGTGGGAAGGTCTGCTACATCTTTGTAGCTTGAGAGTTGCTCCTAGTCTGCAGTTACTAATAGTAGTTTTGTTTTCATTTGTGTCCAAGCTTTAAACTCTTTAGAAAGACATCCTACAAATAAAGGCTTATAGGTCTTCTAGCTATTCTTGCGTTTGTATGTGCATGTGTATGCATGTGAGTGGCTTTGGTCTGTCAGCAAAACCAGAAGCAGGAAAGACTGATCTGGACAGATAAGTCAACAGAATTACAAATCACAGCAGGATATGAAACAGTCTGGATTTATGGCCTTGGGAAGCTCAATCAGGAATACTGTCTCTCGTGTTGCATACGTATATCATCGACAGGCCTTTGTGCTGCACAACCATAAACAACAGGCCGGCATAATGTGAATGGAAATCACGAATTTTACAGAACAGAAAGCATGTGTTTCAGCGTTTGTTTTTTCACTGCCCTGACAATTGCACTCTGTATTTTTCTCTGGATAAATGTTAACCCCGTGGAATAATCAATGCTAATTTAGCTAAGAATGTAAATTCAGCACTACGTTTAACGGCGCCTGCTCTGTCAGAGTCAAGTGAACACTTTCCGGATCATTTTCGAACACTCAAGTCTGAGCTTTATCAGTGAACAAACAACACTCCAATCAACGCGAGTCGATACCAAATAATTGTCACTGAAAAATCAACATTCATTAACGCAGGGAGGAGAGCATGTGTGTTCTTGAGCACTGAATGTTCTTGGAAGGACGCAAAGATGATTCAAGTTGGTGGTTTGAGACTGGGGTTACAAGTAGAAGAAAAGGGGGTTGAAAATTGTAGTGACACAGTGGGAAACCTTGACAAATAAATGATAGGTGTGTGTGTGTGTGTGTGTGTGTGTGTTTCGAGTGCAGTTGCACTAAGGCTCAGATAAAAGCCGGTGGACGGAAGATCTGTGCCTCCTGGCTCAGTGGGAGACACACCAGGCTTTACTATGATAACCCTCTGACTGTGAGGTGACGGGGTCTGTGAATTGATGCTCCACTCACTCACAGACAGGAGTGCAAGACAGAGATATCCAGTACCAACATGCACACAGAGACCTATTTCAAACCTACAGAAACATCAAAAATATAATCACAGGACATTAAAGGGGTGAAATTATGAAACTGACAGAAACAAAAACCAACATGTGGTGAGAGGCGGAGAGAGAAAGACAGCTCTGGACTGATCTGCCGCAGCAGAGAGACAGGAGAAACAAACACAGCTCCATTCTACCTCCCACATCAAAAAGCCCTCTCTTCCAAATGTCAGGGCAGCTGGATATCAGGCCTGCCTTTGCCTCAGAGTCAGGCTAGTCTGCACCTTGTGGTTTGATTTGCTGCTCTTAAACCTTGACTGTCAGGTGTCCTCTACAACCAGAGCACGCTCCGCTGTCTTTTTATGGTTAATATTTGAGCAACAGTTGCCGCAGCTACAAGGCAAGGTGCGGCAGGGGAGATGACCATTTCTCGGTGGATGAACCGATGTATAAGAGGTTACGTGTGTGACAGAAAGACAGACGCACTGGCACCTGGAGAAATATATAGTGGGAACGAAGCAGCGGCTGTGTTCCCACGGTTATGATTTATCACTTTTAGGTAGTGTTTGTCTAATCCACACAACCAATCTCTGTTCTCACATCCCTTCGAGGGGAGAGTAAATAGATTGTGTCCAACGTGTCTGTTGGTAGGTGAGCAGGGACATCAATTTATTTCTGTGCTTTGGTGTGTGTGTGTGTGTGTGCGTGTGCGTGTTTGTATGTGTGTACGTAGGGCCCACTCTACACTAAAATAAAATGACATGCTTTCACCTGTCCAGACAGTCCAACCTTTAATCCAGGAGATAAAAAGCAACAATTCGAGCTCCTTTATTGTTGCGATGACTGCCTTTATGAGACCTTCTTATTTCCCTTGAACACGTTTGCCTCTCTTTCTCTATATCTCTCCATCTCCCTCGCTCATCTCTGGCCTGACAGACAGAGCCCAGTCCCAGCGGATATTCTTTTCTCCTCCGACCGTCACAAACGATGACATAACCTTTAAAGCCCTTTGGCTCGGTTTCTTACATCAGTCTGCTCTATTTCCGAACAGCATCTCGCCATGATTGCTGCAATTTTTCACAGAGCACTCGGCCCACTCTATTATTAACCGAACATGACATATGGCACTCTAAAATGAAGACCAAATCAATAAAATGAGTGCAGCTCAGTGCAGTGCCAGGAAATAATACAATGTACCTTAATAAGACTGGTAATAAACCACCAACAATAAAGCGGATAAGAACGAGGCAGAGCAACAGTTTGATTTACACCTAACACTTTTTCTAGTTAGAAATGCATTCATTAAAAACACTGAAATCTATCCTTGCATTCATTGGATAATATCTACAACAACATATCAAAGGAGTTGTTTAGCATCCTGTAAAATACACTTTTCTGGATTCTTGCAGAGATGAGATCAATCAGATTAAAAGATTTATGACCCTCTCGTGTTGTATATATCATGCTACAGCCATCAGCTGGTTTGCTTAGCTCAGCATAAAAAGTGCCAGTTAGCTTAGTTTAGGATAAAAATGCAAAACAGCAAGCAGAGCTCTGAATAAAGGTATCAACAGCTGACTGTAAATACTTCTAAGTCTGTCTGATTAATTTGGTTTACTTATACAGAGAGAGTTTTGGTTGACATTGTGGGTGTTATGAGGCTCACAGAGAAGCCATATTAAGGTGCACAACTCCCAAATGTCTCAAACAGACTGCGCAAACCTGCGCGTCAGACTAGCTGATTAGTTAACATCCTGTCAGGAAGCTTTCCCTGTTTTTTCTCTCAGAGTTTTTGAACACAGCTCAGCACATAACTGCCACAACACATCATCTAACAGATCATTGAAAACTTAATTCCTTCTCAAGGCACTTGATGTTGCCCAGAGAACTGTAATTCCAAATGGTAAGTTGCAGTTTTACAAGGTGATATGAACCAGACTAGTTTGTGGCCAGCAGCAGTGTCTTCCTGGAATCTTTGCTGGTGGTGGTGACAACAAAATACAACAAACAGTTCTGCGCATGATCCTCCAGTTTTGGTTTTTGTACGGATTAGACATTATAAATAATGTGTTAATATGTGAGTCTTTGGCGTCGGCAAGCTTTCTTCCCCTAGTTTTTATGTGAATTTACACTGATCGGCTTCTATCAGTAGCTTCATATTTACTGTACACAAAAGACAGTAATAAAAGGCATGTTTTTATGTAATTCATATGCCAGAAATAAGGCTATTTTGCAATACAGCAAACCATTTCTTTAAATACACATATATAGTGTATGTGATAAAGCTGCTAATTTGACTATTTTTAGCCCCAAGGCCTGTGCTTACGTGTTAGCAGGACTTGCAACATGCTACTCAGAGTTGTATTTACTTAAGGTCAGTAGGCACAAACCGGCGGGTTTTGAGGCATCACATTTGGTGATTCACCTTCATGGCGGAGCTGCATAATGTGGCCTTGTATACTGTAGAGACATCTGACATCAAAACCCGTATTCCTTGCCCCCTTGCCTCAGGCCTAGTCACAGTGCTTTTGAAGATACGCATGCATGCCTGTTAGCAGCTCACATACATGTATGAATGCACACACCAAAATATGATCTATGTATCTTTGATCTCTGTGCTAACTGCATACATTACCAGGGTGGAGTTGTGGTAAAAGCACCTTGGAGGAGGAGAAAGCTGGAAAATCATGAATTCTCCAGCAATTCTCTCGAGAGACACGAGGCTTTATTATACATGAGGCAGGTTGGGGGGTGGACTGAATCCACTGTTGTCATTTTTCTGCGAACGATGTATTTTAACAGGGAAAACAAAATGTTAACAGTCAGATATCAATAATTCCAGTCAAATCCCAATGCCAATGCTGAACTGCTGCCATTTGTTATGAAATATTTCACAAATGCACAGATATATAGTGTGACAGGTTAATTAAATGGTATTAATACCATTAAATGGTTTAAAAAAATTTTCCAGACATGTTTTTGAACCATTCCCACTAGTATGGTGCAAGAAGCTCAAAGAGATTGGTTCAGATTAGTGTCAATGAACGGCAAGTAGTGATATCTTTCTTTCTATTGCCTAGGCAGGGGAGGTGGTGGTGGTGGTGGTGGTGGTGGTGGGGGGGTCCAAACACAGGCAAACATGTATAGGCTAAAACACATGCACACAAACAAACACCCAGCTGCCTCAGCGGGAAGTAACACTCCCTTGAACATTGTGTTAGTGCCGAAATCAGAATCAATGAGGGAGGGAAGGAAAACAGACTCGTGGGGAGAAACAGATTGTGCAAAAGCAAGACAGAGAAGCAACAGTATAGATTTAAGCATCCTGTAGATAAAGGCAAACACAGATGCAGACAAGCAAAAAAAAAAATAAATAAAAAAAATCACATGTACACAGAAGTAAGCTTTTTATGCAGGGAAGCCATGCTGACTCGATGCCAGGACTGTTTTATGGAATTTCCTTTTGCTGATAGCAGCCAAACAGCCAACAAAGTATCCAGGTGGGAAAAGACAAAGCTTCCTCAGCCAGCTGTTTACTCCCCAACAAAAATAAGAGCGTCTATTATTCAGGCTAAACACATGCCGAGTAAGCGCCTGCAGACCAAACAAATCAGGAACATGAGCTGTCTGCTCTTTGTGGGATTTTCTATCCTCAGATTTGACTCAAAATTAAAATGCATTACAAAGCAATAAAGAAATTTCAAGTCCAGCGATAGTGCATTTGATTTTCACTATGATACAGAACACATGTACATTCTGTTTTATAAGATTTGGGTTGAACTTGGGGAGGTGGCTTCAAAGACGCTGCAGAGGTATGATTAGAAAACAAGATGCACTTAAATCTCAGAAGAAAAACAAAAGCAAAAACAGGAGATAGGAAGCATATTTCTTTCCAGGGTATTTATAATCCATATCCTAAAATGGAATTAATATTTTGACTTAGGCTTTCATGGAAATGGGTAGCAGGCAATCTGAGTAGCAAACAAAATATATATATACAGTATATATGCATATATTGGTTGGCGCAGTGAGGAAAACAACATTTCATTACAATGGGAGGGTGTCAAAATGGTTACATTGGTCAAGCAGAGCTGCTCCCTGGCACCTAAAGCAGTAATCATCTGTCTCATCAAGTGTACGAAATCAAATCATGAACCCAAATCTTGAACCATGACCTCTGACCCCTTTGTGGAAGGAAGAACATGATGTAACAATAGAATTATCCTAAAAGGATTTGATTACAAATGGCGACTGACATTTTTTAAAATCACAAACTGGATTGAAGTTGTAGGGATGAAAGAAAAATAGAGATGTGTAATAATAATGTGTAATAACAGGTTTCAGCCAGTCAGCACCAACAATACCTAACCAGTGTTTTTATTTAAAATATTTGATATCAATAAATATGAGCATGCCTTTTGACATAATCCTTAAAGCCACACTTTTTATATAATTTGCAAGAAACACCAAACACCAAAGAAATATATGTCAGTCTTTTGAGTTGAGTTCTTCTTCTTTTGTTATTTCCTGTTTTATTTTGAAAAGTGTGTTTCTGTGTACTTGTTTCCTGTTTCTGATTAGTTGACTGGTCTCACCTGTGTCTCGTTTTCCTGCCCTCCCCTGTCTATTTAAGTTGTGCCATTGCCTTTGTTCTGTGTTGGTTCATTTGCTCTGTTAGCATCCATGTCCTGTTAGCATCCATGTCCCTATCTTGAGACCATGTGCTTGATCATTGAGATTTTGGATTTTTGTTCTTTTAGTTCGTTGACTATTTTTGGATTTATGATTACCATGTTATGTTTGGACTGACTCCCTGGATTTCGGCCCTGCCTGCCTTGACCATCCGTAAGCCTAGCCCATTAAATAAACTGTTAGAAGATCATTTGCGTCCTTGTCCCTGCCTGCATCTGGGTCCTGCTCTCACCTCGTAACCAAGCCTTGTCAATATAGACACACAGATTTATGTGTCAGAGTTTTGTGTGTGTGTGTGTATGTTCTTGGCTTAGGGCAGCAGTACAGATGATGGTCTTGGGACTCAGGGGCCATGTGTCCTGCTTCTGCCCACAGCATTACTGATCTGCTCTGCTACAGGTATAAGCTCTTATTCTACCCACAGAAACACACACACATATATGCACACACCAAAGAGTACAGAGGGAGGAGAAATAGTGAGACAGTGTGAGACAAGATGTTCTGCACAAATGATCATAATGTGGGATGATCATGTGTTTAGATCTTCTTTATTAAGCAATGTCTGCATTTAGTAAAACTGTTAATGCATATCAATTTCCACAACTGCATTTTCCCAGTTGCAGCTCCTAATGCACCTTGAGCCCTCTCTGTCTGAATTGCCTCTCTCAAGAATTCTGTAGTAAAGTTTGTTTTCCAGAGTTTTTCAGAGTTCTGGCTGTAGCGAACCTGTAAAGCCCACTGAGACACAATATGATTCTGTACTGCTCCATCAAACTTGAACTTACTTCCATCGTCCACCACGGGGTGACAAGTTACAAAGTAACTCGTTACCTTAAAAAAAAAAAACAGTTCATATGTAATTTAACATGGTGTTCTCGAATTGTTCAGGGTTGTCGAAGACTCTGCCCTCCTTTCTTTGTTTCTGTCTCTCTGAATTACTGAGTGCCCATTGGCCTAGCAGGCGAGCAGCTCCAGTGAGCACACAGTAGTAATAATTCACAGTCAATCTGTGCGCTGGACCGCCACATGGACTCATTTAAATACTGCCCACAGCCATTACTATATTTCTCTGTCTCTATCATTATCCATATCTCTCCCCTGCTTTGCTCACTTGACCTCCCTATGCTTCCTGCCATGACTGCTTCTACCTTCTGTTTGTGTTTTTTCTGGTGCACTATTGCTCATTTGTGTATTCACAGCATCACTCCTTCACCTTCCAATAATGATATGATCCTGGCTTCTTTCATTTTTCCTACCCTCCTCACATACTTGTCCGATTTATCTGTTCACCCCATCCTCAGAGCTCAGGGGTGAGTTGCCAGGAAGCTCAGATTTACTTATCTTTGTTTGTGGCCCCTGGCAATAATGTTAGAGCTCAGACAGAGATCACAGCGAGGGCCGTGTCAGTGCTGGAAATTAGTATGCCATCAAGATGCCTGCATGCACATACAGACTGAATACTGAATGAATGTGTGCAGAGTGACATGTATAATACATGTATAGTGTAGTTTCTTTTGTATGTTTTGCACTCCTCATGCACACTTTTAGGGTTGTGCTGTCATGCCATCCGTCACTGCATACAGTGCAATATTATACTGAACTATTCTGCACGGATTCCATCCATCGCTTTCTGGCTCTATATATTCTTCTGCGTCAACGAAGCAAATCTAAAATTCATGATGCTTCTTTGGCACTTGTGCTATGCTGCAGCTGTAGAAATGTTAAAGAAAAACTCTACTCTCTGGTAATGTTACCTTGTTGCTCTGGTGTGTTTCATCAATTATTTGTGTTATTTACTTTTAAATACATACCACCTTACCTCTAACTGGCTTCACCCATTGTATTTCATTAAAGCAGTATCAATTTCCTTTGGGAGCATTGAAACAAGCTGTACCATTTACATATTTACACATTATGAAGTCACGTTAGCCAGTACTTGTTATTAACATATCCTGCAGACACAAAGTAACATTAGCATGTATTTTTTGTGCCAATAGGTCCAATATTTACTCAATTTTTTATCTCCATTTTGGTCTCCACCACCTGCTAAGGGAAATATTTGGCTCTTCAGCTGTTAAATGCTGGTAAACCTTTTCTGCCTACCTTATGTTATGGGAAGAGTAGTATTCATCAGAACCTGAGACAGAACAGAAAGAGCTAGGTTAATAAGCGTGATTAAACTTTCCCAAAACAGTTCAGCTGTGGGCTGCAAGAACCAAAACAATTACTGTTAAGAAACTAAAATCTTCTTATGGAGGAGTTGGATGATAATTCTGTGTGGGTTCATCACCATGAGTAATGCCATTCACTACAAACTCATCAAAATGTCTTAACTTAACTTAAAAAATAAATAAATAAAATCAAATTATAGTGCACCTTTAATTTCCAAATTACCATAATGCCTTTTTGGTAAGTTATCTTGGCTTAACTGGTTTTAACAGTCATAGCTGAGCATACAAATACCACAAACAAGTTTATGAACAATAAAACATATTCCACTGTTAGGCTAATCAAATGATTCCCATTCCTTATGTCAGATTTCTGATGAGCCAAGTTAGAATGTTTTTTTTTGCTCTCTGATGCAAGGATGACTCAAATCTTGTTCGTTTTTGGTTTCTCAGCAAACAAACAGACCCAGAATGCAACCCACGTTATTGACAGCTGTAGGCACTGAGCGCTCACTTGCTCCCTGCTTCATAAATATCACATTTGGTTTAATGGAAAGAGCGACGTGGATCTCAGTGCACCACAGGTGTCCATCTGCAGTGGTTAAGGTGTGAGCGAGTGAACGAGTGATCAAGTGAACAAGCGAATGAGGGAATTGGAGCATGGTGAGAGATTCATTCTGGGAGTTGTAATCATCTCCAGCTGCTGCCCACCATCTTTCCCCATTGCTCTCCAGTTCCAGTTCTCCAGTGCCTTTTTTCTCTAGTTTCTCTACTCTCTCCATCCTAACCCCCCAACTCACATTTTCCCCCCTTTCTACCCCGGTGTTATAATCTTCCACATTGCTGGCAGATCTAGTGCAGGGTACCCAAGGGCTGTGTTTATCTCAGGCTCCAGGCTCCCATGGCAGGCAAGCGGGGGTGGGAAGAATAACCCCACCATGCCTCACTGCAGGTTTACCGGAGATTCTCATGGCTTCACTGCATGCCACCCTGCAGCGCACAGTTGGTGCTGACCTACAGAAAAGAAAACATCACCAAGGATCAGGGATAGGTTGACTATATAGGATTGTGAAACCATTTGTGGAGTTTATACAAAGCAAAATCTGTAACACATTTGAATGCAAGCAACATTCTGCAATGCTGGTGTTATTTACCCCAGTGGCAGGTTTGTGAAAGAGAGTTAATAGTGTTTGAATGCGTGGTATATGCAACCTGAGAGCATGCAAGCCTGCCCACTTTAATACATTCTTGTTTCAATTTTGTTTTCCCAGACAATATAAAGAAAAAAACTTGTGGGAATGGATTATTTCATTATTTCTCCTCAGACTCAAGCCTGCAGTTACATAAGGCGTCATAACAGGCACCACACTTCCCCTTCTCTTTGTGGCTAGAGGGTTGCCAGGCAACTCCAGGAACGTCTGCCTGGCTGCATCCCTGCAACCTTTGGTGGCACTCACACACACACATGCATGCACACATACACTCCAATCCTTTTAATCACCTGTTCTGCACTGCACAAGTATCTTAGCTCAGAGGTAGATCAGGTTTCATGTCTCCGTTATCTGTGTTTATCTAAGCTAATGATCCTGCCAAAAGGAGAAGTCTGAAAAGAGAACAGAAACTTCATGGGACTCCAGATGACAGCGTGGAGTTTCCCAACTAACTTCCTGGACAGACACAGCCAAAAGAACTTGGACCCATATTGAGGCTGCATCTCAGTTTGTGTTGTCTTTGAAGTCTTTTGTCTTTGGATCCATATTTCCTTGACCCGGCAACTCTTTGACAACAGACTAAAGTCATTTATTTTCTGGCACACAGTGTGCCTGATGTGGTTGCTGCAAAGCTGAACGATTTGGCATGACATAGGTGATGCCGGACAGGAAACGGTGAGAACAGCGTGCAACATCATCTGGTTGAATGTGCAGAATTTGCAGGAAGCTTTGACTCCACATCCAGTGTGTGGTCACTATTAGTCAGAAAGACGTGACTTCAACAAATATAGATTTTCTTTCCTAATAAATGAAACAAAGAGAATCTGAATCATCAGGCTCAACAAGCTCTCCGACTGACCTTGCTTTGGTTATATATGCAGTTAAATGCCTTAAGTGATTTTGTGTTGCATGTAAATTATTTGCACACATAAAGTTGGAGGACTTACAAGAGAAAGCAAAGCAGTAAAGGAAGAAATATCCTGACTTTCAGTCCTCATTATGTGTATGCAACTGCTCTTGAGCTTACATTTCCCATAATACAATTCTATAATCTCTTTCATGACACCTTTTATGCTCCATAAACACCTTACAAACTCCACATCGCTCCTATTCATACCATGACATTCTGTGAATGAATTACAGTCTCAAGTCCAATCCAGGGAAAGCCCTGATGACCTCACCAGTGTTGTTTTCTGCTGCTTTAGACACTCAACAAGCATTAACACAATTTCAATCTGATCACATACCAACACGCTGCCAAAACAGTCTTAGACAGGATGGATACACCCAGTGTTGATGCAGCTAGTTTGGGAATGTGTTACAGACAAGTCAACATGTAAATAAGACACACTTTTTGCCTATTTAACTGCAAATAATGAAATAAACAATATATTTATTTTGCAGTGTAATTGTTCTAGTGGCTAAAACAACAAAATAAATGAGTAGAGTAAAAATTTGTTATGATATTGCTTTAATTCAAGGCTACACATAAACAAGTACAGTTCCTAATAAAGATTTGGTCCTTAGATGTAGTGTTGCATAAAAAATATAGTGTAGGAATAGATACAAAAGTCGATAGATACATATAGTTTCCATATTTTAGCCTAACTTTATATAATCATATGTGATGCTATCAGCTCTAACTGCCATAAGTGACCCAGTGTGTCTGTGACTTTTTTTTTTTTTAAACGCTGCCACTCTGTGATTACACTCTGATGACTTTGCTGTGCTGTCGGGCTCCACAATTGAACAATCCATTCACTGTCCCTCCTTTAAAATGGATTATTATGGGCTTGAAAATGAATTCACACTAGACGTCCTCTGTATGGGCGAGCGCAGGTGCGTTAGTGCTGTGCAGTATGGTAAACAGAGGCAGCCCTCATAGCAGTGAATGGTAATCAAATTGCACAACAAACCGTGTCTTGAGTCAGGGAGTTATACACAAGTCAAGCTCATGTCACGCTAAATAGTGACTTGACTGTGTAATATGAATGTTTTATTCACAAGAACAAAAAAATTACTTTCAAAGTAATAGACTAAGTTGTTGCAAAGATCAAACTCATAAGTGTTTCAACTGTATATCATTTATATTGACAGGCTGGAATATCAAGAGAAAAAGGGGGAATGAGGAGAGAGATGTTTGTGCAAATGTTCATGAGAATGAATTGAAATGATGATGCACAAGATGCTGAGAGATTCGGGGAGGGGAAATAGAAAGCTAGAATACAACAATGAGGTGTAGTCATCCGCTGAGGCAAGCCAAAGCGCTCGAGATTCCCCAACAGATCGTCTGCCTGTTTTAATAGCCTTTGGGCATAGTGTCCTCTTTAGATGGGATTCCATTGTCTGGAAGGCTGCTGGCTGCCCAGACACACACAGATTCACGCAGCATCCATGATTACCTACAGTATTTTCTTTAGGAGGATGTCTTATTTTGTCAAGGGCACCTCGCATATGTGCTTCTTCCTATCTCTTTCTGCACTGAACTGCTGACAACTAGAATTAAAGAAAGAACCGACGTAAGACATAACGTGCAGCAGTAATAATTCAGATTTCAGTGTTAGCGTAACTGGGGAAGACGGCTGTCATTTCAAATTAGTCTTATAGATTGGAGCTCATTTTAAATCAATCTTTTAACGTGAAACAAACCAGTTATCTCCTCTCTCCGGGTGGCTGCACTGACCGGCCGCATCCTGCATCCACCTTTAGATGGGATGTCTGAACTTAATTCAAGTACTTTCCTGCCAGCCTTCCCCGCAATCTCTCTCTCAGTTGAGGAAAGGGGAGAAAATAAGAGGAAATTCCCATAATAGGAAAGGGGGCTTTTCTGAGGAAATGGAATTGAACAAGCTGTCCAGTAGCTCAGCGCTCTATTGATTCAATGCCCAGGGCTCCTGGTCTATCTGTCCATGAAAACCTGCAACAAGGGCTACACCATCCAAGCTGGCTTCTTGGCCAAGAAGCACATGATTAAAAAAAATGTTTGTGAAACATGCTTTTACAACAGGTCTGTCTGGATGCCAGTCAAAGAGTTACAGATCTAAGACCAGACCGTTTCGCCTGTGTTCAATGTGTCTACGCTGTTTTGTACCATAGCTGCAGGTGAAAATGGTGTCAACCAGCAAGTAATAAGGACAGAGGAGGGTGTGTGAGAGTGCCATTTACCCCCTACTCAAAGCCATCGGAGCCTCAACTGGCCACTAAATGTGTTTTTAATCTACTTAATCAGTTGGCCAGATGACAATAACATTACCTTATCATCTTTGTGTGAGTGTGTGTGGGGCCGAGCATGTGTGTGTGCTTGTGGGACTTAATGGATTTCTCCCAGGACTCAGATAAGCCCATACTGTAGGGAGTGCAAAATGCTTTCATTGCAGATTCCTATTCAGATTCTGCAGCAAATTGATGATCACACCTTTTGAGCAGGATACAAGGTAAAGCTCATCTTAAATTAGCATTTAGAGTAAACAGAAGCAACTTATTATCGCAGCGGAGCTGGCACAAGCAGTGGCATTTGAAAGATTTAAATATATCCTGAAGTTTTATGGGATGACTGATGAGTAAACTAATTTGCAAATAGCTTTTCAAAGAGAGGTTGTGACACTGTGACTTTCTGCTCTTAGTGCGATTAGGTTTGAAGTTGAGATGAAAAGGCGAAGCAGAGTTGGGGCATACAGGTGTTTTATGCCCTGACCTTCCACCAACTCTCTCTTTATTTTTTCGTCTTGTTTTTTTTTTTTTTTTTTTGACGTTTCATCAATTAAAATCCATGTTAGGGGCCCTGGTAAGGGCGCGGCACACCATGTCTTCAGAACAAAGAACCCTTTCTCTCTCTCTCTCTTTCTCCCTCCCTCTGGAGCCCTCGTAAAAAGGTTAATGGATTGAGATTGAAGCAGCAAAATATGAGCCAGTAAGACAAATGTGTACAGGGATGGAGAGGTAATTACAGTGACAGAAGCGTAGCTTGGCTGTCAAAGTAAGCTGTCTGATAAAGTGCTAAACCCCCTCTCAAAACAAGAAAATGAGGGGAAAGAATATGGGATTGTGCCAGTGACTAACACACTGTAATTAGGAGGTGGATGCTCTAATTTGAGCACTGTGCCTCCATCAACCAGCATTTGTTTTTGTTTTTTTTTTCCTTTATCAGGGGCTGAATATTTGATAAATAATATGAATCTAAATTATACATCCAAGCTAAGTGATGCCAAACGAGTACAGTTTAATATTTTTTATACAGGTCACGAGAAGTCAAGCTTAATTAAAGTGCTGATACAGTGAGGCAGCTGTGGCAAGATAAAAATGCCATGATCCCTGAAGGAAACTCTTGTAGCAGTGAAAACTAGGATACTGCGAAGAGAATTGGATAAGACGAAAAATGCACAACGAACAATTTTAACAAGGTTTTCCTGTGATATGTAAATATAGCACTGAGAGGAGGAAACTGAACTAGAATTTAGAAATGTTCATAATGTCATTATAAAACTTTAGGAAATTCTTTCACTCACATTCTTAAACTAAACAACAACTTAAAGTTACATGAGGAGACTGTCTCATATCTGTATGATAGATATGAAATTACATTAAGCAGCCAGCTAATTCAGCTTAGCATGGTGACTGGAAACAGGCATAAACACCTATCCTGGTTCTCTCCAAAGATAACCAATTCCCCTTTACAACATCTAACACCTCTAAAGCTCGCCAATTAACACTTCACATCTTGTTGTGGTTTTGTGAGGGGTTATGTGGGGGACTATTTCTTGGCCTGAAGCAGTGAACGTGTTGAGTTTTGTCTTGAGGTTGCCAGGTAACCAGGGTAGACTTCAGGAGAGTATGCTGGTTGGGAGATGTTGTAACCTTCAGATGGAGCCAGGCTACCTCTTTCCCCCCGCTCCCAGTCCTTATGCTAAGCTAAGCTAAATATTCACAAACACATTTGACTCAATGTTCTCAGAAAGGTCAAATTATTAATTTAAAACTGTATTATTGCATGTACTGAATACATACAATAGCCAAAACTGCACAAACTTAAAATGTTATGAATTAAGACACTTGGCGGGACATTGCTGGGTTGATATTATTACTACTAGATAGTTCCTGTCATGGAACTTGTAAATTTAAGACAACTTGTTGAGGTTATGAAAAGATCAGCTCTGCTAAAATTTGTGTATTTCTATCAGCTCATTGACCTGAGAGGATTTCCTAACCTCGCTCCATCTCCAGCAGGCTTAACCCATGCAGCCTCAACAATGTTGCTCCAGGCCATATCATCTATGAATTATTTAAAAACAGGAGCATTGCACAAGAAATTAATATTCAGACATTTTCTATTATCTGCTGTCAGCTCTCTCTCTCTCTCTCTCTTTCTCTCTCCCCCTTCTATCTGTTATTTTGTTAATGATCTGTATTCCTGTGGCATTAGGTTGGTCAGAGCTTGTGCCCATTGATGCAACGTGCTGTGCATGCTGAGTGAACTTAGACTGGGCTGCTCTGTTTCTCCTTACTCCTACACTGGTTTGCTGGCAGGTGATTTCTCCCTCTCTTTCCACCACACATGGCCCTAAGCAGCTCCCTTCTCCCTTCAAAATAACATCTGGTTTCTACATTTTTCAAACTGTGCTTTTTTGCAGTCGTCCTAACCGGTTTGGTCATTCGATATTTGCATTGCACACTCCAGCCCATTAAAACGTTTAAAGCAAGACACTGCTCAGCAGTGAGCACAGTTCACTGACTCAATAAATTATGCATCAAAAAACATCTCTTGGAATTTCACTTGCTGTATTGCGGTGAGAGCAGTGTGTCCTTTGAATTTCAAACAGAATGGCTCCCCCTAGTGCCAAAGACAGTTTGTAGAGTCTCACTGGGTGATCATTTCAATCACTAAAACCACTTGGCAGCTTCTTTAAAGTTAAAAGCAACAAAGCAGAACATTTTCACACAATTCCACTGAGTAAATCACAATGTAACCACGGTGATACACTCACTGACGCTACTACATTGCCCAAACTGTTAACTGTTAACTATAAGCACATATGGAGAGGTGTGGAGAGCCCTTAAAAATTAAGAAATGTATCTTAATTAATAATTTAGCTCAAAATCTAGCACACTGTGGCACACTACCCATTTAACCTCACACTGTGTATTACTGTGTCCACTTAACACACCCTAGCTTCACACATGATGAATTATTCATGCTTGATGCTGCAGTTCTGACCATGCATTGTGCCCTAAGGGCTACATACAGCTTCCTCTAGTCAGGAGTACCACAGTGGGCCATCTTGAGGGTGAAAAGTGTTTGTCACCTCAAATATTCAAAGCAGCACATATGCAAAGTGAAGCACAAAAAAGGGACCACATGCACTTACTCATGAAGTGCTGTGATATTTAATGTCACAGTGGGTTAGTCTGCAAAGGAAGATGATTCCCTGTTGTGTTGTTGTCTTGCATATCTACTGCAAAGGCAGTTTTGTGCAAAACCATCCACCTTTGCTATTACTAAGCATTTGCCCTTTCAAACACTGAGCTCCTCTACTGCATGACAATCACACATGCAACTTCAAATCTTTGTGACTTTGTCCCCATCCAGAAGGATTGTGTGGGTGACTAAGGAACTATCTGCGCTTTGTTTAGTCGAGATTTCATCTGCTCAGTGTTGCTGCCATTCCCTACTGCCTGCTGATTCAGCAGATACTATTTACTCCTTCTATGCGTGTACGTTCTTTGACTGTTACTTTCATGTACATTTGATGCTATTGTTTTGGCAGACTGTGCAAAAATCTCCTCTAGGCAGGACTGGTGGTAAGTAAGTAAATACTGAAGAACTGACTGAATGTGTTTTTGAGTCCACCCACATGCCACATGAGAGTGAGCGTGGATCAAAACACTTGCTTCTTGGAAGAAAATACAATTCAAACTGACAAAGTGACATGATAAGAATCACCTTTATTACCTGGATTTTTTTCTTTTTAAGGGTAGGATCATGATCAGCGTGTAGGCTTTTGTATGCATTCAAGGAAGCATCTCTGGAATACCTCCCAGCACTGAGGTGCATGAAAAATGAAAGTCTGTATTCTGCAAGAATATAGTCTGATGTTTGTCAGGTCTGAGCTGGCAAGAAAGCTGTTGACAGGCGGGCCGTGGGAATGGCAGCAAGGACGCTGCATCTGTGAGATTTTCCACTTGCGTGAGAAAGACTGAACTATTTGTGTCCTGTCGAGCAAAATGCAGAGCAACTGAAATAATAAAGGCCAGATAAGATAATTAAATGGAATGGTTTAAGCCAAGCCTTATGTTAGGCTATGGTTTAAGAGTCAAAAGTATATTTAGGCAGCAGGGCAGATTAGTGAAGATGGTGGTTATCAGATGCTGACTTTTATTCTAAGCAAAAAACACAAGATATCCCTAAAAATATATATTTAGATCGCCTTTATTGTTCAATAGGAGCCATGTTTTCATCCACTACAGGAAATAAACACTACATAAAGTACCTTCACATTTACCCATCAGGAGTAGAGAGAGTAATGGTGACATTTTACAATACAGCATCGTATGAACAAACACTAAAAATATTGAAATCTAACTAACACATGACTGTGGCTGCCTCATACTGCCAAGGACGTTTATGTGTCACTAATACATTTTGGATTTGGCTCTAATATCAGCGGGCATGTCCCCTCAAACTTCACAACTGAGATGTCTGTCACTCTGCAACTTGGTGAAACCAGGAATGATCCTGACACTGCAAAGAAAACACTTCAACTTGACCATTAATATTCTCTTTAAACTCTGTAACTTAGTTGTTGAGCTCAGAGAATAGATAAATTCATTACTGAGAGGAGATTTGCTGTTCACTGCAGTTCAAAACGGTAATCTGCTGGCTGGAATTGATTCTGTCCCCCAATGTTAGTCTGGGAAAAGAAATCCATATTCCTTGTACTGCTGTGTACAATGCTGCATTTGTAAAGAAAAAAAAGTCTCAGCTCTCAACATTGCATTGATGAAGAAATGGTAATTGTTAGATTTGCCATCATTTACACCCTCACCAAAAAGAAAAAAAAAAAAATCGAACTGTAAGCAGATAGTCACATTGTAGCAGTCCATCTTACTCAGGACAGTTGTTACAGACCATGAGCACTTAAGTGTTTGTACACTGGATTATGTTAAGCTATTGAATACTGTGTCTATCCTTTGTTTACTGTTAATTCATGTTATCTGTGTAACTGCCTAAGATTTAGTTGTTTTCTTAAAGTACAGTCTGAGAAAAATAACACTTACACATGTAGTGTAGAGTAAAGGTGTCACCATGGAGCACAAATACATACATTACAAAATTACACACAGCACAATATCCATATATCATACTCTGACACTAAGAAACATTAAAAAAGAAAAGTTTTAAAGAACTAATATCAGATGGAACAAAGGGTGATCTGTATCTGTTAGTGTTCCCTTTGTGCAGACTAAACCTCCACCCAGGCTAAGGCACCTTAACTGGAAATGTAAAGAAGGGTCAGGGTCCCGATCAATAGCTTGTACCTTTGAGATGACTCTCCCTTTATACAGGTGGCGAGGGTTATTAGGGGTTGGACCAGTAATTGTTATGGCTTTTGCCACAGAAGGAAAGAGGTAAATTCAAAGGGATGGTTCCAAATGCAGACAGTAGACATGGAGTGAGACAGTGCAATAGTTTGTAAAGAAACTGAAGGCAAAGGCTTACAGTTGGTCAGGGCAGACAGGGTCAAAATAGGAACACACTGAACTTGGGTGAACACTAGAAAATACACTAAAATGTAAGCACATGTCTGAAGACCATCTGAAATGGAGTAAAGGGAGTGACAGACAATGTATGCCCACTAGGAAGTGAAGACTAACAAGTCACAGGTGAAACAAATCACAAATTAACACAAACGACATTGAAACAGGAAATAAGCACACGACAACAGAAGAGCAAGATGCTTTTCAAAGTAAAACAGGAAGTAACAAAAAAACAGAAACTCAAAAACATAAAAGTACTTTGTGCTTATCTTGACAGTTTAACCCTTTTGTTCCCATTTTTATGGTAAACTAGGATGGCCAAACCAGCAGATCGCTGAAAAATACAAATAATAAAGTCAGTACAAGAAGAATAAAACATTTTGATCTTTGTCATTTACGCATTTAATTCTTAAGACTGCGGTGGCAATTTTTGATTAGTAAAGCACTAAGTCAAAAACACTTTTCTTTCAGCAAGCTTTAATTCAGTATCTATGGATGGACTCACGGCTCAGTCTTTTATTTGCCTTTTTACATCTGTCTTTGTATCGATGTTAAGATTTTCCTATAGGACTGTGCCCAACACTTGTACTGCTGCACTGTTGCAACTGGCGTACTCTTGATCATAAAACATTTGTTTGGTCTTAGCTATATTTATTTGAAGGAAAGAGTGGTCACACCAACTTACAAATTCACCAAAGGTAAAGCTGACATGACTTTGGTTTACACCATGCAGAGTTTTTACATTACTTAAGGACAAATGTTGATACATGATTGGTCTGAGGATCACTTGTACATGAAAGGAATACAAGCTAAGCAACAAATAGAAGTGGTGAAGGCAGCCCTGATGAGAACCAGTGGAAGATTAAAGCTTACTGGACAGGTTTTCATTAATCCAGAACTTGTGAGCCAATTTACTATACTAACAAAGGTATTAAAATATAATATTAAAACCAGATAAGAGTGTGCATGTCAGACCATGTGGCTGAATGCATTTTAAAAGATAATAAAAAGCAATAAAAAGCAATAACAGAAAACAGCTGCCACAAGTTGACTTCAGCAAAAACTAAAAGAACATTTGGTCAAAAATTAGCTTTGAGTTAATGTTTATTGTGAATCTGTCCTTTGGTAATTCGATTTTGCCTACTTTAGCCTGGCTACAATATACAATAGAATACACATAGTGTGTGGCAAATGATTCCATGTTATGATTTGTATCTTAGAGGACTGTGATCTCAAACTATATTGTGATACAGAAGTAATAATCACAGTAATGCATACTTATTAAAAACATGCATCAGAGGACAATCCGTTGCAGCACTGTATCTCTGGCAATGCATGTGTGAATGACAGCATCAGCTACATCATAGAGCCCTATCATCGCTGTGATTAATGCTTTACAGAAGTCAACAATCACAATCACAACACCAACAGTGGAACATTATCACTGTTGGCAAGTATTGCAGCAGAGAGCCCTATAATACTGTCTCCTCCATAAAGATGCATGTTGCATCACATACAGCTATGGAAGAAGTTATCAAACCTTTAAAAGTAACAGCACTAAATTGTAGTGGTATGTTAAAAAGCACTGCATTTGACTTGGATCAAAGTACAGTAGTGCCAATAGTAGACAATTTAGAAGTGCTCATTACGTAGAATGGTCTCTTTATGGGTCATTATATATATTAGATTATTATATTTTTATATTTCAATGTGTACACAACATTTTAATACCACAGGTACATCTGGAGCACATCTTAGCACTATTCTACTTGTCGTTTAAACTATTATACTACATCACATTTTGTTTACGTTTATCTGCTAAATTACTGAGCTCTCATATTTTCAATCTTATGTTTCGTTTCATAATCACTGAATCAGAGAGTATTTAGTTTCTGCCACTGATAATACTCTCAAAGCTGTGCCTCACAAGTATAATTTGTCAATCTTTTTAGCTTTTCTAAAAAAAAAAACCCCAAAACAAGTCCAACCACGTTTTAAGTGTTGCTTTTACGATAGAACATAACTTAATTGTGCCTTTGCTTTATACTGTCTAAAATTGTTATGACAATGGCCTCATACACATTTTATCAATATAACCAACGACGCATAGTGCCCACGTTTCTGTTTCCTGCGTCACGCGCGTACACACGCGACACTTGTTCCTATTCCCGGATTGGTCTGCGATGCCGGGAAAACTCCTCGTGATGTGTCAGCCGGTATAAATACTCGGAGCCGCCCTCGCCTTATGCAGCCCTGGTTTATGAGGGAAAATGTATCGTCTCGGCCAACAGACTATCTCCAAGATCGCTTTCAATTCCTTTTTATCCACTGTGCCACGGGAATATTTTCATTTTACGAGACAATACAATAAAAGCTGGTCGTGTATTGGCTGATTTTTGATCAAAATATACCTTTGCTTGCACGAAAATGCCAAGGACCAAGAAGAAGAATAACAGGGGTAAGTGTGCGCGCGACCGCATTGCTTTGGCCTAGCTTATTTTCCATCTCTCTACCGACGGTAGTTGTAGTTTTGTCAGTGTTGTCAGCCCATTGAGTCGAGTAGAACGTGTTTAGCGGAAGGACTACACAGGCGTCACAGCCTGGCCTACGTCAAAACACAATGCTAACTAGCCGTGGCCACACAAAGCATCGCTGTTGCCGACAAAACGTGCCATCATATGACAACATGCTTTTGTTGTTTATTTATTGACACAATTTTAATGAATTCAGGTCCAAATTAATTAAGCGTTATATATCACAGAAGCGCTTAAAAATCGTCGGATTTTTAGCTAAGCTAATGTCAACTCCCAGCTAGCAAGATACAGCTTTGGTTGCTAGGTAGTTTATTTAAATATTTCCACGTCTGACAATGTGACAGCTCTAATGACCCTTAATGTCCCGATATAAGGATAAAGTACTTCTTTTGTGGTCGTACATTAGAAAGACATTACCTTAAGGTTAGTTTGAAATGTAACATCTGGTCGTCTCGCTGCAGATTGATCTCAATAAATCTTCAGTTGCATTTTTGGATGGTGTTGTTTAGATTGACGCCAACTTTAAACTTAGTTTTTAAGACAGATGATCGTTTTGTGTATTGTCTGTATTGGGGTTATTATTGTTCAGCGACTGAAGGCGGACATTTTGGACCGGAGAGCGGTGGACAGAAAGAGGCGGCGCCCGGTTCTCAGAAATCAGCTGTCGTGTAGGGGGGGGAAAGTCCACGTCAACACATACAAATAGAAAAAGCATATTTTAAGTGGATCCATTGGTTTTTTTTAAACCACTTGACATATCTTCCTATCGCTTTTGTCAGATCTTGAAATATTCAGCTACATTCATTGTTGATTGTGGCTTTAAAAACGACGTGTTCTCATTGACAAACAAACATGTCCTCCAGGGGTGAATTCAGGTCACGGCCCAGACGCCTGTTGAGTCTGGTTTCTGTGCATAACCCGTGAGAGAGTAATTTCTGACTATTATGTAGGTTTTTGTTTTTTTTTTTAATTGGAATTTTTTTTTTCTTTATAACTAATCTAACCATAGCTTCATATTTTTGAAAAATGATCAGGATTCAAGATTTAATTTTTTTTTTTTTTTTTTTTTTTTTTTTAAAGCTGTGAATTTTCACAACTCCCCCACACTCATCCTGTTTTCAGGGAGATCTGCAATATAATTCAAACAGACTTGGAAATATGCAAGTATGCTCGGTGTTGTTTACAGTATTTTGTAAGATTTTCAATGAAAAGCTTCCCCTCTCCTCTGATAATCTGCGTCCTCCTTGATCTCCACAAAAGGTGATCACTTCCTCTTGTGTTTGTGGGCTGTTCCAAAACTACATGCATTTATCCCAAGCAGCACTTTAGCAGCTGAGAGTAATCGCCGTGGCAGATTGGCAGAGCTTCAGTCATGTCACGGCAATTCACTTGTGCTGACCCGTGTCCCTCTAACCTGAACATTATGTTATGTTTACACAGTACACAGAAGTGTGGATTGCCCTTGACCCTGACAACATGGTGCATTTTCACATGTGATAATACAGTACGGCAGGATAGGGTGCGCAAAGGACATAAAACAGATTAGATAACTGCACTGTTTGCTACAGTACCTGTGCAGAGCCAGGGTTACATAATTACTTACGCAGAGCTGCTGCACTGACTGTAATAATACATTTGGTTAGGCTGAATTATATTTCCTGTGCTTATGTCTGTCTTTGTTTTTCTCCAGGAGGGCAGCATGGACATGTGCAGCCTTTCAGTGATGAGGATGCCTCCATTGAGACCCTCAGTCATTGCAGCAGCTTCAGTGACACCACCAGTGTAGCAGATGAAGGTAGGTTTGTGTGTATACCTGCATGTCAGTGTGCTTTAGTCTTTGTGTACACATGTCAGCTATGCTGTCAGTAGGGGTTCCCGCAATGACCAGTGTTGGCAGTTTACCTACACTCCATGCAAAGTGCAATTTGTCCAATGTTTTGTGTCCCCTCGCTTGTATTTATACTATGAGACATCAGGCAAGTGTCCAATTACCACATCTTGTTGTGTTTCCAGGTGGAGAGGCCAGTGAGGATGCAGCCCAGGAGGATTTCCAGTACAAGCTGAAGGGGTTCATAGATAGCACTGTGGATAAGAGGTAAATGAGCTACCTGATTTGAACTGTTTACATACATGTTATCTTTTTTGGAACAGTTTGTTACATTGCACAAGAGTTTCACTTTTGCATGAGTTGAACGGGGGGCGGGGGGCATTTTAGTTTTTTGATGATTTTGTTCCCACTAAAGAACTAAGTACAGTTTTAAGTACATGCATATTTTGGAATATTACCCATGGATATATTTCTAAAAGAGGCCTCCAGCAACATGTGGTTCAGTAGAAGCAGCTAACTCAGCTTTAAAATGCTTATTCCTGGGATGGGTTCCCTGAATTTCGAGTTTCAAGTTCCACTGTCAATCACAGGAGAAAGGGTATCATTTGGGTTTGCAGCCAAGTCAGGTTAAAAGTAGAGTTGTCTGCATTGCACTGCACAAAGTGATTGATTATGTTAACGCAGTGAAGGCCCTGGGGTACGACTTCACTGCCAGGTTCATATGGGAATGACATTTGAGAATTAGGCTCGCACGAAAAACACATTGTACTGAACTTCCTGAGTATTATTGATTAGTATTAATTGGAATGAGGCAATTTTCCTGAGGGCAGCCAAATATCTTTTATGTATCTAAAATTAAAGGGTATAATGTCACTAGTGTTTCCACACTGAATTTGATAACTAACCATTATCTCTTACATGATCTTAAATGATCTATACGGACTACCTCGACTGCTGCATTTGCTCACAGAACTTTTAAATTTATCATGTCTCAGTGTTTAGGCAGAGTAAGGGAGAACAGAGAGATAAGAAATGTTTGTGTATCCCCAGTGCTAAGACCAGACAAGGGGCACTGGACGGGCTCAAGACGGCAATGGCCACACGGATCCTGTATGAATTCATCTCGGAGAGAAGGATGACTATCACAGACAGCATCGAACGCTGCCTCAAGAAAGGTACCAAAGATCTTTAAACTGTCATTTTAATTTAATGGCATCTGACCTGATATTTCCTGAATGAGAATGTGGTAAAGTTCATTCTCAACTTAATGTCTACCAGTCTATTTATGACACAAGTTTCCCCCTGAATTAAAGGGAAAAGTTAATTCCCCACCCATCTCACTGTATCAGGCAAAGGCGAGGAGCAGCGTGCTGCAGCTTCTTTGGCCTGCCTGCTGTGTATCCAGCTCGGCTCGGGCATAGAGAGCGAAGAGGTGTTCAAGACCCTGAAACCCATCTTCAAAAACATCCTGGCAGATGGATCAGCCAACATACAAGCCAGACAAGCGGTGAGTATCTGATATTGTCAGTGGCAGAACAATAAATATATGTTTATATATTGCACAACAACAGCCATACTATCTGCTACTTTGTAGTCTGGATCTTTGTAAAACCTGTGCGTATATATGCACTGTGAAAAGTCAACTGAACAAATCCGTGTTTCTCTAATAGGTGGCGACAAGTCTGGGCCTTTGTACTTTAGTTGCAGAGGATGACATTTTGGTAAGTTCTTGATCACTTTCGGTGTCTTTTCTGTGATTTGACACCTCAGGGCTCGAGGGCAAGCTGCAGTGATGTCTCCGCTACAACCTTTTGTCAGTCATTTGTTTGTGCTCATTATCGGTTGTGACATTGTGCCTCATTCACTCGTAACATCCGTGATGTTGACGGCGCTGGCACTTTAACTGAAACACGCCTCGAGTAATTACTCATGAAGTCATAATTTGTTATTTTTCATGTCTGGTGTTGTGTTTTTCTTTTTTCTTTTTTTTTTTTTTAAAACACTTCCAGTTTTGTTTTTTTTTTGCATTGGAAACTCCAGTCTTCATGTTATGCCTGCTACTTCCTGCTTTAGGACGTGCATGCTACCATGGAGTGCTTTGAGAACCTGTTCACCCGGTCCTATACTAGAGTGGATGGTACCTCTCCTTTGATCAGTCCCCAGACAAGCCAGCTCCACACCAACGCCCTGCTGTCCTGGGCACTCCTGCTCACAATCTGCACTGCCAGTCAGCTCAAAGACGTCCTGCGCAAGTAAGACGAGTTCGCATTACCCACACATTACTTTCCTGCAGCCTGGATAAGCATTGGAAGGTGTATTGAATTGATTCATCTGTATATGAAACGATGCATGTGTTTTGTTGTGCAGACACCTGCCTAAACTGCCAAGGTTGCTGGAAAGTGAGGATGTCAACATGAGAATTGCTGCAGGGGAGACCATAGCCCTACTCTTTGAGCTAGCCAGAGACATGGATGCTGTAAGTTTAAATCCTGTAATACCATGTAGTCAAGTAATGGAATGAAAAATGGGTTTTACTCACTGTAGTTGGATGCAAAAGAATGTAATTTTGGTCTAAAGTGCAATGGCTGCATTTGATAACCTGATGATAACCTTTATTCCTGTTTTTTTTTTTTTTTTTTTCTTTGGTCATAAATACAGCATTTCTTTCTGTTTGCCCTCAGGAGTTTGAGTTTCATGACTGGGATGAGCTGTGCGACAAACTGAACGCACTGGCCACAGACTGCAACAAGCACAGAGCCAAGACGGACAAGAGGAAGCAGCGATCTGTGTTCAGGGATGTACTCAAAGCTGTCGAGGTGGGTGATCTGTGTCAGTTGGCAGCACCTTGGCTCGCTGGGTTTTAAATTTACATTTTAGTCATCGTTCTCCCCTCCGTCTTTGTTCCTTCAGGAGGGAGACTTCCAGTCTGAGACCATCCGCTTTGGAACAGAGCGCATGACCATTGATAGCTGGGTCAGAAAGAGGACATATGATGCCTTCAGAGAGTTTGTGGGCTCTGGGATGAACTACCACCTGCAGGTATGTTTTTATAATACGTTAAATATTTGAAGTGTGCCGTGAATGTATGAGCCCATGATAAACTCAAAATTAAATGCATGTGTGTTCACGTTCAAATTTAATTGCACTAGAGAATCATGAGTTTGGATTGTTGAGTTGGACGATTTCTAACAGGAGCACAACACAGCACTAAAACAAAGATCTGCAGGTCTGCCTTGATGCAGGAAGACAACACTTAACGACAACACTTAGGGCTTGATTTAGGATAATGTTGTAACGTAGGGGAAAAAGCCATTACAAGTAGCTGGTTGGAAAGTAGTCTGTAATCTGGCTGGCACCCAGTGCTAATGGACAACTGCAGCATTTCACAGGTGAACATAAGACAATGGAACATATTTCCAACCCAACAACACTCAAAATGGTTTCTAAACTTAGCTGGCTGCAGTTCTGATTTTGTAACATCCCTGTTTTGTTTTATGTTGCGCTTTTCTTAATATTATGTTTTGTACTTCTCCAAAAAAAAGAGCAATGAATTCATCAGAGACGTGTTTGAACTGGGACCACCGATGCTGGTCGATTCAGCCGCAATGAAGGCCATGAAAATCTCTCGCTTTGAAAGGGTAGGTGCACGCGGATTCAAACCTTTTTCATCATATTTTAACTTTTTGTAATGTTGCCACATGGCACACTCAACACACTGTGTAACTGTTTTCACTTCTCCCCTTTCCAGCATCTCCACAACTCTGCTGCATTCAAGGCTCGGACCAAGGCCAGGAGCAAGTTCAGGGACAAGAGGGTGGATGTGGGAGAATTTTAACTTTTCTCCTATGTATTTTTTTTTTTTATTATCTATTTATCAGGCTTCCCTGCTTTTTAGATGAATTGTCACAATGCTGTGTTCACGTAACCCTCCCCTGAAATCGTATCTTTTGAGTGTCAGACTCACTCCCCCTCTGCAGGCTTGAAAGGTGAATTTATGGCACATGCTGTGCTTTGTATTTGTATTGAGCATCTTTCAAACTCACAGGAGGTGAGTGTTTGATAACCAATTCCATTTTGAGTTTAGTATATCCACACCCTAACAGATGTGTTGTACATACAGTGTATATTTGTTTTCTCTTGTTAATACTCATTATGTGGCCTTTTTTGAGAATATGTAATAAGTTATATAATTTAGCCAGCATTTGTCTTGCACCATGTAGTCCTAGTTTATAGCGTCAAGACACATTGCGACTGTCCTAACCCCTGGATTTGTGGATTTGTATTGAGTTGCACTACCTTGTTAACGGATTGCAGGCTATTTCTGTAGAACATTGGTGAATATTGTGCCGTCTTTTTAGTACTTGGTATGTAATCTTAAGAGCAAGGATTGTGAAATAAACACTGAAAAGCTGTAAGAATTGGGTCTGTTGTTGTTCTTACAATATACATAACTGGCACAATAATGCCGAACAAGATCAGTTCATTGATTCAGCTGACTGAATATTGGGTAGTTTTTGGGGATATGACTTAAAACATCACCTGAAGGAGTTAGCAGTTGCTTTTTAGGCTTCCATTTCAGCTCCTGGTAGATATTTGGTATTTTTAAGCAGTATAGTTTTATCTTCATTGTGACCAAAACATAGAAAAGTGAAGGATTTTGCAGCCGAAGTTACTGAGCAGTACAACCTGATGTACCTTCCCACATCCTGTAGGTGTGACACCTCATGATGGAACCTCCTGGGTTATTGGTACGAGTTTGTCAGATGAAATATCAGGAAATAATGGAGGGCCAATATACATTGTACACAACATACTTACTCCCCCCTGCAGGGAGTGGGCACTTGAAGGCAGCTGCTTTTACAGAGCAGTAAAAATAGTCCATAACAGCAGCGAGCGTCACATGATAAAGGTGAAAGTCACAAAGCTCCAAATGGTTCCATCAATAATGTTTGCCTGTAACACTGCAGCTTGGAGCATATGTAGGCATCCTGCAATCGATGCACCCATTCAGCAGCTCCATACCTCAAGAGAGTGTAATACCTTCCAGGGCAAACAGCAACGTGGAGCAGATGCATGTTTTTCAAGGTCTTTTGGCATTCTTTTACATCCCAGCCTAGGGGAAACCTTGACGTAACATGTAAATGAGACTCCCCTCTTCCCAACTCCCAAGAACCAACAGGAACAGAGGTTACAAAATCTTTGGATTTATTTCTTTAAAACATCTTTCAAGGAAACAACCACGCTAGCAGTCTGGGTGGAAGTGGAGAGAGGAGAACCCAGAGGAACTGGTGGAAGCCGGCCTTTAAGTGGCAAGCTTTGAGGCTGGAACCAATCAGCTCCCAGGAACCATCCACACCGTTGATCCTCCACTCAGTCAATTAACTAGACTCAGAACTTAGACACTCACAGACAAAGATCTACACATGTACATGATTAAAACATACATGCTTTCACAGATCGGTCACAATATGGACCCTGGGGGCGTAACGCCTCCCCTCTTACATGAACAAGTCTCAAAGTACAAAAGACATCCATGAGGTCAACACCATGCTCCAGACAGGAAAACCAGCAGCATCAAACTAATTGGGAGGCCACCCCCAACAAGCAAAGACTAAGTTATCTGAAGTGACTACGTCCCAACACACTAATTTCATGCAAACACTAAGCAGTGACACAAGTGACCACACCAAAAGTGGTCCACAACACAAAATGGCCACACTGTAGTCCACGACTACATACGAATGTTGCATACTTACACCTAAGCAGCAACGCACAAGGGACCCAACGAATGTCGAGTACAGTTACAACACAAAAGGTCACAACACAGTTAACTGCACATCTACTGTAAGTATCAAAACCACACAAAAGGACCAGAACACAAAGTAGTCATCTCACACACCAATTGAACAAGTTGTACTACGCACACGTGCACATACCCCTTCTGCCTCTTAAAATGGCTTACTAGCCTAGCTAGTCTTCAGTGGCTTGCCGAGCTCGAGGTGACTTTGAATGCTCAACTCAGTACATCACAGAAGACCAGAGGAAGCCAACTGTGATATTCTGTGTGCCCCAACTCAGGATTACCAAACATAAAAAAGGCAAAACAACAAAAAAAGCAAGTTCTTCAAACTTGCCTAGAGACTAACTAGGGTGCTAAAAACCAGAACTCAGACTACTGAGGAAGTACAACTGAAAGAAACACAGTAACCATCACAAATTATCTAAGAAATGACAACTACACTCTAAACAAACAATTTGAAATACACAGAAGTCTAACATTCACTTCACCACTTGGATGTTCTTAGCCTAGAACATCTCGCATGAGCCCGAACAAGCCCCCAGTGTGTTATGTCCTGGCCTGAGACTCCCCTCTTTCCAAGAACCAACAGGAATAGAGGTTACAAAAATCTTTGCCTTTATTTCTTAACATCTTTCAACAAAAGAACCATGCTGGTAGTCTGGATAAAAGTGGAGAGATGAGAGGCCAGAGGAACTGGTGGAAGCCGGCCTTTATGTGGCAAGCTTGGAGACTGGAACAGCTGCCAGGAACCATCTGCACCGTTGATCCTCCACTCAGTCAATTAACCAGACTCACCTGCAACTTATCAGACACTACTAGACAAAGATCTACACACACACACACACACAATTAAAACATACATGCTTTCACAGAATGGTCAAAATATGACCCTGGGGTTGTAACATTTAAGAGAGGTTAAATATAAAATCAGATTCCTCTGATTTAACAACCATGGTTCTTTTCCATCTATCCTCTAATGTTTAATCAAATGCCAAAGAGTTAAGCTCTATTATAGGCTTAATATACAGTACACTCTTAGTTGCTTCAGATAACACACATTGGCCAAGATTGCAGATCTGAAAAATGTAATTTTCTGTGTTATGTGTACCACTCCTTGATCTGAATCATCACCTAGATCTCCCTCCTCATCAAATTACCCCAAATTTAAAAGGGATACATCAAGACACAGAATGTGTCTGGGATTGACTGACTGCTGGCATGCTGTGAAATTCTGCTCTGCCATTTCCCATTTCCCTCAGTGGAGACCATTGTTTCCTGCCATAAAACAGGAAGTTGCGGGTGACTTGTCTGCAGCTCCCTGGCACTTGTGGTTCACTTCACACTTCCTCTTTCTGTGACCTGAGAGTCAAACTGAGGAGTTAACACAACCTTCACTTGCTCTTGGAGCGTGTATAACCTCTGTAAGCTTCACTTATTCCTCTTGAGGTGCTCATACAGCAGAAGTGGTACTTGTTACACAAATTTCTTCAACATTTTGGTCTCAGTAGGTTTATTCTGATCAAGAGGGAAATCCTAAACTGAATAAAATTGCACTGGCAGTTACTGATTACACAGTCCTTCACCTCTTCAATATTAGTTTTTTTTAATACTCGTAGAGGATGAAATTTAAGCATGGCAGAACTGTAATTTTAGGATTTGAGGATGTGGGCTTAAAACGAAATCCCTTTTTAAATTTTGCCTTGCTTCAATCCTTTTTGATAGGAGAGGGGAAGGTGAACTGTGCACTGCAGACTTTTGCAGCCACCAGAACAAGTGCTATAGACATTAACCCTGTGGACCCTTTTGATGGTGGATTAGTTGCTAGATAAAAATGATTAAAGCGAAACAGAGCATTACACTGCATTGGACAGCCAGTGAAACAAGCAAACGAAAAAGTGCATCACCCACCCACCTACATTACCCACAATGCACCTAGGACGGTTGGTGTGCTATATTAGGTGTGGCCAGTATTGCTTCAATCTGCTATCCACAAGCAGAGATGAGGAGTGGGCTACAGAGGCCCGGTAAACTCACGTTTGTTTTTCCTGATTGCCTTCGTTTTCAAACAGCCTCGTGTGATGTCACTTGAGGCACTTTATCTGATTTTGCACAGGTACATCTGAGCCATGACCTAACAGACCTTTTTTCACATATGCAGTACAGCTCCCAAGACCTGAACACAGACTCTGACTTGTAAAATTTGTTAGTTCCACTTCCTTCATTAACTGAGTTTAGTTTTTGGCCACTTGGGGGCAGCAGAAAACAATGTGTAAAAATGACACATACAAATTATAGCTTTAAAGTCACCGTGACAAATTTGCTAGCAAGTACTTGTTTATTGTTTATCTGGACTCATGCTTCTGGTCACCAGTCTAATATGCACTCTGTTTTAGATATGCTTTTCTCTTCACTAACCCATACAAAGGCTATTTCTAACTTTGTCCCTCTGCTGTTTGGTGCTGGGCGTGTAGCGTACTGGGGGTTAAACAGGTTTTTGTTTGGAACAGCTTTGTGCATCTGTAATTCAGGCTGGCAACAGCTGTGAGAGTCAACCAACACAGGAAAGTTGCAGTCTGTAGAACAACAACACTGAGGTGAAAGATGCTAAAAGGCCCTGTCTAGCTGAGGGAAACTTATAATTCTCTGTTGGTTGACTACCAGCAGCCCATCTCGCATACAAGTAATCATCTTCATTCCATTGTTAATCTAAAAGTATTGATTGCGGCAGCTATAAATCCGATTAGTTTACTTGCTATTTAAAACTATATTACTTTCAGTGTTGATTTTCTTTATCAAAAGCAAATTTCTCCCAGCATATACAGCTCCCCTGTAAATAAATATTATCTCTTTAATAAGATCCTCCCTATCTTTAGTGCCAGTCAGGCAGGTAGAAGGGAATATGGAGATAATAACCATTGTTATTATTCATATTTCATTGCAGTCTGTTGTTTGCAAAGAAAGACCATCACCAGGCAATTAAGAGGGATAAATGAGGATCAAACGAGAAAGAGATGTGATAAGGTATCTTCAGTTCAATCAATAATTAGCTTCATTTGTGCGTCATTATGCGCTCGACACAATTTACTGAATCCTCGGCTGCATTGAGAAACTGGCTAAGCAGTTCCTTCTGCTGTGTTGTGTACAAAGTTGAGAAGACACTGTGGAAACTGCAGTGTGCTCGAGGAGACGTGGAACAAAACACAACAGAGCAGAGTCACTGTGGTGCGTGGAATTTGACCGGTGGGTGTGTGGAGGAGCAAAACAATGAAAGAAAAGGCATTTGCAATCTTGTATCCTGTTGCGCACCCTGACTGATTGTCAACTCTTGATTGATCATTGATCATTTGAAACTGAGGGCTCATTCTGATAACAGTAATATCAGACAATTGACTGTTAAAGGCGAGGGAATTTAACTGGGTAGACTCTTCTATCATTCCAGTTAATGCATTGTAATGTTGCACTGTGTTTGATTGGCTGCAATACATAGACGCTCGCACCCAGTCATTGCCATGGATGGTTAGGCATCCTTTGTTGAGTTTAGCTCTCCATTCATCGTGCCACGCATTGGCAGCAAAAAGGGCCTGAAGCCAAATCATACACACACACAGAGGGAGAGACGGGCCCGCTTACACTCACACACACACACACACACACACACACACACACACACACATACACACCCTCCAGATGGATGCTTTTCAATCGCTAACCAGGTTAATGTATTTATTCCACTTGTGTGCCTCTGGCATAGCAGCAGCTGTTACTGTGGCACCTCCTATAGATCAGCGTATTTCTTTGCAAATGTCTGATGTTGACACTAGTGTGCCACCCACATATACTTCCCTCCCCCTCCTCCCCCTCCTCCTATTTCCAACATCTCCTTTCCCTGGCCCCAGTTGCTCCCCGGAGCAAGGCATATACAGTAGCTATCATGATGAAAAATGGATGGAGAGATTAGCGGCACTTTGTCACCGAATGAGTGTTGTGTGTTCTCCGTCCCAACATGCCAAGGGGCTTGTTGTTGTGACTGATAAAATGGCTGCTGCCTCTGACGACGGCAATTATGCCGCGAACATATATCAAGAGAATGATTTATCTCATTCTCTGTCACCTCTTGGGGCGTTGATGTGCCACACAGTGACTGCAAAACTCCTCAAAATGATTTAGTCTTTCAATTTTAGAATGAAAACTTGCTGTTTGCCCTGTTTGTTGTTGTTGTTGTTTTCTACACATGACATGGTGTAACTCTTGTAGCATCCCCTTCTCCTCTGGGAGACCATCACCACATATCAGATCAGTGGTATAATAATTAGGTAACTTGCGAGGTGGAGAGATCACACACACACACACACCTACACACACACACACACACACACACACACACACACACACACACACAGACTGACTGAAATCATTGCTACAAGCAGTAACATGATATTCCTTGGAGACAGCCACTGTATGTTTGTATTGACTATCTAGGGGTGTTTTATTTAACACGACCTCTGTGTTAATATCACCTATTGAACGGCAGCATCGCCACAGCAACAGACGATGGATGGTTTTCCATTATTTAAGATATTTCACTCATCACAAATCCACCATGAGAATAAATGACTTGTTTGTTTAGGACTTGTTCATTTGTCGTCAGAAAAGTTAAGTGCGGTTAGTGTTAATGTAACGTGAGAAATGTGCGAGTGCACACATTACGTGGAGAAAATTGGCAGACTCCCAGGAGAATGATATTAGCTGTTTTTCAAATTGCAGCATATTGAGCCATAAATCACTGGTCATACGCTGAGTGTAGATTAGTCTGTGCTACAATCCATGTTTAATGTATAGTGACTCATGTTTGACAATGACTTCTTTCCCACACACACGGTTTTATTTTGCAGATGTGTTAGTAGATTTATCTGTTATCAACGTTAGTGGAGCTAGTTTTCCACAAAACCATACTTTCAAGTCATGGTTTGAGAACAAGAAAGGTAGCAGCCATTTAAAGCTGATGACATTAAAGAAGGATGGATTGTGAGGTGGGGGGTCAGACAGTGTTGCAGTGCAAAAGGCCATGACTCCATTAGTAAAGAATGAAAAGTTTATTTAAAATCTTTACCTGCTGATTTTTAAATTTCTCAATAACTTTCCTGGAGCTATAAAGCAACAACTGCTTACACCTGTTCCTCAAAAGGAAGCAGGTGAAGGCAGGAACAAAAATGTGGTGCTCAGATGTTTGCTACGCAGTGAACAGGAGGTAGAAAAGAAGAGCATGCAGACGAGCTGCTAAGAAGCTAAAGCTAAACCTTATCCTAAAATTTAAGGATGCTAAATGTTTTAGCATGCAATGTACCTTGACCTTGAGAAAATAAAAAGCATTTATGTGCTCCAGAAATTTTAAACATGCCAGTTATGTCTGGAGTCATTTAACCAGTCACCTCGTGCAGACCAAAAGGTGAATACAAGGGTTAAATTAGATACCTCAATGTCTTTATGCCAGAGGATTTAACCTCTTTAATATATAGACGAGTAGACGAGCAACCTCTTATGAGTAATTTCAAATCGCTTTGAAAATGGAAACAGCTCTCAGCGGAAGGTGGAGTGTGTTTCAGGCATCATGGATTATTGACTATAAATACATAAAATGCTTGTACATTGATTAAGATAACGCACAGTTCAGCTGTTATTGGCAAGTGTGTTTTTATGGTAAAGAATAGGCGACAGTTGTTGTTAGCTGTGTGCTGGAGAGAGATTTTACTTTGTTAAAAAGAGGTTAATGGTACTGCTGCAGCAGGAAAATAGTTTTTAGCTGAAGTCAGTAAAGTTTATTTATATTGCACCATTTCTAGAGCATGAGAGAAATAATAACACTGGCTATGAATCATCTCAATGGTAGTCATGATGCAATTACGCCCTGTGTTAATTTTGCCTACACTGCCGTTGACATCACGGAAACGTACGCGGTGTCAGAGTAATAATGATGTCAAGGTGAGTGTAATTCTAAACTTCACCAGGTGGTGGCAGCTGTTCACCATTAAGCTGTGTACTGTATCAACACTTGAATTGACAGTAATCACCTTTACACTTGGGACTGAGCATAACTGATGATACTGAGTATGGATTTTGTGGTAAACACATGACATGAATCATATAGACATACACAGTCTTAAATTAGTTGAATTTATAATCACGGCCACTTGTCACGTAGGATTCCTGCTCATTTACCAGAGACTGCAAATAATATTTACTCTTTGTGTGTGAGCAGAGTCATTCAGACAACAGGTCTGTTTTGAACTGGAGAGAAAGTCTGACCCCGGCTCCAGGCCGCCAAACAGTATCAATAAAACATCCAGTCACTGAATTTCACACTTTTCATTCATCTCTCAGCAAAACAGGGCAGGCCCTATATCATAGTGTGCAAAGCTGACACCATATGGAATGTGGTTGTAGACTTGAAATAGAGTCAAGCGGTACACATTTGTCGTGCTGAGCGCAGATGCATTGTAGCCCCCACACTGTGTGACTCATAGCTACTGTACAACTCACACAACACACTCACACAAATACACATATGTACACGTGCGCAGACAAACACCGTCACACTTTCCCTCCTCCTCCTTCTCCTCCTCCTCTCTCCCTCTCTCTCTCCGTGATGTGGGCCAGCGATGAGCGCAGACCCCCGTCAGGGCTGACAACTGTTCACCGGATGATGCCACAGAGAGGAGGCAAGAGGCCACGGTAAAGGGGACGACACCTGTCCCCCATGTGCAGCATCAGTCCCACACGGGGAGCATGAAAAAAAGCACTCTTTTTGATGAATACATTTAGATTTCTGTCCCCACCAAATGTCCTAAACATAATAAAGTTAATGCACACTTAAATTTGGCATCTGAGGACAAGTCTGCGCATGTGGGAGGCCGAGGCTTTATCTCTTCTTTTAAAGCGTTGACTCACAGCCTGATTCGCAGGCAGCACCTCGTTGACAGGAGCAAAGAGATAGCCGGGTTTCTCTCCCTGTTAGCTCCCACTATCAGCTGCTTAGCTCCAAACTACAGCCTGTAGAGCTCTAAAATAAGTCAGCAACTGGAGCGTGTGGTTTTCATTTTAACCCAGATGGACCTCTGCTTTAGTACAGAGTTAGGCACAATAGAGAATTAAAGGATTAGTTTTATTTGTTTTAATGTATTTGCTTTTATGCTAAGAGTTCAATAACAAGATTGAATGCTCTCAGGAATCAATAAGATATCAGATAACAGCCAGGAGTCTATAAGCTTAACTTTAAAGGTGCGTGTAAGCAGTTTTTATGCTAAGCTAAGTGAATGGTCACAATGACCTTTGTTTTTAAGTTTGGCTTTAATTAATAAAAAAAACAAACAAACTGAGACATAACATTTTAATTCTTAAGTTTTAGTCATTGTAAATATCAACTAGCATACAGAACCACATTTCCTGTTTCCTCTTGTTTTTAGTTATATATATATATATGTATTTTTTTAATTCCATCAAAAACCAAAGCCTGAAAACTTCAAGTTGTGGTGTTATGTTGAGGGCTATGTATCAGCCAAGTTCTTGCTCAGACACAGTCACTTCCTGTCCGTTTGTCAGCACTTCCTGGAGTTTTGTGCTGGCTTTAGCTTCATATTAAACACAGACTACATATAAGTGAGTGGTATTGACCTTCTTACATGACTCTGGGCAAGACAGCAAATTTCCCAAGAACACAAAAAGAATAGTTCATATTGTGTCTTCAAGTCATGGATGAATTAACATATATTTTGAGTTTGCTGCTAATGTGGTGTCACCTCTTAACTTATTATCTAAGGTGCTTTCATGCCTAGATTTTATATGCATTTCCAACACACATATCGTCACTGATTTTTTATATATATATATTTTAATGGGTTGTGGCCTGCAGTATTAGTCTCACGGTGTATCAGTCTACTTTGAACATGGCCACAGCGCTTATGCTGTATTGAATCAACAAAGCAGGTTTTCACTGTTGTGTGAGCAAACCAACACTGGTGTTAAATGATCCCACAGGCAGAGAAATGTCTATCCTGGCCGGATCAAATAATCTATCTGAAGTTGATCTTGGTCTGCTCAGGAGAACAAAAGTTCCCATCAGCCTTATGCTGGATTTATATTGGTTTCACTCTTGCCAGAGGGGACCTGTATCTGTACATCAGCTGTTCTACAATCAATTGCTGCCTGACCCGACTTGGGCGAATTTTCCGCTCGATCCTATTTATGCAGCCTCACACCTGTGTGTGTATTAGGTCAGCATGTGTCTTGCGTGTTTATAGGAGATCGTAATAATGAATTCATGAGGTCATCAATTAATCTGTCACTCCTGGGATGAAAGCGGCTCAGCCTTAGTCTTCAATGTACACAGTAGATCAGGACTGATGTGATAGTGAGTGTGTGACACGGCAGCTGCCACACAAGACCTGAATACAGAGGAGACGAAACGAGCCACACACTCACTGTGTAGCAACGCTGCACAAACACACACTTTTCACATACACACACACGCACTCATACATCACACGACTGTTTCGCTTTGCCGGGGAGGTTGTTGCCAAGGCTCAGCATGAGCGAATTGATTGGTCGCCTCTGCTCATCACTGTAGGATCTCACCAGTTGGATTGGCCGGTTCTGTGAAGGAAGCTTTTCAGGATGTTTTTCCATCTCCTCCTGTTCCAACCGCTGGATCTCTCATTACTCTCAGTACCACCACACACTGCTCATCCTATTTAATTAGCTCAGCTTTACAATGGAACATTATCATATGAATGATGATTCGAGTAAGAAATGATCACAGCTACATATTGATTTCCACTAGCCTTTCCAGGAAGAGATGAGGAGCACATGCAAGAGGTGGGGGAGGGTGTGGAGGGGGTGCACAGTGGCAGTGTTCTGTATAAGCGGCACAAGGACATAATCATGGAAGAGAATAAAAATCTTATTTAGACTAGCGAGCATAGGCAGCTCACACAGACATTTCCCTTGTCTGTGGTTTATGTTCGTTGATAAGCACCAATGACAAAATATGTCCTCTGCCTCAGGGTGAGCACACTCATGTGTGTTTGCATGTCCATTTTTTGTGTGTCTGTGTGCATTACTGTAAGCATGTGTGTGCATCACTGTGTGTTTGTGTGCCTCTGGCTATGTGTGGCTGTGCGCGTGTGAGCACCGCGATGTATGTGCTGAATTAAACAAGGTCACTCAGTGCAAGGCTGACTGCTCCAGCAGTACCCCCGCCCGCCAATCCCCCATCCCTGTGATGCAAACTAAACTTCAGTCACACTACACAGACCATCTCCATGTTTAGATATGCTATAGTGGTTTACATCACCAGCCTCTGGAAAAACATAAAGTGAGAACTGGATAAATCCTGAAAAATGTCAAGTGACATCAAATGAGATTATTGGAGCTCTGTACGTAGATGATCATTGGCTTTCAACATTTCTGGTTTGCTACTGCTCCTCAAAGTAATAGTCAGCATTCAGCAATTGATCAGCTTAACTTAACTTGCTTTAAGACTGGAAAACAGTTGCTTCAGACAGGTAATCAGACTTCCTTTCAACAGAGCCAGGCTAGCTGAATCTCCCTGCTTCAAGCCTTATGCTAAGCTAAGCTAATCGCCTCTTGGCTCTAGCTTCATATTTAGCATTCATATATGAGAGTGGTATTAATCTTCTAATGTAATTTCATTGGTTTCAGAAAGTGAAAAGCCATAATCCTCAAATTGTCTAACTACTCAATAAAAACAAAGATAACATCTGTTCTCTGATCACATGTTTTTATACTATGTCTTTGAGATGTCAACAAACTGTCCTTGGTTGGGAAAAAATGATAAATTCCATAAGCTCTTAAAATGATCTAAGAGACAATCTATCTAGAAAAAAAAATCTAAATAACATATGTATGAGAAATATGTCTTTTATTACAGTCCTCTTTATCATCTTATGACCCCTTTGATTTACACTGTACCATTGGTTAAAGGTGATTGCTGTTTGTTGAAAAATTTATAGATGATGCAGTATTTTAATGTTATAAGATGACTTCTTCTAAGATGACTCTTCTTCTCATTACTGGCTCAGTTGTGACCAGTTCCGCATATTTCCTTGTTTTACTTGAAGAATTATAGAAATGTCTGAAACACAGACAAAAGAGAAAAGCGAAGGTTAGACGAAAAATGACCATGAAAATATTTTTGCTTTATTCTTGCTTTTCTGCCTGATTCCCAGTTTGGAAACCTTTAATCTTGTTTTTTTTTCTGGTGTCAGATTGTAACTTGAACTTCACTGTTCTTTCCCAGTAAGCAATGTTTTATTTTTTTGAAGGTGAAAAGATTTAAAGGCATAGGATTAATTCTAAAGAAAGGATGTATGTTGAGAACAATGATACATACAGTTATGCTTCTTATCTATGAACATGCAGGAACTTAAATTTAAGAAATACATGAAACAGTTTAAACCTCAACAAAAAAACCATGTCTTTTCACCTGCAATTGACCACACTGTGATTGCTGGTTGAATGCCTGCTGTAGCTCAAATATCTCCCACTAGGCTATCATTCTCCCCTCCTTCAACAGGCAACCTTATCTTTATCACTTTCCCCAGTAAAAATGAACAGGAAGCACAAGCGAAGAAGAAGCCAATTATCATCAGTTAGCTGCACGCTGTATATCTGTCACTCCTTTTACTAGGCGTTCAGGGTTTAAATGTATTCCATCATCATTTTTTACAGGGGCCAGTGAATACGTTGATGTTATTTATAGGCAGCTGTTTTCCTTTCCATCAGCGCTGTCACCCCTTGCGTGTTTACTGCACCTCCTTGTTCACCTCTCCGGTGACAGGAAGCCGGGTTTAATAATAGGACACGTTCCACGTCTTTTACTTGAACAGGTGATGTCAGTGTCTGCAGATCTTCCTTTTCTGTGTCAGTGCCAGAATGTGCAGAGAGATGCCACTGAACCTTTTTCCTGAAGCAGCTATACATTCTTTCATGTTATACCAGGAGGTTAAATTTTAACATGCCAGCTTTATGGGTACAGTGCGCCTACAAATCTAACACATATGGTTGTAAAGTAGAGCATTAAAAAATGACATATGTAAAACAATCAGTGAATTGACATCTGTGAGATAAGACCTGCAGCGCACCGAAAAAACATGTTAATCACATACAACCTGTGTTTCATACTTGATTTATTATGCACCCCTTTCTCAGCTTTTGTGTGTAAGCGTGTGTGTGCATAGATGTTTGTCAGCATGACCTGAATTGATTGCTTTCTTAGTGCAAAAGGTACTTAAGGTGCAAATTTGACTCATCCATCTAGCAACATCTTCTCCATGTCACACACGATACATCCGAGACAACAGAGATTATAGATGTACTGCAGATCTCTCCAAGGAATTACAGTATTGGTAGTTGTACACAAGAGTATTAAAGGCCCCTACTAAACTTTTCACTGTTAGCTATGGGATTCTACATGTACACAAAATAACATGCCAGAGGTATGTGGGTAATATAACATTTATGAATTTGATGCTCTACTTACATCATATGGGGGAAGTCTCTCTTTGTGTTTTTTCTTTGCTTGAAGTGGGCGAGGGTCAAGTTGACAGGGTCATTTGAAGAATGATTGGATGACATTTCACCAAGTTTACGGGCGTTAAACTCTATAAGTGAATATAAAAATATTAAACAACACCTAAAGGTGCTGTTTTCTCAAAAATGTTCGAAACTTAATTGCTTTTTTACACATAGCAATTTGATGTGGTCAAGAAAATTAAGGACAAGTGTTAAAGTCAAGTTTTCAGTGGTTTAAGGTCACTCAGTAAAATTTCTAAGTTCTTGACTTTGGCAAAACCCCAGTGAATCAAAAACAGACATTGTAGGAGTAGCCAGCAATGCACTGAGGCATTAAATCCAACCACAGATCTGAGACTGGACAGGACTGGTTGGAAAGCAATGCACAGGCTGCACCAAAGATTATAAAGGGGTTATCAGAATAATTTCAAGATGAAATATGCAATGATCGCAAGGCAATTTAGAGGGTATGTTTAAAAGGTGTTGCCTGTCAGAGGGACCTGTAGATTTATGGCAGCACAGCTCGATACCCATTGCAGGGCCTAATCATCATTTCACATGAATAATGGACTTCATGCTGGGGAAAAGTGCTTGAAACCAAGTCAAGTTGAGTTGTTTCATGCAGTAAAAACATGTCAATTGAATGGTTTAGTTGGTACGGTGGCTCAGAATACTTGTGTTAGCCAGTCCTGTTGCAAGACCACTCACAACTGTTGAGTCTTGCTATCAGATGTTCTTAAAAGGGTTTCGCAGCGAGGTCACTGCAGTCCCTGTTTGGGATAAATCCAGTTTCTCTGTCTGTCACCTTCCATTTTTGGCAAACCCACTCAACATGTCTCTTGGCTGTCTCGCAGTGTTGTCGTGTGCAGGAGGTCACTGTCTTTGTCAAAATAATTACCTTATTAGAGCCACAGAGGCACTTAAACTCCCCAGACACATGCTCCCCTATCAAATCTTTTCCTTGATAAAAGTGGTTACCAAGCGATTGAAAATGAATCATCCATTATTTTTGTACTTGGTTTTGTCACAGCTATGCCACACTCCTCTCCTTGCACTCCTACCAGGCAGCGCTAACGAAAATAAATCTGGTTGTTTTTTTTTCTTTTCTGATGACATGTTTGCTTATTGCCAAAAGCAGAAACTGTCCAAACTACAAAATTTGGTGTTTGTTGTACAGCAAGACCCAAAGGTAAGATGTGATGGGTTCGTTCCAGGACCAGATGCTCCTCCAGCATGTCTGCGTGTGGGCCTGAAACCCAGCACAGTCCCAAAAATTAGGTCAAACAAGAATGAAATGTTGTAAACAGAAATTATGTGACCATTAGCGGTTCAGCCAACAAATATGAGACAATGACACAAACTCGATGCTTCTTTTGAAGGTTAGCTTGAGGTTGGAGATTAGATTAGGTTTGGTTATTATACAATGTCACTAATAGAACAGTTCAGCATTACATAAATAATTTAGTTAGATGAGAAGATTAATGTCACCCTGTGTATGTGGTCAGTACAGCGTGACTTCTAGCAGCCGGAGGTAGCACATAACCTGCCATAAAATGTATATTTTTTCCATTTAATCTCTTCAGTAGATTTAACAAGACTTTGTTAATTAGTGAGCTTTAGATGTTGATGAGGTGTTGAGCTCCTCTCTCATTAAACTCTTGGTAAGAAAGTGACTGTGTGTTTCCCAAAATGCTCTTTTATTCCTTTAATACTCAAATGCATGTTCCAAACAACAAACTGCTTAAGAAAACATTAGAAATAACAATATTTTCTATCATTTTTGACACGGCAAAACTGGTAAAAGCAATTAGAGGAATACCAGGGAGTCAAGTGCTTAAATTAATTAGTAACGGTTTAATTTAGTCCCAGGTATGCGCTGAAGAATTTTTTTTCCCCACATTTATTTGTATAAGAAAATTCAGGGCCAACTTCCATCAGCATGAAGCACATGCTTGACATGCAGATGAATGCTCTTCTTTGTTATTCAGAAGTAAGAATGTAGAAAAGCCCAGTTGTGTGTGGCTTCTTATACTGCACTTTATGTGGTACTGTAGAATTTCATCATTAACTGTGTTCACTATCATTATGTACACTAGTTTACAGAGACAGAAAACTCACAACATTACAGTGTTTGGAGTTCGTCGAGATCCTTATCAATAGTCAGTGTGTAGACTACATTAGATGGTGGTCAGCGCATCACTAGTTTGGAGAAGCGGGAGGTGCAGGAAGCAAAGCAGTGAAGCAATGTACTGCAGTGGACAGGGTCGACTGCAAAAAAAAAAAAAAGAAAGAAAGAAAAGGAATCAATATCAGTCGAAGCGTGCGCTATATATAGAATACTTTCATGGCTTTACCTTTACATCAACCCTTTCAAATATATCAAGTCAAATAAAGACATTTCCTGGACACCATATAGATTTCACTGTGCTCTGTTGAGTGATATTGGCCTTAAGTAGCCATGGCAGGTTGCAGTGAATATACACATCGTCACCTGGGTGCAAAATTTAGACAACTCGGTATCTGCAACATTGATTTCTCTAAAGAAGATGACGTAAAATCACCATCAAATAAACCAGCCAGACGCTCACTGTCATATTTGCTACTTTTTGGTTTCTTGTCTTTGATGTCTCTTTTATAAATGAAGCTTTGATGGTCAAAGGCCGATTGGCAGTGTAATACAGTGCATGGTACAGTTGTGCTCATGTGTAGGTGTATGGAGGTTCAGTTGTTGAAAAAATGTGCCAGAGGAAAGGGCTATCTGACGGTAAGGTAAAGCAGTGAAAATATTATAAATATAGCTTACACTTAATAATGCTGACTTTTTAGGTGGCTAAAACGTGTTGCTTCTGACCCTGTCCGCAGGAGTACATCACTTTGCTTCCTACAAACCAGGGACAAGCTGAGCACTGACCCTATCTAACTGTTGGTAAAACACTGACCATGGATAAGTGTCCCCTGCAGCATCATGTGTGTAAGTTAAATGTATTCTTCTTCTTCTTAGTAGTGGTAGTAGTAGTAGTAGTATAATCTCCAAATTATCTACTGCACACTTGTTCGTTGCATATTTAAATCTACATTGTCATTGTATGAGTCTCTAAGCTGACTCAATGTATGAGTACATATCTGCTGCCCCTTGTCTTCCTCAGTCATGCAAAGCATTAATCATCAGCAACAATCAAAATAAAACTATCCAGCATAATGACAATAAGGTCTCCAATGATACACACACATATATACCTGGTGTTTGGAAGTCAAGTGGATTTGTTGAATGGAGGGCGATGAACTAACATTATATTGAACTGTAAACTCATAATACGTTTTAGAGTCATTATAGAATACACATTACATATCAGAAAAGAGGGAATTAGTTTTTTTAGGGTGCAGTCTCTTTTCCTTTGTCACTCACATCAAAGCCTTGGATGACATTAGGAAATCATCATGTTGACTATTATGTTTAAGACTGATATTTTAAATGAAATGTTCAGTATGGACACCCCTCTGTGATGACACGGTGTACTGAGAGTGACAGTTCCCAGAGCAGAGCAATGTGAGAGAGCTACCCCACACCAACTTAGAGGGTTTGTCTCTTTAGTACCCTTGTTGTCTTGCTTTACACGTACATGTAGATTTACAGCTTGAGGCACAACATTCTGCCAGCAGATGGACCGGATAACCTCATATCAGACTTTACAGCTCCACAGTGATCGGCTTCAGGCCCCGTAGAAAACAAAGCTTTGGCTTGTGCATGGTGGAAACAAACAGTGAAAGAAATGACACCAAGAATGATTCAAGAAATGAATGCATACTTACAGTTTACTCCCGAGCTTTGTTCCTTTTTGTTAAATATTCCAAACAAGTGAAAGATAATTGAGCTTTTTAATTAACTTAATGTGTCTGGATCCTCTCCAGGTATGTACAAGCTCAGTGCTGTGGGGAAAAACGAAACACATCATCTTTGCAACACTGTAATGCTTGAGCTATCTAGGTGCTGCTCATCTTATCTGACAGTGATTCAAGTGTCAAAGTCTGAACTCCTGCTGATGACTTAATATATCTCTAACAACATAATCCCCATTTGTTCCTTTGGTCCAGATGGACACAAGTCATAATTCCCATGACTGTTACAGGGCTTTGTCACTTAACAAACAGGTGTTTTTGATGTTTGAAGCTGTCAGCAAAGTTGCAGGAGCAGGACCACATCTTGCCCAGGTGCTATGCTAAATTGTCAGGAAGCTTCCCAAGGAACCAAAGCTTCCCCCCAACTCAGCTACACCTGAAGACCTTACTTACATTCTTAATCTTGTCAATAAATCATTGACTGCATCTTACTGATGGTGTTATCTTGATGTATGAAACTGTCACCATGACTGGCTAAGCTGTAGCTTAGGGTAAGGGTAAGTTGTTGTTTTTTTTTTTTTTTACTAATAGCTATTTGAGCACAAAATGACTTAGAAGCAGACTAGTGAAGGTAAAGGTCTCAAATTCAAAACGTATTTATTAAAAATGCCAGTTTTTTTAGGCAGAGTAGTAATGCACATGAAATTGAAGTGTTGAAGAAAATCCAGGAAAATACAAGACGAATTAGTGTCTGAAGCAGAGCATAGAATTAAAAAGTTTGATGACATTCACGGTTCGGAAAGGAATCAACTCAGGAGGGGTAAATAATCACATCAGTGTTGTTTACTCTAAAATGGAATACGAAAAAACTCAATCACTCAAACACTCAATCAACTCATGGACAAGGGAGAGTCAACAAATGAAACTCTCCAGTTCACACAAAAACAGATATGGGGTGGGAGTCATCGCAAAGTCATGGTCTGAAGAAGTGCACGCTGTTAGAAATGAAATTAGGATGACGGAAACTCTGGAGGAAACCATCATCCAGAACTTCATGTGGATCAAATTAATACTGACGTAGTAATGAATCCAACTTTGCTTGATTTAGTTCTTTCATATTTTTTTTTTTGGGGGGGGGGTTACAGCTAATAATTATTCATTTTGGAAGCTGTCATCCCTTTCATCTGCTTAATTTCTTAGATGCTGTGTTTTCAGCAACGAAATTCTGAAAGACACGCTGCCTACCCAGGACCAAATGACATTAGCTAGCAAATAAGTTAAAGCATTTGATGTTTTATGGGTTTTGGTGATATTATGTAGTAAGTGTGATTTAGTAAATGTTCAATACAATACACCACATAAATGTCCAATAGCTATGGCCTAATTGTTTCTGGGATGACCAGTAGCTTATCATGGTTATTTTTAGCTAGTGTTTGCAAATATATGATAAAAAGTGCACCCACCATTACTCCTTTTCTCCTTTTTGCAACTGTGTCATTCACAGTACTCATTTGAGGCCACTTTAAGCCAGTGTTTAAGGCCAGTGTTGTTTTAAATCTACACCAAATTAATACAAAGGTGCATCGGATCAAAACTGAATATGCTGTGCAGTTTTTGAGAAAACATAGAGAATGATTTAGCTTTTTTTGAGAAGTTTTTGAAAACTGAGACAGTTGAAAGGCAACTAATGATGGTGTTTCACACACTGAAAAAGAAACCAGAAGAATGCATTGGAGAGGATGTAGCAATCCTGTCACCTAGATGCTACAATTATATATAAGCTGGATGTTGCCATAAACTTTGACAAGATGCAATGTAACGCTATGTGTTAATAACTGCTTCCATAAATAGCTGAACATTGAAGACTTACATTTCCATGACGATTCATTTTTTCGGGCCCTGGACATTGATAACTGGAAGCTAATAAAAACACAGCAGCATGTTGACATGACACTCAGCAAATAATATATACTAGGGTCAGCACTGTGTCAGTCTTAAAGATGCAAAGTAAAAGAATTTCTGAGATATATGGTTTGCCTGCGAAAAAAAGAGTCAGAATACCACACACACACGCACACACACACGCACGCACACACACACACACGGCAGGTGCTTGCTGAAACCAGCCTATACAAACACAGAAACAACATAAAAATACATCGAGATTAAGAATCAGGGATTGTTACAAATAATAACCTCAGTGACATGCTTTCTGCTTTAATTTGGCGCACTTTGTTCGCAGGCATAATTCCCAGTGACAAATACTTTCTGCTTGACAATATCTTGAGCTTCAAAAAGCAGCCGGAAGGGGAAATAAAATATGCTAATAGACAGCGGCTCACATCTGCTGTAGAAAATAGGGCCAATAGTCATTATCACAAGTCATTAGACAATGATACAGAGGAAATTCACAGGACATTTCCAACCAGATGTATTACACTAATAAGCAGTGGTATCAGTGTCACTTGAGCATCAGTCTATTGTGCACTAACTACATCTATAAATCACATAACGATGGCCTAATGACTGCTCTAATCAAACAGATAACTGATTATTTTTGCAATACTAATTGCATCAGAACATTTATGAGGGTCAGTTTTCTTTGAATGAGGTTGCTAAATCTACAGGTACAGGGTTACAAACGTGTAACCACACACCACAGCTTTGGGCCACAAGGTTTGAGACATACTTCACGGTCCCAAAAACTAACTGGAAAAAAAAAAACAAGCAAAGTGGGGCAAAATGCTGCAAAACCGCAACTGTGAATACATACATTTCATGTTTTATATAAAGGCCTGTTCAAGACTAGATTTTGTTACCTAGCTGTCAGATTTTAGCCTTAGGTTGGTAGCTATGACACTTCTATCCAATAGAAGCAGCCTGAGAGAGCCTTAGACGGAAACAGGCGCAATGCATTCTGGTTGTTGCTACCTAAAGGGAATACCAGAGCTGATTTTTCTCTGTTTTCTCTGGTTACATGTCTTTCTACTTTGTAGACTGCCCAGTTTTATCAGTAGTGAAATAACCTTTTAAGAGAGGAACCATGTTCTGTACATAAGAATAAAATAAAATAATTGCAACACAAATGAGCAGATAATGCATTTATTTGTTTTTAATATATTGTTTGGTCAAGTTGGACTTGAAGTTTACAGCTGGGTATCGTTAGTGTCACACTGAGGCTAACTGCAAAGTTGCACTGAACTTTTTCAAATTACATGTTTTGAGAGGATGTGAAAAAAGGAAACCTTTACTCACCCCTGGGAACAGTTACCATGGTGACGACAAGGCCTCTCTGTGCAGCATAACTTGATTGAAACAAAAGCTCCCAATGAGCCACTGTATGAAGACTAATAATAAGGTCAAGTCTTCTTTTTCTAATGGTAAATAAAGCCTTGAGATATATGACAAGTGAAATTGCACACTGTAAAGACCCTGTTACAATCGCATTGTTGTAAGTGACTGAATGCCCAGTTAACAGCAAGACCTCAAACCACCTTTCACAATCCAAAAACCTGTTTTTACCTTTGAGAACTGGAAGCAGGCACGTTTTTTTTTTCAGATTTTCTTTAAACTCTTGTACAGAATCTGTTTTCATTTGAACCGCACAAAGTCAGAAATGCCCTTTAACAGATGAGGGTCAGTTGAGTAGTTATTGCCATCAGTGAGAGAAATTGAGAGAGATGTTGTAAAGTCCAAAGAGCCCAAGAGTCCCGACAGCATTGGTGGTGCATAACTGTTGTACTTAACCACAAGCAGAGGTATTTTACTTGAGTATGTCCATGTTAATCAACTTTACACTTCGACTCCACTATATCTCACATGATACCTCAGATATTTTTTCTACTTTTCTACTCTTTAATTTCTAAAGTAATTTTAGCTAAAACCCTACATGTGCTTAGCTTTGTGTGGATATAACTGGAATGATATTACACTTTCTATTGAAAAGAAAAAAAAAACAGAAAAACACATGGCATCAAACAGCACACTGATCTGTCTTCATCCCTCATTATGTCAGATATAACTTCTAAACTGCTCTAATCCACAGTGTAAGACTTTGTCTGTGCTGCATACACACACACACAGAGAGAGAGAGAGAGAAATAGGTTGAAACAAAGTTTGCTCAATTGCACATCCAATTGATTTGCATTTCCCAGACTAATACGCAAACCGAGGAGCATATCTTGTGTCTTATGCATAAATCAACAAGGATAATCACGTTATGAAAATCAGGTTGATGAGGTGCTTCTCCCTCACTGCCAACAGAACCCAGGAGGATGTGCTTCAGTCAGAGGAATCTGCTCCCTGACAAAATAAAAACTCAGCTGATGTGCTATTTCAGGTGCCAGGAAATGTCGGTCGCGGAATATAATGAACCAGATCATAAGTCTCCGCTGTCACATTGCCTCATTCACTCAGTCATGAGACGCTAACCACATCCAATGAGAGCGAGCGCTCCTCTCAGCCAGTCAATGAGTCGCTATGACAACAGCTCTTGACAAGGGAAAATCGGGTTTGATGTCTTGAAAAAACAACTCTCGGCATCAAGAGGGGGCTGCTTACTGACTGAGCCCCTCGTGGAGGCAACTGCAAAGCAGCCTGTCCACTCTGTAGGATGATGGATGCTTGTAAATGTAATTCAGATCATCTGTTTCCAGTTTGTCAAAGAGGGAGAGCTTATGAATAAAGGAGTCTCATTGCATATTCAGAGACAGTGAGCACCAGTGTCAATGGGATGTCAGTGGGAAGAGTTTCCCCTTCATCTATTAACCTCTGGACGGGTGGCCGTGAACCCAAGACCCCCACAACTCATTATTGATGCTTTCTAATTAGTCTTTTGGTTCTCTTTGATCCCAGATCTTTCTATTCACCACCGTGGCTTCCGTGCCCTTTGGAAATAGCAAAATCATTTCTTCTCATGCTGTGATTTACAGTTATTGCGTGCCGAGGCCAGGCTAGGTAATTTGGAGATGAAAATGAGCAGGGAAGCGAGGAGAGTTCAGGTCTGTAACTCATTTCCACCTTCACTTCCTCCTCCTCCTCCTCCACCTCCTCTTCTTCCTCCCACATATGAAAGTAATAACTCAGTCTTTGTGTCCTCAGCTGACTATGAAGCCTTCGTGAGAGGATCACATCACTAGGCATGTTGGTCTCAAGGTTGTCCTCAGCATCGAATATGAACCTCAGTGAAATTGATCTGCACATATCTCAGCCAAAGACAGATGGCTGTTGGATAACAGCTGAGCTCTCGAGGGTGCCGAGCGAAGAAATTTACACATCAAAAAAAGAAAACAAAACAAACAAACAAAAAAAAAACCAAGTTGGCAGTATTTCTGCTCAGGTAAGACTACACAGGGCCACATTTGCAGTACATTTCAGTCAGTCCTCACACTGCAGGCACTTCTCAGATAGAATTCTGCATTTGAAATTGCTAGTCTAATAAAAAAAAAATATTGCAAGCAACCTGCAGTAAAGATTAAATATGAATGAACCAGGTAATGTGTCCATTTCCCAGCATGTTGTTATGAGCACAAGCATATCGTGTCTCATTCAACAGCTCACTTTGATAAATTAAGTTAAAGCCGTGTAGGAGGCGTGCTCGTATGCATCTCTTTGCATGTTTTGCTTCATGGATATTCAGCATGTATAGTAATGCACGGCTCTGCTCCGTCAGCTGCTCCTATAGTGCTTCTCCCTTCCCTCTAATAATCCCTCTAAATCTCTCCACAGCTACCTCCCTGAAGTGGACATCAGCCTCAGGACCTGTAAGTAAAGCCTTACACCTGGCTTGGTGGGGCCAGTAAACATAGATGATCTGCTCCCAAAAACCTTGAAATCACCCGACCTCATCCCCGGGGCTGAGGAGGATAGAGTGTGTGCGCGTGAGGGAGAGAGAGTGCATGAGACAAATTGAGAGGAGAAGAAGAGGTGAGCAGAGGAGGGCAAGGATTGTTGTAGGCTGCACTGTGAAAATTTAAACAGTTTGTTTTTTGGGTGGGAAGTCAAAAAGAGGAGAAGGGTGATGTATCTGTCTTTGTTCTGTGTGTGTGTGCCTGTAAAAACAGGGCAAGAGGGATAAAGTGGACGGAGGGAGAGGCCTCGACTAAACTAGTTCTGATTGCTCACCTGGTGTATGTTTAGTGTGCGAGTGCGTGTGTGTGTGTATTTATGTATGGCTTGATTACTCAGCCAGTGAAGTGGTCCTAATCAAATAGTGAAAAAAGAAAAAAGAAAAAAAAAACAAAACACCTGATCCTCTGTAATTGCATTGACTCCAGACTGGGCTCAGCATTCATTCACACACACAAACACAAACAAGGGTCTAACTCCCTGTAAACAAAACCTGACATTGTGTGGCCTTAGACAACCTTCACGACCAAAGCAAGGGAGTAATATAATTTAAGTGTTAAAAAGTCAAAGAGGAACTTCTGGCTCATATAGACGATGATAGTTAGATTGATGAAGTGTGACTAAAAAGGACAAGACGGCAAAGTGTCAGATGTTGGAGGGAAGCCTGTATGAGCCAGCAGTAATGTGAGAATAATCAAACTAAGAGAAAACAGCCTTCACTTCACCTGGCTGGACCCCGGACAGTGGTAATGTCCTTATAAAAACACTGATCCATCTCCAGTTGAATTACAGCCTTTGCCGTTAAACCTAATCTGGCACTGTGTGTGTGTGTGTATTGGAGAGGAGCAGCTTGCCAATACCGCCATCAATATCTGTTCATCTAATAAATGCACAATCTTGCAAAATAAAATTGAGTTTCATTCACAGTCGCCAGCAGGGCCATATTGAAACCTATTGATTGCCTGTGCTCACGCTCGCCTGCAGCAGCAGTAGCGGCGGCGGCGACGGTGGCCAAGGACCCATTGGTTTTGGGATGAGATGTGATCAGTGCAGCTGCCAAATTAAAGCGGCGACAGCGGCGACACCGGGCGCAACTCAGCAGAGTTTTCGGCAGCACAGGCGCTGGCACTTAACCTTGAAGCTGTGTTCAACCTCACTATGAATAATGCCCTTGGGATGGGGGGGGGGGAGTAGGGAGTAGGACGAGAAGAGGTGTGGTGGAAGGGGAGGCAAGGTGAGAGAGAAATACAACGAGATAGATGCTGGCAGGGTGTGCATTTAAAGAGCTGCAGAGGCTGTGGGAAGGTTGTACAAGGCGGAGTGTGTGTGTGTGTGTGTGTGTGGTGGAGGAGGATGAGAGGGAGGAGTGGAGTAGGAAAGGATGCCAGAAAGGTCACTAGGCAAAAATGATGAAGTCATCTGTATTAGATTTTCTGTGGCTGCAGCCTGGATGAGAGCTGGCTGCTGGCCAGAGAGGTGAGTTGTGTGTACCTGCGGCCAGGCCTCCTCGAGCATTAGCAGCTCATCAGTTTTCTGTATTCACACAGAATTTTAAATCAATGTCCGGGGGTTTGTATACTGCTCCTAAATAGGCTGTTTCTGCTGCAACATACTTACTACAATACAATTATGGTATTTTGTTATATCAAGTATTTCTGTTACCAGTGAATATCTGACTAAAGAAATGGTTGAAAGGTTGAAAAGTCAAATTATACATTTACACTAATTTCTCACAAACCACTTCAATTTAAAAATCACACATTTTCATATCATCAAACCCAATTTCTGATGCTATTTGTAGTCTACTTTTTTCTACCAATGCAATTCTATTTATTTATATTCAAGTATGAGCTCTGTATATTACAGTTCTTATTTTTCAGTAGAGGGGAGGTCCACTACTCCAGCACAAATTCATCTCCCTGACATCAACCTTTGTTTACCATTCACTCGGTTTACAGTTTGCCAAAGCTGTACTAAGTTACTGGTAACGCAATCATCCTTCTGTTACCACTTCACAATAAAAAAGGACCCAACAGGGAAAACATTTGGCCTTTACTGTAAAACAGCCACAGGAAATACGATTGGTTTGTCGAGGCAGTTAGCAATGACTGTGACTGGTTGTTAAGATTCAGTCATTCTTGCGCTGGAGTATTAAACTGCACTTGTTGATGACTCAGTAACCACAGATGCCATCAAACCAACCGGCACTGAAATACTAAAGAATTAAAGCTTTAAGGCCTATTTGAATTCACACTCTCTCTCTCTCTCACACACACACAGAGTTTCAATCTGGCCGAATGTTTGTCTCCATGACCATTTCACATGTCCACAGAGCCACTTTGTAAAAATCCAATAATTGTTCCCAAAAAGTTTGGAGACTGTGGCTTCCTCCAGGGCCCTGCATCCACTCCCCCTACCCGCCTCTGCGACTGCTAAACCACTGATGCAACAAATAGGCAATCCACTCCCTGTGGCCCAGGACAGCTCTAACTCTGTAGCCTCTGCAGTGAAGGCCTTTTTGCATTGCTCAGAGAAGCTTCCTCAGTCTCACACATACACACACACACACACACACACACACACACACACACACACAAGAAATGAAGCCAGGACTCCAGCGTTCAACAGCATTTGGATATCTTCTCTGTTCTTCAGAGGAATCGAGCAGAAACACACATGTTCAGTCATAAAACAAATTCTGAATTTACCCTGAGAGGCAACAGACGTCTTTGGATAGAATTTAAGTTATTCAACATTTTTTTTTTAAGTTTGTGCTCAAGGAAAAAAAGCCACTTATGAATCCACTTTGTAAAAATACTACTTGTTGCACAATATATCAAATGCACAATGTATTAAAATCCATGATCCTAGTTTGTCTGGTGTTGTAGTTTTCTTATTATCTAGCCAAATGTAGACATCATGGCCTGTAGTCAAAGTAATTACAGTGCAGCTGCAGTAAAGGTTTAAAGGTCTAAATGTCAACATCAGGTTTGGCTTTGGTGCTAAATTATTATATTGCAGTTTTGGAGATTTTTGCTCTAATCCTCAGTCAAGACAAATGAAAAATCCCCATCTGACAGAACCCTCAATGAACCCTAATCTAAAACAGAAACAAGACTTGTCCTGAGCAACTGTGCTTGCTTGGCTCGGAGAGTATATGTACCAGGGCTGATGAGTAATGGGGAGCAGGTGTGCGGGCAGGTGACAGATCAGAAGATGAGTTGGAGCTGAAACACACTGAGAACAGTTGGTGGGCAGGTGAGGAATGGCAAGGTCTAGAGCCCCAGTAAAAGCACATGACAAAAACAGGATGTAGTGTGAAAAGAGGATGAATCACACAAAACCATGACCAAGCTTTTTTGTTTGGTTGCTCACTTCTTCTTTGCACTCATGATGCACCCGCACTGGTTATTATTGCCTGACACAGTAGTGACTGAGAGGTCTCTACGTCTACGTTTTTTTTTTTAAATCTGCCAGTGTCACACGTACACCTCATTTCAAAACTGTGTTAATAAGAAATTCATATTTGCTTCCTTTTTAAAGTGTGAGACCGGCAGACTCTGTTCATTGTGGCCTGCGAATTTGCAGGGTTAGCCAGTGGAAACAGTGTTGACTTACATGCATCTTGTGTGGAGGAGTCAGTCTGTTTTGTGCAGCTTAACACAGACTGTATTCTCTGCTAAGATTCTGATAAGTAGAGTACATGGTGTTTGGTGAGGTGTGTATAGTGGCACCGAACTCAACCTGAGTGGAGGTCTAATCAGACAACTCAAAACATCTGTGTGTGGCTGCCCAAACCTCAATTCCCAGCTTACCATGTATTTTATTACTCTCAGTGAGTCCAAAAAGATGTTTTTTTTCTTACATTTGTGAAAACTGACTGTAGAAGTGTGTTTGAACTTTACAAGAATAGATTGACATTTTAGAAAACACTAGTATTTGCTTTCCTGCCAAGAGTTAGATGAGAAGTTCAAAACCACTTTTCATGCCTATGAAGCTACCGCTGGAAAATTGTTACCTTACCCCTAACTAATAAATAGAAACTAAATAGATCACAAAAACATGCTACATCTTTGTTTGTAGGCTGAAAACATGTGGCACAGGACCTCACCATAATAACACACCATGTCACCATGTTACAGGAGGTTCTTACCTTGGATGAGAGCCCAGATAAGGTTCCAGTCTTTATGCTAAGCTAAGCTAACTATTTTATGTGTTCAGCTCATTATTTTGAATTTTATGAAGCACAATCAAATGGTTCCAGGATTAGGCCTATACTACAAAAGACAAAAACTAAAAACCCATTTATATCTGGCTGCCATTCATTTCCAAGTAGTAACCTTGTACAGTGTTACAGAGAGCCAGGTTTCCTGGAAGTCACACTCTGCACACACCTCAAGCACTATCTGTGACTGAAAATTTCTGTTTTGGGAAGAGGAGTGATGACTGGTGCAGCCAAAAACACAGACACATATTTACTGCACTGTTACTTGACATGTTGTCATGACGAGGCACACAAACCATTTTCCACATCACCCTCAGATACCTGAACGGTGCAGTAGGACTCACTGTTGGCAGTAAGGTGAGGTCATGGTGCACCTTTCAGATTTCAAAGAAAGAAACAAGCATTCTTGTAGAAATAACTTCAATGACAATCCTCAACACGAAAGTTGGATTTGATGTTTAATGTGCCTCTGTGTTTGAAGTCCATAAAGGAACAGCAACCTTGCACCTGCAAGTGGTCTCAAAACCACGTCCTGATATTGACTTTGCAATGTAATGTAGAATACTGACTCACAAAAGTTATTGCTCCCACCTGCTGCATCCGTATTACTGTATTTTTCTCAGCAGGAACAGTTTTGGGACTTTTTGATTGCATCTCGTATTGATCTTCACATCTAACTCTCTGCAAGAACAAGAATATTTCCCAAAATGTCAGACTATTCACTGGGCCTGTCCTTACATCTGCCAATTTCAGTGTGAAGAAGATGAGTAAAGTGCAGCGTAAGGGCAGTCTTGTTCTAATGGTAAAATAGATGTTGATGACAATGCTGTTAGAGGAGCTGATACAGCATATAGTTTCTCTATACATATTTCAAAAGGGAGAGGACAATCAGCTTCTGCTTAATCACCCGTTTTAACACTTGCCCTTAGCTGTGACCAAAAAGCACTATAAGAGTGTGAGCACCAACTGCAAGTATGCTGCTTCCATCAGTGAGCTCTTTTGGAAAATCAATGCAGTCATGCCTCAAGTGTAGACTCGGAGGAATATTTCAAAGTTTTAATAATTGGGATTCAACTGATCCTGAGCTGCCTCCTCTACAGTCTCAGCTCTTCACAATTCCAAGAGCTCTCTGCATAACTCGGCATGATTGGTTGTGATTTCTCAAGCAGAACCTTGAGCGGGCTGACAAGCCTGTGCGACATTGTTGAGGATGTCAAGGCGGGTCAATCAGCACGCCGTCAACTGAAAGCTACCAATTACCTCGCAACCAATCACACTGCATGCAGGTTTGCATGCAAATTAGCCACGGTAGAATTTTTCTTTTTTTTTTTTTTTAAGCACCAAATGCTTTGGTATTTTTAACATTCACTGCTGTCATAGAAACTGTATGGGTTCTTGTTAAACGCTGTGGCCCTGGTTGCATCAAAGGGAGAAGAGGGTTCATTTGTCTCCCTCCTATATCTAAACACAACTGTTTGGCTACTAAGATAGAGAGAGAGAGATAAATATTTGGCTCTGTCATGCTGTTGCTCAGAGCGAAAAGCGCCCTGTGAAAAAATATGACAGAGTGCATTATTCATCACATCACAGCACTAATAAATTCGATGCATTGTGCGTGGCAAAAGGAGAGCATCGGAGGGAAAAAAAGAGAACGTGAAAGAGGAGGAATGTGGAAATGCAGTCCACCAGGAGGCCACTCTGTCATGCTGTCGTAAACCTCTATTACTAGGACTGCCTGAGATTTCTGCACATATAAATCACTTCACTAATATGACCGTAGCATGGTGGCTGACCGCGGGACCTGGCAGCTAACTACCGCTGAAAAAACAAAGAAGCAGAAAGCACTTACACTGAAACAAACACCCTCCCCCATCCCGTGGTCCAGTTGTACTGACCCGAAAGGCAGAAAGCAATTTCAGCCGAGAGTACAAGCATTATTACAGGTCTTGATGGAAATGAATGGCGGGGTGGAGAGCTCGACAGGGTAATGCCTCACATTCCTTGTACTGCTTTCTGGGTCAGGCGTTTCCTGAGATTCCCTGTCGCATGTGGTGCCCGCTTACATACGCAACGAAAAACACACAAACTGTTGCAAGCACACACTCACACACACAAGTTCATACGTACAGCCTGGTTCCCTTTGGGTGGATACAGATTTCTGAGTTCGTATTCTGTGAGCGCGGCCCTTCGTTCAGCCTTGCACGAGACGTCTAAATTCATTATTGACTGATAATAAGGCCACTGGCAAGGACGGCTTGTTGGCAACATCTTGCCTCTTCACCATATTATGCAGGAATATGATATAGCCTCTGAATTAATTAACTACCACTGCGAGACTATGGGGAATATGTTTACAGGCCTTTAAAGAATGCCACTGGAGATGATTGTGACAGATATTTTATGTTTTGTACCTTTTGAAATGGGGAAATCTGTTCATCAGTCATTAGCAAACACGGTCTCTTTGAGCAAAAGGACAATAAACACTGAGCCCTGCAGTGGTATTGACTGGGCTAGAAATTAATTTATGTTCCGCTCAGCATTAATTAATCACTTTTAAGAATGGTACCTCAGCCAAACTACACAGGATGTTTTGACATTGGTAGTCCTCAGAACATCATCATGTCCAAAAAGCATCCATTCAGAAATTAATTACAGTCTTACCATGGCTGCACCATCACTGTGAGCGCAAGCTGTTTTAATTAGCACAGCGAGAGCGTAAGTTATTCAGTCAGTTAATTCTCTGTAACGCAGTACGAGCCAATAAATGCGCGCACAGTTCACCCAAGTAAAGTGTACATAAAGAGCATTTGTGCATGCATGCAAACACACAATGGCCTGCGCGCATGCACTGTATATATGCACGCACACACCTTTACTGTGCAGTGCAGACACAGTATATGTGCAGCTGGAGGGGACACAAAGAAAAGCAACAACAAAAAACAACAGATCAAAAGTGGAAGAAAACGATCATTTAAACCATTTCCTGCATTGTTAACACCTAGCTTAAAGAGGTTGATGCATTCCACCGAGATCGCCAGCACAGCCGTGTTTTCAGCGCCTGTGCATGTTTCCAAATCCCCCCTCTCCTGCTCTGAGACAATCAATAGAAAGCTTTTTCGCAGTGGACAGCCAGGAATACAAAGGACCCGCAGGTAATAAAAGTCAGTCCCTGATGTCGCAACTTCAATCTCTTAGCCACTGGTAAAAGTCATTGATGAGTAAATAAAGAAAACATGCAGCTGCAGCGGCAGCCACTTCTCTCTGCAGGTCAGGGCTCGCCTTAATTCATCTTCTCCTGATTATAAAAAAGAATAAAAAGATGCCTTACATCAGTAGCCATTAAATGCAAGACATAGGTAACAAATGTGCACTTTATCTTGCCAAGTTGAGACAAGTGTGGAAACATTGCATCATTATTAGAAACATAATCTCTGGATTTGTGTCATGTGAGGTAGGCTATATTGTCATTTTTCTTTCAGGCAAGCCTCTCGCCCTTCACATTAAAAAGAAATACAGACTTCTGTACATTCAGAAAACAACAGCTCAGAGACATTTATTTCCCTTGCGATCAGTGACTATTTGTTTTCTATTCACTGGTGCAAGAGGCCAAGACATATCTGGTCATCTGAACCGGTACTTAATGTGACTGTGTTGTGTTTAACTGGGGATTTTGCTTCTTGCTTTGCATTACTGCAGGACATATGGCATTCCAGTGCATCTTAATAAAGCAGAATGATGCATGAAAAATGACTTTCTAGGACTCCATTGGGGTTGTACTTGGTGTGAAAGCAACTGTATATAGCTTCAGCACAAGCTTGAATTATTTATAGCTTCTTTACCCATCTCTAATATCATGCAGCGACAAACAAACAGTATATAAAGCAGTCCTCAGCATATGCAAGGCTTCCCTCACTGATAACCAAATATCAATAGGATTTCTTTTTCCTTTGCCTGCAAGTGAAAAAGACGACATCTGAAGGTCATTCTTGCATAAATCCTCAATGCACAGATGAATACGCATCATAGGGTAGCCATTTCCATTTGCTGTTTCAGTCGATTTATTGAATATGCATCGGGTCAGGATTTCTAACACTCCTCTGGTCCACGCAGGGGTAATTAAACCAAATATGATCAACTGCCGGGTGTTAAAAACAGCTCAACCTGAAACAGCAGCTTAGCAACCGGAGGTGAAGCAGCAGTTATGGGGGAAAGAGGAGAGGAAGGCCAGCAGCAGATTAACGGTCAAGGAAGAAGGTAATCAAAGAGACCCATCAAGAAAATAATAAAAAATAAACTGTGAGCGTAACAGTTTGGACCCGACAGTGTCCTTGAAGGCACCGTTAAATCGCTGCCACAAAGGCTGCCTCATAGAGGTTTTAATCTTCCTCAGTGTTTTGAATAAGAAATGATTCAATTATTCAGACAAACTTAATTTGTATAGCACATTTTGTACATTAAAATGCAATGAGCCCTTCAGGTGGTGAGACAGGTTGACTGGTCTCATGCTTCATTCATGACAATCAGTGGGGCAATTAATACACAAGCTACTTTTGTTAATTTCCCTTTGTAGATGTGACACGGTGACATGCGTATTGTTAAAAAAAGGAGGGTTATTTAAGAACAAAGTTTCTTTTAAATTTCTATTCAGTGGCCATTGAAGGTTCAAGAACATTTGGAGATGACTGCAATGTGGGGGTTAAACGTATTCATCAGATTAGAGTAGGAAGAAAGGAGGGGCTTCATTATAATGTTTACTGTTGGAAATGGATTTGATCTTTGTGACAGTATTAGCTCTGTATTTTAGAAAATACACTTATTCACTCTGATGCTGAGAGTCAGATCAGAGAACTGATACCTTTCTGTACAAATATGAAGTTAGCTAAAACCAGGAGAACATTAGCTCATGCAGCTTAGCTCCACTGTGACAAGTACAAATTTGCAGCACAGCTCGCCATCGGCTATGTGGCCATGGGGGACAAATTCATGGTGGACAGTTTACAGCAAGTTCGGCCACAGCACGCAAATGCAAATGGGCATTATTGTGGACACCAGTGCACACAATCACATGTCACGGTACGTAACTCCATTCCCGCTGGTCATCATGCAGCATAAATTGGTAAACATGTCTCACGCATGCTCGTTACCATTGCATGTCAGAAGCAGAAACCATTTGAAATGATTGCGCCTTTTAAACAGGGGAAACTGTATAATATATTACTGTTTGACTGTGTGCCAGTGTGACGTTTTTGTCAAACATGTCAAACATGTGACCCTCTCTTGTCTACTGGGTCAACCGGCCAGAGTTAAACTGCCTGTTTGATTTTAGACCGCATGCCTTGCATATTTGACACATTAATCATTGTAAGATTCCGAATTATTACTAGAAATTTCAGAAGCAAAGGATATTAAATATACCAAAGGCAGCATTAATCATAATCCTTCTCTCACTGTTTTTAAAAAAATAGAGAATATGGCACATATTCCAGTTTGCATGTGTAGCTGTCTTGCACAAACCCTGTGCACATACAGGTGAGTGATTGAGAGCAGGCTTTTTGATGCGAATGCAACAGCTGGGCCAGGAATGTAGCAACAGATTCTCCTTCATCCCCAAACACATCACACCAAAAAAACAACAACAAAAAAAACCCCACACTTTTTACTTTACTTCTCTGTTCCTTTGTTTCCTCTCTCATCTGTCTCTTTGTCTTGCTTCCTCTCTTCCTCACTGTCTTCCCCTCTCTCTTGCTGCTCCGCCTCTTTCACCCCCCCTCTTTTTTTCCACAGTCTCCTTTTCTTTCTCAGTGAATTTTTCTCTCTAAGCAGTCGCACTCCAGACAAAACAGATGAGTCTGGAGTGTTCCCACACTGCACACAGCGATGGATGACAGCAGTCCTCAATGGGGTTGCGTATGTGTTTTTCTTGCTTCTATATGAGAGGATTTTCTTTCTCGCTCTCTCAGCGATGCCAACACCTATGCACACAAACTCTCATGGTCTCCACAGTGTCTCCCTGCCTTCCTGTCTCTATTTTTTCCCCTCTATTCAGGGACATCCAGTCATCTGCCTCTAAATTAGGCTATTCCATGCCGTTGCCCAATTGCCCAACAGCATGAGGCTCTGGCCGCAGCAGTTACACTGAGCGAGGGCTTCAGTCTGCCTTCAAATCCCACAGTCAAACCCCGGCAATACCATCTGTGTGGACAAACACTGGCATTATTTCTTGCACCATATAGGTGTCCTTATGGGAAAAATACATATTTGAGTGTGTGTTGGAATATATGACAGAGTGTTTGATCACTGAAGGACAGGTGTACGCCCCTGCCTGCCTGCCTCAGTCCATCCTCCATCTATCTTTATCCATCCTTCCTCCCTCTCTGCTTGTGCCTCTTTTTCCTGTCTCTGATTTTCTCGCATTCCTTTCATTTTTTTGGCTGTACAGGAGGCCAAAGTAAAAGCTAAAGCCGTGTGAGCTGTCTTCTCTTTTTCGCCACGATTTATCGGGTCATCTTTCCTTTCCATTCCTCAAATTTTTGCCTCCCTCTCTCTCTTTCTTCACTTCACTCGGAGCCCTGCTGGCTAACATCGTGAGCCAGCTGTGAGGCTGCAATCAAACGAGCTCCTGCTAGACCCCCTGGGGTTCTGCTGACATTACACACACACAGAGAGAGGTAAATGTGTGCATGCCTTTGCTCTCACGTGCACGTGCACACACACAATAGCAAAAACCCAGCAGGTTAGGGACAAGCATATGTGCACCAATAATGGAACCTTGGCCAAAACTGTGCATAATTTTAACAGTGATTTGGCTTTGGCTCTTTTCACAAAAGGATCCCCTTTATATTCAAAGTACAAATTCCACTCAAATCACCTTTAGGATTTTCTCTGCCTCTGGGGAAAGGTCACGGTATAAATTCTAAATGTCTCTTGCGCTTTAAGATAGACAGTGAATGTGCAAAAAGGCTGCACACACACAAACAAACACACACAGGTACACCTGTGCTAGACAAACAATTGCCTACGAGAGCAGAAGTAAACACAACCCCTGATAAACATGCTGGAGAGCGAAGGACTCCTTGTAAATCTATCATCTTGTGAAGGAGCCGTCCCTTAATCCCCCTTCAACCCAACCTTTCTCAATACCTGAGTTACACTTAAAGCCAGCTGACTGCTTGTTACAGGCGGTAAACAGGTATGTCTCCAGTCAGTGCCTGAGTGCGCTGTTATGTCATGGTTGAGGAGAGACCCCCAGTGCGGCTCCATAAGGCAGCCAGACAGACTGAAGATCGGAGGAGCGGGCTTAGGTGAGTCATGCATCAGCACTGCATTAGCTGGAGAGAGAATTTCAAGTCAGGATGGGAGTCTACAGAGAGACAGCACAGGGAGCTGGGCTAGCTCTCTGTCTGACTTCCAATGCAGCTCAATAAAGGGCTTCACAAGGACAAACTGTACACTCCAGCCTACCTCAACCCACCTGTATTCATCATAACATGCAGGTACATGCTGCAGTGTCATATTTATCATACAGATGTGAGAGCAGTATCGATTTTCTCATCTAGCTCTTGGCAACAAAGCAAATGAGCGTATTTCCCAAAATGTCAAACCACGTTGAGGGGTTTTTTTGTGTGTGTTTGCAACATTTTTCTCCAGAAATCCTCTAAAGTAAGGTTTCCTTTTCAGAAAATGAGCGTAAATGACTCACTTGCATGATGAAAAACAACAATGCTCGACAATCAACACCAAGGGCTGTGTACAGAATGATTCTCGACATTACTTTCAAGGATTTAAACTGTTATCAGTGTTGCAAACTCCCCGGTGACATGAAAAGATATTTCCCTTGAGCAGGGGAAGCCTGCTTTGGCTGACTTTGAAGATGTCTGGGCTCCCACATGTGAGATCAGAATAGGAAACTCATCTGTTTCACTAGCCTAGCTCAGCCTAGCCCTGTCCCATCTCAACCCAACTGTGACAACAAAGCTAATTACCGAACCTCCGATCCCACAGTGCTGACAGTCTTGTTAGCCTCCGATTTACACTTTTAATTGAATCAAGCGTATCGGCATCATCTGGCACATGCTAAGTATATTTGGCTGCTTACAAGAGCCAATATCCAGAGAAGCTCAGTTTGATTAAGGATGAGTTTGAAATGAGCAATCCATACTGGCGACACACCTGGAAACGGTCCCATTTGCACCTCATATTATGTGATCAAATGTCACGGCTCTGAAATTTCTTCTACATCTGTTCACGTTCTCAGTCCACTGTCAGCTGTGTGCATTTATATTCAGCAATAACCTGTGTTTTTTAATGCAGATATGACAGTGAGGGGATTTTTTTTATGTGTTAATGAGGCAAAGATGACAATAAGACAAAACGGCCCAGATGCCTGCCCACGCAATACTCCACAAAATACTTGGCCTTCAGCTTTACAATGAGGCATATGTGCAATAACTGAGGCTTCAGTGTGTGTTTAAAACGAGTTTGACAAGTTTTTCAGAAATATGCTAATTTGCTCTCTTATTAAGTTAGATGAGAGGATTGATACCATTTTCACTGTCTGTATGGTGAATGTGGGCTACTGTAGTCTGAGCCAGCGGTTGATTAGCTTAGCTTCACCACATTGGAAACAAGTGTAACCAGCTTGCTTGGCTCCGTCCAGAGGTAACAAAATCTGTTAACAAGTACCTCTGAAACTCACTATGGTTGCCTGGCAACTGTAGAAATAGTCTCCAAATACCTTTGAATAGGCTAAAAGGCTAACTTTCCTCCTGTTTCCAGCTTATGCTAAGCTAAAATAACCAGATGGTGGCTCCATATGACTTCATACTTACTTACCATACAAGTATGAGAGTGGTGTTAATCTTCTCGGCAAGCAAGTGAAAATGCTTATTGACTTAAACGTCAAACTATTCAGTGATGGAGGAAGCACTCATACTTTTTTACTGAGGTACCAGTACCAGATAGTAAACATGTTCTATTATTAAAATGCAAAAGCTTTACCAGAAAACTGTTATCTTAAATATTAAGTATTAAAGTAAAATTAGCCTTCTTTTGAGGAGAAACGGTCCATTTCAGAATTTTATATTATTACATATACTTTGTTGTTATTAATGCTTTAACATAAGCATCTAATGTGGTGCACATTTAGGCTCTTTTCTATGTTGTTGGATAGTTCAGCCTATGGCAATGAGAAGTACATTTACTGGAGTATAGGTATAAAGCTGCATTTTAATGAAATACTTTGAGGAAAACTGGGTTACTTTCCACCAGTGGAACTGAGAGCACTAAACCAAAATGGCCACATTTTCTCCTGTAGCATCTTGGCAGGAAGTTAAGTGTGTACAGGGTCCTGCCAAAATAATGTAGTGTCTGATGCATACTATCTGATATTAAATGACCATATGGGTTTAAGAGAAAGTGCTACGATGAAAGGGAAGCCTACGAACAGGCAGACTTTGGCAGCCTCCTCCAAATGATTGTCTGCTTGGTGGGGAGTGTTGCACGGTTAAACGGCCACTAAACGCATCCTCAGCCCTTGTAATTTGAGATAATGGCTTTGACATTTCAATGTCGGACCGACTGCGAGCCACAGCGAGCAGGCCTCCCTAAAAGCATGGAGCAAAAAGTTGGAACAGCGACGCTGCTGAATCTGTAATCTCTCATCCCATTACTCCTGTTCTAGGATGGGAAGAGCAAAAAAGGGACATTCAGCATTTATGTATATGTCTGGTTCTAGTACATTTAGCTTAAAATGAATGCCCGGTAGATTTCACTGAGGTGTAGAAGGGGCAGAGAATGCTTTGGTTTTAAAAAAGGCAGCGCGCTCAGATCATTTCAGCTTTAAAATCACTGAAAGTCAATTATTTCCTTATCAAAGTAAGTCTTCCCTGCAGAATTCAGACATTCTTTAAGATAATAATGAACAGATCAGTGGGTAAACATCAAACAACTGGCTCAAAATGTGCTCTTTAGAAGTTAAAATTGTATTCAAGAAGAAGAAATAAACTGCCACCATGCCCCCCACTGTGCCTGCAGACGGATTTGAATAAACAATAATAGAGGAACAGCTGATGCGTTTGCTGCTCCCGTCCCTGCGCAAAGATTCAACTTGGGCTATAAAAGCACATTTATTTCTCAAAATAAATTGCAGGCATGCGTCAGGCACATCACTTTGCCTGTATTAGAGGGTAACACCCCATGACAGGCTGTAATTACCCACAGACGAGAGACTCAGCTGCAGAGAAACAGGAGGAGAGAAAAGGCGGCAGAGAATTGGTGTGTGTGTGTGTGTGTGCGCGCTGTTGTGTCTATGCATGCATCTGTGTTGATGTATGTGTGTGTGTTTCAGAGTGTGCGCTGGGCTGGGCTCTGACTCAGCACATCCACATGGGCCTCAGAGGCGGCTGGCTCTTTTATTACCTAATCCAGTTTAGGAGATGAATCCGGCCCGTAATCTAATATTCTCATAAATGATTCCCGCCATATACACCAGTCTCTGACTTTAGCTTTAACCACAGCTTGCAGGCGACGGCAATGAAAAGATCGCCCACACAAGACAGCATTTATACTTGTCTCGTTTCCACTAATTGCACTCTGAATACTCAGCTTATTGCTCATACCTGCCTAATGGTTTGATATTTACAGCACAGACGCACAGCGAGTTAAGAGTGGTGAAAGGTTACCCCGGTTCGTGCCATTTTTCTCCTCTGCTCTCCCCTGTTGCACGTTATGGGTGGAAAGCAGATATGAAACATTGCTTTTAATGTCAGCTTTCATCTTTCCAAGGTCTCCCCAAACCTTGCTCTGTGCCTAATAGCGCCCTTCAGGCACGAGCCAGGCGCCCGGCCCTGCTTTCCGAGACCAGCGAGATACCCGGCAGCGCCGTGGACACATGTCCAGCCCAGGCACTGCGACTAACTGAGGTGAAGGCTCAGCGAGCAAATCCCTCAGAGATACTGTGTCATGTATTGTTTCATTTTCCCTTTACACCCCTTCTCATTTTTTCCTCAGCTCACAATCCTAATATTTGCCCGGCGCCACTGCTAGTGTTTCCACAGAGCAGAGTCTGTATTTGTGCAGCGTCTGTAAAGCCAGCCATGATAAATGAGCCTGGCCATTTCCATTTAATCAAACTCACATGCATGTATTAGCATCCTCTCCCTAGGTTTCTAAAGCAACTACAACACAGGCAGCTATCATTTTATTATCCAAGTTTAATTTTGACATTTTCAAGCACAACTCATATGAGGCATGTGGGAGAATTACATGAGGAAAAATGACCACTTGACCTCTTAAAAACATCACAGTGAAACACAAACTTTAAGGCAGTGACCCACTCCAGAGTCTGCAGATCCAACACGTCAAATAAAGTAAGAAATCAGGGATGGCCAATGAGTTTCTAAGGTCAGTGCACCAATAATAAAAAACAGGAGCTTCTTGATTTGTCGCTTGGCAAGTCACTGTTTCACAGTGTGGTGATGGCAGCAGGTTCAAAACTAGACAGGTTCAAAACAGACCAAATGACGTCTTCAACTTGAATGAATTTGTATAAATAAACAGCATGAGGCACAATACAGAGCCAGTGTGTCAGGGATGTCGTGCAACTAATACATCTTCCTTTGTTCAATTCGGGAATAAATACATATTCAAACAGCTGGAAAGTGATGAGGAAAAGACACCGCAGCGAGAGTGGCAGGTTGGCCTCGTGGTTAGTCTGTACCGTACCCAGAATGACACAGAGTTCAGCCCTGCAGCGTCATTTTGTCCATCCCGTTGAAAGGTTCGAGGAAAACACTCCTTGTTCACACTGTTTACCTCCTCCTCAACATAAATAAGAAGTAAATGGAGGATATATATAGACTTAGGCATCCATATTTGAGGTGAAATCCATTTCCATGGCATTTTAAGGCACTACGTAAAAAAACAACAACAAAAAAAACGTGTTGTAACAAAAACCAGAAACATTTTAGAAAAAATAATAATCATGCAGTAATGGAAAAGTAGTGCCCATAAACAGAGACGGTTACAAAATATAGAAACACAACACTTGGTCTTTTTTTTTACAATAGTTAGGGACTTCAAATGGTTTAATCCACCTTAACTGAGATATCACTTTTTTTTTTTTTTTAATCAACCCCCCCCCCCCCAAAAAAAGAAAAAAGGCATGCAAGAGGTTAATTTATTTGGCTTCTCACTCCCTCATTCTGGGTTAAATTATGTAATATTGAAAGCATGTTTTGCTATGACATGAACAGCACAACGTCTCTGCATCAAAGCAGTTATGCATGATGCAAAAATACATTTGGTTGAGTTGAGGGTATCGCAGATACTGGATTTTTTATTTTCCTTTCTTAAAACACTTTGTATCCCGCTGCTGAAAATGAACAACTTTCCTCATTTCTAAGAGTGAACCAGTTTAATGCCCTGCCCGGTGTCCAATACAGCTGGTGGGAACCAAGCCAGTTTACACCTCCTGAAGCAGCGCAGAAACACGCTACATAACCAGAACAGGTTGAGGCCGCAGCACCAGTTGGAGAGATGCACCATGGGATATGTAGCCTTGGGAAAATGGGTCTTCCAATGTTTGGCCACGTCACTTCCAGTGGGCAGGTGAAGCGTGTAGTCGCTCCAACGTTTGGACACGCCGTAAACTGCAGTCATGCTCCTTCCCTTTTCTGACCACTGGGTGTCGCTGTCCGGGTTGCAGTTGAACTCCACCCACTCAGAGGTGAAGTCCCCGAGGAAGGGCGTGTCTCCAGACTCTGGGTCCACCGTGGTGGCGGACAACTCAGCCCCCTGCACGGCTATGTAGACGCCCTCCATCCTGCGTACCTCCTTTACCCATGGGAGGGAGTTTTCAGTATCCAGGACGATGATGAGGCGCGAGCAGTGGCCGGTGTTCTTCTCCTTCCACAACTCGAGCAGCTGGGCCAGGTGGAGGCTCTCACCTCCTGCAGCAGAGGGAGTAAGATAGTGGGATGGAGGAAGAGGAGTTGACGAGAGATGAGAAAGTAGTGTTTTGTACTGCAAAACTCTTTTTGAATGACATATCTCTGAAGTGTCAGGTTCATTTGCATTTTTATGTTTATTGCTAAAACTCCTCACTGAACTCCCTCTCAGAGATACAGAGTGGCGGTTACAGAGCCGCTGCTGGTTCAGTGCAGCGTTCAAGGACATTTCAACAGGACACATGGCTGCTGATGGACACAGAGGCTTTTCAGGGATCAAACCTGTCAACTTCCACTTGCAGGACTGCCTGTCTGCCTGTCTGTCCGTCTGTCTAACTGCTGTCATCACAATCACATTAAAAGGCACAGCGGTGCCATTTTCCAGACGGCAGATCCAAAGTACAAAGATCAGAGCTGCGGTGCTTCGCCTGGAGATGTACCGAACTATTTTCGTTAGCTCAAAATCATCATTTTTTAGTGGGAAAGTGCTTGATAAGTAAAAAAAGAGCTGAGAAGAACGATGACCCTGACCCCCCCTTTTTTTTTTTTCGAATAGGAAATTGGGCTCCTTCCATAAGCCTAAAAAGTTCTACGAGGAGCCAACTGAGAGGCCCTGCTGTTGCATTACTAAAGCAATTTGCATGTGTCAAATGTGCTCAACACACCAAAAGGGAATATAATCAGGACTGGACAACGGTGTGACACAAAGTCTTTATAACTGCAGGGATCACAGTGAAAATATTAAAATCAGTCACCGTGCCAAATTTGGATTTCTGCCAAAACAAGCGCTCTTCTTCAAAATATTTACAATTATCCACTGAGTGAAAACGGCCCTTCAGGATGGTGACACGGGGAAGTTTTTATCTTTTCAATGGGGATGTTTTATTTTTGGGTTTTTTTTTCCCCCCCTTGTTTGCAGCAGCACGCAGAGATAATGTGTCAAGTAATCTCTGAAGACAAGAGCCGGAGCTGACACGGTGTTAACCTGCTGCGATTCTCATTTCTGTTGAGGGAATGCTCGTGTCGCAGCGGACCGTCGCCAACCTTTACGGGCTCTTCTCTGCTGGAAAACAAACTTCTGTGCCGTGTCCTTCACAGCCGTTTAAACTCTTCTGGGGTTACTCGTCTGATCTGTGCAAATCGGACTCTGACTGACTGGAATGGAGATCAGAGTCCGAATCCAAATCCAATTTGCAGGTAGAATGAAAAATCTGCATAATGCCCTCTGACACAACAGCTCTGCAGTTAATACTTTTCTGTACACTTTTTGTTGTATTCAGCTATTTGCAATAACTACTAGTCAACTGTGAAGATATAAAAGCTATCCAACTTACTAGCACCCAACTAGTGATGAAAGAAGGCGACAAATGTAGCCTTTAGAAAAACAGCTTTCACTCAAGGCATCAGCGATTGTCAGCATCCTGCAGGAAAGCGTTCAAAGCAAAACCTGCTGTGAATGCAACGGCAAAGAAAAAAACACCTGAACTGAACATCACTGGCTCCGCACAATAAGACAATGGTTTCCAACCTCTTTTGTCCTTAATAATGAGATAAGTATCTCTTTCTGAACACCAGGAACACCATCATGTTCCAAATGTGTTCATCTGAATCAAATGGAAGTTATTTAACAGAATATTTATTTGTTTCAGTAACTTCACATTTGCACTGCTGCCACTTTGAGTGGCAGAATCTGGACATTTTAGCCATTTATCCAGCCAGTTACTTTCATCCAGCTACTCTTTAACCACTAAACAATAACAGTTAGTTACTCATTTTAACCTTTTATGCAATATTTTACCCTTATAGTGATTTATCCACTGGTTTTAGCAATGTATTCCAACTTTTTCTCCTTTACACCTTGGTAAACATTTGAACCTGTTTATTTCTTACTGTTTGAACTTCTCTGCTTACTTGCTAGATGCAGCTGGCTCAATATGTAAACATATATTTTCATCAAATCACGACTTTTATGTTTGCAAATTAGATGAGCAACAATCTTTCCCTGTAGTCCAGCCAACTGCCAAGGTACCCCCTGGGGTATAATTACCCCTGTTTGGCAATCACAGTAATAATATTTCAACTCTACTGATGGTGGAAATGTACATGGATAAGGAGGGGGTGGCTGTCAGGGTTTTATTTATTGTCATTTCATGTTACTGCAGATGTCAGTGTAGCACACTGCAGTTACATGTCATGAAATACACTATATAACTCAAATTGCCTCGCCTTGTGGTGCTCTGAATGTTGAGCACAAGCATTAAAATGGAAAACATCAGTGTCAGATGAGTAATTTTTGTGCTTATTTCACCCGAGATTCAAGATTTGGTCTGTACAAATGCACAGAAGTTAATGAGAGGAGGTTGGAGTGTTGGGATGGATTGTGAGTTTGAATGCACAGCTCTCACCTGCTAGAGCCCAAGCGCCAGTGCCTTTGTGTGTGTGCCCACTGTAGAAAATCAGGTAGGTGTCATGACGGGGCCCGTCATCAGTACGTAGCTCCAGAAAGTTGCGCAGCTTCACCTGCAAGGCCTCCAGCGTGACACCGCTTGTGGAGTAGTCGCAGCCGAATGTTTGGATCATGTGGTGGGAGAAGAGGCGCTGCACGTTGTTCAGCATACCTGTAGAGCGCAGGTTCAGCTGTTGGACGTGCTCGGGTGGAAGGAGAGTGGGCTGGCCGTCAGAGCTGTACAGACGAAAGATGAGACGATGTGAGAAAAACTTGGATGTTAATCTTTTTTTTCTTTTTTTTTTTTTAAATCTACTTCCAGGGAGATTTTAGTTAGGTGGTTTGTCAGAAGCAGGGGTGGAAGAGACGGAGCGCAGGAGAACGAGACATGAATGAGTGAGAAGTTGATAGTTTGACATATACCGCTGAGGAGTAGCTGTCTGCATCACCGGGGAGAGAGGAGACAGAGAGCAGATGAGAGGAGATGGGGGGAAAAGGATATGGAACGAGTAGGAGTGGTGGATCACTGCTGAAGGAAATGACATTAGCCTCGGGGATCTAACGGGAGTCAAGAATGAAAAGAAAGTGAAAAAAATTTTAAAAAAGGCAAGAAAAAGGGGGTGAGGAGAGGAGAACTGAGCGGGGTGACAAGAAATGAGAGTGAGAACTGAGGTTAAAGATAGCTGAGGGCAAAGTGATTTCAGAAGTGTGTGTGTGGATGCATGTGGCACAAAACCTTGCCTGATGATAACAAGTGGATGATAACACAAAAGGGGTGCGCGCGCACACACACACACACATACACACAAAGTCAAGGTCGGCAGCTGTTCAATGCATCAATACATTTTCTATCCACCTCTGGACTGGAAGTTATTCAGGGCCAAGCAGACGGAAAGTTATAATTCACTCTATAATTCCCATTTGCATAACTCTGATTATACTGTGCCCCCTTTATGACTTATAACCTCACCTTGACATAAACAGGTGAAAGTTTATCTTACTCCAATTCTCCACCCCTTGTTAAGCTATCATTTTATATGATTTTGTGTGATTTTGTAGAACAAGATGAAAAATATTTTTGAACTTTTTGAAGTAGAGATAAAAAACATCTTCGGCTGGCTCCGGAGATAAACTTCACTTGGTCCGAAAGTGTCACGCTGCAACCTTTGCACGGCTTCACAAGCTCGCCGTTCACCTAAACCCATCTGATCTTTTTTAGATCTCATGGCGCCGGCGGTAGTGAAGTCTTGTAGTTTGAGATTCAGACCACATCTTCCTCTGTTACACTCTCTTTCATCCTTAAAAAAAATGCTGTCCTTTTCTCCACAGCTCTCTCAGAGCTCCACCTCTCCCTCCTCTCTTCCACGATTCCTCTCCTTCCTTTGCTGTTTGTACATTTTTTTTTTTTTTACTGCTTTTACCGCCACCCTCCCTCCCTCCCTGTTTACAACCTCAGCCCTCTCCCTGTGTTTTCTTCCCATCGTCTCAACCTCCGTGTTTCTACCCTGTGCGCCACCCCTTCTCACCCCTATCTCTCTAATCTCCCTGTGGGGCGCTTGTCATTGTGAAAACATGATCTGCAGCCATCAAACAGCCGATTATACACTGCTGCATTCTCATCGCGCTCTCAGTCCTCCCTGTGGACCCTGCACACGCGCGCTTGCATACAGAGCGCCCACAGCTCCAATAAGACATGGGCCTGCATCCAAAATCACCTGGAGGGTTAAACACCAGTACGGCTCGCATCCCCTCTGAATACTAAAGCTAACTATAACTAAAAGGTTCAATATACAGAGAGTGGTCAGAAATAAACACACCAGCCAAAAATCTCTGATGGCTAGATTTCAAGACCCTCTGAGGGGCTCTAAAAGATTGAAACACTAATGTTTAACTGATGGCTTGTTTCTGCTGTTCGGGAGGAGGAGATGTGTCGGCATCATCAAAACTAAGTCGGCTATTTAAAAAAAAAAAAAAAAAAGATGCTTGGCCGACTAAGAGGGCACCAGCATCAGCAGCTAACGGCTAACCGCTCCAGCTGAGCAACTTAGTATGCTGCGGAGGGAGCACAGCTACGATCCCTTAAGGGCCCAAACATTAGCGGCATGTTTATGCATAGTTATTGGCCTATTTATCCAGTTGGTTTTGTGTTAACTGAGGAGGGAGTTGGAATGAGTGATCATATTTACCAGCGCCTGCGATGCCAAGAAAGGCTTGGACGTGGGGCAAAGTCGGTCCAGTGTGTGTTTATATTTGTAAATGCGGGTGGGTTTTGCCGCTGCGTGGGCTGTGATTCGCTAAGTATGTGGACTGTCAAACAAAGTCATGCTTAACTTGCAAGTAAATAGCTGCAACTCCAGACTCCAGACTCCAAACACACTTGTGATGGAGATCTTAAATAAATATGAAACATTTACGAGTGCTACTTAAACAATTACTTGATTACTCTTTAGTCTACAGATGGAAAATTAATCTGCAATTATTTTATTGTGGGTTATGTCATTATTTTCCTCATTTAAAAAACTAAACAGATTGTGTCTGGTTGCAGCTTATGATGATTTGTGCCCACAGCACCTTGGGCTTTATTAACAGTGACAAGCATATTTCCCTATTTTCTGACATTTTACAGGCTGACTAATCAGAAAACCAACTGTCAGCTGCAGCTGTAATTAACAGAAAAATTAATTACAATAATGCTAATAATTGTATCTTAAATAAGGTGATTTTCTTTTAATCTTCTGTTCATTTTTTATGGTTTAAGAACTTTAATGGATGGATTTTTTTGTAGAGAGGGAATATATAATGAGCAGAGAGAAATGGTAGATGGCGTTTAGCAAAGGTTCCTAGCTGAACTCACACTGCATGGTGGACGTAAAACCCCTTGGGCAACAGACCACCCATGCTTTAGTCTGTTTTAAATCAGAAATCGAATATCTTTTTGATGAAAAAAAAAAAAAGAAATTTGAAGATTTTACCTCAAGTAAAAAGAGATTCTGACACACTGTGAAAAAAAATTATTTTTCACATTTTGTAGTTTAAAAGATGAATAAAGACATGCCGCATCCCTCCCACTGTATCACACGCTTGACATTTTCTTGCCATGCCTGCTGCCACACTGCTCCCCTCAAAGCTCTGTTGTCCCTTGCTGCTGTCGCAAAGTTTATCCATCTATCTCTACACTCCAGTGTCTTCTCTCTCTTAAGTACCTGCTGTAAGTGGTCGGTACCACCAGTGCGTAGCCGACGCAGGTCCCCCCCAGACAGCTGCCAAGCTCATGGAACAAGCCGTGGGCCAAGGACTCCAAAGGCAGCACCACCAGCAGAGCGCTAAGAAAGAGACCGTTGGAGGGCTGCGGAAAAAGCCAAAGAATCAGAGTCACTTTCATTCACCACTTCCAGCTTGGACCGAAGCAATCAGACCCAGTTAATTGGTGGTGACACTTTGTAAGACAGTTATACAATACGGGGCTGACACAGTGTTATTATCGCAGAAACAAAACATGACAGGACCTAACTAAATGGAGGCACAATGCACTGTATGACAGCAGACTAAACATACATCACATGGATCTGCTCAGAATAATTACTGCAGTGTACAGGCCTCTACTTTCAGTGTAGCTTTGAGTCCACGGAGTAAAACTACTATGATCTTTTCTCTTGCTTTCAATGCCTAAAAGTCAACTAGCTGTGTAACACACTAACACTAATGCATAATACCATGTAGTGACATAAAGCAGATCTTGTGACACAAAGCACTGTTAGGCTTTAAGTGCAATCAATTTCTTGCGTCATTGTGATCGTATAATGCGATGCAATTTAGCGTCCTCAAAAAGCCACTTTGATTTCATAGCACAGCAATGTATCTGAGCATGCAAATCAATACCTGCATAGTTAAGTGGAGCCGCGCTTGAGTTTGCAGAATATATTGAACTGCCGAGGGTACGCCTGAGCTGAAAAATGTGTTGCATGCATTCTTTGAACTTTTATGAAGTTGTATATCCCTTGAATGTGTAATACTACATTCTCCAGTGCCTGAATATAGGATTATAAACAAAGGAAGCAGGATAGACTATAAAGAAGGACTTTCCAATCCATAATTGATTTGCAGTGGTCAACCCAAAGCTGGGGGAATAGCTGGATGCACTTAACAGCACTGCGTTCACCATCTGACTTCCGATTAAGGAAGCCGTCCCTATACGGGGGAAAAAAGGCCCGATTCAGCTTTTCAGTCCATCCCCGCTTCCAAACGGATTCCACGCAGGCTTTTGCAAAGAAGACATAATACATACAATATAAATAATAATGTCTTTGAACAGGCAAATTGACTTTGGTGGACCTTCTATAAAAATTCAATGGGAAGCAGTGAATCCAATGTAACACAAACTGGGGCCTTAAATATTTGCATAGAGTTGAATCAACACCTCTGTGAATGTTCTTACTTTCACAAATGCTGTGTGTTAATGCTGAGAGTGCAGTACTTTGTACTAAGGTTGTGTGTGTGTGTATGTGTATGTGCATGCACTAAAGGCACATGGATTTAAGTGGCTGCACATATATTACTGTATTTCAACAGCCCAGGCAAATAAGAGGCAGCAAAACACACACGAGAGGAGCTAAACGCTAACTCTGTCATATGCAAGTGCAGACAGCTCCCACTTTCTCAGGCAAATTTGCAACTGACATCAACAATGTGCACATCTCAAATTAGGACTCGGGCCCACGAGACTCTTACAGGGTAAACGTCTAATAAGGCTAAATAAGTTATTGCTGCTCTTTATGCAAGTAGATAGGGATATTAAAGTGCTAATTAAATTGGTTCCGCATGAGAGCAGAAGTGCCTCAGCTTGGGGAGCAACAACTAATGACACACCGCCACTAGCATCTCTCTCCAGAGTTTATAACATGGGTGTGTATGATGTTTATAGAAGCCTTGTCGTGCGACTCAAAGCGCTATAGCTTTAAGAGGAACAATTGGAGCAGGACCCTAATCATGATCTGTGAGAAGATTCTAAGCTGCTCAATGCACCCAAGAGGTTTCTAAGCAATACGACTTTACTATAATGATGCTCGCTTATTCCAGAAAAAGGAGAATAATTAAATGCCTGTTATCTTTGGGATATAATAATAATTTCTGATTTCTAATATTTCTAAGTTAACGTCGTATTAATCTCTCTTATGTCTCCTACCTGCCAGGACACAGCTCCCAGTATGACTGTTGACAGCATACTAAAGAACACCAGGCGCTCTGAAATGAGGCAGAAGTGTCGGATACCCCTGGAGGCCATGACTTGGTCCAGACTCCGGCTACTGGATCGCTGGGCCCGCCAGGCCTTCTGACACTCACTCAGCTTGGTGTGGAAGCCCCATAACGTGATCAACAGAATTATGTGGCAGATGGACCAGAAAAGGCCAAACAGGCAGAAGCCTGGGATGACCAGATACCACAGCTCCAAGTGGCCAAGCTGTGTAAGGCAAGAGGAAAGCGTCATTTAAACAAAGCTTTAAATTATGAATAAGCTACACAGAATGCTGTACCATCCATCAAAAAACGGTTATATAAGTGTTGCATATTGCAAGAAATGGTTGACTTTTTAAGTCAAAGAGAGGCCCTAAGACTCGCATAATGGAAATGTCAATTTTCACACAAAGCAATTTTTTACAAAATGCTGAATGTACCTTTAAGGCAGCCAAGACAAAGAAGGCCAGCTCAATCAGACTCAGAGGAAGCAGGGAAAGCTTCCTCCACACCTTCCCCATGGAAAGCACTGGTATCCAGCGCTCGCTGGACCCAAGCCCGCTGAAGTACACATCCAACACAGGCTCACACAACAGCCTTCCCAGGTAGCAGCCTAAGGCATAAGGGTTGGCTGTGATGCCTAAGGCCTGGAAAAACACAAGAGAGGTAACCAAGGCAAAACTGGCCAGGTTGGGCAAAGCCAGGAGGGATTTCATCCGCAGGTCCACAATAAGAGCCCCCAGGGCCACTACCAAGCCTATTATGGCCACTGACTTGTGAAGAAGCATGGTAGTGCTGGCAATGCCAAATCCCAGGAGCTCCAGCAGCTCGCCTGATGTTAGCAAGGTGGGTTTGTAACGGATGGAGCGGCATATTCGCTCAGTTAAAGCCCATACTGTTTTCATGATTACACTAGCTAAGAGAAGATAATTGGCGACCAGTTCCTTGACATTTGAATCCAAGGCAGGACTGTTGAGGAAGCACAGAAGGCCGAGCAAAAAGCCAAACCACAACTGGTACAGGCTGAGACTGGCTTTCTCCATGGCAAAGTAGTAATGAAGGATGCTGGCTATCCCTAGGACAAAGAGGCCCAGGATGAAGATGACTAGAATCATTGGTTCACTTGTCACTTCCCAGCGTACGTACATGCCAACACAAACCCCCACCAGGAGGTTTATGCTGGACAGGTAACCCAGGCAACGCACAGATGTAAACATGTCCACCTCCTTAGATCCATCACCCGTCAGGCCCTGGGTCTCTTCCTCCTGAGCCATGGCTGACTTGAAAACCACTTCTCTAAATGCAGTTGAAGTCAGTTAATTTCCACCAGGCAGCTTCTCTGGACAGATGAGTTGCAAAGGGTGGACTAAGTTACGCCCCGGGATGACATTCTCCAAAATCAACCCCTGTGAACAATTCAAAAAGCAGCGTTACTCCAGACAGTTAGTAGCAATAGGTCTCGGGCAATCCAAACTTATGTCCACCACTAAATTATTCATGTCCAAATGAAACACGATCATGTGAGCTTTATTCTTAATATAGCGCAAATTTTATAGTAATTCGCAAAGTCCAGAACTTATTAAAGGACTTACAAAGTGGGAGCAATGGCTAAGAATAAGCATCAGTATGACTTTTCAAACTTAATAACAACAGTTATATGGTTTGGACATTATAATTAGTAATTACACAGTCGAGGTAAACGTGCCAAGTATCTTGGCAACATATATTAGCACAATCTGACAGTGGCCGCGGCCCTGCTTGTCTGTGACGATGTGGCAGCTCAGACAGAAAGTTTGCTAACTCCTGACTTTATCTTAACGGCTAGCTAACCGCCGGTTTCCATTTTAATTAGGTCTTTTTTTACTGTCTAAAGACCAAGTAGAAGCCAATGCACAAACGTCAAAGAGATCACTGTGGAAACAATAGTATGTAAACGTCTTTATCGACAAAATGTTCCTTACATGTTGTTTGTTTGGATGTCGGCAGATACGCTTCCGGATTCAAAACTACGGAATCTCGCAAGTGGCAAAACGCGCAAACGTCGCTTTTCATGCCGGAATAATCGATTATTTCTACACTACATCGTACAAAATCACCAAAATCATTGCATAAAACAGCTTTTTGTAACCAACCAACCCTTTGTACGTAGGTATTAATTTAATTTAATGTTTGTATTAATATGCAGGTGGTAAAATTGTGCAAAAATTATGTTGAAAAATTGAATACACATACAGTGCATTGCTAGTCACTCGAGCTTTATCCTACTTTAAACAAAAACAATAATTAAAACTATTTAATGTTATCATTCATTGCTTTCGGTACCTCCCAGTATTGTCTCGATCTATTCTTTTTTAAATGTCTGAAAAATGTATTTGTTTGATCAAGATATTTGTATTTTTCTGTTAAGTGCGTTGGGTAAGTTATTCCTAGGGCACTTTTAAGATGATGAAAAGTCACTCTGAGATCAATGACAAAATTGAATTTGACGTAAGCCCATATCTTAATAGATTAAAAAACCCTGAAGCAAATATCAAGCATATTACAGAACCATATCAGAGAAAACATCATCAAAGAAGAGTGCTGTAAGTGCCATGCAAAAACTTTAAAAGGAAGTTCTAATTTTTACAACACAGAAAGTGGCACCAACCCACAATGATTACCCTCAATTCAGCGTGGGAGATCCCACCCTCAAACTCTAATTAAGCAATAATAATAGTTATGAAAATCATATTTTGTGACTTGTCATTGCTGGGAAAGCACATGTGGAACTACAACATTGAGGTGCTTTGCTCCACTGAAGAGTCTCAGTGATACCTTGGCCCCAGAACTCACACCTGAATGGAATGTACAACTATTAGTGTTGTGAATCACACCTCTTATTTTTCTGCTATGTGTAAAATATCTAACTGATGTTTATATTAGAGACTCATAAACTTAGAAATGTAAAACATTCTCACTTGCTTTGATCATGACTGTTTTTAAATATAAGAATCCCTTCATTTTACTGAGCCTATACAATATTCATGAGTCAACTACGACTGCACTAGGTCTGTTTTTTTCTTAAAATTTTGCATCTGAAGTGTATTTCCATTTTTAGCTTTAAAACACATTATTATTCATAAAAATCACAGTTTAATGAGTAAAATCTGGATGTGGATGAATCAATCAGACTTTAAAATGACAACAGTAAAACTCCTGTTAGTATCTGTTTTATTTTTCTGACTATTCATACAGCTGGAAAAACCTTTTACTTGCTCCAATCCTGCAACTCACATCACAAACGTCTGTATCATGGGCTTTGTAGACCAAGATAAACCCATTGGCCTCTAGGATAAGCAGCCTATTTACTGCATTACTGAGGAGAAGCCTGTTAAAAGGTTTATTTAGGATTTTCAACTGATGCAATGTGATAAATGTAACGATCGGGGGAACATCAAGACGCAGGCTTACTCAATACCCTGAGGGGATACTAAAGCAACCCGATGCATGCATGTGTGTGCATTTTTTATGCTTGTTTTTTTTAGTGTATGTGTGTGAGTGTGCTGCTTTGATCAGATGGTGACATAAGGCACAACTGGGAATACACATTGCTTTAGCCCCTTCCACTGCTTATGCACACAGCCCTTTTTAATACAATGTTTATGGCTGAGAGTAGGACGTAAACACTGAATTGTACAGCGATATATGTCCTAAGCAGCAATCATTAAATTTTAATTGACCAGAAAAGTGAATTTCGAATGCAGTATCCTCACTGAATAATACTAACATTGCTTAAGAGTACTTTTTTCCAGTGCTTGTTTAGAAATGAATGTTGATCATGCAGAAATGACTAGAAAATGCAAGTGCAATAAAAAACAATACTGTAATACAAATCAGATCTAACCCTAGTTAGGAAAGGCATTTATATATGAAAGACCCCTGCATGGCTTTTGATTAATGTTTCAGCCAACTCTTAACATTACTTTGAGTAGAAAATGTTTCAGAACTGTGCAATGCAGGGCATTTGTGCTTTAAAGTGATGCACCTTCTGGACAAACATCTTCAGATGATGCTTTAGTGTGGTAGCTAAAGACATCTTTATGTTTATAATGCCTTTAAAGAAAAATGGTGGAGCTGATGAACTGGTATGATTCTAGTCCCTTTTACAATAATACAACACTACAGTGCCTGTTGGTAACCTGGAAATGTAGTCCCTTTGGTCTCAAGACTACAAATACATCCATTAAACTGCATTAAACATGCACCAGCAGTTTCAACTTTATCCATAAAAGAAGAAGTCTGTAGGCTTGTATGTGTGTATATGCTCACCCACAGAGATTTAAAGCAGGTGGATGACATCCCATAAGGAGAGGCTTTCCTCATGAAGATAACTCAACTACTTATAGAAGAAGCCTCTCATTGATGATGACCAAGAGGCCATTAGAGCTTCTGATAATTCCCCTCCAAGATCCATTTATTTCTGGATAAAGAACGAGATAAGTAATACACTGAAGAAGTCACCACATTTATTTAATTAGAGCCTTAACATTGCATTCATGCATAATTAAAGCATCCAGTGATCAAATAATCTCCCAAAACTGTGGTGTGTGTGCAAGCCCCGTATAATGAGCCATCACTGAGAGGAAGAGCACATAACCTGATCAGAGCTCATGAATGGTGCAGCAGATATATGATGATATCTTGAAGGTTAAAGCTCTGAAAGATCTTAAAAAAGCAGATATGCATAGAGAGAGGGAGAGAAAGTGAGGGTTACATTTAAAATGGGGAAGGTTACATGAGGATAAGACTGTGTGAGAGAGAGAGGGACGGGGAGGGGGAGAGGAGAGCGATATAGGAGACTAAAGGAGACAGGTTCATCTGAATTATGCAGAAGCTACCTTCATTCTAATGTTAGGCACACCTCCACAACACCTGCATGTGCCCAACTGCACAAGACACTGGCAAATTCAAATACATTCACCATATCGTACATGTACTCACTAAGGCTAGCTTCAGCTACAAATGTGAATGTACACAACAAGTATTTTAATGCCAAGTCAATCAAGCATTGCTACTTGGTAATGTAACAACTTTTAAGGTTAAGTTAGAGAAAGACGGTGGTCATAAAGGAACATTAATGTTTGGTGTGAGATAGGATATAATTTTTTTGGGCTCACATCCAGCATCCTGTCCTCAACACCCTTCGTTTTGCCTTAGTACATCGAGGGCACAATGCTGCCTGCATTGGCATTGAACGTTGGCTTTGGAGGTAAATCGTGTGCTGCAATAGTACAAAGAGTCCTATGTGAAAATATGAGCTGCGATTTGAAATGCCTTAGTGGAGGACCAAAAAAATCTATTTCTACTCTTTCGGTCACTTGGGATTTTATCTATCAGACTTTGTAAGTGTCGCTGAGCAAACGCTTGAAATGTAGCCATTTAATTGCACTCTACGTTCCTGTATCCTTCATCCTGACAGTGCAGAGTTTGGTTCAGAGGAGCGGAGATAGAACTAATTTTACATAAAAGACTGGTATTTTAATATAGGTCATACACTATAAGGTGCAACGGTGTGTTAGCTTCATGTCGTTTGCCAGTCAGGCGGTGGGGCGCTTCCTCTTTCATATGCTGTAACAGTGCAAGACACACGCGGGGGCCCTCGGCCGCCAGGAGAGGTCTGTTCAATCAGAGTTTCATCTTCAGAGAAATCAATGTGATGGAGCGCCGCACCCAAAGTGGATGTTAGGAGAGGCAGACAGCATCAGAAGCCTAAATCAAAAGCCGTCGGTGCTTAGTATATCCATCAAGGCTGAAATGAATTTCGGAAAAAAGGCCTGTGACTTGAGTTAGAGGGAAAGGAATAGGTAGAGAGGTTGATGAGGGTGAGACAGAAAGAATAGAGGAACATAAGCAGATAAGGCCACAAGACTTGTTGACTTTTGCTTCTCCTTCAGGAGAAATGTCCTTTGCTTTTACAGATACAGTTCCACTGGATGGTGGTGTCAAAGATGTTATGAAGGCGACAAGGAGAGAATAAGAACAAGGAGACAAAAGGATGAAGCAGGCACAAGATGAGAATATTATAGTAATTTTCCTTCCCTCTCTCCCCGACAGCAATATTCACAAGGGCCTGTGGGTTTTTTTTCCCTATTTCCTGGGAAATAAGGACAGGAAGCACACCAGGCATTGCACAGAGAGGATGTAAAAATAAATCCCCCCCTTCTGCTGATTAATGCTGAAAGGAAGTGAGATCCACCACTCACAGTCACTTCCTGCTCAAAGGGCAAACCATCTTCGTGGGACAAGTACAATGCCTCATCTGCCAAGACGTTGTGTGATTTTGCGGGGATCAATTCAAACAGCTATTACGCTACTTCATCCCCTGTCAACAGCGCAGACACGATGCCAGTGCAGAAGATGAGAAGACGTTCCTCATGTCACAGTCTCAGCAGATGAGGAAATTGTTTGGATGAAACCGGATTTCACGTGCAAAAAAAACAAAAGGCTTCTGACAAAGAGGGAAAGTTTGTTACTAAAGGAACAGAAGTAGTTCTCGATAGACATTTTTCAGCTTGATGTAATCCCACACCTGAGAACTACAGACATTATGTTCCACTGTGATCATGAACTTTGAACATAATGACCAGTTGAGGGCAATCATACATTACCAATCTAATTTAGTCCTTTGCCTGAGATCACTGAGTGAAGCGGCAATGACTTTTTAATAACCTGACCTGTTCGGTCCCACTGAGCTGTGACGATGAAAAGTCTGATTCATTAATTGTGCCGACGGGGGGGAAATTACGATTCAAATGCTGAATCTGTTTGTGCCATTGTGAGAAATGCTGTACACTACTGTAAAAGTCGACTGTGCACCTCTGCCAAATGGATTTTCAGTCTGTGATCAACGGTGCTGATGATAATGGCATTGTTCATTAAACACACACGGTTTCACAAATGAGGGATTTGACTTCTATCTCTATCGCCGAGCTTTAATGTTCTTGTGTTGTAATTGGCCTGGATTAGTCAGCGGTTTGTCAAGTGTGAACACAGTCCAGTTGCGCTCGCCTCCCCTCGGCAGATGGATCTGAGGCAAAGATTTGGTCACTTGATTTCCTTCCACTCTGTTCTGCAGTACACCCACACCAGCACAAAGTGGGCTTGTAGAGGGAAAATATGCCAGAGAATGGGGCAGCGCTCAGGAGTCTCGCTGTGCTTTCTCAGGTTTAACAAATCAGCATCTGTTGGCCGGTCCGCCAGCCAAAAACCCACTGACTCCAACCTAGATAACAGGGATGGAGGAGGAGAAGGGGCTGAGAGCCGGCTGAAATGTTATTTGCTGAAATGTAGGCTACAGCACGGAAACTCGTTAAGGTACCACTTGTCTTAGTATTACTCTGTGTTTTTTGCTGAAAAGAAGCACTGTACCTTTGGCATAGGAGTGATTCTGCCTGATCTTTTTTTAGGCCACATTACTGACTCTAGAGATGGCAGTGTCATTTGGTTCCACATTGGTTCAGACTGAAATATCTGAATTTTCATGAAATTGTGCAGATATTTATTGCCCCTAGAGTATAAATTCTAATGACTTCAGTGATACCTTTGTCTTAATTTCAAAGTTTCTATGTGGTTTCTATGTGGTTTCTATGGTTATTTCCTGTTTATTTTGTATGTTTTCGTTATGTGTCTTTGTGCACTGGCTTCCTGTGTTTTCCTTCATTTTCACCTGCGTCTCATTTGTTCATGAGCTTCACCTGTGTCTCGTTAGTCTTCTTCCTGGTGCGTATAAATTGTGTGTCATTCCCCGTGTTTTTTTCCATTTAGTCTTAAATTGTTCTTTGTGTTCCGGCCATTTGTCCTAGTGTTTCCTAGTGTTCCTTGGGTTTCCTTGTGTGTTTTGGATTTATGGCTTTTTGTTTTTTTTAACTGCCTGGTTTCATGGACTTTGATTTGCTCCTCCCTGTGGATTTGTTTGCCCCTGTTGGACTGATTCTGGTTTGACCCTGCCTGCTGCAACAATCTGTAAGCCTATGCCTTTTGTGTTTGTTAAAACCTTTGAACTGTCTGTGCTCTGTGTTTGGTACCTGCATTTAGATCCGACCCTTTGTGTTTTGCTGTTACCTGTGTTGCACAGTTGTGACAACCATAACTTTTCATGTGGCATCATATTTCAGTTTGCCCAAATGGTTGAAGGTTCTACATGGTGTTTAGTGCCAGTTAGGGCTAATATTTCACTATTACTTAATATTTTCTGGACTCATTGTTTAGTTAATGAAAATTCAGAACGCACAAAGCTCAGATTGTGTATTTTGTCTGCAGTTATCTTTATCAATAGTTAAGCTGGAAACTGGTGATATATTTAAAACATTGATCATCAAAACTTAGATAACTTTCCTCCGATGACTAATCAATTAATGATTATCTAATCATTTCAGCACTAGTTTTCATTAATTACATTGGGGAACAATTTGAAAAAAAATTTCTGTTGAGTTAGATTTTTATGCTGACTAAAACTAAAATTGGCATGCTGATTCCAAAATTGCAGTCAGTTTTTTTTCTAGCACGTCAAGTTTTTTCTCCACAGCTTACCCTCCAGATAAGCAAAATTCCACTGATCAGCTGTAGTAGTAGTAGTAGTAGTAGTAGTGTACATATGATGGCTGACTATTGTTGGAGCATCAAACGCGATAGTCCTCAAGTTGAACACTCCAGAAAGAGCTATAAATGTAAATTTTTATCTTAACTACTTGCACACAATTATAATTACAGTAGCCATATCCTTTGTAAAAACATAATACTGTTAAACATCGCAGTCATGCCTGTTTCTTTCATATTTCATTGTATGTCAATATTTGAAAATTTTTATAAAACAAGCACATATCTGTTAAGTACAGTATTTTTCATATGTTTTAAGAAAACGGGGATCCTATAGTTCAAAAACTTGACGTGATAGAGAAAAACTGAGATCAGTTTTGGATTCTACACCCAAAAATTAGTTAAAAACAGCTGTCAGACCTAACTCAACAAAAATTGTGTTCCCCAGTGTTATCACTAACTTGCTAACAGGGTAAACCAACATGGTGACCATAGTTAATATGTTAAATATTACACCTGCTGAACAGCTGCTAGACCTCCGGTACTGTTGGAACACAGTTAATACTTAGAGTGACAGCTGCTAGGTCAGCATGTTCAGGCATCCTGCTGAGGTACTGAAACAAAATATAGTCATGTAAGGTCATTAGCAGCCATAGTACTTAAACTCCTACATGCTCTTACCCCCTGTAGTTTCACCCACACCACTGTTACTGCCACTCTGTCCCATCTTTTAGCCATATTTTCCACTTCTGCCCTCAGACTTTTATACCTCTACCAATCAGCTGACTCATATTTAGACACTCCCTCCTGCCCTTTACTAACTCCTTTCCTGCTGCTCCCAACACCTGACCTTCCCAGTCCACCTCCTCATCTGTTTCCACTTTCCCTTATGAGCTCTGTAGTTTCTTTCCACTCATTTACTGCCACATCATCAATGTTGCGTCTCCTTTGCATTCTGGCTTTTTAAGAATGTTACCTGTACTGTTTACCCTGACACTTTTACCACCAGCCAGTTAGTAAGCATATGTCTTTTCAACATCCTGATAAATATCTCGGAACTGCCTGCCTGGATTGCCTGCCTTTGGATCCATTCCCTGTTGCCACACACTTACCTCCATGACAGTCTGTGCAAATCTTCACAGGGAATACTTCCCCATCATCTGAAGTGTGTCACAGTGAGAGACAAAGAGGCAGAGGCAGGAATTGTATGTGCATGTGAAGAGAGTGGTGGTATTTTCAGGATTGTTGATGAACAAGATTTAAATGGTGGATCTTTTGCACGTGCCTTGCAGAAATCAAACCACCGGAGAAGAAAAATCTGCAAAGAAACACCACAGACAAAAGAACCCTTTGGTAGGACACACACTGTTGGATTTTTAGTGTACAGATGAAATGTTATGAAAATGCTGTAAATGTGTCATCCACAACTCGTGGCAGCATTAGGGTTAGGACACCTTCTGTGCACTAGCTGATGATTCACTTCTGAGTGCTGCTTCACAGAAGATACTTGCAACGCACATCATCATCTCTGTCTCTCTCTATCACACTCTCGCTACTTCATTGTGTCACTCATCCCATTCTTGTGTCACTCCTCCTCTCACTTGGGCCTCACTCTTCAGATCATTTGCTCCCTCTCATGCTCACTCTCTCCATCTTTAATATTGCACCCATACACACATACACAATGTCAAGGTGAGTGAGTACTTTCATGCATCATTAGAGCAGTGGTAACAGCAGAGATAAAGAGAGATGCCTGATTGGTCTGAAAATAACTTCTAAAATGCATGCACCTCAATAAATTACTAATGCAGAAATGTTAAATAGGCACAGTATATGGGCCTATTTGAGATATGAGAGAGTGAAAGAGTGAGAGTGATTTATATTTGAAGTTATTAAAAAAATGAAATTACAGACACCACAATGTGGACATTTCCTGATGCTGCACCTTTTTAAGAAGACATCCACATATTAAAGTTAATCCACACATAATACATATTTTTTTTTCAATAATATAGATATTCTGTAAAACTGCTTTTCTTGCTCAAAGTTGGCTGTAATGTGGCTGCTAGGATTTGAAAGTTCAATTTAGGTGAATTCTGTGACCCTTCCCTAACTTTGATGTAACACAGGCAAGCCTCTGAGGTACATTTTGTACACTGACCCTCTCAACTGTGGTTGCTACTGCTTTGCCATGTCTGTTGCACTTAGCTGCTGTTGGCGTTTGTAATTCTTCACAAGCCTCGGCAGAGAGACAGTGTTGTACATGAACAAGGTTTATTCCTTTGCAGTGGCAATAAACAGACAACATGGGTCTGCTTTAACAAGATATTTAAGGTTGCTTGGCATGGCTAGGGATATGTACTGACATTTCCCCACAGACGCACATTGCAAAGCCACGGCAGAGCTGCGAGCCCAGCTGAAACACAGGTACACAAACACACTAACACTGTTCAAGGGCTGTAAATGTGCTCTGAGTGACTGTCAAAGCTCCACTAGACTGCCTGTCATACCGGTGCAGATACAGGGAGTAAGGTAGAATCTGCCCATGGTTGCTCTGACTACCAGCTCTGCGTTGTTTTCCATGCAGCACTGGGTTGTGGTCAGTCAGTCTCTCGTGTGTTCCCTGAATCCAGAAGCCAATTTGTACGTCAGCCCATTATTCCGAAAACATCCCAAAGGCACCCTGGGATCACAAACTTATGAATGTGATTTTAAATAATGTAACCAACAAGCTCAAACCATTATCTTTGCCTGAACTTATCCAAATAGTTTCAAAATGTCTATGGAGGGTTAACATGACAAAGAGGGTCACCTAATGGTCACCTGACTTCATTCCAAATACAAGAAGGGAGGGATAGAGTGCCAAATTTGTGTACTTTTGTTTGGGGACTAACAGGCTATAGGATAAATCGGCTTTTGGCCCAGTGGGACATTTTTTTTTGGACTTAAAGAGTTTTGGAATAAGAGGCTGTTAAAGGAATGTGTAGTGCCCCCACACAACACAGTTGCAAGAAATCAAGCAAGTTAATAATGTCTACATTCCTCTTGATATGTATGTCAGCTTAGCATAGGTTGCTGACACATTAAATGGAACTGACTAAAAGTAAACCTTTTTACACCCCAGTTTGTCAAATTAACATTTCAGGCCTTGACAATAGCTCATTTAGCTCTTAAAACTCTTGCCTAACCATTCTCGTCCCGGGTGAAGTTTTTCATTTGACAAATATTGTTGCTGAAATGTTAAACTTGGTTAACATCAGTGAAGCAACGAAAGCTGTCAATGAATTGGATACCTGAATGAAGTAAATCTAGGTTCTGTTCAGTCATTTATTGCATGACATTCCCCTATTATATTATCATATCAATCTAAGCTAGACCACTGATACAGCAATGCACTAATATGCCCCCATTTTCTTTTGGCAGACTGTGATAAAGTATCACTCAGATGTGACATAATCTGATTATCATGTGCATTTTTTAAAAGCTTGTTTGGAACTGATGTTGTAGATTTCATCACAATGAGCCTCCTTCAAAATGTTCTTACCTCACCGCCTAATACTGTAGTCTGCTCAGTCTGGTTCATTGATGCAAGGTAAGACCTACATAGAATTGACTCTGCAGACATCACCTGTAATCTGCTCTGATGCAGAACTAGTCCTGTCTGCTGTAGCCATGGAACATCAAGTCCCATCAAATCATTGAAAAACCCAGTTATACAGCATGAGACAGGACCACTAATGTATAGCTATGTCACTGAATCAACTTTTCTAGTTCTTTAAGCAATACTAGCAAATGCCATTCATGTCTTCTTTGGCTGACAGTTGTATCTTAATATAATTGATAATGTTGTCATTGACAAAGACTTCTGAAATCACAGACAAGTCATACTCTCTAGTATTGTGAAAATTTACCCTTATGGCACATGGTACTAAAAGAATATCTCACGACAGTATATATTTTCACACTTATGCTAGTGTTTCTTTTCTCTCTGTAACACAGCCATATTGAAATAGTCAGAGTTCAAAACATTATTTTGTGTTTACTGGATACTGATTTGGAGCTGAGCCTCTAATCCACCTTGTAATAATACATCCTACGAACGCCACACTCAATACCAGCTTTATCTTTTATATCCAAGGTACAATCACAAATATATTACTTTACGTAGGCTATTTAATGTCAGCCCCACTGACTGGAGGTGCTGACAATCAAATATGCATCTAGCTCGCACACCATGGTACGACAGGCAGACAGGAATGTAAGGCCAGCATTTAAAACCCCCCAGCAAATAATAGCTAGTCGCTCAAAAGCTATGTCGGATTAATATGTCCCATCAGTGTCTCCATGAGGATACATTTGATCCTAATGTGCTGCAGAAAATATGCTCGTAACAGGCTCTGAATTCCAGACATGTGTTTTGCTTGAATCTTGCAGCTGACATTCCAGCAAGCGGTTACTTTTAAAAACAAGATTAATGTTCGCTGACTTATAACAAGGGAGTGCAGTCCCCTTTGCTGAGTCTAAATATTGCAACACATGCGTATGGTGCATAATTTTCCACTTTTTGTGGAAACTCATTATAGACATCAAGACCAAAATGCTTACTGCTCTATGTAGGCTGCCCTTACATCATGGAGATTCAGAAAGAATGCTAAATAAGGTAATTAGGCTTGGCAACGGAGTACCGAGTGTAATCATTTCATAAGAGGACTCATATTTTAAAGTCGCCAAATTACTAGACGTGTGCAGTCTGATACAGTATGTAGCTATCATTTGCAGACAGACACCACAGGGTTGTAAACAAACGCAAGATGTTCTTCATGGTTTCTCACTACTGCGATCTTTTCTGGGATTGAGTCATTGCTCTGCTGATTTAAAAAAAAAAAAAAACAAAAACAAAAAAAACACATTTTGACTTAAATTGTGCCATCAGCACCATTCATTACCCTACTTTTGGCTGTAGCTCCTACTAGTTATTTGCACTCATGCAGGTACTGTATGCGTAATCCAAAGGCCTACATGGGGCCCTTGTGTGACCTCCTTTTCTCCAAACTCTCCTGAGTCACCAGCACATCATGAAATGCTCAGATGTGCTGTCAGAGCCATTTGCAGTGACACACGAAATTGTCCTGAGTCATTCTCTTTTTCAAGCTTCGAGTGGCATTAGAGAAGGGACGCCAATCACCGTAGAGAGAGAGAGAGAGACCCGTCGAGCTGTCACCACGGCAACCTTCTATCATGAAAAACCGTCCTGGAACAGCTGTTGTGATCTTGTGTGATTAAGCATGTGTTTTAGTCATCGTGAGCTCTCAGCCTAATAACAAGAGGTGAAGGGAATCGGGGGGGGGGGGAGCAGGAGGAGGAGAGAAGGGCAAGGAGGAGGAGGATGGAAAGAGAAGGAAAAGAAGAAACCTTTTTTGTGCGTGTCACCCGAGAGATCACTTCTTTTAGACTAGATTAACAGAATACTTGAAAGAACAGGGATTTTGCAAGCGTGTGTGTGTGAGAGAGAGATGGGGGTGTCTGGAAGAAATGAAAAGCAAAGAATGAAAGAAAAATATATGACAAGCCCTGAAGCTATATGAGGATTTATTACAAGTCCTACCCCAGTGAGCAAATAAGAAATTGCAGTTAAAATAGAATGCTTGGTGTATTACCTCATATACCTAAGGTACTTTGAATATTACATTCGACTGTATTGCTGAGTTGGAGCATTCAGAAAAAGGCACAAAGCAAATGTGTCTGCATAAAAATTGCTGGTGGGTGCAGGTGGGGGTTTTGAGAAAGAGAAGTGACATTAACAGCCCATTGTGAAAAGTCTTTTCTAGAAGGGTTCGGGGTGAAACAGTAAAACCAAGTCTCACCATTATTCAGCACCGTCTCCCTCCTTTTGTTTCTCTCAGTCTCTACATTTCCCGGCAGAGCCATCACTGGCACGGTTCATCTGCTGCCGAGTTTTCAGTCATAAAACAGTGTTTATTCAGGCTTTCTCACTTTTTATGTGGAGCTACCATTCCGTATAATGAACCGGCAACAGAGAGACACACAAGTTTGCCCCACACCCCCATCCATGAAAAGAAATATAGCCAAGGCGTGCTGTCTCACTGGCAAACATTTGACTGAATTAGGAGAGATGGTATGAAAGAGGATAGTTTCATTTTGAATTTAGCAGTGAAACTTTTCAGATGCACACACTAATGGCCAAGGGTCATGTGACTGCCTCATTGCTAGTGTTTGGCACAGTTGTGAACATAATTTGTTGGCAAACTACTAAAATATGCATATGAAAAGCAATATTGGCTGTTATTAAGCTGGCTGTTGGCTGTTGTCTCACTTTGATTTGATGTCCCTTGATTTCATTCATGAATGTATTCCAATTAGACTGTCCTTTATTAAAATAGTGTAGAGTAGTCTTATTTTCACTAAAGTAAAATACCTGAATACATCTTCTATTAGCCACTCAATAAAACACTGAATTCAATTTACCATGCAGAAATATTTTGCACATATTACAGATACTAACTTATACACATTAATTTTCTCACATTAGTGTACTAGGATTAAATTTAAAGTATTGAAATACAGATCTAAAATATAAAAAGTACAGTTACTTATTCCATTATTCCTTCATTACCTTGATATTTTGGGTAAGTTGGATGGACAAGTTGATATCAGTTTGCCACCATGTTAACACTGGAGGGACTGGTCTTCTTGCTAACTCCAAAGAGGTCATTTCCCTTTAGCTGACTTGCTTACTTTAGCAACCTGTAAGCCTATTCTGAGAAATCACCTTGGTGTTCAAGCAAAGGAAACCAAACCATGAGCCAAATGATGCCTCAAAACTGTAGGCAGGCTGCTTGTCATTTTCTGTTTCTGCATACGTTCAGTACAGGAGTTGTGGGTGAGGAATAGGCATCTATCAAGAAAGACATGTCACAGTGTAGGACAACACAAGTACAAGAATGAATTTTAAAATGAAGGATGGCTCAGTTCCATCTCACTTTGGTGTCCATTGATTCTTGAATTGACCCAACATTAATGTTGATTAATGTTAATAGTAACCCCTCTGCTTTGCCTATCAAGACAGTTTGCAGTTATATTATTAGTAAAGAAATGTTTTGCTTTTCAAGTAGTCAGTATATATATTTTCAAGTGATGCTATTGAGGATAGTATATAATTATGGTATCAGTACCATAACCTATGTACTGTGTTGGCACAGATTGAAAGAAAAATCAAACATAATCTGCATCTGGGTCCTGCAACAAAAACTCTTGACAACTTTCTAATTGACAAAGTCCCTTTTTTTTCCCCCAGTATCCCCTTGTTGTTTTCATTTTTCCAACTGCCCTCACCAGCTCCATCATCCTAGTTTCTCTCCATCCTTGGCACCTATCCACCAGTCTCTCTTCTTCTTCTTTGCAGCCAGAAGGCCAGTGTTTGATAATGACATATCAATCTGTAATGTACTCTGGTCATGACTCACCCACAGATGGCTTGGTGAAATACACTTTTTTTTTTTCTCCCCCCGCAGTGCCCCAGTTACCAATAAAGAACTGTCTGAATCTGTCAAACTGTGCTCTTTCTTGTGGTGTGATATTGAAATTAGGTGATTTAGATACTGTGGAGCAGGGTGCGACTCTGGCAACTCTTACTCATAATTTTGAATCTGTGGCTTTTGATAAGTCCTGATTAAATGCAGACACGCAAACACATGGAGGAAGCTGGGTTCCTTGCGGGTGTGCATTAAAGCTAACATGCATCACAACGAAAAACCTTGCATGTGCTGCTAGGAACTTGATAATTTATACTCTGCAAGTATAGTATGTGTGAATAATCAGTTTGGAGAGACCCTTTATGCAAGAATCCTAGAGCCCAGCATTGGCTGAGACAATTTCAAAAGTGGATAAGTGTGATGAGAAGGAGCATGTGCCTATGATGAATAAAATGAAGCATGATGGAAAGCAAAGAAGCGCTGGGGAGAACATATATTGCAAAAGGCACTGAGGCAGAGAGGAAAAGACATGGACGATCACTAGTTTAGCCCATATTACCGCTGGTATGACTACTGCATGAAAAGTAACAGACATTTTTTCCCTTCGTGCCTGAACAGCAGAGGATTTCAAAGCTGGTGTTCCCTCTTACATTTCTGAGGCGCTAGAGTGCAGGACGAAGACGAGGACAGGATGCCACATGGTACTGTTGAGATGTTGTCCTGGTCCCTGCATTAGAACTGACAACTGCTAATGGTCATCTGCTCTCTGTCACTTCTGATGTAGCTGCTGTTCACGCCAGATTGTTATGGTACTAATAGTATTATAATTACCTCAAAACGCCTGAAGATTGTTTACTTGCCTGTGGGTGGGTTCACTGTGGGAGTTTAACCAAATCCAGCAAAAAATTTATGCCATCCCTTGGAACCCCGCAAGCCACTTGACTATCACCGCTACCCTGCTGCTGCTACTGCCACCACCTTCAATTTTGATGTAGTTCCTGCATGTTTCCCTACAATAAATTTGCACTATTTTACTTTACGTCTACACATTTATTATGATTAACCAGTTCCTTTCTGTTGTGTGCTTGCAAACTGTGATAAATAGACCAACTGTCCCAATGCAGATATACCAGCTGGTAGTCATAAACAACTCAAACTCTTACACTGTAAGGCAATGCTGCAAGTCAGCTACAATGCAGGTTTAGGCTCAGGAGTCATCAATCAACATGGTAGAGAAAAGGCTTTTATGTGTGTGTATAAAACTAAAGCATGGTTATATGTGCACATTCATTGCACATATTTAAGTCCAAAATAACAAAATTTAGTAAAAGATCTGCTTATAGAAATTGATGGATAACAGTGATATAAATCCCTTTTTTTTTTTTTTTTAAACTTTTGCACATAATGTTTTGGAAAGCAGCCACTCATCTTTAGCGTTGCCTTCCTCACCAGACTGTAGGAAGAGAGCCCTGTGGCATGCCTGATAAGTGTGTTGAAGGGAAGCAGCCAGATAAGGGTTAGCTTCATCTCCATATGTGACGATACATCTTCATTTAGGGGGAGGACAGGAAGTCTTGACTCGTTCATTAGGTGACATGCCCTGACTTTGTGAATGACGACAGTGCAGAGTGAGCCATACATTAAACACATGCATGGAAATCTGCATTAGCACGCCATATCAAACCCATTAATCAAATTTGCAGACTAGAATACAAGCCTCACTTAAAGCTCAGCTTCACAGTCTCCTTTGGCGCAGAAAAAGTGGGCTAAATCTACTTCTGAGTTGTGTATTTTCAGCTCCTTGGATTTATACTTGTCATCAATTTGTGGATGATTTACTTTATTACTGTAAAAGCTGTGTAAGGAATAGAATGAGAGAGACAGAAGGGAGAACACAGTAACGCTAGGCAGGATCTGCTGCATTCTTCAGACTGCAGAAGGCTGCACAGTGTTGACGTTAGGGCAAGAACTCTGCAGTGATCTAGCTGGACCAGGCTGTAGCAGGCAAACTAACAAATGACTCCCTGAATTGCAATCAAGACCTCTTAGCTCTGACAGCCTGAAATTCTCCTATCATGGTCGCGAAGCTCTTGCGTGCCTTCAGGACCAACGTGGGCCGCATCACTGGAAGCTTTCCCAGGCTATGCTTTCACATTGACGTTCTCAACCGGGGCGTTTTGCAGCAGTTAGGGCTCCAGTATGGCAACTCTTTTCTTGTCACATTGTTACAGCTGATATATTTTCTAGCAAACAAGAAGGTTCACAGAGGGCGCAGGCTGACAGCACTAATTGGTGGATACCCGTTTGTTTGTTCTGGAAGCGTCCGTAATAATAGAAGTGAAATCAAAAGGAGGGGTTGGGGGGTGGAAAGAAAGAACGGTAGGAGTGGTGGACGTGGGTTGAGACAAAAGCATGTGTCACAGTCTTTTGTCTGTTGACTGCGATAAGCATGTTTAGGTGGAAGACCTCAGAGCCAGCTGAGAAGAGCATGGACATAAAGAATGCAGCAGTTCTGTGTTTCCTTCTCCACCATGATGCTGCTAATGTCAAGTCATGTTTGTTAAAGTTGGAAAGATGCTAAATATTAGAATGTTTCTTCGTGTATGTATACACATGCAGTCTGTGGAGCCACTCACTGTTTCATTTCCTGAACAGTGTACATCCATGGTCTAGTTGTTTTTTTTCTAATAACCACTGCTAACGTTACACAAAAATTACAGAGTTAGCCAATCTTCTGTCCCGTAAAGCAGCAAGGAAAAATGGCACCAGAAATTTCTGCACGTCAACTACGACATGAGATTAAAAAAAAAACCAACTAATTTATGTGAGTCATTATATTGAGTTAAGTTGTGCGACCAATTTGTGTTACGTGCATTTTTGGGATCAGTTACCATGAAACTCCAACTTGAGGAAAGGGAAACATCAAACTCATTGCAGTGGAAGAGGCTGCAGTCTTGAAGAAGAAGGTGCGTCAGGTCAGCAGCGCTAGCGAGAGCACGCTTGTCATTTTCTTTGACATTCTCGGGGTTGTGCACAGAGAATTCGTCCCCCAGGTTCAGGCTGTCAACGCTGAGTCCTACTGCACCCTCATTCTGGCTCTATAGTCAGGTTATGGCTCTAGCTTGTATTTAAAGTGAAGACATTTGAGTGGTAGGCAAAGAAGCAAACTATTCTTTTAAATGAAAGCCATCAATACATTGAAAACATACACAGTATAGCAGCCTTTAAATGTTTAGCTCTGGGTACACAAGAAAAAAGAGTTGCCCATAATTATAAAGAGAGATTAAATGCCTCCACAGTCGTCTCAAGGTACTAAGAAATGTTCTTCAACCTGTGTGTGTATTCATCTCCGCTCGTATCGGCAGTGGTACGCCATCTCAGTCACATCTAGTTTTAGACTTTCTATTTGCTTTAGTGCCGGCCACTGCCCCGGGGTTGAGGGAGAGGAAATAACTCAGCATGCTCAGGCAGAGTTCAGCAGAACAAAAAGCATTTGGGTTAAAGTGACACAGTGAAATTCTGTCGGCTCTGCAGCATTATTCCACCACCAAACTACAAAGCTTGCAGCTCGTAGGTCGAGACCAGCTCTTTTTCTCTGAGTAGAAACCAAAAGAAGAAGAGCGAGGGAGGGAGGAATTTCCGTAAAAGCTTCAAATCCATTTTTTTTTTTTTTTTTTATCCCTTTAAGCCATGTTCGTAGATGGTTCATTTCCAGAAAATCTGAAAAATAGTTTTGGACAGCATTTATTGAGAGTGCACTGGAGGCCATGAGTCCACCAAACTCAATTACCAACTGTTCAGAAAATGTTCTATATCAGTAATAGTGATAGTGGGGAACAGGATGGAGATGGTGACAAATCTTTTTGCTGGCTTTCTTTCCAATGATTTTATGTGTGTAACATGTGGGACTGGCACTGTGTTTTGTGTGCTGTTAAAAAATACATAAGATTGTGCCAGAGATGGGAAGCGAAATCAAATTCTCAGCAGTCATTTGAACAAAAAAGAATATTCAATTCGCATGGCGGCTACGGAGAAATGTTTTTCATTTTTCTGTACCTTTCTCCTGCCAGCTGTTTGGTTTGTTTTCCAAGTAGAAACATCATCATTGACTCAGTAATCAACTCCTTCACTGAGGAGAAGTCATCTGATGAGATTTTGGATCCCAACATATTTTGCTCATGTGTGTGTTTTTGTATGTTAGTGCATGTGCTGGTGCTTTCATGTCCATGTAATTTGTGTCTCATCAGCCTTGTGTGTTCAAACAGTGTGTCTTGCTGCTACAAACATTTATTCCCCATTGCGAGTGGATGTCATTAGGGAACAGCGGTGGCAGATTGTTCTGATGAGCCTGAGGATACTGTGCTGTCGGCTGATGTGCAGCATCGAATGTCAATGAGTTTCCATTGCAAGAAGCTGTCCATTTTGGTAAATTCTTTGTAACCAAGTTCATCATTTGACATTTCTGAAATTTGACAAATTTAGTTTGATAAGGCCATATGCATGTAATGTAAATGGTCTTGTGTCACACTTTGCCTGTGACCGTGACAAGAGCACTGTCCAGTTATGTTCTACTTCACTGTCATTATATATCTTTGTCTCATTCAGTGAAATGTTTCTGCCTGAGATTATCCATGAACCAAATGTAGATCATCATATTAGGGAACAAGGTTCAGTTAAGTAAGGCAAACAAGATAGCTTGATTTAATGTTTTCCAAATTTTAAATTTCCACAAAGAAAATAAAGACTCTGAAGTACTGAATGAAATGAAAAATATAGCACGAATTGGAGAACATTGCTAAGATGCTGCAGTTCATGACTTCCGTGCCCTCACTGTTAGTCACAGCCCTGCTAGCTGCCATGTTTGCATGGTCTAGTATCAGCAAAAATCTGAAATGTAAATAACCCTTAAACTACATATATGCTGTAGTTGTCACACGTTCAGATACGAATACACATTTTAGTACATTTCTTTGATCAATATGTACTTGCAGCTAATGTGTCAACTTGTGGGAGACTTATCGCTTGTTACTGATTTGTTAAGGCTAATGTGAAAATGATGTCAGGTTGAAAGAGTGAGGTGAAATTAAATGGCAATTTAATCTGATTATCAAACTAATTTCTCATACCAGGTTTGACATAATTTAACAGAGGCCACTGTGAGGATATTGTTTTGTACTTCCCATTAATTTGTGAAACAAGATGTCACTTCTTTCAGATAACAGTGACTAATCAGTAAATCCAATGATGTGCACTTGACTGTTTTTTGTTTTTTTTGTTTTTTTTTATACTTAGCTTAGCTTAGACATATTTTAAAGCTGGAACACAGCAGTAAAGACTCTTCCAAAAAGCTGAGATAAGCTACATCTTCAAGTTAAAAAAGGAAAAAAGAAAGAACACTCAAATAAATCCCATATTGAAGTGTTTTATGTTCTCACCATTCGCCGTTTTTACCTCTTCTGGTATGGGGAATTCTGTTGGAAGAAAAGTGCAGTATGTTTTTAAAAAACAAACTATTGCCTGAAGGTATTCCAAAGAATCTTTGAGGTTATTAAGTTGAACATTTGAAGTTACTTCTGACCCACTTTGAAGTTTCTTTACCTGGCTGTTGGTGTGACTCCTTGCAGATTTCACCTCGATCTCATGGTGAATCACAGTGGTTACAGTAATTGGGAATGACACTGTTCAGAACCATTGTTTTGAATATAATTATGTTGATGATTTATGTGTCAGACAACCCCCCCCACCCACACACACATGAACACTCACACAGACCCACACGCATACGAATGCACATACTTGCACGAGACAATACCTGAGGGAAATGTGGGTAGACACAAAGAATCACTTTGTGACAATTTATCCATGAATCAAGTTAGAGCCTAGCTCCACCTGTCACAGCATAGAAACAGCGCGGCATTACCTCCCACTAGGCTCTGGGGAGTAGGACTTACAGCAGATGGATGGGCTGATGCAGGAGGGATCTGGTTCATAGGATGGGTTTCTATATGCGGGCCGAGAATATAGGTCAGTAACACATTTACACTCTTTTATAATGTTGAGCTTTTACACCAAGCGCTCCAAATTACGACTCCCACTCTCCCATCACGATCGCTTTGTTGCCAAGGTGATGAATCAGAGAAAGATTTTTTTTTTTTTTTTTTTTTTTTTTTTTTAAAAAAAAGCGAACAGGGAAAACAAGCACAGCTAAACATTTTCAGCTTATTGAAGTTTTTCAAAACACTGACAAGTGTGGAAGAGATACATCTTGTAGATTAATGATGAAAAAAACAAAACAACACCCTTGTTTAGTTCCATCATCTTTCTTATCTCTAACTGCTTTTGGAAAAGAGTAAAGACCACTTTTACATTTTAATTTTTTTTGTCAACATCTAGTTGACAAAAAAAATAGTTTCACAGTAATTCTCAACTTTCTCTTGTGTGCTGCAGGAGAAGGTTGTTTTATGCCGGCTACTTGTAGTGGCACTGATCTCGTTTATACCGTACTGTGCTCACAACAGAAACAAAGTGAGGATAAGGGGGAAACAGGATGGGAAAAGGGAGACAGAAATGAGATAGGGGTTTGATCGATGTAGATGAGTGGAGGGATGGAAAAAGGAGAGGGGCAGCATGGAGGGACAGCGGGAGAGAGGGAGAGAGGGGGCCATACTGCAGTGTTCTGGCTGCTTTCCAAGGGCAGTGTTGCTTCTAGTGAACAAACAAAATACTGGTCTCAGCTAAATATAACATTTCCCTTCCCTGCTTCCCTGCACTAGCCGTCAGAGAGGTGGTAGAGGCAAGAGGGAAGGAGAGAGGTGTGTGTGAGTGGAGAGGATGTTCTGTCGCTGTGCAATGCCCTCTGACCTGCAAGAAGCCACCTGAAGCAGAGTGTAGCGTTAATAACACGGAGGTCAGGATCTGCTCCCCCGTTTGATTACCTCTTGGGTTTTCTTCCAGCATGGCACCTTCCTCATCTCCCTCTCCTCTGTCACTCTGTCCCCTCTTCTGCTCCTATCTCCATTCCCCTCTCCTGTCCCCATTTTGTTTATCATGCATGACAAACGGCAAGGATGAGTCCCTCTTCCCCTCTTTCATTTTCTCCTGATGCTGCCTTTACATTACGCTCTCCTTCCCCCTCTGGCTCCCTCTCTCTCTTTCTTATCTCAGTTTGTTTCTTTCTTCAACCAACACAAATGCAGAGTGAAAATGAACAACCGGTGCCGCCGATGGACATTAATAATTTACAGGGCAGCCAGTGCAGCAGGAGAATGGAAATTAAACATAGGTAGCCCATGCATGAGAGTCAGGAAGCCAGCCATGCATGACCTGAGTGATGTGGGTAAGCGTGTGCATTGGGTTGGCGAGAAAATTATTCAGACACACACACACACACACACACACACAAACACAGTCTGCAATGTTTTATAATTACAGCGAAAGATATTGCAATTTAACTCCCCACAGGTATTTGTTAGAGACCAGGACAAATGCTCACAGCGGCTTCTTTCTCAATTGGTGATTATCTTCAATGAGGTTGCTCTAGTCTGGAGACAAATGCACACTGCTTATTTTCATTTCAACTTCGCCTGGAAAGCTAACGGCTGCCAATTTACTCAACCCCAGCGCTTTTGTGAACTGTATGTGCACATCTGTACGGTCATCCCACGCATGTTTGTATGTTTCCTATGAGCATTTTTTTTTTTCTGTGAAGCAAAGGCTCCTAAGTTCTTCAAAGAACCCAACAACATGAGAAGGGAGGAAGCCTGAAGTTGGTGGCTAGAAGGATTGGAGGCTTGGTGTTGCTTGACACAGGCAAACATAACAGTAGCTAGACTAGAGGCTTTGCCTGGCAAAAAGTTGGCACCCCTCCTCAGTACACAACTCCAATCCAGCCTGACTTTTTTATGTTGGGGAAACCTTCAGGTGGGGATCTACAAAGCTGGTTAAGTTTCAACGCCATCGGCAACACAAATGAAGCATAAATCCCTTCAGGAGAAGAAAACTAGGAGCGGCAAACTTGTTTAGCATTGCTGTCTGTCCAGTTTCACTTTGCTGTCAGTTCAGCGGCAAGTCAGGTCAATATTTTCCCCCCACCTACACAATGCCAAAGGAAAATAAACACGCTGATTTCGAGATGTTAGCAAGCACAACGCTGGGGTAATTTGTCAGAATCGAATCACCAGATGGCATTCACTGTGAATGTGTTGATCAGAGTTAAATTGAGCCCAGGAAACACTCATGGCAGGCTGCCGCCACAGGAAGGGCTAGATTAATCAGGGGTAGGAAATTCACACCTCCTGAGTATGTCAACCACTTCCTGTCTGCAGACAAATACACAGGGAGACAGACAGACGCTCCGCCACCCTCCGGCTGGCCATGACACGCTATGCAAATTGACATTTCTGCGTATATAATAGACTTAATAATGAAATACTAATGGTATTTTGAGCTGCCGTCTCTCCTTTTGATGTGCTCTGAGTAGACAGTGCAGAGCCTGTGACCTCCAGGTGTGAACGATGATATTTAGAGGGACAGCGCTAACCTCCCTCAGAGCCTGACATCCTTATACCATGGATGGAACAAATTGCACTATAAATCAAAAAGTCTCCTGAACACTTGGGATATATCCCTGGCACTATCAGAAGCACCTCTTATGAAGTGACAAAGCATGTAAACAATGCATTTGGAAGATAATTCCCCAATGTATTTCAATTTCATATACATTGCCATATATATGTCATGTGTTCATTCAAATCAAGATCATAGTTATTTGGTTTCAGTTGACCTCCAGGCTACTAGTAGAGTGATATATCTAATACTGTTACCAGACACTGTCATCCACATAACCAGAGACATCGTCCTATGACACTGGTGACATTTGTACAGCTTAACGGCCTCACTATGTGACCTGGTCTATGCAGCGGTTAGGATATCAGCAAGGGGAAATCATTTCATACTCACATTCTCAGGGATCATGCACTTTGAGCTCCTTTCTATGACAAACCATTCTGCAGTTTGTGTCCTAAATTTGTCATTGCTTCTGATTAGGTAATATTTTTTTTTCAAATCTGTTTCTAGATCATCAACTGTGATAATACAGCCATGTCTTAGGAAACATAACTTGGAAGAAATAGTCAAACTTTGAATTTTCCAACATGCTAAAGCAGTATAGGTGACTAGAATACTTTAGGGGGAGTGGTGGTCAAGTGGATAAAGTGGTGAGCCCCACAACCTGGAGGCAACCAAGACGCCGGTTCATATCCAGGCCAGACCAGATCAGAGGTCAGCACAGAAGACGTGAGAGGAAGAAACCTCAACCGCGACCGCGACTGTGAGATCTGCATCATCTGGCCACCACTTTGGGCCCTTGAGCAAGGCCCTTAACCCCCACTAGTTGCTCCCCGGGCGCCTTAACAAAAAGTGGCTGCCCATTGCCAGCATGCATGTGTGTGGTGTGTGTGAGTTGTACATGCATGTTGTGGGTTAAATGCAGAAGTCAAATTTCCACTTGTGAATGGTGGGGTGGATCTTCCTTGTGGACAATAAAGTGAATCTTCTTCATCTTCTTCTTCTTCTTAATTTTGTATATCTGAAGGGTTTGAAGGGTTATGTTCATTCATTTAATATTTCTAAAACCAAAAACACAATTTAAAATTTGTTTTCTCGGTTTGTGTGATCTTAACCATTAGATGCAAAGGTTATCATGTCCAGCTAACCAGCTTATGCCTGGACCCTACAGGTTATTTAGCAGTACCGCAAGACAAAGGACATAGCTGCCTGCCTTTTTTTTAACCCAACTTGGACCTGAAAAAAATGGAATTTCCTTTGGCACGAGCATGCCTAGTGTAAGTGAATGGTCATGTGATATGCATTTTCAGCCAGTTAGCTAATATCTGATACGGATCTTAAATGCTTGTCTGGCCAGCCTTTGTTTAAGCTTTACAATTCTGTTTTAACACAAATCATATTAGTCATGACGTAGCCTTATATGACTGACTGCTATAAAATCTTACGCATACATTCTGAAAATACTTTACTATGCTGTGTCATCAAAACGTTTAAACATAAGGCGCATTTAATTGTTTTCCTTGCAAATCAGCTGCTTTACTAGACTCATCATATGGTCATAAGTGGGATATTCTCGCCACATTTGCATAGCGTTTTACAGATCCTTAGAAAAATTTAACAACCAGCTATGAGATAAAATGCCTTTTGTGGCTTGCAGTTTGCTAGCTTATCGGAGTGGAATCTTGGACACTGACACAATGGTTGAGTGGCATGTGTGACATCCACAGGCACAGGTTAGTGCACGGGTGTAGTCAACAGCTGCCCACACACTGCAGTAAAAGTGTCCCCCCCCCCTGTTCATTTCAGGAGCAGTCACTCAATTTTACATAAGTAGTTGGACATTTATATATCAGATTAGAACAGGGACCTAAATAGAAGGGTGCAGGTATGAGTAGATAATACTGTAATAAATGCATTTGCTTCAAGCAATAAACAAGAAAAAGATGAGTAGCCAGTCCAATTTGCAGTTGTTGTGATGCTGTTTTTCCATCTGAAGCAGATTTGTTTAGAAAATTCATATATCCACTGCTGATTCATGTCTGATTGTGCCATGCTAGAAGTGGGTTCATGGTGAAGCTGGTTGTGCAGAAAAGCTGAGGGTTAAAAGAGCAAAGGCGGAACAAAACATACATGAACAGCTCCCTTGTCAGTGTAATGTTTGCCTCATGAGTCATCAAAACATAACTGCCTATAAACAATGAATTTTTCATAAGATTTAAATGGCTCGCTACAGAAATTTTAATTGAGTTGCATCAGCCACAAAGCAAAGCACGCAAAGCAAAAGTCTATTAGAATTCCATTCCCCATTATAAGAGTCTATTAAAGTAAACAAGGACTCATAACCTTCATGCCTTCTTACTCTGGATATCTTATTGTTTCGCACTCTGTGTAATGCCAGCCTCATTCTGCCTCTCCACAGGTCTTTGGCCTTGGCCTCTGTCGTCAGTTGCGTGGAGAATAACACGCGCTTGGCTTCGTTCCATAATTCATTTTGGGAAAAACAGGTGTCTGGCCTCGTGTTCACCCCCCCCCCCGCAATGGGGTGGCTGCTGCCTTCAGGCAGAGTCACCGTGCTTCCATCGTCTCTATCTCTCTCTTTCACACACACATACACACACATATTGGGAACAATGCCAGATTGCACACTCATATGCAAATATGTAAACATGCATGCCTGCATGCACACATATCTATGCAAGCACTCATAAACATAACTCTCTGGCTGGCGCTAGGCCACATTTTTCTGGCAACAAAGGTTATTTGAACAGAAACACATTTTAATTACCTGGGCTCATGTTGCATAGAATATAAATATATGCAATTTTATTAGAAGAAAGAGATATATTAGGTTGTAACCAAGTTTTACTAATGTTAAGACTAAAAATATTCCTCCAGAACATATCATCTCAGTTTATGTATTTTATGGCTTTGGAATAATCCATAACTGTATATCACAGTGCACAATACCACACATGTCATGTAGCAAATTCCACCCGCCATGATGGGAAGCATATTTCTATGAGACTGTAAATAACATCCCCTGTAGAGAGCCTGGCCGAGTACATGCATTTCATCTCCATCCATAATTCATTACCAGATGTTGGTTTATATTGGTTTCCAGGTATCTGCAAGGACTCTGTGGAGATTGCAACATCCCTGTGGTTTTTGGAGTCATTTACTCTGCTCCTCAGTGACGGCACACAACCGCTTGCAACACAAAATGTATAAGCTGCCAGAATCACCACTGAGAACATTCTTGTTTGGACAGTTTATGATTTTACAGCATTAGTAGCGTGACATAGGCATCAGTTCTACAATCCTCTCGGCCCGTTTCTTTGTCCCTTTTGTTTAAAAAAAAAAATAAATAAATAAATAAAAGCCAAAAAAACCAAACAAGATCAAAGTGAGAAGTAGAGCAGTGTGCTTGTGCAACATTGCTGGGATTAAGAAGAAGCATCCTGACAATATCAAAATGTCCCTTAACCAGCCAAACAGAGAGATGCTGGCACACCGCTGTCTTGTTTTAAAGAGTTTTCGTCTTTGAAGTGAGGGGTGTTGTAGGGTGGTGTAGGGTTTGGGGTAGGGGGGTGGGCTCTGACAGTGAACACAGAAGATCTGTGAAGACAAAAGCTCCTGGTGACAAAGTGTGTTATTCTAGGCGAGCTTCTGCGAATCCATTTGAACGCCCACTCTGACACCTACGGGCTGGCTCATCCATAGCCAGATCAGGTCCCTCGCTCAATCCATTACCTGCTGCTCGGAATGGATGGCGGCAGATTCCCGCGCTGAGGCCGCCATTATCAAAGAGAAATGGAGGGACAGAGGGACAGGGAGAGATGGAGGGATAAACAAAAGAGCAGCAAGGGTATAAAGGATGAAAGCAAGAGAGACCAAAGGATGGAGGGCATGAAGATAAGGGGTGAGAGGGTTAGAAAGATGAATTAGATATTGGAATGCTGAAAAAAATAGAATTAAAAGAGAAAATGGCAGAGTAGAGCAATATAAAACCAAAATCTTTCTTCTGGTCATTCTTTGGTTTGAAATATTGTCACAAGCTTCTTATTTGTCAAAACTTAAATGTTTTTTCAAAGAAGTAAATTCTCTTTACCAATAAACTGGGATTTGATGTAATTATAAATAATAAATATGACAAATTCAGCTACTTACCGCAGAGTTAACTGTATGACAGCCGGACTATATGAAGCTATTGGAAAGGGTTAGAAACTGTTTGTGCTCATGCTGACCTCAAGCCACCATGGCACCATCGTCACACTTTGGTATCTGAACACAGTGAGCCACTTTCCCAGACGTGATGAACCAAACTCCCACGCAGCCGCTCTGACAGAGAGAAACTGTAGTATTAGCTGTGTTCCCTTGCGGTGCTCGGCTTTAATCTGTGTTTGGCCAGCTGTCTCTGCAAGTTCAGGTAGTAGTTTGCCACCGAACAAAGTGGATCAAATGAAGGAAATGAATTAAATAAGTTCTGACCAAGACATCCTTGGTGCATCTTTTTGGAAGCTGTTGTAAAGGGAGATACAAATGGGAGCTTGAATCCAACACAAGTGTCTTTCTCTGAGAAGCGGGACAGGGGGAAGTCACTCCTTCTTTTTCTGTCTCTCTCTCTTATACAGAGTTGCCATCCTCTGTCTTTTTCTCCAATCCCTCCAATCCCTTCCTCTTGACTGCCCATGTCACATGGGATTATGGCCACATACACCACTGGATGTTTGTATCGCAGAAAGACACTCGTGGTTGCTGAAGAAAAAATACTAAGCTCATACTTTCCCTTGGTTTGCATGTTGAGACAGCAGATTTTGTTGTTGTTTGCTGTTCCAGACCTGCGTGATGGGACACTCCCGAAGCAATTATGTTGCATGATTGCAGGAAAATTTCCACTTTGTGATTATAACAGTAAGAAATAGGCCACCTGATCCTTGTGTTTTGGGTTGAAACAAGTTTAGCACTTTGATACGCTGATTTGTATCTGAGGCAATTTCAATGAGTGAGTATATTAGACAGTAAATACTGCAGAAACATACACATCTTTTGCAAAATTCTGTTTAGACCACCTCCAAACAGCAACAACAGCAATTAACTTAATTAACTGGATCTTGATGAAGAATCAACTTAAACTAAAGATGGGAAAAGGATGGATGGAGGTGTAAAGTTGTAATGCAGTTTGCGTGCTAGACTGAGAAAAGCCCACTAATGGTTCACTAACAGATTCAGTCCACAGAAAAAAAGGCCTGAATACTTCATCATGCTTTCTCCTAACGAAACATTTGCTTGTTTTCCATCTGAGCTAGCACCGGCCGTACCTCTGTGCAACCACGAGTACACAAGCCTTCTGTGCAAGTGGAAAATCAAACAAAAAACACTGCATCTCCTCATGACTGAAAGGTTGGCAATTTAAAAAAAATCAGTGATGATGAGAATTGTTCTTTAACCACTTCTGTTGGCTCCTGCTCGCCAACGCTCTGGTGGAGATGGTCATTGTAAAACTGGAGAGGACTATATTTACACTGGTGTAAAGGGTGAATCTGCTTCACTGTGTTACAAGTGCTGGAAAAAAGCAGGAATACATGCAAGGACAGACATAAAATAACACAAGGACAGACACAATTTCATGCAAAAATGTCGCAATAATGGTTAAAAAGTAGTTTGATTGTGGGACAATACGAGGTTTCTGAGGTAGAGGTTTCAAGTCTGTGCCTGTCCTGTATTTCTGTAATTATGTAAATGTAAGTACTTCAGTAGAGTAACCACAGTAATGGATAAAAAAAAAAAATGGATAAATGGCATTTTTGGCCTGCCAGCAACAGATACAGAAGTTATGGAATAATGAGGCTGGAGGGAGGGGTGGCAGACAGGGGTATATTAATGGTGTCCTAATTAGCCTCTATGCTTTGAATGCTTAATATTAGTGTATAACTATGCAAACCAAGAGGCTCTAAAACTCTTCATCAGCAATCCTTTTAAAAAAATCTTTATGTGCAAGTTTCTTTGTGAGGGAGCGACTCTTTCCCTCTCTCTCCCTCTTTTTTTTCTCCAATTACAATATTCATTCTGTATTGAAATTTGGCCTTGTTATTGATTGGGTTCGAGCAGATAATTAGCTTGCATCTCATCATTGCCACAACGACTTATTTACCCCCAAATAACAATAGAAGACTGACATGCCTTATTATGTCTGGCAGCCAAGAGGGCACGAGGTTTGTCATTAATTTGTCAAACCACTTAACACAGAAGTGATACATGCATGAATAAACGGTTTTGGAGATGGGTATGTTGGTTTGCTGTCTTTTGCGATATCATATTCAGACTCCATTGTTTTTGTCTTAAGGAGACCATGTGCAGCCTCCTGACAAGAAACTAGGGTACATGTTGTTCCAAATGGAAGTGTCTTAACCACTACATCATCTCTAGACACCTGAAAAATACTTCTACATTGGCTCTTGGCTGGGGTATAAACTTATCAGACCTGAATATATGCTGTCAAAGGCGAAAAAGTGAAGGCCAAGCCCTGAGATTGTACAGGGCAATTCAATTACTGCAGGCTGTTGTCTAATGGAGAATGAACTAACCAGGCAAGGGGTTACTTTGGGATGGCTCTGCTGACTACTGCCTCTTGTCTACATGATCTAATTTACTAAGACACACAGCTATTGATTGGCTTCTGCATGCCAATGGAGGAAAACCTTTTTAAATGCGCTTTTGCAGTTTGCCATCTGGCAGAGGCTGAATAATAAGTTATAGGAGAGCTGGTATAAACAATATAGGACATGAACACATTCAAGCACGAGCGCACGCACACATGTGGTGTGCACGTGTTGCTAGGTAATTTTCTTATCGCTGTAAGCCATGATGACCAAATTGGCTGGGGCTTCAACTACATGGGTCAATAAGAGCAATCAATGGCTTCAACTGTGATAAGAGAGACGGGCAAAACAGATTTTTGCATTTCTGTAATCATGACTTCTCTTATCTGGTGGTTTAACAAGAGGGTCAAGAGGGTGAGCACCTCCAAACAATACCATATATGCACCAGAACAATATTTTGTTTACTATTTCTCTCCTGCACGCCATTCCTATCCTTCCCTCCCTCCCCATTTCCAGCTCAAAGCTGTGGACAACAGTCTTATCTAGTGCTGCCTCGCTGTCAGCAAGAGTGGTCTATTTTGGGTTTTATCTTGAGCAGAGGCCGGGCCGGAGCTGTGGGTCTGAAGCCGAGCTGTTGCACCGGGAGATAAGGCAGACAGGGACACTGTAACCTGCGTGTCTGTGGTCAGGGTGGGAATGGATGGAGCCTGCTCCACAATCAAACAGCTTCCTCTTTGCGCTCGATGGATCGGATCAGGATCACACAGCTGTGGAGGCAGCTTTACAAGCCTCTTTAAAGGCAGTTTGTTTGAAAGGCCAAGGCAAGGTTTGTTGAAGCCTGCAGGTATAGTCTACCAGAATAGTGTTGCACCGTGGTGAATATCAGCACAGATCTGGATGCAGGATTTATTCATTCTCCTATCTGGATGCAGAACATTAACTACAGTGAAACTTTGAAACTTGCCTGTATTTCCCTTAAGCAGGCTTCAGGCTTGAAGTTGAACATTTATTTAACAGTGTCTGTTTAATATGTTTAATATAATACACATATTTACAATTTCATTGACTGGTCTACCTTTCATAAACGATATTACTAAATCCCTCCCCTACAGAGACATGATCCAATCATAGTTCAGCAACCGTAACTTGCCACTGCAGGCTTATTATGCATGGGATTTCTCAGTATACCAAAGCAGTTTGCATAGCACTCTTGTGATAGTGACTAAGAGTGAAACTTGACATACAGAGGGTTTGAAGGGTTATGTATTTCTTTGCTTTTTTCCCAAAATCAAACTCCATAGCAGTGAATTTATAGTCAGCCAGTGAGTTGTGAGCAGCATGCCCTTCAAACTAGCTTGTTAACTAATATGTGACAGCAGTTCTTGATATTGCTTTTTATATATAATAGAAAGGTACACCTAGCTGTTCTGTTAGCCAAACTCATCACTCAAGAAAGTGTTATTTTGCCAGTTGGACTTTTATGATGTGGTCTAATTAGTTAGTCCACATCGTAAAACCATTTTGTCTCATAAAAGTGATATACGTTGTTTAATGAAGCATAAGTCTTATCTCCAATACTAGTTCAAGTTTTGCCATGGAAAAATATCCAAACTGTTACTTTTTTCATTTGCATTTCAATACTACACAATAAAACACCACTTTCCTCACATTTTTCCTTATGCACTATTGTACTACAATACTAGGGCTAATAAGCAAATCTGCAATACAAGAGCAATGCTGCTCCTTAATTTCCATATCTTCTGCATGGATCATTAGAGAAGATACTTTTTGCCAAGGACATGTAGTCTTAGCCCCAGGCTTTTAACATGATAACGTGCCTGTAGCTGTCAAGGGCATGTTGAAGACCCTTTCAATGGATTCTCACTGGAGACGTCATTACTAACTAGTTCATGGAGGAATGGAGCAATAATATTAGCTAGCTAGCTAGCTAGAGCTAACAAATTCGCTCTTGCTGTCTAGAAATTCTTAGGTCAACCTCTGGAGAATTTCACATGGTTACTATTATCATTTGTAGTTATATATACAGTGACGTGTGAGAGCAGAAAGCTTAGCAACAACGAAGTTGTAACAATAGTAATTAATGGAACAAGACTTGGTCACATGGGGAGTACAGACAACCCAGTTGATATGGGGCTTGCCGTGTATACCAGAATGCAGCATGATCATAAGGAGCTAGGCTTGCATATAATTATGTAAGTGAAAAGGAAGAGATCTATGGATTGGTTTATGCTAATAAAGTACAAGTCCAATTCGTCCAATTCCTGGACCTGGCCTGACATTGGAGATGCAGTCGAGCAAGAAAAGAGAAAGTGAGGCCAAGTCAAAAGAGAAAAGTCCATGGAGACACTCAGGCAGCCTCAGCTTATAGCTTGCACAACACGATGCAGTAAGACTGCAGATGAGAATATGTCTGTCTGAGGAGGGCGTGGGGGGGTTGGGGTTGGGTGGCAGAGAAAAAGATAGAGAGGGAGAGAAACCAGATGAGACTAGTCAGAAATGCTCAAACTCTCTTCCACTGATCGACACACTACCTTAGCCTGACAGTTTCATTTTCAAAGCCATTGTGTGCCAATGTGCCAATGCGCATTATCAGCCACTGCCAGTTTGAGTATCAACTCTGCCCTCCCCATATGAAAACCCCAGCAGCAAATAAATAAAATACCACCCTGAGGCTTTTGAGATTCACATATTTACTTAAACACTCTTCTCCTTGCTTTGATTACCCTGTCCTGTGACTGAATTGTCACAAACATAATTCAGCTCTGCTCCACACCATGTTTTGAAAGCCGGAGTTATCACTTCGTAAGCCAACATGACATCTCCCTTTGTCCATGCTCTGTGATCGCATTCACAGTTCCTCTGAGGATTTTTTTTTTTTTTCACTGAATTGGTAGTTGTTATTTCGGTCCAGATGACTCAATTATGCATGGGCTTTATTTTCAGCGTTTGCTCAGTGGGTTCGAGTAAGGGCAGACAGCTTACAATCAGAAAACATACAATGAACTGACAGTACTGACGCTTCATTGAACCGCTTCAGTGTTCCCAGAGAAGTACCAAACAGAAGCAAGCAAGTGTAAACCACCCTGGGAAGAATTTCCCCCCATTTAGCTCGGGGTTCATTATCTATTCTATCAGTCTGCAAGACACTGTACAATAAACCGCAAAGCTGTGTAACTTTAGTTCTATCTTGAGGTTCTTTCTCTGTTTGATAGGGAAAAACACTAATGTTGCTCAGGGGCAACACTGCCGAAGCACCATACTGGGACTCGGCTATCCAGTGCAACTGAACCAAATAGGGGCAGTTTAAAGCAACGCTTTATGAAAACGTCTCATGTTAAAAGTAAAAATCACAATAACAATGGTGATTTGAAGATTCATTGTGGTTTCAGTTTTATGACAACACTGGCAAAAAGTAAAACCCATAGCTATCCAGGTTAATCAGATTCGGGTCACAGTCCTTCATAATGCTCATTTCCTCAAAATGCTCCATTTTTTTTTTTTTTTTTTTTTTTTTTCTCCACATTTTCAGCTCACTTTCAGTCAAAAAAGGAGGAATTTTGAAAAGTTATTGGTTCAAAAACAGTATCTTGAAAAGACACTGTTTTTGAACCAATATGTGTTTAACCCTAATTTACAGAGGACATGCTTCATTTCAGCAATGCTGGAGGCCATGCTTATGGCTATTTACATCTGGAAGCTTACCAGTTGAGCTGCTGCTGTTGTCTCTTATTAGCCACCGTGCAACACCACTGGGACAATTAGGTTACACATCAATGAAGAGCCTGTCTCTACCACGCTGACCCCTTTATCTCATGCTTGCAATGGAAGGGATGTGCTGTTGTGCATTCCCAACAGTGCGTGGTGCTTTGAAGATAAAAATATTTCAAATTTCAGCAAAAAGATGGCACGCTTCAACATGGTTTTCAATTGTTGCTAAGCAACAACAAGAGCCAAGACCAGCACTTCCTCTGTTTGGTGCGGTTAGCTTAAAAACAGGTCCCTTGTGGACAAAAACATCTTGGTGTGCTGCTCAAGTGAATATTAGTTGTCAAGGGTCTGAGTGTACCAATTAATTCGTTTTAACCATCCTGCTGCCACCTGGGATTCAAACTTTCAACATCTGTGTCATAAATTACCCCAAAACCCTTTTCTATTTAGGTCCAGTGACAACTATGAAAAATGAAATACACAGATGAACCATAATCAGATGTTTTTGACCCTTTTGAAACTGATCTCAGATGCAACATGTTTTCACTGCAGCCAAAGAGGCTTTATCTGCAGGACCCTCCTCCATTACTATGCATGTATTATCCAGTCACCTCCATGTCAGGGAACAATGAGATCAGAGCGCTGGATGAGTAGGTAATCATATCAGTGACACACCACAGCCCTCAGCTGCTGAACAAAGCTGCTGATGGAACTGATTACATTAACACTACAATCCCCGCAGTATTTTATGTAATGTTTCCCGACTAATCCCACACATACAAGTCTGCTGTTGACACTTTGGAAGTTTTCACTCATATTGTTGTAACCCTATGTTTACACACATAACTGGAACACAGCAGCTGTTTTACAGGTCTAATTTACAGGTCTAGCCCTTAAAGGCTGCCATGTTTTTTTACACCCCACTATACGTAGTAATTAGAGGTAATGAATAAAGTGCTAATGCTTAAAGCTAATTCATGCAACAAAGTTCTCTTGGCCAACACTTTGTCATACAGCATTTTTTGTGTACAAAGTTGAGTGTTGTTGCTATGCAAACACTAAGTACTGAAATAACATCTCACTCTTTACCACGCACCAACTGACATTACCATCACAGCAGCAGATCTTAAAAAAAGGTTAATTCTTATGTATAGTATGTTTATGAAATGTAAACTAAAAATTAGAGTGAAGCATAACTGTATTTTTATGAATGAACACATCGATAAAGCTTCAGCTGTCCACTCTGCGCTCTCTTTTAGTTTCACCAAAATAAATGGCTGGTTTTGCTGGCAAACAGCACTGATATGACCCAGTGTCCACTGAGATAATTGGAGTGAGTGATCAGAATTTCTTCTCTAATTTAACCAGGGAGAACTTTCCTGTGATCCATAATGCAAAACGTATGAACTCAAGTAGCTAATGCACCATTTTAAAGAAATGAGTCTTCTAGAGAGGTTGACAGTTCATTCATTGTCGAAGCTCCAACCTCCAGATATTATTATTTATAGCAGCAAAGTGGCAGGTTTGCAACCTAAAAGATATTTTCAGTTCAGTTGCACTGATTATTATATTAATCTTAGCATCATTAGTGCTGTAATTATTACATACAAGGTGTGTCTGGTGTTTTCCTGGCTACTTTTATCCTGGCATGAATGCCAGTTGACGAACCTTGTATTAGCGCTGTAGAACTGTAGAGGCAGCAAACATGCGCACCCCTATCAACAGCAGCTGATGTTGATGGAGACCCAAACTATTCAAAATTAAATACATGCACAATACTAGCAAATAAATTTTCATATGAATAAATATAGAAAACTATTTAATGTCCCATAAAACTGTGAAATAATCCAATAAATTGATAAAACGCAGCTCATATAATGCAATGTTGTTTTTCATTTGGCTTCTTTTCGCAATAAGAGTTTATTGCAGGTCATTTTTATTCCAATCCTCTTGCTGTCAGGCCAGCCAGCCAGCTAATCACTTAGCTTGACTGACAGAAGACTTGAGTCATGAAAAGTAGCATTATGAAATAACACAGCCATTGAAGGTACAGCGACGCTTAAAAGAACTGTCAATATAAATGCAAAAAAATACCTACAACTAAACTGAGTACTACTGAGCAATTCATGTTCAGGAATATATGTTACATTACATTCATTACGTGATCATGTGATCATTTCATTATATACATTAGATGTATGATTATTGTTCATGTATTTAATTCTGAACATTTTGGCTTGCCATAGAAGTCAAGTCTGCTTTAGTCTGAAATAAACAACATAAAATGATTGTACTGTGATAATAACAAGTTAAAACTGATTATTTCAGATTAAGCTATGTTCTGTTCCCTTAACTAATGGTGACACTGTTTTGTAATAACAGCCTTTACTGCATTCCCATTGAGAAGAGTGAAAAGCTTGAAGTGACATATTGTGATGAAATAATAGCTCCAACATATTGCAAAGCACAAAGCCAATGATTATTAACAAATTTAAAACACAATATCAGACACTGAAGTAGATTGACCCCATGTGTCAGAGAAACATGTATTTAGCTCCTGCTATAAAGGACAATTATCCATCTATTTTCTATAAAAGTGTATCATTTGAGGTCAGCAGGCTCCAGTTTATCCCAAAATGCTTTTTTTAACTACTGTATACCCAGCATGATAATGTGCTTGTGTTTATGCATAACCCGACCATGCATGCATGGCTCTGTAACAGGGGTTATATAATGCGTAATTACAGAGCAGCGATACAATTGTTTAAAGATGCATTCTCACCATGTTAAGTGGTTGCTATGCTAACTCATGTGGTAACCAGGAAGCTGTGAGCAGTGAGTTGTTTATGCAGTAAGCAGGGAAGAAAATCCTGGCAAGAAAACCCTTTTAGGAGTTATTTCTAAAACATCACACAAAGTTCATAAATGTCACACACACACACACACACACGGCTGAGGAGAGAGGCTGCCTGGCTGGAGAGGATTTAGCTTGAGTTGAACATTTGCTGTTTTCAGCTGCTTCTCTCCTGAGCTTGGGGCAAAATTGTAAAGTAATATCTTCTAAGAAGTAATCTTAGACTGAAGAAGCGATGAGAGAAAAGGAGATGAGGAGGAGTTCCTTTTCATTAGCTGGTCTGCCAGAAGGTTCATAGTTCACAGCTCTGTGTCTTCTTAAGAATTAAGATTTTGGGAACAGCCATTTAAGGTTTATCTTCTGATATCAAGAGGCCAAACATGACCCTTTTCTGGTGGTTTCTGGCAGGGATGTGGATGAGGAGAGGCTCAGCAGGGAAACAGAACTCAGGAGGATGACAGATTTGGTATAATAACTAATAGCGGTGACTTGCAGTTCACCATACTTGTGCCTTAAAAATCATGCTGATAAATGGACGTTCATACCGGGCGGGGGGTCAAAACAGACGACAGCTCATATCTGCCTGCGTAGCATGACAGGGACTTTGACAGGTTGCAGTTAAGATTTGTAAGTGCCACAATATAAAAAGAATTAGATAATTGAAAAAAACAACTATGAACAAGTACAACAATAAATAGAATAATCCGTTTTTCCCATTGTATATTCAATTTCAGGTGTGCACAGCAAGTAGCTAATACAAGCAGAGCATGATTCCATCAATATCAGCTAAATATCAATACATATCAGCTAAATGAATTCCTTCTCTCATACACATACTGAAAACAGAAGCAAATGCAATGGTGCAGTGGTGCATCTGGGCTGCAGGTTTTCTTGCATTATATGAAGTGTCTGAAAGCATTTCGCCCCACATAGACTGGGAGACCGAGTGACTGCAGGACTGGCTGCAGTGACTCAGAAGGAAACTTTCACAGCACTGCGCTTTGAGGGGCCATGTGCTGCTGTTGATGACTAATGATGACGGCTCTGTGCTGCTTTGCTCTGGGGCCATTTTCCTGTTTCAGGACTATTTTGCAGCTCTCCAAACACCATGCAAAGATGCAAAAATGCATCAGGGAATGTTTGATGCAAAGTGAGTAGGTACACCTCGTCAGATATGGTAGTTTGCCATTGAGGATCCAGCAGGGCAGATAGATGCTTGTCCAGAATGTAAAGTAAGCACACGTGCAACAAAGGGAAATACACAAGCACACCATGCTACAAAGCATTGATTTATACAGCTTGCACTTTGTGCAGGAATATGGTAAGCCTATAAGTTGCGCAAATACCAACACTGTAATCAGTGTCTGAGAAGAAAGCTATGTAGCAAATATAATTCTTCAAGAGGAAAATTGGACACAGAAGGTAGAAAATTACTTTTTCACTGGGGTGACCATGTTTACAGTAGAAAGAAACATTTTCTAGGCAAGCTGCTGGGCCACTTTGTTCCAAAACATCACTTCAGAAGTTTGTGATTACAATAAAATAAAAAAAAAAAACATAAAAGAAACTAAACTCAAATGCAACTTATTTTCCTTCCCTTGCCCCCCAGCTCGGCAAGGATGTAGCACAGATTTAGAGATGATGCCTGCAGATATGCATCCTTATAAGTTCAAATAAAGAGCCTTATGGGGAATGGAGGCTCACCTAGGCTCATTCTCTAGATGAAAATGTTACTTGCAGAGGCAACAACAGCAAAAATAAACCCATTCAAATAATGGTTTAACATTCAGCTCTTGCCTATAGCCAAATTAAATTCTTATCCAACACAACAAAAGTCCTTATTATCATTTTGTGCTGTGCAGAAAATGTTTGATTTGTTACAGCAGGTTATCTCTATAATTAGCACCAAAAAGAAGATGAATCATCCCGTTCCCACACGCGCTAAAAGATAACAGAAACACTGTCTGAGTCAAATATACTCTTCTGAAAATGATACGAAGCACGAAACAAGCAAAACTGTCCATCTCAATGAGCCATTTAATCCTGTATTCGGAGCCCAAACTCAGCAGCTAGTGTGATCTCACTGTTTGTTGTATAATTTGATAATTTGGTGTTTCCAAGGCAACTTAATTTAGCAGATTTCCCTAGAAGTGATCTGCCTTATTTTGCAAAAAAAAAAAACAAAACCTCTTCAAAGCAGCGACACTGCCTTGCAAACATGGTAATTAGCCTTTCTGTGTGGAGATGCTCCTGTTTCTTTGAAAAGGGATGAGGGAAATACATACGCATGCGGCTAAAGCAACAAATGGACAACAGAAGTGCAGGTGACACGACTATCAGTCAAGTCAGGCGTCATCAATCAACACGGCCATCAACGCTGCTTGACAAATTAAGATGGATGTCAAAAATGTGGTTGCATCATCACATTGATTTTGCTCCCCAAATGGAGCATAAATGCAGTGAGTTTCAAATGTGCAGTCTTCGGTTAGAAACTGCAGCCTAACACCTTCTCAAGGCCCCTTTTCAGCCGGAGCTCACAAACACATCTGTCTGTTACCTGTCAGCTATGCAAATACGGTGAATTAAAAATTTGCAAAGCATTAATTCTTCTACCTCTCTTGGTCTGAGAGCCAGAGAGAGAGAGATGAGGAGTTCTGCTTCCTCCTGCTCTCCTCTCTTCTCTTTCAATATCATAAACAGCAGAGACACGGGCGGAGAGGAGGAGGAGGCGAGGGCTCGCTAGACCGAGCCTTTGTGAGCATGACGGGCCTGACTCACGAGAATGAGATGTTTCCAAAAATAAAGGAGGGAGGGAGTTAGAGGGAGACAGAGAGAGGGAGAGAGAATGTGCTGAACAGGCTGGAACACAAGAAAACGAGTGGATTAACTCCCTCCCCACCCCCACCCCCACTCCCTTTTCCAAAAGCCCTTGGATTCATCACAAAACATGCCGAATTAGTGGGAACAAATCGCCTGTATAAACACCCCTAAACGCCTTCCCCAATTGCCATGATGCAAAAAAATCTAGATAAATAGATAAAAAAATAAATAAATAATGATGCCATCCCCAAAACATTATCACCAGTAAAGAATCCGAGCTTCAAAAACATAAATTCTACCTCACAAAATTAGCTTCTCTGTCTCTAATGTTCGCTTTCTTTGCTCCTACAAGGGGCAGATGTGGCCCACTGTGAGCAGATGTCACCAGTTGGTCGCATGTTGTAAATAGGCACCATAATGTACATGTTTGGCTTTTCATCATGACAGATTGCCCTCTGCAAATGCAGTGCTCAGAGAATATGGCAGTCTCAGCCTCCTTGCCGCGAATCATAATACTCTGAAAGCCTCTATAAGCCAGATAGCAGCTTCTGAATATTTTAGTCTGTTAGGAAAATGTTTGCAGTGCCTGCTAGTTTTGTCAGTTTTATCCTACAAGCTTGGTCTAATTTGAGTACAATAAAAGTGGAATAAAAAGGACTAGCTCATTGGTTTAGAAGCATTTGGAACCACCAGCAGCAACCAAAATCATCACAACATTTAATTTTCATGTGACCCAAATATTTCTTTTCCCTTCTGCTGACTACTGGAGGTACGTCATCCAGATCTCCTCGTTTCAGACTCTGGATGCATCTACATGAATGTGTGTGTGTGTTGTGCCTGGTGGATAAGATGATTATCTCAACATACTCGCAGAGAGACGCAGACAGCAAGAGACCACTTGGCCTGTGATTGGTCAGCCTCAGCAAATCTTGAGTATTCAAGAATGCGACACAGAAGGGACCCAAATCACGCTCATTATCAAGCAGACAGCAATATCAAACCATGACAGATGACAACGCTGATAATTTGTCATCCAGCGCATTGATTCCCCATCGGGGCTCGGACAGCACAACAGGGTATCATGGGACCCTTTAATCTAGCATGAAAGACACGGGTAATCCTTGTTGGAGGATTACTCCAGACCAGTATTCTCTCTTCGCATATTCCAACTTCGGTGTACATGTGCTTAAGTATTAACCCAGCAATCGTGATCTATCCATGGCCCCATCACTCATACTGAGTCTTAGCAGCGAAGGGCGACGTGTTTACTCTTGACTCTCACCACAGCCAAGAGGATTTAAAAGTAAAGAAACAGAACCTATGCAAGCTTACATCCCGACCTGTGCTCCAAACACATTGCAGCGGCAGTTTCCCCCTACTCAAACCATCCATTCCCAGCATAATAACATTATGGTACAACATTTACATTCCCGTGAACAGCTCAGTTCTGTAAGCTTTCCTATGCACAACACAATGTGAACAATGTACCTGCAGATATCAAAGAGTAAAGCAATGTAGACTGTCTCAATTTCTGTGCAGACATGATAAACATGTTTTCAGAAATAACCACAAAGATGAGGGCCACTTGTAACCCTGCATGTGTCCTGCATTAGTGCTGCAGTATTTTCACTTTTTTTTTTTTTTTTTTTTTACAAAATACACATTTTTCTTGCTGAGAGTTAGATAAGAAGACTGATACAGCTGTCATGTATGCACAGTAAATATGTAGCTGAAGGCAGCAGCTAGTTAGCATAGCTTAGCATCACAACAACAAACCTGGCCCTGTCCACATGTAACAAACCTACCTACCAGCACCACTGAAGAGCAATAATTAATGTGTTAACATGTTTTGCTTGGATGGGACTAGTTGCTAAGCAACCTTTGTAGACTCCAGAAATTAACTGGTTCTGGCTTAGAAACTGTCCCCCACATAACCTACTGTCAAATGATTCTTGGTGTTTTCATTCCATTATAACAAATTAGATACTAAGTGAGCTTGAAAAGTGTTAATAGGTGGAATTTGTTAGCAGACTAGCCGCTTCCCCATATTTCCACTCTTTGTGCTAGGCTAGGTCGTCAGCAGTAGCTTCATAGTTACAACTTCCTGACATGTGGGTGGTGTCAATCTTCTCTAAATCTCAGCAAGTGAATAAGCACATTTCCAAAATCAGTTGGTGCAACCTTAAAAAGGCGCATTCATATTCATTCAACAATAGCACAAATATCTGCCTAAAAGTGACCTCCAAACTGCATCATCACCCACACCAATTCTACAAAGATACTGCAGCGTCATCCAAATAAGCGTATGAACAGCCAGCTGTAACATTTAATGTTTAGAACATGTGAAGAAACCTTGGCATAGCCCAGAGATACCTTCTAGTGCATACAGGTGTAGACGCCAAAGATAGAAAGACTAAGCCCTCCTTCAAAAAAAGTTGCTCCTAGCAAATTTTCAGAGAAATGATCCAACCGCTGAATCTCACATTACAGGAGAGAGAGAGAGAAAAAAATACTGTTTAAATATGCAGGACGGAACCTTTGAAGCTCCATCCGCAATTTAATCAGTTAATATTTAAAGCAGGGATATTCTTTATATAAGGCATTTGCATGATGGGCTGCAAGAGTTTGGTGTGTGTGTGTGAGGGGGAGTTGTTGGAAATGAAGACATGAAGACTGGGATATTATGGGGAGGAATCTTTATCCACTTGCAAATTTTTATCAGGCATCCCGTTGATCATTGGTATTCAGAGGCCTGCACTTCCTATAATTGCTTGTCAGACAATAAATGCAGCAACATTTTTTTTCCAGCCCCCTCCCCTCAGGGAATAGAAATCATCATTACATTGCGTTTTATTGGACATTCTCTCCTCCTGCATCTTTGCCTAACGACAGCTTATTTTTCATTATCTTTGATACATATTGCCAGACAATATAATGCAGTAAAGGTTTTACATGCACATGTTTGGACTTGTGTTTACGAGGGCTGAAAAGTAGCAAAGTTGCTAAATGTGTGCGTTTCAGATTCTTTATATGCATCAGCGTCCCCCAAAAACCCTCTTTTTTATGGAAACCAGTTTGTCTGCTTCCATCATCCCAGATGTTTTAGTGACAAACACATGCCTCTTGTTATTATATCTAATTGCTTTAGAAAATGACAGGCATTTTTAAGAGAAATAATGGATTATGAATAGGCGGAGAGAAGGACAGAATTAAACTCTTGCAGCAGCAAAACAACAGACAGAAATAGTGAAAATTTCCAGTAACACCTACACATGTAGACACACGGTGTTGCATTATCATTCATTTAAGCATTACCAATTTGCTGTGGCACATTGGCCATAGAGCTGAAAAAGCCATTAGAGAGAAAGCTACTGCAGCTCTGCGCTTTGATGACTATTAACCACGTAGTCTGCAGCTGAAAAAGAACTGTCTGGCTTCAGCCTGTTCTGACACACTGATTGTGAATTGACCTGTGAGGCGAACATGAGCGTGTGAAAACCTGCAGCCATAAACTCCACGCTCCAGCACAACCTTAACACACAAAGAGCAAGCAAAATTTTAAAAAAAACAACATAATTTGACCAAACATCCCAAGGAAAACTACACCCAATACATTGTAAGTAAATGTCATTTCACAAAACAAAATGAATGCCCTGGAGAATTTATGCAAAGCATATTGAGGCATTACATTTCCAGCTCCGTTCACAAGCGGTCACACAATCAAACAAATATGCAGAGCAGGGTGATGCCAAGACAGAAAGCAATTCTTCCTGTTTTCCTGAGTAGCTTGTCAGAAGATTGAGTCGTCCACTCCATTCCATTCAAGGCAGCTTTTCATATTTGAGTGCTTTCTCGGCACAGACCCTTACTGCACTTTAATTAAGGTTTGGTGTGCATTATACAAATAGAAAATGTTTGAGTGCTCACATTAAATGAACCCCCACCCACCACCTTTTTAGGAAAAAAAAAAACAATGTTTCTCAGTCAACAGATGGTATTTACTCAAATTATAGACAGCAAATGAGGGCTACAGTGAGATGCTTTCTTTCAGAGCCCATTGGCAGTCCATTAAAAAACATGAATTGTGTGCGCAAATCCACCGAGATACAAGGAGAGTGACATGGAATTAGGGATGGTTGTGTCATTCATCGACAGCCAAGATCCGATAGAAAAGTCTTCTGATCATTAAATGAAAAGTATTTCCAGCAAAGCATTTATAATTGCCCCGCAAAGATGAGCATTTTTTTTCTTTCTTCTATGATCTGAACGCAAGTGCAAAGAACCGATCCCAGTCAGATGGTACAGTAGACTACAGCATCCTAATTGCTTTGATTGGGAACAATACGTTTCTCGCCATTTCTCAGGAGAGATGGTACCACGGAGGGAGAGGAGTTCAATGTGAGAGCTTGTCTGCCAGAGTGAACCGCTTTCAAGCCGACCACCTCTGCCTGTCATCTCTCCTCAGACGTGGAGAGAAACAGAATTACTGGGGCGCTCAAATGAACATGCGAAAAAATGGGCCAGCACTCAAAAGTGACACCGTTTGTGCTTCTGCATATGCTGAATGAGGCTAAAATATACAGGAGTGAGATTTTAATTCCCGCTAGCCCCAGTTTCAAGATTAAATCCCACAAAATCTCATTTTTTCCTTTTTGTTTCATCCCAACAACAGCCTCATTCGTCTACCCCTCAATCTTAGGAAGCATTGTACAGGTTTCATGACAGCATAATAGAGGAAAAAGCAAGAAAGGGTGTATGTAAAACAGCATTTGCTTATAGCTAACCTTTCCCTTAAACATCAATAAATGCTTTCACAACATCTGACCAGACCCTTCTGGGCTTCAAATTAGAATGATCAATGTCCAAAATAAAACAGTAATTGCCAACCTCGTAATGAAAATGGATTCCTAATAGATATTTCTCATCAGTGGAACCAGCAGCCCGGCATGCAATTACCTGGAGCGTTTACAAGCCATTTCAGCATCATATTTTGTGTTTTCAGGCACCTAGGCTGAGGTCATTACTTAATTAAACGATTTTTCAGGTGGTGGAAATCTGACAGTGGAACACATTTTGTTTGGTTATGAAGCAAAACGCCACAATGACGTCTGAATCATACAAAAACTGGCAGTTACAAAAGCATTATTCAGTTCACACCCCATTCTTGCAAATGCACATACTAGCTTTCAAACATTGTCAACATACTGTCATCACATCTTGTTTTCTTTTTTCTTTTCTTTTCTTTTTTTTTTTACAGAGAAATACCACTCAATTTGAGAATAAACATGGGGTTTGTGGGCTTATTAACCTCTGTGTTAAACCCTAATGTTCAACAAGAGGAGCTCTAATGGCTTTCTTTTTTTTTTGACATTCAACTCTTTATTTTAACAAAAAAAAGTCTCTTTAAAATTGAATGAACTATTGAATCCTCGCATGGAAGGTATGAGGAAATTGGATAAACTCTGGTCATATTTGTCTTTTTATGCATGCACTTGAAATGGCAAATCTCTGACTAAATTGGCTCAAGTTTGAGAATATTTATTCACTTGTTCACATTTCCACAGCTCTCATTTCCATTTTCCTCCCCCAATTCATTCACACAACCTGACCTTAAAAAGTGAGGCAACGGGACAAACCACTATGTCATTTGTGGCTACGGGCGATTCATCAATCCAGAGTGGTTAGCCATTATTCCACGTGGGAGTCGCATATATTACAGTGCATCTGAAATTCAGTGGTATTCCCCTTTAACATGGAATGAAACACCGCGAGGGTGAGTGTGCCCATGGATATGTTCATGGAGATTATTCCCATTAAATGTCAAACACACTTCACATTGAATGACAATGCTCAGCATACATTCTGTTTTGATGAGTTGGCCCAAGGACTCGAATGACAGAGAAGATTGGGCTCCAGAAAAAGACACATTTGAAGACTGTATCACTCGGATAGAGAAGCTGTTAAAGCTGTTAGCATGAACACAAATGACACATGTCAAAAATCCTTGGAGAAATGCCAGCCACCATAAGTCATTTGAATACAAAATATGGAAATAATAACATTTCAGCAGTTGCCTTAAAATATGTAGCAATCACAAAGTAATGGTTTTACCCCACAGTGGGTTGTTTAGTGTTTTGTAATAAAGCCTTATGAATTCAGGTGAGGCAAAAGACATTTTAGAGACAGAAATGGAAATCTTTGATCTGCAGAGGCAAGGTTTTTGGCAAATTCATCTCTTGACCATGCACCATTTCAAAACACTACCGCGACTGCACCAATTCTGAGGGCTCCTGCAGGTGTTTTCCAGCTGTTTGCGTGGCCGTACATGTGTCCGCCCAATGAGAGGGATAAAAAAACAAATGTTGTAAAATGGAAACTTTTTATTTTCAAAAAGCAACAGATTACACAGTTAACTTTCAGCAAATGCAATCCTAACTGAAACTGTACTCACATTCGGGACTTCAAAATGAAAGACTCACATACTTACACACAATCTATCTATAATATACAAAAAAGAATACATAATAAATATTAAAATGGCCACAAGAGAAAAAAGTAAGTCATTGAAAACAATCAGTAGAGAGCAAATGTAGGGAAAGTAGAAACAAGACGGTGTGCCTTAAATGTCTTTTTTTTTTTTTTTTCTTTTACATTTTTTACAAATTGTGCAAGATTTCATACTAAGGCTCTGGTCTTGAAGTGACTGTTGTCTGATCCACACAGCACACACACTCTGAAACGCACACACATGCACCCACTGACACAAGCACACGCACGCACTCGACATGCATGCACGCACACACACACACACTCTCATACACGCACACGCACACACACACACTCCCTGTGCTCTGAGCACTCTGTGGGGTGTAGCAAACCATTGCAGAATAAAAATGGGCTGCTCAGTGTATGGCCTGTGATGCTCATGGGAGTGGACCAGCTTTTAAAAATGGACATGCACTTCACATTGATGTGATAAAGGAAAAGAAAAAAAACTCCCTTTGCATCTAAAAAACAACTTTTTAGGAGTGAATGGAGATAAAGAAACCAAAGAAAAATAACCCAACAACCAAGAAACATGACAATATCATAACCATTAAGGCAAGAACACCTGGAGTGGCATCAGCAATACTGTAACAATATGATAGTGTTTAGGTACATGGATATGATGAAACATTTAACTACTTCTTCAATGTCTTTTTTAAGCACAAGGTTGTTCTTAAAAGCAACTTCTTTTTAAAATCCAAACATCATTTCTTCTTTTTTTTTCCTCTTTTTTTGTAAAAGGTGATAAGAAAATAACAATGCCAGACACTAGGGACATATGGATCGTAAAACTACAAGAAATCATTTCTAGTTTTTAAGTTGCAACTTCAAAACCACACATTGTAAATCCCCATCGTTAAGCCCCCGCCCCGGTAAATGAAAAAGATATCACTTACATTAAAACCATTTTATCCTCTTGTGATGGTGTACTCCAACAGTCACCAAGTTTTGCTTTACTTACAGCGATTGTGTAGTCTGTTGCAAATTAAAGCATTCATTGTTTAGTTTGGAAAAAAAAGAAAAAAAAAGTTGTCCTTGCAATGCAACTGGCAACTTCTGGCCAAAAAAAGCATCTTTACATCTTCTTTTTAGTGCAACTCTTAAAATGTAAAACATTTCCAGTGATTCCTTGAGAGGTATCATTTCTTTGTTTTTTGTTCTTTTTTCTTTTTCTTTTCATATGTATGTATTTCACACCTCACAGAATAACGCATCTTCAAAATATCCAAAGCAAGAGGTTTTGTTTTTATTGTTTTGTCTTTTTTCTTTTTTTTTTCCAACTTTTTGCTTCTCTGCATTGGCATGGCCTTCCACAACGTCTGTTTACTAGAACATAAACACAGGAGGGGATCCAGACCTCCTGCGTATTTCCATTCCCTTCAGCCTCCATGTTTGATACGTTTCATATTCAATCAACACCGGCAGAGCCTCGTGATTGGCAGTCCACCTTCTTCCTCTGAAAAGAAGGGTTAGGAGAAGGAGGAACAGGAGAAAAACTGGAGGATGAAGAGAAGAGAGATAGAAGAGAGTGCGCTGTACAGTGGGAACAAGCCCAGATCAAGATCAATCAGGGAAATAGAGACATAGATGAGAAAAAAAACCCACAGCAAAACCTTCATATAACGCAGTAGGGTTCCCTTGGTAACCTGGATTTTCTGCAGTAGAGGAGTGTGGTGCTGAAGCAGCGCCGGAGCTCCCTGTTGGAGAAGATGCAGATGAAAGGATTGACCCCAGCCTGGGCAAAGCTCATCCACACGGCTGCCGTCAGGTAGCCTCCAGGGACCACGGGGCCCCTTGCAAACACCCGCCAGTAGCAGGCAACCAGATAGGGCCCCCACAGAGCCAGGAAGAAAAACGTCATGATGTAGAACATCCTACTAATCCTCTTCTCTGTTTTGAATTCATCCAATACCAGTAGACGCCTGCGACCTGCTGCGTTGCTGTTCTGCCGGATGCCCAGCAAAGTCGGTGGGGTGGGGCCCCGACCAAATCCAGCAAGCCAGTTGGCCGCCGCCTGCCCGCTGGCACCTGGCCCGTGGAAGGTCCAGTTCTGGCTGACGGCAGGCACGAACTGGACAGGTTTCATCTTTCGACGGTCGTGGACGAAGAAGATGAGCTTGAGGTAAACCAGCTGTGTGGCTAGGAGGATGAGCGCCAACAGAAGCATGAAGCCCAGCGAATCATTCGCCCTGAAGGAACGGTGCTGGAATGTGCACTGGTCCTCCTCCCGGATAAAAGAGTACGTCCCTACGTCTAGCACCGGAGGGAACGCCATAGCCACTGACAACGTCCACACCATGCAGATGACAGCTAGACAGGTCCAGAAGGTCAACCTCTTGGTGTAGAAACGGTGATGTGCAATGGCCAGGTAACGCGTGACACTGACACAGAACAGCATAAACGCTGTGTGGAAACAGGAGAGCACCCCCAGGAAGGCGATCACTTTGCAGGTCAGCGTGCCATAGGTCCAGGCGGATCCATTCTTGACTGAGGTGAAGACAAAGGGGAAGCAGATGGCAGATCGCAGGATATCAGAGGCGCACAGGTCCAGCAGGAAATAGTAGGGCGCTCGGTGTAGACTCTTGTCTTTGACCAGAAGGATGGAGATCAGGAGGTTTCCAACCACACCGACGCCAATGATGAAACCCAGGGAGGTCAGTTTGAGGAACGTGGCGAGAGGAGAGACATTCTGCAAGATGGTGTGGTCCCCTGCATGGCTATAGTTCGCCATAGATGGAGGAGGGATCATAAAGATAGCGGAATAGCTTCAGCCAAGTATCATGATCTAGAGGTGGCAGGGGGAGGCGTTAGATCCATTTGGCGGTGTGCTTTGAAGAGGTTTCCAGGCATATAGGCAACCTCTCCTCTAAGGCATCCTTTGTTCCTTTGTCTCATCACACCTAAAAAAAAAAAAGAAATCCCTGAAAAATATTATCCACCCATCAGCATCCAGTCCCATACAACAGCTGCATTGTTTTCAACTGCACTTGCAGAATCTAGAATGTGATAAGCAATCATTTTCCTCTGCCTGCCATTTGTTTGTTTATTTATTTATTTTACATTTTAACATTTGGAGTGGCACAGTGCGGAGCTCTGCCTCCGCTGGAATACTTTGTCTGGATACAGACAGACGGGCAGACAGTGATGGAGTCTTGATTAGACTAAAACACAAATCTCTTACAGTATTAAAATGAGGAATGTTCTAAACAAAAGCTCGGATGGCAACAGAGAGCAGAGACCAGCCTTCATAAAGAAACGACGCATTTTTAGACGAGTCCCTCGGAAATACACGGGTTAGACGAGGAGGAGGGAATAAAGCAAAAGGCTCGGTTTGAGATGCAATTGGACATTTTCGGCGCAATGTGAAACATTAAGAGGAATGCAGTCCAAAATAAGCTCTTCACGATCACACCCTGCACGCCGCAGAACAGAGGACGGCTCTCTGAAGCGGCGGATGCCTCGAATAAACTCGCCCTGCCTTTTATGCATTGTGGAAAATCGACGGCGGGTGCATACATAATAAAGCATTCGTGTTTTTGTCTGATTAAAGGTTAACTGGATTACGGGTCTTACGTTAATAAGCAGTGTGTTCTCATTAGGGCGTTTATTGAGCCAGCCTCCATTTCCCAGATCATCTCTTATATTAGTAATTAGGAGGAGTTAGAGAGAAAAGACTGTGTTATACTGACACCAGAGCAGCGTTTCGACATAATTTTGCGTGTTAATGCGCGGGTGTGATTATCAGCCGGGATGGATTGAAAAAGCCTGGTTGGAAGTGACAGTAACAAGCCAGCTGGTGGTAATATTATGGGATGTTCTCCTCGATTGCTTTCTTTTATTGTTCGGAAAATGACAGCCTGTGGTGATGTCTGATTTCATCCGTATTGGCGTTTGTGTCTACTTACGTGTTTAAATGCGTCCTCCCGATTGTCAGTCGAGTATTTTACGCGCGTTTGAGAATCCGATAGATTTCAGTAAAAAGGAAAAAAAAAAAAAAACAACAACAAAAAAGCAGGTTAAAACCGTCGTCCTTGCATCCCGATCGGCTGGACAACGGTGTAGCGGATCCGTAGGTCCATTAGACTAGAATAATTTCCAAGTCCCCGCTATGAATCGCCCAGAATCGCAGCCACCACACAAGACAAGGCCAAAAAAAAAGGAGAGAGCGAGAGAGGGAGACAGACAGACAGCCAGCCGATCACAAGATCAATCAAAATCCTACCTGTTGATAATCCTGTTTCGTTTCCCTCCTGGACGTTATTTACATTGCACAAGTCGGGTTTTTGCTGTTTTTAAAAGCCGGATTTGTTGCCTGCCCCCTTTTTTTTCCTCCACGGTGAATATCCTACAGTAAACGGAGCCCAGTGCGCATGCGCCCTGCATCCCTATTTGTGATCCAAGACGCGTCTTGTCTCTTGTTGCAGCAGCAGCAGCAGCTCCCTCTCTCTCTCACGGTAACATCTGCTCAACGGGGCCGCTGCTGGTCGGTAACGCGTTACAGTATCTTCCTTAACCCCTTGTAACTTGTAATGTAACTCATTACTTTTTTTGTTCAACAGTCTGAGGTCCATATTAAAAACACATCTTTATCATTCTCCCGTTTCAGATTGATGTAGACCTGCATTAAAGTTTGAAAATGAACTCTTTAATCACATGAATATAAATCAAATAATATTTAAATTATGTAAAATCTAAATGTGCTCCAGTGCTGGCGGATCATTTCTTTTATTAAAGCATTTTATCCCCTGTCGGACTGCTCACTGGGTAATGGTGTCCTTACCAGACTTATTCAGCAACAGCACTTGTTTATTGCGTACTATAGCTCTCTGTCTGCCTTTCCTTGTGTTCATACATGTTTCACTCAAAAGAATGTTGGCCATTATGTACAAAGTGAAGGGTTAAATCAGGCAGCCTAGTTCACCTCAAGGTAGATTGACTTCCCATGTACTGTATATGCATAATTGACAAGCACTTTGCACACTGTTGTTCATTCTGCCCAGGCAGCATGACAAATTCATAGGATCTGATTTCTCAGCCATGTATGGCAGGCCGTGATGTCATGAGCAGTGTAACAAGTGAACAATGATTCAGCTACATGTATGCGCACGCGCACACACACAATATGAATTAATAATGATCATGCATGTAGGAAATGTGCCGCTGCTGTGTTACAACTTTCACCTGGTGGGGAATAATGTGAACTGTGCGGATTTCTGTTTTGTCATTAAAAACATGTGCAGACAGTTTACAAGATATCACAGACATGAAGTGACCTCAGAGACTGAATGATTGCTCCCTCCAGTTAAATTAGAGCGGAAGCCCTCGTGATTGTGCGCATGTCCTGATATTCTCTAATGAACAATCACTCATTTTGGCTCAGACCTTGTAAACATTTTGATCATCATCCCAAGGTTAAATAGTGTTTTTTTAATCATCAGGTTTATGAGGTAATGATTTAGATTTTTTTTTCTGTACAGATGAATACTTTGGTTAAAACAAGTGTAAAACTTATTACATAAGCTCCAGTGATAGAAAGTAAACAAGAACAATTACTAAAGTACTGTACATTAAGAGATTTTGATATTCAGTTACATTTCACAGGGAAATATTGTACTACTTACTAATCTTTACTCACCAGACTGCTAGAGTTACTGGTTAGATTGCAGACTCTGATTTATTATATATATTTTTAGGGATAAATAGAAAAAAAATAAGGACTAATCATTTGTCTTCTTTCCGACCGCATCCACCGTCTCACATCTCTTCATATTTATCTTGTGTTAAAGGCCCCGACTATAATCTACCATACGGTTGGCCTGCTGTCAAATAGTCAAACTCATCTCCACCTTGACCGGCAATAACAGTAAAATGATGTTTACACAGTGGTAACGCAATATATATTGGTGATAATACTTAATGAGAAGGGTTTTGAAAGCAGGACTTTACCATGCACGGGGGTATTTTGCACTGTTGGGGGAGTTTAACTTCATCTACCACTGTTTTGCTCAAGGTTTGAAATGTCAGTCACAGACAATAATGATGGTACTTAATCAAAAAGTTTAAAAATGGATCTTCCAGTATGAATGGCCAACTCCACCTGACGTTTAGATCATCTGTCATACTCCATATTAGTTGACAGCCTGTTTTCCGGTCCAGACACTGCCTTAGCATTCTTTAAAACTCTTAACAAAACTCATAAATTTAGTAGAAAGTGACCTGTTCAACAGGCATGACAGAGCTCTAAATAAAGTAAGAGTGTGGACTATACAGCAGATCAATCCAATATCCTGCAAGGCACGAGTTGTAAAGAGTGTCAAATGAATCAGTTTATTCTTAAAGCCATTATTAGTTATTTTAATGGCAGAAATTGCAACAGCAGCTCCACTCTTTTTATGTAACCACACTTGAGATATTGTGCTTCTGACAATGCCAATGTCGTGTTGCACATTGCAGACACAAACACATCAAGGAAAACACAGTGATCACTCCAAAGATGGAAAGAAAGCTCGATATGCAATGCAAGCATCCATAGAGGAATACACGATAACTGTAGCAGTCATCTCATATACAAGGCAACAGTGTTTGGTCTGTAGTCTCAGCAGTGCAACACAGGACAGTTCCTGGGTCTGGACTTCCTGGATTCCCTCCACCCTTCTCCAAAGGTGTCCGTGCGGTTCCCGTTACGCCTGACGCACTCCTTTCAATAAGGCACGTGTCTTTATCATTCGCATCAACACAAATCTTATGCCAGAAAGGTCCGTGTGAGATCACCGAAGATATGTAAATGCGGTGGTTGATAATACATGAAAGGACAGGCGCACGATCAGGAGAGCGGATCTCTCTCACAGTCCGTTCCGCTTCCGTGCGTACCAGCCGAGACAGGCGCAGAAACCCACCGTGGTCAGGATGGCGCCCAGGAACAGGGCTAAAGCATCGCCAGCGTCGTAAGCTTCCGCCGGCTGTACCAGACAGAGAAATACCAGCCAGACGATCGCTGCGGCGTGTGGAAGTTCAAGTTTGGGAGCCATGTTGAGCTTTTCCGCTGTTGCTGTTGACTTTCGGGAAGCTGAGGTGTCTACGTCACAGTCAGATGACTGCACTTCCTGGTGCGGCCAGCCAATTGCAGAGCTGCCTCATTCTAACCTGCATGTTTTTGTCTCCCTCAAAGATTGACTTGATATTTCAGCAGGCATTTGTCCTGTGGCAGGGAAATGATTGCACAGTTCAGCTGTCTGATTTGTTTTTTCACAGAAACTAACAAAATGTAAACTTATCTTCATTATTTAATTATTATTCTACAATGAGTGGATTTGTGACATCGCTCCTCTTATTAGTGATGATCAAGCTGACAGGCCATCACGGCTTCATCTCTCTGCCCTTCAGGCCCTGCTATAAAGGAGACTGTTTTACATCAGGCAGGCTCATCAGCAGGTCCTGTCTGAAGCAATGAAATCTAGTCCGAAGACAAACACGTGTTGACATGCATAGGCTATTACTGTATGTTGTGTGTGTGACACTTGTTGGTCAAGGTCAGATCAGAACAAATTGCCCCGCATGGCCACAACACAAGCTCCCTCCACATTACGCCACATTGCCTCACGGTTTGTGTACTTTCCTGGCCAGTTTTACTGTTTTCAATTTGTCCAGGAACAGAATGTCACTCTTAATGAGGTCTTATCTCCAATTCCAGCCCGGTTGCCCTGCCGTGCCTCAGTACACCCCTGATCTCCTGAAACATGTTGAAACTGCTTCAAATTGGGCCATGTTGTGATGACTTAACACGCCAACATCTCAGCTTATGCTACAAATTGTTTGGCTTGCAGAGCTGCGGGGGTCTATATCTCTCTGCGTGCTCTCCTAGGGGCACTTTGCCTGTAATTTAATTAGAGCGCACAAGCCAAAGTAAAATATTGACCTTGTAAGGCTGCCATACCTCTGTACCTGCCTGCTCGGAGCAAGGAGATGAATGGGCACACGTTCATCCCTCCTCCCACCCCGCTCACTCTTCTCGCTTTCCCATCATACACTCTCTCTCTTGCTCCTGCTGTATGTTTGGCAATTTGACTCACATACACACAAGTATTTTTTGAGCACTGTCTGATCTCTATGGCTGACCACATGGCCACTATCAGCCCCTCAAAGACCTTCTAATTCAGAGCATAAATCATGAAACAGCCCAAACTGTTACTATCTGTTTTTATATGCCTGTAACTCTATCTTATTTACGCCAAACTCAGTTAATTTGAGCTCTTAATAGCGACATAAAATCAACTTAAGAGATGTTTTTAATGTGTTGAGCAATCAGAAATGTCCTCCAGATTCACACTCTGGTAACTACACTGTCAGAAAAACACAGCAGCAGCAGCAGCAGAAGCAGCACTTATCCTGGATCTCAGCGGTGTTGGTAATTGATCAGTGGGAGGATGAGAGAATATCCAGAAATGAGAGTGTTTGTCTAACAGGCCAGGACAGTGACATTAATCTTCCCTACTTATGTGTTCTGCATCATAATGTGCTGCTCGGCACCTGGAGGCCCCGTCCCTAAATTTCAGTACTGAACGGACTGAAAAGCACTCACTCTGTGTACTGGAGAAACTGTATTTCCAGGACTTTATCATTATCCACACTTTCTTGCATAAGGAAAATACAACTATAACGATACTTTTGTACTTTTACAGCCTTCAGAGATTGAGACAAGTCAGCTTTCCCCATTTGTCAACAAGCACACACAGCTGCGGTTATGAACTATTAGAGATTTAAGCTATCAGGAGATGAACATCTGTTTCTTCACTCGGTGGGACTCCTTGTGCTGTTAACATCCAGATGTAGCAGCATTACGACCGACTTTATGAGAGTATGTAACCTCAAAAATCTGACATATTTGTGACTCAAACAGGATAAGCAGGGGGGAGATAAATGATAAATGTCATATTATCGGTTGAAACTGGTCGGTCGGTGCTGGTGTAAGCACACATCAGATGTTGTTTTGCAGGAAGAGAGAAATAGTTTGATAAACATCACAGATAAATCGATTTTTGTTTGCTTTTTTTAGCATACATTTTTGAAAAGTTAAAATTGAAAAAAGTTTCACTGGCAAAGTGGAGGCAAATAAGTTGGTTCAGTGACCATTAGTGCTGGTTTCCACTGCATGTTAGTTTCCATTAATGTTATTTCAACACCCGGTGAGTCACTGTCACGCTTCTGCTCTGTACTACACAAAGAAGGGGGTCTAGCTAGTGTTAGCTGTCTCTCTTTAATGGGTCCAGTTGCAGCGGTGGCAACAACAGATAGTCCTGTATGACTCAAATGAGGACACGTAGCAATGTACAGTATGTAGTGCTCAAATCACAGATGGAACAATGCAGCAGTTTACTAAGCAATTTGTCCCCTGCTTAGTGCCTGTGTTTCTGTGAAACGCTATGCTGACCTGAAATGATAAAGAGCAAATTTTCCAGCTTGTCAGTGACGCACTAAGCCAGTTATCCATACCAGCACTGTCACTGTAAACCAAAAATCTACACCCTCGTAGAACATAACTGTAGATGGAGCTCAAAACAAACACCAGAGAGTCAACTTTGTGATCTTCCACTGACTCCACTTTTTATTTATTAAGAGAAGTCAGTCGAGTTTAAGTGCTACTGGCTGCCAGGGACTAGTGGCACCTGGCACGGAAGCTGCACCATAAAAATGTCCATCTCCACTTGTATTTTAATTCATTATAGTGATTTTACATCTTGTGTATGTGTATTTGTGTGTATGTGTCGTACAATGCACTTGTGGATAGTGTTTGTCTCCCAAAAATACGAAATTTCCTCTTGTTATGACTTTGAGTTTTGTTCATTTACTTCCTGTCTTATTTAGTGAGTTCTTACCTCTTCTTGTTCAGTTCAGTTGACTTCCTGCCTGGTTTCATCGTCACCTGTGTGTCCATCAGACCTGCCCTGATATGTTTCACCTGTGTCTCCTTATCCTTGCCTCCCTTTTGTATTTTGTCTGTATCTTCCCCTGACTCTTTGCCAGTTTGTCTTTGTGCCTCGTGTTTCTCAGATTCACTCGTTGCTGGACACTGCGTGTTTTCCATTTTTTACCCTGTCTGACGTCACCAACCGTAAGCCATTTTGAATTGCATTTCTTACTGTCGAATTGCTAAAGTGAAACTGCTGTGCCTCTGCATTTGGGTCTGAAATCCTTGTCCTGTCTCCAATGTCACACATAACAAATTTCTGTTTTATATCCCATCTGTGGATTTGCATCAGTTGTGTCAAGATGTTCTTTGTTGACCAAGTTATTTTTAGTATTTAAAGACTCCAGCTGAAATGTTGTTTGGGTTTATTTTGGCCAAGGACACTAGTCTGACGTTATCTATCCCCAAATCTTTCAGAGGTACGATGAACAGAAAGGGCCAGTTTTCAGAGTCCTTGGGTTTGTAAGCATCATCCATTCTCAATTACTTTCCACAACAGTGAGGACAGAGTTCTACCTTTACCAACTAGCACAAAACATCTCTCCCCGAAGATTAATTATGTTCTGAAATTGGTTTCTCAGAAAACAGTGAAAAGCTGACCCTTTAAAGCAATTGCTGCTTTTGTAGTGGTTCAGTGCACCATCCATAATGAATTGTACAGTGAGGGACATGACAAATGGATTTTCCTGTGTCTTTTGTGGCAGTGTTTGAGATGTTGAAATACTTAAGAGGGCCTGAATCTACACTGGAAAAAAGAAAGAAAGGGCAGCTTGGCTCCATGTAACATAGTGTTGGACCACACTGACTCACACACTGTTAGGGATGTGGGATGCGCTTAAAATCATCACAAACCTGCAAAAAGATGAATGACGCAGTGTAATTATCTATTCATATTGGGAGCTGAGAGGGAGTACGAGGGCGGATGCTCGACAATCACGCATCTGAGTGTTACGCTGACAGTTGTATAATGCTTTAAAGGGTAATCAATTCATCCTTGCATTTGTTGCTTTGATTTCACAGAGGCTCAAAATTTGCTTGAGATAATTTGTCACAGTGAATATTTAGTCAGCTTTTAGGGCTACGTAACGTTATCGTCATGTGGTGTGCCGTGTTAACCTCCTCTCTCAGTGCACTGAAGTGATATTTGAGAGCTGCCAAACAGCGCTGCATTCAGAAGCTGGTTGTCAGGATATCAAACCTAGAATAAACCACTGATGGTGTGATTTTTTTTTTTTTTTTTTTCATTTTTCTTTTGAATGAGGTCACTGATCAGCTGGTCTAGGTGTAGGTGTCAATTTCCGAATAGCAGGAAAAAAGAGAAAACAACACCTGCCAAATAAATAAATGAAACTCATTGTGATTGATTTCCTGCTTTAAGAAAGTTCCAGTTTCTGCAGGTTCATTTACTGAAATTAATGGAAATTAGTGGCTGCCTGCAAGGTAGGAAATAAATTTACAGTATTACATAAAAAAGTCACTGCTCACCACTTACCAGCTGGCTGGAGGTTCAGGAGAGTTATCCTATCAGGGACTTTTTCTCAAGTATCCTCTTTAAGCAGAAAATCAATCTAAAAATTGTTTCCATTCCTCTGAAAATGGTCAGTAATGTTTCTGTAGATCTGTATATAAAGGGATAAACAAGCTAGTCAGTATATGGTTCTGAAAAGAAGAAAGAACACTTCACATTGAACTCACTTAATTATCTTACAGTTCATGTGGTGAATTTGTTGGCTAACAACAGCTTAGTTAACATCCAGCAGATACAGAGCAACATCTTTTATATGGTGGTATGAGAGAAATATCTGGCTCTTCAGCTGCTAATTTCTCCATTATGTTCGCCAGTTGGTTGCTAATGTTGTGGTTACTGGGCAGGAAGCATCCTTTTTTTGTTTTAGCTGAAAAACTGGCAGGTGTGAGTTTTTAAAACAGTAAAGCTGTGGGCTGTAAAACCAAAACAATTTGCACAAAGATACTAAAATGCTCCACAACTGTAGAATCATGTAGTCAGTCTTTGACACCACATGCAACTTTTTTCACATTCCAGATGTATAGTTTCCAACGTTGATATTAAAGGTGTTGATTAGTGCAGCTTTAAACGCTCAGTATGTATTTTGCTGTAACTAAGGGTCTCTCAATCAAAACAATGACAAAAAATAAAATGTGGTGATGTGGTGAAGCCACTGCTGTCATTGCAGTCAGCTTCATCCAGTAAGGATTTGTTTAGTGTCAAGAGCCAAATTAACTCTCAAAAATAAAGGAAGTAGTGATTAAAACTGCTTAAACAGTGACTGATGCATTCTCACTTTTTAAAAAAAATCTGTTTTTCAACAATGTTTGTCAGACAAATGATGTCTCATAGGGGCTGTGAGCTGAGCTGCTGCTAATATTTGCTCAGCTTGTTTCTTATAACTTGAGATCCAGACATCTGATAACTAAAATCCTTCATTTGTTTAAAATATATAAAGTATAATATATAATTTATGACAGCTTCTGGCAAATAACCACGATGCTGGCACACACGCAAAGCCAATATGACGCCAGTGACAGGTGACCAAATAAAACCATTACCTTGACTCAAATTATGGATTTCTATAGATTTTAAGATTATATATTATACTAGATATATAATATATAATCTTAAAATTTATAAAGACTTAATGTGAAAATGTTACATATTATACATTTTAATTGCTCCTTTTAACAATAAAATGTAATCTACCCCTTAAGACCGGTAAACACATTCTTGAAAGTTTAATTTATCTATTGTGATGTTATGAGAAAAATAACACTCACAGAATTGTCATATTATTGCTGAACTTCAGGATTACTTAATGGTCAGTCACAACAGTGTTTTTATCTCCCTGTTGATTTTCCCCCAGGACTGTCTTACTGAAGTGAGTGGAAGAGAAATTACTGCTTGCGGTCTGTCGCAAAGGGGAAGGAGTGCAGCATGTGTGCCATAAGCTTAACAGAGCAATATGACAAATTTATTTCAAAAGTAAAACATCTTGAAACAATGACTGCTACCATATCGAAGTGATTTATTATACAACATTTAAAAATAATCATAAAAAACAAATCACCTTGGGAGGAAGCCTCAGTCTTAGTTTACAACAAAAATAACTCAAACAGGCTGGCTTTTTTACATTTTTCACAGATCGGGTGCTGAATCCCATTTTCCCTTTTGTTATTATGGATTCAGAGCTTTGGGGAGCTGTTCAAATGGTTGTATTTCTTCAGCATCTACTTATCTGATGAGATTCTGCAGCACAAAATAGATGGATGCCTTTAGAAGAGATGGAAAACAGTGTAGTACCAGTTTACAAAGGGTGATCAAGTTTTCCACAGCCACACACTAATGTGCAGCCTGCGTCAAATATGGCCGACAGCTGAGTACATCACAGTTATTCATGGCATGCGTGCGTGTGTGCACATGTAAATGCATGGAGAGATTGATAGCTCATCACGTTTCCTGTCGTGGTGCAAATGTCACCTCTGTAGCTCGCAATGATGAACACCATCATGTGGTTGGTTCATCATGTGCAGTGCTCATTCCATGGAAATGTTTATCCCGGCACACACATGCATGCGCACACACGCACTCAGAAAAGAGATAAGTGACGCAGTCGCAGGTGGAAAGACAGAGATCTAAAATCATTATATTGTATTGTTTATTGATATGATTCTTGATCATAGGCTGTATGGACATAGCTTTGGGGTCACGTCACCAATGCAGAAAAACCTGAAACCTGCATATTTCCTTATGATCATCAGCAGGTGACATCACTGGTTACAAACTGAAGTCAGGTTGTTCAGAGCTCTAGAGATAATGACTTTACTCCCTCACTTCTCACTTGATTTATTTGCTCACAAAGTATTTTCACACGTGTTTATTATTGCAAACTTTTAAAGTCTTGTTCAATCCAGCATGATGTTCATTCTATAGATTAGGATCCCATTTAGAATATAATAGATGTCCCTACCTCAGTAACCATTACTCAGGTTAGCTATCATGTAACCATGGCAGATTCACCCACCTGTCCATATATGGTCAGTTCTTCCTCCTAAAAACCTAAATGGTGACTCCTATAATGCCACACTCGAGGTTTCAAAACAGTACTCTACAAACCAATGTGTGTTTTTACAGTAGCTATGTCCACTTCTTTATGCAGTATATGTTGTTTAATGCCAGCTGTTCCAAGTCTTTATGTTAAGTTGAGCTAATCACCTGCTTCCTCTAGTTTTGATATTCAAGACACAAACAAAAGAGTGGTATCAATCTTTTGTTCTAAAACAAGACACAAGTGTGAGGAAAGGTTGCTCCTTTAGGTTGTTCCTAGAAAAGATCTTGATATATCAGGGTAGGAGTGTCTGATTTGTTCTGATTCATTTTTAGATAAGTATACATTAAGTATAACCATCATAAGTAAATGTATTTAACTCTTGGACTCTTTGTTATAGCCACAGCCTAGGATTAGGTCCTGTTTGTGTTTTCTGTTTATTCATCAGTTGTCATTTTGTTTTTTTTCCCCAATATGTTTCATTTCAGATACTCACCTGGCTCTCTGTGCGTGTGCTCCACATGTATGATAACCCGCCCCACCCTGATAGTCTCCACGGTTCCTTCGTTCCTTCTCCCAGTCGGTGTGTTTGCCACATTTCAACCTGTTTCGTCTGTGTATTGCCTTGTGTTTTGGAAACATCTGAGTATTCTTTGCATACTGAATTTACATACTTACTTAGGCTTTACTGAGTCTAGATTTGAGTCTTTTGTCAGTATTGTACCAGTGTTTGTTCCCATTTAGCTAAAATTCATGACCAACAACAGGGAATTCAGCTTAATTGTAAGTTAACTAAATATATTTTTTCTACCATGACAAACCTTTGACCAGTAAAACAAGGTTTTCTTGTATACTTCTAAAATCAGTCTACTTGTGATTTTGATTCAAATCTCATCACTTATTTTGTTTTGTTTGATGCATTCAGTGCTATATAAAAATGGCATGAACGAATGTGGCAAAGCGATGAAAGGAAAAGCAGAACTGGTGCCTCCTCAGTGGATGTGCTTCTCTAGCCTATTTAACGTTCATGGCTGTTGATAAGTGCATTATCAAACAGGCTTGTGCTCATTGCCCTTGACTGAACAAAAGAAAAGACGTTCTCAGCATAATAATTGTGACCATTACTGTAAAGCTATAAACATGCATCTGGAAACTTTCCCAGACAAAGAGCAAAAGCACACCCAAACTAGACCCATTGCTATAGTTTTAGTTATGCTTGCAGCAATATCTCAACAGCTATGAGGCAAAGATACATTCATTTTTTGGCAAAAACTCTCATGATCCCCAGAGGATGAGTCCTAATCATTTTGGTGCTCTCTTTAAACATTTTTCTCAACAAATAACAAAATGTCAATCTAATGGACCTCCATTAATTCTTATAGGCATTTGTGTCCCATTAAGGATGAATTATTATGATTTAGAGCTCCATTAACTTTTCATCTCATTCTGTCTTTAGGCAAAATTTTTCATTTGTCCACTATCTTATCAGCCTCAGCTATACTTGTGTTTAGCAATTGTTAATCTCACACAAACTGAAACAAAACTGTAAACATGTTAAAGGTTATAACTGCAATAACATCTGCATGTTGTCATTGTCACTGTGAGCAAGCTGACTTTAGCTGTTCACTCAAAGCGCCACTGTGCTGAACTACAGTCATAAAAGAAATACCAGTATCTAGCTGCACATAGACTCTGTTTTCCAGATCTGTTTGGTTGTTTATAGGAAGCCTACACAGCAAAATAGGAATTAAATTCCAGTTCCGATTGGATTTCTACAGATGTGCCTCAGTCTGCTCAATTTGAGCACATGCTGGTATGAGCAGGCTGGTATGGATGACAACACATAAAACTACAGTTTGTGGACAGACACTAACATAAATTGTCGGCACTGGAAAGCCTGGTCACCACCTTTGCACTGCAGTAACCCATGTAAATAGGCTGCTGATCTCTGGACTCATAAATCCAATTTTCTGTTTTTCAAATAACAAAGCAGGCAACATAAAGATCTGAACAAAGTCCAAGTTTTGTTAAAAAATAGCAAAATCAATATTCCATGACATGATATTTATACAAAGGGTTTCAAAAAAGTGTAGTGCATGCATTTCTTATACAGTATAACTGGCCCAGACAGGACTCATAAACCTAGCTCAAACTGTGCTAACGTTACACTCTCCTCAGTCCTCTGTACAGACCTTACATTCTTTTTATTTGTTTACTGCCATAGGCTGCCTCCTTTTCATTTGGGATTTCAACTGTGTACCAGGAAGGACACGAAATAGCTGCAGTGAAAAGCCTCTGAAGTGCGCTCCGACATCAGGTAAAAGTGACAAAGGAGAAAAGAAATGAATAACCTCAATTGCTCAGCAGAACAGGGAAATTATTACAGCACTGAGAGAGAGAAATAACCTCGATGTGAATAGATACCTTAGCATTCATTTTCATTCTGAAATATTTCAAAAGGTGTGCCCACATCAGACACAGCATTGTTCTGCCAAAAATATATGCCTTATATATTTAGAAATCGCTTGAGTGTTTTCTCTTAGTCTCTATGTTTGCTGTTGCACCTGTGCCACACCACGGCTTGAGCTGGATCCCACTCCGCTTGCTCTCTCATGCGTCATGTCAAATCACCGCCGTAAACAACCTATTAAGTGACCTATTTATCTGGGCCAGTTCTGCTGGCTCACACACCCCAATTACTTGGCCGCTGGAATGTCTATTCTGAAGCGCTTCACATTGGTCTACACTTAAATCGATACTTCTGCAGAACCAGAAAGTGCTTCCACGTGGACGCCCTCTCAGCATCCTCTCTCAGGGCACTCTAAACATGTTATATAAGATAAGGGCCTTGCAGGGAAAGTGTGTTGAGGTATATGTGCTATATGCGTGTGGCAGAAAGAGGAATTTATATTGTTTATATTTATTATTATCGTTTCTGCTTTTATTTGTTGCTTCAGTGAAACAGGTCACAGACAGTCATTTGTTGAGAACATGTATTCTCAAACGGCTGCCGAACAGAGTAGAACATTGTCTGCAACTGTATGTCTTCATGTGTTCATGAATAATACCCACTTTCTGAGTGCAGCCTCCCTGGCTGGAGAATGCTTCAGGACGTCAGTTCCATTTACTTATGAAGTTGTACCAGTGCATTTTCTGCAATTGAGCCGTCAGCGGCTGTCAGTCAGGGGAAATTAACGAGTCTGCTGATTGCACTGCTGGTAATTACAGAGTGCAGCTGGAGCAGTGCTGTGTCAAGGCTGGGAGATATTTTAAGCTTACGTCTGTCCTTTCTTCCAACAGCCAGGTCAAGTAATGCTCTACCGAGGATCAGCTAAGGGCTTCTTTCTGACCACAGGCGATATCTGTAACCAACAGGAGAGCCTGGTCCTTACAGACATGGTGTCCTGAACAGGACTCACTTTGCAGGTTCATTTCCTGCAGTGGGCGGTGAATCTGTCGCCATCCTTTAGTAAAACACTGAACTCTAACCTTCTTGCCCACGACAAGTCACCCTGGATAATCTTCTGTTTCATACTTATAATCATGCATAGCTAATAATAGTCTGATAAAGTAACTGTGCAGGTTATTGATCCCTGAGGGAGAGGCTCTTTTTGCTTGCAGGGAGTTCAGAACATGGGATCAGCGCAGAGCAGTTGTAGTGCTGCAGGGCGGATGTTCAGCTGTACCAAAGCATGCATGTAAGGAATCAAGCATAGTCTTTTAAGAGAACAAAAACACATCCAGTGCTGCATAATGAAAATCAGACAATCAGTACTTTTTACTAGCTTTGCATAGTCTGTGAAAAATATTAGATTTAATGGTGGATTAGTAAACAACCACAGAGAAAATCTGGTATACAGACTTTATTATTACTACATGCTGTAATGAGTCCTCTGTGCATCTTCTCATCCCGACTACCAGGATTTCTAAAACGAGGTTTACTAGCCAGCTAATCCATTAATATGTATGCGCCTTCTTTAATTCAGGAGGAGCTGCATTTGCAATCTTCCCAGTTAGTCAGGGAACATTATTAAAAAAACAAGGCTACGTCACTGACCGTGTAAAGTTTAAATGTTCTCACAGCAGTCTATAAAGCTGTGTGGAGCAAATGACCCCGCCACTTAGCCTCCTCTGCGGCTTTTAACAGGGCTATCAGCCAAGAGAGAGGCAGCAAGGGGACTATGTAGTAACTGTCCTCAGCAGGTTCATATATTAGTCCACACACATGTGTTTAACACAACTCAGAAACACACTTTGCACATCCACTCTCCAAAGGCTTTGTGTCCACAGAGTGAACGTACGTATATCCTCAGACGGGGAACACTGGATGTTGTTGTACGTGCATATGTGTATTTCTCTCTGGATGAGGCTTGACTATACACAAAAAAAGTCACAAAGGCATCCTTTCCATATTGCCTGAAATCAAACATTGTTGTCATCAAAGCAATGGCTATGCATAGCTTGACGTTTTATACCAATTTTACATTAAGATGGGTGGAACTAAGTGCTTGAACACACGGGTGCTGGTGCATCCCACCACAATTGGAGCTGATCGTGGATGTTCTAGTCAATGCTTGTGATTCCACAGGAATTATTTTCCGAAGTTTTCAGGAAACGGCTCTTTGTTCTGCTCCACTATAAATATGCACCTGGTCTGCTTTTGATGGAAGGTGCATCACTTTGCATAGAGCAGATTAGCAGAGCGTGAAGTCAGACATAAGAGTGGCCTAGGATCAGGTTAAAAAAAACCAATTTATTTCCAATATTTGTTGGAAAAGACACCAAATATGCTGCCACAAAACACAGTGCATCTAGATCCAGAAAGATGCACGTCAACAGCATCAGTTATTTTTATATTTTTGCTCATTTGCAGAATCTGCCATGTATTGCCCAGCTAGCAGTTGTCCTCAGCTCTTCCCACTGTTCCTCTGTCACCTGCTCATCACCTGCCTACGACCCGTCCATCATTCCCCTAATAAGCCACAAATTACATACTATATATACCTGCCCTACATATACTGTAGTTTACACTTGCCTTTCCTCACTGCTTCCCCATTGCTGATCTTGGTTTTTTAAGGAACATTTTGAAATTTGGAAACATTTTATTTATTTTATTAGTTTTCTTTTCAAGAGTCAGATGAACGTACAAGAAGTGACTGTGCTTGGCTGAAATGAATCCAACAGAGAACATGAGAGCTGTTGTAATGTTCTAATCTGACTCTTATCAAGAATAATTCCTAAGATGTGACACCAGGTGAATCTCACACTGCACACACACGCTTTGGAAATATTCCCCAGTTTGAACACACACATCAGTGCTTTGTATTGGCTGACAGAAATAACGATCGTTAGCAAAGGTTAACAAGCTTTCTGCAGTCGTCTCACCTCCTCCACAACCTCGTAGGCTGTCTTTGTACAGTTAGCTATCCCAACTGGGAGGTGCTTGCACATCATAAACAAGTGGGCAAGCACTCTTCAGAGTCAATCAACCTGGGGCTAAACTCAGGATAAAATAAATGTATTGGGTTATGTATGGTTTTTTTTTTATCATTTTACTGTGGTGACTCAGCTGTCCTTGCGTCAGTCACAGCTCTCAAAGCAGTAGCCTTAAGACGCTCTCCGGTCAAGGCTTAGAAAACACCATTATAGACAAACAAATAACATTTTGTAAAGAGGCTCAGTGCTGCTTGTCTTTTGTTGGTGTCTGAAGCAAAATTTCAAGATTTTTTTTTTTTTTCAAGAACTCGTGTGTTTGTGTGTTGCATATGGTTTGTGCTCGCTTGCAAGTAGTGCCTTTAGCAAAAGAGCGTCTCACAGTATTTAGGGGTCAAAATGTCAAAAAATGTCAAAAACAAATTCTGATTATATATTATATAGCTATATCAAAATATTACGGTCTTCTTGAATGCCATGCTGTATCATACAAATGACTGTACTATTAAAAAGGACTGCCAAAGCTAACAAGCTCTTTAGGCTGAATAAAACATCAAGAGATAAATAATAATACACCCCGTTATTCTGTTTGAGAGAAATACAGTGTATAGGTTGGAAGTTGGAAGTTTAGAAGCTGCATAAATTGATCCAACCCACCACCCTAAACACAATGTAATGCCTGTTATTGCCTACTGTAAGCGTACAACTCAGACATATCACTCTAGCAACATAAAGCCTATGAAGGTTAAATAGGTAAGTTAGGACCTCTAACAGCTCCACAGGATCTTTTATGAACAATGATGCCTTTTTTCCCCAAGGGAGTTGATTGGTCAGCAGCTGTTGCTTTGTACTTGTCCATCTCTCATCTGGAAGGTAACCTAAGGTGTGCAGCTTAAGTTACCATGGCGATGTACTCTGGTAAGAAGTAAATCAATGCCTTAGCCTCCTTCTCAGTTAAATTTGGTGTTGAATTGGCATCATTTCAGAAGCTTCAGCATGCCTCTTCTGATGGAAATGAAATCAAAACAAAATCTAACAAAGATGTTAACATAATCACTGGTTTAAGTAGCTTTAGAACACACCACTAATCGTCATAACCGTGTAATAATCACGTCTAGTGGTCATTTTGTTGTGATAATGTGAGTTTGTTTTTCATTTGACACACTGGATTCATTTCACACTAGAGTTATTAACCAAACATTTGGGCCTTTCTTGGAAAAAGGAGCCATTGGCTGAGGGTCACTGCTTCAGTTTAGCTTAAACCTTTCATCTAGGGGCGTAGTATTACATAATCCTTCCTCTATCCTCGGCCTCACATTGGACAGGCCGGGGTCGCCCAGCTGTCTGTGTCTGCATTTTGTGTTATGCTCATGTGCGTGCTAGCGTTCTTGTTTGAGTGCGTGTGCATGCTTGTGTGTGCACCGAGGCTACATAAGGTTCCCTAAGATGGTGCCAGGGACAGAGAGAGAGAGAGAGCGAGGCGATGTCAGGGATTTCATAACATAATCCCTACAACCTCATCATAACAGCAGGGAAGATGTCTTTGGAGTCTAATTTAAAAACAACATTAAAAAAAAGAGGCTACACTGTTTTTTTTCCCTTCCACTTTCTTCCGTTAATTAATTTTCCCCTGCCGTTGCTGTGTCTTCATTTGTATGACGTCGCCATCTCTGCCTGCAAGAAATATTTACAATGCAAAGAAATAATGGCTCTTACTTTGCTTTGTCTGCTTTGTTTGTAGGCGCTTTTGCTCCAATCTATAAAAACATGATTTTGCACACAAGGCTTACAAAGATTTCTGCACAGTCCTGGCATTGATTGGAGATGCAATTTGCCAGCCTCTGAAATCCTTCAGGCCAATTTCCATATACTTCTTGCTCGAATAACAAACAATGCAAACAACTAGTGGGGAATGGAATAATATATTTTAACAATGCAGAGCAGGAGGGAACAGTTTGTGGACAGAAATGCAGTCTACTGCATTAACCTCCGCTTAAATTAAGAGCCATAACAATTTTGCTTCGGTGTCTCTTACCGTATAGTTTTATGGTTGCGCGGTTGCATTAAAACAAAAGTTTTCACTTGTCTGCGATGACTTTTCAATCAAATAATACACAGCTACTTGTGAGGTTTAAAATTGGAATGCTGTGATTAAAATTGAAAGTAAACCTTATTAAACATTGTCGAGCTTGGGTGAATTATGCAGACAAGCAGCCTTATCGCATAAGTCATTATACAGCCTGAATGCCTGCAACCTTTTGATGGCAAGTGTTTGTGTTATGTAAAATCACACAGCAGGCATGCATTCACAGAGTGGCATTTCCTTCCAAGAGTCATCCATTTTTACACAGAACAATAGCACTGTCATGCATTTCAACCATCTCACATGTCCACGCCTCGCTCGCATGCCAGGCAAAATGGACTCAGAGAACGTTCTTAGCCAACAGCTGTTGACCCGCCATCTGACCTGGGAGACTTGTGGGAACCTCTGGCACTTGGCCGAGTCAGCACACACGCGCACACACATACAAACACACACATCCACGTTTTTATCCTGTGTGGGGGAAGATATCAGCCTGACTGAACGTTATTGAGACCCAGAGGACTACGTGCACTCAGGCATGCACACACACACACACACAGAGGTAGCAAGCGGAGTAGGACGTAACCTTGAAAAAGCTCTGTTCCCTAGGGAATTTCCCTGACTGGCCTGTTTGCAAGAGCAGAACAATTGCTCGTTCTCTCCATCTTTTCATTTCTCCCTCCATCATTCCATCTATCCAGGGAAACGAAGGAGTGAAACCTTGATTCATGAGCCATGAGCTCAGTGGACAGATGTTTTCCTGGGACACCTCCCTGGGACACTGCAACACACTGAGATTAATCATCTGTATATAATTGTTAAATTATATATTACTTATTCCGTAACACAGTGTTGCTTTTGAACGTGGCCTCACACACATTCACATCAGCTGTTCACATCAACCAGTTGGAGCTTCTATTGCAGTGACAAGGATATAGTCCTTTACTGGCTTTCCATTCATGAATACTGCAAAATGAACGATTGTCGAATAAAAACAAAGCAGATATGGAATGTAAAAAGTATGGCTCTTCTTGACATGTTCAGTGTGGTGTGTCTTGTGTTCTCTAGTGAAAGTGATGTAAAGTGCAAAAGTGTAAGAAATTGGTAAAACTGTGTAGTGATCCACTCCAAGGTACACCACAAATGTTAGCATGTTGAGCTAACAAGCTTCCAAATAACCCAGCATTATTTCCAAGGTTACTTTATTATTATGGGGATTACAGGTTATATTAACAAAACCAATGTATCACTAACTCATCACTTATTCCTCATTAAAAGTAAAAAGTAAACATAACATAGAAACATAGAAAAATAAACATTTTGATAACGTGTTTACTTAAAGTAGTAGTAGTAGTAATATAATTCTATGGCTATCTCTGCAATAAACAGTACAACAGTAACGACCGGCTAAGCAAACAATATGTTTTAATAGAGGTTTCTTCAGCAGGTTTTGGTTGGTTTATGTTTACACAAGTGGATGCAGCTTCGCAGCATGACGGCAAAACACGCTGACTCAGACTCAGCCGCCTAATCCTTCTGTTTTAGAAGCCTAAATGATGACAAAAACCAGGCAAGGAGAAAAACTTTAAGGAGGATTTATGGTGCCTGTGTTACTTTAGATGATGCTGACGCCCACCACCGTCGATATCTTCGCTCCATTCACACTCCTAAGCTCCGTTGTAAAAGGTTCATCTCACAAAGTCATGTAAGGTTATCTCCACCAAGGTACAATCCCAGCCATAATGAGGCTCAAGCGCTGAGCAGAATAATAAGGGGTGGAACGCTAAGCTGTGCCCTCAGTTGACAGCAAATCAGCTCTTACTCCTACATTTGCTATGTTAAGTAATGTCTTGCTTAAGGGGCTTGCTTGGCAATCCTCATATCATGCTTCAAGATGTTGGAGGAAGATGATACAGCTGCTGATATAAGATCTGACCAGAGAAATGTTACTTTGAGTTCATATCATAATGACATGATATCTACTGGGAGCCTTTAAAGCAATGAAGGGTGCTATTTTGGATTTGCTCCTGCTAGCTTTTGTATTACCTGCATGATTTTTTCCTTTACCTTTCCCACTGTCATGTTGATTTAGAGTACATTCATGCTTCAGCTGTGTTGGACCACAGCGGAATGAATAGGCGCTCACTCGAGCTCTGATGTGTTCTTCTCTCTCTGTCTCCCTGTACTCTCCCTCTGTGTTGCTGGCGAGGTTCTGTCCTTGGCTCAACCTGCCCCCAAAACGAGTATACATTTGCATGCATTAGGGCTCTCCCGTGGCTTGCCTTCTACCCGCTGTGCCGTCGAGTCTGATTAATGATCCGAGTGTGCCACTTCTCACAGCAGCCGAGCGGACCGCCTGCCTGCTCCCACATCAAACATCCAAACGCAGGCAAAAATGTAGAATTTCATTTGCTCCAAACAAAAATAAAAACATATGCATGCGTGCATCCATGCAAACACACAAAAACACCATATCTAAATGTATGCATGCATATTTGAATGCTCACATGCATGCACATGTTTACCAACAATCATGCATAAATGCACGCTCATTCCCGTATGTCATGCTGGCGCACATCTCACAGCTTGCGTATCTCATCCCTGTGCTCTCTCCATTAGCAACAACAAAATAATGAATAAACACTTTCTGTATGAATGAACACACACACTCAAGGTTCAAGGATCAGCATTATTGTCATTAAGCAATACATTATTGCATAGTCACATGCATTTTATGTAACAAAGTACACTAAAGCAGCACTAAAGGAAGAATTAAAAAGGAATGGCTATGCAAAAAAGACCAACATAATAGTTCAACATAAATATCCCAGATACAGTGCAATGTATAGAACAGTGTGTAACCAATTAGCATTTTGGACTGGATCCATAGAGTAGTTGTCATCCTACATAGCAGTGCACTTTACACCTACAATGCAGCAATGAAGACATGGAGAACTTGAAGATTACCTGTAAAACCAGACATTACCAGTGATAGAAAGTCTTCTGAATCATGGGCTGACACATTTTAGTCACAATGTACAATGATTGCATGTGCACCTGGCTACACTGTTTAAGTGTGGATTTTAGTGTCATACCCATATGGCAAGGTTGCAGCATAACATATACATATTGTACACTGGACCATAGTCTGTAGCCTATGTGTAATTTTATAAAAACACACTGAGCATTAAATCTCTTTGATTCAGGATGCTTGGCATAGAGAGTGGGTGCAGCTGGAGAGTGAGGGGGTGGCGACCGTCCAATAGTGCATTGGACCGGTGTGCCATGACACAGCGTAACTGAGTCGAGTGACATTTAAAGGACCCTTTTTTTTTTTGCTGTATTTACTCCACTATGTAAATCGACAGCCTATTTCATGAAATAAAACAAGCTATGGATTTTTTCATGATTCTTGCATGAATATTAACAATTGTCCATTTATATTGTATTGAACACGATGTTACAGTATTACAAAATCGGTCAAACAATGTTATATGTATGATAGCTTTAGGAGGATGAAGCTATGGGGGCACTGAACTCTGTTGTGAGCAAAGCAAATGCAGACATAACATCAATTAGGGGGGAGTGTGTAATGTGCCTTACTGAGCAAGTCTGTGTGTATTCGTGCATGTGTGTTTGCCTTACATCTCTAGCCGTGCGGGTGAATCCTGACAAATTGACCAACTATGGCGGTCATTTGGAACAGCGGCATGCACTGCTGTGTTTATTAGCCGTTTGACATTTATTCCATGGCAGAGCAAAGGAGGACAGAAGACAGGGGGGAGAGAGAGAGAGAGAGAAAGAGAAGGAAGGAAGGGAGGGAGGAGATGGGAAGGACTGATGGTAAGGAAGGTTGGGGGTAGCCGTGGAAACCCTCTATGCGTCGGCCCATGCGTGAGCTGCTATTGGCCAAACACTTGTCGTGTTTCTGCTAAGGACTGCATCGTCTGCTGCATGGAAGACACCTCTCACGTTCTCTCCCTCCTTTCTCTCCTTCTTTCTTTCCTTTTTTTGTCTCTTCTAGTCAAGCTGTCTCCCACAAGCGATGCAGAGGCTTGCTTGTTCAAATGGAATCCCCACTGCCCCCCCCCTCCCCAAAAATGAGGGCAGAGAGAAAGAGAGAGCAAGAGAGGGAGGGAGGAGGACAGATTTGAGAACAGAAGTCATATAAATCTTTTTTTTCTTGACTTTCTCACTTGCCAGTCTGCGGCTGTGTTCTCATGCTCGTCGCGGAGGTAAACGAGTGTTCTGTTCATGCCACTACCACGGTGGTCACATCTCATTTCCCCTGTGTTTACACACAGTGCACTCAGCCTGCCAAGCGTGCGATCACTCTCACCCATCTCTAGAGTCACAGACACTGTCTGGTGAGCTCGGACTGAACTGAACCGTTTGTGATGGCGGCGATAGGCACCATCTGTGAATTCCCATATATCTGCGCATGCTTAGATTTAGACAAATACAGCATGACTGTGCTTTCTGTGTGTGTATGTCAATGTTCACGTGAGTAAATATGTGTCTCTGTCATTAGGTTTTAAGTAAAAACAGCCTACTCTTTCATCCTCCCCTCCTCCATTTGCATTGCTGAAGCAAAAAATATAAACATGCAGTATTTCAGTCGCTGCACAAAAAAAAGAGGATTTCAGACGACTAAAAATATCACTTAGGTGGCGCTTTTTAGGTGTTGACAGTAGAATGTTACACAACGTTGTCATGGAAATAGGTACAGTGCATGAGACTCTGAAACTGATCTGTTACCATGGCGAAGGCTTCATTTATCCAAGCATTCCAGTCGTAGTTGTGTTAATCATGAAGCACTCTGAAGTGTATGCCTCATAGCGCCGCTCACACATAAAACACACACATTCCCAGTGATCAAGCATCTGCCACAGAATAATCATTATGATCCCGCGCCCAGGCTCCTTTTCTGTCCGTTTCTAATTCTGTGATACGAACCTGCTAATCTTTTCTCTATCCGTCTTATTTTTTTTTTTTTTGCATCAAAGCCATATTTGATCAAAGGATAATTGGAAAGACACATCATACAAGACCTTACACTTTTATCATTATCTACTCATCAGAAAAAGAATGGAAAAAGAGGAGGTGTTTGTAGTGTGGCGAATGAAAGGGAACCTGAGGTCTTTGTTGATTCTGATGCAAGGCTTTGAGACTCGACCTGCCAATCTTCAAAGGCGACCTGAGGAGAAGTCAGAAGTCGTCGCCACGTTCACATTCCTCCATTCCCAATCTGCATGCTTCGGCTGCTTTTAACTATGCTAGAAATGCTGTGCCCTGTATCTGGATTTATTTCAATGCATCTTTCTTCCCATCCCACACATGGAAAAACTGGATGGTGATGGGGCAGTGAAAAGCCCGAGACCCCTGTTAATTGCTACCATAATGTGTTTGTGCGCATGTGTCTGAGCTTGTGTGTTTGTGCAGCTTCACTGAATGCGTGCACATCACAGACACCAAGACAGGAGAGCAACAAAGCTGCCGTGGAAGAAAGACATGAAATCGGACTGGAAGAGAGAAAAGCAGGGGAAGTGTGTGAAATCCAAGCATCTTCTTTTCTATCGATTCAATGCAAAGACAGTCGCCATGGCAACACAGCAGTCCCGCTGTAAGCGGCTTTCACTCTCCGCCCCCTCTTGCTCTGCTCACCAACAAGGTATACAGGCACCCGCCAACGCCAAGCGATTATGATATGTTTTCTCTGATAGAGTGCTGACAGGCGGGCTCCACAGCCTTCCATTCATTTTCCCCAAGTTTGTCTGTGTTCTGATGCGGCTTCATAACAATATGCTGATCCTTTACTTGCCACTCAGAGAGGGGTGTCTGTCCTCTTATTAAGTGTCATCTAACCCTAACCAGATGCCTGATGAGACAGGAGGAAAAGTTCACGAAAGGTTATGAGGAACTGAATCATGACTGGGGCTCTGTTGTGTGTCTGCATGATTTTATTGTTTGTGTGACCGTGAGGAAGATGGAGAGAGAGAGAGAGAGAGAGAGAGTGTGTGTGTGTGTTTGTGTTTGTAGGGGCAGCAAAAGAAAGGAGAGGATGTCAGAAGGAGAGAAGGGGAGAGAGAGAGAGAAAAGTGGAGAGGCAGTTATTCACATAAGCTGACAGCAGCAGGCTGAGGTGCTGTTTCCTCTCGCCTGCCACTCAAACTAAAAATCAATTGGTGTAAAAAGCAATGAGGGAAACTGGACTCTCTCAATCTCCCCTCTCTCTCTCTTACCAACACACACTCCTGCATTCACACACACACCACATTCATTCCAACTCCCCCCTCTCCTTCTCTTCCACTGTACAGTAGCACACATACCCCCACTTACAGTACACCAAACACACACACACACCCATCCTCTCACATTTCACTAGTCTTGTAACTAGTGAACCATAACAGGCCTGTCTCGCCTTACTCTCTCCTTGTTAGCATGGAGGTTGTGTGTGTGTGTGTGTTTGTGTGTGTGTTTTTGGGGGGGGGGGGTATAGAAAGAAATGAGAAAGAACTATGGTACAATTTGGATAGAGGAATATGCGGCGAGAGAGTGTGTACTGTACGCGTGTGCATGTGAGTTCATGCACCTCAAAGTGAGGGATAATGGCTGCTTCCATAAGACATAATATGAGCTCAGTGAAGAGAGACATGATTTACTTTAAGTGATATCCATAGTACCTCCATTTTGCCTACAACAAGTTTTTTTTCCACATGCATCACATTAATCACATTAAACTACAGGGTTACTGTGGTAAAACTACTGTCAGTCTAATCTATACAGGTACTGGCGGAAACATTGCTGTCATTACATTTGCTCTCAGCGGTTGCACAAATGTCAGATCATGATTTTAAACTTGAATATTTTATGACCTGACAAATTGGAAACACACTGGAATTTACTCAACCTGTAACTGTGTGTGTCACATGAGTAGTGTGTATAATATCTTTCTGGGTGTCTCTCTCCTCATCTCCAGTCAGCCATGGTGCCTAAGGATGGCTTTGGTCCAGATCAAGATATCTTGACAATGACAGGGCTTTCATTTTGGTTTAAATATTTATATCTGGACAATGATAGTGATTTTTTGCCAATCCCCTGACCTTTTATCTACTGCCACAGTAAAGTAATATTTCTCTTTGACCATCCCTCTGATCCATGACAAAATGTCTCAACAAGACTATGAATTTTGCTAGCAGCTCTCTTGAATCGTGCTAAAATGCTCACAATAACCACAGTGCAGGAACTTTCCCAAGGAACATTTGGGGGATTTTCACCTCTGGACCAGAGTCTAAATTAAGTGTGGGGAACATTATTTTATGTTTTATTTAACATTTCTGCACTTGTGGTATTTATGCTCAGCTACAATTTTGAAAAGCTGCAGCCACAAATCTATCGTACAAAACAATATCACGGTAATGTCATCACATTTCTTTTTTAACATTTTTCCAATTAAATGGTTGGGCGTCATTGTACTTTTGCAGTAGCATTCAAATATGACATAGAAAAATTATTAATTTGTCGTGTAAAATTGTTGCTTTTTCATACATCAGTGGCCTAATACTGAAGTTCTTTAGACCATAGTGAGGACACACAGCAATAGGTTCAAAGAACTATTTAGTTTCTTCAAAACAGCACCAAAAGTTCAGCTGAGGCTGATGGGAATATTAGTACTTTAGAGGTATTTGGTCACAAACCAAATTACTGCATAGACGACATTTTGACCTGATGATGGCACAAGATGGTTAGTCGAAAGATCATTAAAGTCAGTAGGATTCAACCTCTGTGGACCATGAATATCTATTTAAATGTAACTGCAATCCATCCAATTATTGTCAAGATATTTAAGGCTGGACCAAAGCACTGATCAACCAACATGCCATCCTTCTAATGCCTGCTGCTAGCTAACGAACTGCAGAATTTTCTCCATATTGTTTTTCCAGAAGCACTCAAATCTGATCTTGCATGTGCCGTGAAGTGTGCTGACAACATTTCTGCTTCTCATGGGATTCAACATTTTCACTTTGGACACTATGTCAGCTACTCTTTAGCACAATGCTGGAAAGTTAGGAGAGCATTGCTCCCAAGTGGGAAGAATATTTTGAGTTTAATGATTTAATGGCTTATCCTGCAGCATCTTAAACTTCATCTTTTCAGCCTGTATCCTATTTTATCATTCTTATCTTATTTTATTATTCCTATCTTTTACTTTCTAATTTCCTATTCCTATAATTCTACATAGAGGAAACACCATCATTGTGATGACTATTGTGACCTAAAGTAGTATCAGGATAATCTGGGGTGTTTTCAACATTTTAGTTTTTTGAGGAAATGTGTTTGAAAACTTTTTCATAACATCCAGCCAACATTTCTTGGTAAAAACTAGTGTTGAACCCCTTTCATTACCCAGACGCAAAGAGATTTTCATTTTGACTGGGATTGTTCCTCGGCGAGATAATGATACATCACTGTGTGAGATGATCTATTCTCAGATGAGCTTAAAAAATGAACAGAATGATGAGGTTCCAAGAGTTCGGCTTCCCGCGGTGCACTGGAGCATTTATAAAAAAAAAAAAGTATATCTTGTATTTCAAGTGCCTTTGTGCAATTGTACACTAAATCACTCTCACAAAACTGAAACAGATTTCCACAATATCCAATGAACTGTGATGAACTCTGGCAAAAGTAGCAGCAGAGAAATTGCTTTTTGAAGAATATAATTTAGAGAAAAACAGTAACTTTATTGCCTATTGGTCTGTTATAGGACACCACATTATTTTTTATGAGCAATCTCTCTCACACACTAGCACACGCTCACACTCAATGATGAGGTAACATATTGCTATATAGAAAATGCCCTTTCCTACTGCCATGTCAGCTCTGGAGGCAAATACATTGTTAGCAGCACTCATGCTGTACTCCCACTATGTGGCAGCGTGTGTGTGCATAAACCAAAGCAGAGCAGCGCATACATGAGTGTGTGCTGTGTGAGTGATCTCCCACTGGGAGTCCTGTAGAGAGAGCATTAATCAGACCCAGGGGACCCAGGGCTCAGACAAGGCCTTCTACAAGGTGGATGTGTGTGTGCGCGCCTGGGCATGAGTGTGTGTGATGCAGGGTAGGGGGCAGTGTTAAAATGACTGCTTTTGACAGAAACCCGATGAGCAGGGACAACGGAGGGTGGAAGTACATCATCTGAAAGTATCTCTAAAATAATCACTGTATGTGCAACCTTTACTTTTTCACTGATAAACAGAATATTTAGTTAAATGGTAAAATCTGCATCCTAACATGCTCACTGTGACAAAGCTAACATGCTGATTAATTAGAAGGTATAATCTTTAACATGCTCACCATCTTAGTTAAGCTGTAAGCATGCTAATATTAACCAATTAGCACTAAATATAACATCTAGCTAAAGACAATAGAAATCTCAGTTTTGACCTGATGAAGGAGCTAAATGAGGAGTCTAGAGATTAAACTCATGAGAAAAGTTGTTGAGAAATTTCTGATTGCACAAACCAGCTGAGCGTCACTGGAATCCACAGAGCCACAGTGCTAAAGAGGCTAAACAGTGCCCGAACTTACTAAGACAGTGAATTTTGGTTATTGCTTCGGTATATACGAACAAAGATTCCCTACTGTGTCTTAGTAGTCAGTACCTTTATACACAGTATTTGTGTGTGTGAGTGTGTGTGTGCTGACAGAGAATGTACCAAAAGATGGATTTCATGTAGAGCTCCATGCAGCACTAACACAAGGTCATTAGACAGCAACTTGCACCAAGCACTTGAACACAGGGTAACATTGCCAGGTGATATAAGTCCCACACGCACACACACACGTGCACCAAGCATAATGTCACACAAATACACACACATATACAGACCGACAGACACAAGCTGATGATTTAGAGGAGGAGAGCTGTAAAAATCGATTGGATCCAGGGTCACCTCATACGCAGCAGCAATGTACACATCTTATCCCTCTATCTGTCTTATCCTCCTTTCTTTGCATCCTTTAGAATCCCTCTTCCCATCCCCCACATCTCCCATATTTTCCCCCTCATTTTGTTCAATCAATTTAGTCAGTCAGCTTTTTCAATCTTCTTTCTTTCCTATCTTGACCACTACCCACCTCTTCTTTGCCACAATGCTTGCAGCTCCTCATAAATTGTCTCTTTCTTTGCATCCTTCTGTCACAATCCTCTCTCATGTGCCCTGTTAATCCTTCCTCTCAGCCCCTGGTAGTCTGTTCCATCTGTGTCTTACTCTCATCAGTTACATGTTGTTAACCTCCAGCGTGTGTGTGTGCGTGTGTGTTTACAATAGGTATAGCAGTCTTGTGTGGCAAGTCAAGAGGATTACTGCCAGACATATAAGTGGGAGAAAGGGAAGGTTGGGGATAATGAAGAAACACAGGACAGGAAAATGTGAGGCAGCAAGAGCATCAAGAATGAACTCACATGACCAGTGTTATGAAAGTAAATTGGAGCAGACACATTGCTACCTTTTACAAATGAAACTAAAGGTGGTATTAATTGCATAGCTGACATTAAAGATTTGTCCTGAAACAACAGAAATGTCAGAACCCTTGTTGCCTTTAGCTGTCACATTCAGAACTCACTTACAATGCCTCAAAGGAGAGCAATAATGCTCGTGGCAGAGTTAAATGCAAGGCCAAAATTGGGTGAAAGGAAAAAAGCAGACGCAACAAAGGGAAAAAAAAAACCCAAGTTGAAATGAGGAAATAAACTGAAGCCGAATCAAAGGCGAGAGACAGATCCTGCTCAGCGTATGACCTTTTCCTCAAAAAAAGAGACTGATAGGGTGAGAGGGGGAGAAAGCTTCATGATGAAACCAATTCATTTGAGCCTAGCTGCCAACAATATGTTGGTTCTCAATATGGTGGCCTCTATGTGTAATCCTGACTGCCCACACACGGGCCATACAATACAAATCGCAAGCAAAAAAAAAAAAAAGAAAAGAAAAACACACTCTACACATTCAGCACACACATGCGAAGGCATTGTTATGGGCGCAGGCACACATGTGAAGTCAGGCCTCACACTCACAAAAAAAAGGGATGCACAGAAACACACGTGCGCACGCCACGCAGACACGAAACATGACACAGTTTACCTTGGCTCCAGACTCACTGAATGAATCACCCAGAAATCTGTCCCTTCTGTCCAAAACTCTTAGCCTCAAAATCCCATTCTGCTGTAAAGAGCAGGCAGCAAAATCATAGGATAATGTTGCTTCATGTCTCTATGACTTGTCATAAAAAGACAAGGGTATTATACAACAAATGCACTGAATTATATTTTTTTGCAGATGAAGAATATATTGTTTCTTTTCTTCTTTGCTATTTTATTTGCTTTTGGTGGTGTTTTGTTTTGATCAGCTCCACAACAAGAATGTTGATCTTTAGGCTTTAAAATGTTAAGCGGTTCGGCAACATGCAAGAGAATGTCAATAGCTTTGCAGGCCCTTTCCCCACTCAATTCCCATTTTACTAGCCTTGTGGGGGCCCGAGGGCCTTAGAAACGAACAGACACTGTGAGCTGTGTCTGAGTGATTTAACCCTTTTGTAAGATCAACATCACAGAGGGAAGGAGAAAGGATCTGTGAGAGAGAGGGGAGAGTGAACCAGAGTTATATGGTTCTGTCAAATGTTGCTCTGACATTTAGGTCAGGCCAACGCTCTAAATGGCATGCAGACAGATTTACTGAGGGCTTTCAGAGAGGCTGACTGCTTGTCTTCTGACTGTCACACACTCAGGGCCTGCCTGGTCATTGCTAAAGCTCTTCTTAACCCTTTGCTATATTCTCCTACCAATGTTAATGTAGCGCTTTAACTTATCTTCCTGCTCGGTTTATATTTTTTGTGAATTTAAATATTATGTAAGCTTTGTATACATTCATTTTACAGATTTCATTTAAGTGAAACTATAAAACTTCAGTTTTCCATTTGGCGTATTATTGCCACACAACGACAGGACGCACTCTTGAGGACACACAGGCTTTACGTTAAGGTTGCAGTGTCATGGTAACGTTTATATCATTCAGTTACCAGTGCTTTTTACATTTTCAGTCAGTCTAAAGATTATGTTCTTAAACTTAGGTGCTGTTAAACATCAGGCCTAATCCCAGTTTCCAGTTTAATAGGCAGCTACAAACCTGAGATATAATAACTTTTACTGTTAGTGCAGCTCTAGAGGTTTTTATTAGCTTACAGTTGAGTTTTGGGTCAGTTAAAAAGGGACACAGCGTTTTATGCTTCATATTCTTTAAAGTTTTAACAGAGTGCAGAGGGGATTTGAATTCATTTTTTGTTGTTTATTGGATTAAGCTTTACCCACAGCAGACACTACATTAGCATTTAGTCATCAGTCAAGATGCTGGTGACAACAGGCCTGTTTTTTAACGGAAATTAATCGCTATGGAAACAGCTTTGGTATGATTTACTTGCTTCCACCTGTAAAACACGACTGCAACTGACAAACAACGAGCGATCTATGATGTTTCAGTTTGAAACTGGACACTCGGACTTGACGAACCGGCGAGCATAAAATATATCACAGACTGCTTTGTGTTGGTTTGCAAGAGGACATTTCCTCATTTCCACTGACTCAAGATATTTGAGATATGCTGACATAAAAAATAATGATGCCATCTACATTATTCAGTACATCAATCTATAGCATAGACTCAGGTGTAAAATCACATCAAAACAGGAAGTTCCTCAATTGTGGCTTCACAGTCTAATAATATTTTCATTTTGTTTTGTTTTTTTTAATTTTTACAACATCTAACAGTAACAAGATTTAAATGGGAAACCATATCTACATTTTTTTCTTTGGTCAATGTAATGCAACACATTTGCAGGAAATTTTTAACAGCAGATGTTCTTTAAAGTTCCAGCGTGTAGGATTAAAGTGGATGTATTTACAGAAAATAAATATAATATCCAAACGTATGTCTTCATTAGCGTATAATCACACAAAAATAAGAATCGTTTGTACTTTTCTTATCTTAATATGAGCCCTTTCTTCTATATCTTCTTCAACAGAGTCTGCCATGCTGGTCTGCCATGTTCCTACAGCAGCCTTGAAGGGACAAACCAGACACCAGCTTGGAAAGGGAAGGCTTACCTGTGTTGCAGAACAAGCCTGTTACTTTAAGAGAGTGTTGCATGCTGGGTTGTTTGTAGTCTCAGTGTTGCTAGGCTTGTGAGCCTCGTCTGCTTAAAGTGTGTGAACTTTATTAGCTAGCCCCAAACTGTGTAGTAAGTCCTCCATCAATGATGTGTTTCTTTGGTGTGAAGGAAATGAGTGGGAATGATCTTCGGACATATTTAACAATAGGAAGAAATGCAGAAACATGGATGGAGGAAGTCTTTACACTGGCCCTAAACTGCCCACCTCCAAGAGCTAGACCTGACAGCCCCACTATCAAAAGGTAAGATTTCTATTTATTCAACATATTTTCAACCATATATTCAACTTTCACAAGACTGAAGACTGATTGATTGATTGTTTAAGTCAGGATAGGCTTAATCACAAGCCTCCACAACTGATTCCACAGATCTGTGTTGATTCTCTGCCTACTGAGATGGGAAAACAACATTTTATTCTTGTTCCTCATGACACTGAATGATTAACAAAAAAACATCCTGTTGCCCCCTGCCTTTCCAGAAACAATCCGTTATAAACTGAGGTAAAATGGAGTTTGTATGAGGGAAAATAAACAACACCTGTGCTTTAAAGCCAAGTCCGACCGCTGGCTGTGCTTTGGTAACTGAAGGCAAATAAGGTCTGGCAGTGGTCATATTAAAAAGAATTCATCCATATTTAGTCTAAGTGTCTCCTGCTTTGCACAATAATTAGGAGAAACTATCTTTACTGAAAATGGCAATATAAAGACTCCAGATGAATTTCCTCAATCAGTCAGGCCCTGCAGCCATGTAACTGTTTAGCTCGCATCAAAAACTGAAAGAGTGACGTTTACAAAAAGGATAAAATCATTACTTCATCCTGCTTGTATTGTCATCCTAAGGAAATGACAATATTAACAGTAAACCACAGTTTGTTTTATTTTGAATATCGCTGTCTTTTATTTGAAGATGTCTTTAACAAAAAATGTATTGATGAAGCTAAGAATAAAGACCAGGCGTGTACACAAGTGGTGTTCTTGGAATGGCTCGAATGGCCGAGATGATTGCTTACTCGCAGGGAACGAAGACATGGCCGGCGCTGTTGTTTTTCTAGGTTCAGAGAGGGCCGCCGAGGGGACATTTTCTCAGGAATGGCGTGTCTCCTTGTATTAGTTGGCTGAGTTGCAGGACAGCACAGGAAAAAAGACAGCTCATCATGATTCACTCCGCGATGCAAAAAAAAAAAAAAGTCCATCTGTACAAGCTGCTTCACCTAGCACTTGTGCTATTTTTCAAGCAGAATGAGGTGAGATTATTTTAGCCAAGAGAAGAAGAAAAAACACTTTGTCATCCACCGCAGCCATCCAGAACCATGTGGAGGACATACAGAGCACTCAGTTACCCCTTTATCACCTGCCTGACTTTGTTTTACATAATTAGAGCTTAATATCATATCATTCGCTTCCTTTTTAAATTCATTTGAGGCTGGCTCCCAAAAGGTTCCCAATGCACTCGTCAAGGTCTCTCCTTGTCACCCTCTCCCCCCTGTTTTGTGCCAAATCGTGACTACATCTGACTATAGCTCATGTTACAGTTACAGTTCTTCAGCGTTCCTTAAAAGTGAAATATCTGCCCCTCCTCCTCCTCCTCCTCTGCTGCTCTTCGTCCTCCTCTTTCTTTTCTCACACCTCCTCGTTGTGATGAAACAAACCAGGCCGACAACACTAAAGATGACAAACAGCTCTGTCATCTCATGGTAATGCTGCAAATGAAAGCAAAGAAAATGGGAAGGTTGTAATGAGGGCTATAAAAGCGTGTGAGATATACTGTGGAACGTGCTCTTTAAAAGTAGAATATATATGTTAAAAATGTAGAGACTGGTTCCAAAAATGGGTGATTCTTATATACACTACTCACAATAAGTTAGGGATATTGTGAGAGACTCAGTGGATGTCATACATACGGTGTTTGTTTCACTTCAGAGGTTTTTGGGATAGGGAGGCAATTGTATTGGGGTGATAGACACAGAACTACTGGCAGAGTTCGTGACAGACCCAGGAGTGGAGCCCCACGAGTGACAGACCGCAACGATGACCAGTACCTAAGGACCTCTGCACTCAGACATCGTTATGCAACTGCCACACAGCTGCAGGCCCGTTTACAAGATGTGAGGGGTACTAGGGTTTCCAGACAAACCATTCGCAACCGACTCCACCGCTTTGGCTTGAATGCCAGACGACCGTTGCAGGTGACTCCACTGACACCAAGACACCGCCGTGAATGTTTGCAGTGGGCACAAGACCATGTGACCTGGACAATGCAGCAGTGGTCTACCGTCCTGTTCACTGATGAGTGTCGGGTCACCTTGCACAGAAATGATGGTCGTCAGCGTTGCTGGAGAAGGCGAGGTGAGCGATACGCCGAGGTCAACATGGTCCCCAGGGTTCGCTTTGGTGGAGGAGGTGCAACAGTCTGGGCAGGCATCACCAGTCAGCGCAAAACAGATTTGGTTATTGTAGATGGCTCAGTCACTGCACGTTCTTACCTCAGAGACATCATAGAACCCATCATCATCCCCCAATTCCGCCAGCACACCCCCAACTTTCTGTTCATGGGTGATAATGCTCCACCACATCGTGCCAGAATTGTCACAGCTCGACTTCAGGAAGTCGGAGTGCCTCATATGGTATGGCCAGCAATGTCCCCTGACCTGAACCCCATAGAGCACGTCTGGGACCAGCTGAAGCAGAGACTGGATGATCGTACCCCACCCCCACGTGACCTGGCAGAACTGCGTGTAGCACTTGTGGAAGAGTGGAACGCATTGCCTCAGAACAACATCATGAGGCTAGTGAGGAGCATGAGACGTCGCTGTCAAGCTGTCACTGCAGCAAATGGTGGAAACACCCGCTACTGACATTGTCAGTTTTTGTTATTTGGGGCTATCCTTGTTATTGTCTAAATTTTTGGGGTAATAAATATTAAACTAATGAAAATGGTGTTTCTTCTCATTCATTATTAGTAATATCAAAGGGAACTTTTACTTATTTCATTAAAATTCAGACCAAATAGGAAAAGCACTCATGTAAATAACAATATCCCTAACTTATTGTGAGTAGCGTATATCATGATATGCTTTTGTTTGTAGAAGCAGGTTATTTCACAAGCAGACAGATTTATGACATTTTAAAATAAATACACTGTGATGAACTGAAACGTGGATGGACATCTGTAGTGAGTGACAATATGTAAATCACCTTTACTTTCTTCTTTCATTATTCTTATAACAAACACAAAAAATGTGAAGAGGCAACCTTTAGTCCTGCGGTACAACTGCACTGCTTTATTCTCAGATGAATCCTCCAGCAGTCAGTATACTGCAATTAGTGTTGAATGGGAGGTGACGGTGTCCCACGCACGCACAGCTTTCAAATGCCAAGTGACAACAGCAGAAAGCCTGGCTGTCTCAGTGATGCAAGAGCCGGCAGACATCTGGGAATGTCGAGCTGCTAAGGGTAGTCAGACAAGGAGGAAAGGGGGCGGGGGTTGGGAGGGAGGCACGTAGCTTTGGTGGGGAGAGAGGGAGGCTGAGATGGCAACGGTGGGGATGTCTCGGGGAGATGAAGCTGGCAAGGTTGAAGGTTGGGAGGGAGCACAGGGCGTCGACAGGGAGGCTGCGAAGGCCGAATGGCAAGATGGGTGAATAAAAAGTGGTTCCCCAGACGGGGAGAGTGTGGACGATGCAGTCTGTCAGGTCCCCAATCTGTCAGCAGAGTGCCTCTGTTCCCCTCAGGCCGCACAACACGGCCCTGCCTCATTTTGCGCTTTCATCCACTCGTATACCATGTCCTCACGCACCCTCTTGTCCCCGCCAGTGCACTTCACTGCACAGTGATTTTTTTCTTCTTGTTTTTTTTTTCTTGCCACAGGGATAAAAAAAAAAAATAGATTGTTATGCATTTGTCGCTTTCATGCAAAATTGCATCTGAAGTTTAGGATTATGCAGATGGTGCCAAATGTTTGCTTGGGGTGATCACACAATTCCTATATTATTTTAGTATCAACCAAAACCATTAGGCATGATTTTGGTTTTGGACTGACTCTCACCATGGAGTGGGAGTCTTTAAAAAGTGGTGCTGCATTGCCATCTCCTGGAAGAAATGTGACATTGCACCCACATTAAAAAAAAAAAAATATATATATATATATATATATTGGGGGGGGGGGGTAGTTTGTTTGCACTGTGAGCTGTTGGTTTACAATTATTTTTGAAGTGTCTAGCATTATCATGAAAAGATGCATTTTTGCATCATGGCTACCTTCAAAACCTTAGAATTCCTGCACATATGGATAATAAGAGCTACCTCAAAGCCACAATGTACCCTTTCTTACTCATTTTCTTTGAGATCACTAAATTCTCTAAATTAAAGTAGTATACAGTAAGTGCTTTCATGTTTAGCATTGATGAATGATGTTGGCTCATTGGAAGCTTGTGTCGAACGCTAATAGAGGAATGCGCTCCTGAGAATAGCTCTCACATGATAGCTCCATCCTTATTATAGTCTGCCTCTCTGTCCTCACATACCCACGTACACACACACGCGTATCAACACGCACAATCCTGTATGCACGCTGTAATTAGAGACGGCAAATGAGGAGAGCATCCACGTACAGTGTGATGGTAGTGGACTCTTTAGTCTACTTTAGGCTACTTTAGTAGAACCTTGTGTCACAAGGTTCAGGGGTGCGATCCAGAAAATGACTCTTCCTTGCCACCTCGCTGAACTTCAGCGACCTGATATGAACCGTGGTTCAACCCAGGTTTTTCCTCTGCTCACAAAAACAATTTTAACAATTCTTCAAATCTTCTCTTAAGTTTTAGCAACACTATTTACGTAAAATGTATTTAAAAAGTGTCAAATATGTAGTAACAAAAATAAATCTGCCTGTATGTAAGGTACTGTGTTACCATTTATATCAACAGTCTTTAATGTAATCTGTTTTATGCTGATATTTTATGCTAATATTTCACAGGTTAAAAGGACAGATGGATTAAATAGATTGTGGTTATGTAAATTGTTAATATTGTTATCTTCTAACAGGTACTGTACCATCTGGATTTGTAAAAGTGTAACCCTATGCCTTTTGATAAGCACTGATTTATAATCCCTACATGATAGAGTGCGAGTTTGTCAATAATATAACAACTAGCCTCGCACCTCAGGGCAGCCTCAACTCATCAAGATTCTGTCCTCGTTCTTCACTTTCTTCCTGTCACTGCTACTTTTTTGTTTGCAAGCGCTATAGTAGTTGGGCCAGGTTTCGGTACTGTGCCTCCTCAGAGCAGTGCCCTGTGAAGAGTGGCCTTCCGCTGTGCCAACATTGGCTTTTGGCCAGTTTGTTAAAGGTGCCAGCATGGGAGTGGAGCCAGCTTACAAAAGGTCAACATACCCCAGACGGGATCAAGTGACTTCTGCTGAACTGCAGTGTCACTCAAACCACCACTTTATTGCACACACTGTCACACAGTGAGACTTCTCTGCTTGTGGTGGACTAGCATGTAGAGTGATACAACAGCACTGCAACATCTGTGTAAATGTAGTACCAGAGTGAAAGTTGACACAATGTCTGATGTCATTATGAAATACTTTATATTGTAAAATCCATTTCTGCACAGCTGAACTGTGCTTAAAGCATATTTTAATATATTTTTTCAGCACCATATAATCATGTTTTGTCTGTTTTTGTGCTTCTTCAAGGTTGGACGTGCCAACATCTGGCACATCCTCATCTGTCAAATGCTTGCTGGACTGTTTTTCTCATCATACATGGAGATGTGAAGCACAGAGGTACACATAACTGACAGACACATTATCAAAACACCCATCGACACGTACGGACACTTTGATAACTAATCCACCCACTCCATGTTCTTACATCCATCGGAAAGTCTATTAAAAGATGTTTTTTAGTCACTGTCGAAAGACTACCTGAATGGAATAATGTTTTTTTCCCCATTACTCCTACTCAGCAGTGAAAATAATTAACTTAAATTACTGACTTCACAATGAACAAGCGCTATATATATACCGCAGTGTGGGTGCAGGGTAAAGAGTTAACAAAAAATCTAAATTATTATCAGCTATCAACTATTATCATCTGTTATCATAATTAAAAGGTCTTTAACATATTTTTAACATTAAAATAAATGTTTTGCTCAATAACTATTACTTAATATTATATAATATAGTATAGAATGTTTATATTTTATATTATATTATTTTATTGTGTTATTATAGCATTGTATTGATCAGCACTATATTGCTGAGTTGAAACAATTTCATTCAAAGTCATGTCACCGAACACACCGTGAATATTAAGTGTTCTTGATTTGTCACTGGACAACCTGAAATGTTCATTAGCATTTAATGAATTTAATTTCAGGAATTTAGTTTATTGATGATAATAATGCAAGCAGTTAATTGATAACGTATCATTTTTGAAAGTGTTAAGTATTTTAGCACGCAGCTGTATCTATTTTTGAGCCTAGCCACATGAGCAACAGGGGTTAAATTGACTATTTGCTGTGAGTTTTTTTTATATTTTTGACCATTTTTTTGGCAGTGGCAGCTGAAGAGAGTCTGGGGATGGGGAAGGATTCAGTCTTAATGGACTGTACACTCTCTACCAGGTGAACAACCCGGGCAGCCTTTGCTGTATGAGTTTGACTTAATTTCAACTCTTGTCAGCAGGCACTAAAAGTGAAACGATAAATGACTCCTCACAGAGAGGCAAAGATGGGAGCATGGTTTTCACCTTAAAGACCTACAGCTAAGGTTTAAAGACTTGATTTATCTGGTAATCAATGCTGTAATTCTGCTGAAACATCCTGAGATTAGATACTTCAAACATCGTCATAATTCTTACCTTTTTATTAATGCCACAAGTTCCTCGAAATGACCAGATTACCTCTACAGCAATCTCCAAATTGAAGAACAAAGAACCTCTGACTTTTCTTCCAGTCTATAAAGTGTGTCATGCAACAGCCGATGAGTTATCTTCTGAGTGATAGTGAAAGAGCATGTGGCTGTGACTGCCGATAAGGATTAAGATCTTTTCAAAGATATATACTGATTATTCATTTGAGGTATAAAGTCTTAAAACACCTTGTTGTGAAGCAAGTAAGGATCAAACTTTACTTTACTATGATTAAGATGTTACTTTTGCCCAATAACATTTACAAATAACTAGGAAGGTTGAGGTTCACTGTATGTTGTTTTGCAGACTAGCACAATTGTAATTAATGTATAGGGTTCGACGCAAAACAAGTAGTTCTATTTATAGAGAAAGATAGTTGTATAATACTCATGAGTAGTTAATCCTTTAGAGGGTTTTACAAAAGAATTAAGTGCTTTAAAAAGAACTTAATTAACAACAACAATCAAAAGCAAAAAGAAAAGGAAAATGAGTATTATAAGCATATGTCATAAATTTAAAAACGGAGGCAACAAATGCCAAATCACCTTTGTTGCCTCCATTTTTAAATTTTAATCATTGCTTTTCCTACTTATTTTTTTATAGCTTGTATTTCTATATTTTCTTTTATTTGTCAATATGTTGGTGATTTAAGTCAGATTAGAGCAGATTAGTGTTGTTTTGGGGGGATTTGTGTATGTGCTGTTTTAAACTTATCCTATAAAGTGCTTTGAGCTGAATGTTTGTATGAGAGGTTCAATATAAATAAATCTTAACATTTTTATGCAAAGCCAGTCATTTTTTTGTTTAGTATTATGAATTAAATGAACAAATAATTTCCTTGCTGCTTTTGTTTCATGAGTAGGGCCTAAATTTCATAAAATATAAAATATTTAATGTAAAAAAAAAACAAAATTATGTGTATTTATTAATTTCTTTTATTGAAGAAACACAAAAAAGAGAAATATTTCAAATCTCCAATGCCCCACTATTGCATCTTTTCTCTACAAGAGTAACACAAACACATTCTCACTTTGTTCCATTTGGTACATTGTAAAGTGATATTGGGCCCATAACACACAGCAAATATTCACACATCTTACACACAATTGTTTACTCTACATCAGCACCAATGCAGACATTAAACAACAGATGAATTTCAACCCGAAAAAAGATATGTAGCACTTTTTATTTAAATGTTAATGTTTAGGTGATCAAATTCATTGAAAAAGTTTATTTGAAAAAAATACATTTGCTTATCAATTTGGTTAAATGCCTCTCCTGGGTCACTGTAATTCAGTGGTTCCCAATCTGGGGTTTGGAACCGGTGAAAGGGGTTTGACAAGAAACGTAACAGAGACAAATAAAATGAAAACAAATAAATTTCTGCTGTTTCATTTAAATGAAACAGGTTAACAAAACAAATCACTGGTTGGACTGGTGCTAACATAGACAATGAAGACATACTATGCAACAGGTGATGAGGGTTCATAAGCCAAAGAAGGTTGGGAACCACTATGTTAACTTCACTTGGAGTTAGAAAAGCAACAAGAGCATATAAAAACACACAACCAAACACACCACAAGTGCTCTGTGTAGTATTTATTGTTTAGTGCACCCATATTGGTAGCTCCAATTCATCTTCACTGTGGCCTCACCCATCTGAAGACATGCAATGAAGATGATGATTAAAGTTAATTTTAGTTGTGATGATCAGTTTTGCGCATACTGTTTCTTCTTCTCTCAATGCGTGTCCTATCCCACCATCCCCTTCATTGTCGTCGCTCGATGTCTCTTCCACTTATAAAACCACCAGCACAATGAGAATGCGTAGAGCGCAAAGAACGACGGGAAATCACACAGGAAAACAATGAGGAAGAATCCAGCGACTAAGAGGGCGCAGATTAGAAGTCTGGTGATGTGACTGAGGATGTAAAACATAGTCCACCAGACAAGACTATCAGACTCTTTTAATTTCTCAGAGGAGGAACTTAAATGTTTGTGAGATGGGTGATCTGATCGATTAAAACTCTCCTTGTGGGCGACTACACACTCTACACACTCTTCTTTTTGTCTGTCTGGCTCCTGACGAGTGATTGATCTTTCCTTTATTTGAGTGTAGTTTTCCTGATCCCTTGGAGAGCTTTGGGCTGATTCAGTCAATGAGTGCCTACTCTGAGTAGCTAAAACGGTGGCGAGATGGGCACTTGAGTTTAAATCTGTCTGCAAATCTGAGAGAAAGGGAGTTTGTTCTGTCGCGACAAGAGGCTGACTCCTTTCTTTTGTGGGGTGTTCATTACTTTTGGTGTCCATGCTTTGATCTAGGCCATGGCATTGGCTTGAATTTGGATCTGATGGCAATTCTGCCAAGGAAAATACACCTGAATCAAAAGCATCATTGAAGTCTATTTCAAAGGGTACATGACAATCTTGTGTAACATCAGATATATCCTCTGGCTCGCCAACAACATTTGTGTCTCTGTTAGAAGCCTGTACTTTCAGATCGAACACCTCTTCCCAAATGCCCCTGACTAGATCGTCCCCAAATCTTTCTATGAGCATCTGCTCCAATCCCGACTCTATCACTTCAAGTGCTTCAGTATTTTCCGTTGTAATAGGTTCTTTTGTTCCATCTGACAATTTTTTATATTCAACAAGTGGAGAGCTCTCAACTTCTGCTGACACTTCAGCTGGTGCATTCTTCCTCTCCCCCGGAGGGATCCCCACATTACCTATCAACTCCCCCAGTGCTTCTATTTCCAGCTTTCTAATACTCACCCTCTCATCTTCGTCTCTCTGACTCATATCCTCCTCTATTCTTTCTAATGTCTCGGGTTGGTGTTGAAGCTCTGTTGAAGTGTCTTTCTTCGCAACATTCTCCTTTTCCGTAACCTCTTCTGGGCTCATCTCAGTGTCAGGATCCTCTTTCTGACCCTTCATATCGACCTGTGAATGAGTCTGTCTCATTTCTAGCACCTCCACTTGGTTTGGGTGGCATTTGTCTGTTTGAAAAGGTCTTAATGTATCATGGTCTCTTTGGAAGACCTCTTTCATTTTCTGTGATCTCACTGTGTGACTTGTCTGTGCTGATAGGTTCATTTCCTGTTGCTCTTCATTTATCCCATTACAGCCCAAGCTTTTCCCTTCTTGTCTCTGATTTGAGACTAATACATATTCACCTGTTTCAGATTTTAGTCCATCATTATTCTTTATTCGTCTCTGTGTTGAGTCCTCATCCTCTTTCTGAATACACATCTCTGCCCCTACTTGGATTGGCTTTGACTGTTTGTGATGTTCCTCTGAAATTATTGATGTCTTTCCCCTCCTCCATGATGAATTCAGTTGTAAAGCTTTGTCATCATGTTGCTGTGCTTCCTCATTTAACACCTGGATAGTTTCCACTTCTGCACCAATTAGTTTCTTTGTCTCTCCGCCTGCTGTACAATAGCAGGGTTCTACCTCTGTCTTTCTGAATGCGTCCAAGCCATCATTTGATGTATCATCATTTTCTGATTTCTCCAATTTGAATTTACTTGCCATTGTTTGGCTTAGCCCCAAATCATCATCACAAGTTTGGTTTAGATTGAATTCATCTGCAGGTGCAGGTCTTATTTCATTTTCATTGCTCTCATTCTCCTGTAATGGATTTTCACTGTTCTGGTTCTGCCTGAGTTGCTCACATTGCTTTTCATCTAGATACCTCTGGGAGATTTCAGACTCCTCTGTTTTCTGTGGCCTAAAAATCTCCCCTCCCATAGATGCTTTATTTTCCATATGGTTATTCAGATTCCCTTCCTCCACCTCTTGTCTAGATGTGGAAAAGACACATCCCCCCCTATCCTTTGTCCCCTGTCTGATTGTCCCCCTAAATGCCAGCGTGTCATCCATCGCTTTGTGTGCAGTACCTGTAACCTGCCCTTCCCTGCTTGAAGAAAGACCCTCAGCCAGCCTTGCTCCCTGTGAGATCCTATCAACGGCGCTGGCATTCTGAGACTCTGGCGTTGCTGTCATGTCTGTTGTCTCTGACTCCCCTGAGCTTGTTACGAAGTCAGCTGTGTGTGGTTTCAAGGGCTCATCTCCTCCTGTTCCTTCTGCTCGTCCTGTTATTCCCTCTCTTTCTCGCTCCCACATCGCTTGCTGAAGACACTCAGTTGAACTGTCAACAGAGCCCTCGGACACAGGCGTTGCCCCCTCCAGGCTAAATTCCTGCAGAGTGTCTGTTACGGAGTTTGTTTCTGACCTTTGGGAGGCATCTTGTGTCGCTGTGTTGTCATCTCTTGGGCTGCTGACACATGCCTCTGCAGGCTGGTGGTCTGCAGCACTCAAGGCAACATTAGCCAGCGATGTTTCACAAGTGTCTGACAGCATCTGACATGCAGCTGAGGTGTATACGTGTAAGGTGGTGGGTGTATTCGTGCCCACCTGAAATTCACCTTGACTGCTTGCCACATTTTGGGTCTTTGGCTCTTTGTCGTTCGAGGGAGACACGGACGCTGCTGTCTGCAGCCACTCTGACTCTGGAACACCAGAATGGTCCGTGCAGCTCGGCCCATTAAGAAATGCCTGCCATATATCGCACACAGACGTTTCCTTATCAGTGGTATCGTCTGTACCGTTACGAAAGGCCTCCCACATATCATTACCAGAAGGTGAATCTTCTATATTTTCCACTGACTGTTTTGACAGGGTCATTTTAGCTCCCCCAGTCCAGATGTCATCCATGTGGGCAGCTCCCCACTGTTGGGCACTGTCATTGTTCCAGTCCAGTGTAAGCAGAGGAATCTGGTGGTAGGTGAGGACCTGTGGCCTCTCGTTTGTTTGTTTCTTTTGGCGTTTATGGAGAAAGCCAGCGGAGTCACCCCAAGGTGTGGGCAAGGGCTCTGGCTCTTGCTGCCTCCTTTGGGAGAGGTAGTTCTGCACACGCGCCAAACGTATTGCTCTGTGTCTGCTCTTTACGCTATCCACCTGTCAAAAAAGGTCAAAAGTCAAGTCACGTGTTAATGCTTGAACTACTTGAACTATAACCTGCGATTACAACCTAATGTTTTGTGTAGCCTTTAAGGTCATCAGCCAAATACTGGCTTGATGACAAAAATACATGTAATAGTCCTTCCATTGAGTATTCTTAACATTAATGTAATGATGTAATCTATTGCAACACTGCAATACATCTAAGCTCAACGCATAGATGTATTGTTTGTTTACGTCATCAACTTTACTGCATGTTTACAGGCAGCCTGTATTTATTATTAATAGTTTGCACGTGAGTGGCTTCAGACAGGCTCTCAAATGTCAGGTTAGCTGACTTTCATTTCGTTCTGGGACACACTGTGCACTGTGCAGTATGACATGCATCTCTGAAAGAAAGAACATACATACACTCTTATATCTGCAGTTTATATCTGCAGCTAGAGACAAACAAACATGGTGCTGGAGTGACCAGCATTCATTTATTGCCACTTTCTTGTAAGTAAGTAGTATTTACTTATGGGTTATTTTCCCCATACTTGAAGTGGAGTCTCACCAAAGATTTGTCTTCCTTGAGGTACTGTAATGATTGTATCTCTGCACTGTCCATTGTTTTTCTGTCAGCCTCCTCTGCTTTATGTGTGGCCTCTGCTTCTGCCAAAAAAGCGAACACAAGGGTCAAAGTTTGCTTGCGCATGTATCCTCACACACTAAAACAAACACTCACATTTATGTGCATACACGTTTATGTACAGACACATAACGTTAAGTGTACACACCTGCAACAGCTGTCGATGCGTTACTGGTTTCCCTGGTCTTTTCTTCTGCACTTCCTCTCCTGTGGTTTCAAACAAAGAAATAATCACATTTAATAATACGCTCACAATAAGCTCATGTGTTTTACACCATAAAAAACACAGATTCAGAAGCCTGGACTCTTTTAAAAATGTACTGTATTTGACAAAATGTTTAAATGAGAGCTATACATATTCGACTGCATTTTCTGTTGGGTGGATATAAATAAGAATGGTGATGTATTGGCTAGTTGAAGCTTCACAAAGTCGTCAAATTATAAGAGCCACACTCATTGTAGCTCGTAATGACACAAGTTTCAGTGTCAAACTTGTCCAGTTGCCCCCTTTTTCTTTAGTACCTCTTTATTTTATGACTCAGGTTTACTGTGAAATAGTAGACTAAAGAGGATGTCTCACCATGCTTGTATATTTTTTGTGGATATTTCAGACAGAGGCATACTGACACTATTGTTTGCCCACATTTCACCTGCTGTGTGACTGCTGTGTATTATGATACACTGTAAGAGGCGATAGCTTTGAACCTTGTTTCTATGCAGACAGCCTATACCTGCACCATCAACACTATTTCGATGTTTGCCAATGTTTGTAATGTGTGATTGTTGTATAACTTTTACTCAACTTTAACAGTACGGCAAGTCAGAACAGACCATGCACCCATTCACAAAAAGAGCTTAGTTCCAAAAATGACAAATTTGACAACAAATTTGTGTCAAAGAGAATAAAGTGTGGATATCTGGCTTCCCTTGGCATAGTGAGATGTCAAGGAAACCCGGACGGGCACTTGACCTTAAATGGGCAACATGTGTTCTCCAGCCCAAACATCCATTACTGAAGAGTTACATAACAGCTTACTGTAAACACACTGTGGTCTGCCCAGCAGGGAACAGTAGCTTGTGCTTCTATTTCATTAGAAGAGCAGCCCAAGAGCAGCAGTTTCAGGATTTCCTACCACAGAAAAGTATTTAGTAAAAGTAGTATACAGTTATTTGGGACTTTTTCTTGTTTCTGATTGATTGAGAACTTAGTTTTCAGCAACAGCTTTGGTTTTGTGAAAGGTTTCTACTGAGAGCTCCAAATGATCCACATTTCATTTGAATATTTATGATACTTTGCCAACATTGATTATTTACATATGATGAGGCGCCACTTTCACCAACAGAGGCATATTTATATAAAAAGATTTAGCATTAGGTTCTCTCACCTGTTTAGTTTGAGACAGCTTCTCTTGCTCTTGTAGCTGCCACACTCCTCTTGAACTTGAGGCCCATGCTCATTTACATGTCCTTTCTGGTGGCAGAACAGCACATAGTTCATTTCTTTGTTATTAGCCCAAAAAGTGCCCAGCGAAGTTTCGTACCGCAAAGAGATCTCCACCCTGGTCCCCTCTCTCTCAAAGGGAGGAACCAGGGTGTACTTAAACATAAACCTGTCTGTTTTCCTGTCACTGGACCCAGGCACATACTCCGCCATCAGGTCAAAGTAGCTTGTCCAGCGATCCAAAGTCATCCGGGCATAGACGGACTTAGTGTAGCAGAGGTTGACCACCCTGACGATGCCACGGATTGTGGTGGTTCCTGGGAGGAGCTCAATGCTCTCCAGCTCGACCATCTGGGATTGTAGCCTCTGGTCCAGCTCCTCTGGGGATGAGGGGACTGTAAACAGACAGGACATGTAGAATTCCTCCAAGGGACGTGCTGCCTCTCTCTCAAGGGGCTGGCTGACTTCTGACTCTGTCACTTCGGCATTGTCAAACTCCTTAACAGACACCAGGTCAAGGCCAAATGCATCGGCAAATGACACCTTCCTCCGAATGACGGGCGGGGGCTCTGGTTCGGAGTCCTCGTCTGTTTCCTCATCTGTGGTGGAGCCTACGAGGGGTGAGGCCTCCATGCCTCCCTCTTCCTGTTCCCCACTCTTTTCGCTTTCTTCCTCATTCATCATCACCCCATCCTCTCTCAATGGTTGGATGTACAGAGTCTCCATATTGTGTAATGGTCGGAGAGGCAGCTGTCTGCCCGTCCTGCCGTCTGTCTGGCTTGGAGGGTGGCACAGACCAGAGTGCCCCTAGCCTGGCTGCAGTGATACTGTAGAAGGGAGAGCAGGGAGAGGACGTGACTTGACAGATGGAGTTCGGTTACAGCTGAACATTGTGAGTCTGAGCCAGGCCTATTAATAGGACACATATAACTAGACCAGGAGAGGCCAGTTATCCTGTCACTTATCCCCTCACATTATGTTTGCTAGTTGCAAAATAAATAAATGACATTACAGCTCTAATAAAGCACTTTGAAATTAGACGAAGTTGCAAACAAGATCATATATGAAGAATATTACCTGGGTGTTTATGTTTTGCTTCTTGAAATGTGAAAATACTCCAAATTTCAAACTAAGAATCTGTATTTTAACCTTACTATCCTTCATGTGAGTTTAGTTTGGCATGCTGACCAGGTAATAACAGATACCGTCATGGAGGGTGGAAGTCACATGCTTATATGTGAGCAGAAACTTTACCTTCTTATTGACAAGTAATATCCAGGGCTATGTGTTTACACAGTGACTGGGTTTAATTTCTGTTTCATGCTGTTTAATTTGTGCTTGTAAATATACAGAAAGAGATTTGCAGAAATGGAACATGAACTACCGCTTGCTATCAATAGCCTGTAGTTTGAACAATGTTTGATTTTCTTATAGTTCATCTAGTGCCTTTGTCTAGTAATTTCTAATTTGTTTATGTTTGTTTATTTCCCATCATTTTTAACTTGAGTTAATTCTTTTTAGCAAATGTTACTATGCTAACACACTAAATTCGGTGGCCACAGCAATCATCAATATGTCAGCTTTTCATTTTGAAAGCATTATCATGCTAATGCTAGCTTTTAGTTCAAAATACCACTATACCAAGAATCACAAAGTTGCTAGTGTAGCTGTTTGCCAACTCAGGTTACTATACATATAAAAATGCTAGAATTTGTTATGGTTTAGTGGAGTGAGTCCATATAATTGAGGAATGCTGTCAAAAAAAAAAAAAATGTACATAATGTTTTGCAGTGAGATGACCTGCGCCTGGAGGGCTATAGTTTAAGCACTGGTGTCTGCAAAGTCAGAAGATTCCCCAAGGCAATGTCATCCTACCTGTAGCAGGAGGGAAAATACTGATTTCAACCTCTGACCCACATGTGCAGGCTGCAAAATAAGTCAACTTCCCCGTTGAGATCAATTATCTCTCTAATGATTATTAGTTGTATTACAATGCTTAAAGGGCCTCTGTGTTAAGCGAGCATTGGTGTGTAGATCAAGTAACTACAGATCCTGTCGTATCATTGCCGTTGAGGGCAGCCTTCATTTTTTTAGGTTCACTGCATCTCTGAACAGAAGATTGAAGATTATTCTGTTCTTGTAGCAGAGTGAGTTTGTGTGTGTGTGTGCATGTGTGTACCATCGGATTGGAAGCTCAACTAATCCTTGATATGCAATGTAACTATACCCCCAAATCCAGTATATCTTGTAAATAGACTTCAGGGCTGGTTATACAATCCTTCACATGTGGGTGAATGGGTTTTTGTCCTCAAAGGACCCTTTGTTCTATGTTTTGAAGTCAAAGAGGTTCCCATTTTACTTTTAATTGCCCCCCGGTCTTTAAATAGTATCAGAAGTTCTCGTTTGCATTGCAGTTTTCATTGACTCTTTTGGAAAGACAGATATATATGAGCAAGTAATGAAAATGCTATACATTGATGGTTAAATACACAATTTCAAACTACTGTCATCACCACAAACATACAGTCTGTAACAATATGAAAAATAACATCTAATTTTCTTTTTTCCTCAGAGTTTCTCTGTTCATGTTAAAGTAATGGAAATGGACAAAATTTTTGAACAGTTTACATAACAAACGAGAAAATCATTCATTAAAATGTATTAAATAAATAATCAGTAAATCACATAATAAGCTTAATTGTCCTTTTGAATTGATCAACAGAAGACAACTTGTATGTCTAAAGTACAGCAGTAGATGGCACTATGTGATCAGAGTCAAACACCTCAGCCACTTGGATTTGCATTTTCAGTTTGCACTTCTTTTGTGATGATGAGTCTAAAATGTGCAGATAGTGTTACACAGAAATTGTCAACAGAGAGGAAGATGGGTAATAAGAATATAGCCCAGGTGTTATTTATTGTGCATTTATTGGGGGTTTTTTTTTGTTGTTGTTGTTGTATTTGTTGTTGTTTTTTTTACTCATTGTGCTGTGTGTGATCTTGGACAGGCTGTTATTAAAATCACCCAGCAGGTGGCAGCATACCACCACAATTCCGTGGTGCTTGTTTCCTCTTCCCATCCTCAACACTTCCCAGATGTTTATTTCTCCTGCTTATATATGTTGGATTTTTCAAATGGCGATTAGGCTCTGTAAACATAAACAAAAACACAATCACGTAGCAGATTAACGTCATTGTAGGTAACATGGTAAGCCTGGTCCATATTCCCAACCTGGTCAACAGACGTTTCCACATCAAATAGAAATTTGACTAACGATTTCTTTTTTTTCTAAAGCTTTGAGCCAGTTGTGGGAGATTTTGGATTCACTGCATGGCTCAGTGTAGGATATCCTGTCCACCAACGTGGGGATATAGGTTAACCAGTGCTGGGAACATTTTGCTCTATAACATTAATATGATTAAAAACAACTTTAATGTCGATCATTTGGATTTTCTCAATAAAAAAAATCCGCTTTATTAACTCAGTGTAAATTCAAATTTGCATTGGAGTAATGTCACACCGGGTGTAAACTGTGTTTCTCATTAAAACGCAAATGTTGCGACTGTTATCCATGCATACATTACATTTACATCGATTAATAATTTATGATATAAATAACATATGAAAAGATGGTATTTTAAATGTTGACAGCTCAGAGAATGAGACAAGATACACTTCTCGCTTTCCTTACATGTTTAAAAACTTGCCCCCCCAACCCTTTCTTCTCTTCAGCTGATAATAATCCGGTCATTCATTTCTTGACCGTGAACGTCTCAGTGGTTTGAACAAAAAAGAAGAAAAGATAGACAAGGCAGAATAAAGCAAACCTTTTTTTTTTTTTTTTTTTACATCTACTGCTCAGTGTACGACTGGCGCCGGATCTGCTATTTAAATGAATAAATAGGCTAAATTACCTTTTAAAGGTGTGACAGAATGGGTAAGAAAAATTCCTTCAGTCAAACTATGCAATCTTGTTTAATCATTTGTTTTTGCAATAAGGCGTTAATTTAGCAGCGTTTTTGATTACATTAAGAAGAATTTATGGCCATGAAATAAGCAATTGCGTATTTCTGTTATATTAAACATTTGTGTGATATTTCCTGCGCAAGGTTAGGCATCATTTTATTGTATGCACACGCTTCCAGACGAGCATCAGTAAGTCTACATTTCTTTGCAAACTGATTATTTAATGAGGTGCATGGAAAGTGTGCTTAAAATTTCGGGCTGATTTTAAAAAAGTGTGACCGAAAGTGCCACAGCTGATGCTGGACGTAAAGTGCAGCTATTTTGTTCCCTGGTGACGATATTTACCCCCCTTACTCAAATGTTATCTTTAATTTTTGCACCGATATAATTCCTCTGCTTTCATTTCCGCAGCAGGGGTTACATATTAACATTGCGCGACGTAATTTACGACACATATAAAACCGGGAAAATACATCTTTTATAAGAATATCTTAAGGATTAATAAGAAAATGTTTGATGTCGGTCACTGTGTGGTCACTATAGATGAGGAAAATAAGGAATTCTTGTTGGAACATTTCCGGAACATTATTGGAATATGAAGATTTTTTTAAAAGTATAAACTTCACACTTGCGGATGTCTTTACAATAAAGCGACTTATTGGTGATCTTCATCTTATGGGCACAAGTTTCTCAGATAGATCAACACGCGCACGTCGGTCGGAGAAACCGTCCCGTATCAGGAAGGTTAGTGGTTCAATCCCCAACAACAACAACGTGAGACTCTCTCGTGAAAAACTTCCGAGCACAAGACGCTCAAGCCTCTGATGTGAGCGTCCGACATTGGTCATATATACTAGACGGCGAAACGTTTGAAAGAGCAGAAACAAAGTTTTTCGAAGAAAATAATTTTTTTTGTTTAGAGAGTAGGTGGCCTTGACGTCACACGGGGTCGCAGTACGCCCAAAAATAACAACACACACACCTCTGCGCACAAGCAAGTGCCTCCCCCGGGGGGGTTTCTAGTCCCAAATATACTTGCTTGCTGGGATACAGCTTGATGTGTGTTTGAATCGTAACGAAAGGGGGGAAAAAAACAAGCCGCGTCTTCTTCGCATTGCGCGTCATTCAAACAGGACTCAGTGTACTGCTTTTCCCTCTGTTGCATTAGTAATAACAGCGGCGTTGACGGGAGACAGCAGGAGAGAGTGTGTGTGTGTCTCCGACAGCGGTGCCCAGCGGAGGAATATTTGAGCTTTTTTTATTTACTCTGCAGCTTGTTGTTCATTTTCTCTGCGTTATGGTGAACTTGGACAGTCACGTGTGAAGATCTGCGCGAGTGTGGAGGACGACGACTTCTCACCTGGTGTGTCCCTTTGACTTTTACCGTGAGGGAAATATACCTGCCATTTTTTCGTGGTAAGTTTTTCTGACCAAGCGCTTATTTCTCTCCGCACTCTGTGACTTTTTTTTGGCTGCTGCTCTGTCCACTGCACTTGAATTGAGAAGTGGTCCGCCGGCCACAAGTTTGTCCTGTGTTTATCTAACGCTTTGCAACTTGACTCGCAACGCGACTATTTCCACGTCGCGCGTGGACTGTTGTGCCGTTTTTTAATCACCGAGCAGCTGCGAACGTATTTCACCTCGCGGGCTGTTCGGCTTTTTCGTGCTTCAGACAGCACTGCCCAGGCTTTGCCTGCTCTGAACGCTCCACACTGACTTTTGAAAAGCCGACTTATTGTTTGCTGCATATTGTCTTAAGCTCTATCTCAGTTTACAAACACGGGCTGCAAATTGTAAGCCATAAACAAATTTTAATTAAGTGCCAAATAAAAAACCGACATGTTTGAAAACTAATTTTAAAGCTCTTCTGTTCTTAAATGTGCAGACTTCGGTCATGTTATTAATGAGTGCCCCGCTAGATTTGTATTTAATGCTTTCGCGCCTTTAACGTGTAATGTCTTAATACATATGCATATATGTAATTGAAAGCTATTTAACTCTATATTTGGTGTTTGCTGCAATTTATTGATAATTGAAATATTGCAATAATTAATAAAATGGGGCAAACAGTGATTAGTATATTCTGTATTAAATCTGTATGGCATTTTGTTTGTCTTATTTATCAAACAGGATTAGTGCAGTCTTTAAAATTCCTTTAGTGTTAAAGACATGGTTTTATCACCTGTGAAACACAGGGGTTGTATATAGTTTTAAAAACATTTTTTTCCATCAATGACCCATGTTTGTAAAATAAATGATCACAGTTTCTTAAGCTTTAACCTGTACACTAAAAAATGCAAATAGATTTAAAGCATAGAGTAATGGTAAGTGCTTTGTCTGCATGATCAATATCTATGATTATCAGCAGTCAACACCTTACCGTGCATGCTTGCTCCTTTTTTATATTCCATCTTTTTTCCTTGTCCAGAGACAAACAGGGAGGCTGGTAGCATATCACTTTTCATAATGATAAACCTCAAATTCAAACTAATGAAGCTAAACACCAAAAGCTTCCACTAAGTTCCTCTGTTTCACTCTGTGTCTTTCCACTGTTCTCATACAATCACTGTGGCCCAAAAATCAATAGATGTAACTTTTCTTTTTTTGTTAAAGTAAAGAAGGGCTAACACGGCAGTGGGAGCTGCTGAACTCTTCGGGCCTGTCCTCTGATCAGCTTTCACCCCTGGATTAGCTGGATCGACCCTCCTTGTTCAAGCCGCAGGGTGCACAGGTGTTCCCTCCTCAGTTATGCAGGTGTGGGCCAGTTTCCCCCTCTCACTCAGCAGCTCTCACTCTTCAAAGGCCAGGCGGCAATAAATGCCCCTCGTGAAATATGTGAGCGACAGTGCACAATCAGCCCCTTTCTTGAAGTGCCCCTGTAATCATTTCCTAAAGCATGTTTAAAGCAATCGGTCCCCCTCTCTTGTTTACTTGTTGACTGGGTCGTGCGTGCTCACAAGGTCACTTGATTTCTGAAAACAGGATGCTTTTTTTCCCCACCAAACGTGAACGGAGAGAGGCTTTGCCATTAGTCTCCCTCCAATGCTGACCGTTGTTGGGAGCAGTGCACTTATTACCCCGACTCTCCCCACTCTGCATCCATTTTTTGATTGCTGCATTTATCATCGGGCGGTCGTGCTCTACATTATGGTAATAGGAAAATGAATGTCCTCCACAGAATTAATGTGTATACCCTGTCATACGTTTCAATCATTTATCAAAATTAAGATTCAGCTTTCAGCTCAATGCACACTGGTTGATGCATGATTTTTATCTTAGATATGGAAATTGTTGCTTCCAGCTGAGCTGAAGGTGGAAATGATTTTTTTGTTTTGTTTTGTTTTGTAATTCTGGGAGTCCATGTGAAAACTTTGTGTGCATTTACTGTGAATGCAGAGGTGCAAATGTAGAGGAAGTCCGGAAAAGTAGATTTTATGCACTGATCTCACCCATTCTGTTTTGAGTCCGTCTACTTCTTCAATGAAACACTTGCTCACTTTTTGGATTAGCTTTTGAATTGCACCATCACCCATCCCCCAGCACCTCTGTAATGAAACAGACTGCTCGCTCAACCCTTGAGGTGTTGCTGCATTCGGGGAAGAAAAGGGGTAAGAAAATCAAGGGAGTGGTGCACCAGCTTCACTCCTCTAAACATCTCACCGAGCTCCTCCACAAAACCTGTACATTGTGTTTTCACATACATCCAACATGGCCCTGTTACTAAGCTTACAGGCAATTAAATAGCAAAATATTCAGGTTTTATCCCTGTTAACTTCATCGAAATGTTTCCATGACAACCTACCATGCAAGTTAAAGCAACCAGAAGTGATCAAGTCCCTTTTTTCCACCCCCTCCCTCCCACTTGTGTTGCCTCCCACTTCCTCCCCCCCTGCAAGAGTGGGATTTGTGTTGACAGTTTTGGCCTTTAATGGCACTTTTGTGCCGCTCAAAAGTATTTGTTTACCGGGATCATATGCTGCAAGCTGTCAGACTCGGAGAGATTGACTTCTTAAGATAAAAGAGTGTATTACATGCTTAAGAGGCCACCCTTTTGCACTGTAATTATCCACATCACAGTAATGATGTTTTGTGTGCCACAGTTACTAAGAGTCTTGAGACAGCTCAGACTTTTTTAGTTACGCTCTGGGTCACTTCTTAAGCCCAACTCGACACTGTTGTGAGCGAGAGACGTTGTGACTCTCGGGGGGCCGGAGAAAGCCGTGCAGGGTGGGGTCAGGGGACGAGGATTAGAGAGGAGATTGCAGGCTGCCCACACAAGGGTGAGTTGAGAGCTATCTGAGGAAAGAGTCAGTCAGGGGCTTACTTATTCACTTTATCCCATTTGTTTCATCTGAGTTCACAGTCCCATGTACAGTTTGTTTTTATGGGTTTTTAGTGTTTGCTTGGCCAAGTCAAAAACACTCCGTGGTTATATATTTGCTTATCAAAACAATCAAGTGTCAAATATATCTAGCAAAGATTGTTTTGCAAATATCAAATCTGACGTCATCGTACCTCCCCTCCAAGGACTGTGAAGCCACAAACAAATGACCTAAACTCTCTCAAACCAAGTAGCTCTTGGCTGGTGCGTGTAACCTCACGGTGTGTCCGATTCTGAAATGGAAAAGGGACGTGCACGCTGACTTAAAAATCAAACATTTGCTTTGTGTGCACAGTGTTTTCTTGAAAGCGCCCTAAAATAATTCATGTCTTGTTCATAAGGTTTTAGAGTTCACCTCTTGGCACCGTAGTCTTGACCTTGTCGTTAAAAGCCTCCCGTCGAGCTGACACTCCAAGCTGCCACAAGCTCGGCCTGCAACACAAGCTGACCTGTCAGCCTGTTTATCCAGTAAACTATGCACTCATTTGAATCACAGTGCACCAACAGCAGCCACAGACCTTGCTTGTTTTTTTGTCCTTCTTCCCTTCCTCGTTGACTTAACAATTGCATGTTTACTCGCTGGTCAGTGTGGTGTGAAGGCACGACGGCTTTTTATTCACGTCACGGTCAGATGGACAGTGTCCTGGCGTGAAAAAAAAAAAAAAATGTGTTGGGTTTTGGGGGTCTTGCCCTGAATGAAAGATCGAGGGTCACTCGTGGTAAAAGGCAAGGTCACTGTTGCTCAGACCGCATTCAGCCGTCAGCCTGTCACTCGTAAACAGTCAGAGCTCATGTGAGAAAGCACTGAGGCTAGCAGTAGCAGCTAACTCAACCATTCTGTTAAGGGGCCTTTTTATCTTTCACATCTTTTAGTGATGACAGCATCGTGAGATAATTAGCGGTGTGATAGATAAGCTGCACGTTTACAGTAAAATGGCAGAAAAAGGGGAAAAGAAAGTTGCATTTCTAACCCGATTAATGTCTCCTAACTGACAACCAGATTGCAAACAAGTAAATACTCTTTAATTCAGTGAGTAATTACCTGTTGTATCCTGGTCAGAGGCACAAACAAAACAATTACTGCATCTTCTTTGCATCGCATCTCCAAGGACCTTTCCTCTTTACCCAGAGCGACCCAAAGAGAAGAAAAAAAAGAAATGTTTATTTCAAATATGTTGTGAGAGAGGAAAAAAAACATGGGGGTGGGGGTGGGAGAGGGGTTCGTGACAGTAACAGTTTTTGACAGGCACATTAGGCTGCAGAAAGAGCATCCAGCTCGGGGCTGAGGGCATATGGTGCTGCCTTCTGCCGGCGTAGCTCTAGACCAAGTTACAACACTCGCGCGGGGTCACGACTGTCTCAGGTTTGTTCCTTCTGTCTCACTCATCTAAATAAAAACAGGAGGCGAAATGGAAATGGGGGGGTTGGGTGGCGGTGGCAGCAGCGGCGTTGAGCGGGTTTGGTGGGCAGGGGTGTTTGTACAGTAGCTGTGTGTTTCAGTAAAGGACAAAAGGAAGGTTTCCAGTGGAGCCCTTTGGGTCAGGACATCATTTGGTCAAAATGCGGACAGGGGAGACGTTTGACATTTCCAGAAACGCATCACTTTTAAGTTTAACACACACTCAGTGATTTTTGTCTCTGGCATCGCAAATATACATTTGCACAAAACATAATAGCAGTTATCTAGTTACAAGCAAGTATAGTGTGGTGATTTTTATCTCCCTTTCACCATCTGAACACCCAGCTTGTGCGCTCGGATGGCAACCCCTAATCCTACTCCAAACAATGACCATGTTTTCACCACACTGGCTCTGTTAGGTTTTCTCCCCTGTAATGTGGAGAGGATGGACTCGGATAATGTGTAGGATGACGCAGGGCTCTGGTCTGAAGACAGCGGATCGGTGGGAGGGTAATTACAGGCTACCGTGCGGCTCTCCGGATTTTCCCTGGATCACAGCTATAGGCCTCCACCAGCGCTCCTCTCTGAGAGCGAAATAAAATGGCCACAGCATATGGAGGCAGCAAAACAATGGTTTATTTTTATGATATTTGATGAGTGGTTTTTAATTTAGATTGTCACTTCTGGCAAGCAGCGGGGCAGATGGTGCAAACTTGAGTGCCCATTAGAGCCTAAATACCTCCAGGCAGCTGTTGGTCATAAACTTTTTTTTTTTTTTCCCTCCTGCATGTTTTTTTTTTTTTTTTTTTTTTTCTCTGCGTTTTCTCTCTTTAACATGGCCCGGGTCAAGAGGAGTCAAACCTGTTACAACACCTGTTTCTGCATATGCAAATCTGTTGTTTTGTCATTTCATTAGGCAAGGCAAAAAGACAAGGGTCCCTTGTGGTTGCAAATGCGACTGGCACTGGGCCCAGTTGGCATGCTGCACGGCAGAGGGATGCTTGAGGCGGGGTGAGGGGAGGGACCAGAAGTTGGGTTTCCGTAGCGAAGCAACTCAGCCATCAGATGCCTTCACCTAACAGCTCAATCTAGATAAGTTCCCAAAATTCAAAGTCAAAGTTAGAATGGAGGAGTGAGTGGCGGTTCCTCCCACTTCCATTATCTGTTTTTATCTTCTCTGTAAAGAGTAGCTGTAAGTGAATGACGAAGGACATGCCCAGTAGCTAAAAACTGGCACACGCGTGTCTGGCACACGCAACACAGCCCCCCCCCCCCCTCATCCTCCTCCCAACATCATCCCTTCATCATCTGGCGCTCTCCCGCAGCGCTCGCCTCTTAACCACATGTGCCAGTGCCGGGCCTGCTCTTGCTCCGGGGCTAATTGTTCACTGGTAAACTGCATGCTTGTTGGTGGGGGTCTCCCCTTCATCCAGACAACACTGCTACAAAGCGGGATGGTGGCGCTGATGATGGCAGTGGGTGGGGTGTGGGTGGTGGTGGTGGGGTGGGGTGTGGGGATAGAGATCATGATCTCTCCATGCAGTTTATTTTCCCCATATAAGTCTGAAGATTGTCGGTTGTAATCCGGCCTGTGTGCTGAATGCAACAAATACACCATGAAATTAAAGGTTATTGCAGGAGCGTAATGCAAAAGCTCTGTTCGAGATTACCAAAGCTGTTTGCAGACCTGGGGAGAATGAGAAGGGGGGCAGTGGGGGGACGGCAGCAGCAGAGTGTGCTGTTCTTTCCTGTTTTTTTGACAGTCCAAGAATCTCCCCCTCTCCCTCTGAGAGCCGGATTGGCGTGTCATTTCTTGACAGATATTTGTTAATACTCTCTGATTTGCAACCCAGTGGTATTAAAAGTGCATTAGGGACTCTGCGTGTTGAGAAACTTTTAAAGGTGGATGCTTAAAGTTAAAATTGCATGTTGATTTTTCCTTGAATCTGTGTCCGAGTCCAGTCTAAGTCAACTTTTTCTAATCTAGTGCTTTTGGAGTCTTTTCATGAGTGCCTCCTTCAGCCTAGACCTGAGAGTTAGATGGATGGATGGATGGAAAGACCTAGTGCTAGTCCCTGTGCTGAGCTAATCTCATCTGATAACTGAGGCCTTCCTCCTCCTACCTCTCCTTTCTTTTCTCCCCATCTTCCTCCTCTCCTTCTCTGCCATGGCTTGGTGGGGTCTGATTTGTAGTTCTGCTCCTCTCTCTCTCTCTCACTCACTCACTCTCTCTCTCTCCACACAGACAGCATTAAAGCCAGGCCCCCACAAGCCCCCTCTGATATGGGAGAGTTCATTAGAGATGTGCCTTTGATGGGCAGCCTTTTCATGTGACTACCGGTTTTTCAAATACCTTGATGTAGAAGCTTAAGAAGGCATTGTGCAGTAAGCCCTCCTTTTGATGCGACTTATTTAGATCTGCATAGTAAATCAGGGGGGAGTAAATAACCAGCCAACAGATGGAAGCAAGGAGATAAGGCACCAACGAACAATCGCATTTGTATTTTGTTATGATGTTGACAGCAGCTAAAATTCACTAATCTAGAGCCACTGATCTGCATTTCAAAGAAATCTCATTTAGCAGCGGGGAGGATAAAGTTCCTCTCATTGTGTCTATTTTATTGCATTCTTCGCTAATTTATCTGCCCACAGATTTAACGTGCAGGGCTCGGTGGTAGGAGCCGGCGTCCGCGCGTTGCATAGGGGGTCTTAAATACTGTGAAAGCGGTTACGTCTAGACTGTGAGCTGAGGGTAATTACACGTCTGACCATGAATAGAATGAGTTTGAAGACTCATCTTTCTTCAGGCGGGCCTGAATTGCTCGACTAACACTGATAAGGAGCATTTGGTCCCCACAGAAATATTGCCACTGACTTTCCATAATGCCCCACCCCCCCACCTTTTTCCAACACCAAGGATGGTATTTACTTTTAAGATAAAGTTATTGTGTACAGTAATCTGACTTGTTAGCATAATGTCCTCTTTCATCGTAGGACCCTCCTTTTTCTGCAGTGTGGAGGTATTTGTGGTCCGGGTCTTAAATAGTTTATCTTGACTTAGTGCACGAGCGCTTTATGTAAATATCAGCCTATAGCATTATTAGGCCTTCATGAATACTTGAATGCATTTGCCATATTTATAAGTTGATAGAATTTACCAGTGGTTTTATATTTGGCATAAAGATATGTGTGGTATTTGTAAATCCCCACGAATTGGAGGTCATACAGACTAATAGCATTCCTAATGCTTTTCCAGTGAATAAAATATGACATCTGCACAGCCCAGAGGTATATTTAGCAGCAAATAATTTGAAGTAAAGGCGCTTTAACCTGCAATAATGTTTTATATCTAAATTATATTTAAAGCTGTTTGTTTTTTGCACTCCAGTGTGAGGTTTGCAGTTTAGTCTTCCAGTGCAGCCAGGCTTTATGCAAACTCTTGTCAGTTTAGGACAGTTAAGTCAAAGACAAAATCACTATTAAATTTCTATTTTGATCATTGTTTAATTGTCTTTATTGTCTTTATTTTTTAAAGAAAATATCAAAAGTCTTTGATTACAGCTTCTCTTGAGGGATTATTTTCTGATTTTGTTCATCTTCGCTGTGAAAGTGAACTTAAACTCTGTGCCAGATGGACAGATGGATGAAACCAAAAAGACTTTTCAGAACATCATCATGGACTTTCATCATTTTCATCATATTTTGTAGCCCAACCACAGACTCAACAACTAATGGAGAAAACAATCAACAAATAATCAAAAATGGAAATAGTCATTATCAGCAGCCTTATTAAAGCTTTACGCATCTTAATACTTCAGAAAAACATATTAAGTATGTGCGCACACACTACATTTTAATCATATTTATTGTGTTATTTGAATCTGAACTCATCAAAGTGTTTTATGTGGGTTTTTCACAGCAAGCCAGTGCATTCTTTGGTGCCCACCCCCTCCTCACACCCTCTCACCCCACTCTGAGTAAATGTTGCACGGCAATCTGCGCAACATTTTCCACAAACTCAAAACAGTGAAAAATTATAGCAGTTGGCATGTTTTGTTTTCAGCTGTGCTCTTTGAGCTGAGGGCTTTTTGTACAGTTCAGAGAGCACATTCCTCAGGATTCAGCAGTCGCTGGTTGCCTGTAGGGGTCATTGGAATTCTGGGAGAATAAAAGGGAGAGAGAGAGAGAGAGGGGGAGAAAGAAAAAAAAAATCTCAGAGAGGAACATCCAGGCCGTGTTGTGTGCCCCCGTGCCCCCAGCAGCAGAAATTTGCCTCTACATTGCTCCTCAATGAGGGGAATTACATTTTTCCCCCTCTAATGCTCTAAATGTGATGTATGTGCAGTAAAAATGTCCAGAGCAATCTGTAGCTGCACTGCTATTGTACACTCATGCTGTAGTTGTGTGATTAACACAAAAAATAATCATTAGTAATGGTCTTTAAATTATACGGATGCCATAACATGTGTACTCAGATGCAGACAGCTGAATGGACCTACATGAGAAATCAATCGTGTCAGGTTAACAGTGTGATTTACTTGGCGTTGAGAGCTCGAGCCTTCCAGGCACTGCACCTTTTAACTTAAGAGAGGGAGAGAGTGAGGAGTGTGTGTATATGTGTGTGTTTGTGTGGAACTATAGCTTCTGGTGTACCGTACGTTGCCTGTTTGTGCATGCACTGTCACACACACACACACACACACACACACACACGCTCATGCTCATGCTTCACAGCAAAATCCAGGTGCACTTTGTTGTTCCAGAGTTTATTGCGTTCACCTACAAGCCACACAGACAATCGTTATGCAAGACACAATCGAGCCCACACATGTCCATGGCAGCACCGAATGTGCCGAGGAAACATGCAAACAGTTCAGCATATCATGACCGGATTTGGAGTAATGGTATACTCGCTGGTTTTTGTCTTCCCTTAGATACCTGACATCGCTGGATCCCTTCAACTCCTGTGACGGACACAAACAGCAAGTTCTCTCCCCAAGGGTAAGTATTTGAACATGTGCCCTTCCTGTCCATCTGTCAAAGAATCCTTAACCTTGAGAGAGATTAGAGTCGCATTAACAGTGTCTTGTCAAGGATCAATGTTAAAATGAACAGTAACCTACAGTGTATTTTCAAGATGAGTCATCTTTCCATGGAACTCTCTTTCTCTTATTTGAATAAAATAATAACGTCTTTTGTTTTTATATCAAGACGCCAAGAGTGTCTTTGGTTGTGGTTAGCCCCTCTGCGTTCGGGGGATTGTAGTGGCTAGCGGAGGTCAAGGGGGCCCCATTGCCTTGCTCAAATGTAACAAATCTTCATCTTGTCCACCTTGATAGAATTCCCCCTCCACTGGGCAACCTTTCAGTTGTGCCTGTTTGGTTTTCACACCCCAAGGATTTTCAATCTACTCTAACTTAGAAGTTATGATATGCATTATGGTGGACAAATGTGGGCGAGCTTGGATATTAGTTTTTTTTATTTATTTATTTTGTTGATGTCTTGATTGAGATTTGTAGCTGAGCATAACGTATATAAAGCGAACAGGGTTCTCTTAGCTCTGACCTGATGTTGGTGTACCTGGTATGCATTTCTCTATGCAGGCTATACAGAAACTAGAGAAGGCAGAAATGCGGCTTTGTTATTTTCAGTCCAAACATCTATTTTCCCCATTTTTATTTTTAGGATGAAATATGCGCACTCTGCGCCCATAGAAAACAGCAGACGACAAACACTGTAAAGTCCAAAGTGGTAAGTGAAAGCAGTTTTCATCGTCCTTGCATGCCCGGTGTTGAGATGTTTTTTTTTCTTCTAGATTAATGTGTCCACTGTAATGAGCCACATCAGTCATAACTGCTGGTGGGGTTTGGCTTTAGAGGAACACAATCCCTGGTGCTGAAAAGACAAAACAGTAGAGTCATGACAAGTTTACCTATTAGTGCACGTTTTTCTTATGGCCATTCCAAGACTGGCATTTTAAACCTAGTTTCATTTTAAATATAAAAGCGGGGCCTTAAGTTCTCACATAATTTAGAGCAATTACAATTAAAAGGCCATCATTTTAAAAAGTTGTCGGGATGTAGAGCATCATGTTCATGTCCAGTAGGAAAGACCATCATGCATTATTCAAGCATGGTGGTACTGTATTTCAGCTTAGTATAAAAAAAACAAAAAAAACACTTAAGAGTGAAATTTACAGGCACTACCAAACATTAATGTCTGATAAATTCAGCTATTTGTGTCTTCATCTTTGTAGTTCTTAAAACCCTTGGACATGATCAAAGACGGCTCTGCTTTCCACAATAATGATACAACATGGCATTTGTCGCCCAGTCAGTCCACAATTTAGCGTGAGGAATCTCAGGTTGCGTAATGGGAATCACCAATTGTGTCTCCAGCGTCGCCTTTCTATTGATTAGATCTTCCATGCACACTCATGTATCCATGCCACTCGAGAGCACAACACACACATGTCCAAACACTTTCAGTTAGTAATGATGTGAAGAAACATGGTACAACTTTCAATTTAATTGGTTTATGAGGAGATAAAGTAAACATGGCAGCGATGGATCACGTCTAGTGTCTGTGTGAATGTTTTGATGGGATAATTTGCTACAGGTATGTTCCATGTGCTGTCACTCAATAATCAATTGTACTGATACTTGAAGTACATTTAGTCCAAAGATCAGTGACTTTATATTAGTAGGTGAGAAGTGCTGTCCATTTATTGTTTATTTAGAAATCCTTCCCCTAACTTCAATTGATTGATCCCAGTACACCTTTTGAGCTAGAGATATGATTGAAAGGGTAATGGGTAAAGGGTTGGAGAAAAGATGCTGAGTGGCTTGGCTGCAGAACCAGAGTCCCATCTTTCCAGAGTACAGCAGAGTCCAGATGTCCTTCTCCACCTAAAAGAGATTTAAATATTAGTTCTTAATTTGTCGAGTATTCCGTTAAATCTTCAAAGATGAACTCTTAGTGCATATCTGCTGGCCTGAAAAAGTCTGTCTAATCATTGCAAAAAAAAGTGTAATTGCCCCAACACTGCAAGCTGTACTTCCAGTGCAGACCTATATAAAGATCTACAGCAATTAAACTATATCTCTGGCTGCCTTTTAAAGAAGCTACAGTTCAAACTGAACAGCCCTCTGCTCACATTTCCAGTTTGAAATTGATTTCTTGTCATAGATCAGAGACCTCTTGTCATTCCATTTCCAATTCTCAAATGGTTTCTCTGAGCCTGCTAACCGTCGTCCCTGTGAGTGGGCAAACAGGGGGAACCTCCACGGGTCTTTACCCTGGGCACTCAGAGCAGTCGAGGGGGTAGAAGCAGAAATCAAAGGGACTTGGATCATTCCCCATTGGCAGCCCCCATTGTCTAGCTGATTTGGGATTGGTGGAGAAGGTGAAAACTGCAGGGTGGAGTGTGGGGGTGGATGGAGATCAGGCGAAGCAACCCCCCCTTTTTTTTCCTAATCTTTATCCACCATTAACCCCAGTGCCCCAGTGTGTGGCTGAGATCAGGGCCATTGGTCAATCCCCCATTCACTGCCACCCAGAATATTTTAAAGTTAAGCCCCCTCGCTTAACAAAAAAGTCTTACTCATCAAAGGTTTACTCTCCCTTCTTTCCCCTCTCTTCCTTTGGCTCTCAGTCCCAAGGATCTGCCACCATTCCTCATGCACCCTTCTCTCTATGGTCCACTGTTTTGTCTTCACACTTAGGCATGGGGGGAGGGAGAGAAGTTGGAAGTTTTTGGAAGTTCCCCAAGTTTCCATATTTTCATTTAATGAGGTTTGGTTTGGGGTCTGATAGTGTCGTGCTGCGAACAAATTGGAGCAAAAGTGGACGGACCAGTGATGTCCTGCCCTTTGTCGATCCCTCAGATTAGGAGTTGTCCTGTTTTTTAAATAGACTCCGGAACCGTACTTACATTATATCCGCAGAGGAAATATTTTCACACCTTTTTTTCTTTTAGAAAGGGGCTGGTGAGAATGCTCCATATGACCACCGCACCGCACACTGAAAATATAACAAGGCTGAATTCTGTCCAGAGCTCCAGCTCCATATGTGAACCTCTCAGATGTCCTTTCTTGCAAGCGTCAGGTGTTTATCTCGCATAGGTCTGATGTGAGAGACAAATAACTGAGGGACAGAAAAGAGAAAAAAACAAGAGAGGATGTGGAGATGGAGTGAGGAGAGGAGAGAAGCGATTGCATGGAGAGTGTTTGTCCAGATTGCACAGTTGCCATGAGAATGGAGTTAGAAAGCAGGGAGGTGAGGAGGCTCAAAATGAGTATTGCCATCATTCCTTAAGGAGGAGATAAAGAGGCTCAATGAGTCTATTGATCCTCCTGGCTGCCTCTGCGATCCCTCTCTTTCTTTCTCTTTCCCTACTCTCTTTTTATCCAGTTCTTTAAAATGCCACATTTTCATGCTGTTTTGCAGAAAAATGTGTGATTTTGAAAATAATAATCAGGGAAAGGGAGTGAATTTCTCAGCAAAGGTCAACTCACCTACTTTGGGGCCCCTCCAATAGCTCTGTAAGTGTGCACCTCATAGTAGAGATGACTGATTGCAAACACCGCATACACCACCTTAATTTCAATAAACGAGCTGGGATCTAGTGTTTCACGTGTTATTCTTTCCCCGCGATTTAATTGGAGAAACCCTGGGTGCGGAAGCCGGGCCCGATGGCATCGCTCCAAGAGCTCGAGATTATTGTGAAACCCAACCCTGAGCGCAGGCATGACATCAGAGCGGCCTGACACGAGTTTGAACTCCTCGTTTCAGGTGGGAAGAATTATGAGTGGCTTCGCTCACAGGTGATCGTGTCCAATGAATCGGTCGCACACAGTCGCGCATTCTTCTCCCGAGGTCTAAATGCTGATTGTCTTGACAGATTGAACTCTGGTGTTATCACCAAGCTGTCACGCGGCCTCATTTTTCAGCCTGCGCACATAGCCCTCAGTTTATGTTAGCCCTTCACAGTGCAGTGTTTTATAGGGATATTATCATTATCATATAAACTGAATCTACGCAACTTTAACCCACTGATTATCTCTATTTATTTCAGGGAGTCACTGTATTTCTTTGCATATATGTTTTTTTACTTTAAACTTGTGTCCCGACTGCACTTTTTCATTATATATTATATATTATATATCATGAAAATTGCATTTTTATTTTCTTTAATGTAGCATTCTTAAGATTCCTTTGTGAGATGAGTGCCTTCCTCCGCTGTAGTTTACTCTTTCACTCTTTTATTTTTTTTTGAGTAAAAGTTTCAAATCTCGCCGCACGGTCACAGCCACTGAAAAAGCTTTTACTCCAGAGGCAACAAGCCAAGGCCCTTTGTTCATAACGATCACTTGATCGCTGGTTGAAAAGGGATACAGGCGGCAGTGGAGTCGGACAAGAGCTTGGAATCTGACTTCCCCACCACAAACCACAAGCCCAGACAGTGCAACCGTTGCTACCTGGTTGGAGGCGAAATGGGCAGGAAGCATCCGTGTGTATGTGTGTGGAAAAACACACACACACTCACACAGCAGGCTCGATTTGGGTCATGGAGCTGACAGACAGTGGAATGTGAATGTGTGTATGTTGACAAACTCCACTGCACTCTGAATGGGGTTTATGATTACACCTCATCATGCGTGCTGCATCGGTCCTGTCCCCAGCCCCCCGATCCTTCTCCATCTCCCTCTGCCCCTCTCTTCCCTTTCGCTCCCTCTCTCTCTCTCCCTATTTCTCCCTCTCTCACCACAGTGCCTCTTGGGCAATCATGTGGTCACACTACCTGACTCCTTGCTGCTCAAGAGTGCAGTTGACAAAAACAGCCTGAGGCCCGTCATGTGGAAAAGATTCAGTCGGCACACAGCATACATTCTAACCCCCCCCCCATCCCACATACACACACACACTCCCCACCCTGCAACTCTTCACTTTCTCCCACTAAGTAACCGAAGCACTAGGGTGTTTCCTTCTTCTGCTCACCTGTGAAGGGAAATGGCTTTCCTCCTGTCTGGGTGAGTGTGCGCGCACAAGAGAGTGGATATTTTTTGCAAGTTTGCAGCCACGGTGCGTGGATGCCGCTTTAAACAGCCCGCAAGTGCACAAGTGCGTAAGGGTGTGTATGCTTTCGCCAACAGACCCCCATCCCCCCTGCACACACACACACACACACTGTGAAAGGTGCAGGCAGTTTCTCTCTGTCAGTTGAGTTGCACTCCTCATGTCATGTAACATAAAGCTGGCGGTCAGTGAGAGCTCTCAGCTGTCAGTCAGCTTGGTGGTCCTGGCCTGTCGAGCCACTCACCTGTGTTTATTGGACAAGACCTGCTCCGCACTACCCAGGGAGAACACCTTGTCTCCCTCCCTTTTCTTTCCCCTCTCACCCTCTCTCCCATACTTTCTCTTTCACTTTGTTTTTGTCTTTTTCTATAATTCCCTTTGTCTGTCTTTCTAGAGCTCTCCTTGCACAAGATCACTTTTTATTTTGCCTCTTTTATTTTTTAAATCCACCGCTGCCTTTCCCCTCATTCTTCTCCCCACTGTCCTGTACAGTTTATTTTCTCTCACGTTCTTCCCTGCTTCTATTTTTCTTCCATCCTTTTGTTTCCCCTTCTCCCTCTTCTCTGGCTGTCCGTTTTTTTATTTTGTATTATTTTGGGACCTCTTTGTCAGGCCCTCGTTTTAAAGCGGCGCTGTCTCTTCGGCGGCGGGGTTCATCTCTTCTCTGCACCTGGCTGAGCACACACACGAGCATGCACACACCGCCGCTAGACAGCTGATTGAAACTTGTGTCTCAAAGTTGCTAATGTTCACTGAAGCATTATATTGTAGATAAAGTAAATAAACTAGGTTACCATGGGAGAAATCTCTGGAATAGACTGCGGTGATCGGCAGATGGCACACACACGCACATAAACAGACACACACACATCAGGTGATTGGCTGCAAAGGTGTCAGTGATGTTGAGGTGCGAGCAGTGCGGGGAGATATTTTCTATGGCTCAGGAATTTCACAAGTTTAATGTTTTTTGAGGAGCTCTCTTGAAAAGTAACAGTTGGATTCGAGTCCCTGCAGTCAAGTGGCAGTCTATACTGCCCGTCTACAGTATACAACCAGCGCATGCTATAACTTTAATAACGTGAAGGACATTTATTTTTTCGCTGGACGAATTTCCCCGGAAGCCACACTTACCCAGATAGCTTTCACAGATGTTGAAAAAAGTCTTTTAAGGAAAGTTATTACACAGCCAAAAGGTAGTCCTGATCAACTTCTTTTATTCCCGCTCTCTTTACCCTGAACTCTGTAATTCTACTTTTCTTTTCAGAAGCTCTTTCAACCCGTCCAATTCAAATGAATTTGCTTGGAAAGACTTATTAGCTCGGCTACTTAGCATACTGGTTAAATGCGAGGCCTGACTCTTTGTGGCCACAGGGTTTTTTTTTTTAAACCGGCGGTCACTGAATGATCCCTCAGTTTAGAGCGCCAGCGAGGCAGCGAAGCCACACGTCGAAACGCTTGCACACCTGGTATTATATAAAACTCCCTCATGTTCGCCGTACTTCCATTCTGTGCCGCAAAGTGGTATAGGTGACATGGTAATACATTTGCATTGTGCCCAGTGATAAATACCCTACCAGGTCTCACTCACTCTGCTGCTTCCCAATGTGTCCGGACAGCGCCTGCATTGTCAAAGGCACGGGGGTCATTCAAAACTCAGACTCCCTCCTCTTCTGCCTTTTGTCGAATATTTCTGCGCTGGTGATAGTTTTCTCATTTATTTAGTGAATAGTCGGCGGGCCAGGAAGAAAGAGAGTTTTACATTATGGAAATGATGGAATGGGTTATAATCTCCCACATATTCATCACGGCAGACATTGGACCCTTGTGATACCGTCCTCCATTTGGCTATTGTTCTGGTTCTCTTTCCGCGCACTGTTCCCCTCAATGGGCGAAGGAGCCTTTAATCCTGTCTCTCTTTGGAATGACAATGTTTACCAGCTATCATTCAATAAGGAGCCAGGAGCGTGACACACATGCCTCTGTCAGTAAATGCTGCGTGGTGTGAATGTGCTCAGAGCTCAGATACAGAAGAAAGGTATTGTTAGACCTCTGAGGACAGCATGGAAGGAAGAGGCTAGTTCAACACAGTGATTGGACTTTTGTGTGTGTGTGTGTGTGTGTGTGTGTGTGTGTGTGTTTCACAACCACCGAACACCTTTCCAAACTTCTTCACCTGACTTCTCGCTGACGTCTTGCTCATACTCACTGTTGGAGCTGTCACGGTTCTGAGATTGCAGTTGATGATTAATTGTCATACAAACAATTACAATTAATGATTAAATTGTCTTTTTCTGTTCATTTTATGTCACTTAAATTAAAAAATAGGATGTCATATGAACTAAAACAAATACATCTGTCATACAGCAATAAGGTTAAGCAATTTTTTTTCCCTATGTATTTTTTCTCCTGACATTAGACTCTTGTGTCAGGTAGACTTCAACCAGGTAATGGAGGTACACCTGTCTGCCTTTCTATTTGTTGCAGCATTAGCCAGGTTTCCATCAGCATGTGGCACAAAAAAATTAAGCAAATTTATTGAAAATCTGGAAAAGAAAAAGCAAAGAAATGTGTGTTTCTGTCACCAACCATTGTGCCAATATTAGGAGTTAACCGCCTCAAGCTCAGATCATTCTCCAATGAGCCAATGCTAATTCTCCAATGAGCTCTCATCATCAAACCGAAGCACAAGGAAGAGTCGCAATGAGATGACGCCAGTGAAATCTCTAACGGACATGGAAACGTGACATTTCCTTTTGTTCTAACCAGCTGTTCTTACGTGAGTGGATGGAAGCGATTCAAATGTTTATGCAAAATGATCAGCTCAAATAATTGCGTTCAGGCCATTATGTAATAACAGTGACAGGCCTACTCACTGCATACATTAGATTACAGTCAAAAAAATAAGCCCTGAACGGGCCTTTGGAGTTTGCTTGTCCATGCAACAACTGACATGGCAATGCTGGATAATTATTGCCTGTAAGTAGGGATTAGTGTTGTGGATGTTGACAGTAAATTGGCTCTCAGAGCGTGTGTTGAACACACCTTTGTGTGGATCAGACACATTCTTGCAAAGAGCGAAGGCATCTGTTCATAACCCCCCACCCACACACCCCCTCCTTCTTTCACATGTATTTACAGTTCACTAATAAATAAGGGCTTATTTTCCTCACTCACTTATCTCTAATTGTGAAAGGACACAAAATGAGCTAATGAAAAAAAAATACAAATCCAGGGAAGCTCAGATGTTTGTCTGGCATTTTCCAGCGTTGCTTTCGCCCCCTCCAAATTGTTTTTCCCTTCAAAGTCTTGACAGCATTAGGGATTAGTGCCATAGCTGCTAACAATCATTAGTGCGTTTTCGCCATTGTGTCATGCACTGTTTTCTCCCACCACCGCCACCACCTCCTGCGCGTGCCTCCTGCTTTCGTGCCGAGCAAAGAAATGAAAAACAATCGTTACGACCTCCAGCGACCCCTCCTGACGCACAGTCAGTTAAATGGTTTGTAAGACGTTTAATTACCAAATGGTATAATCGTTATTCATCTCATCATTAGATGTATGATATTAAGTGAATTGCCTCCCCTGGGTCCCTGTGTTTCCCAGATCAATAGATTTAGATGGAGCTTGAAGGGGGTGGCAGGGAGCTGTGGGGGGAGGTGGGCAGTTAAAACGGCTTCTGAGGCCCCTGATATGAGCACATGCATTGTTTTTGTGATGCACAGTGGTGACGTTCACTCATTTATTTATGCAATTAGCTTCTATATAGGTTTAATTATGCTAATTTCCATGTCTGCGCCCAGGAATGGCAGTGTGTCACTTTTTATTTTAATGGATCCACGGCTCCTGGGTTTATTTTGATGGTGAAAGGACATGAAACAATGGACAAGGTTATGGCACCGCAGACTTCCCATCGGCAGAGTGCTTGCGTTTGCACTTCGGGACACTTTGTTGGTATCAAGCATTGTTTGAAGGCATTGTGGAGATTGCTAATGCAGCGTGTACACCTCTGAGGCCCAGTAGCCTGCAGCTTGATATCGCTTGTATTCCCAATGTGAATATGGCTGAGTGGTGATCGGGGACTTGCTGCACCACAAGCTGCTATTCACCGCAGCCGGCACTACCAGCCCGAGTTAATTGTCCATTATCTACTATTATCTAAGCTCTACCCCTCTCTCTCTCTTTTATTCCCTCACACTCGCGATTCTAGCCGTCACCACCAGTTTCACTCACTGAATATGCTGCAACCCCCCCCCCCCATACCAGGGTTGTAGCCAAGTCCTGGCAACTGAGTTCAAATAGTAATAATGATTCCCTTTGTTCCTGAGGTACCTCAAACAGGATTCTGAGCATGAAGTCAGCAAAGCATCATGTTCATTTCTTGTCTTTCTCATCACACTACTTGAGTGGGAGGCACTCCTGTGTCTAATATTCCCACCCAGATTTGAAAAGTATTTATTTAGAAAAAGATGTACAGCACAGAATTTTAATTACACTTTCAAAAAAACGTGCTTTTAGGAGGTACCTCTAAGACAAGAAAAGAATCTTTTATTGTGGTTGAATAAAAATTAAGTGGAGTGTACCGATGAGGACTCTCTCCTTCTGCTGCCTTTACTGTGATAAGGTGATGGATCTATCTGCTGAGGTGTTTGAGGAATCCTCAGAAATTTCACTTGATGGCACTGTTTTCCTTTTTGCTCCAGCTGAAGCAACAGGGCATGTTTTATGTATGCCGGGCACAATGTGAAAAGCCTGGCTGTGCCACAGATATGTGTCTTCCTTTCTCTTCCTGTCCCTGGGCACCGAGAAACAGGCAGGAACACTGACTAACAATAAAAACAGGCACTATACCTTTTAAAAAAAAAAAAAAAAAATCATTACACTTCAGATCAAATGCTTGAAAAGCAAATACACATTGGCACAGTTATTGTACTGTAGTTTATTAATTTTTTGTGTGTTTTGGTATATTTTCATTCTTGTGCTCTAGCCCTCATTTTCTTAAAAGGCAGAGGGCTTTTATTCTGAATCTTATTTCCAATCATTATTCTCTATCTTGAGTCTTGCCTGCTTGGAAAATTGTAATGTATGTTTTAATGTAAATTTTAACTAAAAAAAAAGCCAAGTGTATGTCTGTTACTATTCAGCCGTTTAAATTAATTAAATTGCATTCCTCCTGTGCTGCCAGGCGTTGCTTTCATAATTGCATCAACAAGATGATACATACTATAAGGCCTGGAGTGTTTCTGCAGTTCATTTTAATCCACACCTTCCTCTCATCCGCCACTTGATATAGTTGGATCTTCACCTGCAATTAGTCTACAGATAATGGACCTCACCTGCACACATACCCTCCCACCCACACACACACACACACACACACACACAGAGTCATTCATGCATTTTAAAGGGTTTTGTGTTTTTTTTTCAAGAGTTATAGTATAGAGTTGAGACATAAATAAAAAGTGATAAGCCTAAAATTTAGTTGAAAATGGCAAATGGTGGCCCTTTGTCCATTAGTCTTTCTGCTGTTTAATGGAGGGGATGGGGGTGGGGGTTAAACTGAGTTTAAATAGGGGTTGGATGGATGATTTGAAGGTGTGTAGGGTGCTGGGGATCAAGATCATATTAAGTGCTCACAAAGCAAATGGTTGAGCATTAGGAAGCGTTGGTCTGGTAGCCCTGCCTCATGAGCAGCCTGTAAAGACCCAATATATCACAGTGAAAAATAACTACAGCTTGTATTTCGGCGTCGTGCGCATCATAAATAAAGGTGTGCCATGTATAATTGAGGCTCGTGCATGGGGAACTCGGCTGGAGATGAGAAATGGAAATCTGTGTACTGGTAAATAGATAATCACACAAAAGTAATTGAGGTTTTCAAACCCCAATCTAGTCTGCCAGCATGAGCTCGTTTGCATGTTAATCACGTCAGTGATTTCCCTTCATCACAGGGAAGTCCGTGCACACTTCCATAACCAGCTTTTAATTGCATTTAAAATGTCACAGAGGTGGAACACATGTAATTTAGCCAGAACTGTGTCCAAATTAATGGGTACTACTGAGACGCTCCATTGGACAGGGTTGGAAATGAGAGAGGCTGTCCATTGTTTGGGTCTTTATTAGAGATGCCTCAGTCTCCCAGTCTCTCCATGATAACATCTCTACAGCACCTTTTTGAAGTGTATATCAAGACTTCAAAATGAAATCTGACAAGCATTTTGTGAACGACTTAACACTACAATAGATGCCAACTTCTTGCAAAATAAGCCAAATGGATGGACATTAAAAAAGGTGGAAAAAGGGAACATCAAAGGGCGAGAGCACAAAGCCAAAGTGTTGGGGTTTTAAATGGAGAAAGAAAGGGAGGAATAGTTTATTTTCTTTCATCACCAGGTGTTCTTCGGCGTATAAATTACCTAGATGATGTTTCCATAACACAGCTTAGGGCACTCTAGAGAGGGGAAACCTGCAAAACAGACCTATTTAATTTTTCATAGAGGTGGACCATCAGGAGCAATAAGCCAATATTCCTCTTCCCCCTTTTTCCAGATGCCTTCCACACCACTGTATCTTACCAAAAACGAAGCCCCCCTTTTTTTTCTTTTCTTTTTTTTCAAGAAAGAAAAAGTTCTGCCGAGACCTACATGAAAGGAAGGAACTGTTGAAATGTTAATTTTACCATCTGCTGTTGAGGCCTGCTACCTTTTTGTGTGTGTGTGTGTGCATGCGTGCGTGTGTGCATTTTCTTTTTTTTTTTTTTCTCCCTGCCTCCTTTAATTCCCAGTAGTTCTGTTCTGTTTCATGAATGTGCTGCTATTTTGGCTGTTTGAAGTCATGGGGTCTCGGCGAGCACGGCTTTGACTGGCTGGAAAATACAATGCCACATGGCGGATGGTGGAGACTGTCCATTAGTTTCCTGTTTTAAAGCCCGGCCCCTCCTGGTAACCCTGTTTCTTATACCAGTCCCAGGGCTCCTGTTACGCTCCCATGCCCACCTCCAGTACACAGTCTGTCAGTCTCTCTTGCTGACTTGGGCTTGCCCTTGCTCCCTCTCCTTCCTGAGCGTGCACGTCTTTGGGGACCTATTTAGTCTGTTTATCTTAATGCTGAGGATTTTAATCACTCGTTTACAAGACCCCCAGCACCTTTTATCTAATCAAAGTTTTTTTTTTTATACCTCTCAGCGCACATTATTGCTAGTTTTCCTGTAAGCTCAATAAACCGCCAGCAAATCCAAGAACGAAATGAAATTCTTGACAACTGTGGCTCTCCATCTTTTTTTTTTTTAAGTTTTTCTTTCTCGTCCTGTCTTCTCATCACAAAAAGTTGACGCTTTTAAAAGCAAAAGTATATTGCCAAGTTTGCTGTGAAGATTTTGCCAAATGGATAGATTCCATTGTGAGATTTGATAGTTGGCAATTAGGGTGAGACATCCTGTGTGCAGAGTTGCTTAGCATTTTCCTTGGCCGGGACCAGATTGTTTAGTCTGCTCTCATTGTGAGCTGTTTCTGAGCTGCAGTTGACGGTTGTTTGCAGAGCGCTGGGGGAAAATGTGAGAGGGGCCAGTGCCTTTCTCTATTTATTTATTTTCCCCGTCCTTGGAGCTGGAATCTGATTTGTGTTCATGTTTCTCTATTCTCTCTGAGCGGTTTTTAAGTGTGGCTGCTGAAATCTAGACTCTGTATGACCTCACTGCGCAGCCTGTGTTTCATTAATGACCAGCCCTGTGGTTTGGGGAGAGGAATATTTTTCATATGACACCGCCTTGCATTAGTGCGGAGCGGCAGCTGCACGACCACAAAACCATCCAATTTTGTGGCTTTGAAAGGTGTGAAAAGTTCAGCTCCCTATAGCAAGCATTGCATTTATAATTACACTCAGGGTATGCAAGAGTACGCGTAGAAGTGTCAAGGAGCGGAACTACCGAAGACTTGTAAAAGAAACCAAAAAAAAAAAAAAAAAAAGTCACCTGCTAATGAAACATTTGTCTTTCATTCTCCTTGGCAACTTGTTAAGTAAACAGTGGAGATGTGTTTCAGAGTAAGACGTTTACACACTTACAGATTTGACATGCTTTGCCTTCGAGAAGCCGCCTAAAATAACAAGCAGAAATTCAAAGCGGAGCAGGTAGCATTTTGACAGCTTGATTCATTTGTAATAAATATTTCATTTCAACATGGTTTTACACTGTTTGGACCCTTAGAGTCCCTAACACAAGCAAGACTTTTTTTTTCCTAGTCCTTTTTTTTTTTTTTCAAGTGCCACATCTGGCATAAGAGGTATTTCTACGCAGATTGATTGATTTCCCAGGCTTTGTTGGACGCGACTCACGCAAGCCACACAGCAATTGACTAAGAAGCATGCAACAGTTCACAGACACACGTAGCAAGCAGCCTCTGCCCCCCCCCCCCCGAAAAAAAAGCCAGACACTAGACTACTGTAACTCTGTTTTGTACCTTGCAGGATATTGAATATCCAAACGGAAACCTCAGATTTGTCCCGTCCCAAAAACAAAGAGCCCTTGTGCGGCCGCCCTCCTCTCTCCCTCTCACTTTCAGCCCATACTGGTACTGTCATCATAACACAACAAACATCTTTTGAATACGTACATTTCCAGATAATTCCGAGCCATTCATCATGGTGCACTCCTACAGCCCTGGCAGCATTAAGTGTTGTGTTGTCAGCTTGAAGGCAGGAGGTGGAACAGGGAGAGATTGAGGTTAGTCACCAAGGCTCAGAGAGAGTGAACAAAGAAGAAGATTACCTAATAGTCCTGCTATGTATTTGAAGTGGAGCCTGCTGTTTGTTTGGGGAGGTTCGGGCCTGGATGTGCAGGGAGATGTCTCACAGGCAGCTGATGGGTACTTTTAAGCTGTCAGAAACATCCCCTTTGCCATCCGTCTTCCTGAATAGATGGCAACAGGCTCCGACAGGGGCAAAAGGCAATACAGAGAGAAAGTTAATGATGTTTCCCAAGTTCGCAAAGTGCTGAAAATGTTGCCTCGAAGTATAATTGGGTGCCTTTTGCGTAAATTAAAAATCAGCCATGATGATAGCTTGACAAGCGTTTCAAGCCACCGATGCACGCTCCACGCACTATTTTTGGGGCCTCGAGTTACAAGATCTCTAATGAGTCTGCTCTCCTCTTGTATATGTTTGTAAACAACAGTCTTGCAGGTTGTCACTGATAATAAAGTTATAGATTGTGCTCACACCAGAAATTAACTCATAGTCACAGCACAAACATCACTAACTGGCTGTAAACCACTTAATTACATTCCAAGACTGCATAAAACAAATCGATGCAGGGACACTTGCGTGCGTCTGCGTGTAATATATTTAATTTGTTGTATCATTTTCTTGGATTAACCTTCTCCAAGAGAGCACGTTGGAGAGGTACGCAGATTTCTTGATAAACCCTTATGTTCTCTCTGCATTTTATTGTGAATATCTCAGAAGATGAACGATATTCTTAATATAAATATACATTTCTCACAGCTGTGTTGTTGGGTAGTATAACCCAAACCATTCTGTTGGTAACTTTGAAAACTGGTGTCACAGGTGAATTTCTTTCCTTTTTTTAATTCCTGCAAATTGCAGTCTTCCTTTCTCCTGTGATTTTGAACAAACAGTTACAACTCTTGATTCTCTGAAATCCCTGCCAGCCGTTTCTGTTTTGATAAATTGTACATCTAGTCCTATTTTCAGAGTCATCAGCGATTGCTTTTTTGCCACTCAGAGTACTGAACATGGACAGCTTTTAAAGGTAGTGAGTAGGTCTGATAAGTGGCTCAATCCTTGTACTAAAGCATTTTTACTGAAGGTTTAATAGCTACTGTATAATGAATTATAATGTATTCTCTCCAATTGCAAATGTCCTCTAATATAGCCCTTCTGCCGTGGCAAAAAAGTCCATCTGAATATTATTGTGCCCAGCTTTTTAAGAATACAAATCAATTGCATGATTTTAAGTAGTTAGAGTCATACTTTTGTTGTAAATTTCCCCCAATGCCAAATGGAGCGCTGCTCGTATAACTGCAATAGCTAACCAATTTCAAGTAGTGACATCATGGTCAGTTCCAAGTCAACTGTATGTTTTATTATAAAATACAACTGTTCATCCGAACATTTCAGCCTAGTTTGAACTCATTGAAAAGCAATACGCTTATGAGTCATCTTGCTGTTCCAATTTAATGGAACATACCTTTCAATGACAGCGTGTACCGGCACATCATCAAAGTGAAACTTCCAAAGTTCCGCTTAACTTGTTGCCGAAATAGTTTCTCGTTTTCAAGAAAATTGCAGTGCGCCAAGTCTCAAGAAGTGTATCAGGGAATCTTCCCTGAAGGAAAAATTGCCACTTGCATACTTGTCTTTGACCAAAGTGAAGCCCTCACCCACTCCAGGGGAACATGTGCTGTTTAGGAAGATATAAAGGAGTAATTTTATTACTCGGTACATCTCCCCTCAGAAGCCATTTCATTTCTCCTTTCAGCCTCCACAGAAGCCTTTATTTGATCTCATATTCCAGAGTATGACTGCCTCAAACCGGTCGGACTCCGTTTATTTTCATTTGGAAAACACATTTAGTGTTGGAGGGGTGGCAGTGGATGGAAGTGGAGAGCAAGGGGGTTCTGCTGTGGAAGGGACTCAGGCAAGTTTCTCTATCACATGTTAATGTCCTCCTGCAGGGATTTTTTTTTTTTTTTTTTCACTGTGCCTGATTGTCGGCAGCCCAACTTTATATTTTTCGCTCGTTCAGCTTGATCAGTGTGACTTCTTTGGGCGTAATCAAGGAAAATCTTCCAAATGTGTCCAATTTATGTCGTCTTCCTCCCGCCTCACAAATACTTCCTTGCAAATAAGTGTCAAGTTTGCATCCGTACAGTGAAACTGATACAGCTGGATACCCTTTAGTCAGTGCTTTGAAACTGCAGATCATTGGAAAAGTGTGCCATTTATTAGGCAGCCCACTTAGGCAGCCCAGATGTAGCTGGTCACTTGAGAGGGAGACGTCCTCATAAACTCTGAGCCTTGAGAGCGGGCACAACACCCTACCACCCGCCCACACCCGTTTTTAAACTCCACATCTTTGGCTATTTACTTAATCCTGAAGCGGTGCAGCTGTCTGGAGTCCGATCTGTAAAAGAAGTCACATATTTCCAAAAAACCCTCCCTCCCTCCCTCTCTCTCTTATTTATCAGTGTCTCTGTCTGTCTCTCAGTCTCAGCCTGCAGCACCTATATCTTCTCCAGCCTCGTGTCTGTTGACAGCGCAATGAAAACATTTTTGTGAAAAGTGTCGTTTCAGTGCTCCGGAAGTCCCACTCACCTAAATAGTTCCTCCTCTATGTCTTGCCTGTCTCTCTATTTTCTTTTTTTTTTAATGTGGAGGTGGTGGTGGGGGTATCGTAGCCTCCACTGGGCTCAGTTCCACACAATGAATTACCTCCAGATGTAATTCCTATCCCCCCGCCCTTCGCCCTCAAATTAGTGGCTAGTAAAAATTAGGTTTGAATTAGCCGCGGTGCAGAGAATAGAAGAGTTTGAAATTTCCATATAATGAGTTTATTATTCTTTGCTGGAATGCCGTTTTCCTGAATTAATTTGATCAGTCGGGGGGTTTTTAAGGTGTTATTGGTGTCAAGCTGAATGGTGTTTTAGTCATGAATGGATAGCCACTGTGTCAGCAGTAAGTCAGAAGGCCGAGGTAATCAGAGGACTCGAGAACAGAGCGCCCCACGTCTCAATTGCCCCAGGAGACGATTCCAAACTTTCTCCACTATCTAATTCACGGTCAGTGTTGAATGTTTCTGTCATCCCACATGGAAGTGTTTTTCATTGCTACTTGCAAACACACTGACAGGATTCCTTGGATGTGAGACAGTGGCTGTGGCATCGCCGATACAGGTGTTGTGCTCTTTTGACTGGCAGCGGAGCTTGTCTTGCTGCCATTCAACTGTGTCGCCATTGGTTCCGGGAATGACAGCCTGTTTGGCAGGGCTGGAGCTGTGGGATCCTCAGACAGCACAGATCGCTGTCATAAATGGGTTTCAGATTTATACCTAACAGGAAATCTGAATGCGTGAAACGACTATTGTATCTCACTTTTTTGTTTTTTTTTTTAGCTGTTCCTTCATCTCGACGACATGGCCAGGACTATTAAAAAACAACAACTCAGTCGCGTTGATTTCAGTCTGAGAAGGAATGTAATTTAAACCGCTTCAGCCTTTACTATATGATAATATCTACTACTGTGAAAAAAGGAAAGTTGTCTGCCATGCTCTACCCTTTCATCTAATTCCAATCTGCTGTATAACAGGTAAACTGCTGTGAGCCGCACTTGCTTGTTTAAATTTACCCGTCTCAGCCGAGGCTTTGATTTCAGCAACTCGTTTAATTCAAATACGCTTTTGAAGAAAAGCCTTTTTTTTTTTTTTGGAAGGGGTGGGGGCACTGGAGGCAGCTGTGGTGGTGGGAATATAAGAGGAGGCACAGGAGGGCCAATTTAACCTGGAGTGTCTGTCGCTAGTCTACCAGCTCCTTCGTTTCAAGAGGCCCGGTCAGCTTGAACTGTCTGACTTCTGTCATTTCGATCTCTTTTTATTTTTCTGCTGTAATGTATACTTTAATTCCCGCCCGCCCGCTGTCTGTGTCTAGCAGCGGCGTCGGCAGAAGCAGCTGGAGGGGAGGTGCAGGTATCATTAAGCCTTGGAGAGGCACCAGCGGAACGCTGCTGAGTGCTATACGTGGCTCCTCGCAGCGCGTGTTGATATTTCTGGGCCCTGTGAATGTACAGCCTGGTTTATTTTCAATAGGAACCCGAGGCCGGGCTTGGCCTGAGAGCTCCCCCACCCCCACCCCCTCCAGGCTGCTTACTCGGGCTGTTGATATTGAGTCAAACAAACACTCTCTCAGGGATGTCCTGTTGGGCACTAAGCCAAAGTCGCAAATGAAAGTCACATGTGGAGACTCCCAGAGGAAGGCAGTGAGGCCTCAATTCACACCCATCGCCACTACTTTCCCCCCCCTTTTATTAAAAGCAGTCCATATAACAGTTATTTTGTCAAATGACCATGCCTTACATTTGTCTAATGGCACTGATTTAGAAATTGACTATTTCTGAGAATAACCATAGTTTTTTCAAACAACAAACAAAACAAAATCACCATATTTATTATTGTGATTGCTGTAATCAGGCCCCTCTCTACCTTCATTCACTGCTCTCATGTTTTTTTGCAGTGAAACACATATGCAAATATATTTGGACACTGTCATTATCAGCCACTTAATAGGCATTTCATTAGGGATTTTCTGAATGCACAGTGCAAGGCAAGTTGCCATGGATACCCCTGGTGCTTAAGTACAGTATATTAAAATGGTGCTGCCTTCCATCCACTTATATAATCACCAGTCCGTAATGGTCTCTGCTCTCTGGCCATAAGCAACATATCATGTGATCAGCGTTGCCCAGGACTAAAGAGAGAGCCCAACCCCCTCATTATGCCTTATTTGGATTTATTTATTTATTTATTTGTTTGGACTAAGTGGCTCATGAATTGCGCTTGTGGAACATTCGGGTGACAACTAATGACTGGTGCAGATGTGTGGGCTCTGTTTCATACATGTGCTGCTCTGCTCTTTGGACACGTCGGTCATCACTGTGTGGGAGTTGTCAGGGGGCAGTCGGACATATTTCAGCAGACGGTGAAATCCCTTCATTTATTCTGACTGGCTCTTTAACAGTGAGAAGAGAGGAGGGAAGTCAAATGGATGACCTCCCAACGCAGAGTGTGAACATCATCGATGCTCTTGGCACTTTAATAAACACAACACTCGCACACACTCGCTCATTGAGTCTTTTTTCCCTCTCTGCACTATTCTCTTTGTCTTTTGTGCTCATTCCACGTGTGTTTTTTTAAAAGGTCACCCATGCATTTATTTAACCTTATACTTCTACCTCATACTTCTATCACTGGCGTGCAAGTTTCAGGCTAATGGTTGTAAAAGGGTTAATTGAGTGATTGACATGGCTGAAGGCAGGGCTGCTACTGACCGACAGACCTTGTGGCAGTGCTTGTGCTTTGTGGTGACTTGGTACTGGAGTGATGGTGACAAGGGGAACTGCCACGATGGGCGCTAGACTTTGTCTAATGCCCAAGAGGCAAATAAAAATTAATAGTTAGCAGTTTTAGTGTGTGTGTACTCTGTGAAAATGATAGCTGCGCCTGGAGACGGGCAGCAACGTCCGTCGTCACGGCGCTGCACTGCATCACAGATCCGCTGCTTCCCCACTCTGATGCTGCTGCTGCTGCCAGGGTTGGGAACCAGCTGCTGCCACCGTCACCCCTCCTCACTGTACCCACTACACATGTCTATCTCGCCGACCTCCCTTCCCACCCCTCCTCCACCCCTCTTTTTCTCTCTCTTTCTCCTTTCACTGCTTCGCTGCCACCACCACATCAAGACGCTGGTGGGCCCATTCGTCTCCGTTGACCTTGGCGGCGGAAAGCACAGGAAGAAGAGACGCAGGGAATAAATACCTGAAGGGCGCGGAGGCACACAGTTGTCACAGATATGTAGAAATAGGCATAGCGTTCCCCCTAGTGAAGCGCATGTTTCTAAGGCCAGGGGCCTCTTGTTTGTCTTTTCCAGTGAGGCACTCTGAGTAGTTTATTAAAGGGGCTGAAGGAGCTTTCTAGCCTGAAGCCCTCAGCGCTGAAAGAGAAATGGGAGAAATTACTGGCATAATGTGGATGCTTAGAGCAATTAACAGCAGTTGTTTATTGTAAGCCCCCTTTGCCTCTCTGTTGCTGTCTTTTTTTCCTCTCCGTCGCTTGCTTTTGCACTCTTGTCACCCCCCCCCCCCCCCTCTCTCTCTCCCCTCTCTCTGCCATGATTGTTTGAGTGTTTACCCTCCGTGCCTCAGAGCTCAGACAGTTGACACTAATGAAAAATGCTAACTTCTTTTGCTCTGTGTTGAGATGCTCTAAATAATGATATCATACGGCTGAAATATGCTCCAGCGGAGCCTGGGAGATAATGTGCTACTCAGAGCCTGTTAAATCACGCCAGCGCTCCGCTCAGAGCTGCAAGTTCAAGTGGTCTTTACCCCGCGTTGGGGAACTACATCTTTTCTAAATAAATCTGTCACAGTTTTCCTGGGTGCCTCTCTTTTTAAAACATAAAGTTCTTGCACTCTCTGTAACCTCACGCTGCAACGCCTGTACGCCTGCACGTGTATGAATTTAATTTTGGAGCTGCATCTCTACTTGAATTTTAGATGTGTTTGTATTTGATTCGTATGTAATAGCACAAACTTATGTGGGCAGATGTTTATGAAAAAAAAAAAAAAAGAAGTCCCGTCTTGTATTAAATCTCTCAGGCCCATGTGGCAGAGTGAGCTGGTGGCAGATGGACTTGCTTTCTGCATCTGCTGTATGCAGACTGGGGGCTTTGTGCTGCTCTCCTCACAGGGGAGACCGAGCCTTTCTTCTTGCCAGTAGATTCCTGTCTGTTGGAGCGACTAAGAAAAACATCTGTGGCATGCAAGGGAGAGAGAGACAGAGGAAAGGAGAGGGGAAGAGAAGAAAGGAAGACTCTAAAAAAAATGACAAAAGGATTGGTAAAACACCATTAGCCCTAAATGTTCCAGCTCATTGCCTGTTATTGCATTGTTTACAGTGGAGGAAACATGTGATACATCGCATCCAGCACATCTGAGCTGGGCCCGGCTTCTCAGCTCTCTCTTTGGCTTCTGAAGCAGGCAGCGGGGACCCGGCGGCTTTTGCGGTCCCAGTCCAAGATACCGAACTAATTCATTAGGAGAGACTTGTTCGAATGTCTGTCGCCTCGTGTTAGACATCTGTACCGACATCTGCCTTTTATCAAGTGGTAAGCCAAGCTTTTTAAAACTGTGGCTGGGGGTGCGGTGGAAGTGAGTGTTTGTCAGCTCGTGTGTTTCACTTTAATTAAAACCCACAACGTAGGGTACTCGCTGTGTGGAGTTTTCAGTGCGGCCAGGTGCATTGTTTAACGCTCAGCAAGGTTTTTAGAGTGTGTCTAAAAGAGTGTGACGAAACGCATCCTCCTACTATGGTTGTGTGTATTTTCTCTTTTAAGTGAGGGGGAGCATGTGGAGGTCTCCCCACTTCTGGACCTTTTGTGGTCTCCCTCCCCTTTCAGAGTCCTCTACAAAACGCCTCTTCTGAACACACACACACACACACACACACACAGAGTTACACCCCCACCACCACCACCATTCCTTTGCCAATTCTCGCCACCCTCCGCCCCTCCTCTCCCTCCCCACGACCAGCCCCCCCTACCCCACCAGTCAAGCCACTGGTTTTGTGTGCCTATTGGTCCTCAGGCGTCAAAACAATCAGCAGGGCTGCCTGACTTGTTTTAATTAGGCAGCACTGAAACGGCAACTGTCTCTCAGACGTGACCAGGCAGAGGTGCGCTCCCCTCGCACTACTGTAAATACCGCTGTAAATAGCTACTCTGGTATTGTCTTTGGCACGACCAGTAAGCGTCAACTGGATTTCTCTTTACTTTTTTTCTTTTCCTCCCTTTTTTTTCCCCACTTTTGATGCTCTGTGGCATTTTCCCCCCTCTCTTCATTTTTTGATGCTCACTAATGCTTCCAGGCTTCTGAGAATACTTCTTCAAATGCTTCTTACGGAGGAGAATTAGTTCTCACTCGTGTTTGAAAGGTAGGTCATTTTATCCGTCACTATCTCCTCTCTTTTGCAGTCAGGACTATTTATGACTTGTTTGGATGTACTCGTATGGTAGCAGTGCTTTGTGATAGCGTAATGCATGGATGTGATATAGCTAATTGTTTTCCAAGAGCCTATACGCTCTCTGCCAGAGTACGGCGTGGAGGCTACCGACTGCCGCTCAGCCCTTCACTAATCCCATTCAGACTCTTTACATCTACACACTCTCTCTCTCTCACATACACACACACACACACACACACACACTCTTGCTTTGACATGCACACAATCAGAGCTGAAAAGAAAAAAGCACTGAACTGCGCTAGAATAAAGCCTGACACATACCTCTGCAGCAGATGCACCTCTAACAGCGTCCTCCAGCCTTGCTCAGTCTCCGTTTTCTCTCCTCTCCTTGATGCCGGGTACACATAGAGCAAAAGTAGAAGTCAGTCCGGCAGGTTGTGTGTGTGTGTGTGTGTGTGTGCACACTTGTACCAGAAAGAGAGAGAGAGGAGAGGAACAGAGAGTGTTCAGAGAAGCAGATGTGCGATCAGAGCGAGAGCAGCGCGAGCTGCCTGGTATGCATGCAGCCGAGATGCAAGGGGAGAGCCGGCGAAGCATCCTGCGAGGAGTCATAGCACTCCCCGTGTGAAGATCCCCTCACACACTCACTCACTCACACACACACACACAGTCATTCACACACAGGACCCACCCACACACACACACACACACAACGGACTACCTACACACAGTCTCCTGGGTACATTTGCAGCCACATGCACAGGATCAATTTTCCTATACTCTTACTTGCAAAAAGTAACAGAGGGTAAATGAAAAATTGTAATCAAATTTGAAGGCTCTCCAAGATTAAAGCCAGCAAAATAGAGATCAGACGAAGATAATTGCCCTGTCCGCTCATTTCCAATAAAATGAGAATGAAATATTAAATGGTGTTTTCCAGTAATTGTGATATATTTCATCAGCGGCAGGCATAAGAAATGATGGTCTAATTATTTCCAGTGTGGCGAGAAAAGAAACACCGTGTCCTCTGTCTAAATTTCCATTTTGTACACTACCCCCCACACTAATACACACTCATGCACACACACGTACTTTGTCTCTCTCACACACACACACACACTCTCCTCATGTCTCCTCTCCCTCTTTTCCTCTTCTCTCCCCCAACTCAAGCCTCCTATCGGGGCCTGTGTCCGACCTGGGGGGCCCCAGTGTGTGCCCCAGTGACAACTGGAAATGATAGAATAATTGTCAGGAGGCGTCTAGACTCTTTTTTTAATGGGGCGGGTGAGTTAAAAGTATCTATGAATGGCACGGCAGTGGTGGTGGTGGCAGAGAGGAGGAGAGAAGAGGCGAAAGAGAACTGGGGCCCAGGGGCTGGGTGGCGGTTGGCGGCGGCGGTGGTGGTGGGAGGCTGGCTTGTTTATGATGCCATCCCCCATAAACACAACTGAAGTGATGACGCACGAATAGTGTTACTCTCCGCAGGGGTGACACCAGTCGACTTGCGGCCGTCGTTGCTAGACACCCTCAGCGGTGGTAGAGGCAAGTACTCTGGTCTCTGGTCAACCTCTCTGGCACTCCTCACCTTCAGGTAAAAAAAAAAAAAAAAAGAAAAAAAAAAAAAAAAGTCAGAGCAGACTCTGTCCATCATCCGTCCATCCATCATCTGTCCATCCATCATCCACCATCCACCCGTAATACATGTCATCCGTAGTCGACTCCAGGCTCTTGGCTGTGTTTAATGGTGATGTTTTTGTGCGGGCTGTGTCTCTCGCCTTTCCCCTTTGGTTCGCCACTGTTAACCGTGCAGCCTCGGTCTGCAGAGCTCTGTTAATCTGCTGCTTAATTAGTGCTGATGAATGGCTTAGTGTGTGTGTATGCGCCTGTGTGCGTGTGTGCATGCGTACGAGTGAGCGCGTGCGCACATGTGCACCGATGTGGCTTTATGTTTGTGTGTCCCTACGACTGTGCACGCGTGCGACTCTGAACTCACTCACTGGTATTTTTTTGCTCTTGCATTAGTTGGTCGGAGCGTTGTGTGTTGCTTTAAGCTAATCGTGATCATTAAAATCAAGAGGATGGGGGATTCAGCACTATGGTTAGAAAAACTAAGAATAAAAGGGCACAACCACCGTATAACCATTAACAATCCAGTATAAATCAGTTACATGTGTGTTTTTGAGAGAACTAGCTTTTAGTTGAAGTTTGACTTGTTTGTTTCCTCCCATCTTTTGGTGTGTGGCGCCTGTGTGTGAGGGTAAAAAAGCCTTTGGAGCAGATCATTTTAGTTTGGCAAGTGGAGAGGTCCACAAGACTGATGGTCGGTGAAGCACTAATTATCTTTATCAAAAGCTGAGGTGGGATAATTTGTTTACTTAAATATTGATGAGGTGAGCAAGGCATGAGTATTGAATATTGTGGGCATATTATTAACATTTCATAGGGCTTTGTGCAGGAATGCGAAAGGGACTCCTCTTCATAATTTAATACCCTAATGCATAATGAGCTATGTGATTAGTTCACATGGAGAATTGGCCAAACTCCATTTGAAGGCAGATGGTTACATTTGTTCTCAGAGTCTGGCATATAATAGGTTCTTTAGCGCAATAAAAATTAAATGCTACATTTTATATTTCAGCTTACAAATCCCCTGGCAATATCCAGTTTGACTCTTCTTTTTGTTTTTCTCTCTCTTTTGCACGTCTGTCTGATTTAGTTATAAAAAAAGAAGGTGGGTGGAAATGAATTTCGTGTTTAACTAAAAACATGTTTACCTACATGTTTTATTTAGAATGCTGACCCAATTAACACCGTTCATTATGAAACCCAGCGTTATTTGTTTTGAAAGTTTAACCAATCACTTTGTTTATGCTAATTGTGATGTAATTTAATTTGAGTTCCCGTAATGATGATGCGCTATTATCACAAATGATGCGGATTAAACATACGGCCTCATTTGCATGTGTGAAGGGAGAGGCTGAAAGAACCGGCTCCGTATCACTCTGCTTTAATTTTTTCCACCTCTGTTCCTCCTGCCCTATGGGTCTTCCTGTCCCTGTCGCTGGCTATTGATGATCAAGCACTTTTTATCTGGAATTTCTATTTTTTAATGACAAAGGGCCTTTATTTGTCTGCTAACAGATTCTCAGAACCGCAGAGTAGGGAAATTAAATAATGGAAATATGAGACTATTAAAAAATGCAAATGATTATTTCTTGGTCGTTGCATCAAACATTAAGTGAACAATTGATTTGGGCCCCCCCCCCTACACACACACCTACACACAGACGCACGCCACTTACTTCTCATTTTTGGATGGTTGGTGGAGGAGGAGGGGGGAGAGAGTGGCTTCTTGAATTTGATATTTCCATATCAAAGTGGAGCTTTGTTGGCAAGGGGCTTAATTTTTTAATCTGTTGATTCCATCACCATCTTTAGTTTGGGGCGTTATTCAGATGTGGATTGAGAATAGTGGTGTGTTTTGGTTTTTTTAAAAAAGATGGAGAGGTGCAGTCAGACAGTGCAGCTGTTAGCCAACCTCTGAATATTTTTAAAATCAATTTCTTAATCCTGAGAAGGAGCAAGGTGATCCTTTCTTCTTAGCGCAGTTTTAAAGTCTAACCCGGGTGGCATGGAAATTAATGACTAAGCGGTGTTAAGACTTTGCCCGTATCTATTTTGTGCCGTGGGTATGACTTTGGTCATTTTTCCTGAGGCACCTGACCAGTCCCCATGCACCCACCCACCTGTTATGCTCTAGTGGTTACATAAATCTTGTCTGGTATGAATGAGAAATGTTGTGGTGTTGTCAACTGCAATCTTCACCCTTATTTACCAATTCATTAAGATCTATCGATGCAGGACTGCTGAGGGGGAATGACAACATAAATCAGAGCTGGAGACATAATGGCCCTAATCAGCCAGAAATAAGCGCTGGAAACGTCTGGCCAGGCTATGTCTCTGGAGCCGTGCCGGCCGCGGCTAACTCCCCGCCTGTCGCTGGATGTGCCGCGCTGTGGAGAGGACCAGAGAGTCAGGCCATCCAACTGTCCATTAGCTCCTCTGATGTTTCTCTTCTCTCCCGACAAAGGCGCCGGACCACTGTAAGGTATCCCATTATCCTCCTTTTTTGTTTTCCCCAACTCTTGTTCAGTGTCAAGACAGCCTGTTGACGCTGAAGTTCAGACCCGAAAAGAATAAACGTCATTTTCTGTCTCGCGCATGAGGTCTATAAATACAGCTGAGTCGGAGAGGTGCCCTGCGTTCACCAGCACGCACCTCCTCTGCTCTTGGTAAAGATGATTGGACGAGACAATGAGGCCTCCCCTCTTTATAGGTCAATTAGCCCTGATTAGGTGGGCCGAGTTAATTAAAGGAATTGGCAAATATGCAAATGAGAGCCGACTGATCAGCTTTCGTCACCGTCTAAGCTCACCCTGGCCCGTATCTCCTGCTTCAGCAGAATGAGCCGCCTGATGGGCAACGTGTAAATGATATGGGACCCGAGCCCCTAAATGCAGGAAGAAAAACTAGTTTCTCTCCTCCTCTTTCCCTGATGTTTCCTTGAGGCGTGCAGCGCTTCTGGTAACATATTTAAGTGTGCATTTATTCTTCCAGTGGTGTTTTTCCTCTCCTTCTTTAAGCAAAAGAAATTGGATAAACTGTAAATTGCATTTTAAAAATATTTCCCCCCCCCCTTTTCACCGAATGAATCGTTGTTGATTTTAATTTAACATTCCATGTTATTTTGCTGTACCCTTTTTTTAAGCAGTAATTGGATGGCATGTACAATAAATGTTTTGCCATTATTAAGTATTTCACAGCTAGTTGTATTCATATAAAATGAATTTGTGTTAACATAGTATCATACACACTATTCATGAGAATTACTCTATGTTTTGATTCTAAGAGACATTGTGCAAACATATACAATTAATTCACCCTTTCCTCTAGCTTTCTTTGTCCCCCCACCCTTCTGTACTCCACAAACACTGACTCTGACACACACTCACACTCCATTTAGGGACACTTACACACTGTGGCAAATAGTCTGTCTTTTATCTTATTCTGTCTCATCGCCTTATTGTAAATAGAAGAGAATTAAGTTCTGAACATTCTCCACTGAATGTCTCCTATCACAGAACTACGATTTATTGTCGGCTCAAATGAAGAATTGAAATATGGCTGAGGTTTTCTCAACGTGGGGCTCATTGGACAGGAGATAACCACATTTGATTCTGTTGCTTTGAATAATGTTAATCCTGAAAAAAAAAGCAAAGTCCATTATTCATATTCATCTCTTTTCATTTGGCCCCACTCCTGATTTTGTAAATATGATTTCTTCAGCCCCCTTTTTTCCCCTTCTAAAGCAATCTTCATTCACCGGTGAAACACTTTTGAAATTCCTCTATCTGAGAGCAGAAACCATTACCATACACAGGTTTATAAGAAGTAGTCATTAATGCTCTTTTATGGTGGCCCTTTAGTGCCAAAAAGGAAGCTTTTAATTCCAAGGCACGGCAGCCTAGGCTTGCCTTACTTAATCCGAGGGACTGGGTTTTGTCGAAGCTTTCCAAGTGGTCGTTTTTCCATCTCCGACTCGAGACTCACTCGCATGACGCTGAAGGCTCTAATAAGCTGCTTGTGGTGTCCCTGCGCTGTGACAACTCGCCGCCAGAACAAAATTACAGTACACACCCAAGTACAAACAAACATGTGATCACTATCAAAGAATCACAGAAGGCGTAAATTAATGGCACGACTTGCATAAACGTATTCAAGACAACCGATTAAGTTATGTTAAACTCTTTTTCTCGCCGCTATTTGCTCTTAGATTAAATTCCTTTTTAAAACGCAGTGGTTTTAAGCACTTTTTTTTTTAAAGTCAGCACATATGTGGCGTTTTGATTTATTGAGCAATCTCAAGTATTGAAAATGTGAGCCCTTGCCCAGTTACTTCTTTATTTTGCATGCACAGTAACTTATGGCAATGATGAATTAATTTCACTCAAGCACAGAATCTGTGATTATTCTAAATGGTAACCATATCTCGACTTGATCACAGAGCTGTGAGGAGTCAGCAGACTGTGAAATGTAATTTCTATTATTATTATTTTTATATATATATATATTATTTTGATCTCACAAACCAAAAGAAGTCCAACGAGCCACCTGAAATGTGAAGTGATAATGAACGGACGTCTGGGATCACAGATTTACCGGTCACTTCTTTTTCTTTTTCGCCATCCTAATGAAAACATTTTTTTGCAACTCATGCATATAAAATGAGGGAATGGATCAGTGTTCTAGATAGAGACACAGTGGAGAACATCCTCACACTGAAAATGGATAGCCCAGAGACTCTGAGCGAAAAAACCAGTGTCAAGCCTGGTGTGTGTTAACAGCGTATCGTGTGTGTGTGTGTGTTAAATTCCCCAGTGCTCCCCAGACAGTGTTGGAGCACGGCAGACAGCTGTGTATTCCCACTAGATGGATGGCCAGTGTCAAAGTGTGTGTTTACTGCACATGATAGAGCGGGAGACAGGCCAGGTAATGAGGCTACATTAAGGGCTTTTAGAGCTCGCAAACAAAGATGGAGGGCTGCTTCTTTCCCCTTTAATGATAGGTGTGTGTGTGTGTGTGTGTGTTTGGCGTGTATGTGCAAAAGAGAGAGAGAGCGAGCGTGCGTGTGTGCGTGTGAAGGCAGTGAAAGGCTCAATTCTCCTTACACCTTTGTCGTGTCACTTCTCGGAAGAAAGAGGAGAAATTCTCCCAATCTCTGGGCCAAATGCGTCGTCAGGACCCTTTCTCAGATTCCGCACCTGATGGAAGAGACAGATTTGCGTAGTGCAGGATTCGAGAGTAAATATTTGCTCAAGCTGAAGAGGAATAGCAAGCAAGGGGTATGGTTGCACAAGGAATGAGACAAAAGCCGGAGTTGGTCTGAAGCTTTGCAAATAAAGTGTCTGCCTGTGTCTATCTTTGCTTAATCAGGAAATGCCTTTCCCTCCATTGAGCCTCCACCTTAATAGAAATGTTGGAGCCATCAGCGACGGTTGGCGACAGCAAATTTAGAGAGTGCAGAGTTATCTCCGTCTCTCACTATCTTTCCACCACCCTACAACCTAAACACTAAGTATCGCTATCATCTTCCTTCCCAAAGCTATACATCTACAGAATTACCAGCGTATTACCAGGGCAATAACAGCCTTCCTCTCTGTTTCCGATCACGATAATAAGTGGTCTGGGTTCTCCCTCATTGGAAGATTATGGCTTGAGGAAATGGCATCAAATAGCGGGTGTGTTGAAATGCAGGACACCGGCAATTTATGGGATGTCAAACACACGTGCGGGCAAGCCGGCAGCCCTCACTCATGCGGCGCTGAAGCTGCCCGCACCGCCGCAGATCAGATCACAGCGAGGGCCCCAGTCGATATTGTCGCTGAGGGGCGTGTTTGGAGGGGGGTGGCGTGGCTCCTTCCGACCCAGTTGGTTTAGGACAGGCTGAGCCAGGGTCAGGGCTGGTACACCCTCAGGGAGAGAGGGGCGCAGGGCACGGCAGTCGGCACACACACACACACACACACACAAATGCATACATAGGGTGCATATAGTCACACCCTGAGGTGCCAAGTATTGTCACTATCTGTCTCTCTTGAGTATTGTGTGTGTGTGTGTGTGTGTGTGTGCGTGCATCTCTCTGTGACAGTTCCATCACCCCCACAGTCAGATCTGCAGCTCGGCAGCCCGCTCATCATTGCAGCCTGCCCGTGTTTCTAATTGACATTCTAATTGGCAGATTTGAATGCTGCCTTTAGATGGCTAATTAATTTATCTCACCGCTGTCATTAAGGTTAAAGCACCATCTGATCTCTGCGAATATACTTTGCATATATCTGCATTATCATTATGTTGCAGTTAGACATATTGTCCAGATTTGATTTTGGAGGAGGGAGAGAAGATTATGGTGTGCTTAGATTAAGTATTGGGCTTTTATTGTTTGTGTATTAAATTCAAATGATGCGTCCTGATTATTATTTTTATAAAGACTGAAGCAATGATGCCTGATTTCTTTTTCTTAATGTCCTTTTCCTTTTATAACATAAATGTTTTATACATTAGTAATCACACATTCAAAGCAAATTTCATTGGCTTGTTAATATCAAAGCAGCAATTTTCCTTGGACTTCCGGAGCAGTTTGCATTGCATTGCAGATGTTATTAAAAATCCTTATTTCCTTATCTCATATATCTTCCAAGTTTTCTGAAACATCCATCGCAGGTCCAAGAAAGAAAAGACGGGGGAAAAAAGGAGGATAAAAAAACGGGAGATCCAGGCTCCATTAGAATGTTCATAAAATTGTAGTAAAGGCAATCAGACAGTCTTTCTCTGAATATTTTAAACATCGGGCATGTAAAATTTATGCCTAATTTGAATACTTATTAGCCGGCTGATCTCGGCTGCAGCCTTGAGTTTCTTATGCTGAGATTCATCACCGGATTGGATGTCACATTGTGCCAGTCTTCCCCCTCCACCACCACCACCTCCGCCACGCCACCTTTCTCCCTCCCTCCCTCCCTCCCACTCACTCTCCTTTTCTCTCTCTTTCACCCTCATTCTTTTCATCTGTCTCTCTCCGTAACCCCCCCACCCTCTCTGCTCCTCTCTCCCTGTCTCTCTGTCTTATTTCTGTGTGTCTCTCTCCATCAGTAGTGAGCGGCGCGGTGTTAAACAGGGGCCTGTTTGTTCACAAGCACGCCTTGTCCTGGCCTCTTCCCTATTTACTTGTGTCCCGGGCAGCTGTCGCCCTGCTCTGTGTAACAGCTCAGTCCTGTTTGTTCTCCCTGCCTGGATCCTGTTTATCCTGGCTGTGGACATCCTTTAAGGCCTGTCCTGTATCTGCCCCTCGTCAAACACACACACATAGCACACACACAAACACATTGAAGGACGTGTACACACCTCTATTAAAACTGTATTTACTGGCCAAAGAATACACTTCGTACCCATGTGGGCTGGGTACAAATGCTCACAAAAACACATGCACACACACAGTGATATGCATGTTCTAATCATTTTAAAATATTAATTGTCGCAAATGCGCTTTAAATTTCATTTTTGAATATTAAAAATAATTATTTTCCAAGTAGAGGTGGCAGAGAATCCGTGGCTCTGGAGTGCGTTTTGACTCGCCGTTGTGTTGGGTCTGAGTGTCTTTTTATTTATTGTGAGAATGTCGACTGATGTTGGCGGGGCTCCTCTCTGCCCCAGCGAAGGTACAGAGCATTAAACGCGTGGGGGAAATGATAAAACATTTATTACTGGAGAGAGAGGAGGTAATATGCATAATTTATGCTGTTTTTAGCACAATCATTAGTGATATTCCTGATAGATTTTTCTTCCCTTCTCTTTTCTCTCTTTCACTAGTTTTCCATATCTAATAGATGCAGAGAAAATTAATTAAAAATCCTATATTTATTTATTGTTGTTAATTTTTTTGTATTTCATTGTTGATCTCCCAGTCAAAGTTTGATTGCAGCTTGATGTTGGTTTATTTTTTTATTTTTTTTAATTATCTCAAAATAAATGACTATATGGTTTGATTAAAGACAACGCCAATTAATGGCATATGAGCATTCTGCCTCTATGGAGCCCTGTGAGGCAGATTTTATTTAGCCACAGCAAAGATGACAAACCCATTACAGTGTTCATCACCACCCCTGCACCATGTGATTTGGTGCCTCCTCCTCTGCCTCCTCCTCCTTCGCCACCAAATTTTAATTTTGCACGATTAGCTTTGCGTCATTAGGCAACTTCATTCAGACGCCGCGCGCCCAAAAAAATCTGACAGCTTCAAGACGGCAAATATTTTAGGAGTGCTTGCCTTTGCTTCTGTGTTTCTGTCTGTGCAGCCTGGCTGTCCTAAAGTGTGGGGGAGCAAATCAGAGTTAAACACACACGCTCATTTGTGAATCACATATTTGTTCAAGCTAAATTTTGTCTTAATTTCCCACAAATGTACTTTCATTAAAAATAGTTGTGACAAAATTGTTACAACTTTTTTTTTATTTCAAATTTTCTTGAAGCCATGTGCTCAGATTGATGCCCAAATTTTAGTGGATAAGAGACGTTTGCCACATTTAGGTACCCCTCCCATTTTAAATAGCACCAGGACGTGCATCTCTTTGTATTGCTTCATTTACACAATGAATGCATAATTGCTCCTCCTGCATCTCACCCCCCCTTTTCCTTTCCCCCCTCCCTCTTCTTTAAATGCTTTAATTTGCAGAGGGGGACTGAGGGCTTGATAATGGAAGCGTAAAAAAAAAAAAAAAAATAGGGGGGAAAAAGGGGGGAATTGTAACAAGAAGAGCCCTAACCGGTGCCTCTTAATCACTTCTAGGTTTTAAATCATGATGATGCAGGAGTCGGCCACAGAGACAATAAGCAACAGTTCAATGAGTCAAAATGGAATGAGCACCCTAAGCAGCAGCCAATTAGAGGCTGGCAGTAGAGATGGGAGATCAAGCGCTGGTGACACGAGCAGCGAAGTAAGCACAGTCGAGCTGCTGCATCTGCAACAACAGCAGGTAAGTTGTGTTTCTCCCCCGTCTCGTCTCTCTGCCGCTCGCTCCCTCTCTCTCCCTCTCTCTCCCTCTCACTGTTTTCCCCTCGCTCTCCCGCTCTGCTCTGCTCTGCTCTCTTCTCAGACGGCGCTGGGGTTTTCTACATAGGCAGGAGGCACATGAAATATCATGTTGTATTTATTTTTGTGGGGGTTTTTTTAACACTTGGAGAAAAGCATTGTTTGTGTAATTGGCTGTTTTTCGTTGTTGGTAAATTTTCCGGGGTAGTTTGTTGTGCTGTCAGCGTGTTTTGCCTGCAGCTTTTTTGCCTGTGGAGCGATGAAAATGTTTTGCTTTTTTTTTTTTGCTTTTTTTTTGCACTGGCTGTTTTGCTCGGTTATAGGTTTTGTGTTGTGTGTTTTTGTTGTTGTTGTTTGGCACTGGCATTTCAATTCGTATAGGTATAGAGCTAGAGGAGCTGTGTAAGGCCATGTGAGTGTGTGTGCATGTGTGTGTGCACGGTAAAGAGGGAGAGATAGACGGTGAAAGGGGAAAGACTGTGTGTTGGAGCATCGTATGGACCGGTTTGGGTTGAGAGTGTGTGTGTGTGTGTCCATGTGTGTGTGTCATGGCAGCGCTGTATCCACCAGAGGGCCTCCTAACTCGGCACTAGTTGGAGGCTCACACACACACACACACACACACCAGATGCTCTTACCACAGCCCCACCAGCGGCACAGAAACCTTTGACCAGGACACTTTTGAAAGACTAATTTACATCTATTGTTTTTCCAACTTTTCCTTAATTAGACTCTAATTAAGATGATTTTGAACACACCTAAAGATTATGTCTTTTGTTGTCTTAATGTTGTTTTTCTGTCTGTTGGTTATTTCATGTATTGATTTTCATTTGGACGGACCACGAACTAAACTAAACAATTGCTTTTAAGTTTTCCTTCTTCCTACCCATGTTTTATTGCGCTGGCTTTATTCTTCTCAGTCAGAGCAAGTTTGTAGGGTGAATGAACTGCGGGGGGGGGGGTTGGTGTTTGAGGGCAGGAGTTGTGAAAGTCAGTCGCCAGCAGAGTAAAGGAGTCAAGTGTCTCTCGTGTCTTTTCACGGTGAATGATGGCTTTGACAGTTCGCCAAAAGAGCAGTGGGAGACGAGGTCAGAGGGCCGTGCTTTGGGGCGGATGGGGGACAACGCCGCGGGATCGTAATGATGCGTGCTGTCCTTTTTCGTTTGATGGGAATTTTTCCATGCAAGCATGTATATATTTGTGTGTGCGTTTGGAGGCAGCTGAAAGCCTGCGGTCAGTCCGGCCAGGGCAATACAACAGATGACAATGTGCTCCTAGGTGTCTGCAGAGGGGCTGGGGAATTCGGTGTAGCAAAACGAAGCATGTCCTGCAGCCACCGCCACCTCTTCCACCACCCCCCACACATAACCCCCTTCCCATCTCAACACCCATCCTCCATCCACAGCACAACCCCAGTTGGGTCCTGCTGGTGGCTGCAGCGGCATCACACGCATGGTGGCCTTACCCTCCATTTATCACCACTCTGCCACTCTCCCTGTACACACTCACACACATACACACACACCTGATTGGGGTCAATTCTCTCCCTCTCTCAGTCATCACTCTTTTACATTTGAAGGTGTTAGGTTGAGGACTGCTCTCTATCTGTGTCGATGCTCTCTGCAGATAGAGGGTAAAATAGAAAGAGATAGAGAGCAGGATAAGAAACTACTGTTTAACTGATGTGCCTTTGTGCATTACGTCGCGCTCGAAAGCAGAAGGAATTTGTACTGTAACTGTATTTTTAGCAATTTTTTAGATTTGCTTTAGCAGTGTTTTATTACAAATAATACAAATTGCTGTAAAATCAAAAAGTGGAAACAAGGTGCAGCTGTGGCTGACTCTTCTGTGACTTCTATTTCATAAAAAAAAAAAATCCCCACATCTAATTAAAACATTTCAAGATCTAATATGAGACAACATGACTAAGATTAGTCCAACTGACATAAGCAGAGACAATGGATGTGAACGCGTGCATGTAAATCCAAACTCTGTAAATCATGTAAAAACAAAGACGCTGTGTGGTTTAAATTAAAAAATAAAAAAATCTAGGCCTCAGCACTGAGAGAGAAAAGCGATGTAAGCATAAAGTGTCTTGTTAAGTGTCTGAGATGGACGTACGGCTAAGAGCTTCGTGGGGGTGGGTGGGTGGGTGATGTTGGGGTTTGGGGGTGCAGGGGTGTGTGTATGACAGCGTGCGGCTTGTAAAGAGGCCAGTCCAGGCCTTCTCCCAACCCAGAGACAGACACATTGAAATGAGCAGTCCAGCTAACAGGTCTCTGGAGGCTTTTTAAAACAGGGGGCCTTGTGCTGTTAACTTCACACACACTTCCTGTGGCGCGCTCACACTGCATCTCTTTGGAGAGCGGGAAGAAGACGATAGGTTGATTTTTTTTTTTTTTTTTCCTAATTTTTCATTTATTTATTTTTTAAATGCATTTGTTAGCACGGTGCTATTTTGCAGCTGTTAGTGTTCCCATCTGAAAAAGGTGATGCTGTGATGCAAACGACAGTGCGTGTGTGCATGAGGCGTGCATTTGTGTGGCGGTATACTCGTGCTTCCATCCGTGCTCGCACTTTTTTTTTTTTTTTTTTTTTTTTTTCACCTGCATGCAGCTAAAAAATTCCGGTCCACGTCTGCTCTGAGTCCATTTTGAAGGAAGGCTGTTGGGTGTAATTTTCCACCCATATTTGGAATGACATTGAGTGGTCCGGTGGGTATAGAAGCTCCAGTCTCTCATCACGCTGCTGGGGGGATGATTAATAATAAGCACTGATGAATTCTCCACTGTCCCTGTGGGTTCTGCCATTACCTAGCAGCTCCAAAATACCACCTGCAGCTATAATTAGAAAAGCAGCATCTTAAGGTCTCGTCGCCTTAGATTCGGCCAGCGGCTTATAGGACACAGATCAAGTCTAAGTTACACAGGAGTGATTTTTTTCCATATTCAAATATTGATAGTTGAGGATTTTTTCCTTTTTTTTACACAAATCACACACTCTTTTTGTCTCATTGAATCCTGTATTCAGTCTATATCAGTGTGAATGATATCAGTGTCCATACAGGTCAGCGTGTTCACTGTAAAAGCCACACACTCCGGCACGTTATCCATGCATCTGAATAATAACCCCTGTGTCACAATTGAATTTTCAACCCCTAATTTCTGTCAGGGTTTCATCACCCTCATTCCCAAGGTTGTCTAAATAGACCTAATTTGATTTGAGATCACAGATTAGATACCCACTGTATCTGATTGCAATTTGCCAGCTGCAGATATGTATCAGAGCAAATGATGAATGTTGCACAGCCCTAATTGCTATGCTAAAATGATCGCTGTAAAAGCTCCCTTGTCTTAAAAAAAGCAAAAAAAAATAAAAAATGCTCATACTACCAATCAATTTATCACTGGCTGTAGTCAGTCTTGGGTTTTAATATTAGATGCTGCCATGTATGTGCACGGGAGCTATGCATTGATCTTTGGATCCATACCATAATGTCCCATAATGAGGCTGTTAGTTGATTACAGTGGTCTGTAGACTTAATCTTGCCAGGGATATCAGTGGGATTGATGGGCCAATATGTCGGACTCCTGCCCCAGACTAAATGACTCACTACTGTACTGTAGCGTGTTGATATTCAGAGCAAGATGTAAGCCTGGGCTTATCTGTTGTGCCCAGGTCTTTTTTTTTTTGTTTAACCTAAGACCTCCGTATCGACAACCTCGTGTCACTGCAGCCCACTACTCATCCAGATCACTGACTGATTAAACTGAAACATCATGGGGAAATGTTCTTTACTCTGCTGTTGGTTGTTTATTTCTTGTTTATGTTTGTACTTCTCTTGTGAAATGTGTGCTGCCTGTTTGCGAGGACAATAATATGTTTACTATTGCACGAAAATGCAGTTTACAAGAGGGCGAAGCGGAGGTCTGCATGTTGGTAAACCGGCTAGATGTGCGTTTTCCGCACTGTTTTCCTGAGGCACATGATGCAGCAAAATGCAAACGATCCAACCCCATTTAAATGACTGCAGCATTTTTACATAAATTACAATAAGTGCGCCAAGGTGCCATCTTACTTCTAGGCTGCCCCCGTCGCTACACGAGAGTTAGGCAGTGGTCCAACTTGAGAGTGACAGCAATTAACCTGCCTTCCTCGCTGTTTAGCTGGAGGAAATAGAAGGGATGAGAAATCTGACAGCAAGTGATGGGTAATATTTAGGGTTTAGGGGCAAATGAAATTCTCCCCAAAATGAAAGTCATTAGGGGGAAAGTTACCCCACAGACAAAGGACAAAATGACAGTGCATGTGTGTGTGGGTATGTGTGTGTGTGTCTGCGTGCTCATTTGACAGACCGGTGAGCTCACCTCCCTCTGAGAACAACTGGGGCTTGTTGTTTAGTGCAAGTAAATACTTAAAATACTGACACACAGAGCTCACCTACCATCACCTCTCACAAACAAGCCTCAAGCATCTTTCTCCGTCTGCCCTTCACCTGCCTCTCTGTCTTTCTCTCTGTTACCACACACACACATACACACACATACACACCTAAGATGCAAATCTGGGCTTTGCCCTTGAGCATAATTTAAAGGCCTAATCACCCAGACTGTCCCTTTGGATGGAAAAGGGAAGGAGGGAGGGAGGGAGGCTGGTGTCTCTCATTTGCACCCTTACACAAAGAAGCTCATTAGGTTTATCTTTCAGGCCTGAGATTGCCCCACTCAACTGTGTAAATAAGACACCGGCCCTGGCCTGATGCATCAATCACCTCTCAGGACAGGAGACAGGAGACAGACCTCGGCTGAAATATGAACGATTTCATAAAGGAGCCTTTTGTTAACCGTCATCATCTGTGTGAAGATAAGGTTCCTCTGTAAAGGCTGGAGGAGCATTATGGAAGCAGCCGCGTACTGTATGTCTTTGTAAAATTATTTCCCCTTTTCAGCGAAAGGACAGCTCTTCCCTGGCAATCTTCGTGTCTGACTTATTTACAATGAAAGCCATCCTTCTTTTTATTTCGTGCCTGGCTATCGGTAGACAGTCCCCACAGAATAGTACATACAGGCCTGTGACATATAGGCCTGTAGTTTCCCTCTCTGCGATGACACTAAAGATATAGGGTGTGAATGACAGCATGGCTACTGTTTGCTCACCCTTCCCCAGACAAAACACAGTATTATTCTATTATCTATCTAGACGCCACCTCTTCCTCTTCCTCTCCCTCTGTCTCCCCCATTCTCTCCCTTTCTTCTCCCCCTCCTCCGTCGCATTCTTCAGCTCCTTGAAACCTGGGCTGTCCATCTATGTTTAAGACACATTACATGTGGCCTCCTGGAATTTACAGTGGCGCTCTCCCAGTAACTCCATTTCGCACAGGGGTCCCCCGAGAGCGCGGCGAAATGTCAAGCTGCAGGGCTTGAAAGAGAGACGAGGAGAAAGGGCCAGAGAGAGTGAGCGAAGTAGAGGATGAGGGAGATAGAGTGAAATCTGCCGGAAATAAACGCTTATGGGTATTTTATGCTCAAGCAGTTGGGAGCTGTGGAGGCAGCGTGGTCTACAGGTCGAGGGGCAGAGCAGGTGGGGGAAAAAAAAGCGTGTGTGTGCATGCCTTTGTGTGCATACAGGATATCAGATCAGTGCCACAGAGGTCACTTGCTGTGACAAGCTTTTTATTTTTTTTCTCATAGCAAATTAAATATAAAGTCAAACAGAAGCCACATGCGCACAAGCATTTTCATATATTTTAATGGCGATGTTAGATGCATTGAATGGAAGCCATCAGTCCATACAAGGCCTTTTGTTTGACCTGACACATTTTTTTCTCTTTTCTTTTCTTTTTTTTTTTTCCCTGCGTGGTGCATTAGCCCTGTGATAAATGAACTGGGCCGGGGTTAACCACCTCAGTGTAAATAAGAGGCAGCCATTCAGTCGCACATACTGTGGCCAGTAGTCCTGCAGTCTCTAGCCAACCCAGTACGGGCCAGGATCAATGGCCACTTCACAACTCATTTCCTTTTACGCCTCCCTAACTGCCCCGCTCCAGCTCTGGGAAATAAATGGCACTGGATCTATAAGTCCACTCACACAAACACCTAACACAGGCTACAAACACACACTCGTGCATTCTCCGAGTGGACTGACTGAGCAATTGCCTCAGCTCAATACCCCGCGCGATAATTTATTTTGCAAACCGCCTCAGCGCTGAATGGCGTATCATCTTTCGCGGCCTCACAATCGAAAACAGGCATTCTGTCATTGTTTGTTGCCACTCCCCTGTCATTGGCTTAAACAGAGCACCAGTCGTTAATATGGCAGGGTGGAGTGTTACTGTCACCATCAGCTTGAAAACATACATGTAAATGGCTCGGTTTGCCTCTGTTGTGGAGAGACAACTTGTGTGTGTGTGTGTGCACGCACGTGTGTGTGTGTGGAGGAAGGCAGCTTTCCAGCACATACAAGGTAGCACATTGCTGTCTGCTTTTTCTGTAAATGCCCTCCCTCCCTCTCCAAAAAAAAAAAAAAAAAAAAGGAAAGGCAAGTGGCTTATAGTCATTTGATAGGCCACGACACCGCTATCCATTTAACAGAGCTTAAAAATCCTACATATGCATATGCCGGGGTGTCTTAAGCTGACAACCAAAAGACAGGATTTGCTAGAAGGCAGCTTTGGAGTGTTGTGAATTTAACAAGCATGTCTAGTATTACAGTTCCTCTCCGCTTTAGCCATGAATAGTAACAAATCAGACTCTGAAACGCATGCCTGATGGTTTGTTGTGTGTACCCCCTCTCCCCCTCCCCGCGCCCCTTCTCTAACTAATATGAAAATGACTTCAAATCTGGTTATGACTAGCAAAACGCTGTAGCATCTTTAATGTCACCAGTGATCTCTGTCTCTAATGCGCCCGGAATCTGGGCTAACAGATTCCAGGTATCATCGCAGTTTTTTTTTTTTCTTTCTTCCTTCCTTTTTTGTGTTGCACTTGTTAACACTCCGCTGCTCCGATTACCTTCATCCCTGACCCATTTTTGAATATATAAATGGCTCTATCCTTCTCCCAAGTTGTTTGTAGTTGTAACGCTTACCAGGCTGCGAGGGGAAGGGGAGGGGGAGGCGGTGGCTCTTTACGCATTGCCTCCAAACACTGTATACATATGTAAGAGAGCCAGCCGGGCTGTGAGTCCTCTCCTCTTCACGGCTTTTCATACAAATGCAGTAAATAAGCTCAGGCCGTGGGGAATTGAAGGCTCCAAACAGACGAACTGACTGACATGTCACTTAGCACTGGCTTTGGCTCTCTTCACTGAAGGCTTTAGAGCTGAAGCTGCTGGGCTTTTACGGTGTGTCAGCCAAGGTCGGCTCCTCACTTTGCTGTCAAGGTGGACTGACATCTGTATCATTTACAGCTTCTGTGATCCTGTCAGACATAGTATTTGTAATTTTGAAATGTGGGCAAACAGTTTGGCGTATATGAAGTGCGCACATTTGTTTTGGGCTGATACAGAGAATAAGATGTACTCCAGCTTGAGGTTAATGATGGAAGTCACAGCAGGAATCCACAGCGGCAGAGATAGACAGGCCCGCCTCTCTCCAGCCTATGTTGCTGCTCAAACAGCCTGCCATTCCTCATCAAGACCTAACCGCTGCTTATTTACCCACGCTGGGCGACTTAACTCGCACGAATTGATCAGTGATAGCACTGGAAAGCTGCTTGTTCCACCCTGATAAAAGTGACGGCCATGAGCATATGCAGAACATGCTTTGCGGGCCGGGCGCAGCACTTCAAGCTCTACTAGACACTAAGCTGATATTGGTTTCACGCTTGAGTCAGTGGCACCAAATCTTCCAATTGAAACCCGGAGATTTGATTGTTTCTGCATATGCATTTATCAGAGGTTTACATGATAAATATACATTAGCCCGGTGGCTTGGCCATGCGTGGTATTGTTTCAGCGATACTATTCTTCATGCGCTCCTTCTCACCTGTTTGGACTTCATCATCCAATTCCGCGTGAACCTGATAATCATAATTTGCACAAAAACTTCAAATGGATTTGCAGGAGTTTTGTGCATCGTTAGTCTCTCCCCTGAGTTTTTGTCACAGAGAGGAAATACTTCTTTGTTGGCACAAGTTTCAAATGTGTGAGGAGAGAATCCCTCTCAAAAATCACCCAAAAGCTGTTTTCCTTTTCACTCCCTCCATAGTCTTTGTGTAAGCAGTGTGCCAACCAGCTTGCAACTGCGCCGTGACATAATTCTCGGGCTCAGAAGTTGAGGTCCCCACAATATGTGTAAAACGACCCTCCCATCCGCCTCTTGGCTAAGTCCTGACTTAATTTTGTAATGCCTTCACAGTCCTAAATGATATGTCATTTATCTTTCATAAAAAAAAATTCAGCCAGAGGTTTTATTTTTTTAATAACCACTGTAATTGTTCCGTCCTTGTGTTGAGCGCTATGAAGGGAGTGATCATGCTTTTGGCACATTTATCAAAGCCCAAGGAAAGGGGAAAAAACAGCAGAAAGGAGGCCCTTTTCTCACATAGCCGGACTAAGTGTGCGACCGAGTGATAAATTTTCTTGTTAGGAGAAATTACATCCACTAACTTGAGCTACTTCAGCATGAAATTGAAAAAGAAGCATTTCTTGTGAATTTCCATTCTTGATTCAATGAAAGATGTAGATTAGCCCTTTGGAAAAGGGCGGGGAAGAAGAATGAAACGAAAGAAGTATGACTCTGCTCACGCTTGCTTGTTCTCAGAAGCGTGATATAGGATGCTGTTGGAAAAAGGCTTTGTTTATGGAAGGAAGGCTCAGTCACGCTGGTGGCAGATTAAAGAAAAAAAAAGGTTTAACATCTCTCTCTCTTTCTGTGTGTGTGTGTGTACGCTCTATACATTTATGTATTCGCACACAAACCTTATGCATTTTTACATTTTTATCACTGGGACTCTTCAAGCCTCTTTGCTTACCTTACCCCAGTCACAGTCTGTGCTCGTGATAACTCCCTCTCTCTGTCCTTTTCCACACACACACATACACCCACGTGCACACGCACGAACACGTCTCACCAGCCCCAGCTCAGTCTTTCAGCCTGCTCTGGCGAAGGTGGTAGTGGGGGGTGCGCATCACTGATTGATAGACGCTGGGTGTCAGAGTGGAAGGCAGATAACTATATCTTCTACAGGACATTTAAAGGTCAAACACACGTCGCTGTAATTGGAATATTCACAAGACAACTACCGAGGTACAATGCAGGGTGGAGGGAAGAAAGAGAGAAGGAGGAGTGCTGGAAAAGATAGGTGTTACATAAGGGAAGAGACTTGAGAGAGAGAGAGTAGAGGAGGTTGTGATCTATTGCCCTTCTACAGGCAGATGTAGTAGCTATTTATTGAGTTGATCTTTGGGAGAAGTGTGGCATTCACTGAGGGATACATCACCCTCACTGGAGAGCAGTGCTCACTGAGGTGAGCGGGTGCAAACAGCGAGACACCAACATCTTACTTTATCAACAGCTCTGTGACAGTGTGATGTTAATGTGACTGTTGATCAGCACCTATAGGCTCAAAATAACTGTCTGACAAATGAATACGCAACGTGGTTTGCTGTCTGCAGGTTTGACTGGTGTAGGTTTTGTTAGGTGTGTGACACAGATCCAGAGTTAGCCACGCAGCGGGTGAGGTGAGGTCATTCGCCAGCTAAGGTCAGGGTGCTCTCTCATCGACCCCCACCAGAGGATAACACTTAGACTGAGCACTTAACCCGAGCTCTGCAGGATGAGACAGACAGACACGCACACTATTGACCTGCAACAGCAGAGCCCCCAGGACGGGATCTGATGCACACTCATGCACCCTGCATGCAGAAAACCATGCACCCAGCAGAAGCACAGGCTGGTGTCAGTGCATGTGCATGCACACACACACACACACACACAGAACCCACGCACACACAGTTAATAGTGTGCATTTTAAATGACAGCTGCTTCTTTTCAGCCAAATTTGGTTGGTTTAAAGATGCATGACAGTGCCACTAATTATTGTTTTGTGCTCCTGTGTAGGCACTGAGTGTGTATATATATGCTGCGTGTGTCTTTATCAGCGATTTAATGCAGGGTAAATGCACTTAAATGCAGTTTACCATCCCAGGATGCTGCAGCCTTTTATTTACCACTGTAGGCCCGGTCTTTATCTTTGCACACATCTGCATCAGCACATTCTCAGCAGCATCCTTCGGTATTGGCATCCTGCACCAAACGAGCTCTTCCGCGGCGGCGCAGCTGCTTATTCTCTGATGCCACAGTCGGATCACTAGTCGCCTCTGGCCATGTTTTTGGAGTGGGAGCCTCTTAATAAGGCCTTGTCAACAAAGACAGACACAAGCTTGGTGGAAAAAACAACTTCATTCTGCGTCTGAGCCTCTTACAAGAATGATGGGAGAAGCCTAGTTTGTGCTAAAGTACAGCTGTGTTAGCATTCACTGTACAGCTGCAGTAGACATATAGGTTTGATACAGTTGATACAGTGTCACATTGCAAGTATGTTCCATAACTTTACAGTTTAATTAATTGGTAAAGGTTTTGTTTTTTTGTTTATATATATATATATATAATATATATATATATATATGCACTTTCTGTTTATAAGTGACTTTGTCTAAGCGATTGAGGTCATCGTCCCATCCCATGATTCCAGTCTTTCCATTGTGCGTGGCCTCCAATGGTTCCACATGAACCGCGGCTGGGTCTGGAAGCAACATTTCATATCAGGTATTCATCCAGCTGTGTGACCTCCACTCGCCTGGAACTGCGAAAAGGAGAGGGATCATAATCACCTGAAGAGGAAATCAAGCGCCTCAGGAGAGAGAAAGACTGTGCAGTAGACAGAGAATGTGCATATTTGTGTTTTTTATGTGTGTGTGACTGCGGGGTGCAAGTGTGGTAGGAAAGGGAGGTGGGAAGACAGTTCAACACTCATACTTTATGCCAGTTTTGCTTTTGCAAAGAAAACACTTGACCTCACACACACACACACACACACACACACACACACACACAAACACACGCTGTCCACCTCAAACAAACACAGACACGCTCTCCCTTCTTCCACCCACAAATACCTCTTCAAGTTCTCTGTTTCCTCCTCTTTGTGATAGTATATTGTGGTTGCACCCAGTTGCAGCAGTAGATAAAGAGCTGCTGAATGGGCCTGCTGTCACCTTATCTAAACGTAGCGGCTACAGCACAGGTCAAAGTAAAGACTTTTCTGGAGCCACCAGCAGAGAGAGCGAGAGAAGGAGAAATATAGGGGCGTTATGGGATAAATTGAATTCGAATAAGTGAAGAAAACAGATCAGAGCATGGCTGCATTTAGCCTCTAAAGTCAACCTGACAAAAAACAGTCAAAAAGAATATATTTCTGCTATGACAAGGCAGTCCTTGTCTCGAATTTCTACTTAGTTTTTGGGGCTTTGACTAGAAGGTAAAGGAAACACCACCCCTCTTCTTTCTTTCTAGAACAGATATATTACTATATTTGCACAGAATATCCATGCAGATAACAGCAGGAGGTGGGACATTACTGGATGTTAGTGGCCCAGTAATCACATCAGGCGCTGCTGTTATTGCTGGGCGTGAGACTCCCGCCTCAGCAGAGCTGACGTGACGATCAAGCATATGCTCCCGTGACGCTTCAGAGACATAAAACACACACACTTAATCCATGATGGGCAAACAGGCCCATGTTTTGTCTGCAGGAAAAATAAGTGTGATGAGCACAATGGGAGTGAGACACCTCCGGGCAACACACACACACACACACACACACATTACACACACACCTTTAATTCTCCACCGCCACCACCACTCTTCCCTGCCGTACGAGCTTTCTTCCTGGGGTAGGAGCGAGCAAATTCATTCGGCCAATCCTCCCGGGAGGGTGTAGCTATGCAGCTCTGTTTACTGTGGCAGAAAGTTAATATAAATTTTCATCAGTGGGGGAAGTTTACACATATGATTCTATTTGTCCTTCATTATTAGCACCTGAGTCTGGGGCTGGGTAGGCATAATTGTCTACAGACACAGGCCAAATAGATGCAAGGGAAAGGCAAATAAGCACACCCCAAAATAATTTGATGCTGTAGCAGCAATCCTCCAATCTTAGAATTTTAATCTAGAGAATCAATAAACAAGGGGTGAGAGACGCGGGAGAGAGGGGGGAGAAAGACAGAAAGATGAGGGGAAGAAATGAATAATGTGAAATGAGCAGGGAGGGGGAGGGAGAAGTCGAGTTGCATTCAAAGTGCAGTGAAGAGGTGGAGATGAGTTGAAGAGAGCGAGTGATCAATATGGACTTATTATTCACTTTGGAGAAAAAAAAGAGAATACAGCAACAACAGAGCACAAGATCTTTTTTTTTCGATGAGACTCTTTCCATGTAGGGGCAGGAAGCTGAAGTAGCTAAAAAAATACTGAGATAGAGATAGAGGAGGACAGGCCCATTGTCTCAAGCGCTGGATAGCTTTTACTTCCATCCTGAGGCCTGGGCAGGATTCTCCACGGACCTCTCTCTCTCCCTCCCTCCCTCCCTCTCTACCTTGTTCACTGCACACTGTTGATTTATTGAGTCATACATTAAAATGCTCATTACTTCCTGCATACTTTCCAAATTCCTCCTCCTCTCTTCCTCTAGTTTCCTCATGAAAGCGCCCATTTGAGAAATCACCCATAGGTTCCTGTTGGGGAATTCTGACTGTACTTTCAGGCTCGCTGCTCGCCACCGTCCCGAGCAGGTTATTGGAGCCAGATGATCCGTGATTTTAGAACGGGGGAGGGAAGCTAGGTGGAGCTGAGGGAGCATCGCATTAAACAACAACCACCATGGCTGATTTTGACTCGCCTAGATACTTGTCAGTCACAGCTGTGCTCCAAGAATATGTTTCAGTGTTGCACCTAAGGCAACTTGCTCTTGCTTAATTCCATTTGCATTCTATAAAAACCCTTGACAAGCTTAGCGTGTTTATTTGCATTCCTGCACGCACCACCTGCCGCTGCCTGCATCTGTAACTGCTGTTAAAAGAGAACTGTGAGTGTTCGAACAGGCAGATGTGACTGTGTGCAGTGTGGGCTTTGTGAGGGTGATAAGGGAACTGAATCTGGAGCCACTGTTGAAGCACCGGCACGTCATCTCCAGCTCTGACCTTTTAGAAAAGGATAGGAGTCTTTCTTCCCTCTACTTGCTGAGTTACTTAAGGTGAATGAGATCAGTAGCCACCACAGAGGATCACACATATCGAGCATCGACGTACTGTGGAGCAACACCACCCTCAGGTTTTAGCCGCAATAGACACATAGTGTATCGCCAGCTGTGTTTCAACACCACCCAGCAGCATCCAATGGGAACGCTGTTTAGGGCGTCTGCTGTTACAGGCAACGTTCCTGGTCACACTTTTGCTTGTTTTCACAAACTCGGCGCCCACTTCCCTTGTATTCAGACATTGTATGGGCCAACTTATCCTCTCCCCTCTTCTCATTTGTCTATTTCTCCAGCCAGCCCTCCAAAATCCGGGTATCCATCCACCCATCTGCCCCTGAATCCACTTATATAAGAAGATGATAGGGGTGTAACATTTTGGTGTGAGTGTCAGCGCGCATATCTCCCCCCTGCCAGCATGCCGGCAGCCTCAGTCCAATCAGCCATGTTTGCTTGTTCAGCTTAAACTGCTTGTGCCTTTGGTTTTCCATGGCGTGCGACTTTCCAGCTTGATAAAGTGTCACTTTTTCTTTTTTGCCTGTCTTTTCCCTCCCTCCTCCTCCTTCTGTGTCTGTGTTTCCTGGAAGCAAAGATAGATAAGCCTGGTGTTGTGGTGCTGTGTGTGTGTGTGTGTGTGTGTGTGTGTGTGTGTGTGTGTGTATTGTGTGTGTGTGTGTGTGTGTGTGTGTGTGTTGTCGTGCTGTCAGCATGACTGGAGCTGTTCATGACAGCCTGGTGTTGAACAGCAGCCCTTTACTCCCTACATAACAAACACACACACACACACGCACACACACAAAACATCTGTTCTTGCACTACCACAGCAGAGACTGGCGCACTGTGATACAAACAGTTTTTATTGATCAACAATCGATGCGCCACACATTTACGGCTACTTCCGGACCTGCTGTAGAGGCCACAGCTCTGTGAGGACCTACCTGTTGAAGGGGAGCTTATTTCATACCTGTGTCATCATTCCAATATCTGCCGTATCCCCTAATAACAACAACCCCCAACGTGACCTAAGCCAGGAAGTGATCAGCACTGTCCAAACACAATGTCACAGCCCCTCAGATATATCCAATTCCATTGTCATGGCTGCATATCGTGCAGTCTCCAGGTGGATTTGAAAGAGTGCCATTCTTCGCGGATGGCTTATTTCTCAACCCTCCACCTCCCTTCCACTACACACACAATAAGCACCTGAGATTTGTAATGGTTTTGGCCCAGTATTGCAGGCCCCGCTAATGTATTTCATGCTTGTTTAAGATCTTTGCATGCTCCTTACAAAGGTGCATTGTGATAGGTGTTCCTTATTACCCTGTTCGGTATGGAGTCTAAACACCGGGGCTGGGAGAGTGGAGGATAGTGGGGGGAGGGATGAATGAATGGCTGATATGTTTCTTTTTTTTTTTTTTTCCTCACTTCCCTCGCTCTTCCCCCTCTCTGTCAGTCTCTTTCTCGGCTCTCCTTTTTCTCCCTCCAGCGATCTCTGCATGCCTATTATCAGCGGAGGAATGCCTGTAAACATTCTTGTTTCTCAGTCCGTTTCGCATAATAGTTGCCTGTATCGCCTTTCTCCTGACCTCACCATCTGAAACCACTACACCAGATCCATTTGGCTGAATCTTTATTTTCATAAGGATCCCTTATGTCGCATGTCTCAGTCGCTCTGTGTAATATTTTCCTCCTTGTTTTTTTTTTTCCTCTTTCCAACCTCAGTGATGGATATCAACATCAAATATGCCTCTGGAGTGCTGGTTATTTATATAGCAGGGTTCGGCTTCTTTCTCTCCTTCTCTGTCTGTCTGGCTGGCTCGCTCTCTCATTCTGAAGAATGTGTCACATTGTGCTGTTTATACAATGTGTGCATTAATAGACAGGGGAGGTCATTTTTTCTTGCATAGCAACCCAGGTTAAATAGACGGTGCGCCTGCACTCGCCTGCGTTTTTGTCGGCACCGGCAGCTCTTCAGCAAACTTTTGATGACTTTCCTTGGCATTTTGTGCTTTTTTGCGCTTTGAGATGGGCTCCAGCTTACATTCTGTGGAGGGAAGTGGTGGCACAAATTGGTGCTTTTTACTGTAATGGCTGAATACTCAGAGCCAGAGAAAGTGAGGGGACAGGACTTTTCATTTTTTTTCTTTCCTCCCTTACCTTCTACACTCTGTCGCAGACTCACAGAAAAAAAAAAAAAAGGCTAACCCCCACTTCCACGGAAGAGGTGGCAGACAGACAGTTTCAGGCACCCATTAAACCACTCTGGAAAAAGTTTTGGCCGGTGTTGATGGGGGGTCTGTGTTATGTTTGAGAAGAACTCTTTATGTTCGAGCAGATTTCTTTTTTAATAAGCCGCCAGAAGGATCTCTGCTTCACCCCCTGCACACCACCTCATACCTGCACCTCCCACCATATTACCTCTGGCACGGATATTGGAAGTGCTATTAAAACATCTTTTTGCACTTGGATCACAAGGTAATATATCGAGTGGCTCTCTTGACTTTGGATATAACACAGCGAGTCATTATTGATTCACACACGGATAAACATTTCCTCCTGACAGCTATGTCGGGTCGCACTCATCAAGCAGCCTTCCCTCTAACTACTGTGTGCAGGACTCCAATAAACCTTATAATTACTTTTGATTCACCAATCATGTGAGATTAATTAGGCCCTGTGTTTTAATTAGCAAAGTGATTGGCTGCATTCAAGGAATTTGTTTTGTCTTTTTGCCTTCAGTGAAAGGAAGCGAAAGCCTGGTGAGACACAGAGACGCATGTGCAGGTGTTGATGACTTCGTAAAAGCGCGTGTGTTCTGAAGGAAGGCGTCTCAGCTACAGATGTCATATTACACACACGCACACACACACACTCAGACACACATAAACTGGTGGCGACTAGGCTCCTCTTACCAAGGAGACGGATCAATGCAGTTAGGACCCAGTGTTGCGTAATGTGTTTGTTTACTAGAGTTCAGAAAGCCTGGCTCAAGCACTCCAGACAGATGGAGCAGACAGGTCACTTCAAACTACTCACCACCACCACCACCCCAGCTCTGTCTTTTTCATATTGATCAGGGGGTGGCTGCTGCTCCCTGAGGGGGTTAAGACATGGCAACTTTTTTTCCTCCCCTTTTTTTACTGCCTCTCTCTCTCCCCCATCTTCTCCTCCTTTTTGTTTGCTCAGGATCTCAATGTACTAGTTCAAATATTGTTCCCAATTAGCTGGCAGAGCTAAGTACCATATGCACGCCCTGTCAAGGCAGCTGTTGTCATGATACTGCAAGCACCAGAAAAATAAATGAGCACCCCTGATTCCTGAGGAAGTGTCACTCTCCATCTGAGTATTTTTTTTAGATTATTTCTTGCTTCTCCTCCTACTCGTCCTCTTCTTTTTTCATCAAAAAGAAACACCCAGAAGTTGTTGTGTTGTGTGTGTCTGTGTGTGTGTTTGTAAAGATTTTTTTTTTTTTTTTTTCTCCCACTTGATGCTCATGGGCCTGAAGAATGTACCAGGCATATACAGCTGTGTGGAGCGGAGCAGTAGTAGCAGCTTGCACAATGTTCTTCCTGCCAGACTTTCATCCATCTGCTCTTGAAGAATCGGGAGTGAAGTTGCTAGCCCAGCTGCCACCGTACCTGTGAAGCTGATTCTGCCGTCACACACACATCTGGTACACAGCCGGGCGGGAAGGGATCTGTAATCCCATCAAACCCTAGAGAAATAAATTACGCCACATCCCAGCCTCTCTGATTCGTATCGTCTCCGTGTCTGGCAAACACATCAAAAGAGGTGTTGATGACGGCCTCACAAATTCCAAAACATGATTTTTTTCAAAAAATTTTCATGCTGTGTGTGTAAAACAGCCGTGAACTAATTTCATCAGGCAGGAAAAGGTCTCTTTCTCTGTCCACCCATCTTTCTGTCTATTCACCACCCGCTTGTGCTCATAAGCAACCTGTAATGCATAGTGTAAAACCTGTGCTGCTAGTTAATTCAATTTCAAATGTAATCTGATGTTGATTTTATCAACTTTAATTACAGCTCCCCAGGACACTTCACATGGTGCTGCCTCTACTTCCAAATTGATATGATGAATATGCAAATGTGGCGGCACTTGTCGAGAGAAGTGGGTATTTGTGCTGAGCACGACTCAGACAGGTCAATTCTACTGACGCCTACCTTTTTTTTTTTCCCCAGCAGAACCAATTCCCTCCATCCTCTTCTTCATGTGGGTGCTCTAAGGACAAACTGGTATTTATCCTTGATCACAGCTCCGTGAATTGTTACTAAAATGTATCTCCGACGTAGTGTTAACCACGTCAGAATGTGTCGCGGAAAACACCAGCTGATATTTCGACAGGGTTTTAGTCAGAGGTGGCATCTCTGTCCCTGAAAATTTGAATTGTATCTGCTGTCAGCTGCGGAAATCTCTTTATTTTATTTTCACTGCTCCCTTTTCCTCCCTCTTGCCATCTTTTCATCCTGCCTTTTATTTTTTATTTTCACACCGCCTTTTGTCTTGTGCTCCTTTTTTCTTCCCAGGCCCTACAGCGAGGCAATTACTTGCAGCAGCCAGGCAGTGGCCTGAAATCTCCAAAGAGCCAGGACAAGCAGCGTCCACTGCAGGTAAAGCAGCTCCCCGTCTAATCTCTTAAGTCTCATCCATAATACAGCTCCTAAAAGAAGATTTCCTCTGTTCCACAAGTGTGTTTGATTTGCCAACGAGTCTCGGACCTGCCGTTGGAATCTAAAGCCGGACGAAGCCAGTCTCCCCAGGAGGTTACGCCACACGTGACACGAGAAAACAACAACAGAGACAGAGCTCCAAGTTTCATTTAAAGGCCCTCATCTATGTTCAACTACACATTTTATTTAAAAGCACGGTCAGGTCTTGGCAATATATATTGATAAACATACTGATATCATGACGTAAGACTAGGTATCATCCTCAGTTCTGGGTATCATGTTGTTTCCTGGTTTAAAGGCTTACGTTTAAAAAGTAGTGATTACTTATCAGTATATATCAAACATCTCACTGTGTAAATGTATTGTAACATCAATAATAGTCAGACTGAACATACAATATCAATATATATATATATATATATATATAATATATATATATATATATATATGAAGGTATTTGGATATCGTGATATTTGGTTTTTTTCGCTTATCGCCCTGCCCCACATATGACACGCATGGTTGTTTATCCACTGGTCATATTTTAAGATGACAAATTCCTCGACCTGCGCGCTTCGCTACGCTAAGCGTGGTTGTTACAGGGAGCTGCAGAGGTTAGCTTTGATTTTGAAAGACACGTCAGCCTGACTAGTGTGTTACACAGACAGCTAATTTTAACCGCCTGTCATTTCCACTCTTCAACACTAATTTGCCTTATTGATTCGTGGAGCTGTCTATTTCTGTTGTCAGTGATTTGGAAAAGGTCACACACATGCATGCACACACACACACACACACACACACATATACACATTAACACATCGCCCTACAATCCTCTTTCTTCCCGGTGTTAAGATTTTTCTCACACTCTTTTCATTCCGCTCGTTTAAGTCAATAAGACTGTTAGTTCAGTTTTTCCTGCCTCGAATTATGTAAGGCCCCTTGACATCTGCTCCGTGTTTTTATTATTGGTATTTTATATTTATTTTTTTTTAATTTAATTTATTTTTAGCCATTTGAAATTGAAGTGTGGGAGTTTGTGCCCTGCACTCGGCTAATAAGTACTATCAAGGAGCAATGGTTTACCTCATTAGGGGCTCTGTGCATTTCATTAATGTCAGGGAAATTGGCGTTAACCTCACCCGTTGATATTTTCACAGAGTCTTACAATGGCAACACCTTCAATTGGAGTCACACCCCTGTGTACCTAATTACGTACTGGCGAAGAGATAAGGTTGGCAAAGAGTCAGTCATGCTTTTGCATTCAAATAATTCAACTCAGCCTCATCAGGAGCGTTAAGATTATCAGTATACTCACTCACAATAGCATCGGAATAATAAACATATTTTTAAAGGGTGTTTTTGTTTATTTAGCTGTGGAGGGGGGGGGGGACTCTCTGAGGCTTATTGTCGGGGTCCATTGCACTTATTCTATTCGAAGTTCTGTATGCCGAAGCGAATGGATTCAAACAAATGGGATCCTGATCTACAAATGCCTGCATAGTCACCCAAGTACAATACATACATGGCAGGAAGAACAATATTGAATGAGAGCAGTGTGGTTGCATGATAACCGTCAGCCCGTGTCCAAGCCCCAGCTTCTAATAACACCAGCAGATGGTAAATATTGAATATTTACATTTGCTTACTCCATCCTCTCCTCTCGTTGGCGATATGAATCAATATGAATCGGAGGGCCTGCCGATCGGGCCTGTCCTCAGCTCCCCACTAATCCATCTGTTGATCCAGCTTTTATTAACACCCTCACCTCTTTGTTCCAAAAAGTCTCCACGCTGGGAGTCGACTCTTGCCGGAGATGCACACGAGCACAAACCGGGCCTCGGTGCATTCTGGTGTGCTACAGTGGGAACACGCTGACGTGTGCCCTTGAATCTGCTCATTTCAAATGACATTTTAGCTGTAATACACAATACATTGTGCAAATATCAGTATAAAGCAGTCGAAACTCTTGCCTGATTAAAAGCCTTGTTTTGCTCTTCTTATTGTTCTATTTATTCCCTCTTATCAGATTGACTTTATTCCTGTCTTGAGGGAGTTTAGCCAATGAAGCTGCACTATTTACCTGCATTATGAGGCCACAATGGGCACTATAGTGCTGTATTTTGTTAGCTTCACTGCCTGATAAGAGTCAGTGGCAATCAAGCTGCGTGTTTTCCACCGGAGGAATCACGCGGATTGATCCCCTTGTATGATTAGCGCAGTAGAAAGTGGGGAAAAGGATTAATATTACCATGACATCCTGCTTATGGTAGAGATACTGATAAATCCTCTGCCAGTCTTTTTTTCTCCCTGCTTGTTCTCCCATCTTTGGTATTTAAGAGCGGGAAATGATCCATAGATCATGGCATGTAAATTATTTAGTACACAAGCATCTAAGTGCCTCAGCTTGCAGTTTTAATTATGCGTATTAGCGGCTAAAGGCTCTCGCCTGACTAATTCTATCCGCTCGCTCATCGCTGCTCCTCACAGTATTTGATGATGCGGAGGCAGGCAGCTCTGGCATTCACATGCATGCACGCACACATGTTAAAAAAAAAAAAAACAGTACCACAAACACACATACAAACACACACACACACACACAAGCTGCTTCTCCACATTTGCGTAATGTGACAGGTCTATTATTACACAGTAAGCCCACGGGAGCACTCAATAAACACCTATTTCTCCCTGTAAATCCCCCCTGCCTCCGCCATGCTGCTTACACGGCTCTCCCAAGGCACACAAACACCCTCTCGTCTCTGCTCCGTTCGACTCTGCTCGTCTCTCCCCCTTCGCTCTCCTCCTCTCTGTGGCAATACCCCCTCCACCCACTCACCCCCCTCCCGAAAGGCATTTATACACTGACATTTGGAATACAAATAAAGAAACGCGGACAAGGAGAGGCGGAGAGGATTACAGTGGCCTACGAATGTGACAGTTGTTTCGCCCGCTCGCATGCGCGTACACAAAGCATCTACACACACCCTGCACCCATACACAAAAGTGCAGTGACAGCTACTTAAGTTTTCACATGGCCAGAAGTGACTCTGGCCAAGTCTCGTTTGTTAGTGGCTCCATTGATCGTTATTAATAAAGAACAGGGCAGAGCTTGGCTTAAAGCAGCCGAACACAGCGGGTGAGCAGGTTTTCATGCTCCACATTTGGAGGGAATCCCACAAAATCGAGTATAACCAATGCCTGGTACTTAGGTGACTGCTAACGTGTCGCTCCAAGGCTAAAATGACCCTCAAGCTAACTCAGATGGGGGGCTCAACACTGTGAAGGTTGCCCCCGCTGACCCCTCCTCCCAGGAGTTAACATCCAATTCTTAACCACTGAGAACCTGAGAGCTAACCTCCAGCAAGTGTTGCTCTGCCCCTTTCACACTATCAAGCTGTGAATACCCTTTTTTTTTTACAAGACTAATAACCTCAGTCCCATCTGTGCCACGCTCCGCTCTAAGTCTGAGTGAAAATATTTAAGGTTGTATGGTTGGTTTACGGATCGGCAGAGATGTTGGTTTAGCCCTGTTGTCTGTAAACTCTGCTGCTTCTTTCCCTGCCCACTCAAGATTGGTTTTGGGCACTGGGCCATCCGTGGAAGTGTCGCACTTTTTAAAGGTCAGGTCCACACATTCACCACTGAGCCAATATCACCTCGATAGGAGCGCTCATCTGCTTATTGGCTTTCACCCGGAACACACACACACACACACACACACGGATGCAGGGAAAAGGGCTGCGACGCTAGGCTCCTACATAGGTTAGCTGACTCCAGCCTGCGTGGCTAAAGGATGGTAGTTCACATTTACATTTATGAATATATCTTTCCCCTGCATCCCCTCTGGTTGGATCTGAAAATAGAGAAAAATTATCACTACGAAGGGGGGAAAATATTATGTTATTCATGAGGAAAACTTCTGTTGACTCTGAGAGAGAAAGAGGAGAAAAAAAACGTCAGCACATTTTAAGTCAAACACCCTTGGTTACTGCTTTTGTAACCAGAAAACAAGATTTTTTTCTCCCCATCTCCCACCCCACCTCTCTCTTTTTTTTTCCCCCCGCTGCATTTACAACACCTACAGGACAAGATTGCTAAATTGCGAGGACAGAGCAGGTTCATCATTGTGATGCAAAAGAAGTTGAAATGCAACCCCAAGGCGAGGTAGCTGAGTTTGGTGAGGGGGGGGATCAAGAGAAAGTGAGAGGGAGGGAAGGATAGCAAAAAAAAACCTAGCTCAGACCTTTGATGTAGCAGCAACAAATTTACCTTGTGACAGAAGATACATGGGTGCAATAAACGAGTTATACCAGCCCTTACACATGCAATCAGATGATTCTGGCCAGGGTGTTAATTGGATCCTAACCGGCAGATCTGATACGCCTAGGCTCCGGTGGTGAGGGGGAAAGCCTTTCCAAGTGATGAACTATAATTCACTGAGCTGCTTGAAGCACTTGTAATTTACTGTGTGTCACTGATGAAGAGGCTGATCCAGTGGAGGCCATATTACCTGCAACATCAGAGGGAAGTGTCTACCCCCCCCACACACACACACACTTCTTGCTCTCACTTGTGCTCCCTCTCTCACTTTCTTTCTATTTCGGGGCTCTCCTCTCTCTCTGCACTTTTTTTTAACCCCCCCCCCCCACCTCTATCTGTCACTCCCATTTACTCCTGAAATATGTGCACCTGCAGGGAGGCATCAGTCGGTAGCGAATTGTGGCAGTTAAATGATAAAGGTGTGACAATTTGTACCGATAATGACACAAACAATGTACGGTAGCGCTGTGGCGCGGGCCCGACAGTGGGCGTACACAGCATAGGAGAGGCTTAATCAATGACAATCTGCATGTAGAGATAAATCAATATGGAAATTGTGCTAAGCCCGTCCCGATCTCCTCAGACTTTTTATTAAAGGCTTTTACATGATGGGTCTTTACGTTATGATAAATTGCACTTCTCATGCACTGCTGCCAAACTGCTATGGAAATTGATTCAGGAAAACATTCAGTAATCCACTTAGCTTCAGTCCTGACAATCTGGAGTATTGATCTGCCTAAGCTGAAAGCACGACATGCGTTTTGAGCGAGCGCAGCTCACGTGCACGCACGCATGATGTCACACAATAAACATGTACTTCTCGTGCAACACACACTTGAACTTACGCTCATCGAGTCGGACAGCCGTGTGGCCTTGGTGGTCCTCAAGTGGTGAGTCCCAGCTATCGACAATCGCGGAGCCATGTTTGGTAGTAATTGGCTAGTAAATGAGCAGCATGAGCTGAAAGGAGAGCTGAGAGTTGAGAGGTCAGAAGTCCGTGAGCTATGAGTGTGTGTGTGTGTGTGTGTGTGTGTGTGTGTGTGTGTGGTGGGGGGTGTGAGTTTAGGCCGTGAAGCCTCTGGGACATTGAGGACATTGAGATTAAATAGGGGACAGAGATTGGCGGTGGAGTTCTTCCCTTCTCTTTTTTCTTCATTTCTCTCTCTCTCTCTCTCTTTCTCTCTCTGCGTACAACGAACCAAGTGTCTTAATTAGCTGTGACTCTTTCTGCCAAGGATCCACAGTAATTACCGACTAGGACCCTTCCATTACTCACTGCATTTTATCTTAGCAGCGTCTGTAGCGCAGCTCAGTCCTCTGTCCACTGCTAGAGGAACAACCTCTGCCGTTGATAACCGCCTCCATGTTCACTTTCTCCACAATGTTTATAGCCGACATCTAATCACCAGCTATCCACCCCCACCCCCTTCCTTCCCAACATTTAATACTTCTAAATTAAATGTATGGAGGGAAATCGAATAAAAGGAATTCCTCTCTGCTGAACTGCTTTAATTGTTTAAGTCTGAACTCTGATACAGCACTTATCTGCCGATTTAGGTAATTTGAGATCACTAATAAAAACTTGTGGCTGTAAAGATAAAGCATCCGCACGGTGGAGTGGGCGTAATCACTGGACGTGCATTTGTCTCTCGGTCTAGAGGCAGACAGCTGTGTTAGCCAACCAGTGAGTAGAGTACAGCGGAGATGCACGCCTCCTGCATTTAATGCCAGAATGCCCAGTTAAATCAAACTTAACAAGAGACCCGGGTGCCAGCTTTGCCTGGAAGAGGTACCTGAGCTCTCCGTGGAAGAGCTTGACCTTTTGCAAGGCATTGGAGAGGCTGGTTACAGGCTGCGGGTGTGACAAGCGTGGTGTAATGATCCGCTTGTTCTGGTAAGGGCCCCACCAGTGTTTTCACATCAGGAGCCAATTTAAAGGTCCTTTGTTTTGCTCCCAACTTTGAGGGCAAACCACATGGCTTCAAAGTTCATGTCAGCGTAGCTCATCGTTTCTCTTCCAGACAAGGGACATAAACAAATAGGGGTTCAAATGGTGAAGACAGTTAAAAACAAGCACGTTTCTTACAAATGTCTGCAAAGCATGAGTTACATTCAAATGACTTGTTCAAAAGCAATTTGCAAACGACTCTTTTCCATCCAAATTTGCACTATTAAAAACAGGAGAAGCACCTTTTTTGTTATTAAGGTCCCCAGCGGCCACATCAGCTGCAGCTAATTTCAGATGATTTAATAAATCCCATTAATATTTTCTGTGCACCAGTGTTGGAAATATATCCTTTTGGATTACAGAGAAACAGAGGCACAGCCCAATTGGATATCATGGCTCCTCTCCTGTGAAAGAGAGTCTATCCACGGCGTGTGGATGTTTACGCCGCTGCCATCGTCGAGTAAATGCTCATTAATTTTATCCCTTCGTGGCAAAATCATTTCTAGGAGAGGCAATTCAGCCTCCTGTTCCTTTCAATTCACCGCTCACGTCAATCAAGCCCTCGTGCAGTATCCCGCAAAATGGAGGTGTTATATTCCTGCAATTATCATGTCATATACTCGAAAATGTAAATGAACGTGTGTGTAAAATTAAATTTATGGGTTGTCAATGAAGAATAAGAACCAGGAGAGCAATTACTTATCTTCTTTCATCTTGGAGCCTCTGATACGTCAAGCAGAAAAGCATGCAGTTAAATGCTGGAATTAGCATTGTGCTGCACTTCACAATGGACGTGGGCCAGTGCCTTTTCTCCCCTCTCTTTCTTCCTCCTGCCTTTTCTGCCTTCTTTTCTCCCGCTTTTTGTTTGCAGCAGTGGTGAAATGAAGACGATTATCACCCATTACATCTTTAAAAAAGCAAGTGGAAGTGTAAAAGGGACTCAGTTTCATCACTTGGTTGTTTGCTGTTTTTTTTCCCCTTTGTTGAGGTCTTGGTGTTGTTGCTGAAGTGCTGCGTTTATTTCATTTACAGGTTTCTGTAAACTATAGATGCTTATATGTCCATTTGAAGTGCAATGTAGAATTTATGTTTAATTCCACGGTGGATATGCATTTGCATACATTTGCGTTGAATCTTACACGTCTGAGCCTGCATCCCTTTTGTGAACCTAAACATCTTTGAGGCAGCATCCAATTAATAGTCTTAATGAGTGCATCACTCATGTTGTTTCTCAGCTGCACTCGTCCCATTGTCATGGCATCCAACACAAAACCAAGAGTGACTGCAGGGGTAATTACTTACCTAGCAAATGTACCTTTAAGGGTTAATAACATTGAAAGTGTAAGCAGAGCATTTGCATAATTACACACAGACTGTTTAATTTGCAACTTTTGACGGCTTTTGTTCAGCCCCTCGCTTATTGTGAACGCATTTTCCCTTTGCACCCTTGCATAGAGGAGTCCAGAGAAGAAAAGAGATGTACCACAACATCCTCCTCCTCCTCCTCCTCCTCCACCTCTTCCACCTTAGATGGAGTCCCTTCTCTCTAAGACCCTAATGAACAATGGAGGCAGGATTTGTTTGAATATGAATATGAATGTGCAGCGGGGCCGGCTGGAAGTTGACCTTCAGCTGTGATTTTCAGTTCATCAGGATTAGTCAAGGCGGGCGATCAGGAGCCACTAATGCATAATGACTTCTAAAATGAAAAATGTGTAGTGACCATGCAAATGTCTCAGCTAATCAAAGAGGGGGGAAAACCTGGGGTGGGGGGTGGGCGTCGAGGAGAGGAGAGCTAAACAAGGACGTGTCAAGGCCTGACAGAGAGAGAGAGGGAGAGAGAGAAGGAGCGAGGGAGGAGAGACATGCATGGAAAGTAATCAAGGCAGCTTGATTAGCTGGCGATGAGGACAGGGATGTCTTATTGGCCCCTTGACACACCATATAGGCTAGCTACTGTCATGGCAGCTCCAAGCCAGACACTGTCGCAATTAACGTCCGTGAAGGTGTTACTACATGTTGATATTTTAATTGTGTTATAGTTGCATAAAGCTTGTCTCTCAAGAATCATGGTTGACAAGAAGCAGCATCCAGCCTTAAAACATGTTACATTAAAACACTGAAGCGCATGAGAAATCAAACTATGCTGTGTCCAAGCTGATTATATTAGATTTTAAAGGTCATGGAGGGAAGGAAGAGGTGATTTGAATCTCTTCAATCAGTCTTATTCAGTCAAGGTGAATCAAATGTTGAAGAACTGTGGTTTTGCTGTGTGTTGGACACAAAATTGACTGAGTTTGATTGTATTTTCCGTAAGACTACTGGAAAGTAAACAGTTCGGCACAGTTTTATCTTCTCTCTCCAAACATTGTTCAATTTTTAAGCAGCTGAAGCTTCACAATATGACTGTTAGCCCACACTCCCCAGTTAAAGTACGCTCGCAATCAAAAGACCGAAGAGAAACGGATCCATTCTCCATTGATCTGCTGCCTCAGAAGTCGCTCGCACTACGCTCTTAGAAGAATTTGGCGGAAATACAGGATATGTATCTTTGTTTTGTTTTGGCGAGGTTCTCCCACCGCAGTTTGACAGCTCGTATTTTAATGATTATCGCCTAAAAATGACACGCAGTTTTCAAAATGGCATGTCGGCAGGGAGTAGGAAACAAGTTGTGCTTTTGGCTGCTTTTGTAAAAACTTGAAAAACTTGATCACTGCTGAAAGCATCTATAAAAACAACTATTACATAAACAGAAGTGTTGATTATTTATTTTTTTTTGTAAATCTTTCCTTCCAACAGAAATAAGAAATCACTCAGGTCAAACCCCCCCCCCCCCCCACACACACACACACACACACGACATCCCACTAATGTGTCCACTTCATCAGCGTAGTTTTAATCAACTTTTTATGGTTGCGCATTTTCATGCTGTTTCACAATAGCAGCACTGATAGGCAGGCTGAAGTGGGGGGAGTTCAAGGGTCCTGCTAATTAAGGTCTACGTCTATTAAAATCTCTTACTTTTCCCAGCGGGGTGGAGGCAGAGCCAAATAAGATGAGCAACACAAAGGCACAGCACCCATCTGTCCTTCAGCGTCTCCTCTAGGCTGCCAGGCGTCACGGCCATGGGAGGCCTGCTCCCTACCTCTCAGTCACCAATTACCACACTCCCAGTAGATCCATGCCAGTAGGCCTGACGCACGTCTCTAATGATCTATTTTTCCAACTTTCTCCTTTTTTACTAATCCCATCCTCCATCCATTTCACTTTCATGCCTTCGTTGTTTACTCTCCTCTCTTTATTTTCTCACCCACCCCTTCATCTCCTCTCCGTTTACCCATTCATGGTTCTTACTTTCATTCTTTTCATTCCACCAATCCCCTCTCACCCTCCCTGTCCAGGTTCCAGTGTCAGTGGCCATGATGAGTCCCCAGGTGATCACGCCGCAACAGATGCAGCAGATCCTCCAGCAGCAGGTTCTCTCCCCCCAGCAGCTCCAGGCCCTGCTCCAGCAGCAGCAGGCTGTAATGCTGCAGCAGGTAAACACACACACTCACACTGAAATGTGCACACAAACATTTAGGTACAAACACTCTGGCGCATGCAGACACACGCACACCTAGAAGCCCCATCAGCAGTGGGCTGGTTTGCTGCAGAAACACACAAACACACAGTGGTGCATATACTGATTCATAGATCCAAATGTAGACCTACAAACACGCTTTACTTCTTTATTAAACTGTTATTTTATCTATTAAATCCCCTCATGTGTGCAAACATAAACAAAAACACATACCCCCGCAGAGCCCTGAGTCACTCCCATGCTTCACCATATCATGGCCACCAGTCGCTCATGCCAACTCACCACGTCCATGTGTCCTTGACACGCTTACCAAGAGGAATCTGAAATTGACGTACTTGTTCATGTCACCTCTAATTAACCGTCTCCGTTGTGTCGCTGGTTCAATTCCCTGACAAGCATCCATCAGGGACTTGCGAGAGTAGGGCACAGTTGGGTTGAGCAGCAGAAGCTGAATGATGGGTGACGGATGATGTAATATTTGGAATCAGCTTGAGAAAGCGCACACTCGGCAGAGTCGCGTGTCAAGAGTTGAAATGCATTTCTCATTCATAGATTTGATTAAGGGAAAGAGAATTGTTTAATTAAGAATGTCAGTCATTCTGATTATTCCTCTTCATTAAGAGCGCTCAGACTCTAGATTTGGTTTCGGTGCAGCGCCTTGGTACTGGCTTTTTCACGACAACTATTTTTATTATTTTTGCAGTACTTTAATGGGTTACATGATCAGTCTTAACATAGCAAAGTTAATCATCTTTGGATGGAATCTGTCACGCAGAACATTAAGCATCTGTGATCCAAAATCAGCAGGAAGCAGAGGGTCAGAACCTGTCCTCAGTCAGCAGTCAGAGTGAAGTTAGATTGATTTATGTTAATGAAGTGACTACAGCAAGACTTACAAACCATTTTGCGAGTGCTCCAAGGGCTCCCATTCATTTTTAATATTAGTGTCTGTAGACGTTTGTATGGCAGTTAGCAGAGAACTGGACCATGCCTTCCATTGGCCGCCTTCACGGACCTCTCTTCAGGGCCAAAAAAAGCCATCTGAAGAGCCCATGAAATAAAACTGCAATGATCGTCTAAATAGCTGTCACAGTACGTGTGTTAAAGGAATCAGCTCAGTGTAGCCGACCTGTTCCTGAGTGGGTTGATTCTGTTTATTTCAGCCACTCCAAAGGAAGCCAGTGCACTCTGGCTGCCAAATGCGTAGTTAATATGATGAATTGTAGCCCCCAGCAGAACTGCGGGACTATTAAAAGTCCATATGGAGAGACAGCAAGGATACAAATGCCAAAAGCAGTAGAAAATTTGATTTATAATGTGCAACAGTTGCTGCATAACCAACATGTGAAGTACAGCTGGAGCAGGCAGGCAAGATTAAGAGAACATGTCTGGTTAATTGTGGGAACTACTTGGAGGGGTTTTGCAAGTAAATCCATTAGATTCAGTTATACATCCCTGAGATGGCACAAAATCAGAAAGCTCTATCATGTAAAACACTGAGAATAAATCTGATGCATCTGTGGGGCCTCTGAATACACCTGCATTACATGTATGAGACAGTGTGGACTACTCAGACATGTAATAACTCATATTTATTCTCGGTGTGTGTGTGTGCTTGTGTGTGTGTGTGTGCGCATTTGTACAGCAACACCTGCAGGAGTTTTATAAGAAGCAACAGGAGCAGCTTCATCTGCAGCTTCTCCAGCAGCAGCACCCCGGCAAGCAGGTTAAAGAGGTATGTGTAACACACACAAACACACACACGCACACACAGAATGCACAGAATAAAGAGATGAGATGAAAAGGTATGAAGAGTAATTAATATTTTAAGACCTTTGTTGCTTTTTCATTATCAAATCTGACAATGCAGTGGCTGCTGCTTGATTGACAAAAAGACTGACAAGTGCTTACAAACGATGCTAACTGTTTCCTGAGTTAATAATACTGTAATGATATAGTTAATTAATAATGCAGACTTAACGATAGCAAATATAGTTTGGCTTTGATGGGGCAGAGACAGTCTCGTTTTTGGCTTGTAAAATACAATCGGCATCAGAGTCGCAAGGCTTCTAAGAGGATGTAGAGGTAGCGGCGAACTACATTTTTTACATACATTTCCATCAAAGTTTCTAATGTGAGCCTCTTTTAAATGTTAAAAACACAGGTTGTAAACAGTTACCAGTTTAGTACCAGTTCTCAATACCCATGGCTATAGATGGTGAAACAGAATCAATTGTTTTTTTTTTTTGTTTTTAATGATCAGATGGACCCTCAAGCACGCACACACACACACACACGCACACAGCATTGCCTTACTTTTGCTCCTGCTACCTTCACGCAGTATGGGGACCTAGACACCAGACTCCATTAATAAACTCTTTCACGTGACTTTCATGCACAGGCACAGTATGCAATCCACGCATATACACTCACTGATTTATAGGAAGGAGACCGGAGACAAAGGGTCCTAGGTCCGACTCGTTAATGAACTGTTCCTGTGGGCGTGCAAACACACGCAAACACACACGCCACAGCTAAAGTTACAGCGCACGACGCTCATAAATCACGGTGACAGGCAGCCGGTCGACAGACATGGCTCTGTCTCGTTCTTTGCTATCGGAGAAGAGGAGATGAGCACGGCGGCCACATTTGCGTAGCTGCGTTTGAGTGTCACATGGCGCTGAACCCAGAGAGGCAGTCCAGGGCCACATCCAGGCAATGCTGTACGTGAAGAAGCAGTTAAATTGATCAGAAAAGGGGGGGGGGTGACATAAACACTCACACACACACTCTCACACACTTGTCTTTCTTGTTTCTTTCTCTGTGTTGCACCTCTTAGTGTCTCCTCAAGCAGCCCATTATGCTGCCCCTACAGGAAGCCGCCACTGACCTCCCGGCGGCTTTGTTTCTGTTTGGATTTGCGAATAGAGTTTTTCAGGGGCCCCCGCCATCAAATATGGAATAGAAATTGCTCCCTTATTTCTCTTGAGGCAGGGCGGTGGGGGCGGTGGGGGTGGAGGGGGACAAACTACCTCCTCCACCACTCCATTATGCAGCCTGTTTTCCAGTGAGCGCATCACAAGTTTCACCCCCCACCCCCCACCTCCATGCATTCCAGGTCTACCATGATACAAACATACAGAAACACATGATATGCTCCATGCACATGCACATGCACATGGAGAGAAGCGACTGAAAAAAACTTGACATTACAGACTAGAAACATAAAACGTATTCTATCAGATCTCATAGTGTCAGTTATTACCTGTTTTTTTTAGAATTTAATATGGACATTTATGACAGTCTGGTGTGTTACTGCTCAGATTCAAAGCTTTTCTCAAAGCGTCTCTCCCTCTCGGACTTGTTTTGCCACGTTGACTGAATTTGATGTTTTTCGAGTTGTTGTTTTTGTTGTTGTTTTGCACAGGGCTTACGCAATCGCCTGTCTGGCCCAGCGATAAACAACTCAGTGAGGCAGCGAGGAGAGCAGAGAGTGGGGTGGTGGTGCTGGTGGTGGTGGTGGTGGCGGGGTGGGGGTGGGGGGGTGAAGCATTGGGCATGTGTGTGTGCGTGTGTTCGCGCTTGTGTCTATGCATTCACACGCATGTGACGCTGTAAATCTCTCATTCTGCCAGCTCCCTCTGGCCACATAAGCTGTAACAGACCATCAGCGAAGGCGAGACAATTAACTATCAGGGGTGGTGGTGGGGCTGTGGGTATGGGATGGGGGATTATACCAGAGGCTTAGTATCATACACAATCACAAGCCACGTACACTGACAGGCTTGAAAGCTGGTGTATCAGCGCAGCTTTGTGTCTGTTTTTGTGTGCGTGCACGTGTGTGCTCGCACACATGAACACACACAAAGGGAGGAGAAGGCAACAGCACTGTGGTACAGCCCAAAAAACAGGAGGGAAGACTAAGTGAGCACAGACAGAGAGGGAGCGCGTGCAGAGGGAGACAGAAGAAGAGGCAGAGAGGTATAACTAAGGTCACGGCAGAGGCGAGTGAGTGCAGACTCTCCACGCACACACTCGGAGAACACAAACAGCACTCCGTCTTCTCTCTCCTCTCCCTCTCTCCCTCTCTCTCAGTTGTTAATTCGTCTGTAATTTTCCCTTCCCCTCCTCTCCTCTCTCCGCTCCTCTCTTGCTCCTCTCTTCCTCCTCCTCCTCCTCTCTCTCTATAGCAACAGCAGCAGCAGCAGCAGCAGCAGCTGGCCGCCCAGCAGCTCGTCTTCCAGCAGCAGCTCCTGCAGATGCAGCAGCTCCAGCAGCAGCAGCACCTGCTCAACATGCAGCGGCAGGGCCTGCTCTCGCTGCCTGGGCCCGCGCCCGGCCAAGCCGCCCTGCCCGGACAAACCCTGCCCCCGCCAGGTAAGAAGAAGGGAGGAGGGAGAAGGTGCAGAGAGGAGGGGGAATGGGGAGGGGAGTTGTAGTTGTGTTAATCTTGAGCACGTGACTCGTAACAGTGTGGTGGTCACGTGCTTCCTGTGTTTTGTGTGCAAAGTGCTGCTGCTTGTGTCACTGTCATTGTCCCTCGCCGCTGTCAGATTTCCATCTTACATCTCCAAAGCCAAGTCTGTCCCACTCCTCTTCTGTCTTTGTTTTTCTCATTTGTATGCACCTGTGCCCCCCCTGCGTTATCTCTAAGTATGTCTGTCTGTCTGCCTTCGCCTCATTGGTATGCTCTTCTGCCTTCCACTTTGTCCCTAACTCTCCACATGATCGTTTTGTTTAGTCTTCCATTCTTCCTTTTCTCTCTCTCTTCTTGTCTGATTGTGGCTTTCTTTTGTCTACCTCTGTTTCCCTCTCAGCTCTGCTCTGCCCATGTTTGTTGTTTTTCCATCTCTGTTTCTGCCCGCTCCCCAGCCTCCCCTCCTTCCATTCCCCGCTAGTTGTTGTTGTTTTTGTTGTTGTTGTTGTTTACTGCCTTCACCAAGAGCCAGGGAGAGGAGAAAGAAGAAATGAAAGGACAGAGAGAGGAGGGAGAGCAGGCTCCATTTTCTTCCCCCGAGCCAAGTAAACACCTATGTTTGTTGTTTACCACCAAAATGGCGGAGACGGAAAACAACAGGCAGGGAGATGTTAGAAGGAAATCAAAGGGGGGAATTTTGCCTAATTAGTTGCCAAGCTGTAAACAAGAACTGGACAGAGCTTGTTTGTCTCAGATGGAGGATGTGCACTTTCACTGTAATCAATGTTTTAGAGTTCCTCCTCATTGGAAAAGCACACAAATCTTTGAGACGGAGGACTGCACGAGTGATCTGCTAACAGGTTAAAATCAGAATCCAACTGGCCAGAGAAGAAGAACAAGAGCACGCTTGTTTTTATTGATTCGTACAGTATGAGTTCACACGCAGGTCTGCGGCAGAGCAGCACAGGATGATAGTTACTCGCAGAGGGGAAGGCCTTGAGTCATGCAGCTTTGTGCAACTTTTCTGGCTGTTGAATAAAGTTTGCAGAGTTTAGGCTTCAGCTTTTGTCTCCCACTGGATGAATGAGGAGTCGTAGCGATATAATACACTGTGATTTAATATTCCATTCTTTTTTATCGTCTTCCACCTCAACTTCCTTTTTCTTCCCTGCCCCCGGCTCTCTCCGTCTTTGTGTCTGTAGCCGGCCTGAGCCCCGCAGAGCTCCAGCAGTTGTGGAAGGATGTGACCGGAGGCGGCGGCCACAGCATGGAGGACAACGGCATTAAACACAGCAGCGGTGGCACGGGCACCGGCGGAGGCGGCGGCGGTCTAGACCTCTCCACCAACAACTCTTCTTCAACTACCTCCTCCTCCAATCCCGCCAAAGCATCGCCGCCCATCTCTCACCATTCCATCGCCAACGGACAGTCCCCCGTCCTCAACCACAGACGAGAGAGGGAAAGGGAACGGGAAAGGGAGCGAGAGAGGTAAAAAAAAAAAAATAATAATAATAATTGAAATGTCACCCACCCACCTTTTTCATACAGCACGGAGGAGGGAGGGGAGAGAGAAACAGGCAGAGAAGATGAAAAGTTTCCGGCGGCGTGTTTGTTTCCCGTCACACAAGCTTGTTGTCTTTGTGCCACGATTCAGTGCAGGAGCACATCAGAACTCCCATCCGCAGTGTTTGTCCTCGTTTAAAATAACAGCATCGTTACAACAGGGGAAACATGATGTTTTGTTTATTTGTTCAATAGTTTATTAGCATCTTGGTAATATTTTAAAAAAAAAAGGAAATAAGAGCCTTGTTTTCCCAGGGGACCTCGCGTGCCATTGAACGCACTTAGCTTGCACACAGATATCAAAAGCAGGGAGAGGAAGCCGTGCAGGCAGGCGCACTTACAACAAGCCTCTCTGGCAGGCAAGACAAGGTAACCTCCTTGTACATTAAGTATTTAGTGCTTTCTCTCTCTTTTTTTCTCTTTTGAAAATTACCTTCCTTGCTTGCTTGTCATGTAAACAGAATACGTGATGCCTTGAGTGGCGTTTCCAGGATGTTTATCCTTGTGATGGCATCTTTTATAAATGCACCCAGCACCAAAACACTGACTGTTCACATATCTGCCTATCTGGCCCATGCATTATTCAAAGGCTTTTCTTGGGCGATATTATAATAAGGACTTAGAGTAGCTGTGTGTGTGTGTGTGTGTGTGTGTGTGTGTGTGTGTGTGTGTGTGTGTGTGTGTGGATGGATGCTTGGTAGAGACTCACACTGGAGGTGGAAGTGCTGTGTAATTGGTTTAAAGTAGATGCTATCTCTCCAGTACCACTAAAAGGAGGCTTGAAAAAGATACCTTTAGTAGGAAGACAGAGAGAAGGAGAAGAGGTAGGGAGGGAAGGAAGAAAGGAGGGAAAAAAGGACTTTTTTATCTGCTCGTGTCCCGAGGGGTGTGTGGTGTCTCATAATGATCGAACACAGGAGTATTGTCAGGAGCACTGCTTACTAACATGCCACGGATCGATGCGGGGAAAGCCCCTCTGTAAAACACAGTGTGAGTTCTGGCCGCACACATACACACTCACATGCTCACACACACACACACACACACATATATTCATGGGCCACACACATGGGCACACACACTCATACTCAGTCGACCACACGCGTGCAAGCACATCAGCTATAAGCACACATGTACGCTGTATGTAACACACTCTCATCCACATCTTCACTCACACATACACAGACATGAGCGCACACATATATACACACACACACACCAGTGCCAAGCCTAAAGGTTAAACTGTCATCTTTAATAGGATGTGCTGTCTAGGCAGGGTCGTAACTTATTTGGGTGCCATTTGAAAAACGCCAGAGCACCCCTGCTCCCCCTGTCCTCAAAGAACATAAGTTACACAGAGTATTAATCTCCTGATGAAAATTATATGGCTGTCTGGATTTTTAATGTTTACTTGAAAGCCCCCCCACACACCCCCCAACCAACCACCCGCCCACCCATCTACCCCATAATAGCTTTTCAAGATGGGATGGTGGCTGTGGTGGAGACAAAGCTGAAGCTCACTCTAGATTTCCACTGGGGGATGTTAGCTTAGTTAGATATTAGCGCACACTGTCTCTGCTGTAAGTTAATGTAGTTTAATTCATTCATTCTATCAGGCTCTGTCAATAAATGTGTGTGTTTCTCTTTTACTCTCTCCTGTCCGTCCTTAGCTCCTCAGCAGTTCAACTTAACTGACCTGTTTTGACCCTTTCCCATTGGCTGAAACTCCTGAAGTCTTTTTGCAGATTCTCTTTCTAACCCTCCATTGTCTTCTGTCTTCTAGCTCGATACATGAAGAAAGTGGTGGGACCCACCCCCTGTACGGTCACGGTGTGTGCAAGTGGCCCGGCTGCGAGAACATCTGCGAGGACTTTGGACAGTTTTTGAAGTAAGAGCACGCCCTGTGACGCACATGTCACATTGGTGGTGATGCCTCCTCACCTCTTCTTGTTAACACCATGTGGGGTTTTGTGCATCCAGGCAAGAGGCTGGTATCTATTTTATTGTGAAACCACACAAAAGTCCCCCCCCCCCCCCCCCCCCCACACACACACACACACACACACCCCAACACACCACAGCACCCCTTTTCTGTGAGCACAGAAGGGGCCTAACAAAGAAAACATCACTGCCTTTCAAAGAACACATTTTGACCTTCCAGACAGCCAGTTGACAGGGTTCAGCTCTAGCAGCGCAGGATTCAAACCAACTCTGATCCATAACAAATCTCCTTCCCGGCGTGGAAGGGCCTGATAGGTTTGTGAAAAAGCGTCAAAAGCTAATGGCAACTCGCACGGCCGCACACTTACCTCCACAACAAAGGCCCCCATTCACTGTTGTCATGGTGCAGCCGCCAGAGCGAATGAACTCTTCATGCTCCATCAACAATTTAGTTAATTAGCTCATTTGTAATTGGCCGGCTTTGTTGCCAGGATGTTAGTGGGGGGACATCAAAGGAAGAAGGTGTTTGCAGCACTGCCGATTACAGGTTATCACATTGCCACTCACTGAGTCTCTCTCTCTCTCTCTCTCTCTCTCTCTCTCTCTCTCACTCCCTCTCTCTCTCTCTCTCACTATCACTCTTTCCCTGGCTCCCTGCTCTCACACAGACAAGAAAAGAAAGGGAAAGCTTTAATTTGAATATTCTAATTAGATTTGTAATTAACTGTGAAATAACGATCTGGCGAGTGTTTTTCACGGGCTGTAAATGTCCATGTGAATTCGCATAAACTCTTGAAATCAGGACATTGTTCCGGCGTATTTTCCCAAATTATGCATTTCTCTACAGTAGTGACTGTAATAAGTTGCAGGAAGCAAAAAAAAAAAAAAAAGTACTGATACAAGAAACTAGTCCACCCATGGGGATCTGCTGTAGGATTTAGGTCAGGCTTTTACTAATTCTACAGCAGCGTGTGAATTAAAGCTAAAAGGTGTATCTGTGGAATGAAATGACTCTAATAAACACAGTGTTTATGGGTCTTTGAAAGACGCAACCTGACGTGACATTGAGCTGGATTTTCACACTCCATCAGCGGATACAACACACTCAAAGGAGCTGTAATTGACAGCGATGGATTTGAATGAATCAGAGGTGAATATATATTACAACTACAGCCTGACAAGTCTGTTTGCTTATCCCCTGCGGAAAATGCGCCACATGCACATCAATGTCAATATCAGTCCTCTACAGAGGACGTAGCGCATCCATAGGCATCACCTAACATGATTTTTAGAAGCCGTGCTTAGGGAAAGCCAGTTTTCTCCATCAGACCAGGACTTCATGTGCACAAGTCCAGGTGGAAGAGTTTGCCTTGCAGCTTGGGAAACAAATGTGTGTGTGAGGAGGCAACTCTGTTTGAGATTAGCAGGTGTTCTGATATCTTGTCCTATCACCTCAGTACACTTACTTAAAGAAGACATCAGCCTATCCCTCTGCACTGTACGCTCCGCTCACACGCAAACAAAACCTAAGTCTGTGTGCTCTAAGGATACTGTGTCTCTGTAGCTTAGTTGGTTATTTAGGTGAGGGGCAGAGATGCACCGTATAAAGCGGCGTGCCTCCGAATCCGGTAAGCTGGCAAGCCGATGCAAAAGGATGCGTGGCTGTAAAGACAAACTGAGAGAGCGAGGAAGACAGACAGAGAAAACAGGTAGATTTCAAACTTGAAAGCGAGAACGCAGGTTGGCAGATGGTTTTGTAAGAACGCTTGCCAGAACATTGGCTGCTACAAAACAGAACAGTGTCTTGGTTCAGTCCCCCCCTCCTCCCCGTCCCGTCGCATCTCCCTACACACATCCCTACAAGTCAGAGGCTGGCTCTGTACTGTAACCCAGCCAGCACATGAAAACAGGCACCAACAAAGAAGGCAGACTCGTCATCAGAACAAAGATGGCTGCTCGGTGGCGTGCCTTGGAGCAGTGATTGTCGGTGTCAGAGGGAGTCCTTTTATGTTTCCGGAGATGCCAGTCGGCTACACACACACACACACACACACACACACACACACACCCGTGCACACACACAGGCACAGTTTAAACGGGGTTACATAAAGCGGGTGTCAGATTTAGATGACAGTTTAGATGTTGGTAGTTGGGTGTGGGTTACGTGTGCGGGGAGGGGAGGGGAGGGGAGGGGAGACAGAGGGGGGCCAAGTCAAGCTGGCGTCTCGCAGCTCGCTGTAGGAGCTCAGCTCAGCGGCGGTGACACGTTTAGTCATCTATTGTTTTGTTGCATGAAGAAACTTGTCAAGATCAGCATTTAATAGCTCTTCAGCGTGCTTTTAAGTGTTCTCACCTGGAAAAGGTAGCCGCGAGGTGGCTGGCACCCTGAATTAGCTCTCTGAAGTTCAAAATGAAATAATATTGCTGGGAATGTTACTTGAGTGGTGGGTGTTGTGTGTATGTGTGTACTTGTGTCAGTTACATGAGAAAGAAAGAGGAGGGAACGTTAATACTGGTAGTGAGTGATAGAGCTATTTTTGTAAAGACCCTTCATTGTAAACATAAAGCATAGAAAATGCAATTAACGCTTGATTGACACATTCAGCCACTTCATGTGCATCATCAGTGTATGTAAAACCATATTAGTCATGAACTCCTTTAATACCTCCCGCAGCTTTTGCATGGACTTGATTGACTTGATTGATTTACATCACTCCTGATCTCCTTCTTCCAGCTTTAGGCCACCTGATTCAAGCCTTTCACCTTGCATATCATTGTCCTCCCACCTCAATAACACACAGACCATCTCGACATAAACACATTCTCGCTCCCACGCGCTTAACTCCTTCTGCTCTCTGTCACCACTCTGCTCTCCTTATTACTGGCAGGAAGGCAGGCTCCATGTTAAAATGGCAAGCTCAGCCGCTAACCTGAACGCTGGTGTCTGAAACCCACTGCTAATTAAACCCACAAGGCAGCAGCCGAGTGTCTTCGTCTAGATATAATGTACACACACACGCACGTACACACACACGCACACAGCACACATATACAGTGAAGGCAGGCAGGCCCCTGGCCCCTGGATAGCTGAGCTCCCCTCTACCCCTCCATATGTCTGCAGCACTGTGACAAGACCTTTAAAACGGAGGGCATTACTTATGCACCACCACCATGGGGAGCGTGTGTGTGTGTGTGTGTGTGAACATGAGTGAGTGTTTGTGTTATATATATGATCTATAATATATATAATATATATAAAATATGAATGCTTGTGTGTAGGTGCTTGTTTGTACATGCTAGTTTGTGTACAGTTGGTGTGCAGTCACATATGGCTGCTTCCTTTTCTTCTCTTTGTGTATGTGTGTGTGTGTGTGTGTCACACTCAGACAGTTGGGGGGGGGAAGGCAAACTTTATGTTCTCTGCTGGGCCTCTGCAGCCCCTGATAATACACACAGACAATTAGCAGAAGTGAATCATCCAGATATGCTGGCTTGAGTAGATTTATTATTGGGCCCTTAGTGGACGTTGATGGCCTATACATATTCATACGTACGGCTGTGGGGAAAAACCTCTGAGATGTTTTGTTCCCTTTTCTTTAAGAGAAAAAAGAAACCGCAGCAACCAATCAAAAGAAGAAGTCTGTGTCCTGGGGTTGAAAAACAACTGTCCCTCAGCTGCCCCTCCCCCTCTATTTATCAGTCTCTTAAGTTGCTGTTATTTATGATTTCTCTACCTCTGCTGCATCTCTCAGTCTCCATCCTGCATTCGCCCCGTTCACACAAGGCCTTCATCACATGAGCAGTACTCTCTTCAAGGCAAAAATCAATGTCCCTCTGAATTGAGGCATGAACAGTAAACACAAACATCCAGGCCCGACAGTGATAAACGTGTCCTCCACCTCAAGGTATAATACACCTTGATGATGCCACACTTTAGATGAGTCACCCTGACTCTGTTTCTATTTTCTGTTTCTATTTTCATCTTTAAATTATTTCAATTTGCTTGTGATTAGCAGCAATCAAAATATCAAAGCCACATGAGCATATAGGCTTGATGGAGATGAAATAAGAGGTAAGAGCAAAGGGATTTTTGTGTAATTAAAGAAGACAGTTTATAGCTCAGCAGAGAAAGACAAAGTACTTTTTTATCCCACATCTCCGTAAATAAGGTGTTCTTTCATTATTGTTTTCTGTCTGCCCGTCTCTGTCTCCCTCCCCTCCTCCTTTTTTGTCTTTGTGTGGCATTATTAATGCACAGTAGGACATGCTGCCATTTGAATATTTCATAAATGCATGTAGTAATCTGCCTGTAATCACCTTGCTAACTGGCCAGCAGTGGAAGGTGTGTGTGTGTGTGTGTGTGTGTGTGTGTGTGTGTTGGAAAATAACTGGCTTGAGGGCTGTTGAGAGGCCTCAGCACAATCGCACAGAAACACAAGACAAAATAAAAGAAAGACAAGCTGCTTGTCGATGAGACGCAAACTTAATAAAGACCCCCACCCTACCCCACCCTCTTTTTTTTTTTTTTGTAATGAGGTATCTTCAGGGACAGCGAGCAGGCCGCTCTGTGCTTTTGAAGCAGCTGTAATTCATGACACACGCCATACATCAAGTGCATAAGATAGCATTATGGGCAGTGAAATGAAAAGGGTATTTGCAACATTAGTTCCCTCATCCTGCGAGGGACGTGATTAAATGATTAATGTAATGCCCCCTTTTTGCATGCGCATTCTGAAACAGCAATTAGGCACAGGGCTGGAGAAACCCACCAGTTCGTCCCTCCCCTCTCCTCCACTATCCCTCATCCATCCCACAATCCCCACCCTTCCCTTTTTTTAATGCTACCTCATTCTTGATTTATAATGAAAAATTTCTGTGCATTAGACCTGAAATGGTTACAAAAGTATAAGCAGGGATGAGATGGAACGGTTTTAAATGTGTGCAGTGTAATTGAAAGGTACGGAGCCATTGTGATTACAAATGTTCTATTCAGCCTTTGATTGGCAGGCCAAGAGAAGGCGGCTCAATGAGTTCTTGTTTTGCACATTGCAGATAAACAAGAAGTGAGGGGGGGTTTTTTTTGGAAGAGAATAGAGGAATATGTGGTTGGGAGTGTGTGTTTGTGTATCAGCGTGTGTGCCAGCCAGGTGTTTGTGCAAGTTCATGGCAATGTAAATGTGTGTGTGTGTGTGTGTGTTCTCAGATAAAGTGAAAGCCAGTGAGAGAGAGAGAGAGATTTTGTACTCCCTCTAATGCACTGGAGGCAGTGCTGTAAATGATCATTGAAGGGTCTGCAAGCTAACCTATAATTACTGGAGATAAAGTGGCAGCTCTGGCATTTCATAAGCATGCCTCCTCAAAGCTTGCTTTGTGAGTTTGTCACCAATGATCATTTAGATAGAGGCTCATTACCCAGCATCACAACACTTTAGAAACCCCTTTTTTTCCACCCCATATTTGTGTGCGTGCGTGTGTGTCTGCATATGTGTGCTTTAGCGGGAATAAAGGTCTGTCTTAATGGTGAGGCTCTTTTGTGTCCTACAGACGAAATCCAATCAAGACAAAAACCCTCATTGACTGTTATGGCTGTCTGGCTGCCTTTTTCTTCTAATGAGGCGAACACACCAGATACATTTAATACGTCTGCCGCTGGATAATGCACCTTCAGTCGAAAGAGAGCTGCTTTTGTGTGTCAAATGTTGCCGGTGTTAAATTGTGTGTATTGTTTTGGGTAAACGAAGGAGACAAAGCCGTTCTGCTGGGCTAGCATCTTTTATTCTCTGCAGAAAGCCGCACGCTCGGGGTGGCACTGAAGTTCGCCATCTAAACTGACGCAGGCCTATTGTCATGTTAAACATGGCACCACACACCGTCATGTTACTTCTAATTACCTCATTTCAGAGAGGAACAATGGTTCCTAACAGGATCCTATAGATAATTGTCCCAGTATAGAAATATTATCATTAAAACAAAACGCTGGTGAAGTTGATACTGTAATTATCATCCTCCACAATTTTGATCCTGGGTGAAAATGAATGTAATTTGCCGTCTCTTGCTAGCTTTGACAGATCTGATGGATTTTAAAGTTGGTGTGTAACATCTCTGTCCGTCTGTCCACCTATAGGCATCTAAACAGTGAACATGCCCTCGATGATCGGAGCACAGCCCAGTGCAGAGTCCAAATGCAAGTCGTACAGCAGCTGGAAATACAAGTAAGTTTTTCTTTCCAGGTCATGAAGGACAAACAGTTGGAATTAAACTATATGTATTGTTACATTTCTACCACTGTCACATTTTATGTCACTGAACTTATTTCTCATTTAAACCACCAATCATCCAGTCGAAACTTTATTTTTTAAAAGTTGTGTGAGCGAGAGAAAGGCCGCACTGTGGTCTCCTTAATACTTCCAGACAAGCAGGACCTACTGAATTCAACAAAGCCACTAAACAAAGGAATCCTCAGGCCTTACAACGAAAGCCATTATGGCTGTTTTAATTGAATTAAGCGTCTGCTTTATTTTCTCAGCTTTCTTTTTTTTTTTTCTTTCCAATTAATAGCGAGCGCATCTCTCCCGGTCTGCTGTGTTAATTAACTGCACTTTGCACCTGAAGAAAGCTCAAAAGGAGGGAACTATTTTCAGTAGGTGGAGCGTGACCTTATTAAGAAGTCATGCTGGCTAGATAATGAGAGCGCTGATTGAGCGACATTATTACTCAGCACCGCCGACAACGGTTCCTCATCCTTTTCGAAACAAATAGATATGTATGTTCAAACAAAGTGCCAGCTGGAAAAATGTTGGGTTTGCCAGTCGAATCCAGGCCTTCAGGTTTCGAAAAGTAGTGTATTTTGGGTCAGTTCTCCTAAATGTATCAAGTTATTATTATTAAACTAGGTCAGTGCTCTTAAAATTTTGGAAACATTATGTCCAAAGTAGGTGGAACATTGTCAACCAGCTCTAACTAGTGTTCCCTCCCTCTCACGTACCCTCTATAGTCCTGAGGCCGCGCGTTTCTCCCCATACACAGTTATTTTCTGGTCCAATAAGCAGTTTGTATTTAGATCTCTTAAAAGCGGAGGTCTTAGGGTCTTAGAGTAAATAAATTCTTTAGGTTTGTCCAAAAAAAAAGCAGAATAAGATCAAATAGATTTCTGTTGTTTTATTTATTTATTTTTATTTTCTGCGTTCGGCTTTCTTCAAAACACAGAGCTATTGCAGCCTGCGCTCTACAGTGTGACCAATTACAGTGGTGCACTTGTGTTGTCTGTCCTGTCTCTTCTCTTTCACTCCTTGCACTCCATCCCTCTCTTCCTCCCTTTTTTCCACAAGAGCCATCACTTGTAATGAGGCCCGGCTCAGTGTGTGTGTGTGTGTGTGTGTGTGTGTGTGTGTGGGTGGGTGGGTGTACGAGCACGCTTACTTGCTGTCTGTATCTCTATGTGTTTGGTCCTTGTGTGTGTATATTAAGGGTGTGTGCTGTTGGGGGGGGGGCGCTTCCACATGGTCTAGTCCCTGTCACTCCCTGTGAATTAGATTGATGATAGGCGATGGCTGGGGCCACTAACTGGACCGCGGAGGCGGGGCCACCTGGCACCCTGTTTGGAAGACCCCTTCACCTCTCGGCAGCTGCTGGCTGCGCTCCATCCCCCTAACAGTGTCCACAGGACTTTGAGCAGACACTCAGGACCGCCTAATTTATGGCCTGACTAGCTTGTTACTGTCAGAGCCTCGCTGACCTAAATTTTGCTATTGACAAAAAGATGAAATGCTATTTGTTTTGCCTGACCTGTCTGCTCCTTCTCCCCTCATTCCCCCAGCCTCTCATATGCTCCTTACATCGGCTGTACAACTGTTTGGTTTATATCACATCTGCGCTGTCTGTCTTAACACTCTACCACTCCAATTGTATGTCTCATATTCTTTATTCTCATCTTTTTGTCTGTTCCTCTCCTCTCCTCTCCTCCACTCTAATCTACTCTAATGTACTCTCTTCTTCTCCTCTCTTAACAGCTTTCTAAAGAACGTGAGCGTCTTCAGGCGATGATGGCCCACTTGCACATGCGGCCCTCGGAACCCAAGTCATCTCCCAAACCAGTGAGTGCATATTGCTCCTGCTACCATAAACAAGCCCCCACACAGAAAATGAACAGTTTAACCCACCCGGCAGTTGTGCGAATGACTGACAGAAGATGAAAAAGGCGGGAATGGGATTTTGTAATACCGAGTTACATCTGCTTCTTATCAGGTATTGTGCGTCGCGAGGGGACAATAGAGTTTGGAAGGTGTATTAGAGTCCTTGGCTAAAACGCAGGGTCATTTCTTTGTGATAGATATAATAGCCAAAACAACCTGTTGGCTGCTGATGACTGTTTGGCTCGGTGGCCGCAGAAGCGCTCAGAAGTGGAATGAGAGAGGAGAAGATGTGTCATTTTAACAACAAACACCTGAAAATTACAGCTGAGTGGTGAAGATGGTGTGATGTTGACATAAATACCCACCGTGCAGCTGAAATTGGTTACAGAAAAAGAAGAAAAAAAAGTAATCCCAAATCGTGAACGGGGTCATTGACGAAGGAAAATGATGTCATGCTACATTTTTCTTCCTCCCTGCCTCTTTTTTTTTTTTTTTTTTTTTTTACTTTTCCATTGAATGATTATAAATGCTTTTCTCCCAGCCTGTATTTGAATTTAATATTAAGATGATACATTTTTGCAAACATTATTTCCTTCCAGTTTTGGACGTTTTGAAATATTTGAGAGCAAAACATTGTTAGCGTGTTTCTGCTGCTTAGTAAGTGCCTACTTTCAATAGAATAATTTCCCTCATCACCTCTCATCATAGAATGTAGATAATCACAAGATAGCATAATTATCCTATAATTCCATCAGGAATCAAACTCCCTTTTTATTATTCAATCTCTCTCTCTCTCTCTCTCTCTCTCTCTCTCTCTCTCTCTCTCTCTGTAGCTTTTTTTTTTAATCTTCAAAACTCTAGCAGCTTGGTTCCATCTTGTCCAATAAAGAATTTGCAGCCTATAATCCATGCCTGAATATGAATGAATGATGCTAATGAAGTATTGCATTACATAAAGCACACATGAAAGAGCAGCTAATTGCATTTGATGGTGGGGGCAATTCAGACAGAATTCTTAAACGAACAGTTAAGTCCTCAGTTTTAAGGCGCCCCCTTTTTTTTTTTTTTTTTTTTTGGAGGGGAGGTAAGATGAAGATTTGGCGCGTCGCATAACGTGTGTGTTGTCTGTGTGCGTCCCATGTGCAGACGTGAGCAGCCGTTTAGTGACAGAAGAGGAGATGGTTGGTGGATTTCAAATGGCAGCATAGATTTACACCCAGTAGAATCACACAGAGACATTCTGGGAATGTGAAAAGTCCGTGTTGGTCTATCAGGTTTGGAAATAAGTCCCATTTTTTCATTAGTGGAGACCACGAAACAAACCAAAGGCAGATGAATACAAGACAGCGGTGCACTGTCTCCAGTATGACCCCATTTATTCCCTGAATCACACTTCATTAAATGCTACCTTTTGGCCATGCCACGGATGGATGAGAATCAAAGTTAGCAAGGCTGCAAGTTCGGAATAATAAGATCTCTCTCTCTCTCCCTCTCTCTCCCAACCTTGAGTGTGTATTGAGATGAGCGAGAGGTGACAGGGCCGCTCAGTCCTCCATCCGCTCGACTGTTATCAATTCCATTTCGCAAAAAACGGGACTTGCACGCCTGCAAACATGTCACGCTTGTTGCCGCGTCTCGTAGGTGAAGAGGCGGCAAAAAGGACAGGAAATTATGCTTTAACGTTATAAATATACATGCCCATACGCACACACGGAGGCATTTGTTTTGAATTTAGTTTGCATATTTTGAGGCGTTTTCTGCCACACGGTATGTGAGTGTTTATCAAATTGCCTTTTGAGGGAAGTGCAGTCAATATTACGCAGTTCAATGTCTGGTTAGAGAATATGGGCACGCCGTTACGACCTCAACCAGTGGTGAATTAAATGGCGATTTGGACGTTGCACACTTCCATAACTCTACTGCTGGTGCAGAAGTTATAAATATTTGGTATTTTTAGTGGTTAAGTGTTTGTCTGTGGTGGAAGCCTGTCAAATACAGCAAAAATCAGTAGTTACCAGATCTGACACACTTAAAAGTTTATGTAATTAGCTTTATATAATCAATCCAAACTATTGATATAAATGTGTATGTAGAAGCATACCCTTTCCATAACCCCAGTACTCAACAGAGGCTGGTATCTGCACCCAGCTCTTGTCCCAGCCTATCACTGTAGCAGCTCATTACAGCTAAGTGGGCATATAATTATCATCCGAAAAAGCCCTACATCCACCAAGTCTCTCAAACTTGACATTTTATCGTATTTATCAACACATGCCACAAATGACCGCTGATACCTTTACTCCACAGCCTCGCTCCACCATCTCCCAGCGCCTTCGCCCCCCCCCAGCCTCCATTTCCCTTCCATCTTTCAAGTCGGTTTTAATTCAGACTCGCAAACGGATGCATTCCACTTGTAGACTCACAATTAAGGCAATTTGGTTTGAATATGTAACGATGTCATTACCATTCCAACCAAATTAGCGCAGAGACTAAAAGGTCAGTTAGGAATTTTCCAGTCGGTTAGAGCCTCTCACATGAGATTTGGGAAGCAAACGCGAAAGTGGTGGAAAAGCCGGACGATTAGTGAGCACAGTTGGCATTCGTGCCAGAGGTGACTAACGCTCTCTGGTCCCTGATGTTGAAGGAGTGGAGGAGACAAAGACAGAGTGAATGTGAGTGTGTCTGGAGTCACCATAACATTTTTTTAAGTTGAAGTGTCTTTTCAGTTTTTACTATATTCAAGAACTTGAAGTTCTACTTTTTATAATTCCTCATCTACCAGATGTCCCACCGGATCAGACGTAATAAATTACCTGTAATTGCAAAATCTCATGCAGTAGTAATTACTTCTAGTTGTGTTGTTGATGAAGTTTAAAGTTCTGTGTCCATCCACAGAGTCAGTAAGTCAGAAACCCATCAGGTGAGGATTTTAAGTGTTCAGAGAATCATCCTTGTTTTGCCTGTGCAGCGGTACGGTTTGCTTCAGTGACTCTTTGCCTTTTGCAGAGCTGCCTGTGAAAGGGAGGTGGCTGCTCTTTTTTACACTGGAGCAGCAACCCAGGAATTTTTGCTGTTGTCTGAGCACACATAAATTAAAAAGTAAAAGCTGCTCACGACAATTGCTTTGCATGGGTCAAAAATGGCTTTGGTGTGAAATGAAACAGGGTGGGTTACGTAAGTGTTTAAAAAACTCTTGAACGTTATATATGTCATGATTTGTTTCAGCCAAAATTCTGTCTTGGTCACAGAAATGAATCAACACAACTGTAGAACATGACCAAAAATTGGCGATTGGATTACAGCCTGCGCCGGATTACAGTGCCTCATCCACACCAGCACAATGATACGACAGAAAGCGTCGACCCAAGGTTTTCTGGTCCCTCCCCATGATGCAGTATGATTTTGTGAATGGTCAATCACTTGGATGTAATTCCACCCTCTCACTGCACGATCCATTCATCCACTCCACTTGTAATAGCTGGTGATTTTTGGCCGAGGTGACTTGGAGTTGCTGCCAATATCTATTACAAGAGGGTCACAATAGTAACGCTACTGTCACCATGGTAACTTCAGTTCAGCCTTTCATATCAAAGGGCAACTTACTGTCATGAGTTGAGCTGTCCTGGACCTGGGTCGACCGATTCACACCTGCAGCAAACAAGGTTTTACCAGCTGGTTGCCGCTGTGTGAACAGATTATGGTTGGTTGCAATGGGGAAGTTAGAGGAGAAGGGAGGGGGTGAGGGAGGGTGGGAGTGATAAATAGAGAGATAAAGAGAGATGGGGCCGGGATAACACGGAGGCTGATCGTTGGATAATCTTGAACAGCGTGCTCTAATTAGAATTCTTATGATACAATTTGGTGGTTGTAATTAGTGGAGATGGGCTGGCTCCTCTCCACGAGCCTTGTTAGTGGAAACACAGCTGTGTTAGAGAGGAGGAGAGCAGACACTGTGGCTGTGTCAGAGAAACCACAAAATAATGCCTTCCTCTCTCTCTCTCCCTCTCTCTCCTTCCCTCGCTCTCGCTGCTACTTCTATTTGCCTCTTCCTCCGCCCGCGCTCCCTTATCCTCCGCCTCCAGCTCAACTTGGTGTCCAGCGTCACCATGTCCAAGAACTTGCCCTCAGCATCGCCCCCCAACTTACCTCAGACACCCACCACGCCCACAGCGCCAATCACACCCATGGCCGCCATGCCCCAGGTGCCATCAGTACTGGGAGGAGCGAACGTCCCCAGCATGGGAGCCATGCGCCGCCGCCACTCGGACAAATACTCCATGCCCCTGTCGTCAGGTAGGACCAACTACTCAGCGTTTCACACCACACACACACTCCTACACACACAACCACATACATACACACACATAGATATGTTCAGTGAGTGCACACAACTTTATTTCAAGCAAATGTGTTCACAATATGTTTGATTAAAAGTAAAACCCTCAAGACCTTCAAAAGTCTTTGATTTTTCTTTTGGGAGGAATCATAAATTGCTTGAAAAAAGTGTGAAGTGACACTCACACACATACACACACACACACACACACACACACACACACACTCAAACACATTGGGTTAAAAATTGTGTCAGTAATTTGAATCTGATCCAAAAGTTCAATTCAGAATACGTCAACTTGATTGTTTTTCCTTTAATCAGACTTTTTATTCTCATTTAATGACATCATAGTGTTGAATTAGCAAATAACATGTGATGCGTCAACCCTGAGCACTGCACTATTAATAGTGCTCAACCCATAATGATGTTCTAGTACGTTTTAACACATACAGACGTGCATGTGCAGGCACACACACACACACTGACTTAAACTCGCACAGACACATGACCACAGAGGCTTGTTGGTCTTACCAATGTGTGATGTCTGGTTGGTTTATAAAAGCAAGCCTGTGTTTAATCACTATATATGTAAATAGACAAGAACTTCCTCTATGCATAAATATTACATGAATGTTAATTAAGTTCAAATAATGGTGAAAAAATACAATATTTATTACATTAAGACATTCCATGTATTAAGCTTTGCATTTTAAACGGTCTGTCTTTGATGTTTATATTTACTCTCTCTCTGTTTAGTGTGAAGACACATAAATTATTCAACTTCAGCCTAACTAACTACACGGATCTCATTTTATGGATGTATTAGTGTTTAAGATCTCTCGCGAGAGAGATTAATTAAAAATGCATTTTGTTAGACATGGAAAATGCTGATTTGATGTGCCCCCTCTAACCCCCCACCCCACCCCCTTTTTCTCCCCTTTCCCCTCCCTCTCCCCCCTCCCTTTTAATTTGATGAAACCTTGAGTAAATTCAGTACCTAAAGGAATAAAATTTACCAATTATTTCAGGTGGTGACACAGTATTTATTTTTCCAGAGATTGCCCCAAACTACGAGTTTTATAAGAACGCAGATGTCAGACCGCCATTTACTTATGCAACCCTCATAAGACAGGTGAGTGGGAAATAAATTAACTTTGCCTGATTAGATTAAAATTAATTGCTGCATGAATCATGGCAGCTCGCTCAATCTGTGTGTGCGTGTTTGTGTGTGCGTCTGCGTGTGTGTCAGTTACGTGGTCTCGTTAGTAAACCATTATTTGATGTCATCTCATTTCAGGCTATCATGGACTCTGCCGACATGCAGTTAACGCTTAATGAAATCTACAGCTGGTTCACACGCACGTTCGCCTACTTCAGACGCAATGCTGCAACTTGGAAGGTAACCTCGATGAATCCTCACCGCCCCACGCCGTCCTCCGCCTGCACCCCGCAGTGCCCTTTCACTCCTATTTTAGTAAAGACGACTCTTTTCTCGTGCTGAAGTCAAAAACAAAACCACAAGAAAGCATTTATTTACTCAGCCCTGAGCGATTTCTGCTCCTCTCCCCTTCCTCTCGAACAGAGCCCATTCTTCCTCTTATTTATTTTTTCCACCATTGTGCCTTTTCTGTTTGGAAATGACAGCTGAAAGAATTATTCTGCCTCAGATATCGTTTTCTAATTTGGTGCAATTAATAGCAGAGGCTTGGCGTGGAGAGGAGAGGTGCTCTGACGCACTAATTATACAGCAGCCACTCCATCATCAGCACCTTTTGTTAAGAGAGACACCCCACCTCCTACTCCTGAAACCACCTTCTCTCGCATATCATTGGTTAATTAGGAGGAAAGATGGCTGTTTGCCTGTTAACCAGCTCTCAGCCGCTTCAAGGGGGTAGGCCAAAGACGCGTACACATGCAGGAACTCACATGTGCACACATGCACGCAAACGCATAAACTGCGTCTAAGAGAGGGGTTAAGGGTGTGTTCATGTGGAACTAAAGCGGGGAGGAAAGTGAGAATTGGCCTGTCATGGAGGGAGCCCTCTTTATTTACCCACACAAAAGGGCCCATTTGTATATCTGTCCCGACAACTTTATTGTCCTGTCGGCCTCTACAAAGATGGTAAAAAATGTCTTTTCCTGCAGCGCACGCGTAAAACCACAGTGTGTCTGCCTGCTGATAAAGAAAGCCTCGTCTGAGCATCGGTGTCTTCGGCGTTTTATCCCAGTGGCGCCCCGCGCGTCATTCGTTAGCCGCCTTTAGCCTTTGTGGCTGCACCAAGGACTGGAGGGGAAACTCGAACCAGCCACTCATCAGTATGCAAGACATGGCGCAGCACTAGATTTAGCAAAGTGAATTAATTTGGATTTGGGATGCAAATGAAGCACATGGGCGTGTGATCACCAATTCAGGAGGGCATGCAGAAAGATCGGTGCCCTTTTCCAGTTTGTTAGGTACAGTACGAGCGCTGTTTTGCTGCGTAATAATGTTATGACAAGATATGTTCTCAGAGGTTTCGTGATTGTTGTTACATGCCCAGCACAAAACAACACAAGCACGTGCACGTGCGCCTTTAAAATGCTCTTTTTTTCTCTTCTTGGTCTCCTAAAAAACTTCCTTTGTCCCTGCGATACAATAGCAACGATATCACAGTGACATTAGAAAGATCTCGTCTCTGTGTCTCCCACCCCACACAATAACCAAGGTGATCTATTTACATCTACAGCTCCACAATACCCTTTGTAAGTATTAGTGGGATGATCAGCGGTAGGCTTGTCATTTGATTAACAGGGAGAATTTGTTTTAAAAAAAAAATAAGAGAGAAAAGAAAGAAAGAAATGAAAGGTAGTTTAATATCTCAGCTTGGTCTCATCAGCTCAAAAGAGGGATCTACCCCCCACTCCCCCCTTCACCCACCCCACTTTCCTCTCCCTTTTTCTCTCACCCAGAAGCTTATTAGTTCTAACTATATAGCATGCATAATAAAACTGCTCATTTGCTCATTAATATTAAAATTATCATATTCGGAGCCATGGGCATTAAGATCAATCAAATCCTGGGATTTTCAGGTCAGATGCGAGATCTGCTTATGAGTTTTTTTTTTTTCTGAATCCCTTTTTTCTTGGAGAAAGAGCAGTACACACCAAGCTAAGGGAGACGATAAATACGAGAGGCAGGGATATTAAAGCCAAGGTTATTATTTGTAGACTCTGATGCATGTTTTAATTATGGTCATATTAATATAAGAGGGCCTTTTTGTCTATAGGTTTTTCCTTCTTTTTGTAATTAATGAAAACACCTGAGTGGTTTACTGTGTGGCGGATATTTCCTGGTTTTATAGAAACGCATGCTTCGATAATAAATTTGAGTGATAATTGTGTCACGTAGGCGGGTGTTCAGCACCAGATGTGACACCTCGTAGAGGATATTTGGACATATAGATGTCAGATACAGTTCACCTCAGTCCTCCCTGTTCGAGCGCGCACACTCACACAGACTCCGAAGCGCGCGCACACACACACACACACACACACACTTACTGACATAAGGGCCTCGTGATGACTGTCTTTCTTCTTGCAATACTGTCATCTTTAAAGCGATGTGTCCATTAAGAGAAATGCTTTTGCGGAGCAGAAAGGGTTACTGACATCACCATTATCAAGGCCGGCATTACCACTTCTGTCACCACCATAAGCCATTCGCTATGCTGATTACCTCCTTTTAGCCTACTTACTCTGATTGATATGTACTGTGTGCAGGACTTGTAAGAGCATTCACTCTCACTCAATTTTTACTAATTAAATCAATGGTGCGTGAATGTTAAGAATTTCTTGAAAATGCAAGAAAAAAAATCAATTTCCAACCTTTTTTTTTTTTACCTTGAATGTTAATGTTAATGAATGAATGTGATTCCTCTTCCCTCATCCCTCTGACCTGCGTGCGTCGTGTCTCTGCAGAACGCCGTTCGCCACAACCTCAGCCTGCACAAGTGCTTTGTGCGCGTGGAGAACGTGAAGGGGGCGGTGTGGACGGTAGATGAGGTGGAGTACCAGAAACGCAGGTCGCAGAAGATCACAGGGTACGAATCCTGTCACCTCTCCTTAGATCTAGATCTGAAGGTCAATGACATGTTGAGGATCAGAGGGCCCAAATTCTGTCCTCTTTGAAACACACCTCTACCTGTCTCTGTCTGTCCATCTCTGCCTCCCTCTTTGCTAACATATACTGTACAGTCTCCCTGCTTCTTCAGCTACTAATATCACTTTTATTCTGTTTTTGTTCTTCCTCTGAACGTATCCAGAAGCCCATCGCTTGTCAAGAACCTGCCCTCCAGTCTCGGCTATGGAACTGCACTAAACGCCAGCTTACAGGTATGAACCAGAAGCGTCAGAGAGCCTCTGATTCACCGGCTGCCTGCGTGTTTGAGTGGCAGGCAGGGCTAACTGCCTGACTGATTGACCAATTGAGTGGCTGAATGAGTGTGGTTGCTCTGAACAATAGGGCTCCACATTAGTACTTACACTCACAAGAGCAAGTTTCTTTTTTCTGGTTTCTGCTTCTTTCTCTGCTCATGTGTATCTGTATCTCTTCTCTCACTCTTCCTTCTCTCTCTCTCTCTCTCTCTCTCGCTCTCTCACTCTTCCTTCTCTCTCTCTCTCTCTCTCTCTTTCCCTCTCTCTCTCTCTTTCTCTTTCTTTCTCCCTCTCCCTCTCTTTCCTGCTCAGTCAGACTCAGAAGGCCACCCTGTGGTCGAAGCAGGAAGCAACTCTCCCTCCTTCTCTCCACTCTTTCTCCCTTCTTTCAGCCGTGGCAGCCACCCCAGATTGATAGCAGCATGTGCAAATGCAAGGGCATGTGCATTAATATTTATCTAAGCTGTCATAAATGATTTGGCTTCATAGTGTACGCCGGCGAGGTGCTCATGGCAAAAACTTTAAAAATTTAATCACTGTATATAACTTTAATGCGCAGCAGGCGAAAGTGTCAAGAGTTTTTTATTATTTTGAGGTAAAGTTTTTTGGGGGGACTTTTTTTTTTAATAGCCACACCACACAAGGGCATATGAATGGCAGCTGGAGGGAGGTGGTTGTCAGCAAGGTGTCATAGGGGGAAAATAGCCTGCTACAGAATAAAAAAAAACTCAATGAGACACCTGTGTTTTAATAATTACTATGCTAAATCTTACCATCCGCTCACCTGCCACTTTCTCCTCTTTGTGCCTCCACACACTTTGCCCACCTCCTGTTCGTAACAGGTTTGAGTCTTTACCAACAAACTCTAATCCTCACTGTTTGTACCTCTCTCCTGCAGGCTGCCCTGGCAGAGACCTCCCTGCCTTTGCTGGGAACCCCCGGCCTCATGAACAGCAGCTCCACGGGTCCAATGGGTGGCAGCTGCCACGGCCTCCTGGGCGGAGACCCATCCGGACTGATGGGCGGGAGTCCACCTGGACTGTTAGGCGGGAGTCCGCCAGGACTGCTGGGAGGCAGCCCCCCAGGTACGCTGAGCGGCAGCCCACCAACCCTGATGCAGTCTGCCCAGGAGGAGCTCAATGGCTCGCTCGACCACCTGGACACCAACGGACACAGCAGCCCCAGATACTCTCCACCAGTACACATGTAAGTTTCCTCAGATAAAGCGTGACTGCAACTGTGGTCTGTAACTGTATGCAATGCACCTACACACAAGCCCATATGTGTATTATATTCACATTATAATTTGTTTTTATTTTAATTAATTATATTTTTGGGAGTTCATTTTGATTATTTAAAAAATAAAATGCATAAATACCATTTGCAGCTTAAACACTTAGTAGATTAGAATTGTTTAGTGTCATTTTATTCCAATGAGAGCATTTTTTCTTTAATTTGTATGATCACCATCATTTGTTCTAAAGTCTGGGCAGTCCTTTCAGCAAGAAACAGTTTTTGGATGCATGGGTGCATAAAAACTCCCAAACTGATTTGATTATTCATCAATACTACATACACAGTATGTATAAAGGCTGCCTCTAGCCCAAACTTCACACACTCCGAACCCATCAACAGCAAAGGAGACAACTGACCCCCATCCAAGCGAACTGCTTTAACCCACAATCCCTCTCCGCTCACTTGCTGCAATATCTGAGAGATAAATGTGTCACACACACACACCTACACTCACTCACTCACACACACACACACACACACACACACACTCACATGTCTCACATTTTTATGAGGAGCTATCTGAGAATACAAGCACATGTCGAAGCCCCCCCTCATCTCCACTCTTACACTGAATTCACTCGCTACCCTTCTGCCCTTTGTTAGTTTAATTGCCTGATATTTAACCCACAGTACCAGTGTGCTCTTCAGTTTGCCATGACCTGGGGGCAAGGTTCACTTTCTAGTACGTACTGTATCATAAGCGGACTCGTCTCTCTGTCTCTGCTGTGGTAATTTCACTGGCACTGCGCTCTACCTGTGGCAAGCCTGACGTTTTGGATAGCAGTTCTAATTCTATAAATAGGCTCTATTACACATTTGTCTTTAATTACGCCACTGTCTGCATTATAGGGGTTTAGCTGCTATATTTTATGCAAGACTGTTCCTATTAATATTAAGCAAGTGTAGCATTAATTACTTTAACCCCCCATAATACACACACACACACACACACACACTTTCCCATCTCTGTTTTAATGGAGCTGAGAGAGATAGAGTGTTTTGAAAAATTGATGTGCGAGTTTCAGGAATGTCTGAAACAACCTGAGCCCAGTGGTGTCACCCAGGTCTGCGTGAGCTCCACACTGTGGTGAGGGTAGCATGCAGGAAACCACACACACACAGAATCTGAAACAAACAGAAATTAGACATTCTCATCCGCTGTCCGTCAGAGCTCGTGTTGCAGAGTCAGCCGACATCAGCGAACCACTCCCATAATGGATAAAAGATGCACTCAGGCTCCATGCCGCTCTCTTAGTGAGAACAGAAGAGTGTTTGGTTAGCGCAGCCACACGTCTATACATTAATCTGTTTGGACGTGTTTACCCCTCTCTGAAATGGGGTGTTAAGTGGAGCAAATCTGCCCAGCTCTAGACAGCATCCCGGTGTTTCCGCTCCCCCAGGTCATTTAACTTTTAGTAACCGGACAGCATTGACTTTCTCCCTCTCACTCGCTTTCTCTTCCTCTCTGGCCACATTGCCTCAACACTGACATGAGTGGCTATGGAGGATGAAACGCACTCATCCATCCCTCTCTCCTCCCTCCCTTCTTCCCTTCCCTTCCATCCCCCGTCCGGCTTTACACAGCCAAGACAACCTCAAAATGGAAGAAATGTGTTTTTCATGACCGGCTTTTCCAGGATGTTGTTTAAATAATAGAGTGGCTCGTAGCACTAAACTAAATAGTACATCACCTTGAAGGGCCTTTCTCAGGAGAGGACTCCTCAGCACCACGGAGGCAATCCAACAATTAGACAAACCTCTCCTTCCCCTCAACGTCTAAAGGTTAATGCTATCTGCTTAACCGCAAACCAGATCGCCTCAGGCCACGCTGGTGGTGTGCACGTGTGCATGCACATGTGTGTATGCACGTGCAATCCACTCATGTACACCCTAAGGGGTGAAGGATGTAATGCTGCAAACCAGGAAAGACTAAACTCTGCAAGTTTCCAAAGTGAGCAAATTAGCAACTTCACACAAAATGTGAAAATAACCATAGTATTACCATAGAATATTTTTTCCTAATAACCAGGTTGATTATGTTCTGCAATAAAAGCAAATAAAATCACTCGATTTTATCAGCTGTGTCTTGTGCTGTCACAACTAATTGTTTAGTGACCACCCCTCTTTGGTGTTAGTTAATGAATCATAGTGAGATGTTATGAATGTCTTTGATCACCCCCCCCCCCAAATCCTCACACCCTGCCTTCACTTCCCTTTCCTGCCCCCACCCCCTTCTCGTCCTCCGCCCTTCTCAGCACACCACCTCTCCTGTCCCCCAACCTACCATTAGACCCGTGGACTAATGACCTTATTTGCATCCCTGACATACCTCTGCATGATTGCTGGTGCTAATCTCCGATTGATGTGAGAGCGGGCATCTCGAGAGCACGCACACAGCCGCACATCCACGCCGAGCACCGCGTATTTATTACACCGCAAAGTCCAGCGTTTTACTCCTGAGTGACTCGATAATGGCAGCTAGCCATTAAGCACTAAATGGCTCATCCACATATTTTAATAAAGTGTCAGAAAGCCCAGGCCTGTGAATATGGCCCTGCATATTTCTCTTCAAAGCCACACAAACATCTAATGAACTGCATATTAAAATAACAGCGTAAACCCTTCGGTTCGTGATCTGTCTCAAATTCAACCGTGTCAAATGATTGATGTGATGCATTCAAGTACACAGGAACTGTGATTTTTGAGTAATACTGACGAGAGGATGATTAGGATCTTTTTTAGAAAAGCACTGTGCAAGTTTTATGTCTCAGAAAATGAAGCATATGTACTTTTCATATAAATGCATTTGTCACCAACTCCTCCTGTTGGCTGCAATAAGTGCATCTGCATAAACAGATAATCAATAACAAGACACCAAGGCAAATATGTAAATAATGTACTGTGTGTCTGTAAAATTCATCTTCATAGGAGAGATTAAAATTGTGACAACTGTACATTAATAATAATTTTAAAAAGTCATTCAAGTTATACACTTACATTATAACACTCTATAAACTCTATATGTTTATTAAATGCTTGTATATAGATGCTACATAGAGCAACAAAATGTAAAATGTTGCCTTAAACTTTAATAACTGGTGATGATTTCATTTTTGAGTAGCAAACAGTAGCAAAAATTTCAATCTAGAAATGTTAACCATTGTTTTCCTGATTGATTCACTTTTCTTATTCAAATGTTTCATCACAGTCTATAAAATATCATAGAATAAGGCAAAAATACCTCTGTGTGCCCAAATTGAGGTCTGCAAGTTGCAACATTTTAAAACATTTTCAGTGATTGAGAAGTAGCCAATTTTTACGTTTTTCAAAGCTAAAGACAAAAAATGTGGCATTTATTGTTTAATAAATTAATCAATAAAATGCTATCTGTGCTATTGTTCGTACATTTTGTGTCAATCAGCTAATTTATCAGACTGTTTCAGCACTTCTTGTGTTCTCCAAAGGAATCTTAAAGGATTTTATTACATTTTAAAAAAAAAAAAACAATTCATATGCTCTGATCATACTTTATTTCACAAAACGACAACAGAATTGAACACACTTCTTCATGAAAATGAGTAAACTGTGTGTTGTCATGTCAGTTTTGTGTTTTCTTGCATCTGTATCTGGCCAAGGTGTTTTTCTCTTGCCTTTCCCGCTGCCTCTGTGAATGTGGAGGGGCAGAAACAGAAATATTCATCGCTCCGCTCGCATCCTGCTCAGATCAGCCTCCTCTCTTCATCCCACCACATCAGAATATTAATTTACAGTATTTGGCTCTGAATATTAAAGTCATCTGTACCTTTTAAAATTCTTTTCAAATTCAAAGCACCCCCCTCCCTCCTTCCCACTGATGAATGCAGCCCAGGAGAGAGGCTATGAGACGAGTCCTAACATACTACCACTTGATAAGTCTCCCTCGCTCTCTCTCCCCACTCTCCTCTTTCAAAGTCTAGGGGGATTTTCTGATGCATCCGATGTGTCAGAAATAATTAGGTTTTGTCAGATTTATCATCGTGGCACAAACCCCTCTCCCTGACTAGGGCCCCAGATCATGTTATGCCTTGTTTGTGTGTGACAGCATTATTATTCTTGTTAGTCGCCCAACACTTCTTTTTTTTTCCGCCCACTCCTCTGTTGTTCTGAAGGGAAAGGCGTCCTGCTCGCAGCGCTGCTTCTGCTTCCTGCCCAGCGCTTATTGACAGTGGCTAAAGATATTCATCCATTTAGAGTTAAAAACATGTATCATGGTGTCCGAGCGAACTGCCGGGGCTGAAGTTGATTAATGGCAGAACCTAGCTGCCGGTTTTTCCTCTTGAGGAGCGACATGCACAGCCCCTGCATATTAACGAGTGGCTACGCTTTCTATTAACTAGATAAAAAAGCCTCTCCTCTGCCTTTGCTCCAGGGGGCTCAGGGATGAGAAATTCTCCATTATTTATCATGTGGCCTGTTTTTTTTTTCTTCCCTTTTTCCTTTTTCATGTATTTCAACCTGGTGTCATCAGTAAACTTTTAAATGCCAAACATGTCTGGAACATCACAGCTTATCGGCCTTACACGGGCCATGTTTTTCATGCAATTTTCATGCGCTTACTTACAGTAGACGTGAGGCATCATGTCGAATTAGCGTCTTGCAAACAACATGGTTGTTACTTTCACTAGATAATGCATGTACTGCTGTTATGTGCCTGTTTTCTGATGCAACAAAATATTTATCTGTTAGCTGAACACCACATTGTGTATTCCATGTGCAGCAAACGGAATTCATAAACAATAAACCCATTGTCTCTTTTACTTATGATTATATAGTGATGATAATGAGCATTGCTATATGTTTTCACTCGGGTGTTTTCCAGTAACTGTAAATTTTGCATGTAATTAAAAAAACAAACAAAAAAAAAGCTCCAGTGATGCTGGCAGCTGGAATTTGTCATGAAACATGAAAATAATGAAAATATAACACTCAGCGCCAATGTGATTGTGTCATAGGCCGTCCGTTCACGTGAAGGAGGAGCCACTCAACATGGACGACGACGACTGTCCGATGTCACTGGTGACGACAGCCAATCACAGTCCAGAACTGGACGACGACCGGGAGCTGGAGGAAGGGAACTTATCAGAAGACCTGGAGTGACTAGGATACAGTTTTTGGTCGACGTATCCCTTCACCCAGCCGCACTGTTTCTCTCACACAGACCTCCTGCAAGACTAGAAACCACTCCACAGTCCAAGAAACCACAGCTGACTCTCTCTTCGTCTCTCTCACCACTGGGACTATTTATTGAGCATGCATCCGGATGGAGACCGGTCCAAAGGAACTCTTTGTTGCAGCCCTTTGGGATCCCCAAACATGACAGGCATGTGATGTCTGATTTAAAAAAAAAAAAAACTCTTTGAGACCTATTTCATTAGAGATGGCGTGGCCACACACAGTACAAGGATGATGGACTCATGGATGGGGGGAAAAAACATGAAACAAATGAGCAAATCATGTTCCGTTGAAAGCTAGCGGCCTCATATACTGCCAAAAAGGAAGACGTTTTATGTTTGTGAATAACCCAACCCCCCGGTAGTTGTTAATGTCTAGAGACAATTGCTGGTTCAATTCAAGTTGTTGCTCTGTTATCATTTGCACAGGAGTAGTCTCAGAAATTTGTGTCACTGCCTGTATGTTGCTACTATTATGAAAACCAGTATATTATTTTTTAGCTTTTTTTAACCATCATTAACTTCAAAATATGATTTTAGACACCACCAACTGTAAATGCCATTCCCTGAATCACACCAGTAAAAGGAACCACGGTACCAAAACTGTTGTTGCAGCTGTCCAGAGAAAAAAAGAGAAAAAAAAAAAGAAAAAAAGTTGGCTTCCAGTCTATTATCTGTTTGTGATTAAAAGTAAAAAAAAAAAAGCTGGAAATTCAGTTGGGGAAAAATAATAGTTTGTGTAAAGCACCATTTACAAAACAAATGCATTTCTGCATAATTTTCTCCTTGCTGTTCTCCTTACCTCCTCGTTCTAAAGCTTTGTCTACCTGCAAACAGTCACAGGCAACAGCTAGAAACCAAAGCCAACACTAGCAATGGCCAATAGCTTATAGACAGAAGCCACCAAAACTCCTCTTGGTCCGTCTTCTGTGACTTTAAACTAGTACAAAGAGAAGCTTTTGTTCCGCAAACTACCTTCGAATAACCTCTGGGATTGTTTCATTTAGCCCTATACAAAGATGATCACGAGTAAGAGAGAGGGGAAATAAATGCTGATTTTGATGTGGAATTTGATAACTCATAGAGCGTCCACTTCGGAGATTTTTCTGCCAGACGTACTGTAGGTTAAGAGGTGACTTGATATTTGAACTGCAGGCATTCTGTGCTGGTGATTTGACTGGTAGAGAGCAGCTAACTGTAAAAGTGGATTTTGACCAAAACAAAACATTTGTGTATTCAATGGAAGCGCAGAAACATTGTGTTGTTGTGAGGTTTATGTTAATTTTTTTTTTTTTTTTTTACATTGTGTCACGCATTGAAGACATCCGAAGTCATCAGTTGTTTTTTTTTCTTTGTTTTGTTTATGATTTTTTTCTAACCTGGTGAATATGTAATGTTCTAAGTGGGACTGTCAAAATAATGTCACGTCTTATTTCCGTGGCGGTTTTTGTTCCGAGCCGCGTCGAAACCGAAACTGAAAACACCGCTAACCAAACATGAAAAATATCTAGTGAAGCCAAATAAGTCATAATTTTCAAGTTGATATGAAATGATGTGGCTTGGTTACCATGTAAAAGCAAATAATAATAGCCATTGCAGAAGAGGATATCTAAGGTGAAAGTTAACCTTTTCTAGGTGATATTTGCTTTAACTTGTCATCAAATACTCATTGTGTGATTCATAGCTTCTAAACTATGTGGAGACAACTGGTGTCAGCACTGGGGTACTCTGTGTAGGTAGCCGGCTTTTTATAACACACTTGGTATTTACAGAGACTAAAGAGAAGTAGTTACTGTGGAGACTACGTCCCATCATTTCACACACAGCTAATGTCATCTAGAAAAGTGTTGTTGCTTTAATGGTCATTTCTGTTTTCAGTAAACCAAAGTTACACAAAATTCTGCCTCCTCTTGTATGGGATAAAGAAAAAAAAAAACCAACCACACACACACCCTGTCCGAGACTGGCATACATGCACGTGAAGAGACACACACATAGACAGACCCCGAGCTTTTTTTGCCAGCTTTCTTGTTCTGGTTAACTCTCCAGCTGCAGAGAATGCACGCTGTCAAAGAGCCGACGAGTGGCTTTGTATTGTGCTGTAACGAGCAACGCGTCTGCCTGCTTTGACCAAAGTGGAAACACTGTGCATATGTTGTTTTCAAGTGTTGTGCCAAGCCAAGAAACTGGCTGTAAGAGCTTAACACGCAGACACGCGCAGTACTGTACAAACACGCAGCATTAAAGGCACTCGAACACAGATACACACACACACACACACACACACACACACACTCGCACACATGCCAGTTCCACGTCAAGAGGGTACTGGGCCCAGGAACAAAGCTTATCCCTTCAATACTTAGCTGGAGTCAGCAAAACGACTTGAAGACGACGTTCTTAATAATCTTATCACACCAAATAAAAAGGACGCTGCGTCTTTCAAAAAAAAAAAAGGGTTCTCCCACTTACCCAAAAAGGCTTTCTAAAAGCTTCTACCTCTGCACAACAAATTCAGAACAATTATGACAGATTGCACGAGTTATTAGAATGCCACAAGAGCTGTTACACTTTACTACGCTTGTCTCATAGGACGTGGCTCCAACCAACGTTTACATTCCCTGCGTCAAGATATGGAAGATTTGCATTGTAATAGGTTGTCCTCAAACATTTGTAGAATGATAATGTATAGATTACCTGTAAGGGAATATTGTGTTTTAAAAATGCATGTCTAAAAATCATTTGGTGGACTGGAAACAAGAACCAATAAAAAGAATATAATAAAAATCATCGGGACGATGGCCTAAATGTACGTACAATGCATAGGAGTGCATTACCTCAGATATACTGTTTTGGGAGGGATAAAACCTGTCAGCCACAGAATGCATATTACCTGTAGATTTGCATGGGTTTTGTATAAATTAAGTAAAAAAAAATGTCTAAAATAGTTGCTTGCACATAATACCAGAAAGACCTCCAGAACTGCGATCTGCTCCTCCACTAGATTTTAGGATTGTCTGGATTTTCTGGGTTGATTTTGTCTGTATTTTGATAACTGTGCATACTTATGTAAAAAAAATGTTGGTGGACCCATAAATTTACCAGACTTTTTTCTAAGAGGAAAAAAAAATCTCAGTGTTTCTTTTCTGACTTACCTGAATTTTTACTGTTTCTCTCTCATTGCTCGCTAAAAATAGCAAACCTGCTTTTTCTGCATCTGCTTTGCGTAGCTGTAAGGCTTAACCTAATGTGTGTATTTATTGCTTGTACCTCTGTGCATACTTTATGAAGCATTATGTCTGGCAGTTGAGTCATGTATCCTTTCTACTGCTATCCTTCTCTAATAATTGGGAATATGATCCCCCTATGTATACAGTAAATTGGGACTGTAGCAAACATATGTTTATGTAATTGGTGAAGACTTTTTTTTTTGTTTCATTTCCTTTTGATCGAGATTCAACTACTTTTTTTGATACTTTTCATTACTGTGTACTGTGTCCATACGTTAAAGGTTCTCTGACATTAGAAGGTCATGGTTGAGAATTGTAACAGACGTTATTATTTTCTGTATTCATGGCATTTCACTGCTGAATAAAATAAAGGACCAAAACTTGGAATTTGAAAAGCAACTGTCTACCTCCAGCATCAGAGAGTATATTTTTTTTACCCTCCTCTGTTACACATATATCTTTTATTCTACAAAGGCACAGCCATGAAAATCTAGCTGGCATTACACTTTTAACGTTTCAGGAGCTGCTACTTCAGAGATGTGAAGGAAGGGGTTGGAAAAAACAATTAAAGTTTAATGTATATGTTACAAGGCTTTGTTCCAGCTTGCAGCACCTAGAGTCTTGTTTAGAAGAGCGGGACAAGGCACCATATTGCCCACCCCTCTGGACCTGTAATGGGTTTAGCCTTTGTATGATTCAAGCCCAATGCTTTCATGTACCACAAGCGTGTCCCAGTATACACGGAAGTACTGCTGTGTTTTGAAAGGCTTTTGTAAAAAGTGACTTACCCAGCTAGGATTCGTTTCTGGGCTACACACTCCAAAAGTGGTTTTGGCACAAACCGCATTATTAAGTCTGTTGTCATGCTCATGTAAAAAATATCTGCCTTATTACCATCAAGGTTCTGCACCATGTAGAGAAAACAATGATGTGAAATTTCGTCAGACGTCTTCTATTTTCCATCCATCTTCAAGACAGCAGTTTCCTCCTGACACTTCAAAAGAAAGAAAGAAAAACATGCCTTTTAGCCTTTTCGATTGATGGATGTTGACTGGTAAAACGCTATGACAGGCCGTGTGGCTAAATCAACTCCAGCAGGCCTACCACACCTTGTCGGTCATGGAGCAGCCACACACTGACACCCTCATTGAGATTCAAACTGAATCTACCATGACCAATAGGTTGCCCATTAGCTCGTCTGTATGCCGAGAGCCTTCTACACGTTCCAAAGGGTGCTCAGGGACATCGTGGGACCCTTTGAATCATGTCCGCTGGTCATTTAGTCGTAACGCTGATGCATGTTCTTTTTTCTTACCATATGATGTCCCATGAGAGGTCAGAAAACAACAGCATTTTTCATAAAGGCGCACAGACACTCTTCTCTTTCTCTTCCCCCCCAATGACAGTCCCAGGCATCAGCCATGGCAGGCTCCTGTTATCTCCTCAGCAATGGCGTTCCAGAGCATTAGCTAGCTCGCGAGGCACTCGTCTTCCGAGCTATTTATGCACTTGGAAGTGTTTGTGAATTCAAGTGAGGGATCGCATACGGAGTGCAACAAGGGCCGCTGTGTACTACACAACATCAGAGGGAGCTCCGACATTAAAGTGTGAGAGCGCCTGCTATAGACCCTTCTTTCAAAGGCCATGAAATAATAATGGGTTGTGGTTAGAGAGGTATCCGTGAGTCACACTGGCTGCTTTTCATAAAGTGGAGTTATTTACAGTACGATGAATAAAAGAAAGGGTAGCTGGTGGTGCAAGCCTTTTCCACATGAATGGTGGAGGGAAAGAAGTCCCTCTAATATACAGTGGCAGTGTAGTACACTACACGAGAGGCTGGGAAACAAAATGCATTGAAACTGGAGGGTTTTTTGTGTTTGTGTTTGTTTTGTTACAGTCAGTGTTTTGGAAGCTGTAAAGCTTTATACTTTAACATTTTGGGGGAAATTTGCCTGTTCACGTATTGGTGAGATGAGAGACTCCAGTCCCTGTGAGGTAAATATGAAACTAAAGCTAGGAGTCTTACTTTAGCATAAAGTCAGAGGAACATAGATAAACTGACTTAGTCCAAATTTAGATAACAACCAATCTAACAGCACCCCTTAAGCTCAGGTATAAACATTATATCTCTACTATCACTGTATTTTAGAATATCTTATTAAAATAACATGTTTTACAGGGTGCACTCTGACTCTAGGTTTTGTACCAATGAGACAAACAAGATTAAAATGCTGATACATGAGGTTTAAAGCTGTCAGTGGGAAGCAATGGTTCCCTTTGGATAGTTCCCTTCAGTCATTATGCTAAGCTAAGCTACCCTAAGCATACTAAGATGAAAGCGGCTCATTTATTTGCTTTCCTGCTAAAAGTTGGACACATGTGAACCAGAACAACCCCAGTAGCCACTTAGCTTAGCCTAGCACCAAATGCTGTTAACTTTACTCACAGGTTAAAAATAAATAAATAAATAAAATAAAATATGTTCACAGGGAGCTTTGGAGGTGTTTTCTAGGTGTATTGTTACTTTTTGACAGGGTCAGGCTAGCTGTTTCCCTCTATTTCCAGTGTTTATGCTAAGCTAAGCTAACTGGCCACTGCTTGTAACTTCATATTTACAGCCATGAAAGTGGTATCAAACTTCTTACAAACTCTTAGAATAGCTGGCATGAACTTATTTCAGGCAGACTATTCCTCTAACCTGTTTTTTATGGATTAGATCTCAGTAGGCCTGTATGTCAGGGCAATGGTTAGAGGTCTAATGGCTTACATTCTGCTCTTCTGAATTAGACAGTGCATCCCGGCATCGTTCATTTCATCTCCAACACTGACCAATTAGGTCAATTTATGAACCGTCCCCTTGTGGGATGTGGTGGTAAATATCTCACAGTCTTACAGTTTATTGATTAAGATTGCAGACTCTCTCTCTCTCTCTCTCTCTCTCTCTCTCTCTCTCTTTCTCTCTCCACCTCTTCTGACCTGACGATGCGTGTCGGCTCCCTAGAAGACCCTCGCCCCCAGGCTGCAAAATTGCCTGCTAAATAGTCCGAGGCAATGGCAACGCTAATTGAGATCATCATTATTATAATTGCGAGCCCTGAAAAGCGCGTCTTAAATAATTTGCATTGCTCTCAAGTTGATATTGGACGCGGAGCAAAAATAATTGCATAGCTCGGAGGCATGATGCTCGGTTCGGTGGTGGGCGAGGGGACTCTTGTGCCCGCTTCCCGCCCCACCCAGCGCCTGTAACTGCCCAGCCGGCGCAGAGTTGGGTGCCACAAGGCGCTGTGCTCCATGTCAGATGCCATCAGAGGAGTCACATGTTTGTCTCATCAGCCGTGCTGGAGTTTCTTGTACACTACTTGGTTTCGGTAAGTCATGTTTTTGCCCTGTTTGATGTTAAAACCATCCTCACAGTCAGCACATTTCCACTCAAATCCAAAGACAAAGACTCTACTTTCAAATAAGTCCAAAAATTCCCATGAGGTCAGACTGTTTTGATGCTCGCTCCAGTCCTGTGTTTTCAGCTGGTCACTTTGTTTTAGTGAAAAACCTGAATCTAAACTCACCTGCCCCACCGCCACACGTCTGACTTTCCACTCTGTCGAAGGAGGTGCTGAGATAGACAAAAAAAACCCCTGTGACCTCGATACATAAAACTTCACTCATCATTACATCAGAGAGACCTGACGTAAAGGTACTTTTCACTTTGTGTGGATGTGATGTGCAGGCACCGATGTAATGTATGCAAGAGAAATGCCTATTTCTCCAACTGAAACAAGGGATTAACCCAACAAAATGGTGAGAAACTGCTGATATTCATGAATTCTTGCCTGTGGCATTATCTACCACGTACACACATACACACACATATCCTATCAGGTTCTCTCTCCCCCCTGTCTCACACACACACACACACTCACCCACACAAGTATGAAGAGACTTGACAATAGCCCTAATGAATATGATATGGTAACATGATATATCTTATTATTTGTTTTCTCTATGCCTTAACAAAAACAATAACAACGCTTCTAGGCTGCTTCTGCCCATGAAAATGAGCACATCAAGCAAGAATGAAGGGGTAGAATCAGATTAACTAAATCCTCTTAGAAACAACACTCCCCTCAAACACACTCTTTGCCTTTATCGCCTGCGTTCCCCCTCTTTTTTACACATTATATCTCTCTCTCATATTGCTTTCTTCCTTTACATGTTAGTTGATAAATCAAGCTGTTTGAGGTGGATAGCGTGCAGGTGGCTGGAGAGGTTATGCTGGAAAAAAAAATTCCAACTATCATCTTTAATCCATGGTAATCACCTCTGGCCTTAATCACCAATTCATAATGGAATTTATAATGGAATGATTTCAATTACCTACCACCACGGGCACCACTGAGTTCTGCAATTAAATTAGGACAATGCAATTGTATGTCTTTGTTTCAGATCTCAATATGTTTGTGTTTGATGACTGTGATACCCTTTTTGTTTATGGAACTTCTGAGGGAGAAGTTTGGTCTTGACTTCATGGAAAAGAAAGACTTTTTTTTTTAAAAAAGGGAAAACCTTGGGAGTTGATCATGTGGGGGTTGTGGGGGGTGGTAAAGAAAAAAAGAAATATCTAGCATTAGTGAGGAATGGTGGGTTAAATCACTTACTGAAGATTTTTAATGACATTTCAGTGTTCCTCGTATAATTACTCTTCATCCGAGATGGGCCGTAATGCTGTTGGACAGTCGCGGTTCAGGCTCGCTAGCTCGCTTCATTAGCGTGTCATTCCTATTTCACATCAGAGGCTTTAATTGTAATGCTGAATATGCACAGCTCTCCACAGAAGCCTAATCAAAGTGGATCCACTTGTATTATTAATATCAGAAATCAGCCCGCTTGCTATTTTTTTATAAATAAAAGAATACAGACGCATAAATCAGCTGTCATTTATTAGCATGGCCCTGGCATATCCGCCAGACATGCAAGAAGAGCAACCCCACCCCATCTCCGTTCCTCCCCGCATCACTCATCAAGATTTAAAAAGAATAAAAAGACAGAGAGGAGAAAAGAAAAAAAACTGCATTAAATATACATACTAATTCTGCCATGAAGTAATCAGATTACAAAGCAGGTGACACTGGGCAATAACGAGGGGATGGAGAGGTTCACAGGGAGAAAAGACAGAAGGATGGCTGGATAAATACAAAGAAAATGGGGGAAAAGGTGGAGAGAGAGAAGAAAAGATAGGGGGATTAAGGATTTACATTCAAAAGCAAATACCACAAGAGAAAGAGACTACAGTGCAGAAGAAACAGTGTCTTTAAAGAGAGCTGGAGGAAGACTGAGAAGACTGAGCGTGGCCCTGTGCAGGTTGTGCTGACCAACTATAAAAACCAGCTGTGTTTTGAATCCTGTGGCAGTGAGAGTCAAAGTGCTGCGAACCGCTAATCCACATCAGTGGAGGGCTTTGGTGCTGATGCAGATGGTACACGGAGTACTGCAACCGAATACCTGCTGTCTCTGAAAAGAGATACTGAAGCTTGAGAAAATTAACCTTCACTTTGGGGAGGCAAAAGGGGTTTTCTTTTGATGTGGAGGGATTTTTCAAATTGGATTTAGAGCAGGAAGAATGCAGTGTTGTGTAACGTGTTGGCAGCTTATTTGTTTTTAAGCATTAAATGAGTCAGGTGGTGAAGATTATCAAGGCAAGAAGGAGACTTTGTTATCTCTGTTCTTCACCTTGGAAGAGAGAGCAAGTTGAAGAAGTATTCAGATTCTTTACTAAAGTAAATGAACAGTAAATTATGAAGTAACATAACCTAAAAAGTACCTAAAAAGTTCCTAAGTACAGTTCTGGACTGAAGAGCCACTGAAAGAGAGATGCACAGCCTTTCATGTAGCTGAGCTGTCATTGTACACCAGTGCCAGGTCACTTCATATAGGGTTAATATATATTGACAGGCAGGGAATTATGTCACATAATGTAGATGCAATGTCATAAAGACAAAACAATCCTGAACAAGTTAGTGATCACGAACCATTCGTCCTGATATAACATATTGAAAATAGACATTCTGTTTCAAGTCCTCTGTTTACATCGTGCTATAAAACACTTCTGCCAGTGTAAGTCAGAAGCGGACAACAGAAGTAAGTGCGGCGAGACAACATTGTCACATTTAATGTCAGAATACAAGAAAAGTTGTGACAGCTTCAGGTGGATGAGACAGACATGAATAATTAATTAGACATTAATGGGGAGACAGACATTAATTAGGCATTAATGTGGAGACTCTTTGTGCAGAGTCTCTCCTCACCTTCTCCCAGTCACATTTCTCCACTACGTGCCTATCTTTGGCTCGGCCCTCCGTCTCCCCCTCCACCCACTGCTGTCTGTTCTCCCTCATCTGTGCATGCAGGGATAGATGTGAACAAACTATTTAGACCGCAGGTTGAGATTTAACATTTTTTGCTCCAGTAAAACTGGTCGCTGTTCTGTTATGTTTCTTTATTTCCTGATTTCAATCTGTTTTATGGAGTTAGCTGTGTGCTGAAGCAACGAGGTGGGAGGGAGAAAATAGGGTCTCGCTGTACAGGGCGACATGCAAACAGGCCGCTGTATAGTTGCCAAACATCAATTCAGTGTCAACATGTAAGAGGGGAATTCGTCACCGCTCTGAGAGGAGGTTTGTGTCTGTGTAAACTGCACATTCACCGCCTCATGAAAAGCCTTTATAAACAGAGGTTGAGAGAAACAGAAAGGAAAGAAAGGTACTGTAAGGAGAAAGTAAATTACTTTCCAGTGTACTGTACATGCTATAATCCTGCGAGGAGGCAGGCGGGGAAATGATAGTGGCAGTGGGGGGCAGTGTTCAAGTACAGGTCAGCTCCATTACCTGGGTCCAGCATGTCTCTCTCACATCCTGAACATACATATATAACCCCGGCTTGATGATATTCTCTCCCAATCTCGCTAGTTTCCATTCCAAACCTCTTTGATCTGTGATTTGCATTTTAGCGCCCACGGGGTGAAAATTATTTGGATGAGATTTTTTTTTTTTCACTGCCTTCTTTTCTGCATCTTCTCACTCACCCATTCACCGTACCTGGGGCTTGTAAACTCATCCCTCCCTCCCCTCCTCTGCCCTCCCATCCCTGACTCCCTCTTTCCCTAGCTCCCTTCCATCCTTCTTTCCCCGCTGCTGCGCCGCTCAGGATCTCCTTTTAATATCAGCTATGCCCCCAGAACGAACAAACAAATTAGCTGACGGGAGGAGTTGGTTTCAATCTTGCTTCCTCACCTGTGTCTGTGTTCCTTGGGGTGAGAAGCTGGCCCTGAACAAGCCTCCCAAACAGTAAGAGCACGGCTGGAGACAAATGAATTATGAAGTAGAACTTGGCAGGAGTGGAAAGTTCAATTAGTTCTGTTTTTGAGTACAATTTTGAAATACTTTAAATATATTTTCTGTCTTCATTCTATGCAACGATTGCTATGCTATATATCAAAGTCAAATATTTTACTTCATTCTTAAAGGAGCAGTTTGACATTTTCTAAAATTGACTTTCTTGCAGCACATTTTCTTCCCTTTGGATGGGGGACACTACCTGTTTCCCCCGTCTACAGTCTTCATCCTACACTAAGGGGCTGCTGGTTGTAGTTTCATATTAACCATATAAACATTATTGCGCTTAGCTGCCACTACAGTGTTCTCAGTAGTGTTCCCCCTCTTTCTTGTCTTTATGATAAGCTAAGATAACCTGGCTGCTGGCTATAATGTTTTATTTAGTTTAACTATTTCATTAGATTATGTTTTGTGATTCTATATCTAGCTGAGGCTCTTTGTCTCATGCTTTTGATGTCAGTTTGGTTACTTCCTGTTTTATTTTGTAAGAGTATTTCTCCATGTGCCGTTGATTACTTACTTCCTGCCTTTTTCCCCCCACCTGTGTTCATCAGTTTCACCTGTCTCTTGTTGGCCTTCCCTCCCTGGTATATGCATGTGTCATCGCTTTTGTCCTTTTGCCAGTTGCTCTTTGTACATTGCTCTTAGCATCTCAGCTGTTTTCCAGTGTTTCCTCTGGTTTTTTTGTGTTCTGAATATTGTGGTTTCTTTGCCTGCCACCTCTGCAGATTTGTTTGCCTCGTTTGGACTGCTTTCCTGGTTTTATCCCTGCCTCACCATCCACCTGTAAGCCATTGACTTTGTCTCCTTGTAACCTTTGCTCAGCATCTAGTGTCTGTGTTTGGGTCCTCACCCTTGATGTTCCTTGTTTGACATTTTTAGATGTTGATGAGTTTTGAACTGTTCCACCAAGTGAAATTTATTCCCTGAACTTCTCCAATTACATTTAAATAACTGTTCAAGGTCCAGAGAGAAAAGAAAAGAAAAGTTAAGGTATTTTAGACCTAAGGTTGAGACTAAAGGTTATACAAAAGTCCAAGATTTATCTTGTGACTGTAGGAGTCCTGACCCTCTGTGAGGACCCACTGATCTGAATGTATATTTCTGTATTAGCAATCTAATAGCATTATATATAATATATAATGCATAAATCACAGAAGCCATTGCACAGCAGCTGTTGGTACTTTAACTTAAGTTAAAGGATCTTAATACTTCTTCCAGTGTAGACACGCCGATAAGCCAAAAGACAGACGAGCAGAGTGGCTTTGTTTCTGTCCAAAACTGAACTCTGCCCCATCCCCATCCCACTGTACCATCCTGCAGCTCAAATGTAAAGCCGCAGCAGTATCGTCTCACGTCTGTGGACGAGCGGCTTCATCGCCCCCTAGACCAGACGCGCCGTCACAGCAAGTCTGCTTTTTAGCTCGCCGCCCATTTGATGTTTTTAAACAATTTATATTTGTTATCATATCAAAGAGGAGGCGTGCGGCTATCAAACGCGCGAGGTACACACTCTCAGCCGAGGGGCCTTCTCACCCAGCGACGTTGCATTCCTTATTCTATTTTATCTCTCTTGGTTTTTGACTAATGTCAGTAACAGCTACCGGTAATAAAATGCTTGTTAGAGTTTCTGCCGTTGCCTCGGAGCGTCGGCTTTGATACATTGTCAGGCCATTTGCCAGTGTTTCCTGATTACCTTGCCACCGACTGCATGTTTATTGATTGGGAGTTAATAAAGCGAGGGCCTCCACTTATTTCACCCGCGCTTCCTTTGCAAAAGGTGAGGCTTCCTTTGATGTGGAAGCGATACTTTGTCAGGCAACATAAACGCATTTGTTGTAGTGTCAGCTTCGCTCCTAGCCCCCTTTTTTATGCGTTGTGCGTGCTGTGCAGTGCGGAGGCGAGTTGTGGTTTTCACTTTGACTCTTATTGTCATTGTTGGGAATAAATTGAAGGTGTAAGAAAAAACAAATGGTGCCAATTACTTACATTACCTGCAGGCAGTCTGGGTGACTCTCTCTTGCTGTCTGTACTGCTGACATCTGATTCTGCCGTATATCTTTGCATCTGTCTGTCTTATTGTGTTAGTGCTTTTATGTCTTTATGTGTACGATTGTCACCGTGTGCCTGTCATCTCTGGACCTGTTTATCTGCTGGCTTCTGGATCTTTGTCTCCTCCTCCCCCTCCCTCGTTCCACACTGTCTGTCCTCTTGACGGCCAATATGGTGATTCCATCCGGTACCAGCTGATTGTCTTTTGTCTCCGTCCCCGCTAGCTTCTCTCACTGCTGTTTATCCTGGCCCTTCCCCAGACACAGGCCGCCTTGTATGATTTTCTGTCTCTTCCTCTGGCTGTCTTGTATCTCGCCCCCTCCCACCTTCCCTCCAAACTCCACTGAGCCAGCAGTCGTGTCAAATCAAAATAACATCTTTAAAAATTCAGTCAACATTACCCCTACAAACAGCGAGGGTCTCCTTGTTGGCTATTCATGTATTCAGGTGTACATTGTATCATGGTGGAGATGCAGTCGCAGCGCAGGGGAGCCCAACATGGCAATTCCATCAAAATTTGATGTATTCATTCATAGTCACTAGTAAACTCTGTTTGTTTGCAGATAACCGGGATGTTTACCAGGGGCCGGGCAGACAGGGAAGCAGACAGGCACATGCAGATCGGTTTCTTATCGGACAAGTGTTGGCCCTGCACCTGCTGGCCATGTAACCCCTGCTAGGTCCCAAGTGGAACATGAGCTGGTGGAATACGACAATGTTTCCACAATCTTTCCGACGCTTTCTTACAACCCCTCTCCTTTTCTGTCTGTTCTGATGTGTGCTTGTATTTGTGTGTGTGTGTGTGTAGCACAGCACTGCAGCAAACACCATATGTGCTCTGCCTGAGAATACCCCCCCATCCTCCCTCCCCCTTCGTTCCTTCTATCTCCTTCACTTTCGTCTCTCAGTTCTCACCGTATTTACATCCTTGTTTAGTGTCACATTCTTGGGGTCAAACCAAAGTGCTGTAGCCTCAGGCTGGCTCCCAGGCTTGTGTATCATTGTGTTTGCTGATCACTTTCACCGCCTATCATAGCCCAGTCCTCTCCCTGCCTTATTTATTTTTTTATTTGTTATGATAAAATACCCAGTAGTGCTGTACTGGCGGCTTGATCTGGAATAATATGTAAATGGAGAGCACTAAGGGTACCCTTCATCCCATCCACCCACCCCCATTTCCCTACACCCCCACCCTTGTCTCTGCCTCCTCTTCCTCCTCTGCCTCTTTCACTTCCTGGAGTTTCTCCCCCCCGTGAAGCTCTCCCTGAATTTCAACGCTCTCTTCCTTGGAACCGTCCCAAAATCTCATCGCGTCAAAATGCATTACGAACATCAAAACATTTCTGTTTACAACATCGCAGTCGTGTCAATTAAATCTGATAAATTATTCAAACATTTATCTTCCCCCACCATGCCTGGGGAATTTTTAATCAAGCCTCCTATTTGCTTTAAATTAGCACTGTCAAGTGTGCATTTGTGTAAAATCCCTGGTATCATTAAAGATTTATCAATTGGAAATCTGTTTGGGTTGATTTTACTGTTAATTGGCTAGGAGGCGTGCTGTAGCTTTACACTCATCTGCAACAAGTGCCTGGGCTCAGGTTGGAGCTGCAGAGACATATCGGCATCAAGTTACTGGTTAGATCTGCCGCAAAGCTTTTACATGCTGCAGCAGGTCAGCTGCAAGGTCATCAACGGTTTGGCCAAGATTTATCCATTTAGGTTTTTACTTGGCAAACAACATTTTAATACTCAATCTTCCTTCTACTAATCTTATGTTGCTGTGGTTACAGTTCATTCATTTTCCTTTACTGTTGTTTCTTCTCATCTCTATGTCGTGCACTCCTAACCTTCCTGTCCTTTCGCACCCTGCTGCGTGCCAGCTAACCACAGTACATAAACACTTCCCAGTTGTCTACGTTGTCTCAGCTTTCCAGCAGTTTTTCTGTTTGCCTGCCTTCATGTATGACCTCATACCTGCCTTCTTTAGCCTCCGTCACTGACTGTCTGGCTACTTCTCCAACAACAACTGTACCAAGGGAAGACTGTTGTTCCTCCTCCCTCCTATCAGTCTGCATTTGAGCTCTTGTTCATGTCGCCGGTCTTCTGGTCTGTTACAGGCAATGTGGAGTTTATTACCTACCCTTGTTGATAAAATCGTCCAGAGCCTATAAATCACTGGATGATGGAGAAACCTGACTTTAAAGGAGCACCTTGGTATGATAATTGGGAATATTAAATTCATCACAAACGTTTCCCAAATTTAGCAAACTACCTGGAATGTTTCATTAAGGGGACAGAGAGTTGCAAAGTTTTCACAGTATGTTTTTGGCATTTAAATCAAACAAACTTGAACTCAGTGCTCAACATAAGCCAAGAATCTAAGCAAAGAAAGGCCGTGGTTTATGTTTCCTCAGCTCTCCTGCACAGGCATCCTTGCCAAGTGTCTTACTTGTTTGTCTCTCTGAATGTATAAGCTGTCGTTTTAATTAGTGCTGCTGTCTACACTGGGTCTGTGCAAGCTCCAGACTCAGCTACATCTTAAGCACCACTTAGACCTGCTGTATATTGTTATGCTTGATGTCTATTCAATATCCATTTTTTTTAAACATGCATGTGTAAACACAGGGTGGCAGCCCAATTGTAGAAGATCTGAGGCCCTGTTTCCTCCAACATCCTATGCTAAAAACATTTTCAGTATTCTATCTTATTATCTGACATTATTGTACTTTTTTCATGTAAAATCTAAAAATAAGGTCCACTCTTGCACAAAATGTGTAAGCAAACTGCTTAAAATGTTGTCAGATTTAAACATATACCAATATGTTTCAACTTTTTATTACTTTGTGATATATATATATATAAGTTTTAGTTCAAAGCAGATAACATGTTCTAGGTAAACCCAAATTTGGATTTTATTTCATGTATATGACCTATAAAATTCAACTTATAGTTTTTTTAATGTGCTGTACATGACACTTTTGAGCAAGAGTTGAGCCAACTTGAGCTATGAACAAAACCTAAGCCAAATCAGCCATAGCAGCCCAATCCAAGTAACATTTAAGAATAAATCAGCTGGTATAATGGCACGGTAAGCCAGGCCAGATGGCAACCACATGTCTGTCTAAGGCCTCTTGGAGGTTAGACTGAGGTCAAAGAGCAGATCTGTGACACGCAACCCCCGCGTCTTCCCTCCCTTCCTCCTTCCCTCTCTACCTCCCTCTCTCCCTCTATCGCTGCATTTCTTTCACTTCTATGTTTTTTCATGTCATTCACTCAATTTTTCTCTCCCTCTCTCTTGCTTCTCCTCTTTTCACATTAAAGTTAAATATCCCTCAGCAACAGATTAGAGGAAATGTTGGCACAGCAAGTGTGTTACATTCCATTGTCCTCTTTACGTTTGAGTTTCCGTGCAGTTTTTCCACTGTTTTTGGGCATGTTTGAAGCACTTTTGAAGCCATATCAGAGATGACATGTTTTGTGCATATTTTCAAACACTTTCCTTTTGTAATGCAAATGGCTGTGACTCTGTCAATAAGTAGAAAGGCAGACGCATACTGAATGGATCGCCTGAAACTTTAGTGGTGCAGAGTTTTGACTGCTGTGAAGGATTGTAATGTTAACTGCTTGTGATGGGGGGTTGTTTTAGGGCTTCACTGATTCGACTCAACCACACTCACACATGATTTACAAATAGGCACACACACACACACGCACACACATCTTGTTGGTTCTCACGTTTGTGCTTCAGCGCTCTCCATCACATCTCAACCCCCAACACACACTGTGCTTCCAGGCCTCCCCACAGCCCAAAGAACCTGCAGCACATCTGTCTCAACTGCATCTCCTCCTCCTCCTCCTCCTCCTCCTCCTCCTGCCTCCCATGCTCCGGCTCTGCTCTGCTCTTCTAACCGCGGCCAGGTGTTTGCCCACAGCCACACAGCTCTTCATCTCCAGGCCGCCAGACCGACGCTGATGTAATTGCTCTCTCCGCTGATCCATGAAAACAGAGAGAAAGGCGAGGGAGAAAAAAAGTAGCAAAAGACAGAGAGAGACAGTCTGTGTTGTAAAGTCGGAACGAAGCCTGGGAATATGTGACAGGGAGGTGTGGGTGGTGAGGAAGGATGTGTGTGTGTGTGTGTGACTATTTTATAGAGGGTGGAGTGTGAGGCTCTGTGTGTGTGTTTATGAGAAGGTCAGGGATAAGTTGGGTGAAATGTTGTAATGATTTTTGTTTGCGTGCGTGTGCGTGCATGTTTCCAGGTGCATATGGAGCCGTCTGCACGCATGACCTCTCCCAAGAGAGACAAAGCAGCTCCAACATGGGACTGCGGCGTGCTTTTAGTGGTTGTGTTGTGAGGGCAATTTCAATTAATGTATTCATGATATTTATATATTTAAATATATTTATAAGGGGTTAAACCCATAGGGGGAGGTGGCTTTCCATTTTCCTAATGATATGCAAATGGAGTGTAATGTTTTGTTCTCTCTCAAACCCATTCCATAGAGTTCTGTGGTGAGATGGGAATTATACTACAGCCAACACATGCATCCCAAAGAATGGCTGACCTGTAACTGACTGCTGAGATTAGCAAAAAAGTTTAAGTTTAATCATTTGAAATTATAAGTTTGCATTTTTCATTTGCATTTCAGTCAAATTATTGGACACTCTCAGCCAGTAACACTATACAAAACCTTTACAAAAAGCAAGAGTTTTAATCATTAAAGCTTCTTTGGAATAGTCATATATGTGACACTCACTGTGATGCACTTCATCAAATAGATCATTTATGAATAGTAATATTCAGTATAACTATTTTTAAATTCCAATCTGTTATTCAATATTGCCCACCGGTATGATAATATTGTTGCAACCACTTCAGCGCATCATTTAAATCGTCCAATTTTCTGCTCAGCAAAGAAACTAATTCATCAAGTATATCCTATTTGTTCCATCACGGAATAAACAACAACATTAATTTAATAGTCAAAGCAACACTTAGCAGAGATCCCCTGGAGTTCTGAATAAAGTGTGAAGTTAAATTAATTTTTCCTCCCCATGTGACTAACCTGCAGCACGGTGATGAGACGATATTGTATCAAATTAGTGAATCAGAGGGAAAAAGCCTCCCATGGTTAAAGATCTAATTATTGGTAACACAATAAACAGCTTGATTGTTTTAATGTCTGCCATTGTATCCTTTCTGCCACACAACATGTGCGCTTTACTGGTGTCTAAAAGCGTGTTTCACTGCACACAGTACTATGTTTTTCATAGGTAAGGAAATTCACTTACTGGCACCTGCAGGAGAAAATGTCCAGCACAGTATTTGTTTTACATTTTTTAGATAATAGGTGAGATTTAGATTAATTTGTGAACTTCGTTCGTGACTCCAGCTTTTAGTGAAGCTAACCAGCTCTTAGCTAGAGCTTTCTAGGCCTATTTAACATAAAAACTGTCAAATCACAAAATTACTTGTTTCTGTGTTCCTGAATGCAGCACGGCCTGGTAACAAGCATGCAACAGCTGCTAGCCATAACTGTTATGTGTCAGTATACTCAGTTACTATTTGCATTCATCACAGTGACCACAGTTACAGACCATTACTTGACCACATGCCTGTGCAAGTAAGATACCCTGCCTGTGCACATTTGCACATTGTTACCATGAACCTGAACGTCTCCAGAGATGAAACATCAAAATCTGTGTCAAATAGAAGGGAGTGCTAGTTGTTTTCTCCAGCTTTCCATGACTACCACCCCAAGGCTGAGACTGTCAACAGTGTGCACTGATTAAGCTTATCATTGCCAGATAAATCTCTATGTATTTAACAGTATCCAGAGTTTTTAAAGTTGGTGTCTGGTGTGACATTCCTACAACTGAGCCCTGGCAGGGATGCCTTTTAGCACCAATCTTTGCAAAGATTGGTTCACCAGAGCTAAAAGGGGTAGCAACCGTGGCAATGGTATAGCTATGGGGAGCATGGCAGAACCTATGGCGCACATAGCGTCAGCATAATGTCAATAATGTTTATGCAATTACTCTGGCTGCCAGAAGGGGGAGACAAAACTCCTGTACTGTAGATTTAACGTTAAAGCTCGAAACCTCTTTGTTGTGGTCAGATTGGTCTCAGGCTAGCATGTAACTTGTGGAATGATCTTATGTGGCAGTTCTGTTGCACATCCCTTATTTTGAATGCATGCTCAGATTCAATATTTGAAGACTGTTCTTCAATTTTATGATTTAAGAGGTGGGAAAAATGTTTCACAGACATGCTTCTATTAATTTAGGTCTATCAGAGAGTTCTAGTGGATGTCACTCTCCACAGATGGCAGATTTCTCATTTGGAAGAAAAACTCTTAATTTCCATAAACGCTGGGCAAAATCTGTGCTGATTCAGCGTAAGAAAACATTTATCTTGCAACAAATTGATTCTTGATATTAATTCATGTGTTCACTCTTGAAGTGTGCCCATGATTTAAGCCTGCCTCTTTTGTATGTCCAACTTAAATTAATTAATGTCATTACTACCATTGTGGTCCAGCTGATTGGTTGGTTCATCATTTACAGTACTCTCTCCTCAAATCTCATCCTCTCCAGCAACGCTGACATTTGGAGAATTCTTGATTAACATAATTAGACAACTTTGATGGGAGATTTACAAAATCCCCCTTTTCTCCCGTCCTGACTTGTTTCCATGCACGTCTCGCAATCTTCACGTTAATGCTGCGAGTCCATGGATTACATGTGACATTTATAAGGGCATATTTAACTGTAAGATGTATAGAAAATATCATTAATGCATAAAGATGAAATGCAGAGGAGTTGCTGTTTATTGTATGTAGTGCACACACTGGTGCACACCTGTTATGACCTTCCTTCACTTTATGTGCCTGGTTTTCTGATTTTTGTGTGAGTGTGTTTATATAAAAACAAACGCTGAAGAGCAAGATGGTGTAAAAAGTGATAGAAAAAAGAGTGAAAGAGACACAGATAGACTGTGGCATGCTGTTATTTCTCTATGAAGGAGACTACGGAGAGCTCCAGCAGTTTATTGATTTTCAGAACTGCTCTGCTCTCATTGTTATCCCAGGGTGCTGAGCACTGTTCATTGGACACACGCAGCACCTCAGGCTGTGATCCCTGTCTGAGAAACCCCAGCTCTCACAACAGGCCCTTTGCACTGCACACAACCCAGCACCCCATTCATACCCATTCATGCCTATGTCTCAATAGCTTCTGCTGAGGAGGTAGCAGGCAACCATAAGGGAATAAGGGCATCGAGGCTCATTCTCTCATCTTTGAAATCTATTGTGTGTGCAGTGGAAGATGGGAAATATACTCCTTTATTCCAGATGAGTAAATTAGACCGATATTCCACTGTGTCATGTCCAGCTGAGGGGGGTGGGGGGGTGGGACGGCATCGGTGGAGGTGAAAGGTTCAGATCAACAAGAGAAACTCATTTATATCCGTTTTTCTAGACTGACTGTGCTTATTCTCGCCACAGCTGTTGAGGAGGTTAAATTAGTTTGGATAAGCGGTCACTCTGACATTTAGGATGTTTACCCTGAGATGCATCAGGACATGCTAACAGGAAAAAACAACCACAGCTGCATCTCACATCCACTCACCTCCCCTTTTACATATCCTGTGACTCACAAAGGGGAAAAAAAAGACAAATCAGAGCATTTTTGTATTGTCCACTACTGTCTGCTTAAACCAGGCCATCTGAGCGCCATTGTGAAGTGATGTCATGGCTGCTGCTCACCTTTAGCTTGGGTTTGTCTTTAATTATTGTCGGGGAGGAACACACAGCCTAGCTCATCAACTGGATAAATATTTGACCGCTGTTCCATAAATTGGCATTGGGGGTTTATTTTAACGACGCATTCTGTCCAAGCCAGACATCATGCACCGAGCGATGCACAGTGAATTGGCTCTCTGCAGGTGACCACAGCTCGTCTCGGCATGAGGTAAATTAAAACTCACATTTCTGTTCAGGAAATGAGAGATTTCGTACACTTCCTGAATTTGTCTTATTTAATTATAACCTATGTCAAAGCCTAATCTAGGAAGCTTAGGCAGGGCATCCAATTAATCAAGAAATAGGTATGTTTGTAGACTGTGGAGGAGCGTGCAGGGAAGTGTGTCCGTGCATGTGTGAGTGTGTGAGAGAGAGAGAGACAGAGAGAGTTAGTGCATGAATATGGGAGCCTACTTGTGCTTTGTTTGTGTATCATTTGTGCACTTGGGTTCATGTGCACGCAGTTGGCAGCGCGTGTCTATGGGTAAAAATTTGATCTGCCTCAACCCGGGGGGCTTCGCTAACAGGACTCATGGGTACGTGCTGGCGCCATGTGAGAAAGCTCAAAGCAGGACACACAGGCTATGAGGCGTCACACCTTAACAAATAAGGATCCCACTGTGATTTTAGCCAGTGTCGCTTTAGCTTGGCTTATGGTTTATGCTAATCGCAAATCTGGGAAGGATCACAGAAATCCAAACAGTCTGACATTTTTGATTATCATTCCACGTTGGACAACAAAGGCAGCAAAGGACGAAGAAGACACAAAACTTTCAGAAGTGAAAACTGAGCAGCTATTAAATCCATCTAGTGAGTCAAACTTAGCTCAGAGTAACATAGTGCATAAAGTAACATCTGAAAAACAAGAGTAATGACAGTTTCATCGACGCATTAGGCTACTCCTCCTAATTCATAGCTGCAGTGATGGGGAGTGTCTCTCTAAGTGTGCGCCTGAAGGTTCAGATCACATAAGCAGCTACAAGCCATCTTTATCACGAACGTGTAACATTGCATCAATTGCCACAATACAGTCTGATACGTCAACGTCTCTGTAAGCTTGAGTGGCATGTATTTAATGCAAAGTATCATGTCGTATCTCACTCCCACAGAGTAAAATGTCATCATGTGAGAGGTGTTTGTTCCATTTGTGTTTTCATGCCGAAGACATAAAGACATGGCTAATAAGAGGCGGACACGGTGCTGGCATGTATTTGAGTACATTAATGTGTGAGTATTTATGTTCCTCATATCAAGTGGTCCCTGCATTTGAGTTTTAAACCAGATTCCACCTTGCTCTGGTTTCCACATATCATCAAAACATCACCATATGGCAGAGGAATGAGCCTGAATGATGGGTCAAACGCAGTTTCTGTCACGGTGGCTTTGGATGATTGTCAATAAATTTAAATTAATCACAGATGGATGTCAACTTTGATCTCCTCTTCTTCCAGGAGCCAGCGGAAGCCATTTTGGATCCTCTCTAAAGCTGTGGCGCAGACGTCTTCTTCTGCACATGTGGATCTCGTATCTCCTGGCCCAAGCTATTGTGATAACCCGTCGAGTGGGCTCTTTTGTTTTCAACGTCAGTATTAATCGTCAATCACCTGCTATTCTCTCTTCTTCTTCTTTTTTTAAATCTGAGGGATACATATTTATGAAGTCTGGCACTTTTGTGTGGACATTTGCAAGTGATTATGTGCACTCTTTTCTCAGTCCAGATGTGCAGCTACAGTATATGAGCAGAAAGTGAGTCATTATTCTACTCCCAGAGTCCTTGTCCCTTGAGGAATAGGGTGTTTATTTGCATTGAAACGCTAATCAATTGCAGTAACGGGCTTCATTCTGATCACAGAGAGAATTTTCTTTAATGAGTCCATCAATTCATGCCCTGTTCATGTCCATTCCCCATCCAGACAGAATGATTCAAACTGCCAAACACAGAGTCTGTCTCCTTTGACAGTTGGACCAATAAAAGGTTGAATGTTTTGATCAGACAGCCTCAAACAATCCTTTACTTGGAAAAAAAAAAGACTTACCATAATGCTATTAATCATTTGAGGGCGTCTGGGTTCAGCTGGTGTCACGGTCAGCTTCAAAAAGCCTTACTTATTAAGTCCTACTCATTCTGCATGGACTTGTGTGTAAAATCTTTGAAGATTTGATCAGGTACAGGTGCCAGTTCTTGCTGCTCAAAGCGACACCTCAACTCTTGCGCCTGGCCATTGAAGTCGACGCAAAGGCCACGCAGGCCAACTTTTGCATTTCTGTTAGAATCGCAGCCTGCTGAGGAATAAGCTCATTAGGGGTAATTACATATGTTCTGTCCTGCAGCCGTTTCTCCTTTTCAGCTCGGTTTCTCAGCGAAAGTTTTACTCTGTAACAAAAAACAAATGTGGGTTCGCAAGAAACTCATAGTTAATGATAAAGGAGTACCAGTAAACTAAACACTTGGACCCCTCAGACTCTTGAACCCGTGCCATTATAGTTGAACATTTTTTGAGAGATAGGCTTGTTCACTTTCTTGCCAGGAGTTTGATTAAATGGTTGAGACCAATCCAAAGTCTGCGCAGTAAATGCTGAGTACCGAATGTAGCTGGACAAGTAGCGTAGCTTGGCATAAAGACTGGAAGCGGGGGTGAAAAGCTCAGTAACTCCTAAAGTCTCTCCTGGTTACCTGGAAACTGCCCCCAGACATAAAATAGTCTGTCTTATAAATTCAAAGTATAACCAAAATTTAAAGTTTATTCTCTTTAAGTTTTGTATGGATTAAATGAATAAGATATAACTTTAGTAATTAGATCTTAGAGGGAAACCTGAGTTAGTTTCTGTGGAGTCATTTAGAATTCATTACCTTTAGCTTTCCCCCAACCATTTTTAATGATTTTCTTAGCTAATGGGATGCTACCTCTAGCTACATACAGTATATCTACTGTGTAAATGTGAGAATGGTATCAATCAACTCCTCTAACTTTCTGCAAGAAAGCAAAAATGTCAAACTTTTGCTTAAAAACAATTTTGCAGCAGCTAAGAGTTACAATGCCTGGATCACTGCGGAGTGGGCGCTTGCAGTGGAAGTGTTTTTTTCTTTTCAGGATGTGTATGTTTGTGCATGTGCCAGGGAAAGCCACAAACAGAGATGCGTGTTTGTTTGGGGCCAGCGGAAGGAGGATTAGGCTTGTCGGCAGCATGTGCACCAACTGAGCTCTGCGCTTCCCTTCGCAGTGCACACTCCAGCAATCAGGCAGGCTGCCAAACAAACAGATGAAGTCAACAGAGAGACGTTTCCTTGTGTCTTCTGAGATGTGACTGCAACAGATGCAACGCTGACACCGACGCTTGACACAGTGTGACAGCCTACTGTGTCTACACAGCCGGCTCCACTTTGGCTTATTTTGAAGGAGGATGGGTGGTGGAGGCTGGGGGGGGTGACACTATGCACATGATCACACACAAGATAATGTTTGTCAGCAGCAACAGCAATGTCACTGTGTAAGAGAGACAAAGACAGACAACGGGGGTTGATTTCACGGTGCAGTCATGTTACATGTACAGTCCTCCGAAGATTACCATGTGTGTGTGTGGGAGGGTGTGGGTGTGTGTGTGTATGTGTGGTGGGGGGGGTCACAGTCAGTTTTTTTGAGGTGCAGGCTTTGATTTGCTCTGTGCATGATTCAATCTCCGAGGTGAACTATGGCCATTACACACTGCAAGGTCAAAATCCCATTACTTAAATGCAATTTTATCCCTGATTTTTTTCGTACAGGTCCCATCTCTCAAATATATCTCCACATTGCCACCCAGATAGGCAAGCTGAAAGCACTGCATGCTGGTTAACAGAGTTCTTGGCTTTGAGCAGCTCTAGGGGATGGAGTGAGGGAGTATCTGTATCCAGGTAATTACAGTCTGAGGGGGCACAGAGGTCCTCTGTGATTACACATCAGCCCTGTAATGGATTCAACACTTATAGACGGCGAACGAGAGAGAGAGAGACGCATTCCTTACCTTCCCATTGCGAAGGCAGGGGGACGGGTGGGTGAGTGCAGGCATGGTGGGGCGGGGTAGGTAGGTATATCTGCAAGATGGATTACGTGGGGTTTGCCGAGTTCAACATTGACACAGATTCATCGTAAATCATTATGCTGGGGACCCGGAGTGATTTCTGCATTAGGAGCAGAAAATGGAGTTCAGCCAGTCAATGAGGGAGGGCATATTTCACATCAATCACCTCCACAGTCTCATGTTACCAGGGCTTAAATCTCACTTATACTGTTACCAATAGGGTTCAATGGCTATGATGGCAATCAGCAAGACACTGCACTAAACAATACCCTACTGACTACATAAAGGACACAGCATGGGGCTGCATTGCCATTTATCTAAAGTGAATTATATATGAATTGAAATTGAGAAAAGTAAAAGATGATGTAGGCACTAAAGAGGTTGTTTAGATTACAGTTCTGGCATATATATATATATATATATATATATATATTTAGCTGTTCAAACTTTTAACTCATGTTGGCTAACTTTACAGCAGGTTTGTTCATAATCTTTATAAAGATAGGGTTGGCCTGAGCCTGAGGTTGTAAGAATCCACCCAACAACACTTCAGGTACTGGAGGTTTCACTTACGCATGGCTCTATCTGGAGTAGAATTAGAGTTTAACACCTGTGTTTTGTTGAAAGTGGCATTATTTTTTTATTGGATGCGGTCAAACCAGCTTCACAGTATGTAGACAAGTAATAAAGTGGCAACCTTTCCTGTTACCACAAACTGGACTTGCCATTTGATGAAAGTGATAAAATAGGTCAATCATAAAGCATATTTATAAAACCAAATTGTTCATTTTGTATGTTGTAAATGGGTTATGCAAAAATGAATATGGGTTCTGACATTTACCACAGATATGCACAGTATGTTATCCTCCAAAGTAAACTTATGTTTGGGGCCAATTAGACTCCAGAGAGATTTAACCCTCCACCACATGCCTACCTTAAACTTCCTACAAACTCTTCTACACTTCGAATCTCAGAAAGTCTGATAAACTTACTGTGTTTGGGATTCGGAAGGAGTCGTGCTCCTTAAAAGACACTGTCAACACAATCACAGGAGCATATGAAAAACTATTGAATTTAACTATGTTTTACAGCTGGATATCAGAAGTAATGTGACAGTCTATATAGAGTGCTTGTGAAACATGTCATCAGCTTGGCTCATGATGGCTATAAGCCCCTCTGATAAATATAGGAAAAGACATTAAGCATGAGGCTGATAAAGCAATGTGGCATATGTTTTTTGAGCTGTTAAATGCAACCACAGGTCTCCAGGGTTCCAACATTAGGATTAATAAATCATACAACTTTTGAAAGTATCATTTAGGCAATAAAAATCTTTTAAAACATTATGTTTAACTGAAGGACATTTTGAACCACTACCGAAGGGTTTATGTGATGTCACTTACCTACATGTCAGAAATGTTCAAACAATATTTTAAGCAACTGGATAAAAACAAATCCAATTTATTAAGAGCATTAATATTAATAAAAATGTATGTTTACGTTGTAAATATCAACACACAAACAACACACCAAACACACAAGAAAATAAATGAATAAATCAATAAATAAAGCTCAACACACGATCAAACATGCTTTCAAGTACACCTTGTGGCCTTCCCCGGCGAGTAGTCTCACTTTTATCATGTGACCGAGATTTCCTACTTGGGTCACGTGATAAAATTAAACCATCTCCTTGGTTACGGTGCAACCACATGCTGAGGAAACATGTTGAAACTTGTGACTGAGTAATTTTATTTAATGTTTTAGTCCCAAAGTGGACTTCACTGAACATTTTGTCGACAAGTCAGTTTACGTTTAAGAAATTTCTTATTTTTTAAAACATATTTTTTATGTCGAATATACAATTCAAGGAAAGCTCCAATAGATTTAATCATGTTTTTTTTTCGTTTCTACAAACTTTATTGTATGGGACACATGTTCAGGGAGGGCTTTGCTCACTTCTCTGCCGCCAAGGGAGGCAAAGGCAGAGAAGAGTGACTTGACTGGCTGTACTACAGGAATCCGGATATGATGAAAATGTTTTAGACGCAACTGTCCGCAGCGAACTGCCGCCACTGAACGACGAAGGCGTCGCGAGGAGCATTATTGATATTTTTGTGTGCGTCAAAAACATCTGGACGAGGTAGGACTGGGACACACTGGCAAGTAAAAGTTACCGGAAAACTTTTTGGACGACTCTTTCTCCCGGTGTCTTTTTGTTTTCTTCTTTTCTTCCCACCGTCTCGGGGACAGAGTTGGAGGAAGGAAGGATGGGAATAAGTCAGATTTGAAGAGAGGGAGTTGTCATGTTTGGAAGGTAAGTTATGCTCCATAAACAACATGTCCGCCTTGGCTTTAAACAGAACTTCTCGGCAAGCGTCTGTCGCTGTTTAATACAGAAAAGGGAGGACAAGTGTGCTGCATGTGGAGTCTTTCAGGAAGTTTTATGTAAAAAAAGAACGAGCGAGGGGAAATTTCCACTAAGTTTCACTGCGGCTCGACGTCACTTTGTCGGCGTGTGAATAAGCAGACGACTTTTCTCAAGTTGAGTAATGACCCACACGGCTTTGCTTTGTGTCTTTCAGCGCGTGCTGATGTTGGGACATTGTCCTTTTTTTTCACAGCGCTGAGGGCTGAGGAAAGGGAGGAACTTCTTCTGCTGTGTCCCCATAAAAAGACGACTGTCTCATGTCCAAGGAGACCGTCTTTCCTCCGGATGGGCCGACAGGGCCAGGGAAGGGCCCTCAGCAAGACACAAGTCCCCTACTGTCAGCCTCACAAGGTAAGGGCACACAGGAATAGCGTGGGAGATAAAAGTTAAATTTAGGTTGACCTAAGTGGAGTCTTGGGCATGAGAAGGTCCCTAGGGGTACTTCAGTAAGATGCCATTAAAATAATATTCCATTGGGTGGCAGGACAGTGAGAAGATCATCTCCCCAAGTGTGACTATGCCCCACTGTTTCACACCTAACAACACAATTCTGCAGATTCCACCAAAAGTGTCCTCTGAAGCGCTCTGTGACATGCAAACATTTAGGATTCCTTGCTGCTCAATGCACGGCCTGTGAACATGAGAATTTGTGATGTGTGGATGAGAACGTCTTTTTTCACCACGCTGCCAGTGTGCCAGCAATGAAACCGAGCTATAAAGTGATATATTTTGTCAAGAGCTCGTGCTGCTCCTGTGGTCAAACACGGGAGAAAACAAGGGAAACGCCATATATAGCGAATTTTGTCAGTGAATGCATATCAGCCTTTATTGGTCTGCCTGGAACAATATCAGCCTTGTCATTTTAAATTATATTCATGTGACTTTTAGGATACATCAGTATCTGTGCTCCAGTGTGAAGCCTTGATAATGTTTTTGCCTTTTTTTTTTTTTTTTCCCCCTCAATAAAGTCTGAAGAAACGCCCTGGTGACTATTAACAGCAACCACAGCCAATTATAGTTTTTAATTAACTTTCTAGTTGCCCCTAAGATTATCACATGTAAAATAAGCTTACCCCCACACCCCCTTTTCATTTTTCTTCAAACAAGCAATGAACCGTTAACCATCCTATTTATACCAAGCATCATTATGGCACTGTCAAAAAATAGCAAAGTAGGACAAAGTAAGCAATCACTGGGGCTGCTGGATTGCGAATGGATTTTCGCTGGACCTTCAAAGGCGCTTGCAGTTAAGACTGGATTTCCCCTCTCAGGGGACTGTGGATGTACTGAGAATAGACCAATTTATTTCTAACTGTGATCACTAAATACTGCGATGCATCACACAGTACTGCTGCTAACGCAAGTGCCGCTACCATACATCAGCTCCAAGCTGAGATATGTGCCACATCTATCTAGGGCTGCTGGCCTGTGCCCATCCGTTCCACTCCCTCCATCCATCACTGCTTACAAACAGAGAGTGTTGTAGCGCTGGAACAAACGCTTCAAGCTTTGGTAAACGTGATTGCTAGGTTTTGCTGAATCATCCTTCACCGTTTGTTTTTTTTTTTTTTTTCTTAAGAATTGCAGCAAATGTGTCTCAAGACACAGTATGTTACTGTACAACTTGCAGGCTACGAGAAAAACTGTGGGCTTATGAGCAGGCATCTGGCACCAAACCAGTGAATAAAGTCATTGTGGAAGGTTTATTTACCGAACAAAGCAGCAGTGTGCAGCGAGCAAAGCGTCAGCGAGTCTTGAAGTCAAGAAGCAAGAAGACACGGCTTATAGAGAGAGATGAGTGGAACTGTCTCTCGTGTTTTTGCACAGCTATCAGGGCCGAGAGTTTTTACCCACATACTTTTTCCAATTTAGATGAATGCGGCCTTTATGGCAGTGAAAAGCTTGGCAGGTAGAGCACACCCGGGAACAGAAGGAGAGAAAATGAGATCCAGAGCTCTGGCAAGGCCTTTACCTGAACCGCCCCATCATGTTGTGCAACCATTTGCCAGTGGCCTGTGCTTTTTCTGGCAAAAATATACCGAGTGGCCTCTGCACCTCTGGCTCCTTGAGCTGTCCCTGATATTTTGTCCACTGTGGCTGACCCTGCTGTAAAAGTTTACATGTGTTTGTGGAGGAATGGCCGTAATACACGTTAATTTAGAACAGTTGAGCTCGTAATAGGATAACGTTAAAGTAAACAGCCCTCTCTGTTCGTCACTGCGCAGCATAATATTTTGCTGCTTGACTTTGTGTGCAGCAGGTTTTCCTTCCTTGACTGCGTTTAACTTTAAATGCTTCTGACCCTAGATGCTTGTGACAGTGAATCATCAGGAAGAACACCGTCTCCCAGGAAACCAGCCACTGAAGGACAAAGTCACGTGACAGAGGAGAAGCCTAATTATTGCGGGCCTGTAAGAAGTAAGTTTTAACGACCTGGGAAAGCTGTGGGCGGACAGCAGGATATCTTGGTGTTATTTCTAATGATAAACAACAATGAGCCATTTAATTGGAGCGAATGAAAATGATTAACATATTTCGCCCGCTTCATCAGATGGTCGGGCTTAACTGCTGTTTAGCAATGTTTTATTAACATCTAAATTGTTATAGTTTCATTTTAATGAACACACTTTAACTGTCAAGAGTAGTTGTTGGTATGACAGTTGCACACTGTACATGCACAAAGCAGGGTCACTTGGCCAACTAAAATATTACCTTCAGTGTTTCCAATTAAAATAATATGAAGATAGCGCCGAGGTCTCTTTGGCGAGTGAGTGGTACCACGCGTGCGCCCTCACTCCGCCGTAAAGACCGAGACTTGGCCCGTCTCTCCTTTTTTTGCTTCTCCTTCCAGCCCTCAGCCCTCTGTTTTGGAAGTGGGGAAATCCTGTTTGTGGTTCTGGCATTGACTGTTTTAACGCAATGATTGCATCTTAACCACAATGTTTTTACCCCGTACCAAACATTTACCTATTAGGGGGGACTTGTGCCAGCTGCTAGAGGCATTTTTCTGTTGGACAGTGTCTTCAGCGTCATTCCACTGTAAGGCTAAGGAAACATTGCAGGGGTTTATTGTTCATAGTAATCAAGCATACCAGTTACATACATCAGAGACTTTAAAATGGTGGTTTCTGCATCTTAAAATGATTTCATAACCTTGGAAACTTACGAAACCTCCATAATAACATTTAAATAACTACATTGTTTCATGCAAATGTCTTGACATGGGGAGGTTTTACAAAACAATTATTTGGCATCAAACTGCTTGAGTTATTAGCAGGTCTAATTGAGTCTAGATGCACTCTTGTTCAGTAAAATGACTTGATACTGAGCTACGGATTGCAGATCACAGAAGGAAACTGGCTAAAAGCTTTGTGTGTGTGTGTATGTGTCAGTGTCAGTGTGTGTGTTTTATTGTTCTTAAGAAGAGTGAAATGTGTCAGGAAAGGCTAATAGCAGCTGATTGCTTCCATCCATGTAAGTGCCTAGCTATAATAAGGATTGTGTTTGCATTTGACACAACAGTTTTGTTTCTAGGTTGTTAACTTTTCCAAGGCGCCTTTTCCTGCTGGCTTTTTTTTGGTATTAAGCTTAATGACTTGCCAGTGGCTTGTTTACTGAATCAGTGAGGAAAAGAGAATCTGTTGCAGAAAAAAAGAATTTCTGTCAAGAGGTCTTTCTAGCTTGGCAGGTGTGTGGAGTGTTGCACTTCTGGAGGGAGGCATGCTTTTCTTTCATCTCAGCAGATAAGCCCCTGTGACAACAGTTTTGCGTTGTAATTGATGTCACCCCCCACACACCCCCTGCCAACATCCACACACTCTGTTTCTCACACGTACACACACAGACTGTCTGGTAAGGGAATTTTAGAGGGAGGAATACATGCTACTTCTTTTTGGAGTTAAAAGAACATAGAATAGTCATGTCACATAAAGGCAAACCCCCAAATTTGTGCTATGATAATCTTTGCGAGAGTTTAATGTACCCTTGTCAGTTTGTGGTTAAATCAAAGTTGGAAATTCTTTCTTTTCATTTAGGGCCGCCTCAAGTTAACCTACTTGTGTCATAATCTCGCTGTGGTTTTGTTTGTTGAGGTGACCAATCAGATTGCATGCTGGCACGGGTAATTGAGAGCCCTCTTCACTGGAGAAACAGGAAATCAATAAGGAATCATCTGCCTGCCCACATCCTGGCCTTCACTGTTTTTCTCCCCCGATATCTGATTTACAGCTTGTGTACAGTATGCAGACGGTGACTTTTCACAACAAGAGGAAGCCTATTGTCATGTTGTAATAACAGCACATATTCTATTTCAGTTATGATAACATTGTTTTGACAAGTTGTCTTTTAAGCCAGTGAGTCCCCCTTAAAACAGGAAAGTAAACATGGCAGCGGTTCCACATTAATTTAAAACTGTTCTGCATTGAGCAGGGCATGCATTTTCAGGGGAATACATGAAACACAGAGAAACTGAACCTCACCACACAATTAGTTGTCAAGTTTGACCTACAAAGCTGTAATGATCATTATGAACTGAAGTTTCATAAATTCACATGTTAGGAAAAAAGTTAGTGCGGCGGTTCCTGGGATTGCCAACCACTCTGGCTTGTTAGACAAAAAAAGTACAACTCTGCCCTTCCTGTAAGGCCGTTGTCAGGGAGCAGTTCCTCTGTGGCTCCGCCATCCTGGGGGAGGAGGGAGAATCTTGTGGGGGAGACAGACATTCCTCAAGGGACCGTTCTGGCTTTTCAAGCAGCTGATATCTCCTGCAAACAGGGCCTCAGCTCTCCAGCCCCTGCCTCAGAATAAATTGCTACCACCCAGGACCAGTTTTAGGAGTTTAATCGTCACATTATTCACCGAATTGTCAAATACTTTTTTTTTTTTTTTTTTTAATGCTTCTGTGGTTGATAAAGATGACCTTACTAGCTTCCGAGGAACAGGTCTGTTTTTTTTATCTCAGTGAAATTCTGTCGCGAGAAAGGAAGGTCAAATAACATGACTCTCTCTTTTTTTAAAGAGAGACATTAGTCTGGCCTTTGTGTGAATCCCTGATTGGGCTCTTTAGTGGCACACCTTCAAGGTTATTACCAGTGCGCAGAGTTGACCTTTTGGAAGTGAATTTGTGACCCCTAATAAATGCCGTAAAAGGGATTGTTTAAATGTAGAGTATCTCATACCTGCACCTCTCTTGCAAGAAAAGATTCCTCGACAGTGCAACAATTAAGATTTATATACAAAACTGTAAAGCATTATGACACTAGACATTTAGAGGAGTCCGACTCAGATGAAACAAAGGGCAAGTGCCTCCTCATCATCATTTTCATCATCAGCTCTGAAATATTTTTGCCGCCCAAGTGTGGAATCAACATTCTCAGGCTGTCACACTTCGCCTCATGTATATTCCAAAGTTATTTAAGTACTTGGAGACTTTTTAACCTCATGCCAGTTTTCTTTTCCCAGTATGTTTTTTTTTTTCAGCTATAGGAAGTGCATGGTGATTGTTGTTATGCAAGATTCATATCTTTATTGTAATCCTCGGAGCCCTGTCTCTGCAGAAATAATGTGTCTAAAGCATAGACCTATTATAAACTGAACCGTAATTTTCAAGTGATTACTTACCAGTGGGTCATGGAATCAAAAACTGTATAAATAGGGTGAAATGCTAGTGTAGGGGTTGATTAAAATGGCCATTGTAATTCTACCTCTGTTGTAATTATTTTCTCATTGTCTTGGTGCAGATAGATTTCATATGGGAAATTTCAAGTGTGTTAATTAGCATATTTTACCCGAAGTGCCCGAGCCTATTCACTGTTAATTTTTTTAAAGATATTCAAAATACTTGAGCCAAATGATTAGATATGCATACCTCAATTCTCGAACTGCAGCCTTTTAAATGCTTATGTTGGACACAAGGAAACATATATGGGTTTTGATTGTGCAGAGAAATTTTGCAGAGAATTTTCAATGTTAAGACTAATCCTTCCAAGTCATTTTAACACCAGTTGACCTGCATGTCCGAATGGCTCTGGTGGAGCGCTTTTAGCGCAGTAGTGGAAGAAATATTCAGAATGAATTAATAAAAGTGGCAATACTGTAGTATTAAACTTAACCAAATTTTACAAACTTAAAGAAATGTCTGAATTTTCCTGTACAGACTGCGGCAATTAAAGTTCTCAATGAGAAAACTCAAGTTGAGTAGAAGTACTGCGACCTGTACTTATGTTCAGTACTTGAACTGATTGGTTATTGTCCCGATTGTGTCACTTTGGATGTTTTGTGCATTTCATGTGACTCAGAGTGCACAGACGTATGAACTACACCTAGCCTCCTAAAGCTTTTCTACCTTATTTTGCCTCTTTGCCATTGGTTAGTAGGTTGACTGCTCAGCTTATGTTTACCGCCTCCCTAACCATCGTCACACATGACAGTGTCAGTGGCTTTCACAAGACTCACAGTGAGGGAGAGAGAAAAAAAATCATCCAGTTCAAATGAGAGCAGAGCAGGGGGGATTACTTGGCCTCTAACAGGGTTTTGGCTCCAACATTAAGGTTAAAACCCTTTTCTATTACTGAGATCTCTGCTGATGTTGCCCCCGCCAGCCCCGACCCCCTCGAGCTTCCAGCTCCTTGCCCCCTTCATGTTTGCAGGTTCAGTGCCTCTCTGCTAGGTCATTCTGTCAGGCCCCCTGATCAGTGGAGGGTGACCAGGGACCAGGGGATGGCTCCCGTCCAGGCTTGCAGACAGCCACAGACGACACAGGCCCCGACTAGGCACCCCCACCACCAACTCCCTCCTCTCTTTCAGGCTAGAGCTAAAATCGATACGGGTGTCTCCGTGTTTAAAAAGCCACTCAGAGGCAGACGAGCACCTCTGTCCCAAAGGTTGATCTTTCAGCTTAAGGCCTTGATTGGCATCCCGAAGATGCGAGGCGCTGACCCACAGCTGTCCCATTAGCAGAGGGTTAATGCTGAGATTGATACTGAGCAAATAAAGGAACTAGGTGTGGGGGTATTTTGATAGACTGCCAATCCCCTTTCTGACCTGGAGACAGACCTCAGCTGTATTTTGGCTTTTAGGGAATGGTAGCACTCTTACCAGATCCTCATCTGTGAATCCAGTAGTGGTTGCGTCAGTGGATCTGCTGCAGATTGGCGCTCTATTTATTTGGTGTGTGTGGTTGACTCTGTCACTTTATGTCTGCTGTTTTGCGTGTGTGTGTGTGTGTGTGTGCGCACAAGTACCTGTGTGCGCATGTGCACATATGCGCGCCTACCGTTGAATTTCAAACAAGTGTGTTTCCTGTGGAACTTCTACTTCAGCGAGGAGATTTTGAAGCTGGTGGAATATTTGAGTCATCGATGTAACTGAAACTGAAAATACCCCCTTCCCTCTTCCCAGCAGACTCCCGTTCACTCCTGCTCTGTTGCTCCGGTTTTGTTTTGAGTCGTCAGCGAGGAGAGGGTGGAGCACGTTTTTGGAGTATGGAGCCTGGCAGCTCCCTCAGGCCTGCTCTGAGTCACGTCATAATTGATCTTTCTAGAAATTGCGGTAGCTAGCCGTGTAAAGTCTAAATCCGTGCAAGATGTGCAGCTTTTTAAAGATAGTGCACTCGCGCATTCGGCTGTCTTTTTTACAACTCTCTTTCTCCCCTCTCGGATGGTAAGGAACAGATGAGGGAGAATAAAAGGTTTGACAAAGCTTAATGCAGAAACAGGCTCGTACAAATTCATCTCAGAAATGAGGAGAGGAAGAGAATAAGGCACCATTTAGTGTCTCTCACAGCAGCCAGGTTGTGAGGCTTTGAACGCTCCTTGATGTCTTGCGTTCTGCTACATTAGTAACACTCAAATTAGCAGCATGCCAAATTCCACACAACAGTGGAGAGACCAGAGACTTCTGTGGTCAGAGCGTGGGGGGGTGGGTGGATGTGCTGAGGGGGGGGTGACTGAGTGTGAATGACTTCCCCTCAACGTGATTCATGTAAGAGAAAATGGCATCTCATTGGGAGTTTCAATGATTTAGATAGCAGTCAGACATATTAATCTGGGAAAATGTTCCGTTTTGAAATCAAAGGATAATTGATGACCCCCTTTTCCCCCACCACCAACTCCCCTTCCCTGCACACATGCACGCACACACCTTAAGCAGCCTCACGCACTGAGTACGCTGAGAGGTTTGTGTCGTCAAATCAAGCTCTTGTCTTTCAAGTTGCCTTTGCTACTGTAAAATGTAATTAAGCAGAACACGGTCCGAGGGGGTTATTTTTTCCACTCAATCAGCAGCAAAATTTGAAATTAGTAAATCCCTGACGCCCTGCTTCTCTCTTTGTTGGGTGGAGGCGGTGGCGGCGGTGGTAAGGAGGGGGTTTGGAAATAATATTAAGCTCTGTCTTGACGTGTCACTTCCCCTTCAGCAGGTTGGAGGAGCCAAATTTGAACGACTGTCACAGAGAATTAAAACGGGGAGTAAAATGCGTGCGTCGTCACCGAGAACGAGCCGAGCAATATAGACTGACTGTCCTGGAATGGGGATAGGAAAACAGACAAAAATGTGATGTTTCCTGTTTAAATGAGATGCTACACAATATGATCAGCCCTGACAGGTGAAGACAGCTAATAGAGTTCTGTTGCAGGTTACCATAACACACCCACACACACATACAGAGCATGTCACTTTTGCTGATGAGGATCCAATATCAGAACAGGTAATTTAGCTATCCTCAACGGTCATCACCATCCGCGCCGCTCAGCCATCATCGTCATTTTATCTTGGATAAATACAAAACACTGTGGTGCGTGTGTATGAACTGACAGCGCCACGATTACTATGTGATGTCCAGAGTCACATTTTTTTCATATCTGTTGGAACAAGTGACATTTCTGTTAGCCCGCGTCAGGTCGCCGTCCGCTCTGAGCAAACGCTCGAGACAAGACCACGTAGTTCGCATGGCGCCCACATCTTTGCACTAACAGGAGTCTAATTTTCTAATCAAATGCTAGTTCTTGGTTGCCGGTTGACATCGCCAATTTGCTCTCATTTCACACTGCTGATAGCTGCATTATATTGATGCTAATCACAGTCAGTGGGTTTTGTTGTGCTGGGACACTCGAATGATGATCCCCGAGTCGCTTGTCTGTTCCTTCCGATGCGTCCTTCTAGACAATAAAGAAAGTCCTTGTTCCGTAGTTTGGAAGGTCAAACGGTAAACGAGGCTTTGATACGCCCAAGGAAAATTTCAATCAGAGCCCTTTGTAATAACATTCATTGTACTATTTTCCTCTCTCTCTCCCCCTGTCCCTCTCACTCTCTCTGCAGTATAATTCCCCTGGTTTTGCGTCTATAAATATGGACAGGGAAGATGTATAATTTCTAATGAGAAAATATATCCCTTTGGATTGAAAGGCAGGGGCTGTTCCACACGCTGCTGTTTGTTAGGAGGAGAGATGATACCTCAGGCTGTTTTGGCAGGGAGTGGAGGAGGGGGTGATGGTGGTGGTGGTAAGAGGAGTCTGGCTAGGTCATTGCACATTTACAAATTAGCATTTCAATCATGCAGGTACATGGCCAGCCGAGCAGAAAATATACATGTTTTTCTAATACAAGGCACAAAAAGATAAACAAAACGCCAGTGTGTTAGCAGAATTAGCATTTCAGAGCTAACTGTCACTGTGCATTCTACCCGTTGCTGTTTGAGACTCATAACTAAAAATAAAGGTTTCTCTTCCGCACTCATTTTCCCTGCAGTGTTAACTCACAAACTCGCAGCATTGTGTAATAACTGCTATTAGGAGATAAATACAAGATCTGGATTGTGGTGTTTATTTGGCTGACATGATGTGACATTTGAATAACTGTATGCTCTCTATGATGGGCATTCTAATAAGCCTAGGCAAACACCTTTCGTCTCCTCTCTCCCTCTTTCTCTCTGTCTCAGGGGCATTAATATTAAAAAGGACCGAGCTTTAGAAACACAGAGCCTGTGTGGTTGTTCAATCCTCTCCCTGCCCTACCTGCGACTCTCGGCATAGTGATGTGCAAATGAGAATCTCCATACTGCCCTGTTTGACCTCTGTGTTATATTTTCATGTTCTTGACTATTTTAGAATTCTTGTTTATACAGCTCTGTTTCAGTTGACATGCATGCATGCATATTCTTTCCTGGTAGGTCTGCATCTGCATGTGTACGTGTGTGTGTGTGTGTGTGTGTGTGTGTGTGAGATCCAGTAGGCTAGTGACATATACATATGTATGTAGATGCTCCTCCTCTTCTTTCTTCTGTCTTTTGGGTGCAATTTCCAGTTCCCTCCTGTAGGACCTATTTTCTGTGACAAAAAACGGAGGTGTTTATATACTCAGTTTTACATACAGAGCGATCCCCCGCACGGCTCTGGCGCAGCTCCAGCACTCTCCAGGCACTCCGGTGCTAGGTCCCTGTGTGGCGCAGTCACTGAAGACTCGGTGACAAATGGCAATTATATTTGTGTGTTCTTCATGAATCCATCAAACACTGGCCTTTTAAAAATGCTCCCCAGATATTTGAGGCTGTCAGCTACTAGTAGCTGGGACCAAATTGGGATGCTGCTTAGACAGTCTAGAACCACTCACCCCCTAGTTTCCCCTGTGATGTGTGTGACAGCGTGTGTAGGGGAATACCATGTTTTATTCAACTACAAATGTACACTCTCAACAGTTGTTGATGTGGTAGGAATAGGGAGGTAACAAGTCCAATTTGAAGTGTGTGAGTGTGTGTGTGTGTTTTGTGTGTCCAGTTCTTCCTCTAAAACATGGTGTTTTTAATGCAACCTGTCAGGTTGTGTGCGTTCAGTTATCTCAGGACACCCACCCATCTCTGCAAGCTTGTGAAACAACTCGTATGATTTTTTTTAAAAACTTCACATCAGATTTGGTATTGCTATAGGAAAAATGCAGTACCAGTGTGTCTGTGTTGATCTGTCAGGATGTATTAACAGGCCTGACTTATATTTGCATTTACCAGATGTTAAATTAAACGTATTGTTCAAAAATGTCATTTTATATTCTATTGTCTTGATTTTATGATGTCCAGTCTTGTGTAAACCCAGTGTAAAAGCTAATAGAAGTTGTTTTCACTCACCTAAAATATCTATAATATAGCAGACTTCACAGTCTGATGAATTTGGATTGACTTATGCCAGGTAGACTCGATGAATTCTGACTTTTTTCTGCGTATATTGAATTATATTGTGTCTGGTTTACAGTACACAGTGAAGAACCTAACGATCTGTAGCAGGCAGCACGTGCAGTGAAACTTTTTGATGCCCTAACTCAGCACTCACCGTATTTCAGCTTTTTTTTTCTCATTACGTCTTCATTTGTCTCATGGTGACTGTACCAAGTCTGTCATTGCCATCTTTGACAGTATCATCATTATCATGACCAATGATTATGAATATTACTCCATTGTGTCTATTCATCATAGTCGCTGTGTTCATCAGGATAAAAATAAAGACTGCGACTGTGTAGAGACTCTCCAGGAACCTGCCACTAAGGCGCACTTCTCTGGAGACTTGAACCCACTTTTTAGGGCTTTGCAGCGTGTTAGAAACCTGAGTCGCCGCTTATGTGCTCTTGGTTTTACGTGGTGGTTTCTTAATAAGTATTTATACTTGGGTAAATTGAAAGCTTGACTTCCTCAAAAGGAAAGGTAATTATGCCTCCAAGTCTGCTTTGGCCCTTTTGTGCTTGAATGTGTGTTTATGTGAGTGTGCATGTGTGTGTGAGAGAGAGCCTGTGTGGCTACTTTCTTCAACCTAAATGGAGAAAAAAAGATTCTACGGGTGATGGATTTGTTAAGGAACTGTCATCCCTTAGACCGAAGTTTTGTATGTTGCATTCACTGGATCATAGTCAAGACTGTACAGTGTGAGCTGTGCCATACTGGTGTGTGTATGGGGTCTTTGCAAATGACTTTGGACAACTTAATCATTAGCTATTGAGAGGGATTTCCCCCATCAGCCCCATTAAGGTCAGCCAGAGCTTTTTGTGTTTGAAGCTACATCTGAGGGATCACATAACTTGAGAAACAACAGCAGCTTGATTAGAAGAGCTTCTGATTTTCATTTTGAGCTTCTGCCAATGTCAAAACATGAATGGCCAATTGTAATCCAACCCTCTTGAAGTGGAAACGATGCAAATTTAACAGAATGAATACATATCTGCTAAGTTTGTTTTTTAAATAACTTGTGGTTTGCACTTCCTGTTTATTGTAACAGTGAATGAACTGACTCAACTTAACTCACTCAGGGGAAAAACAGATCTACTATTCGCACAACCACATCACTACAACACGATACCACTTATAAAAATTAAAGATTCAGTTTGAAAGAAAACATCCCCCCTGTGAGGCCAAAATCATCCGACTGTGTTGATACCTAACAAAACCCTACTATAATGTGTGTATGTGTTCCTAGCTTACTTTATAATACGAGTTTTGTAAGTGTAAAAAGGAAAAAAAAAGGGTGAAAAATGGGAAGTGCATTTATTAAAAGGAGTGAAAAAATGTAGCAAGTTGCAGCTGTCAGGGGTACAAGTGAAGAACAACAACAGATGTAGCCTACTCTGAGTCTCCTTGTTAGCAAGGCTTATTCCCCCCCTGCGCTCCCCCCACATTGTCATGGGCAGGCTGCAAGGCTTTTGTCTTTTGGAGAGGAAAATCCATCAACCTGGTCTTAAATCACTGCATAATGAATTCTAGCGTGTGCTACCCAGTTGTCTAATTCAAATTGCATGGAATCCTGATCCCTAAAGTCTATATTTGTTTATCGAAGCAGCATACAGAAGCCTGAATGAGGAGAAGGCAAAACCCAGTGTGTGTATTTAATTGCTTTGTTTTACATCCACATTCACGTCCGGCCTCTCCCAGGGTGATGTGTTGTTAAAAAGCGTGAGGCCCTGATTCCCACACTCTCTCCCTTTCTTGTTAACCGTAATTGCACTTGTTGGTGAGCTGACAGAAAGAAAATAGAGATGGAAAGAAATTACCCAGTTCTATATTAAGTTTGCATCCACTTTGGAAAATTTGTTGATATTTGGGCAGCTGCAAAACACGCCCAGAGAGCTGCAGATGTTTTCCCCAGCTTGTGCTACACAGCTGCTAAATAAGACAGAGTTTGGTGGTGGAGATACCATAAATTCAATGTATGTACAGAAAGTATAGAATAGGAAAAAAAAATGAATAAGTATGGTTCACTCAGACAGACTTAAAAAGAGATGAATAATTCACAAACTCTCAAGTTAACCATGCACTGGCGGTACGTGCACATGCACAGTGGCTCTGATGTGGAGGCAAGGTAATGTCGGAGTAACTCCCAGTAGAGCTGAATGTGCAGGTGTTCTCTCAGTAAAATGCCACCTCCTTTGCTCACTCACATCCTTCGCCTTCTTTCTTATCAGACAGGTCGCTGTCTCCTGACTTTCTGTGGCTGTCACACACACACTTAGAAAGACTAGTTGAGGCCATCTCTGAGCTTTCAGAGGAAAGGAGATCATTACTGTTGCAGACAGCAGCTATTTTGTATATGCACAGTATCACAGGCTCTCTTTCTCCGTTCACTGCATTAATCTCTCTTTCGCGCACACTGTCTTAACTCACCTGGGTACTGCTCCCACAAACGTCTTGTCTGCCTAAAGCAGTGGCTTTTGTGAACCTGTCACATATAACGGTTTCTTTCTGTCAGTGCGGGTTGAAATGTTTGCCATATGATCGATATTATCATGTTAGGAAATGCTGGCAAGATTTGCTGAGAATTATTTAGCTGAGAGTGGTGTGTTCGGCTCGTAAGAGCTGAACATCACAGGCTACAGCGGCTTTATATGTGAGTAAAAGGTATGAAGTGCCGGGTGCAGAGAGTGCAGACAAAGTTCCTCTCAGTTAAAATAAAGTTACAGGGTTATCAAGCGTTTACCCCCATAAGGGTAAAAGGAATCCACAACTCCTTCCATAAGAATAGACACTATAAATATTAAGTGACATATTCAAGTAAACCACTTGTTCCTTTGATGCTTGTGTATTTTAGTGTTTGGTTGTGTTTTGTCCCCTACAGTCTTATCAAAACAAGCAGCCTGCTGATTTCTTGTATTTTCTTAGCGTGTGAATTACTCTTGGAAAAACTGATTACCGATTTAAGTAACTGTGCTGAAACTACACACTCAGCTTCGGTAAACGTGAGTGAAAATGGAATCCTCTTTTCTCCATGTGTCCCTCCAGCTCAGCCTCAGTCTGAGTCCCAGCCAGCGCCCTCAGAGCCTCCCGAGGGAGATGCTGGCAAGGACCAAAACGGCTTTCGCCACAACAGCACTGGCACACCCGCGCTGAGCAACGGCAACGGAATCCACCCTGGCAACGGCGGGGCCGGTGCCACGCGCACATGCTCCTGCGGTGCCAACATCGTCGCGGGTGCCACGGGCCCTGGCACGAGATCAGTGGCAACGACGACGACAGAGCAGCCCAGAAAGCAGCCATCCACGCCCGTGTCGCAGAGGATGCAGAGGAAATTGAGGTCCAGCTTGTCAGTCAACAGCGACAGCAGCCGACGCAGCAAAGGCAGTTCCACAGGGTCACAGAAACCTCCTTTACCAGAGGGTAAGTATCCACTCACAGGGTGATCATGAAGCGAGTGGGAGAGCAAGCCTACACACACACACACACACACACACACACACACACACACACACATATTCAGGTTGATACTTGTACTAACTTTTTTAACATTGTTTGCTTGCATGCTTCTTTTTCGCCACCTCTTCTTCTGTTGGTCATGAACTCACTCCATCAGTAGTAGAGATGTCTCAGGAAACTGACAGCCAGTCAGTGCATTTTTATAACGACTGTGTATAAAAAGGCAAATCACATTGAGCATGATTAATAGAAGAAGTTGTTTTGAAACATTTATTTGTACTCCACACAAATATCTTAAGCTATTTATGATATATTTATGTTACATCCTTATTTATCTCAAACAAAGACACAATGGGTATGTCATGTCACACTAAAAAAACATAAATTGATAGATTCAAGTAGGTAGAAAAAAAAGTTACAGTAAATCAAAAATGAGGAAGGACGAAAATGCAACAAGCACTTCTTGAGCTTATAAAATAAACAACTCTGTGCAGGAAAAACACAAATATCATGTCTGACCTGATCGGGATAAGAGGCAAAAACACAGCCAAAGTGATTTCTCTGTTGAAGGGGCTATTCTTGGGAGGCACTACTGACAAAAAAAATACACGTATAAGATATTGATAATACATTCTTACCTTCTCTCACCTTTTAATGATGGGAGTGCATGACCTCTCATATTTATCACCCCCGTCAAGCAAATGACATCTTACCCCGCTCCTGTGGCTTTTATTTTCTTTAACAACAAGTCAGAGGGTCCGTTGGTCATGCAGGGTAGCCGTCACATTGTCAGGTGCAAGGGCGAGGTGAGTCCAGTAATGAAGGCGGTTGGCTGGTCCTTTTCCATTGGGGAGATAGGTGTGACCGTCTAACGAGGCCTGAGAACATGGGGTGCCTATTAAAAGATGTGACCAGCCTTCTTCGGGCCCCTCACGGCCCCTCACACCTCTCTGGGCCCTTTCTGGCTCTCCCTACATCCCGTCAGCACCACCCTGTCCCTCATTAACAGGGCCCTGTCGCATCCCGCCTCCAACTATTGCACTGTGTGGCTGCGCGTGTGTTTGTGGATATGCATGTCTTCTCTGCGTTCTGCAGCACAGACAAGATGAGGCATGTTTCCTTAAAGTAGATGAGCAGTTCCTATCTTTTCATCCAGCTCAAGGCTTTTGCTGTTTTGTCTTTTACACGGGCTGTAACTCCAAGGTGAGGGTGAAAAATAAGATGTAGTGTTTGTTATTAAAGGATACACAGTGGTCGGGCTGAGATATAAGTTTTAAATGAAGGAGAAAAGTGAGCAGTATGATATTTATTTGATGATGCTTAGCTTGAAATATACATTAAATTGAGTCGTGGGCTAGACAAAACAAGCGCAAGCACAGGCACACTCGCATACACATCCACGCTCATCACATTGCAAGAAAAAGGTGGGATGCATCCACCAGAGATATTCTAGACATGTCATGTTTTCAACATCTTAATTGGTAAAGAACAGAAGAGTAAGCATGCAAAAAAAATAAAAAATAAAAATAAAACAACAGCAGCTCAACAAGTCTGTCTCATTATGGCTTTTGTGTTGCTTATTTGCAGACGCGGGAGCTCTCAGAATCAATATGTTCGCTCTCAACTATTTATTTCCCCTCGGAAAACAGCCAAGCTGTGGTGTTTGAATGTTTACACGGATTAACATAATCTGTTTGCCTGTGAAATTAGCCTACTAAACAGCCCCCTGAACACAGGAAATAAAAGGCGTAAGCTAGCAGGAGTTAGCTCTGGGGATTCTGCTGCTCCCTGTGTTTCTTGGCACATGCCGTTGGCACCGTAGCCAATCTGTGATAACAACGCTGCTTCGGTGGAGTCATTTACCAGAGTGCTTTTGTTCAGCGTGGTGGGTTGTCTCAACTCTTGTCATCTAGTTTGTGTTTTTTTATTGTTAATTGTGTGTAATCAGTTAAGGTCTCCAAGCTGCTTTAGCCTCATTTAGAGATTTAGGGCCAAGGCCGCAAGCGTCGTCTTTGCCTAAGCTATCAACCTTGATCTGTTTGCCTGTGTGTGAATGTATGTGTGTGTGTGTGTGTGTGTGTGTGTGTGTGTGTGTGTTGTATAAGCTCTTGTTCTCTCACTTTGACTTTTCCCCCAGTCATGCATTATAAACAGGCCTTCTTTAAAGTGCATGTGGTGGACCTCTACTATCCAGCCCACATCCGTTGCCCTCTTTACCGATGTGTGCCTTGTGTGCATTCCCATGGCCACCAAGGCTTTTCCTGATCAAACTCTCTCGCTTTATCTCTGTCTGTCTAGCCATCTCGCTCTCTCTCCCTCTTTGTGAGTTTGAATGTTTTGCACAGCTTGCCGCTCTGAGGCCCATCCAGCTTGTTTTGTGTCATGCCGCTCCCCCTTTTTTTTTGATGTTAGCTTTCCAGATGTCTCAAACTATTTCCTCAGAGGCGCCGGACGCTGTTTTTGGCCCTGCAAACTCTGGGCTTCATCGCCGCTCACTGACATTAAACAGGAGCAGTGTCAGTGTGTGCTGTCCTGTCTGTCTGCTGGTTGGTTTCACTCTGTGTCTCTGTCTGCCTTTCTGTCTGTCTCTCTCTGTTTTCATGGAAATGTGCCTTGCGTCCAGCTCTCTTGTGTACAGTATATGACCCCCCCATCCCCCCCCTCATTCTCCTCCTCCTTGCTGGCTTCTCTAAGATCCAGACTAATCGCTGGTGTTGAATTATACATCCAAGTGAATAGCTGAGATGGCTGGCCGCTGCTTAATGCCTATGTACTGTGTTTATATCGTATTCACAGTCTACTGTTACATTCTGAACGCTGGCATGGCTATACCCTCTGGGTCCTTCAAAGTTTGTTGGGCTGAACTTTGAGGTTTTCTGCACGGAGCTGCGACCGGGCAGCATTTATCGTTCTCATTGGCATTTTGTAGCACTGAGGTGGCAGTACACCAGTAAAGAACGCAGTACAAGTTTTGTTTTGCCAACATGAAACAAAATCAAATTCTGCCCAGCAGTAATTTACTGCATGTCCACATCAGATGTTCACCAGTGAAGGATTTATTCTCATGCATCTTCCATCACTGCCAATGTTATGGCCTCCGATAAGGATAATAAGATGCATTCAAACTTCAGGCTCTCACACACACATGCACATACGTACGCACACACTTGCTCGTTTCATGTTCCCTTCTCTATCTTGTTTGTATCACAGTCAGCTAGCTGCTTCTGGTCAGCTCTGCAGCCCTGAGCGCCGCAAAAATAGGAAGAAAAAAAAAAATCTCCTCCACTTTGATTAATCAAACATGAGCATCCAGCGGTCCGCAGCTTGCCTTCCCATGCCGTCCTCCACACTCTCCTCCTTTCGCTTTCCCTCTAACCCAATCAGTAACAGCCCCTTCTGACAGCTCGAGATGGGCTGATGAAAGTTATGCAAATGTGCCCTGTTTGTAATGCTATTTTTCTGCATACATCCACATCATGTCTTTTTAACACTCCAAAGCAGTGGCGCTGCGCTGGCCTTGGTTCAAAAGGGAGACAGCTGCAAGGAGTTTATGCCAGGTGCACTTACTGAATGATATTTAGCATGATTTAGTGACTTAGGTACAACTACAGAAGTTCGGCCGTGGAGCAGCTTGACTGATGACAACATAAACTGTGTACATTTATCACTTAGTAGTGCAGCAGTGTACGTGTGGGCTTTGCATTAACAACGTTCTGTATTCATCCTCACCCCGTGTACTGCCTTTTTTGTTGCCACCTTCGCTTCATTGTAATCTTAAAGATTTTTATTCCAAATTTAAAGAACGACTTTGTAAAGCAGCTGATAAATCCACATCCAGTTCATTTTTTTTAAAACAGATATTGTAAATTAATAGATTTGATTGTATGATTATTTTTTTTTTAATTTCTATTCTATCTTATATTTCCTGACTGGACTTCACTCTGTATCTTGTATTTATTGCTCATGACATTACTAACATACTGTGTCAGTTGAAGTTTCTGTGTTTTTCCATTACATATTCAGTGTAGAAATATTTAATGCAGCTAATTTAGCCATTCAGAAACAGATTTGTGATGGTTAATGGGGGTATTGGTCATTTAAAGGGGAACTCTTTTTCGCTGTGAAACAACAAGCTGAAACATGCCACCAGCTCTTTAAAGAGGGCCTCTGAGGAGGTTAAATGTTAATCAGAGGTGTGAGCGTTGCCGGCATTAATCCACCTATTTACCGGGAGAGACTCTTGGACTTTGCTAATCATCTTTGTGTGATCAACCTGGCAGTTTGCATGATAATGCCACAATTATTTAACAGTCCGTTAATCAAAACGGCAGGAGAGGAATTCATTTCTTTGAATTTCTCTTATTTCCTTTAGCCCCCCTGCCTAGTTAGCCCTCACCCTTTAACCACATACCTCCTCTGTTCCACCTGTCAGCCTGCTAAGCATGCAGTCCTCACTCACTCTGCTCGGCACTGTTTTAGAATATTTACACTTTGTTATATTACAAATACATCTATTTATTTTGTATATTAGTGTTTTTCTTGTCATTTTATTCTTTTTGATTGATTTATTTTGTTTGTATGCTTTCAACTTGTCACCCTGGCTGGCTTTGACTTCAACACAGACTGCTGTGTCCACTGCATCTTGGCCTGCCTGTTCTGTGAGTTCCTGACACTTTGCAACATGGTCGTGGCACAGGCCTCGTGCGGCGCATGCACATCAGAGGCTTGCTGCTGCTGCTGCTGCACCGACGACCTGGGCGACGACTGCAACTGCCCCTGTGACATGGACTGTGGCATCATGGATGCCTGCTGCGAGTCCTCGGATTGCCTGGAAATCTGTATGGAGTGCTGCGGCATCTGCTTCCCCACATAGGGAGGCCTGCGATGGTGTAGAGCAGGGTGCCTCTGCAGGGGGATAACTGGACCCTGGATGGAAGAATGGAAGGAAATGGCTGCAGCTGTCACTTTGAATTCAGCAGCAGACAGGGGGAGCGTGTGTGTGTTTGAGTCTTTGTGTGTTTGATGTTTGACGTATGTGTCTGTGGACTGTCTGATGAGTGTTCATGTGTGCAGCGTTATCGTGTGGGTGACTTATGCAAGCTTTGAAAGACACTGGGCTTCTCCATCCAAACCAGCTCAGCAGGGTCTAGCAGTAGCTCCACATATATGAACATGTCAGTTAAATCTTCAGTGTTTAGTAAGTTGTTTCTGATAAGTATTTTATCCTTTACATAAGAATTATTATAACAGACTGCCTTTAAAGATTTTATTGTTACATCAGGAATGCTGTGTAGTTCTGTCTCGCCTCTTTTCATTGATTGTGATGATCCACGTGCTGCGTACACTAAACAAAATGATTCACCCTGTTTAGATTTTCAATGGTTGTTTTTTTTTTTTTGATGCTCAAAAACTGAGGTTGCAGTCTTAGTACTGTACAACACTGTAAAAGGTTTATGTGACACATTCTCGGCTGCATACTGTAGTTTTGCAACACAGATCTTCATTTACACACATCTACTGTAGAACAATTAAAAACTGGTGAAATGGCAAAGGTGAGTCAGGACATCACAGAATCTGCTACTCTCTAAACCAAATGTAGAGACTGTGCCTGCTTAAGGGCTTTTTTAAAAAATCTTTAATATTTCAAGTATGGTTTTTTTTAATCGGAGTGGACTATTGTTACAGAAAACCTGCACAAAATTTTCTGATAAGCTCAGAATTGTTTTCTAAATGTTACAAAGTGTCTGTGTAAACCGATTCCATCTCCTCATTTGGCAGTTTTTAAGGGTTTACATGGGTTTACTGGAAGTACAGTGCAGATACTCACAGTTTTAACACAAAAGGTCCTAACCAGCGCGTTTTACAGTTTTCTGCAACATTAAGAGAAACAATGTGTGCATCATATGTCTTTATTTCTGTGAGAGTCCTCCTCTCATGTTCGCCATCCATGATTAGGCTTTGTCAGCTGCATATGGTACAAGTCTTTTCTGTGATGCTATATTACATACATACTGTGTAAGTATGACTCGTTGAACTGCACTCTATGCATGAGGGGCCTGATAAGGAATTAAAAAATGGTGACCCTGGTTGCCATATAAGCGGCTTTGGAGTATCAAGGCCTGTGACTCACAACACAAAAAAGGAATCATGAACTGTCATGTTGAAATGGTAAACTAATGCAGGGTAAAGGCAGTTTTCTTCGCCTTTTTTTCCCCTCCCCATTCCTTAATTCTGTGTATCTCGAGATGAGTTTGTGGTGAATCACCATTGGAGTCATTTTCTTGTCTTGGAGATCCGCTTTGATGTTGTTTAAGTGATGATACTTAATGCTGGCCCTCATTAGCACCGCTCGCTAAATGGTAACAAAAAAATGTCCCTTCCTAACGCCGACTAAGATAATGTGCTGTCATGCACAGCTCGTCTTAATGGTGCACTGTTATTGTGTATAAGGAGGCTGGATAGGCACCTCTGCAGTAGATAATGTGCATGAAGTAAACCTCATTTTCATGTTTATGATTAACTCACGCCACAAGTTTGCTACGGGCTAGAGTGTCAAGAAAACACTATATAGATAATGTGAAGAGTTCATCTAAAAAGAAAAAGTGTATACATGTAGCTACAGTAGTTGTCTTCTTGTACTATACTGTACTGTTTTGTTTTTTTTTTTTTCTATGCCTTACACTTGATCCCTCTCATTTTCATCTCGATGCATCATTTCTCAACTTAGAGTTCACCGTTCATTTGAGTAGTTTTGTACATTATCTTCAATCTCAAAGAATTGTTTTTAAAAATAAAAGATTTCCAAAGAAATGTATCATTATTGTCTTCCAGTGTTTTCTTGGAGCGGTAGATTATGTGTTCTTCATTTGTTCATCATGTTCCAGTTGTGAGACCAGAAATTTCTAATGTATTGACTTCAAAGTTGTGTCAAAATGCCAGTATATGCCAAAATTTGACTATATCTTGTTTTTCTTTGTCAGACATTATAATACACTAGATGTAGACTACACGAGATGTCTTTGCAGTTTTGGCTGTTGGTCATTTGAGTACATCTCGATGGGCTGTGGGAATTAGATTGGGCATTTTTCACAATGTTCACGTGATTTATAGCCCAGAACGGTTAAATGATTAACACAGAAAATCTTCAGCAGCTTGTTTGATCATTAAAATAATTGCTAGTTGCTGGCCTGATATTAAATGCAATTTAAAGACCACTTGTGTCATAAATAATGGTTCTACTGCTTGTTTTCTGCTGGTTTTGTATGTCAACTTTCTTTTCCAGCCTTCACTGTCTCCTTAATATTTAAACTGCTCCTAATCCTGGTCAGCATTGCTCAGTGTGCATTATTATTGTGGAAACTGGCTGCAGACGTTGTAATTTTGAATTGTGTCATGATGTCAGACTTGCATGTCAGTAATGGGAGCCTTGTGTGTTCCGAAGGCCATGGATTTATTTTCTTGTTTGCGGCAGGAAGTGTGAGTTTCATGATGGCCACATCTGTAACCTCTCCTCTCCGCCCACCTGCCACCCACCTCACAGCTCTGTGTTGCACAGTCCTCCTCCTCTGTTCCTTTCTCTATTAGAGAGGGTGCTCACCTGGCAGCAGCGTTAGCGCTAACACAGAAACATGGCCAACAACACTCAGTGAGGTCATCAGGGAGCAGGGACCTCCTGCTGGCTGGAACAGCAGCCTGACCTTCAGCCGACACCACCCCCTGTTAACCCCTCAATTAACCTCCACGTCAGCCCCCCTGCTGGAAGAGCAGAGAGGAAGAACCCCCTCCTCTCTCCCATTCTATCTTTATTTCCTTTTATCATTTTCTGCCTGGATACACCCTGACTCCATGAAATTACCATCTTATTTCACTAATGCGTTGGGGAAAATATCACTGTCCAGAAAGTCGGTAATCACACAGGAGTTGTACTTTTTCTTTCTTTCACTTTCTTCCGTGTCCACAGAGGATGCGGAAGGTTGGAAATATTCAAAACTCCAGGTAAAGTGTGCAATGACCTTTTCACAAAGTCGTCCACCTTTCCACTCCTCTAATCAATCCCCCTCTGATCGCTCACTGTGTGCCGGATTGTAATGTCACAATTAGGACGGCTCCATTGTTTCTGTTTGCCGTCTGGGGAGAAATTCAGCACTTCTCTGATCTCAAGGTCATTTCTCTTACAATATTAAATAAATTAGAGTGTGACGCAGTAGCCGCCTCTCCTGACTAGCCAAGTAGTCATCCATCCATCCATCCATCCATGCTGTCCTGTATTCCTGCTCAATTGGGTGGGATACGACTCTTTCACTCAGAAAATGAAAGTCTACTGCCCTCGGCCACAGGAACAAATTACTGCTTTTGCCGTTGCTTTATATGAGGGGAAAAAAAAGCAGATGGGTACAATAATGGTGTTTTGTTTCCTTCATTTTCATATTGGAGGTAGACCCGAGAGTTGTATACTGTTGAGATTATAACCATGTTATAATTACATATAATATGACTAATTAGACAGGACAAGAGGGGGTGGCAGAAATGTGCGACACTTCTCTTTATTCACCATCTGTTTTTTCCAGATGGAACATCAATGCTGCTTTTTGTCAGTTGTCAGGAAATGTAACTGCGCACGCTTGTTCCCCCCCTCTCTCCCCCAGAGTCCTCTTGTCAATCCATAGGATCCATAATAGCTGCCATTACCTGGTTGTTAGCATTGAGGTGATTCATTTTGATATATTTATGATATTGTGTTGTGAGTCATTAAAGATAATGATACGGATACAGTTGTCAGCATCTGCGTGCATGGTTGAAATCCCGAGCGCATCAGAAAAATGACACGCTGTGTCGCATAATGATACTGTTTGTGATTGTCGCGCTGCAGAGCAGGGCATCTAGAAGTTTGTTGCTAAATTGTTGTCGGGCTTAAATCTTCCAACCCCCTTTTTCTCTTGAGGAAAACACGTGCATCTTCCTTCCCGTCCTCCTCCTTCCTTGTGTCAGAGTTTGAAAGGACTTGACCTCACTGTTTGGACTTGTGGCACGACATTAAAATAAGATGAGAGGATCTTTCAGGGGGCTGTGCAAGAAAAAAAAGAGAGTTCAAGTAATGTCACTTTCAATTAATCTCCTCAGGTAGTGGCCCCATTAGGCCTCTCACACAAGGGCCTGGTTTACAATGCAAATAGGGTCATTACCTGAGGAGTCTAATTGACTTTGACAAGAGGCCGAAAAAGCCTGCCTTCTTACACCACGTGTTATTTGTTTGCTTATTATTTCTGTTGCACAAATTATTGATGTGGTTGCCAACAGGAAAAGTGCGTAAAAATTGCATTAGCGGTGACAGCATGCTGATAAAAATGGGTTTTTTTTGTTGTTTATTTTTCGTCAGCAGGAAGTGCCGCATGTCTGTTAAATTGTGTATACTTTTTATATAAGACAACTCAAAATTCAACACTCCAAAAACTGTCTGAGAACAGAGTCTGAGCAATGAAATGTAAATGATTTCCAAGTGAAAGATTTGTGTTCTTTGTTCCCCTCTCTTCCTGGAGTAACAATGTGTGATCGTACTCATACCTTAAATATTTAAAGACCCCCTTTTGCTAAAGCTTTGCTGTGGTACATGGGCCTCTGACTGCTTCTAATCTCCTTGTTACCTGGAGGCGTCGCCACGGCGATGCAAAGATAACGCGGCAGTTAGCGAGATCACGAGACTGGAGCTTGTAAACCTCCTGGATCGGGGCACGGTGAGGTTCAAAGTTTCTGCCACGCGCTGTGCCCCCGTGAAGTCGGCGCCGACAACATCTGCCTGCGAGAATGGGAGAGTCAGAGAGGAATGAAAGGAGAGAAGAGACACTGAGATGTTTTCAAATCATTTCCTTTCTTCCTCAACAATGCTGAATACACCGCCTCCCCCCACTTCAGACGGCACCTTAAAGCGTATGTGTTGCTTGTGGAGTGTTTTTGTTTGCGTGCTTGTGTTCAGGGAGGTTTTACGGAGAGTAGCAGAAGCTGTGGTGTTAGACCTGTAAATAAGACATCAGCTTAAAGTTGCACACTTTTAACTTATTCTATTTTCCTTCCGCCCCTCCGTCTGAGAGGCAGTGGACCGTGGGAGAGGCAAATTGAGAGGGACGTGCGGACCAGGGATGCCTGTTTATTTGCTTGTACACGCTCCTTGAGCTATAAATTAGATGTCACCATTGTTACATGTCATTTGCTGATGTGGACGTGTTGCGGTCTCCTGAGCAGCACTTTTGATTGTTTGTTCTTAACATCACTTAAATGAACGTGGACTCCACTGGCCTGCAGTCATCTGCATCTCGCTGGTGATTGGCAGGTTGTTTGGCAGGCGTGCTTGTCCTGTGACAGTTTATCTGAGCATTTACAACCACATACAAAGCCGGATATGTTTACGATCGTATCAGTTGCTCTATTTCTAAACGCACCCAAAGGACGGATTATTTAGAAACGCTGAAAATATCTGCTTTTGAAATAAACATCTCATGTAATTTGAGTTGCAGTCACAGGGTTCCTTGTGCAAGTTCCCAGTATTTCCAGGGTAAACAGTTCATGATACAACTCAGTGGAAAGGTTGGTCGATCTGTCGCATAATACTCTTTTTCATGCATTTGGCTGTTCTTTATGGTGTTTTGAGATCAACTGCGACCTCTTTGTACATCAAACCACATTTATTTTTCACAGCTTCCACCAGATATGCTTCAAACTGAGCGGAAACGCAAGCACAAACGGAAAACTTCTCTCACGGTGGTTTGAAAAAGGGATATTTACAGAGCAGAGATGTGTGTTTGTGTGTCTGTGCCTCCTCTTAACCCGACTCAACCAAGCCACCCCGCCCAAATACACAGCAATGAGAGAGAAAGCAAGAGAGAGAGAGAGAGCATCTAGTAGCTTACCTCCCTCCATGCAGAAAGAAAACACGGATCAAGGTCTTAATAACACCAGCCATTGTGGCAAATATATAGGACTCAACTTTCCGCTTGGAGCAGCCTCTTCACATTGAGTTAACATGAGTGACAGGCAAAGCTTCTCTCTCACACATACACACACACACACAAATAGGCTGTCTCTAACATGCTCTGTAACAACAGGCAAAAACACGAGATCAAACAAACATGTCCACATGGGTGTTTTTCCACATTTGACTTAAAGCTGTTATCTCGCTGTTTCCTTTTAACAAATAAACAAACAACAAATTAATTGTTTGTCAGATTGGGTAAATTGTTTCTCTTCTGTGTCGTACGTTCTCCGCCACAAACAACATCAGACACCACAGCGATAACCCCCTCATGCTACCAGATGCTTCGCCTCAATGTGGTTTATTTGCCTGTCAGGCCCCCTTAATTGTTTCATCTGCAACAAATAAACACATCTCCTGTTGCATCTTTGTTTACACGCCGTTCAGCAACAAACAGCCATGGTGACAGTTTGTTTGCGACAATGTGTTGTGTGCAGCGCACATTAAAGGAGAGGTAGCTAGGCATCGGCAGGGTGTTTTGTACACACGCCACAGGGAATTTAATAAGTGGGGAAAGTTTACAGGTGTGTATCGGCAACACCTGCTCACATCCTCATCCTCCGGGAGAGAACTTCATAAAGTGTAAATTAACATGTGACTATTGCAGGGGGTTCATTCATTGTCAGGGTAAATGCAGGTTCTTGTATTCCATTGCCACACGCAATTGATGTTATAGGTTTACTTTGTAATTAAATCAAAATAAAACACATTTTGACACTTACATTTGTTGCTTTCTTACCACGTATATAGATTTGTCCAGATTTTGAGATATCTGTCTTTATGTGTGGAACAACTGTATCCACCCCAGTGCAGTGAAGGTTGATTCCCCGAATCATTGTCCTCTTTTTGGTTGGCTGTTTTCATAGGGACTATGTCTTTGGCAGGAAGTTGTTCCAGTTAAAACAGCTCACAGTGAGTTCCACAGTGGGCCATCCTTCGTCTTGCTGCTTCTGGAAAGATGTGTTGTTGTTCGGGATTTTTAATAAAAATATTGAAAAAGCAAAAAACTAAGAAACCAATTACAAAAAATAAAATTAGAAAGTTAAAATTCCATCCATCTCCATTGTAGTTGGGTACCTGCAGAATATGTTTGGGTGTACTTTAAATTTCACGCGAGTATTTGATTACTGAAGTAGAACAGAAGTGCAGCTTTTGTGCTGATATTAACATGAAAACAAGTGACGAGACTATAATGTGTATTATGTTTTCAGAATTGTGCAAATACTTTAAAGGCAGCTTGTTGTGTTTGTGGGTGGGACTGGGTCAGCTGGATAAGATGCTTAATGGTTCATCTGGGCCAAGCAAAGGTGTTTCTTAAGGTGGAAGGTTTAGCTAACACCAGACAACTTGTTATTCTCTGTGGCGCTGTGTCCTCTCTAATAGGATTCGATTGCTTCTAACCAATCAAAAGCATCTCCACCTGAGTCTTAACATAATTTCATATAGGCACTGGTGTGTAGCTAAGCCGATATACTGATTATGCATGGGGTTTTAAGAGTTGAGTGGAGTGAAGTCAAAACACAATGCAATGTAAGTAGTACTATTAAGTCGATTTGACGCTTGATGACAACTTGACAATGGTGTTAGACCCGCCCCATGACGCTGATAGGCTGTTCGGTAGTCGCTCTGCATCACTCAGTGGATCAGTTTCAACCGAGAAAGCGATATATTGTGTCATGTTGCCAGACAAATCTGTCCATACTGTGGCGTGGGCGGGTTCAAAGGTCGTGGGCAAGGTGAAGGTTTTTTATTATTTGTTGCTAGATACCTATTTTTTCATTCATCTTCACTGTGCATTAGGAGATAATTGACACATTATGATAATTTTGTTAGAGGATGGCAGATATATTCTCCCAATTAGAGACATTTTTGGTAGTATTCACAGTTGCATATTCCATCTAGCGGATCCAAGCCAAATATTAATAGTTCATTGGTGCTTATTAATACTGTATATTTGTTCTTCTTTAACAGAAACGTCCTGGGGAACCATCTAAACAAGCCAGCGCAGTATTTGAAACCATCTGAAAGCAGTCATAGGTGCCTCTTTGAGATAGAGAGAGAGAGCGAGATGGCGAGAAAGCAAGCAAGGCGCAGAGCAAGTGAGGAGGAGGAGGCTTCAGATCGGAGATGCCACGTCTCATATGTTGCAAGGTGATGAAGTGCAGAGATCTGCCCTTAAAGAATATGTGCCCTGCAGACATGTGTGAGATTTATGTGTCTTTCTTCTCTTTTTTTTTTTTTTTCCCCATCCCGGTCTTCAAAATTCAAAACGTGGTGCAACAAAAGGCAGTTTGAAATATTCTCATCCCCCGAAAGAATATTCAATTCGATTGAGCTCGCAGGTTAAAAATGTATATGCAAATGCAGGCTACATTAGAGCATGCACAGGTTGTTAATAAATTAACACATGGCAGAAATAATTCAGTTTAGCGTGATAATTCTTGGGTGCGAGCTGTCAGCTGTCGCATTGTTCCGGATAGAAAGTGACGCTGAGATGGCAACGTGAGCAGTGAACTGTGATGTTTTAGTGTACCTTGCTCTTCACTCTCAGCACTCTGACACAATAACTGCCTTTTGCTCGCCCAGGCTCGGCTTTTTTTTGTCATTTTGGAAGAACAAAAGGTTTAATTAAGGATGCGTAAGAGAAGTTGACACTAAGCATGCACACACCGTAATATCTCAGACTGGGTTTGTGTTCTTGAGGATACATATTCTTGGCCAAACCTACTAACACACCTACTAACGCACAAGATGCATCTTCGCCCTAACTTCACTTTCTCTTTTGGCGAGTTTAATTTCCCCCTCGCCTTCAAAAACATCGATAATCGCCATCCAGAAGTGATGTGGTTGGGAAGAAAAGCGTGAGATGGTAAACGCTACTTTATGTTTCCGCTCCGGTTGCTGTGGTTGCTAAGCCGCGGATTGTAGGCGGGCATCTTGACGTTCCAGGCGGGGATGCTGTATGACGAGTGCACTTCCTCTCTACGCCTCATCCAAGAGATTTGCATAGCAGGAACCCAGGGAGCTGACACTCTGTTTATGTAGCTCAAGGTGCAGGGTATATGTGAGGTGTCAAGTGACTCACAGTCAAGTTTTTAATAAGTGCCATTTGTTCAATCTGCTGTTTAAACACTCCCGTCGCCTCTCAATATCCTTAAAGACTGTATGCCCCGCTATCTTTTAATTAAGTCTCGGGCTAATGTGCCACTTAATTGACTAATCTGAGAGATTTTGTTTTCTCTAATTTACTTGAAAAACCATCGTCAGCTAAGCTTTTTAATATTGGCGTGATGAGGGTGGATACTTAGTGGATGCCTCAGAAGTGAGTGCAGGGGTAGAGGGAGTACTTGAAGGGGAGAGAAACAAAGTAGCGTTAACTCCTTCTAATTCCTATTAGGTTTGACAGCAGGCTGATAGCTAACTAGGCCATCGTGACGTCCTTGTTTGCGCTGGTGTTTCTTTTTTTGCAGGTGTGCTTGCTGATCTCCTTGGTAAAACTCCAATTTGCAAGTAGTTTCCCGTTGCACGAAGTTGTATCAAGTTCTCGGGTTGAGCTTCATATTAGCAGCTCTGTTATTTGCTATTACGGGAGAAATGTCTTCAGTGGCAGGTTATGAAGAGGGAAACAGAGGGCTATTCTCTGCTACTGCCTGCTGAAACAAAAGGCTAATTCAACAGTAAATTTTTCCAGCAGCTTCGCCAAACGTTTGCATAGGAACATTCAGCAGCGGCCCGAGATTCCATTCACTCTTCCAATTAGGTGTGTGTGCGTGTGTGTGTATAGATATGTGTGTTTGGACTTAAATCTTTTGGAAGCTGATATGCAGATACAGGCAAAGTGTCATTTACAAGAAAGTGTGTTTTTTGATTTATTAGGTTAGCTTAGTGGCTAGAGAGGTTGTGGATGGTCACGGACACAGTGACAGAAATGTCTGAGCAACACACTGAATCTGCTACCTGCTGGTCTGCGTGAACATTAGGACTCAGCCTAAAGCATGGGCTAAAAAGTAAAAACTGACAACCTAAGTGGTGAAAAGCTGCAGCCAGTTGCAGTCTGATTGCCATGTGGACAGAAGCAGTCGGCCCCGGAGACGTCTGAATGGAGGAAATGCAAGGCCAGGCCTGGTGTCATGTCACCACATGCAGGGCTCTGATTGAATGGAAAAGTAGCGTCAGGAGCAGGGTGATAGGACAGCAGAGTGAAAGGCCTGTAAACAATGACTCACCCTGCTAGCCAGCAAGGGAGGGGAGGGTAAGGAAGGAAGGGGAGGAAGGCAGCCCAAACTAGTCCAAGTATGTGTGAGAGTCAGAAAGAGAGAGAGCCTTGAGAGTCTCCAGCCACAGACAATCAGGCCTCTGTCAGGAAGTCCCAGCAGACACAGGATTTAACTCTGCTGCTGATAGACACTCACACACAAGCACAAACATTTACAATTACAGCAGAAACCTGCAAATACAAATACAACTATATGGCGTACGACACAGTATCCACAAACAGCCCTTTACTGCATTCGTACACGCATCATTTGCCGACAATACAACACAAGCACATACACACACCAAAATCCAATAAATAATTAAATCTCCAGTGGCTGCCCTCAGAACTACAGTGATACATTAATTGGGCAAAATTAGCATGAATTAAAGCAAATAAGTGTAACATGTAATTTATTACTTATCAAGCGTAGTTTAGCAGAGGAAGGCTCCGATTTCCCCCAAGATTGCTTTAACAGCTATAATGCATTTCTTAATTTACTCTGTGGAAAATCAATTTTTTTCAGAGTTCATTAGGCACCAATATGTTACAATGCTGCTCCCCTGAGCACCCAGCTACAAAAAACATTATGCAAATTCTCGCCAATGCATCTGTATGTAAATAGCAACCAAGGCCGCAGTCAATTCTCCATGGGAAGCTTTGTTAGCGGGCCCTTTGTTTCTAAGCCCGAGCCTTGTTCATGATAGTCTGGAAATTAGGAAATGGCTGCATGTGACAGGTGAAAGCAAACATCCCCTCTCTGACTGTACCTGAGATTGATTCTTGTATAATTTAACCAAACTGTTCCACAAATTGCACCAGTCTCCCTTTGGAGAGCATAATTTTCCCTGTGTTTTGCTTGTTTGTAGTGTATAACATTATACTTTCTCTGTTTATGGCTTGTATAATCAAAGCGTGTTGTGATGGATAAAACGGGCTGCTCTGCTCCCACTCTGGGACGGTACGTCGCCTCTAACTGCAGAAACTCCTCCTTAAAATGGGCATTTCATGTCGTAAAACAATCATGGAAGCCACTACATAATCCCGCCAAGCTCTCAGTTGATCATCGGTTTACACTCAGCTATGCAGTTTTCCATCCCCAAGGTATAATGCTTACGTGCCCATATGGGACTCTCCGGCTCAAAGTCCATAAGAATGTCTCAGCAGAGACCGCTCAGTGTACTCACCAACGCAATATTATTGCCCACAAATACAGTTTTAAACTTCTATCCAGTCAAACTGACAAATTGCACAACGTTAGCCGCGGTAATGACTTGATGGTTTTGGATATTGTGGGATGGTTACATGTGTAAATAGACATAAATTTCAAGATGTCTAATCACAGTGAGTTGTTAGACCCAAGGACATTTGCGTGTACAGTACCCTGCAATTTTGTAGTTATTGAGAGAGAGCTGAGAGCGATTTAAATATGCTTCTTTCATGCCTCATAAACTGTACGGTAATTGTACATCAGAGCAAAGAAAGAGTGTCGCTTCTTCACTCAGTGCTCAAGTGACAAGAAAAACAAATGCGAAAGAACTACCAACATGTTTTGGCACAGGACCTTTATCAAAGAGTGTAAAGCGATGGCCTATATAGACACTATATACACTCATATGGTTAGATTTAACTATAATTTACCATGTTTTTGGGAGGATATGTGTTGTGTTGCAAAGTCTTCATTTTCTCGTCACAGCACAAGAAGCACAGGTGCACCTGATCAAATTAACAAAGACTGCATCTGACTAGCAGTCTTGGGACTAGCTTTGCTTGCTGTCCAGTTCAACCTATGGTTTTTCCTGCTGACAGGTTGGAAGCATTTATAAAAAGCAAGCCTTCTGAAGTACACATAGGCTTGGCTTTAACATCTTCACTGAAAACCTTGGATGTACGACACGACACCTCGACACAAAGGCCTTCCTCTGATAAGTGCCGCCTGAATGAAGTGAAACCTCGTCCAACAAGTAAGTCACTGCGGTTTAATTGTCAGTGGGGTACAACCCAGAAACTTGATATGCAGCTCTCAAAGAAATTAACCACTGTTGTTCTTCAAAGCTTTCTTTGGGTGTCACTGCTATTCAATCACTCAGTGAACTTGAGGATTCACGACCACCGTTTTATGCTAACAATTTAGCTATCGTGCTAATGTAACTTGAGCAGCAAACATATTAGCATGCTTTGCCATATTTGAAAAGTATCTTTCACCGCTGTCGTCTCTCCTGCTGTGGAGGAAAAAACCCGACCCTGGGAATGATTTGTATTCATCCATTGTTGTTTTTTTTTCTTTCTTTGGGCTTTGTGTTACTAGGATACAGTCGTCAGCTCCATCATGTCATTTGTTTCACTTGGCTACAAGCCAGACTTCATTGTGTTGCTCAGTGTTCGCTGTCTGTTTCTTTGTGTGTCTTCCTCCCTCTGTCCACCTGGATTTGACCTGGATTTTTTTTTTTTTTTAATCATTTTCTCATTTAGTGTGCTGTTAAAACACACACGCACATTTCAACTCCTAGAAAAATGTACCTTGAGTCTCCCCCGCTGTCTGTAAAGCCTGCTGCCAAGCTGCAACCAAAACACTGCTTCACCTGCTTGGCTTGGACTCTCTCCATGAAGTAATTCTCCCAAAGCCCATAGGCCATGTCGACCATATGGCGCTACGTAGTCTGATGGGTTGTACTACACAGCATACATTCATGGCGGTGACTTGAACAGGAACTAATTAGTACAGTCTCTGGAAATTCCATTTAATCTTTAATTTCAGTTAATTGAGTTGTGTACATTTAGACTGTTTTAAAGGAAATTTCTCTGTAAGGGTTACACCATGAGCTGGGTTTCCTTGGAGCACATTAATCATTGATAGCAGTGTTCAAATATATGATAGCAGAAGTAGGATATTACAGTTTTGTGTGATCCTGCTGCTATGATTACACTCATTTTATGGTTGCTCAGTGATATATTTTTTTAATCATACAAGGAATTGAAATTAGCTTCTTTTGAGCTTGTATGAAAAAGAAATGAACAAGAACTTCACCTTTTTGTCTTTTATTACCTTTTATTTTACGAGTTTGTTGTTCTGTGGTTTGCTCTTAAAGCAAATTGCTGCGTCAGTTACTGTGCTCTCCTGAGTTGAAGTTTATTATTTGCATTGTTTTTTAATACACATTTATTTTTGTAATTAGGTTCCACCTCAAGGCACAGTAGTGGTATCTAAGCAACCTCAGAAATACACACGATGCACACCACACACACCCTGGCATGTGTTCTCATTCTGGCTGTTCTCTTAGATCACGCACTTGCTATACTGATGGCGGGAAAACACATGCACACACACACACACACACACACACACACACACACTGAAGCATTTTGCCTAGCTTTCTGAAAAAACATTGTGTCCACTGCCAGACAGAGACCAAAACTCTGAGAGTCAGCAATTTTAGAGCGCCAGCATGTGTCACTTCCTTTTTCACATTGTCATGTGTCCTTCCCGTGTTCCATTATTTGCACAGACAACTGAGGACTGTGACACAGATTCCGATTAGCACAAACAGTTTGGTTTTCCTTGTTTTGTTTTTGCTGCATGTGTAACACTCACACAAGCCTAAAATTATGTAAATACTCAAGTTGCATAAATTCAATTTACCTAACTAGATCATAGCCCCGAATTCCTAAAACATTGTTTGATACATTTGTTTTCAGCTTAAATTTTGTTTACATTCCCCCTCTCTGCTGTTTATACATCAAGAGCCAAGAATGGTCGAACCGCCTCTCGATATAACGCAGCTAAATTCAGCACGACTGCTTTTTTTTTTTTTCTCTCAGAAACAACCATATTGCCTCAGTGACAACAAAACTGAAGCCAGGTCAAGAATATAGAATGCATTCAGGGCTGTTGTATTTGAGTGCATTAGTTTGTGCTGGGATGCTTATTAAACCGGTCACTTTAATGTAGAAACTTCTTAGGTTTTTATTGAAATGCCTGCCAGGTGTGATCTTGTGGCTGAAGCAGGAAGGAAATGCAAAGAGGTCAATAATCAGATGTTTGCCGTTCAAAACCAGTTAAACAGTTTTAATATACTGCAGTGCACTGGACTGTGCACACAACAAAACAGAAAAAGATGCTGTGCACTGGAACAACACATAAGTAATGTATATTCAGTAAAATCCTATTTTGTAACTCCAACTGCTACTCTTCCTTCATCGCTGAAGACAGAAATGAGTCGCTGTCCCACTTTGCTTCCCAAAAGACCCGCGTCTCATCGTACACAACTTAACCGTGCAATGAACGCTATGTTTGTTTCCAGAGTGTTTGTATATCGTAACTCCTTGTTTGAATTAGAGGCATCCACCAAAGTTCCCACTGGGAAACATCAAGTATTAAATGCCATTCCCCGGCATGCTTGTTTGAGTAATTTACGCTCAAACGAATGTCATCGCTCGTCTCCAGGTGGTCCTTTCTGCCACGTCTCCGTGTGCAAGCCGACACTGCTTTTGATGGCTCCACCTGAGAGATTTGCCCGAATGTGTCTGCTTTTTCCCCAAAGTGGTTCCCAGAGTTTCCGCTGTGGGCTTGTTTACCAGTAAATGTTTTTGTGATTCCCCTAAGCAACATGAGAGTCAGTGTTTTCTCTCTTCTTTTTTTTCTTTTTTCTTTTTTGTTACAAGGAACACGGCATTTGTTATCCCCCGCCCCTTCCCTTGCTCTTCAGAATGGCTGGATAGGCTGTCAGTAAACAAAGTCTAGTTCCCATTAACCTCTGATTCCCTCTGAGAAATCCACAAACAAGTCGAGTGCCGAACGACCTCAAACAAAACTGTACATGCGCAGGCGCAGACACGCACACCCACACACCCACACACACACACACACACATATGCACTCATGTCCTGAAGAACAATATGGAAATATTCGTCCTTCCTCCCTTCCCATGCTTAGCCCTGGTGCTCTAGCCGTCTGTTTTGCCTAATTGCTTTAACACTAGCCTGGCATGCTAATTGCACTGGGCCCCCTGTCACCACATCATTTACATGGCCTGCTTGATTTGAAATTTAATCTGCTTGAAGGGTTTGTGTTTCATGCTCACTTTAAATCCTAATGCTCTGTGGGATTGAAAGCAGTTTGCATTATTGGGACTGTAAAATAAATCCTTGTGTACTTGTTCGGCGCCGCATCTTTTAATAATCGACTTTTTCTTTTTTGTACTATGTGATCGCAACTTGGGGTTTCTGGTTTTCAGATAGTTTCGGGGAAAAAAAAAAACTTACTCCGTTGCAAAATAAAACTTTGCAATGCCACTTTAGTTTCACTGGGTGATTAAATCAAAGAGGAAAATTGATGAGACGGTGGGCAGTGCCGTGTCTGGATGCTGGGCAGAGGAAACTTGTGGATGAGATGGGAGCGCATGGTGTGTTGGCTGGCCTTTTTACTGCAGATGGCCTTTTTGATGTGGAGCGGAAAGAGAGTTAGACAGGCAGAGACACGGAGGGCTTATACAGTGCAGTGAGCTCACATAGTGCAATTCAATCAAAGGCCAAAAGCTATTTCAATTTCTTAGAGTTTGGGTCCATCCCAGTTCTACACTGGCAGTACACTGGCACAGTATTTCCTGCATTTGTCCTCCACCCAACCATAGCTTCTCCTCTGGAACTAGACTGTTTGATGACACCTCAGCACTCTTTGATTTTCAGTTGTCTCTTATTCTCCTTCAATAGAACATGACCTTTTGCTTTGTGAAATAAGTAAGTGAAGCAAGAAAAAGCAGAAAGTCCAACAATGTCCTCCATCAAAACCAAAGATGAATAAAGAAGCTGTTGTGATCGGCTTGCGAGTCCAGTGCTTTCTGGAAAACTTTCTGGAGTGCCATTAACACAGTTATCGATGAGCACAGTCGTATCTCAGCCCACTTAAAATGTTAAACTGATGCTGAAATGCTCGCTGGTGTAGTTCCAGTTGCATAGTTCACCGGGTCCAAAAGGTACGTCGATGTGCAAGCTCTGCCCCCGCTTCGCCACTCCAAATGCCCTCTCTCTCCAGACTGGGCTCCTGTCCCAGCCATGATTGGCCTTCGCTCCTGGTGCTTTTATTGGTGTAATTTTTGGAGATCCGGCCCATGTTTCCTACTGTCACCTTTTATAAGGCGAGCGCGACTTCACAGCGAGCTTGCTGACCTCTGCGAGAACAGCTGAACTCTCAAGGAGACCTGACAACTACAGAAAATTCAAAGCAACGCTCATTATCCTCAGTGAGGAAAACAGGCTACTGAACATTCATTCACACACACACATACACACACACACTATGGGGCGCACAGGGAGGGTAATTTATGTGAAGATGGAACTACAGATGAACTGGATTTTGGTATTGTGCTTTTTTTGAGAAATTAAAGCTTTTTTTTTTTTTTTTCGGGCGTCATATTTTTTTCTTTTCCCCATACAAGTTCAACCAAACAGAGAGAATACAGTCAATATTAAGTCAATTATAAATATTTATAATCTACACATTTTAAAAATCCTGTCAATCACAAAGATGTGGGGGATAAGCTCACAGCAGCTGGTTGGTCCGGATGTGATTTGCATGCCACACAAAGCCTCAGCTTGCCATCCCCGTTTTGTTTTTGACTTTGCATGCCTGCTTGTTCTCAGCGCAGATTAAATATAGAAGTTTTGTTCTCGTTGAGGATAGATGTTTTTTTTTTCTTCTCCCCTCCCCTCCACTCTCACACACACACACACACACACAGGCGCACACAACACACAGAGGCAGTATTGACGCCCGATGCTGATGGCGATTCATTATTGAAAAGGAAATCGTCTCAATATGACTGGAGTTTGTTATGGGGAGCTTTGTTCTCATCATCTATATTGCAGAGCATCTTTGTCAGTCAGTACTGTGAGATCTGTTTCTTCTCTCTGTGTTTGTGTGTGTGTAGTAGAGGAAGAGTTTTCCACTCTCTGTAGTGTTTGTCAGTGTCCTAATAACTAACTGCCTTATTTTTCAGTTGATAGAAAACCGAGACACAGCACTGTTCAGTTTAGCCTAGCAGCTGGTCTCTGATAACATATGCTCTATATGTCTCTGCTTGGCTGCATGATGTCTGAAAACCCTATGCTGGCCCTCTTGAGTCACAAGAATCTCCTCAAAGGAGCTTATTTTTCCGCTCTTCTGTCATTATCTTATTTTTTTTGCCCGGTTCAGACAGATAATTAGTCTGTCTGGCTGTGGTGAGAAGCTGTGACCTAATGCGTCCAGTCCAAAAAAAAAAAAAAACTTGCATTAACTGCGAGGTGGATCTCAGTATCCATATACTGACGAAGCCTGGCTAGCATTCTGTTCACATTTGTGCTCATGTTGCTGTTGACATACCCAAATGGTACGCAAAATCCAAAGAAAGGCACCAGTCAGAGATACAAGCTGTGTCTTTCACACTTTGTCTCTCATTCATTCATTATTTTCTGCATTATATAAAGATTTCAATATTAGGGAACGTTACAGTGAGACATTTACGGTGCAGGAATCACTTTCCTCCATCAGTTTTGGTGCTATACGCAGTACTGCATTCACTCATGTGAAAGGTAAACATAGTAGACTACACAGGGAAAAGAGATGTCTCCACAGTGGTATTGAGGTCTCTCTTGATCAAACAAACAAAGAAATAGAAGACATCACAAAGCTCCCATCCACAGTTGCATGTACGTTGACAAACAATAAGGGATTTTCTCACACTCAGTGGCGCCATTGGCTATAGTATAGTTGTTATACTGTGCAGAATAGATAGACCTGATGATCATATCTGGATCCTATATCGTTTCAAGTTGTTGATGAAGTAAAACATGGACTAAGTGTGTACATTTGTAGGTATGTATGGGGTCAGGTTTGTGTTTGAGTCTAGTTGTTGAGTATCGTAGAAAAGGCACATGAGCACAGCTGAAAAGGCAGTTTCAAATTTAAACCCCGGCTTCAGTCTGTGAGGCTAAAGTCTTACTTATACAAGACGACATGCTGCCAGTGTATAAAGTCTCTCATTTTATTTTCCATTTTGTGTGAAGCAGTTTTTCAATCCATAGCAATTGACAAAACAGGACAAACTTGAGGGAAATGGTAAGATAAACATGACAGCAAATATAAAGTAAAATCTATATGTATGTATATATAAGTACACATTTACTAGAGCTACTCTCTTCTAACTGAGCAGCCAGGGCGCAAGTGTCTCATTATATGGAAATAGTAGTGGCATATTAATTCACATAAATTGCTTGAATCGTTCATTCAGCTTTTCTGTAGTGGGATTGTTTTTTTTAAATGTGAACCTTTTGCAATTCATTTCTTTTTGCGATGTGCACCAAAGGGCAGGCAAGCAGGATGTTAGAGCAGGCGTTTGGATACAGTAACCAGATAAAGTGATCAAAACACTTTGCATCATCTTTGTGTCAAAGAAAAACAAAGTCTGGAAATCACAAACGGCAACTAATTTAGTGATATTTGTTCCTCCATCTCCCAAAGTCACATTCGTGCTCTCATCAACAAGCCTCTGATTGTCACTTTAGCTTAGCATCCACTTGATTTCATAATTTATTCAGAAGTTGGGATGTGCCTCTGCACGCGTGTCGGTGTTTGTGTGTGTGTGTGTATGCGTGTGCGAGCTTTGTATGGGTGGGCGAACTGGCAAAGTGTCCCCTCATAAGAGTGCTTGTTGTGTGGCATTCTCTCTTGATTTCATGCTTTGCTGATGGAAAATTAGGCCCTGGCGTATCTCTGCATGAAGAGGAGGTGTGGGAGGAGGAGGAGTGCTGATGGTTGCTGTTATTGCCTCAGGACACTCTCCCCGACAACAAGAAAACTAGAGCGATAAGGAGAGAGGGTGGTGGTGGTGGGGGGGTTGTGTCACTGGCTGCTAATGCACTCTAAACAAGACGATGAGACACATGGAATCCCCAACGCGATGCCGTGGAGCCTCAGAAAAGAACATCTCTCTAACTCTCTCTCTCTCCATCTATCACTTCCCCCATCTTTTTTTCCCTCCACATTGTTGTAAAGTGCAGTTATGAGTCTGGCATTCTAAAACATTTTAAATGTACTCTGCCTGTTTTGGTTTTTTTTTTGTGGCAGTTTTGAATGGCATGTGGAAGCGTTGAAGAGTTCATTTGCATTTTTTGTCTTGTTTTTTTTATGTGCCTGTCTGTTGCCCAATGAAGCTCTGAGGATAAAGTGCTTAAAGGACTGCAGGCACTTCACTTGAGTTGTTTGGTTGTTCAAAGATACGCCACAGTACACCGCTAGTTGAAATGCAGCTCAGCCCACTGTCAGAAGTGTGAGGAGCATTTTGAGGCAGAGGCAAAGGCAAAAAAAAAAAGTTATAATCCCACTCTGTTATGTAAGTGGAATAAGAGGCATGTAAATTGTCGGGTGCCTGTGTTCATCATGTCAGAAAGATCAAACATTGCACAAATGATTGTAAAACTTGTTTTTGATATGCTGTAAATTCAAAAAGTGGTGTTTTCAGAGACATCCTCTGTTTTTTGCCACTTAAGCGATTTTAAAAGGGAAAATAACAACAGTCGGGATGGTCTACGCAATCATTGGTCTAATTGAGCTTATTTATTTAAATGCAGTACTAAATTTGTTTTATTTGTGTCATTTTTAGCTTTTAGCTTTGGCATGGAATAAGAGGCTCTCAGAAGCTTTTGACTTGTATTAAGAAAAGTATCTGTGACTTAAAATCCATGATTTCATTAGGCAGCCTTTAATGGTATTTGTAAAGTGACTATCGCTTTAGAAGAAAAGAGAGCTAATGCAGAGGCCCAGTTCCAACAGAGGTCCTCAGAGAAGGATCCTTATTGGAACTGGACCTCTGCATCATCTGGCAGTCTTCATCTCCCCTGTGGGAACAGTAACTTCCCAGTCACTGTGATCACTGTGGTCACGGAAGAATCCACTATACATGGACTGTATTCCCGCCTCTGTGTGTGTACGTGTGTGTGTGTGTGTGTATTGATGTGCACGTGTCTTGGAAAGCGGAGAAACAACACACCCCTATAGTGGAGCTTAACCAGCCAGTGGCCCCTATACTTGGCCTCTGGTGTTATGTAACAATGTGGGTTTTTATGAACATGTGATTTGTTCTGGAAAAACTATATGAATCCTCTCCTGTGGTATTTAATTTGTTCTGTAATCCCATATGTCTTCTGTGGTTCTGTGTTTTTTGTCGCACTGTTTCACAGACTGAATTGTGGATACATCAGCAGCGTTTCCCACAGGTTGTTGCTCATGACGCCTGGATGGCAGTTAATAATGACGTGTTATTGACCTCTCTTTTATTTGGTCTGCAAATGTTAGTCTAGCCTTCTGAATAGGAACAACAGCTTGCATTCATTCACCTGACTGTACTGTGCATCGTGCATCCATCTCATTATTCAGGCTGTGTTGCAGATTGTCTCTTCACTCTCAAAAAGTGCACAGAAAATGCTGCATCAATGGCGCAGTGACTTCTGGCCATTGTATAGGTCACCAATACGCCTTTGGCATTTGGCAGAACTAATTCAGGATTGTTTAAAGGCTGTATCAGCAGGAAGTCTCTGCATCGTGTTACCAGAAATGCTGATTTTTGAGCTCTCATAATGAGCATTTTTCAGGAGCACAACAAGCACTTGGTGATAAAGTGCGCAGCCACCTTACAGTAGTATTGACATACAGTAGAAGTCAGCAGTTCACTCAGTTGACAAAAAACTTGGAGCTGTGGGAGGAATTTTTTGGGCTCACAGTTGAGATTGGTGGTTGACAAGGCCTTTCCCAGCTTAAAGGGAAAAATTGTTTACTCATCCAAGCAACGAGCAGGGGAAAAAAGCGCAGGGGCGAAAGAGCAGAGGGAGTGCAGAAGGGAGCACGGTGGGGTCTAGATGTAACATTGTCCATAACACTTGGGGCCAGTTAGAGCAATGACGCACACAAAGGAATCCTGGCTGTGGGGACTGGCAAACAGCAGCCACATCTGGACCAGTTTGCCATCACAGAAGGGCCTGATTGAACCGACTGCTCTTTCGGGATTGAACTCGACTTGCTGCGGTGTATTACTTTTGGGCAGGGACATGACAGCTGGATCTGAAGTGGTTTAGGCTGTTTACAGCATCAGCGCTATGCTTATTTTCAGACTACAAGTTGAGAAACAAGGATGCAAAAGACAGCAAAGAAAGAAATGGAGAGCAGGGGTGGGATGGATGTGCTGTAAATTTATCAGTAGGTCATCCCTGCTCTTTTCTCACTCCAGAATCCTGTAATTGAACTTAGAGCAAGTTTAGGATCTGAGATTAGCAATCTTAAGTGCTCGGTCGAGCCCTGCGCTCTCCATCTGCAGCAATCACTGAAACTCTAATATTCTATTTCCACAAAGTAATCACTGAGGAAGTGAGGGGAATCGAACTCATTCCAGCCCATCTGAGTCCACAGATAAATCAATATTCACAGACAGAGCCTAATATTTGGTGTGGGATAAGACTTTTTTGTATGATCTCATAAGCAAATGGCGCTGTAAAGGACTTTTGAGGATGGAGGGGAAAGACATTTGAACCTCAAAGGCACAGTCCACCACTGTGAGCCGAGACTTAATTACAATGACCTTACAGCAGGGCAGTAGCCTAAAGCCACGCGTTCAGGCTAACCAAGCACCCCCCACCAGACCACAATGCACCCCCTGCCGCCATCAGACCTGATAAATGAGTTCTTTTCCTTGATTGCTGCATCAGGGCCTGAGAGCTGGAAATGGGCAGTGAGGAAAGGGAAAAGGGAGGGAGCAAAAGTACAAGAGAGAGGAAGGAAAGAAGGAGAACTAGGGGAGAATGCCAACACCAACAAAAGAAGACCAGCGCCAGTCCAATGAAGTGCATTCGTGGTAAAGGTTGGTTCTGTAACTCAGTGGGCAACACTTAATTGTAGTAGTAGAATCCCCCTAAGGCCTCTTTACAATTTGATTTGTTCTTTTGTTCATTTTACATTTTTTAATAAATGCACGAGCTCTCATAGTTACGTGAAAAATGTATGTAGTGGTTATATAATGTAAGTTTGTACGATAATCGTGAATACACACTTGGGAAAATATTTGCATTTTTAAAGTCAAAGATGCCTGCGAGGCCACACATGGTGAAAGTGCTCTGTCTGTCACCATGTCTGTGGGTGAATGTGCATTGCACATTAATACATAACCTGTTTTCCTGATTACATCTTAAATTCATTCAAACATTCAGTTTTTGTATGTAGCTCATTTAAAGCTGCCCTGTGGAGTTTCTTGCAAACAAACGAAAGTTTTGTTTGCGCTACTGGACGCATATGCAATGCTGGGAACGCACGTTAAACGTGTTCTGTTTCACTGCTTTGTCTGCGTGTTGCTATGTTTGTCAGCATGTAACAGCCTGCAGCTGTTCAGCAATGGTAAATGTGAAACCAGTGGCGGAATGTGAATCGCGTTCGCCGCATGCATACATGTGCAGAAAAACATCACTTAGTTAGTAACAAGACTAGTGTTGAGACTCTACATGGTCCCTTTTAAGAAACAACATCCACGTGTTTTTCTATAATATAGGCTGACATATTGATTCTTTATACTTTCAGTCCGCACACAAACATGAACAAGCCGTGCATAGTGGAGTGGAGTTTGCTAAACCCTGGATGTGAAGTAAAAAGCTAAAGTCGCCACACGCTAAATTAAACTTAAAGATGGTGAAGTTGTGGTTTCATACTTTTGAAAGCATCTCAAATCGCATCACTTAGTCTGAAAAATATCACATTGTCAAGTTACACAAGCTACCACTTCCTGAAAAGTAGCAAGAGATCCACAGTTTTAGCATAATAAGAACAACATGCATAATCAGTCATGTTGCGTCTGGTGGAAGGTCTGGAAGCTGCTCCTCAGAGTGCCCAGCTGACACTCAGTCACATGCACTGTAACTTATTTGTTTTTTGTTTTTTTCTTTTACCGGGGGCTCATCGCCAATTCGAGAGTCAGTCATACTGTACACACACATGCACACACACATTAACAGACTCCCAACATTTTGTAATTTGCATTCCTCACTCTCTCCATTACGCTCTATTTCTAAGAGTCACTGGCTGCCACGAGTTGAACTTGGTTTTTGATTAAGTGTTTGTAGGTAGCGCCTTGGGCTCCGTCTCTCATAGATAAGAAGCAGTAATCCTGGTGTGTGTGTGTGTGTGTGTGTGTTATTGTGTGTTTTCCGGAGGATTCTGTGGCTGTCTGCCGTGGGACCGAGAAAGAGTTTAAAATTCACGAATTTAATTTTGCCATATTTTCCCAGCTGAAAATGAAGTGTCATTAACTTCCTGTCCTCGCGTTTTATTTTTTGAATGAGGCTTTAAATGAGCCCCTTTTCTCTTAAGTCGATTACATGCCAGATTTCTAATGACAAAACAAATCAGAAATTTAGCGCAAGCACTTAATCTCATTCATCATCTCCATTTAGGATCAAAACATCTGATGAGTAGATTATTTTTTTTTCTTTTTTCCCCCACGAAGAGGATCCCTTTCTCCAAAAACCCTTCTTTTAGGAAGTGTTCCCGTGTTTGACAGCATGCCAGTCTTAACAAAGGCGAAATGCTGAGTTCCCTTTAATAGATGTATATTCATTTTCAAATGAGTTGATTAGCCAGCACAATGTCATTGGATTCAGGGGCCCATTACACATTTATGATGGTAAATTACTGAACATTTACAATCCAAATGAAATTTCATGAGCAGGGGATATTGAAAAAATGGAGGGAGAGAGACTCTTTGCGTTCATCCCTGTAGCCTTGCCTCATTGCATCTCTCTTCCTCTCCCTCCCTCCCTGTCTCTCTCCCTTCCTCTGTCTCCCCCACTCTCCTTTCCTCTGTCTCTCCCACTCTCTCCCTCTCTCTCCCTCTTCACTCTAGTCTGTTTCTCTCTCACATATCACATCAGTGCCCCCTGTGGTCCAACGGGGCATCACATTAAGGGTCTGTAGCCCGCGTTCACAGAGTTGTGTCGCTGACATTTTGGGAAGTGTGTTGTTTTCATGCCGCCATTTGAACAATACTGGCTCATCTGCAGCTAAGTTTGCAGGTAAACATTCAGCGATGGTGGTTGTGTCTCTGACAGTAAGGAGATGCAGACAGGAGTGCGGTGAAAGGATGGATGTCTGGAACTGAGCAGGGCTGCCCCCCCCACCTCACCTCTGTCTTCAGTGTAGTGTTACATGTAGGTTCAAACATCCTATAGATCCCTGAGCAAACACCTCTCCTCTCCAATCAGCACTCAGCACTGCGCAGCCCTGTCACTGCGTCCACATCAATATTTTATTTTGGCAAATTTGCGGTGACACGCATTAGTACAATTAGGGGCAAGTTTTTACTTGGATTCCCATCTTCTACATGGAGAGAAAGTGATAAAGGGAAGCTGAACTCACTCTCTCTCTCTTGTCTCCTTACTCTCTCTATGCCTCTCTCCCTCTCTCTCTCCAGCATGGCTGGTTCGTTCCTCAGCCCTCCACCTCTAAATAATTCATCATCCAATCAATCATTTTCTCTTTGTTTTGGGCCCCAGTGCCTGAGATGAAACGGGCCGCTGCCAAAGCTGCTTTGCCTCATCTGAGGCCTGGAAAACATGATCTGCTGCTGAGATTACAACACACACACACGCACACACACACACACACCAAAACGCATCTAACACTGTAGTGTTGGTACCACATATTCACTGTTGGGAGTCATACACATTCATACAGATAAAGTAGGCACAGACACACACACATGCTCTCGCACATGCTGTGAAGAGTTAAAATGTTTTTTACATTTTACTGCAATGACAACAGATATTTGACTGAAAATTTCAGTAAATTTAAAAGTTCTGAGAGAGGAAATGTAAAACAAAGCCGCTGGCACATTTCCCATCTATTTGTATGTGTTGTTAATGAATTCAGCCAGCTTACTGTGAGAAATAAACTACATTTATCCATAATAGTTAGAATGATCAGGACAGAAGAAGTCTGTAGTCTCTCTACATTGTTCTTATCGTGTCAAACTGTGTGATCATTTGTGGCTAATGTCATATTTTTCCCTCTGCTGTTCTGGAAAATGTGATTTTACTCATTCGGCAGTGTTAAACGTTCAGCCTTCTTTCTTTCTTTTTTTTTTTTAATGGCGCGCCATTGTAAGGGAGTTTTGTAAGAGAACACAGACTGTGTGTCTGATCTCCCAGCTGTAACACTCGGGTTTGGTTAGCTTATCTAAAGGGCCTGTCTCCGCCTTAAAGCCTGTGTGGAGGCAGCCTTAATAGGGGGAAATGTCTTGGACAAGTGATTTGAAGATATTTTGCTTCATCCCTTTGGAGCGCTCTGCAGGTGATGCCGCGAATGTCTCCTCCGTTTGATGTCGAACAACACAGATCCGCTATTGAGTGATAGCTTCAAATGCATGAAGAGTGAGACCCTACGTGCTGCTCCCCCTACTTGAGCTACATCAGAGAAAACTGACATCTATTATGGTAAAGAAAAGACAAGTGTTTGAAAAATTCAAGTACGCACATTGCAGAAGTGTCAGGATTTTTACAGAGTGCAATTTTTTTTTTGTTCACTCTCTTTTTTTGTTAACAAGGTGGTTTTAAGCCAAGCATGTCTATATGAACTCTGTTGGATAGAGCATGAAAGCATGCTGCTAGCTTATCATGGTAATATTTTAGCCCCCTAAAGAAGTCACCGCAAGTCCCTTGTGTCCTTCTAACAAGAGGAGATTAAACCCCGAGACTATGAGCTCAAATTCGAGCAGTTTCGTCAGCTCACTCTCCATCCAACTTTTTGTCACCAAGGCTCCGACTGCCTCCCTATCTGATCTTATTGTCTGCTTTGAGTTGATTCACCTAAATTACTTTTGTCACAATGAAATCTCGAGTTTGGGAACTCTGCCGCAATCAAATGCATTACTCTGCAGGACATTTTTGTAGCTGATGAATTTGAATTTCATGACTTTTATAATTCGATCCGAATGTTGAAATTCATTTTTATTTACATTTGTATTTGTCTTGAAACCGAGCCTGTGCATAGATTTGCATCTTTCTGCTGACGAATTTTTTTACACACTGAGTGTTTATCATTAGCATTTCTCAACAACTGTGATTGGCTGGATAGGCTTCTCCATACATGTTCAACATCAGTTCAAGGCCATCATGTGGAAAAACAGCATTTGTTAGGAAAGCACAATTAAGTAGTAATCATCTTACTCAGTTGTTACTCAGTTCATCTTTACTGTGTCCCTCAGTTGGTCTTTGACATACCAGCAGCCAGGAGTTTGTGAATGAATGGTGTCTTGCTCACGATCAGATGCTGGTATTCCAATGTTTCTATTCAGCAGCAGATGAGGAAATGCTTGCAACTCTTCTTTTTGCAATTTTGTTCTATAATGTTAGGTATCAAGCTTTTTGTCTTATGCGGGCGTTAATGAGGTCTGTTGACTGGTTTACCAGAGTGTCGCTGTCTGATCGCTCCTTGTGGAGATGATTATTGGACTGATAGCAAAAGAAAATGAAAGTGGTATCACCCTGGAAGGCCAAAACTTAAAATTAAAATCATAGTGCAGTCTGTCAAAATCTCTATGGACCTCATATATGTCTATATGTCAGCTGTTTACTCCATTGTAAATTGCTCTGGATGAAATATCAATTGAAATGTGAATCAACGTAGACGTGCTAATTTGATTGTTACTAATAGAAAATAAAAATAAATGTTTACCCCTGAAGCCCGTAGTGTAGATACCACTTTTTCCTCAGTGCATGAAATCTAATAGCCTCGTTGAAATGTGCCGCCGGGGACTCACATACACAGTAAACGCATGTCTGAGGTCTGATAAATCGCAGAGGTGGACAGAGAGACATTAAGTGTAAGTGTCCCGGGCACTGTAAAAAGACAAACAGCTTTATTTATCAGACTGGCAGAGGCGCATTATCAAGACAGCCGCAAGTCTCCACGAGTAAATAAAGTGCTGTGAGAACATTAAAAAAAAACTTGCAGAGAGAGGGAGACGGAGTTAAAGAAAGAAGGTATAAAGAGATGGATGAGGGGAGAGGAATGAAGGGAGGTGGGATGCAAGAAGAGCGAGGGAAGGGGACAGGCAGCAAGTGTCAGGCGGCGAGCTGAAGGATCACCCAGGGCCTAGTAATCATGCCCCGTAGGGCTCAACGTCAAGCAGCTCTAGTGTGAATGAGCGATCACACCTACCTGCCCCCTGTTTGTCCCTCTCTCGCTCTCCCTTTCTCTTTCTCTCCCTCTCTCACACACACACACACACACACACACACACTCAATAACACCATGTGCAGCAAGTGCAATATCTGCCCCACTTCATGAAATAAATTGGCCACCTACCAAAGACAGCAAGAGTCAGATTACCTCCGGTGAGAAGTCAGCTATCGCAATTATTGTTACAGAATGTGTCGAGAATCTGTTCAAATATGTCATTCCAAAACATGGCCTCAGCCTGCGTGCCCCCTGAATTGTAAGATATTTATTAACAATTATGATTTAATTGAAGAAAATATTTGGTTCATATATGTCGGTGCAATTTAGGCAGGAAAATGTGATGAGTTCTTGGTTTTTATTAGAATATCATTAACCCTCGTGTAATTAACCTCGTTCAAAAATTAACCACGTTATTATCAAACCAAGCAAATAATTGAAGCAGCAGCTTAATTTATAATTTGACAATTTGCTACCACTTTTTTTCTCCCTCCCTCTTTCATGTATGCCTTTAATAAAAAAGAGGAAATGGAGAGAAACATTTAAGAGCAGTGACTTTAATGAACATGTAGCGCGGTGTAAAGGAGAGGCAGAATTATCTTGCATTAATGGCATCTGTGATCCGTCCTCTTAAACTGGACTGTGTTACCCCAGAGGACACCCCCCCCCCCCCAATTCCCAAACACACACACACACACAGTCAGGAAGGGTATGCATGAAGCTCTTACTTTTCTCCAAGACACAGACAGAGGCCACAAGGGAACGCTATGGAGATTTGGCCCTGGTGGATAACACAGCCAATCTTATGTATAGGTTACACAGACCAAGGTCTGGATGTCAAGGCTCAGCTACAGAAAAGGGAGGAAAGGAGGTGTAGAGGATGTGGGTGGTGAGGGGGTGGATGTTAGATGAAAAATGTTTAATGGGCTGTTTATTTTTAGATTGTCCACTGAGACAGTATAGTTGCCCACTTGGGCATGTTTAATGTCAAACGTGTGTCTGATCTGTCAGTTTTATATCATCAGAATCTGTGCATGCAGTGGTATTCAGTCCTACCTGTCAGTCCAGTGCATGTCTCAAAAAATGTGCACATTCATATATAATGTGTTTATTACTCAACGTGCAATAAACTTGTGGTTTTAAATACTGAACTGCTGTACGTCAAAAGCCTAACTGCTGTTTAGATTGACTGGACTCATGTTGAAGTAGAAATTTTCATAAAAGATCAATTTCTGCATTCAAAATGCTATAAAAATGCAAAAGTGTGAGCATCAAAATATGCTTAAAATGCTAGAAGAAAGAGTACCTATCATATAGAATAGCTTATCTTCAGAATAATTACAAAATCTCATTATTGAGTTATGGTCCCTGATTCATTACAGTATACATAACATTATTGTTAATATCCCTGCTGCTTACCTTACCTGCATGAACTAACAATACATCATAATTTCATTGTTTTTGTATGATGAATCTGATGTAAATGAAGTAAAGGTGACCAAACAAATGTAGTGGAGTAAAAAGTACATCATCTGCCTCGATTGTGGTGGAGTATAAAGTAACAGAAAGTAGAAATACTCAAGTAAAGTACAAGTAAATTTCAACTTCTTTCCACTACTGATGTAGACTACGCCGGCATGACCCCGACTTGCTCCCACTTCAGTTGGTAGACACTGAGGAATCCAATCCCTCAGAGAGTGGGAGTGGCAGTACGCCAAATCTGCCTCATCATTGACCTCAATGGACCGCCACCACGAGTCTTCAGGACAGACGTTTAACTGCCATACAAAACTCCATGGCTCACTGCCTATTCAATCACTCATGTGACAGTTAACGGCCCACGGTGGCTAATGATTTTCTGTCATGTTCGGGCCACGCTGCGGAACCAGAGGATTAAATATCGGCCGACGATGGACGCATCAACCACTACAATGGCCCCTGTTCATCAGCTGAGCCTCGCCCTCCCCTGTTACACCCCTGAAGGAAAGTGAAGTATGGGGCCACCTTGCTCTGCTCTTAGACAACCAGTTTGTTATCACCCCTCTGTCAGCGGTTATGTACGCCTCATAGCCTTTGGGAAATTTTGCCAAGTTTTCAAGAGTCTTAATTTTGACTGGGGAAAAAGGTGAAATACTTCCTCCCAAGACTTCTTTGGAGAGAAAAGTTGGGAAACTATATGGATCCGTTGGCCAAATTATGAGCCAAGTTCTGCCCCATGCTCACTCCATATACACAACTGTGAACCACTTTCAAAATGTGGGTTGGTTTGGTCACACTGTCTGCATTGTTTCTTTCATTAGGAATATTCCCTTCCTGCAATTTCTCTTCAGATTTCCCAAGAAAAATATTCTCAACTTTTTTCTTTTTTTTTTTTGCTTATGTTGCAGTTGTACCACCTTCTGCAGGGATGTCAGTCATCTGTGTATACACAGGGATTTTGAAGTTTCAGGCCACTAGCTCTCCTGCTCTGCAGGCCCAACTCGCTTCCTAGAAGCCCCTGTTCAGTTCCTGTGTTGTGTCTGAACATGTATCTTGTATTCATCCGGGCTCCTTCCATGGCTCTCCTCCTCTACACATCAACATTGTTTGCTGGACGGGCATCTCTGGCCGGAGTTGTGTGGAAACTTGGGAGTATTTATTATTCAAAGGCCTTGTTCCCTATGCTGTTTTAGTCAGGGGGGAGCAAAGGTGTGTGTGTTTTTTGGTAGAGGCAGATGCCGGGCTGACACAGTGTCACTGACAGGGAAAGCTTCAAAATCCCACAGTCGACTTCCCCCCATTATTTGTTCCAGTCCAGGAAGGCACAGGCAAGATCACACAGGAGTAGAGCTCTGTGTGTGTGTGTGTTTGTGTGTGCTAGAGTGTGTATTCGCCTGGCATTTGCACTGTGGTGTTTGTGTGTGTGTGTGTGTGTGTGTGTGTGTGTGTGTGTGGGATTGTGATGCACACGTGCTCTTTGCATGAGCTGGCACACATTTGTTGAGTGGTGGCTCTGGTGTGATGCTTGCCTTTTGTGTTTGTGTGTATCTTTAGGAAGGTGAAGGGCCAAATGATTGCAGGTTGATTTGATGGTGTAGATTGTGTGCGCGGTGAGGCTTTCACTCACCTGTCATATCGCGGTTTGTTATTACTGGCCTTGGCAGGTTAGTCTTGAGAAAGCTGGCTTTTATTGAGCCAGACTGAAAGTTTATTCACAAAAAATCAATCCCATTGATCCGTTCAACTCATTTGTGGTTTACACCTATCTGTATTTACCCAAAACATTGCATTAAATCAATGAAATTAATCACTCTCTCATGTTGTCTTTTCCTCACACAGCTGTGCACACACTCATACACACACCTACTGACAAACCACACACTCTTTCCCCTTGCAAACAGTCATAATGAACAGCACCAAATGTCTACAGCCTTCAGTCCTCCCTCTCTCCCACCAGGCAACCCAACTTTGCACACTTTACATACAATATTCATGCCGTGTCTGAGAATGTGGATTCACGGTCTGGTCATCTGAAAAATCCCTGGCAATCACTGATTGTCTCTTGTCCTTATGAAAGGGAATAATTCTTAACATGCGCCAAGACTGTTCAAAAACAGCCTTTTTTGATGAGTGACACTTCCCGTCCTCCGGATGCTTTTTATGTGTCGAACTCATTAATAAAGCAGCACCCCAGAGAGCGAGACAGGGGACACATGAAGTGTGAAGTGCGTATGTGTGAGTGTGTGTGTATGTGTATAACTTTTGGTGTTTGAATTGTCAGGTGTGATTCTGGGACTCTGATCTTCACACAACAAGGTTCAATCACGCTAGTTGTAGTGCTATTTATCGTTTTTCTTCTCTGACAATCTACCAGTTTCCTTTCTGAGCAAAGAGGTGAGCTTTTTTCCCTTTTTGTCAAACACTGAATATTAAAAGAGTCAAAAGTAAGAAGTGGAATTCCCTGCAGTGAGGTGTGTTACCCGCAGAAGAATGAGGGGGAGTGCGAATTCTAAATTACTGTAGATGCGCTCTATTAGAAAATAATTCTGTTACATATTTTTATAGTTTTTTTCTCTGAAATGTCACCTGCAGCTCACTGTATCCGTTAGCATCTTTTGTTCTGTGTTTTTTCTGTCAAATAGTCAAACTGCAGCTTGCACTGTGGCTCATTCTATCACCAACACAAAAGAACATCATTGCAAATTTGCTTATCAATGTGTTCTTTCAACATCTGTCTCGTTGCTTTGTTATAATTTTCAGGAATCAAATGTGTGCGGTTATATTAAAGCATTTAAATGGTAATCTTCCGCTGCCTTTTGTGTCCACGTTGCCTCCGTGTGCGTGCTTGCGCGGTAGACTCGGCTGTTCACTTGTGTTTAGGCTTCTCAGGCGTCTGTATTAAAGCTTAATGCACTTCCATTCTAATAAGACATGGGGGTTTTGATGAATGCAATGAGTGCATGTTTTGAAGTTGTACAATATGCACAGCAGCATCTTATCTATGTAATGCAAGTGTGTTTATGAAGCCTTGAGGTACAAGAATGTTTTCTAAGTGAGCTTCTCTCTGCAGAATGCATTTTAAGTGCCTGGGACCCACACGGTACATACACACAAACCCATGCGCACGCCGGTGCAGACGCACACACAGTCACGCACAGTAATTTAGAACTGTAGGCTTTTAATCAGCATATTAAATGTGTCAACTCATAAAGTAAAATGCTGTAAATGCTTTCAATATTCATGTTTTCGTATTTGTCAACCCACATTTCATAACAAATTCATGAAAAAAGCCTCTCAAACTGCATGCTGGGAGAAGGCTTTGTGCAGTGCATACATTTTTGAAAAGACACCATCCATTTAGAGCTCATCATCGGAGATTTGCATCCCAAGCCTTTGAAAAATAAAGATAAATATTTTGTATCATGCATTTTTTAAACACCACACCAATAAAGCATAATTCATAAGCTTGGACTCATGCTTGGAGTATTTTTTTTGTTTTGTTTTGTGGAAGAGCAACACTAATGGACTTTTATGTCACTTTGTTTAGTGAATAATTAACACTTATACAATATGTACAATCAAAGAATTGTATTATTGATCATTACAGTTGTTTTTCAAATCCTCTGCAGCAGCTCGCTGTGAATAAATAAGACGCTTCCTCAGCAGGCGGTTGCACACAGTACACTGGCTCTGTTTAGCGAGTGCTGTTAGCGCCGTCGACACGCACCAGGAGCAGCTTACCAACCTTACTTCATCTGCGGCACGAGCTGAATATTTGTGATTCAACAACAAGCCAAATACCTGCTGTATAAATTCCCTTGTCAGACTAAGTAATGTGTAGAAAATATCTATAAAACACGGCACTGGCCTTGGATGTGCTGGTGATGTCTTAATAGAGTATTCTTCTTCTCTTTTATTCACTAAATTTCCACAAATGTTTGTGCACCGTGTGAATAAATTCTTACACGTGCAGTGACACAACATAGAAAGGAAGAATGCCAGCATGAGGTGTGAGGAAAAGCAGCAGGAATTGGTCTACATTAGAAACATTTGTCTATGTGAGTAGCGTTTCTTGCTGGAGCTTCAAGTGGTCAGACTTCGTTATATTGCACGTAAATATGTGTTATCGACACATTTAGATGTCTGCGTTTTAGTTTTTTTTCATCTAATTAGTTCCCTAAAGTGAAGGCAAACCTTTGTCTGTCAGTCCGTAGCTGAGTGCTGATAAACAATTTGGGAGTCATCAATGCATTTATTAGAACAGCGATAAACACAACAGAATATCGAAACAAGACTTCCTTTGTTTTATTTGACATATTGTGACAGTTCTGACACTATAATTTATAACAATAAAATCATTAAAGGTTCTTTTTTTAATCACAGAGGATAAACCTGTGACTTCATGTAGCAGACAGCTCTGGTTCCAGCATATGGTCGACCACTCTCACTGGACTTGACCTCTCGACGTCACTTCTTTTACCCGGCCTCATTACCCCCTCTTTGTTTTGCTGCACCCACCTGCGTCTCGTTCCCCACATTCTCTGGATTTTTATTGGGAGAAGGGTTCACGGTGAGCGCATAACCCAACAGTTGGAAGTGCAACCTCTATCCCAATAAAAACACATTCACAAGCATGTCTAATGGGCACATGGCCCGCAATGTAGAAAACAGCCCTTGCGTGATCCAAAAAAACTGTTCACACCCACATTTTTGGAGGTCATGTGGTTCAGGGAAGAGGAGCAAAGTAGGTGTGTGTCTTTTCTTTTACTCTTTAAGGGTCTAACAGTGTTTTGGTCACTTGCAGTCCCCCACTCGCAGGAACCTCCAGCTTGGCTCTGTGGCGATGCATCAGAGATTCTCTAAACCCAAAGGGTATTTGCATTATCAATTAATAGAATATTTAAGTGTCCTTATGAAGATGGGTCCACATGGAATAGCCATGAACACCTCACAGCATGGAACCAATATTAATTGCATTTTAAGAGGAACCAGGAGAGGCCTCTGCTTGGAACAAACGATGCCCTTTACATCCTGTTACTGCAAATTGTCAGATCGCATCCGCTTTAAATTATATTTGAAATCATATTAAAGAAGGTTCTATTTAAGTCAGACTGGTAAAGATGACTAGTACACTCTTTTTCGTTGGTGTTCCTTTACCACTTTCTTTTCACCTTCCTTTTACATTCACAGAAAACCATTCAACAACACGTATAGCATCTTCTGCAAAACGATGTATTCATTAAACACTGATCTTGATGGCTGAACTGTACTTTAAATAACTTCTATATGTGCATTTGTCTCCTCTCCTCTCCTAGACTGACAGTTAGCTGTGCCTCTGTGAACACCGCAGTCACCCCAGCAATACTGTGGGCCACATAATACTGCTGCTCTCTCCATTTCATCGTGCATTCATCTGTGAAGTGGATAGAGCTGCCATTAGGAGGAGACAATGCAGTTGCAGAAACACATATCACTTCGCCTTGATAAGAGGGAGACAAATAGGAGGAATTGTTTGTTGGGAGCCATCCTTGGCCGGCATAGAGAGCCTCCAAGGTTCTATTTCTTCTGCGCAGTTAACCTTTTTCATTAAACCACATTGCATAATTATGGCCAGTCAGCGGCATCCTCCATTGTTGTTTAATTAGCCAGCTAATGTTGTTACTCGGTACTGCAAACCCTTCATTTGTCTTGCTTAAGGAGCTGCTCTCTTCCCATTACCATAGGGAAATTGAGTTTATTTATTGTAAGAGGAGAATATGCAGCAGTTATGTACGCAGGCTATTAAATCTTAATAAGCTCCAATTTCTACTGTAACAATGTGTTGATTGCTCGCAACGACGTTATCTTCATTCAGGTACCATCGAAGTGCTGGTCATATACAGTAAGGGGACTGCAACCTGTAAAATTTGTGTTTGTTTAAAATAGGTCTGTCAAACAGGAACTACAAAGTCCCATAAGCCTCCTGTGGCATTTCATATGTGACTTCATTCGGCGTTGTGAGGGCTGAGCCGCAGCAGCAGGGGTAGGCAGTGATGGTGGACCATACGTGAAGTTGCAGACGATTATTGATCCTGGCGATATTCTCCAGCACTTAACCTTTACACTAGCTGGACTGGATATGAAGTCCCTTATTGAATGTGTACTTTTATGTTCTTCTCTGGTGACAAGCCTAATCAATAGTCCCCCTCCTCACTCTCATTAGGGCAAGAGCTTCCAAGGCTATCTTTAGCCTGGAAGTGTATCTGCGTGGACGGCCTCAGGATCTCCTGGTGGTCTAATCCAGCAAAGGCAAGGCAGTTGAAGATGTTACAAAAAACCCACTCTGATATGGTTAGATTGTTTTTGGTCTGATGCCACAAAATAACTACCAGTGAGGAGGGTATTTGAGGCCAGGTTCTTCACTTGTCCAAATTTTCTTTGAATCCAAGGGATACACTTTTTAATGCTCATGTAGTAAGGCAGCCACAAGAAGACCGAGACTTTTACTCTCCTAATCGCTTTTTTCCTCTTATGTAGGCAAGATGTTTCCAGATAAGCACTATTAATCATTCCCCTGCATCTGTTCGTTCTTGTACACTTTCACCTGAAAAGTCTCTGCACTCGGAAAATAACGCTTCTCCTCGCAATTGCCTGACACATTATCTCATTAAAATGTACAAAGAAAACTCCTTCTCTTTATCTCTGATAATCTAATTAGCATCAGCCAGATGGTTTAATAAGGGATATCGGCGCCGTTTAGCCTCCCAAACGGCCCGCTGGAGGAGAACAGTGGAGGAGGCTCCTCTCCACTCTCCTCTTCACTCTGAATAGCTCTCCAGGGTTCACATTATTGCTTCCTCTGCCTGAGGCGAACCACTCCAACTCAGGAGTTTAGGGAGGATGAATGCATCCAGGAGAGAGACATGCTCAAAGTGAATCAAATAGGCAGAGATGTTGGATACTGCTGGGAATGTTTTAAACCAAATAATGGCAGATAACTGACTTCACCTTTAGTTCCCCCAAGGAGGGTAAAAACATTTCAGATTAGGCTTTAAATCTCTCTGAGATATATCAGACTGCTCAGTGTGTGTGTGTTTAATTGTTGCCTAGGTAACATTGTACCAGTCTTAAGATTTTCTGCGCTTAGATTATGTGAAATTTACATCATGAAAGCACAGAAGACTTGCATAGTAGAGCAGTTTCGGCCAAGTTCTGTCTTCCATCCTGCAATGCAGGGAGCTCCTTGGTCCTGTAACTTCAAGCTGTTAGGCCTGACAAGGCACCAGTTCAAATAAAGTCAGGCTATCATATCATTAAGGAGGAAAAAGTTCTATGTCCAGATTACATTAGAGGAGTCTTTGCCGTCTGGTTTCTCCGGTTCTGACACTTCTCTCTCCGTAATGAGCGGATGCTGCCGCAGCCGAGACATGAATGCTCAAGTGAAGTCCGGTAGACAAGACATCCTCAGCCAGGCCCTGCATTGGCAATCTAGGCAAATACATCGAGCAGAAAGAGGCTAGCCAGCAAGCCGAGCAGCCAGACAGTGGAGCCAGTCGCTACAGCCCTCAGTGAGAGAGAGACATGCTCAATTAACTCTCCAACTTCAGCAGGGCTTTTCCTGCTGGCCAGTGGAGAGGAACAATAATGACTGGATTTAGAATAAAAAGATGTGCACATCTACAAAGAAGGGGGTGTGAGTGGGGGAGAAGATGAGATAAGGGGCTCCCATTTAGATTGACGGTTGGAAATTGTGGAAGGTCAGCGCGGTCTGTGAAGCGTCGCCCAGGCAACTGCTGTGGCGCAAAGAAAAAAAAAACCCCACAGTCCAGCCAAGCCTGATCAGGGTGTGAGGATTCGCTGCTTAGCTCTTACTGTTTCTCTTCTCTCTTTTACTTTTTCTGTTTCTTCTTGAGGCCTCACAAATGGGGCCCCCAACACGTGTCACAGGACAATAGTTGAAAGCTCTCGGTGAAGAGAAAATAATGGATTATATATATATTTTTGACACAGAATATCATGAGAGTCAGTGGGAGGCTTATTGGACAAGACTGCCAGACTGTGTCAAGCACAAGTTTTTCCAGATCACACTCAGAACAAAAGTTACATGTGTAACTTTGAGGTGGTCTTGTCAGATTGTGGCGACTCTAAGAAAAGGTTAATCCGGGCCTTACTGACAGGAATAATCTCCAGCAATCCAGGAGCTGTTTGATATCCCTCGCTTCCCAAAACCTGCCCTGTTTCTTTTACGCAGCAGACGAGTGCGCCAGGTAATCAGGGAATGCTAATGAAGTGGTTTATTATTGAGTTAACCGGGTTTCCAAACTCCAAAGGCACTGCTTAACAACAGGAAAATGGATTATTTCTCCATCAACAACATTTAGAGGATCATTAGGAGGAGTTCTGCACAAGTGGCCTTAGGAAAGAGATTTTAACAAGCGCCTGCATCTCTGCCTAATCTGCGCCGTCGCTGGCATATGCGGGCCGCCACGTGCTAATTGCTCTCAGCTGCAATTGAAACAATATCTAATTGTCGGCTGGATTAATTGGGTGAACGTGCGGCTGTGCATCCCTAAACAAGGAGCCACATAAATAGCAGGTAGAGCCCAACAGATGGGGATACACAAGCTTCCTGCATTAATTAATGGGAAATTAAGACAAACATGATCTGGAATGGGTTCTTTTTAGCCACAGGAAGAAAAAAAATGTTTTTCTCACAGTTTACCGACAAAAACTCCTCCGGTGTAACATCTGATATTCTGAATGTGCAACCACAGAAATTAGTGTCTTACACGGTAGCACTTTTTACTCTATTTGACTCTCTTTACTTTTGGTATTTTCAGCGGCAGTGCTGCGGTGTGTTTACATACAGTGTTCGACAGTTTAAAGGAATTTGTCGAGTCAAATCCCTCCCCACATCATAACAGTAATTACATCCCTTTGCACCCGACGCAACCTTCCAGTCTTTTTTTTGCACTTGAAGCACTTTTTAAACTGTTTTACAATCAATTAGACCCCACAGCCCCCTCTGCACCGCTGCACTCTGTGCCGATCAGCAGCTTCAAAGACGTTCATAATATTCACGTAGACAGCATACTTCAAAATTTCACAATGTGCATATGTGTGCGTGTGCGTGTCACTGTTTGTATGCTCTCGCTGACACCTGTGCGGTGCACTCGCGCGCGCTTGTGTATTGAACTTTGCCAGGTGCCGAGCGCAGATCACACACAGAGAGGTCTTATTAAACTTTGTGCAGACCTCACTCAAAACTTTGACACACAGAGCGCTGTGAGTTTGCATTAGGAATATTAATGTCCATATTAATTTTGTGTTGACCTTTTGCAGACCTCGGGCTCTGTGCTGCAGTCCAAACAGACAGAAGCTGTTTTTAATTCCCTGGGCTCGGAGGGGGGAGAAACACATGCATGCACACATTAATGAAAAAAAGTCTCGAGCTCTAAGCCGCCTGCTTGCAAATACATATTATGGTGCTCAAGTGAACCTCAGCTTAACTTCTCCAAGATCGATCATCAAGAGTGACATAAGCTCTCACTGCACCATTCATTCCGCACTTGCTCTCAGCATTAGTACATATACCTCCGTGTTTGTATTCATATTCAAATGTTGACTGAAAAAAAATGTACATTGTATTTTTGCATAAAGTGTTGCAGCTATTAAGCTGTAATTGTTCTTACCTCAGCGTGGCATCTCATTGTGCCGGCTTCACAAGTGACGCAGCCGCTCCTGTCAAGAAAGTTCAAAGAAAAATGATTCAGATATGTTAAAGCGAGCTTTACAAAGCGGGTGTTAGGAGCTCTTAAGACTCTGAACAAAGCAAATGACTTTTGTTGAAAAAACGGCAATAGACACATCCAGTGCCTGGCCTCTCGACGCTCTGAACCGCTGAAAACGCTCCCGGGCGCAATTGCAAATTGTTTACGGCTAATTTGCAGCTGTTTTCCACACATGTAAACACACCAGCTGAGAAGGCGGCGGTGTATCGTGGCAAGAAGTCTTTTTTTTTTTTTTTTTTCCTGTGAGGTAGCAGCGAGTTCGTTTACCTCCAGGACACGGAGGGTTCGGGGCCATAGCAAGCGATAGGCAATGTGACAGGGACAAAGGAAATGCATTAGTCAGCCATGTTGTGTGTTTCTGGGAATCCACTCTGTGTGGAGTTCACTCAGGAGAAATTACATTTCTGCTTTGATTTAATTAAAGCTAAATATTGGGCAATCGTCAGGCACTTGGCAGGGTATGCTTGACACTGTAATTATCTCCTGAGGTGCTTTTGTCTTAAAGGCTGCATTCAAGCGTGAAACCAATTCCAACGTTGACTCGTCAAGGGCTGCACATTTTTTTTGTTTCTTTGGGACAAAAAAAAAAGAGAGAGACACACTTTCACTGTTTGCTTACTGTTCCTCTAAGCCGTCTATAACCTGTCACACGGGCTGAGACAGAACCCCCGGTGACTTTCAGAGTGGCGAGATGAGGAGCAGCTAAAAACAAATACGTCAGCTGCCTGTTAGTGTGTTGCAGGGGAGGAAAAACGTGGTTTGCCTTCAGTGAATCTCTCGCTGCTTTTTGAAGAAGGCACATTTGTTATACGAAGGTTGCCCCTAATACTGGGGAAAAATAACTACAGTCATGGATTAATGGGTCTTTACCTTCTGTAGCGCTCCCTGAATAAAACATTCCCATGATGCTATACAGGTCCGTGACAAGGTGTATGATTTATAAAGGAATGCAGTATGTACAGTATGCATTCAGAGTGATTCCTCCCCTCCACTCTTTTTTTATTTACTGTATATATCAACCATCCCTCTCAGTTCTTTCTGTTCACTACGCTCTCTCTTTCACTCTCAGTTTTCTCTTGAATTATTCACTAGTGTCATCATGTTGACCTGTTCCTTGTCAGTGCTGCGTGTGTGTGTGTGTACGTCAGTGCTGCAGCTGTGTGGGTGCATCCGCGTGTGTCTGTGTCAGGGCCAAGCAACGCTCTCCTCATCCAGTCCTCGGCTGTAATTTGTGTCACTGACTTGAGTTTGATGGGTGAGCAGCTCCGCACAACACTGTGTCACAGGGGTGGAGTGGCGGTGTGTGTGCGTGTGTAAATGTGTACGCACTTGCTGTGTGCGCGTATTTTTGCGCGGCGCCTCTGCATGTCTTTGTCTGTCTCCATCCCGAGATGTGGCCATGTGAACCTGCTCTGGTGTGTGTGTGTGTGTGTGTGTGTGTGTGTGTGTGTGTGTGTGTGTGCTTGCCTTTCGTCTGCATGTGCGTTTTTCCTGTCTGTGTGTGTGTGTGTGTGTGTGTGTCTACCTGTGAGCATGAACAGCGGTGCAGCTCTTTCCCTCCGTTGCCTGCATAGGCACAGTGTCACAGTGAGGAGCCCGGAGGAGACAGCCGAGGCCGCGGCGGTGAGGCGCTCACAGCTGCCACTTGTCACATTAGTCAGCTCAAATTTGGAGGAAATCAATTCGGAACCTTAATTCGCTCGACGACTCCCACGCCCGGTGCAGCCGAAGAGCCTCGGCCACCGGCGGGCTCCCCCACAGCCCCTCCCTGCCTTCCCCAAAAAAAAAGATGAGGAATCGACTCCCAGGGGACACAAGTCATCAATCTTAAATCACCTCCTCCAAACTAATGGCAGTCCCAACCCGGCCAGTCCTGCTAAATTGAATTATTACTGGATTGACAAAAAACTGCTGAGAATATTTTTGAAGGAAGGAAGGAAGGCTGAGTGTGTCTTAATGACAGGAAGTGGAGAGGAAGTGGTTGGACGGAGTCAGGAAGATGGTGGGGTGGGGGCTGAGGTAGGAGTTGTACTTGTGCACACGCATGCACACGCGCAGACGTTCGCACGCGTGTTCAAAACTGCATGCGCTTTAACACCAGTGGCCCACTTAAACGCACTCGCTTTCACTTTTCTCTCACTCCTTCACACACACACACACACACACACACATACATACACCACTTATACATACGTTTCACCGGCTACGTGCTGTATGCTAATGCTCATCATCAGTCAGGGCAGATTAATGACCCAGCTCTCAGCCAGGCAGGCTCGGCAGATACAGGCACTGCATAGACCACCTACTCATTCAGACACAATGCATGGAGACAAGATTTTGGATAGGGGGCTGCCTCTCCAGCTCAGGAGCATTCAAGAGATAGTTTGAGGCTCTATCTATCCAAGAACAGCAAGGCAGGTAGAGAGAGCCAACGTGACACTAGAACATCTTTGTTTATTGTTTTAGTCACTCTTGACAGGTGGGGACATGACAGGGGGGTTAAAAGTTGTTAGTCAAAAGTTAAAGAGAGAGAAAGCCACCAGGAAAGAGCATTGCTTGACGTCATGCTGCCAAACTGTCAAAACTTTGTTGAATGCAGACAAATCAGTCGAGAAGTTGCTTTGAAGTGTTCGATTTTAATAGCAGCTGCTGTACTGGATGCGCATTTATTGTACACGTTACACGTATGTCACAGAAGAACTTATTGCTGTTCACGTTTCCACCACCAACAGCTTTTTTTGCACCGATAAATGCCTTAAAGCTTCTGTAAATGTCAACAGTAAATATGCTCGGTGACAGACACGAGCAAGCGGCTGTCTTTCATGCGAACGTCTCTAAAAGGAGGCTGATGGGAATCCTTAAGCTTCTTCAGGGCATTTCCTTACTGTACCTCGACAAAGAAGCAGATCGTAACACGTATGTACTGCCATTCAGCAGCACCGCTGTCTGTCAAGTGTGTACTGCTGTAAACACGTTGACTGTGTCAGCCGAGCCGCTTGTTGAGACATATTTACCGTTCCTCGCTGTCACCAATTCCGCCACGCGCTCAGAGTTACGACTGCCTTGTGAGGCACATGAAAGTGATGGATGAAAGTTTTCCTCTCCCAGGGCGCGGGGCTGAATTAAATTGAAAGCTACTGTTTATTCCCCCTGTGTCTCGTCGCAGAATCAGGTTTGTTTGCAATTGATTTAAGCCGGGGGGGTCTTTTGTGGAGGAAAGGCTAAGGTTTTCCTCTTGATGGAAAAGATGATTGAATTTGTTTTGTCTCACGTGCCTCTCCGCTTGCTCTCTTTCTATCCTTTGCCTGTGTCGGTAAATCAGATCATCTCTCTCCCCTGTCAACACACGCTCCTTGTTGAGCAGTCAAAGTTAATTTGCAAACGTGCTCTTTGATTTTTTTCTTCCTCCTTTCCCTCTTTGTCTCTTTCCTGCTCTGCCTCTTCCTCTTTCTCCTATTTTTTTTTTTTTTGCCCAGCGCTTTTACAGACGTCCTCATAGACAGTTTGTCTTTATGCCAAGAGTTCCTCCCCGTTCAGAGGGAGAAAGGACTTTCTTACTGTTTCACATGCTTCAGCAGCGCAAGCTTTGATGAGATGATGAATCCTGTCTCAAGCAGGTGACGTCTCACACTGTCTCAGCAATCCCCAGCCACACCTAACCGTGATAGAGTTCGGTCCCTGGTTAAGGGGAGCTTGTCAACCGGATTTCCTTTGTAGAGGAGCCGACCAGAGTCTGGGGGCTTCCTGTGGGGAAAAGGCTACAGAGTCATTATTCATCATCCAAGGCTTTGCCCGGGCCCGTCAGGCACTCTCCCTCGGCAGCAGTCCATCTCTGCAGCCATTCATCATAGGCCTGAATGCAGCTGAGAGGAAGAAGGGAGTGAGACGCTCAGGCCCTCCGCTAGCGAGGCCCTAATGAAGACCCACGCTCTGCTCTGATACAAACACCTCAGCGATATTAAGCTGGGTCAATTATCGTGTCGCTCTCAGCCAGCCATCAAGGTGCGGGGTCCTACATTTGAGCGCGAAGTGTTTTTAAGTCAAACTCACAGAGGAATAGGGTATGCATTAGGCAGAACTTAAACACTAGTGCTTTAAATAAATTCCTCCGGTGCTTTTAACTGTCTCCACCGAACTTTTGTGTCGCATTGAGCTGCCCGTTGCATCGGTGGTGTGGTTTGGTGTCAAATTGTGCTGCATGTTTCCGGTAGCTACGCCACATCAGAGCGAGCAAACTTTGCTCTTACAGTCCAGCGCGGTAGGTTTGATTAGTTCAGTTTAAGTGCAAAGCAAACGCACTCAGAATGCTATATATAACACATGGATACTAAGTTTTATGAAACATAATGAGCCATGTGGCCGGCACATTTACTCTAAGGATGGAGTCATTATGAGGTACATTTACTGCTGTAAAGAAGTAGAAGACAGAGAAGAAGACGTCTGTGTTTTAAATGGTGGAAGTGCATACATGCTGCACAGCATAACCTCAGATTATTAGAAAAGCATTAAGACCATCTTCGCAGTAATTACACAGTGCCAAGCACAGTGGTTGTTGCATGTTATTTGCACTGAAATGCATAGTCTTTAGCGTCCCCTGGCCTCGGTTCAGTGTGCTACCACAGTACAGTTACAGCTACAAGCGAAGCCGCAGGTGCGTGTAGAGTAACATGTGTGATTATGCATCTCCTCCAGGCTAATCTGATGAAATGATCCGTTTTTTGGAGGGGTAGGGGGGCATCTGTCCCGTTCTGCGCACAGTCTGGGGGAATCTCAGCTGGTAGCACTTTGTTAGTCGCCCCTTTACGTTTGTGTGTAAATCTCAACGTTTGGTGGTCCACGGGAGACTTGTCAATACTCGGAGCCGTAGAGGCTGTGGCAGCCTCACTTCAGGGAAAACATTTGCCTTGAAGTATTGTCTTTCCTCATCTTCAATGTCAGCCCTGGGGCTCCAAGACAACATATGTTCCCCGCATGTCCCCAAGACATGGCAGCCAGCGTGCACTCTACGCTAGCTAGTCGCACAAACGCATCATCACACGGCTACTGTCTTCCTCACAGCTTCGCTCCCCTCTCCTCTCCCTCGCTCTCCCCCTCTCAACCCCAGCCCCGAAACAGATGGCCACAAATTACAATGGCAGTTGTGCCTTTAAAAGTACTCTGACAAACTCACAGCAGCCCCCCCCCCATCCTCCTCCTCCTCCCCCGCCACCGTCACCGAAATGACAAAATCATTAATTGGCATTGCGTAAGGGCTGGCTGCTTTAGCAGTGTCTCGCACAGCATGAGCGCCTGTCTAAAACTCACAGATGTAAAAGATTAATCTTTTTGCCTTCAGGTAGGTGAGCTGAAAATCAGTGGGTGAAAAAAAAAAAAAAAAGCAGCACTCCTAGCTGTTTGGTTAGCGGGGAGAACAGAGAAGAGGGCACATCCGCGCTACTGTAGGAAGTATTCAGTATTTTTGTCCTTGAACACACCTCATGTGACAGTTTTTGTTCCGCCGAACAAGGAAGTAGGTGGAATATTAAACATTATTGATAATTTACATCTTCTTTAGTGGAAGAGATTAAGGGCGGTTTCAGGGCTGTAAATGGTTATTTTAGGTGAAACTGGGTTCAAATATTGCAAAGTTGAATTTTGCACAGCATACTGGTGTGTGTGTGTGTGTCTGTGTGTGTGTGTGTCTGTGTGTGCGCATGTGTGGGGCATGCCCTTTCACACAGAGATATGATGTAGTATATTACAGCTTAGATTAAAGGTATAAATATTAACTGCTCATTGTTCTCTTACTGGTGTATTTCGATGAGCATGTTTTGACATGAGTAAAATTACTGCATAATGGTTACTCTGAGTAAAAAGATATGTGTCAACATGACATCTGAAGGAGAATGTGAATAATTAACAATAATTAACTTAAAATAAAGACTCGGTCTGATGGAAGACGCTGTAGGAGTTGTATTCCGCGAGGAAGCTACAGAGACAATTCAGACGTCCGTCTTCTTTATCTCAACTCTCTGATCTGCCATTACCTGCAAAGCCACACCACCTCCACCACCCCGAATTAATAAAGCCATGTGTTAGATATTAGCAAGGCAATAAAAGGATGAATATTTGATAACAGAGACTCCGACACTGTTATTACCAGGCCATTGCATCAGCGCTGTGAGCTCAGACCAAAGACAGGTGCCACTTCCTCATGTCAGCAAAAACAAGCTCGGACAGTGCTGGGCTTTTGCGTTTGTGTAAAGTTAAATTAGTGTGAAGAAGCAAAGAGTAAGTGTAGCATTGCAGGAACTGGAAGCATGTGTCTTGTTTTTGTTTTGTGACACTGATGGAGGAATTTTCTGTTTTCACACGTCCATCTGTCAGTCCATCTTCACCCTCCAAATTCCTCATCCCTCCTCCTCTCTCTCACGAGCTTTCATTTTTTCCCTTTTCCTCTGTTCCTCTTTTTGCGTTTTTACTTCCATTAATCTTTTTTCGAGGGCCTTCTGTAATCCATCTCCCCAGCCGAGAGGTATTCCCTGAGGGTAAATTACTCTGGAGGCCTGCCTGGCCCCGCACTGCATCAGATTGACCCTCAGCTTGTTTGCCATTTTGTATACTGCACTGTTTATTTAACAAGGAGCAGAGTGAGTGTGATTTCCAGGGACGGGTCCCTGTGATAGTAGCTTTGACACCCTGCCTGAGTAATGACCCTCATTATGGAGCCTCTGACAGCTCCCTGAAAGGCCTGATTTATGAATATGCTGGGACCGTAGCCCCACAAGCCTCGACGCACCAGCCTCTGAGCATGGTCTCCCCTCCCTCTGTCAGCACCCACAGACCAGACGTACATGGTGCGTGGGCGTTCGCACACATATAGTGCCTACACATGCACCAGAAAGTAAATGGCATATGTATATGAAATGCTTTTTTACCTTTAGAATTGCCAAAAGTGGAAGCCTTACCATCGCTCCTTTAGCCTAACTTTCTATTTTCCTTTTTTAAAACAGCAGAAAAATGTGCAACCTCTCCCAGGTGGTCTGTGGAAAGTTGGATTTAAGATTTTATAGCAAAATAAATTCCTCAAAAGTTGATTTCATTCCCTGATTCGTTTTTTGGTATGCGAACATTGCAACGTCCCACAGAGAGAGGGCTGTGCTGCAACTTCCAACTTTCATTTTATTTCATTTTATCTCATCTTATTGGTCAGTGCTTCATGAAAATTTCACACATCTCACCCCTCAAGGATTAACCCTATACATATTAACCCTTCTTAAATATCACACATATCAAAGGGCAGCATAAATAAGTTATGAGGTATATATCTCTTCTTTTTTTTGCCCCAGCAGAATCAATTAAGCGGGCAGAGAAGGAAAAGAGGATCTTTGAGAGGCTCGAGGCTTGGCCAGGCCTTGAGAAGACCAGGCCTACTGGAGGGAGAATCATAGGGAGTGAGATAGACAACAGAGGAGATGGGAGAGGAGTAAAGAGGAGGGAAGAGAGAAAGAGGCAGAGGGAGGAGGGCCGTACAAAGAGAGGAGGAGAGTGAAGAGGTGGGATATCCACTGGATATGCATAAACAGGAGATGAGCAGGCAGGCGGGCTTGAGAACACGCGAACAGCAGCAGCAGATAAAGCTATACAGGCTTGTCAGAATCCAGCCGCTAGGCCAGTGATTTATGAGGATCCCCAGTCAAGACTTCGCTCCAAAGCCTACATCCAGCAGCCTTTTGTTCGCAACGGAGACGCCACCCTCCTACATGTGCACACCTCAGTCTGGCCAGACCACTCAGACATGCACATGTACCCGCTCGGGGACCGCAGCCAGACCGATGCTAGAGTTTTTGAGACTTCTACAAGTATAAACAAATCTGAGTTAAACAAATCCGACCGTTAATCCCTGAGGGGTGAGATGTGTGAAATTTTCATGACCAAAGTTCATTTCCCTGAAACTGAGTTATTGCAAATACACATTGCGCTCATTGATCTGAACATTTTACAGTTAAGAAATCCACCTGTCCGTGCTTTAGGTTGACAAACTGCGCCATGGCGACTGTCTTACCATGTAATTTACATAATAACGTGTCATTTCTAGCAGCATTTCCGTACCGCAATTTCTTGTCACTTATCGCCTGCCATATACGCTGATACCGCTACGTCTGCGATAAGCTAAAACAGGCTGATAATACTGGCCGAGCCAATGTCAGTCAGCTTACACAAAGAACACAAACAAGTGGGCTGTTTGAAATACATTATTACTTTTGAAAGATCCAACCAAAAGTCCAAAACATTAAGAGGATCAGTTTCCAGTGATATTAAATGGAGAAAAGTAGAAAATCCACAGATTTGAGCAGCTAGAACCAGCAACCAACATCGTACATGATAAACATCTTACTGGTAATCAAAGTTGTTGCCAATTCCTTTTCTGTTAATTGCCTGTTGTTTATCGTCACTGATCTACAGCACATGTATTCACCCCAACTTTGTAATTATTGCTCCGGAAAGCTGCACAGCGTTGGAACTCTTACCCAGCACATATGAGATAACTGGACACAAGCAGTTTATTTGGAGCTCCCTTGAAGAAATAGTTAATTAGCACTCAGCTCTGTCCGCACTGAGCTGCACTTTGCCATCCTCACTGTCTGTGCTGTGTACTTCGCTGTCAGCTACTGCTGCTGCTTTCGCCAGTCTGTCCTCACGTACCTGTGTGCAAGTTTTTTATCGTGACTTTGGTTTTCAAGGATTAGTTATTGCGCAATAATGCAGCACAGCGTCTTATTTAGTCCATATTAATATCAAGAGTCATATTCCAAATTCCAGTGCCTTTGTTAAACGCTTTTCTGTTGCCTGTTGTAAATGTGCCCTGAATTATGTTTTAAAGGTTACTTTGGATTGCAGATGAAAAATACCTCAACATGCCTGTTAATAATCAAGTAAACTAATTTATTACTGTAGTTGTACTGGCCCGTCAAACATAATGAGAAGAAACCAAAATGAATGCACAGTTTGGAAAAATATATTTCAAGTGTAACTTTTAAATGCAAGTGCATTTAGTCTTTCATAGCTGTCATTTAATACACCACCCAGATGTTAAACTCTGTGCCGCCCCATGGCACAACTGCTCCACTGCTTCACAAATCCCTGATTTTTCCAATGGATGCCTGACACTTGTCTGTGACTGATAAATGATCCGCAATGAAACTGTCCAGAAGTTTAGGTCTGAGGTCATGAAAACTCAACTCTAATATTGGCTCTGATTTGTTGGTGTGCTGGTCATGGATTTGATTTGTCTCTCTGTGAGTTGGCTTATTGAGGAGAGTAGGTAACTGATTGGACACACACACACACACACACACACACACACAGTCTTCTCTCGCTTTATGCCCTGCATTAAAAAGCCCTGGATAAAAGGTAAGGAATATGCTTTATTAACTTTAAATATGCATGAAGTTTCAGAGGGAAAGTGCAGCACAGCATCAGGAATGTCCAAAAGCTTGACTACTTATTTCTCTTTTTTTTTTCCCCTGAAAAACTGTAAATAATTAAAAACAGAGAGATGGGGGGAGAGAGCGTGAGAGGGGAGGGGGAGGATAGAAGACGTCAAAGATGCTCGCACTCTGCATAAACACATTCTTATTAGTGACCTCAGATGCCCTGAGACATCAAATCATAAAGTTACAATGCTCAACTCTCGCTAGTGTGTGTGCGTGTCTACACTGATGTGTTGAGCAGAGAAAGAAGACACACACACACACACACACACACACACACACACACACATACAGAGTCACAGCTGCATATGGAAAAAGCTCCTCTGTTTTTTTCCAGTTCTGGCCTCAGCAGAAGTTCTGGGGACTTATTCCTTTGAGGGTAGAGTTGAAAGGGCTAGACTCACTTATTGTGTCTCTCTCTGAATATCCACTGAAACTGATCTCGTATCAGACAACTTGTCTTTCACCTTTCACCTTGTGAATCTTGATTTGTTGAGCTTTCACGGACTGCAGTGGCCAGCGCTCAAACTTTTGATCAAGTTCACAACCTTTTTTGGACTTTTCAAGCACGTCCAGCTCACTGTACCATCCTCTCTTCATCCAGTAAAAAGCAGATTTTGACACTGTGACACCCTCTCTTATTAGCCAATTGATTTCCTTTTGACTCCAGATATTCAACCACAGAGTGGGAGAGCTTAGCTCTGTGGCTCCAGGCTCATGAGAAGAGGCTTAGCCTTATTAGGAAAAGGGGATTCTGCAAACACGACAACCACACATTCACCACAACTCCCTTGGTAGTGTAAATAGATAAATACATAAATACATAAACAGGCTGTGAAAGGCTGATCGCGTTAGTCCCCCCTGATTTAGAGGACTCCGCAGCTGAAAATCAAATCAGTTATGCTTGCTACGTCTGTGTCAAATGATATTTTCCCACTGTAAATGAGCTACGCAAAATTGTTTTTTATATCGTTGCGTGTTATTTGGCCCCTTAATCTTCCGCCATGGCAGCGGTTGTTCATCATGATTATTTCAACCAGCTGAATGATATTTAAATGAATAAATAGCAAGTATTTACCCAGCATCATTGCCTTGTCATGTTGGCTACGTCGCCTAATGGCCTTCTAGACTCCGGCTCTATTTATGGGAGTCATTTCATCCTCTGTTATTTATCCCCCCGCCTCACCCCACCGCCGCCGCAGCATCTTCCACTCTTTTTTTCTCAACTCTATCATGCAACTGCCTCCGTTCGCTTTTCCCTGATGCATCGTCTCCCTGTGAATTTTAATTTCAGCAACGTGCTATTAGAAGGGGGTGTAATCCCGTCACTGCCTGTCCTTCATGCCTCTCACACAATGATGTATTAACGGCAGGGCACACTAATGAATGGAAAGCACCAAGTTGTTAAGTCTGTTTTAAGGTGCCATTTCTATTAATTTGCTTTTGCTAGGCTCTGTTGGTTTTTCTTTTTTTTTTTTCTTCTTCCTGGTCTTTGTCTTTTTTTTCACATCCGCAATTTATTTTCACAATCTGGTTTAGCTTTAACACCTCTGTATGTGTGAGAATGTGTTGCGATTTGTGTCAAATTATAACTATGAATAGACAAGAATCTCATTGTGACTGATACCATACCCAACTCCCACGAGATATCTCAAGTCAACAAAAATCTCACCCACGCATGTCCGATATACTCCTTCCAGCGACGGCTCGTGAACATGCTAAATTTCATATCATGTTTGTTTCTACTGTGAAAGAGTTTGAAATAATTTCTTTTTGGTTAGAAAGAAACCTAGGTGTATATAGGATTTTATAAGAAATGAAGGCGAGATTTAGCAAAATGTGAGATGACATTTAACGGCGCTCTCTACTGCATTTTATCCACGGTTTTAAGTATACAATCCTGTAAATACCCACCTCTTTTTAGTGGACGAATATGGCTTAATCTGATCTCGGGATTGCGCCATACTGGAGCAAGCTAATCTGTGGATCACATCACACTCTAACATAGCCTGGCAACCTATCCCCCCTTACATCTCCATTTCCTTCCAGCCATGCAAGCTACAATGATGAAGGGGGGGGAATATATGCTTCAGAAAGCCCACAAACCCAGGATGGGCTAAATTACTGGAGTGCAACAGGGGGGAGAAGCTTCATCGTTTGTGTTTCGTGCCGCGGCTGAGAGAGAGCGTGCTGCCATTCCTTGCCGCTCGACTGGGCAGATTATGCTCAGGTATCAGCCGCAGCCAAGAAAGCGGATTACTTGTGTCCAAATAGAGTTGTCAGTTTGGAAACTCAAGATGCAATCATTTCCATGGGAAGGGTAATTATAGGGGATCAAATCCACGTTACTGTCAGACGCATGGCACCGGATGAGACAATCACTCACTAATGAAGGATTTTACATGTGTGAGGTGAACAAGGTACTCCGTCTCAACTCTGCGCGCTCTGTTTCTCACGGTTTCTACGTTGTTTAACGTAGGTTTATAATAGCACAGTCTTTGACTTGCTGGTGTATAGAGAGAATATATGCTTTGACTACCTGTGAGTGCTTTGGAAAGAGGTCACGGGAGCATCCACAAAGGTGATATGCTGACCCTCCACTCAGATCGAGGGTTAAAATAGCCCCCAAACAGATGAAGAACCAGTTAGAAAGCTAGAGCGAGTGCGGTGCAAGACAACTCATCTGATATGTCCTAAACTTTAGACTGTGTCTAATGGTCCCGCACAGGCATTTGGTGCACTGACAACAAAAATCAATATTTATAGTTTACCGCCTTCACGTTATCTTTTCAAGTTTTTCAAATATTACACTTCAGTCTAGACTTTGGGCAGAGATCACAATGCCCCCGAGGATGCCGGTATCAGGGTACAGCAGCAGCAGCACTTAATTTCACCCTTTGTTGAATTGTTATTAAAACTAAGCATACAAAAATGTCAGACAGTTTCAACAAATATGCAAAGGATCATATGAAGAAAACAGTAAGCACGTATTCAAAATTCATCTCTAAAAAATATTTGTACATGTATATTACAAGGTTGACTTTTTTGATGGTTCCATATGCCTCAGTCAATCCCTCTGAAATGATCACTGAAAACCTTTAGCATAGATAAAAGAAGCTATTCTGTCGCAAATTTCCTGGAAGAAAAAATCTAGCTCTGAAAACCCGTCGCCCCCTGGTGGCTGGCTGTATTACGGGTCATAAACCCCACCCCTTTGATGTTAGCAGATGAGACTTGACCTAACTGAACTGTTAAAGTACAGTGATATTTCAGCTTCATGCTTGTATGGTCGGAAGAAGTGGACATATATGCAAACCAATTTAGGTTTCTAAAATGCTAAATAGTATTAGTGTAAAAAGAAATATTGCTGTTTTCTAATGTCTTGAATATGTGCAGTGGATTTTTTTCTCACTACATGTTCCATCAGACAGATGATGATCATCTGTCATTACAAATTATGGGATAGCTGCCAGCCTTTGTCTCTGCGTCTGACCTTTCTGCCCTTTGGCCTCAACCTTGACCCTGACTGAGCCACCACCTCCATAAAAATGCAGCTTGATACGCGCCACAGAACTACCTCAAGACATTCCCCTCCTTCGCAAAGATGCACACACACACAGCCACACATGACGTCTGAGTCTGTTTTATTATGACGAGCTTGTGCATTGTACATCTCACCAATACCCAATCACTCATTTTCCCACTAAATACCTCTCTCTCCCGATGGCTTCACCCGGTGCTCGGTCGAAAAGGTCACACAATTAAATGGCTAAGGCCTTCTGTTCATGTCATAGAATGGTGATGTATCACTCCAGGCTGGCTGTACGTGTACCTGACACACTGTGAGCATGAATATGATTTCAGAGATCATTAAAAATTTAACAGCGTGACCTAATTACCCGAGCTCCCTATTCAGATTCCAAGCAGTAAGTGAGATGGAGAGAGAGAAAAGGAGGTGGAGGAGGAGGAGGATCTGTGTATGGCAGGCTCAGCCTCATCTGGAATCAATTATAATTACTTTATGCTGCTGCTTTGTCAATCAATATGGAACGAGCTGTAATGGATCTCTCAGGTGTCACATACTGTACTTAGAGCAATGGAGTTCTGTTGTTTGTGTGTTTGCATATGCGATGGAGGTCTCAGAAGGAATTGCTATAATTAGCGGGTTAGTTTAGTGTGGTACATTTAAGTGGATAAGGTATGTGAGCCCGATCATTTATCTTTAAGCGGGTTGATTTTAGATTTGAGAGCGGCTCCAGTGCGCCCCGTGAAGGCATCGAGAAAGACAGACAGCACGGAGCACGCATATATAATGATCTATCTGGAAGTATAGACGACATAGACACAGAAAAAAATAGCACTCTATTGTTTTCATTCAAATCAACTTCCTCTCAGGGTGCATGACTTTTTCCCCCACGCTTTCCTTTTTACCATATCGATCGCTCAGTTCACAGTCACAAACAAGGCAGATTACCATTATCTGCTGTTACAAAGCGTTTCAGGAATCTTTGACTGAAGTCGTAAAAATCTGGGGCTTTTCATGTCTCTCTGCATCGATTTAACGCTTGTGAGAATGAATTGCAGATCAATTGGCTTACCTCTGGGCAGACTTAATGAGCAAGCACAACAGCGCGTGGCCTGTTGTTGTCTGCCTCTTGCTTCACAGTTTTCAATAGCAGGAAAACGATGATGAAGAATCATATCCGGTTTCCTGTCCGCCGCCGCTGCCGCTGCCGCCGCCACCGCCGACACTTTGGAGAAAGCTCAGGCAGAGATCCCGGTCCTGGAACCAAACGTGATTTGAGGTTGCCGTATTTTTCACCTTTTTTTGCATTTGCATGACGACAATAGAGGGTTGCTGTGATATTTTGTCCAACAATCCGTATGACTAATGACCTTCTGAGTAATCTCGTACTCAATAAGCACACCTCATTACTCACTTTGCAAAGCCGTCTTAAAAACCTTTTTTGGCATTTGAATGGGACAACTCTTGCATGGCACCTTATCTATGAAATATCATTGCAGTAATTACACTACAGGGATATAATGTCATGGTGGAGCCTTGTGATGTCTACCAACACTCCATTACCCTTTTTGTTTATCCTATTACATCATTCCCATTCCTTTGCCAAGTTGTTGTCACTGCCACATTGACTTGAATTTCAACTCTAATCTCACTCTGTCCCTGGCCTGAGCTTCACTGTTTGACTGCTGTGTTTGAATCACTTTCCCTGTGCCTTTCACACAGGCGCTACACTATAAACATTTACCCTCTGCCCACCTGGGATCAATAAAAGCTGTTGCCATGTGGTAATCAGATGGCACAGCGAATCTTCTAATCACCGTCTAATACACGGCGAGGAGATTGGGAGGGTGCAGCTTATGGTTCCCCGACTCTCCCTCTTGCCTTGCTCGCTGCCTGTTGCCAGAGTCTCTGTTTACGTCGACGGGACCTGACTGCAGGATGCGGCCTCCGCCCGGCTTTCCCCGCTGCCTCACGGGCCTCGAGTGAATCTGCAGGTTCACCCAGGAGTCACGTAGGGAGGACGGGGCTTTGAATTTCTATCAGGTTACGGTTTAAGTTTGGAGGTAATGGGAGGGTTGCGCCCCAGAGTGGCGGGCGAGAAAGAGATGCTTTTGAAGGAAGGAAATAGCAGGTAAAAAAAAGGATGGCAAATTATGAGACTAGACAGACTTGGAGAAGAACAGATGAGTAAGAAAATGTGGTCAAAGAGACACAGGACAGCATGTTCTGCAGTTCAGTGCTTTTAATTATTTAGTAACTAGCTTGATTGTCAGATACAGATTGCCAGACATTCCCTCAAGGATGAAAAAGGTGAAGAGGCTTTAGCGTCTGTGAAATTTAGTGTTTTTGGGCCTCTATCGACTAAGGTCTGAAATCTACTAAAAACTAAACAGTCTTATCAGCACGTTGAGATTCTTGATTTGTAAATTAAGCTTTGTTATTCTTTCACATCCATCCCTCACTCAGGCCTCCATTCTTTCCTGTCTTCCCCCCCCCCGCATCCTCTCTTTTTCCTTTACCACCACACGGTATTCACCGAGCCTTAAGCCGCCACACTGTGTCTTAGATGAAGCTCGCAGGAGTTCAAGAAGCCGTTTTATGACCGTCGTCTTCCGGTGGCCTGGACCTGGAGTTGACTTCAGTAGAGATGAGAGGTATAATGTAAAAAGGGCCTCGCAGCAGGAGAGCACAGTCTAGGGACCTGTGAGCAGCGTCATGTTGAGCAGGAATATTCAGCGCTCCTGTAATTGCCCCACAATGTTTTAGAATGCGTGGTGAACATGTTTCCCAATTGTTCATCCAGATTTTATTATACCACGGGATGAAAAAAAAAAGTCCTGGTTATTGTATGAATCTGCGACTGTTGAAAGGCACGCTGCTCTGAATATGCAGGAAGCACGTCAACAACTCTCCCATACCCTACCATTACTCTCGCCTTCTCCTGCTCTTATCCTGCTATTTTTTCTCTTTAGAAGAAAATGGAATGGGGCACTGGATGGATGGCAATTCATTGGAGTCTCATTGTATGCAGTAATATACACTATTAAGTGGCAGCATATAGAAACAAACCTTTGATTAAATGAATTTGAATCACAAAGAAACAGCAAGACCCCTCCTCAAGCTTTCAGTTAATAAGGATTGCTTTTTCACTCGGTACCTGCGCATGCTGACTTTTGACACCCATGGTTTTCAAGAGGGGTATTTCTGAGGACTCTCATATGGCGGCAACCCCAGATTAAATCAAGTCGGCTATAATAAAGTATAATGTTATATTCATTTTGTCATCATTACTGATTCCAGTGTACTAAAAGGCTTGTGCCTTATAATGAATTCCAAATAAGTTCAATGTGCTAATGGGGAAAGAAGGAGAGTAGTGCAGATTACTAATATTAGTTAGGGCTCCATGTTTCATTAGACTGTATTAGGACAGAGAATATTCAAATAGGATTTTTTTTGACTGTATGTCAAGTTGTTCTTTGATTGTCAGACAGTCCTCTCCTAATTATTCATTGTCAGTGAGATCTCGAAACAGTGTTTAATGATAAACGTAGCAGATTTATTCCATATCTATTTATTTATGTTATCCTGCCGCCCAGGCCTCAGCTTGTAGGGATGTAGAATGCCAGTAGACATTGCTTGGAAAGTAAAAAGAGATATGATTAGAATAAAGACAAAATAAGATAAATAACAATGGCAGACTGCTTAAGAAAACCAGTCATTCTATACATAGAATTCAAGAGCTGTATTTATCCGAGAAAGGCGTGCAAATCTATGTAAGTATCTCCACTGTTTGCATAATAGATTAGAAATTAGCATTTTTGTTCATTTTCCATGTATGCACAGTGCCTGGAAGAATAACACTCCATGCATATCAGATCAGCCTGCCTACAATTTTGCGCAGTATATTATTTGACAATCTAAAATGTGTAATTTGCATGAAATTGCTTAATTAAAACACAGTCACTGGGGGTATTAATTTCTTTGTCTGACAGTGGAGTGTAGTGAGGGGAGAGCAGGGGAGATGTAAAACGCTGTCAGATAGCGCTGTCACAGAGGCAGAAAGGAAATTCTGCCACATCGCCCCCCCCTCCCCGACTCCCCACCCCACCCTCATCCACCCTCCCCTCCTAACGGCGCAGAGCGATGGAGAGGATAACGCCTGCCCAGCTAATTTGGGTTATGGTGGTAAACGGGGGCCACTGCACTAGAAAGATACCAAAGGGAGGGAGGGAGATGAGGAAGCGGGTGAATCAGTGGAAGAGATAGGAAGAGAGGGAGAGAGACTAGCACAGCTGCCTTTGTGCCATCGTATCATTGTTGTCCTCAGGGTGGAACTGTGCCAGGCAAATGACAATGATACAATGATGTCAGATACTGCGTTGTATCAGCATTAGGCTGTTGGATGCGTGTCCCAACCATCCTATTAGTTTGCTCGTGCCTGTTTTAAAAAGGTAAACACTTTCACAGCTTCTTTAACAAATAAAAACGTGTACATTTATAGTAAGCTTGTCACACAAGGCCAAAGGCACGAGACCCGCAGCCATATCTCTCACACCGGGTCCGCTGTTTAATCTACGGGGGTTAAAATCGTTCATCTCTCCTCCCAAGTCACTCCTTTGTGCTTCCTCCTCTGTCGCAGAAATATAACACCTCCTGGTATGGTTTTGTTTCAGAGATGCAATCAATTGTAGCAACCACAATGTGAGCAGTGGATCGAAAACAGCCACTCATTAATTGTTGCCCACCCCTCGCTGCTGCACTGCGCTGTGCCATTATGAATGCGGGAATTGCGAGCAGAAAAGGGCAGAGAGGTAGGCGAAGGATGAACCAAAGAGATTCAGAAAAATACACAGGGAGGAGGAACTCTTTGGAGCATGACAAAGAGTGAGATTAAAGCTCCTTTCCCATTTCCAGTTGGCCCTGTGTCTGTGTGCGTGCAGCCTGCGCATCTGTACCCTTTTGTCTTAAATATCAAAGGCAGCAAAGGCACGTTAACATTTCAGTAATTCCAAAGATACATGAGGAGGACATGGGAGGGTGAACGGTGCAACGAAGAAGTTATCAAACTGGGAGAGAGAGAGGGAGAGAGAGGGAGTGTTTCTTCTTCTCTTACATTGATGCTGAGTTCTGAGAAAGCCATTTGCCGGTCCTTGTACTGTAGCACTGAGGGGTGGCGCTGTGCAACAGTCAAATTAAAAGCTTTTAACAGAGAGAAATAGATACAGAATGCTTTAAAAAAAAAAAAAAAAACATGCAGAGAAAACTGGGAAGGTGCGAGCGCAGGTGGTGAAAAGAAAGCAAGTGGGTGTAAGGAGCAAGACAAGCACGGAAGCAAAGGCAACAAAGCCACGAAGAGAGAGGGAAATGCATATATTGGGTAACTGTGGCAGACAGGCAGGCAGGCAAGCGGGCAGGTTCAGTAAGGGGTCCTTGTCACTAGTGTCAGCAGTGTGAGGTTGAGACAGAGACAGCAAGCACTGAGGGCAGGCTAAAGCTGACAGGACCTCCACTGCAGCCTTGACGGCCAGCTTCACTGGGACCTTAATTGGTCCTTTGATGTCGCTGGAAAAGGTGGTGAAGGCGATGAAAATGGAATCTGTCCCTCTTTGCTGGCATGCCATTATATCACTGCGCACTCTGTGTTTATTTATGAATCACAACCTTTTTTTCCCCTCTCTGTCTCTCTGTGTTCCACAAGGTGTCCCATTTTATTCTTACGCTACAGCTCTTATTCTCTCTCTCATCACTTTGTCTGTCCATCCCTCTTTCTCTCTGTCTCTGTCTGTCTCTTTCTGTTCATTATTCATCCTGAATTTCCTTCAGGATTGATAAAGTATCTATCTGTTAGTTTGCATCATAGCTCTTCTTCAAAGTTCCCTCTTTCTCCTTCTCCAGAAACAACACATGGACGGTCATCACGACTGTTTGTGTGCAATTTCATCTTCTCGTCCTATCTGCCATTTAGGTAATTTATGTGCATCTGCATGCGTGTGTTCGCATCAAGGCAGCGTAAAGGGTGTGTAGTGTTAACAAGCAAGGGTTTGTGTGTGTGTGTGTGTGTGTGTGTGTGTGTGTGTGGATGTGGATGTGTGTGTGCACACCCAAACCCCTGCTGCCTTTGCTGATCAAATGGTGCAACAAGGGTAAGTCCTGCTAATGTGGGGAGCTGTTTAGAGCCAGGGCCTCCTTTTGAAATGATGACGATAATGGATTCAGTCCTCTCATTAAAGTAGTCCGAGAGCTCATTAGGCACCAACAAACAAGCCGGCCTTGTCGGCGCAGGAAATGCCAAGTACCCCCATCTGCCTCTGTCTCCCCATTTCATCCAAAGATGTGACCATGTTACTGTCATTTACCGCCAGCCCTCCCATTCCTCTCCACAGGCACAAACACACACCAGGGGGCACACACACACACATACACCCACAGTGGCAGTTATTTTCCAGTCCTCAGCCGATCTACAGTACCAGCCTCCCAGCCTCCCCGACCTGACTTCAAAGTCGCCCAGCCTCTGCGCACTCGGCTGGGACTCCCTGAGAGACTCTCTCTGGGCTATGGGGTCACGGGATCAAGAGGACTGAAATTGATCTTGTCTCTTTGGTTCTGCTCAGCCCTCTTTAGCCTCTTGTCATCATGCTCAGCTGCCTACAGAAGCCCGGTTTTGTGGCACCTGTAGTGGAATTGGGGGGAAAAAAAAAAAGAAAAAAGTGTCATTTCTGTCTCCCCAGATGAAAATTTCTCCCTCTTGTTCACGACACACTGACAGATAAAGAGCATAGTCGTGTGATTATGGAGTTGACTGTCCTCTTCTCAGTATATCGCCATGGTCACTTGTCATTGTGTAGCATCAGCTCTTTGAGGGCAAATGGAGAAGGAAAGAGATAAGTCTCCATTGAGGAGAATAGTGTAAATTAAGTCCTGACACATTTGTGCGTATTGGCGCATTGAGCCGTTTTGGCTCTTGCATATGTGTGACAGCTCTGATGGCTGAAGCCCTGGGTGCTGTGTCCTTAATTTTAGCCTCGCCATCATTCCTTACCTCAAGTCAAGTGGCACAGCTCTGGCACTCGAGTGAGATCGAACCACACTGATTGGCGGGTGGACAGGTGATCTTTTGTGACTGGCGAGTCTTTTGCTCAACAGGTTGCCAGGCAGGACAAATGATTTTAAATTTATATATATCCCTTGGTTTTTCTTACTGTATAGTGGCCCATTCTACTGACCAGAGTGACTGAAAACATGAAAACAGCTAGGATGAAAATCTGTCAGTTTGATTGTTTTATGTGTGTGTATCCTTTGCCTTAAAAAAAAAAAAAATCCCAGTGTGATACAATCTCAGTCAAAAACTCTTTGTCTCCATGGATCCAAAGTTAATTTGACTCCAGTCACAATGCAAATACATTGCAAATGTGCATCGCCAGCACACACCGCGAGATCGAGGAACCACTCCTATCTGTGGAAAGCGGAGATACGGATTGACAGTAGTGAGTTTTTAATGTCTCCTTCAATTAACCGTCTCTTGGAGTCCAAACGAGTCATCTGCAGTGTGTCAGAAGAGACATACTGCAGATGACAAAGTCTTATCTGCGCACCGTTCCCTCTCCATCAGGGAAGGAAGTGATAGCTCCTTGTCAGGGAGGAGGAGAGATCAGAGAGTACGAGCTCCCAGAGAGTGAAACTCACAAGGGTCCATTCCAGCCTCAAGGATTGCCGTTATCGAACATAATGATACACACCAAAATTATCAATCAATACTTGCCACTCTTGAGTTAAAAGGCATCATAAACTTTATTTCTCTCCCATTTCTGACATATTTTCATCAAGTATTCATTCATTTAAAAAAGTAAAATAGAATTCTATAATAGAGAACTGTGTTTCTCTCTCGTTCTTTTTACATTATAATTATGGGCTTGAGGGATATCAATTAAATGTGTCCAATTACAGAATGCTTCAAAACTAGAATATAAAGTTGCGCCTCCTTTTTTGATCTATTTACTCGCAGCCGAGGCAACAGAGGGAGAGAGGGAGGAAGAAGTTTCAAAAACAGCCTCTGTTCCACATGAAAGCGGCATTTGATCATATTTTTTTATTTTTGTCTTAAAGAGAAAAGCTTGCCAATGAGGAGTCATTCCCCATTAAAGTCAAGCAAAAATTATCAGGCCTGCATTAAGGAGCTTTAAAAAAAAACTAGATATGTATCATGCATGTGGATATGCATAAACATGATGGAGGAGCTTAAGTAGAAAATGAGATCTGATGCCGTCGTGAAGAAGAGAAAAACCGGCGTGCTCGGAATGCATTTAAATTTAAATATTCATGTCATTATAATTCTGAGGAATGTGGAGCGACCGTATGATATTTTATTGAGGAGGTTTTAAAAAATGAATGCTGTCCCTACTCCTTAATAAAAATCCTTGGCATCCACTCAGAGTAGTCAGTCACAGACTACTGTGGTCTTTGGTTGTGTGGCAGGAAGGAGCGGGTGAGGTGAGCAGACAGGAGGACAGGCCCGATAGACAAACCGGTGGACAGATGGAATGGACGGACTGAACTGCAACTGTGACTCTCAGCTAATGTAGAGTAAAAACTGGATCTCACCGAGCTCGCTGCTGGGAAATCTATGAAATGTTCATACAGCACTCAGCAGTCAGGGCGTCCCTGATAGAAGAGTTAAGATCGGGCGAAGGCAGACATGCAAACCACCTTTTTCATGCTTTCCCCCCTCCCACATTCACTTTTTCAGTCTTAAATTCAACGTGAACAATGTGAGATGCTTTACCTACAAAGGCTGATACATATCCAGGTATGAGAAAAGCAAAAGTGCCCTGCCCTTTACCCCTCTTCTTGGCTATTTTCTTTTTTTTATGCTTTTATCCCCTTTTTATTGTGAAATGTCATCCTTTATTCCTTCCTCTCAGCTGTTGCTGTTTGTAATCCACACACAGTCACTGTAAACTGTAAGCAACGCTGAGTTAGTGTCAACTAAATGCATAAAATGTAAATGTGGGGAGGGCACTTTGTTATCCACCAGCCTCTCCTGTAAAAGTCAACGTCCTAGTCCTAGTCTTCCTTTTCAAACATCTTTGACCTGAAGATGGGGTCTTGTCCACAACCCTACTATCTTGATCTAATTTCAGAAAGAATAGGTGGAGGCGGAGAGAAGGGAGGCAATGGAGAGATCGAATAAAAGGAGAGAAATGAGTACAGAGTCCTTAGTAATTATGCTGTTTGACTGGAGGGGAGCTACACTGTGTGTGCAAAGAACCAGGATGGTTGTGAACCTTGAGAACTCTTTGTAGAAGGATGGTGTCGAGCTTGGGGTGGTGGGATTGGTGGTGGTGGTGGTACTGGTGGTACTCTGGGTGGCGTGTGTGTGTGTGTGTTGGGGGGGGGGTTACTGTCCCGCATTCCTCCCCATGTTAATTATCTTTTGTTTGCCCTTGATAATCCAGAGGCCCGGTGTGCCGCCCGTAATGAAAACCCTGAATCACAGGGTCTACATTTAAAGAAAAGGATAAAAAAAAAAAAAACAATGCCGTTGTCATTACCACATCATCAGCGCGTGATCAATAATGAATGAAACGCACATTAAGCAGGGAGAGGCAGGAGTTTATGAAAATGACTTGTGTGAATAGATTAAATTACAACTATTATTACTTCGCTTTTGATGTAGTGCGTCAAAGTAATTACAAAATGTTAAAAAAAAGAGGGAGAGGGAAGAGAAGAGATGAGGGAAAAGCAGGGAGTCTTTCCTTCTAGAGTTATAAAATCGAATTTATGTTACTGGGAAAATCGTGTCTCAAGTCGACAGTGCTTAATGTATTACTCCAAATAACATTTTCTTAAAATCATCCCTTTCACATTTCTGAATAAAGATCATTAGAGTTTGAATAAAGCATTCACATCTACATGATGAAATGGGAATATAAACCCCCTTTGTGTGTGTGCTTGCATGTGCTCGGCATTGAGTACAATTCTGTGTGATAACCTAGCCATTAGTAGTCCGACTCGCGTTTCCACTCTTCTTTGTCCCTGACGTAGCTTTACGATCACCATAAATCTCCCCAGCCAAAGTTATCAAGTCGCAGTGTTCAAACCTGCCGGTCCATTAGTTTACAACTCCACCCCGGCTTTTTCTCGCAGAAAATACACAAGGAATGGCATTGGTTATGGATTACGCCCTCATAAATCATCACCTCCTTCATCTTCTTCCGATAGAAGCATGTCATGGTGAATAAGCCAAACAAGATGGCCTCCTAAGAGCCGCGTCGGCGTCAACATGGTGTTTGTGATAGTGGTAGTCAGAGTCTTTGTCAGGGGATTAGGGTGTTGAAGGGAGGGCGGCGGTCGGAGCAGCTAATTATCTATATGTTAATGGGACGTCACCACATTCTTTATTCTGCACGGCGTCTCAACCCTGTGTGTTTCCTTACATGTTTGTGTGTGTGTGTGTGTGAGATCAAGGATGAGTGCAGGGGGATGGCAGGAGTTTTTTGAAATGACATGTACGGCAGTGATTCTCATTTGTTCAGGGGAAGTTTTCAAACTGTGGAAACGATGTTATTACACTTTGCCACAATCACGCCTGTGTAATGTGCTATTTGCCATGCCAGGCCCGGATTTCGCAGATGGAAATTAGGGGAGAAAATTGCCACTAACTACTCAATTACAGCGCTTGATGGTTAGGCTGACCCCGGTTGGCAGCAATGGCAACACAGAGCCAATCACCTTCCCCAGATGGCATTAAATTAGAATAGGGAAAGAGGACAATTGCACATATTCATCGGAGAAAGACATTTGAATTACCTCAGATGCTTTGGCTTCATATTGAACAATTAAGTGCAGCGATGGGATTTTATGGGATGGTTTGGAGGCAAGGCGCTATGTTAGCCTGATGGAGGCATTGTAAAAGGGCTCTGTCCTTGGATTTTCAATCTGACAATTAAAGGGAACGCTGGTAATTTGAAAATTGCAAGAGTGACTATATCATCCATTAATCCTCTGACAATTAAAGGGACGTTTAGTTGTCGACCTGGTACAAAATGTTTGGTATGTGATATTTATTAAGCTTCACATCACTTAGTCAAGTGTGATGAATTAGGCTGAAAGCATGCCTTAGTCTTTGCTTTTCTTGGAGGAGGTAATTTGATTTGAGTCAACTGTTATTCTAAATCGAAAAGTTATGTTTTGAGTTTTGCTTCCAGGGCTGGCTTCAGTCTCTCTATTCAGAGAGTGCCACTGCAAAATATTTTTGATTTCTTGCTCCGCTCTTTTCTCAATGTTTATGTTGCACTTGCGAGGAATGAATTGGGGTATCGTGCTTTGATCGGTGTAATATTTCACATTTAAGTTGATGTTTGTGCTGCGTGTGATGCGTTTACCCAGCTGGGAAAGATGATCTCTATACAGCACTGGAAAGCGTAATGCAATTACCTGATTCATTTTCCAAAGATCTCTCCCTCAGTTACAAACAGGGCAGACATTTAAAACCACAGTCTGTAATCTTTTTTTCCCTTTATAATAGTTGGACAAGGGAGTTTTTGTCCTTTTCCACCAAAGCAGACAATATCAAAATAGCAAACCTGAGAACCACCTTTGTTTGGAGTTTCATCTCAAAAGCTGTTAAACTAAGCATAGAAACTGTGGCAGCGCTCTTTTATAAACAACAGATCCCAGCTTTACGTCTGAGCTCACTTTACACCAGAGCCAATGTAACGTGAGCCAGCAGTGGCAGCAGCAGGCAGCCGCGGTTTCACCTGACAACTGGAAGTCGGAGGATCCCTCCTCATGTGATGTTTTTCTCCGACAGAATCTGCAGCATCTGCAAGCCTCTAATCAGTGTAAACCACAGTTTAGCTAAGATGTGTCTTCCACTGCCAAGGGTTCACATGTGTTTACATTGCGGTGGCAGACAAAAGCTTTGACTAACTGTAGTCAGGAACAGCGTTTTGGCAGCCACCGAAACCACTGGCAGACTCCACACTCATTTATCTCATCTTTATCGCTAAATCAGTGGCAGCACTCATAAGGGAAGGAGGAGATTAATTGTTTTAGGGATAATTCATCTCCCTTCTCAAGGCTTTTTATGTTGATGTGTAATGTAGGATTGATAGGCAATCATTTGCTTTTGTCTTTAACCTGTGGAACAACGTTGTAACCCAGCATTGCAGCCAGTTTAGATATAGTGTGTGCCTGTGTGTGGGTGTGCGCATATTCTCCGATGGGAGCGATGGAGATGCTGATGGAATTCCAATTTAGTGGCTTATTCTCACAATTCCAGGCAAAATGGCTGCAGCAGCAACAGAAGCAGATTTAGCCAAGGAGGGCACTTTTGGCGTCAAAGTTAACAACCCCCTCCTTTCTCTCAAACGCACTTACAAAACTGTGCACACACACTCAGACACACAATTCTTTCCAGCCGAATCAGTAATAACACTGATTCAGTGACTTTTTTTTTTTTTTTTTTCGCCGGTTTGCCTTTTTATCTTGGCCAGGCTGTTTGCCTATGCATCGTCACTGGAGGGGCAAAACACACAGCCGTCCTTCTTCCATATTCAGTAGGTGTAAGACATCAAAACATTTCCATCATTAAAATGCTTACCATTTGTGGCCTTTGTAGCACAAGAATATACAGTAGATTTAAATCTCCCCATCCTCCCGGAGAGCAAAACAAAGAGTGCTATTAGTTCTTTATAGTAACGGAACGGCATCCCAAGGTTCTGCGCGGGGACCTACCTTTTGGGATCAATTATGTGGCCACGGGCTCTTTTTAAAAGAGCCGCACCTGATTAAAACTCTGCCGGTTTCCCAAGGTCCCTTTGTGTGGAGTGCCGAGGCCCTCGCCACGGCTATTTATTAGCATATTGTCTTTTAAAGGTCATTGTCTGTTTTGCACGGCCCCACTCTATCTAGAGTAGGTCGGCGTCAGATTCACTTGCTATTGTTCTATCCACCGCTCGCAGGTTGAGGGGGGAGCGTCCGGAAAAGTGGCGTGCATTTTACCCCCTGTGGACTGCAACAGGAGTTGACTGTGTTGATCCAGAGGCTGTGGAAAAAGCGCATATAAACAGCGGTGGCTCAACTGTGGAGGATCATGCAAAGCTGTCACAACCGTTGGGTCTTTTTCTCTCATTTTTTTCCCCACAACTACATAGGCACGTATCCCCCCACCAGGCTGGCGTGAGCTGTTATCTCCATCTAAATCAGTTGTCTCAGAAGTGCCTTGACAAAAGAAGGGAGCTTGTTGAACACTGGCACACATCAAAGAGAGGCAGAAGAAAACTCTGGGCTTGGCTAGCGTGGCTCACCGGGGCAGACGATGGAGCGTCGAGGGCTTTCTGCGGATGGAGCCGTTGGAAATGGCAGTAATAGAGAGGAGCACAGAGGGAAAGAGAGACAGAGAGAGAGAGGCCCTCGGTGGGACAGAAAGCAGAAGAGACCTGCCTGTTCGTTTCAGATGTGGTAAATGCTGGCTCCCCATAGGCTCCATTAGAGCTTCATCTGGCTCCCACGTCAAGGGGTGGAGGAGGGAGGAAAGGAATGGAGAGCAAAAAGGAAAAAAAGAAGCAGGTGTAAGAAAGAGAGAGGAAAAAAGAGATAGGATAGAAGGACAAGGAGAGGAGAGAGAGAAGGCAAAGGAGTAGGTGGTCCAGGAGAGCCCAGGGCTGCCTGTACATATAATTGCATTGAATGTCACATGGCATGTGAATAGGTTCCCCAAACGAAGCTCCCTTTCCCCTGAATTGCAATCAACTGTAATCTGTTTCCTTTATGTCCATAATCTCCAACTTACCCTACTCATGTCAAGTCAACTGCATAGTGGGGATATGGCAGCAGTTAAGCAGAAAAACAAACAGCTTGTTGCAGTCATACCTGTGACTAAGACTTGGCAAAGTTCTGATAAACATGTCCTGCTCAACATGAAGGTATTGTTGAACTCTAGTAGAGCTTTGAGCACTGTAGCTTCTTGACCTGGAGGCATCATTACCTAAATGAAAATGTAACAACTTTAGGAGTACTTAGTGGACTTGCACCATCCCTATTGGAGCATGAATGCCATGCATCAAATCAATGTGATATGCATTCAGTTTCAAAGTAAATCCACCCTAGCACTGATGTGTTGTTGTTTTTCTTGTGGCATATTAGCCTTTATCAGGCATGTGATAGTATAGAGGCAAAAGTGAGGGGAGATTGGGTACGGCATGCAGCAGATGTCCACGGAGTTACCCTCTGGACTTTAACGTTTGAATGGTATGTACCAGTTGGGCAACAGGGGCACCAGGTATGCTTTATTTTTATGAAACAGAAGGTGAATAGTGTTGAAAAGAATGCAACATAGGATAGTTCTGCATACAGTATGAGACACCACAGTGCATTTTATTTTTGGAAGAAAAATGGATACATTCAGTATTCAGCATTAAAAAAAAAATCATCACTGTACTTAACGTAAGGTAATTTCCCAAATGTGTCTCAACCCACAAAAGAGATTGTGCTAGTATTTTTGTAGCGTGTGAATACTCAGTCTGTCTGCAGTAGTGTAAATGAGTCAAAATGGAAAAAAAAAAGTGTGTCTGACGAGACATCAAGAGACAACCAGGTGCCTCTAGATCTGCTGTTTCTTAAACCTTTTATTTGAAGCAAAAGTGCCACTTTGATAATTTAGGGAGAGGTGAGGGAGACAATCTGTGCATTGTGAGGTCACAGGGGAGAGAGGATTTCACTCTTTTACATCCCGCTGAAAAGACTACACTCGAGTCTCACCTACTGGGATGACTTCACTTTCTCTTGATGAGGACAAGCTGGGGTGCGTGTCTGTTCTTGAACCTCTGCGCATGTAAGACCTGATTTCTGCACAATACAAAGATGAGTAAAATCCTTCAAAGTGAGGACGTCTTGCTGATGCTCACTTCTTTTAGAGGCTTTTTAAAGGTTAACGCCAGAGTTTATGGTCAATGAAAGATCAGCTGACACTGATGTCCCCAAAAGAATTTTAATATGATACTTGTGTGCACTCTTGTGTGCGTGGGCTTGTTTTACTATATTTGTGGGGTCTGACAGCTTCCTGGACCTCACAAATTCAAATGTCTTGGGTGTTAATGACAGTTAGTTTGAGGTGAGGCACAGGCATTCAGTTGTGATGGCTAAGTTTAATGTCAGTGACAGGTCCCCAAAAAGATGAGCGATTATGATTGTGCCTTCACCACTGCGTGTACATTCTTGAAGCTCTGATGCAGAGATCCATCTGTAAAGAAATGGCATCAGAGTGGAAGAAGAAAAGAGTGTTTGTGTGTGTGCGTCTGTGAGTGTGTGAGATTAGGGGGAGGAGGTAGAACAGGGATCATGAGTGACTCCAAGCATCCAGCCACATCTGACTTTGATTAATTGGCCTGGCGTTCCTCTGTCTCTCCACCGGGCAACCTGACAGAAAGGTAGACCACAGGACAGCACAACACCACAAGGGATGATCCGTCTTCTCACTTTCTTTCTTTCTCTCTCTTCGCTTGCTGTCAGCAGGTAAAGAAGACACACTCCACAGAGCTTTGCCAAGTTAGCTCAAATCACTCAGGCACACCTGGAATGACTTGCCTCAGTGGGAAGGTGTAAAAATGCAGTTCATTGTTTTTGTAAAGAGATTCAAGGATGTACACAACTTTCCAACAGGAAGAGAAAAGATGAGTTAAACTGTCATCAACTTCTGAGGAGGTTTAATGCTGGAAGCTGGGCAGTTTGGAAGCATAGATTTAAAGACCTGCGTCAAACATTGTAAACTGTCGCAACTGATCTGTCCTTTTCCTGCCTGCATTAGAAGTGATCAGCAGACACAGACACAGTTAGCTCTAGAGTGTTTTAAGTGGACTTGTGGAGAAAAGAGTACAGAAGATTGATGGTGAACCGGAGACAAAAAATGTTTCCTTTCCCGTCTCAAAAGTTATCAAAAGGCCCCAACTGTGAGGCAGCAGTGCGCACCTGCTGAAAGAAGAGTAACATGAATCTTCTCCATATCTTCAACTGTTTATCATCCACCATCATTTAATTAGCATGCAAAACTGTATGTTCTGAGTTCAAGAAGGCTATTAAAATCAGTTCACATAGTCATTAACCAGCTCCTTTTAATGGCAACTGTGGGTGAATATCGGGCTCAAGTCACACTGATGGGAGAATCTTACAATTCCTGCAAATTGGACGACTGAAAGATAGAAATATTCGCTGCTTCTGTTGATGTTAGCTGATGTTGCCGTAGAGGTTTGAGGATGTTGAGATGTGAGAAATGGCTCTTTGTAAAACAGCAACAATGGTTAAAGGCATTTTAAGGCTTTACTAGAGAGTGGCAGTAAAGGGACATGGGACAATGGAACAATATGCATAAAGGTTTGGGGAAAGGGTGTCGGTATCTAGGGCTCAAGGTCCATGAAATATTATTATTGCATACTTGTAATTGGAGGTTCAAAACATTTGTTATAACTCAACAGAAAACACTGTATTGCATTGGGAGCATTCAAATGAAATTAAAGTGAAACCAACATTATTTATAGTATTCATTAAGTTTAAAGTCCACTGTATGAATATGCATTTGCAGACTGACTGACTGATGCTGCTTGCTAACAGTTATTAGCAAGAAGTTTAAATAAGGCAACATCCTGAAATGTAAATGATCTACATTAACTTCAAAAGAGCTGGATCAAACTCTGAAACAGAGAAACTATAATTCCAAACCAACAACAGGTTTGCTGATTAGCCCAAACCTTCACTGGTAGTTTCCAGTATATTAGCCTTTCAGCTCCCGACAGGGGCTACATGGTGTTAACATGCAGAAACAAGTGGCATGTATGACTGCCAAGTCTCCCTCCCCTCTCTCTCCCCCTTCACCACCTCTTTTCCCCTTTTCCTCCCATCCCTTCCACCATCAGTGTTTAACCCCGCTCAATTTGCCCGTCTGGATGAAACAATACTTGTGATCAGCGCATGTAATGGCACCTTATTAACCCCAATTACCACAATTAAAACCCTGCTGCCACTGGGCCCCCTTTCAAGTCTTAATTAATCAGATGGCAGCGAAGAGGCCGTTTGGTCCCCCCCCCCCCCACCCCCAGCCCTTCCAAACACATGACACACATACACACTAACACGCTGGCACTCGCACACACCTTCTCCCCAGCCTTGACCGACCATGTGGCCTCGCTAAAAAGCACATCTGGCGGAACAAAACGTCTCCATGCTGGCAGACAAATGCCTCCACTTTACAAATGAAAGGCAAGCCCCTCTCTCCCTCTCTCTTGCTCTCTCTTTCACTCTCTCTCTGCCAGTTTCTCTCTCCCTCTCTCTCTCCATCTCTGTGATGTGGGTATAATGAACGTTACAAGCCCCCTTGGCACAGTGCCTTATTGGGAGGGTTTGGAAAGCTGCCCAGTTTGTTCCTCGCTAATTGCTTAATTGATGCATTGTTTTTACTGATGATACGGATTTGCCCCCCTCCTCTTCTCTTTCCCTCCCCACCGCTGCACATGGATACAGATACAAAAGGAATTACACCCTATTAGCAAGTCATGGTCCCTTTCAGCAGACTGTATTAGAGACTTAAAACCATTGTGACGGCTTCCCTAATTGAGCACAACCACTTGATGTAACATAATGCCATGTAAATAAAACCACTTCCCCCTCCTGCTCACGTTTCATAAGCAGCCGCAAGAGACAAATGAATATCTAGCTGCCGTAGTGCTAACAAGAGACTCTTTTATGGCCATTGCAGAAATCACTTAAAGATTACTTGGAAAGAGGCCTTTATTTGTTGGTTGGGGCACTAACTCCACTTGCCTTTATGTGATTTCCTCCACCAAGGCAATAACATACACGCTGTGCATGTGTGTCCACTCCGGATAAATAAATGGCATTTAGTTTGTGTGCTGCAGTTCTTGGGGACTTTAATTAGCAGGCTAAGGGTTAATGAAGGCCTCTCCTGGGAGTGAGCCTTGTGCTAGTGCCGCTCAGGAGAATACACACACTGTTTAATGCATTCCTCTTTTTCTCTAGTTGTCTCTCTATCCTCTCAATCTCCTGGAGTGTTTCGCTTCGACTAACACAGAAACACGCACGCGCACACACACACAAACACGCGTATGCTACAGATGCACGTGTACACACACACACACACACACACACGCGGTTCTCTGCATATTCTTACTGATGCCGAGGATAAAGAGGATGTTTTTTCCCTCCATCCGCGTGTTTGTCCCTGGCTCCGTCAGAGAGGGAATGCTCTGACGGCTTCCTGCCAAGAGGGGCCAGGAATCAGCTAGATGAAGGAGAGCCCGGTCCACTGAGAGATGCTGAAGACACAAACACACACACACACACACACACACACACACACACACACTCATTGTGACACATGCGGTCACAAACAGAAATGCTTGTACACATATATATCGTGCACGCAAACACACATGTACAGGTACAGGCACATATGCACACACAGACACACACTCACACTCACACTCATACACACACACACACACAAACTTCAAGGCCTCAGAGAGTGTGAGAGAGAGCTAGAGAGAGTTGGATGTTATTTATTCATCAGTCTTTCTTGTAGTCAGGAGGCAACAAGCCCCCGGAGCTGTAAACACACAGAGACACAGGCCTCAGTGAGCTCCAACCCTGGGAATAACAAGTGGTCCCCACATACGAGCGTGCACACACACATGTGGGATGCCTGCACAAACACACACAGACGTGCGGGGTGTCGGTGCCCTGACAGCAAAGACAAGACAACATCCTCCCTGGGATCGAAGGAAGACAAAAGCAGACTACAGTGCAAGACAGGGTTTCAGCGATAGAACCAGCGTATGTAAACCACCATTACCCTGTCACAAAAGAACAGCAGACTTGATTCTAAAGCATGATAAATTGATTTTTCTACTTTCATACTTACTTTGGCTGAATATTAATTGAATCAGGCGGGCAGGATGGGATAGGAGGGACGGACAGGCAGGGAAATAATCGGGGTCTAAAAGGAAAAAAAAAAAAAAAGGAAATGTGCTGAAGGAATGGGATCTGGCATCCCCGCGTAAAAATAGCATCCCCTGCAAACACATTTGCTATTATCTCGTTGGTGCAGCGCGGAGTAGCGCGGGCTGCTCTCCGGCCCCCCTATGGAGCCAGACGGCAGCATTTACATGAAGGCTGAGCAGGAGAGGGGAAATTACAACTATTGTGACTTGCCTTTCTACAGGGTTTATTGCATTATCATAATGTGGTGAGAGAGCATGATGGCTGTGGCGTCAGCTGACATCTGTGGTGCGAAGGCGAGTCTTTGGTGTCTCTGCATAGGCCTTCAACTGTGTCTCTCTTATCTGTCTTCCTGCTTTTCGTTCTTTCATTCATTCTTTTCTTTACACAACCCCTACTGGCTTTTTCCCTCACCGCCCTCCTGCGTCTATGTACGTGTGCGAGAGTCAGCGGCAGTAGGCCCAGGCAAGCGGGCCAGAGAGGACTCAGTCTCTGTTAGTCAGACCTGCAGGGACCTGCTCCAAGCAGATGTTCTCTGTTTCCCTGCTACGGTTTGCATGTGTATTCACGCTGAATGTATATTTGTGCGTGTTCACACTCCCCTTATTCATTCCGATCCACTTTGTGATTTCTGCCACTTCAAGCACCCTCTCCTTCAATGCTCTGTGACCGAACACCTGCTGTACAGCAATCTTTTAATGAGCGATCCACCTGAGAGAGGAGGAGTGAGGAGCAGGAGGAGAAGGATTTCATGGGTCTTTTTTTCCCTCTTCTTCGGCGGTGCCACCTGTGCCGTGTTAAGAGATGTAAAGCGCCATCCCTCTGCGGAGGCGCGCGTTTGGCTTTGATTAGCATTGCAATCACGCCGCAGACACAAGAAAATAAGTGATGCATTAGCAGGAGGAGGCACACATCCAAACATGCCCCCGCACACACAGGAGACTGTCCTCACAGCGCACTCTATTTACCATTTTCTATCTCAAGCACAAAAAAAAAGAAACAAATGGGTGTCCTCCATAGCATGCTACCTAGGAGAAAGCACCCACTCTTTCCATTATTCTCTCTCATCTCCTCCGCTCTCCTCTCGTTATTTTCACCTCTCACTCCTTAATATTACCGGGAGCATGTGTGTGTCTGGCTACAAGTATGCATGCACTTGAGCGCGATGTGTGTGTCCGTGTGTGTCTAGATCGCGGGTGTTTTGGCCAGCGCTCAGCCTGAGCAGCGAGGAGGTGATTTGTAGCAGGGGCCTCTAATACAATGCTCACTTCAAAAGCTCCTTCAGGATGCCGCACGCTCTCGCGCTCGCCCGCACTCTGGGCCCAAATCAGCGGGTGAGTTCCTGCTTTGCGCGGCATTAACCTACCATTTCCCTCATCCTCCTCATACATTATGTCCTTTGAATTTGTGTACCTAATTAGACCTTTGGGTTTGCTCAAGCTGCTTGTCTAATTTATTTGGCACACATTCACTGAGGTACATGCACTTCCTGTCCTCGCTCTGTGTCAAATAAATGCTGGGCTGTTTTTCTAAACGAGACGTTTTTTTTTATGCCTTTTTCTCGCCGTTTCTTCTCGGCTCAGAGACAAGATTATTTCATGAGATGAAGACAGTTTTGTTTTGCCTATACCTGTAACTAAAATCAGCCTGCGCATCCTTTTGAAATTTCTGTTTTAACTCCGCATAGCACAAAATGAAAACAAGTTTTCTCCTGAAGCACCCGACAAGCTACAGCTTCTACAATATATCACACCTTCTCTGAGTTTCGCGAGTAATTTCTTTGACAGTGAAAAGACTTCAGACTGACGCACTCATTGAATGTACCCCCAATACACCGAAGAGTGATCAAATAGGCTGATTTTATTTGTACATACACCATTTGAAGCCTCAGTGGAGATGTTTTCTCTCTTAAAGGAAGGAAAGGGGGGGCTTCACATCACGCCAGTGCAGTTTTTACAAACAGTCACAATCAATTAGCTAACCGGATCAGGCTAAAGCACCGTTTATTTCCAGATGAGGATTTAACCGCACACGAGAGGGGAAATGTTACGAATTGTGAAATATTGATGGTGTTTGTGTAAACGCCGTTGCTTATGTCTTTTTTAAACTGTTTATAAATTCTAATGCGAGGCCTTTGGACTCCTGCAGTTTGGGTTTGTTAGCATTTAATGCAGAAGGGCGGGGAAGCGATGGGCAAATAAGCAAAGGCCTGCAGAGATTGCTAAATCGAGCTCTGAAGTGCAAATGAGCTTCTTCCTCTCTCGGCTCCCGACGATGTTTTTTTATATATCACTGACATTGAAACATGGGACATGGGAAACATGTTTATTTCAGCTAATATTAGCATCTGTGTCAGAGATGTGGTTAAGAAGAAGATTTCTCCCTACAAAGCTGAGGTGCTTAATTAAATTAAGTTCTGCTAATTCCTTGTTGTGCCATTAGCACTGTATAATATCACAGGGAACCGTGGCTAACTAATGACTTGAAAACTCAAACAACAAAGTCCAGATGGAAAAAGTCAGAAAACTATGTGTCATGAGACAATTATAAAATAAAAAATAAAAAACTATATAACTCCCAGCTGCCCAGCTGACTAACCACACTGTGCAACGTTTGAATTAACAGCCTGTCAGTGTTTATATTTTGGAACCTTTCACCTTCTAAAAGCCACTAGCACAGCTTGACCGTCTTTTTCCTCTCCGCTGGAACAGCTTGAGTCGAGACCTGATTAAAAAGCACAGACGTTGGCTATGTCTTCCTGGGAGGTAAGAGCTAGCTAGGAGCCTGGCCGGGGCCTCGGGGAAATAAAGATTTGGATCGGGCTGATTTGAGTAGATAGTGCGGTAATTACAGGCATCCCAGATCTCAGCAGTAGATATAGCAAGCCGGGCCCAGAGCTTACGGGAGTGTGATAAAGATGGAGTCCTGTGTATTGGCAGGCAAGTGCGGTGGATGATGAAGGGAGTGGGGAGTCATTCTGTCACTGATCCACAAAATCACATGAAACAGGACCTGGGGTAAGTCACTAACTGTGTGACATCCCCGGTCATGGTACCAACATAAACGTATGCCATTTGAAACAGAAGAACGTGCTTGTTCTGTCTGCATTACTAATGTGATTATGATTCCGGTATTAGCTTTTTTGCTGCTGTTATTAAAATCATATTAGCTGAGCCAGATCAGAAAAATAAGAAGTTGTATTCAGTTATACGCCTTTGTCTCTTAGCTTTTTCTTTTACTCCTGCCTTTATTTGCATCTTCCTGCACCATCCCTCCCCCTCTCGGTACGCCTTAAAGTTCATTTATATAGAAAAACTGATGAAAATTATAAGGGAGAGGATGATTATTGAAGGAGAGTAATTTCACCCACTCCGGTGATAGACACTAATAGGACTCCATTGTTGTTAGCGTTTAGCCTGTCCTGATTACCTTGTTTTTCATGGCTGCATCCTGAGGTGGGTCTCCATCCCGCCAAACCTCCAGCCCTCCATCCCTCCTCCTGGGTGACATTTCAGACGGGGCCCTGAGGGCATTCAGAGGGGAGGCATCGAACAAGGTAATTGCGACGAGGTTTCCCCTCACTAAATTAACCTCTGCTCGGAAATTTATTGGCCAGCCGCTCTCCAGAATTATTTAAACTTGCCGTTATTCCTGCATCGAGCAGGGAGACACTCTGACTTTGCGGGGTTTATATATATTTCTTTCTTGTCTTCTTCTTTACTCAGAGGTTTGATTATGTAGAGATGGAGGATGTTTTGGGGAAATGACAGCAGCCGGTAATTCATTACAGACAAAGCCCAGCACTTGGAACGTTTTTTTAAACTGCTCACCTGTGGAAATATACACAGGGATTGCGTAGTCTTGACGGCTGGGTGAAGCCAGTGCACTCCCAAGGGTCAAAACCAGGGCACAAAACAGTACTTACACTGTAGCTAATGTAAGCTACTTAGGGGGAAAAGAAAGCCAAAGGAATTTATCTTTTCTTTTTTTTGCCATTTCCCTCGGCTGCGTTGTCCCTCCCATTTTGTCCATTTGAACCTGACTTATGACTTCAGTTTAATAGTTGTAATAATACTGCTTATTATGGCCGTGACATTATACATTCCACCATTTCCCTCCATTGCTCTCAGAATAGCTGCTTTTTTTTTTTTTTTTTTCGTGACAGCAGTAAGCTCTGGGAGCAAAGTATACAGTTCCACCTGGACAGAGGTTTAGGTAGTATTGACTTTCTGCCAGAAACACCAACGCCGCATTTGTTAGATTTTCATAACCGCCATTACTGCACACCTCAAGAGCTGGACCCCACACATGCAGTCTATAAGGTCTGAATGGGTGCCCTTTATGGCACATTAGAGCAACTGTGTGGAAATCAAACGTGCACAGTATTAATATTTAAGAGGAATATTAAGGCATGTCAACCCATTAGGAACCATGAACTTGACCCTCTCTAAACTCTCCTGGCCACTGTTGTAGATAGGATAGAGATAAATGGGTGCGCTGGAAACCTTTTCAGTCTCCTTGTGTCCCCCCCTATATGGCATATTAAATTATCCTGGGTTCAGTTACAGGGCCTTGACTAATGTTAAAGTGTCTCTTTCGCTGGTTGTGTAACTGAAATATGTCGACCGGTTCTGAATAAACATCAATCTCTGCGCCTGGTGCCTCTGGATGAGATGATTGGCCAAATCGTAAAGCGGAGACAGCTGGTGGGGTAATGTCAGCTCGGCCCGGGATGGACAGTCGGCGCATCATGATTTACATTGCATCTGGCATTTTGGCCAGCCGACGGAGGAGAGTATCAGTCAGATTTATTTGACTTTTCTTTCCTCTCTTCCTCCTCTCCTCAGCTCTTTTCTCAGCTTGCTGACAGGCCCTCAAGTCATTCTAGTGTGTCTACACATGTAAAAGGCTCCTTTAAGGAGGGAGTTAGGAGGTTACACTCTTCTCTTTTTTCCATCCTCTTGCTCATTTTCTCTGTCTCTGCCTCTCGTTGGAGCGCTGCCAATTTACCGGCGCAGTCCATGACGAGGGGCGCGGAGAGGAGATGGGAGACAGGCAGTGTCAGAGACAGCCACTCATCCCTCTGACCCAGGCTAGTTTGTTGTCTGTGTACGCCGCATAACCATTTGCACATTTCTCTCCACCACCCCTCTATCTTGCGTTCACGCACCGAGCACCTCGTGGCCCCCATCCCATCATCCCTTACCGCACCAATTTGTGAATCAGCTTATGATAATGGCTCGATCATAACGGCGCCGGCCCCCGTTGAAATGAGATCGGCTGCGACAGTGCTGACCTTTCGGCAGAGGCGGGAGTGGTAAAGCGCCCACACCGTAACAAGGTCTGTTGAGTAAGCAACTTACAAGGCAAGGTTACTGTCCCTAGAAAAATGTAGGAGAGAAATAGGAGGGAGCGGAAGAGACAGTGTGTATATGTGTGTGTGTGTGTGTGAGAGAGAGAGACAGAGAGAGACAATGTTCTGATTGTGATTTCACAAGTCGATTAACTTCGGTGAGTGCTGTGTGTTGTGGCCGTTCTGCTGATGCAGATAGTTTTAAGAGTGCACAGGACACTGCCGGGTGGGGGCGGGTTGCTGTAGATGATCTTTACGCATCGGATGGAGAGGCATCAATCTCAGGTCCCTCCGCTGAAATCCAGCCCTTTATCCACTCGGGTAAGAACGGGGCAGAAGTGTTGTACGTTCAGCGCAGCACACACTGACGCGAGGGTTAGCCATGCGGAGACTATACATTTTAACATTTGCCGTGGTGTGTTTGTGTATGAGTACATGTCCATGTGTGTCAGTGTGTGCCAGAGAGAGCGAGAGCCATCTCTCACACATCTTTCTTGATTTGTGTATACACACACACACACACGCACACAGTTCCCTTAGATGTTTTGGCCCTCCATAAATAAAACAGCTTCCTTTGGCCTTGCTGACAGGACCTGTAATGGAGTCTGCATCACCAGTCTGACTGACTGACCAACTGACTGCCCACTTGACTGACTGTTTTATCTAACTGGTAGAGCATGAAACAACCGGATCACTTTTACCTGCCGCCTGACAACAAGCGAAGGCAGCTGCAGATGAATCTTTGTGTGTGTGTGTACAGTGTGTACCTTCACCTGTGTTTTCTTGTGCATCTTCGTTCGTCACCGTGTGTCTGTTTGGCTGCATGCATAGGTGTCTGTGCACATCTCCCTGCCTGTGCGTGCATCTGCCTGTATGGTGACACAAAAAGAGGTGAGGGGTGCGCACGATCAATCTTCATTTGGTAATTTATGAAGGCGTCCGCTTGTCAGGTATCCAGCGGCGTCTGGTACAACTCATTCTGCTGTGCTGGAGGGGGGAACCCCGGGGTATCTGTGCCTCCTGTCACCTCCCCTCCCTCCTCATCGCCCTCTCGTACAGTGCCTGCTGCCGTCAGCAGCCCAGAGGCATAGCAGAGAGAGAGACGGAAGACGAAGTGAGAGAGGAAGCCAGGCGGGATTAACCCTGTGGCCACCCACGGCAGGTGCTGAGGCAGCCACGCGTCCAGCCTCATTAAGGAAAGGGAGAGAGGGCAGCATGGCAACAAACACAAGGGGGAAGCTGGGAATATACATACTGTACCTGCTGAACACAAACACACACACATCCATTAAACCGCTGTGCCGTGCCTCAGACACTGGCACTTATGTAGGTAACATTGACACTTTGCTTGCCCATTTTTTCCCTTCACTTTTCCTTTGTCCCCTCATTTCTTCCCCCCATGCCCCTCTCCTGCTGCCTCTCTCCTTGTTTCTTTTTCAAATCAACTACCTGCACTGCTTTCTGTCCACGATCTATTGCATTTCCTCCTCACCCCCACGGCTTCCACTCTCTTTTCCGTCTGACTGGGCCCATAGGTGGGGTTGGCTCGGTCTGGCAGGCGGGCATGTTAGGCCATGGGCACCTGGGCGTGATAATTGTTGACACTGGCATTCTGGGCATAGAGGAGATGACATCAAGCGGTAATTTGGCCCGCAACACAGGGAGCACACCGCAGCGCCCGGACCAGGGTGAACAGGCAACAATTAGACCACCTAATTAGCCTAAACACCTGGGACTTTGTGGCTAAGCGTTAATGTATGAGTGTGTGTTTCTCAATGCACAGTTTTGTGTGCACACTCTATGTGAACTGGATTGAGTTGGTCTAAATGCTGACTATCTAGTTTTTAATCATTTTGAATCCTAATTTTTTTTTTTTTTTTTTTTTTTACACGTCCTGCTTCGTGGGCCGGGCACGTCTCTCCTCAAGTTCACCCTTTGATGGGAAGTAGCTCCTAAATGCAGTTCTGCAAGAATCTTAGAACACATTTGAGTCTATTACTAGCAATTTCAACATTAGTCCTTTTACATCACCCCTACTTAACTTGAGCTTGTTAATAGGGCTGCAGAACTGCCCTCAATCATTAATCATGTAAAAATATAGGAATTAGAAAAAAAACCTACTTTGATCCTGACGCGTTACAGTGTGCTTGCAACTCTTTCCATTTGCTCATCTCCCCATTCCTTTACCGATCATTTTATGGTTTGATTAAAGATTGAAATTTGCTTTTAAATAAGTGTTTCTGAAATTAGTGTGGTCAGGACAAGGGCTGAGGTGGTCCCATGGTATCTTCTTTTCTCTAATATCTGTGGAAGGTCCATTTGTGTGACGACATTTCGGCTGGTGAATTATTCAAGGCACTAAGCAGCACTTTGGGCCAGTTCCCCCCAGTCGGCATCTTTGATTGGGAAAACGGGGGCTGATTTGTGAACGATAGCCCCAGGGCTGCTGGCCTAGGGCGAGCTCGGGGGGGGACACTGGCCTCCGAGCCCCTCCTGGCCCCAGGGAGAGAAGGTCCGGCCATGGCCGCCAGGCCTTCCGGTTTCCAAAAGACAGTCCTTGCCTGTCCGCCCCTATCAGCCCTGCCTCTGGAAGTGAGGTGTGATGCAGGAGCGGTTCCACAGAGAGTATCAGACGGATGAGATGCTTTCTGAGCAGCGTCTCTCCCCTCAGCCAGAGCCTCCGTCTCCCGCGGCTGCCTGGGCAATTTGTCGGTCGACCTGCCAGGAGCAGAATGCAAATCCTCACCGGAGGAGATGCACAAGGGCCTCAGTGCCTGCCAGCTCTGTGTGTGTGTGTGCGTGTGTGTGTTGCCCAGCAGTCTTTTCTATAACAGCCTAACAGGATAACTGTCATCAAGACCTCAGTGTATCATTTTGTGTGTGTGTGTGTGTGAGAGTGAGTGTGTGTGAGTGATGTGTCATCTGGCTGCTATAGAAGCATCCTTCTTTCCCCCCTCTCTCTGTGTCTGAGCTAAGACACGACTCTCCTTCACTGCTCATCAACCCACCACTTCTAATTTATAGATGGGCATAAAAACTCTGTATTTTCACTCACCCTGCCCACCTTCCGCCTACCCCTGCATAGCACCGGCATGACAAAATAGGACACATGCTGTTAACCATGTAAAAGTTTCCTTTTTTTCATCCTTTTCCCTCTATTTCCTTTGCTCCCATGTTTCAACTTTCTCTCCCGCCCTTAGACAATAGGGCTACACATACGCCCTGTGCTTGGAAATGATGACCAAGTACTCATCTGGCGAATCGACTGACCCATGCCACCTGGGTCAAACTCTGGTTTTGACATGTCAGAGTTTCGCAGACAAAATCGGCTCGGAGAGAAAGATAAATGACTAACGCCAAGACAAGCAACATGGTGCTCTCCAGACAGCGCGGAGTTCAGAGAAGTTTTCAAGGACAACTCTATACACAAGATGAAAGTGATCTTCTGGGCTCTCATCTCATCTTCACCGCTCATATCCAAATACCACCTGGCTCATTCTGTGCTGTCAGCACTTTTTATCTCAAAAATTAATACTTCTTTTTTTTTCTGGTCAGATAGGGGTACTTTATTCGTCGTGGTTTGCCCGGAGTCCTCCGCATCTTCAGAATGTGAAAGATTTGAAAGCACGGATAAAAGGCACTTTTCTAATCAACATTTTTTTTCCTTAAGCGCTTCTTTCTTTTTAAAAGCTGTTTTTCATTATTTATAAGTGTTCTGAAGGTGCTACTGAGCTGATTTCTTTCACGAGGCCTGATATGAGGCCGATGGAGCTTGCAGAATTGATTAGATAAGCTTGGAAATTACAATGTTGAGCACGCAGCGCTCTGAAATGTGCTCTAAAATACACCCCAACGCGAATATTAATACCCAGGGCTTATAAGCATATATTTGAATGCATGGAGGGAAGTTTGTCCGTGAAGTTTCATGAACTGTCCAGCATGCATTGCCATATATTACTGATCAAATAAAATATTAGACCTCCTTCCTGAACTTCATTGCATTCATAGTGACGGGAGGGTAATCGCAATTTCATCATTAGCAGCTGAACATTCAGAGCTAATCTCTGTTTTACTGAATAATTCTGAAAGATGTTAATCAAACATTCGAAAGCATATTTGAAATATTTAACCAAATGATATTAATGAAGATCAAAGGGTGGGCTGTTTTTAGCGGATGTTATGTGAAAGGCCCGGGTAATAGCTGGGTCCATAGGAGCACATGAAACACTTTGTCTTCTGCTAAATATTTCATGCTCGGTACCTGTTGTATGGTCCTTAATGAGCTGTGGGGGGAAAAAAGGTGATTTATCATGTAAAGTTTTCAAAGGAAATGCTAATTCAGAAACACACACACGCACACGCGCAGGGGCACATTCCTTGCAATTTTCTTTTACCCATTTTTCCTCAAGTAGCATAGCCACAGCTACGCCGCATTTTCCAGGGTGAATATTTTAGCCCTGAAGAAAAGCAAACTCAAGTGAGAGCAAGAATCAGGGGTCAATGGTGTGTCTTTAAAGAAACTTTCCCTCTCTTCGCCTCTCTACTCAGCTCTGTTCCTCCCCGGAATACTAATACCAGCGGGGAGAGCGAGAGATGACAGAAACATTGTGGACGTATGTGTCAGGGAGAGGGGTCAGCTCTGGGCACACGCATGTTAATGCTCGCCCATTAATAAAATTTATCCTCCTTGCTGTCGACTCCTTTCAGCAGCAGCGTGTTTTTATATCAACGCTTTTTTTTCTTTTTAATTTTTCTTTTTTGTGCTAAAGAACTCCAAAGAAGAGGAGAGGCAATATATGACAATATGTAAAAATACAGAATAAACAGAAGAGGGTAGCAGTCTTACTTTTAAAGTGAAGGCTGGGTGATTTTGGTCATGTCCTTTACTTGAGTATGAGTAGCAATGCTACTATTTAAGATTACTCAATTACAAGTAAAATTCCAGCATTAATATGTTAAGTAAAAGTAAAAAAAAAATCTTGTCAGCAAAATGTACTTAAAGTGTCAAAAGGTACAGTGTTTAAAATGCAAAATGCCACCTTTCAGTGCTGTTATACATTATAATAACGGGATGGATGGATGGGTTAAAATGTATGCGGCATTTGCAGGTGCATCTAATTTTAACCAGTATTACATACTGTCATTTAATATTATCATATAAAACTATGAATATTTTTCAGAAATAAAGTTTTTTTTAATGTAATTTGTAGATTTGCACCATAGCTACAGCCAAATGTGGAGGGAATGTACAGCATTTCCCTCTGAAATGCAGCAAAGTTGAAGTAGGAGGAAAAAATTAGGAAAAGTACAACTACTCAGGAATTGTACCCAAGTAAATGTACTTAGTTAGACTGCAGCACTGGATAACTTTCACAGAGCCAGAGTTTCAGTGCTCATCACAAACAATTTCGATACTTAACTCTATAAAATGTTTTATAGAGCTAAAATTAAAATACACTCTTAAAAAGGACAAAGTTATGATTTAGATCAGAAAATGTCCGACCAATGTATACGTCTCACGCTTTTAATGCAAACTACTGCTAGTTTTTGACACAGTACAGATCTGTGGATGCATTTTTACAACAGTAGCCGAAAAGGTATTGAGGTTTAATACCCAGCATGTATCTTTAATGTCCAAGATGGGGAGAGACGTCGGAGGCTGTGTCTGTGCGGGTGAATGGGAGAAAGGAGAGACATGGTAGGTTTGTGTGAGAGAGAGAGAGAGAGAGAGTCTGAGGGAGAAGATGGAGTGAAACACTTGGATCCTTTCCAGGGCTACAGAGCACCGGGGCCAGGAGAAGGGCAGGGCAACAGTAAGAGAGTGACAATCGTCAGGTGATTAGAAAGACTCGGAGGCTAGGTAGACCTACAAAATGAATAACGGCGCGCCCCAAACCGCGCCATAAGGCTCAATGGTTTGTGATTTGCAAGTTGATAAGACAAGAAGATTAATAATGCCGCATGATAATGGCTGGCTGAAGCTCAGCTGGGGAGATGGTAATGATGGGATATTGCTGTAGGAGCAGTTCACTGAGCCACAGTGGAGTGAGGGGAAAGACGGAGAGAGGGAGAGATGGAGAGAGAGACAGACTGATAGAGAGACTCTTGTGGAGAAAGAGAGAGAGGCAGGCTGCAGCTGCATGTGGGGGGGAAGCACTCATCCCAATTGGCCCTCAGGATATGAGAGTTTGAAAAATGAGAATGCAGTTATCATTTTAATTAGATATAAAGTTTTTTTTTTTTAAATATATATAGTGTGTATGTATAATTTTGCTGAAATAAGGACTTCAAAGAACATATGTATTTTTGCAGCGTACTGTCGATCACGATTCCTAAGTGCCAGTTTTCCTTAATTTGCTTTTTCTTTTCCTTGGCTGCCAGGTGGAGTGTTGCAGGACGGGATTGCGGTTCGTAGCGAGCAGGTAATCATCTTGAAACACCTATCCCATCACGTGCACGCGCACACATGCATATATGAGGACAGAGAGCACAGCAACATCTCTTTTTTGTTAGAAGTGTGTGCCGCAATGTTGTTGTTTTTCAAGTGCCGGACTGCAGTAGTTAGAGAGTACCGGGCGGATGCAACAGTGGTACTTAGTCACTATCAAGAAGGGGCCTCGGGTCTGAAGTATTCCACATTGGTTTTGCCTGCTGTATCGCCGCAGAGGAAACGATGTCAGACTGCAACAGAAACAGCTTGTTTGTTCCCCTCGTCAACACAAACGTCCAATTTCCCTCCGAGAAACAGAAGTCTAATCTCCCGTGGAATTTCTACATTTTTAATGATCTCGTTTGATTATGACAAGCCGTTAAATGCTGTGATCTATTTCTGCTGCCCCCCCCACCCGCCCCTAGTTACATCTTCAGCACTGTTGACTTGTGTGTTTACACCTCAGACAAACATTTTGTCAGATCCTGATTCATCTTAATTGCACCACTTTGTCAGCGCCTGTTGATGATCTTTTACTGTACCCTTCACTCAGTGTTTCACCACCGTCTCTTTGTTTTAGACGGCGTGCGCAGCTCGAAGGACTTAGATACTGATCAAACTGCTTTTCATCTCCAAGGGAACTCGTGATTACACAATCAGTTTTGAAGCTGAGCCCGTTCTGAGAAAAGGAGCGAAGGACTTCATGACTGTTTTGCGTACCCTCCCCAAAAATGTTTTCATTGTTTACTCCTGGCGAACAAACTTCCTTGTGTGAGAGCTCTGATGGAATACACGGGATCTTTGTTCAGCCTCTGAGCTCACTAAAAACAGGACCTCAGCTGAACGATATCTGGAGGAAAGCACTGCGGTTGATGCAGTGAGCGGTTTCAATCCAAAGGCATGCAGGGTAATTACACAGAAAGGTTTTTGAACCTAGCAGAAGCTAATTTGAATAGGTTACAATCAGATGGTTGAACATCATTGATGGAATGGCATTTGAGTTGTTTGAGGTCAGCGCAGCTCCAAACGATCCCCAAATGTCTGTTAATGAGTCAATAATGGCCATTAAGACCTAATTAACACGGCAGAGTGGGGATTGAGGAAACTGTAACTCGAGCAATACCGCCACTGTTTCTTGTAATGCCTGGGAAAATAAGAGATTACACGATCCAGCCAAGTGTAGGAGACCTATTTGTGAAAGTAATCACGTTAACGAGTGACAAGTTAATTACGTGACAAGTTGTGTTCTGGAGGATCAACTTGGCTAACAGATGTTGTTATTGATGGCGGTCCCCAAGAATAGCCGCGGCGGCTAATTTGCTCATTACACAGCAGGTTAACAGCAGTTGTTTTATTATGCAGTGTATGATGCAGTGATGTTTGTCACCACGCCACAGATGGGTATTCGACAAGTTATTATTGATTGTATGGCAGGTGGGATTTCACCTATCTTGTATATGCATATAGATGCCTAGAGGATTCTCTGACAGCCAATCAAATGCTTGTTCAAGTGACAGACTGAAAGATCTCTGAAGGGCGGAAAACGTGTTGAAGAGGAAGAAAGAAAAAACAAACTCGGAACCAAAATGTCAAAGTGCCCCTTTAAGATCTTTCTTTATAACGTAGAACTACAGTTGTAGAGTGATAAGATCATAATCCTGTCAGCATTCTCCTTTCAGTTTCTATCTAGATTTCCACTTAGACAAGTTTTAATTAGATAGCAATAAGTAATTAGTATTTAATAAGTTTCACTGGCTCCACGTCTGCCTCTGTTTCTTCTTTTTCTTTTCTTCTCCTCTGTGTGTATGATGGATGTGTTGGATGCCCCTGGCACTAGTGATCACACTGACAGAAGGGTTGTTTGTCCAAAGTGGGATTGACACTCAGTCAGGGCCCCGCCGGTCACCCCCTATCATCGACATGACACAAAGTGGAATGAGCCACATTAGCGACATGCAGCCGGCGCACGTGCCTGCGCCCCTGCAGTTTACACCCATTAAACGCCCATGATAATGTTCTGAACGCCTGTCCCCACCCCACCCCACAGACACATGCACACCCACACCCCCCGTATCGCGGCTTCCCGGATCTCGGCGCGGTAAGCACTGATAACTGATGACGAGGGCGAAGACGTGACAGTGTCAATAACCATAATCATCCCTGGGCAGGAAATAATGAAGCGTATGTGCCATGTCAGCCCTACATGCCTTCAATATCCTCTAATAAAATGAAGTGGAAAAAAATTTGATCCAAGGAGAGGGAAAAAAAATAACAATCAATAAAGCCATCTAATGATAAATACGAAATTGCCATGTGCAGTGAATATTATTTTCCCTCTCTGAGGATGCAGGGCAGATTATTAGGATGAAGGGGAGAAGCCTATTTGTATGTAAATGGGAGATTGATTATATTTATTTGCTGGCAGAGGGGCTCCGAACAGCTCGTCTGCGAGACACACACACACACACACGCACGCGCACAAGCTCAAACACACAAAGAAGAGTGAGAGACATCCGTAGAGAGTCTGGTCATCAGACAGCTGTTTTTCTGTCTGTTCTGCGTCCAGGCCCTCATGATAGAGGAAAGAAATAATACAGAATAGACAGCGAGAGAGAGAGACAGAGAGAGAGAGAGAGAGATCAGTCTTCTGGCTGCCAGCTCCAGCAAGGCTCACCTCTCCAGAATATTCTAATTACCAGCCCTAGTCATTACAGATGTCAATGAGAGAGGGAGAAAAAAAGGGAGAGAGAGAGAGAAAGAAAGAGAACTTCAAGCAGAGAGGACCAATTCTGTAATTTCTTAATCACTTTTTTGGCAACCTTTGCATGTGCCGTGGTTAATGCCACAAATTGAATGTTTCTTTGGTTTCTCTCTAAATAGGCTATCATGCCGTTGCGGCGGCGCTTAGTGAAATCTATTATTGTCATTTGCATAGGGGCCTTTTTAGTGGCAGGATCCTACAGAGGGGCGAAGAACAAAGAGCTCATGAGGGAGAAAATAGGACAGAAATGATCCGGCGCTGCCTTCAAAATGTGACGTCAGGTCCCTAATGAAATCTTTTGACTGAGACCATAGCAAATGGTGGAATCTATATCTGACACTTAATGGTTTGCATAGAAATTAGAAACGGGGAGCGAGCGAAAGGACCCCCTTTCGCTTGATGTCCCCTGATTAATTTACAGCACTTTTGTTACATCGGCATCGTCCAAAATAAATTAACCACGCTGGAGATATCAGAAACGGAAGGTGGGGGGGAGGCACGGGAGGGAGTAGATGCAATTTATTAGAGGGAAAAAAAGTTAGATGAGATTAAATAAAACACCTAATTGACAGGAAAAGTCACCAAGCACAAGTGCTGTACACCATTGTTGGAGAGAGGCATGTGTATGTGTTTGGAAGGAAGGGGAAGCGGGGGGGCATAAGAGGAAGAAATAAAGAAAGACTGATAGAGAGAAAGAGCTGGCCACTTGATTCCCTATGAAAATTAATCGGCTATCAAACAATCTTGGTCTGCCGAGGATGATTATACAGTAGGGGCAGCGGCAGAGGAGGCAGGGGGGAGAAAGTGAGAGTATGAGTGAGAGAGGGAGAGAGAGGGAGAGAATGCCCTTTGTGTAGGTGAAATGTGTCGGGGACTGTCATCGTAATATACCTCAGTGAAATGAAGGTTAATTCTGATGTACAGCCTGCATGGCCGTCATTATCGGCGAATCATGAAAATAAATTAAGCCACTGAAATAGATACTCCTCTGGTACGCGGCAGGGATCTCATGAAGGATGGACGGCTGAACTTTACAGATTATTATTGGGAAATAGTGCCGAATTCAATTAATGCACCTAAAAGACACCTTTATAGAGGGCAGCCATAATTTAAATGACAGCAGGGTGTAATTTTGCTTGTTATAAGTCAAATTTGCAGAGTTTCATGTTTCATGCGTTTGTCTCTTCCTCCCCCCCCGACACGTTTTATCACCCCCCCCTTCTTATTTTTTTCTGTTTGCCGAGGATCTTCTTGTCCTTACTCCAAGAAAATTCCTGAAAAGAAGAAAACACTCTCCCGCGTTAAGGCTGATGCTGCCGCACAGCCGGAATCAGATTTGAACATGAAATAAATTAAATTTAAAAGAAAAAAAAAAAAAAAAGCATTCCCAGCATTGTAACCGCTCTTCATCTCCTCCCGAGTCTCAAAGTATATTTACAGTAATCCTCTGCGGCAGATCCTGCATCGTCTGTCCGCCTCTCTACCTCACGGTGCAGGACCCCCCGTGCAGACGAACGCTGCGAAGCATACAGATGCCAGAGCCTTTATGCAGATCCACCCCACCTTGGAAACTGAACGAGAGACCGATGAACTGGGTAAATGGTTGACCTCTCACCTGCGCACAACGGAGAGAGAAGCCAGCGGCTTAATCCAGGCAGGTGTCTGACAAGCGGGCGAACACAGCCAGGGCCGTATCGCACTGACCCTCGCTCAGACCTCCCTTATCTATTAATCTACACCTCTCTGTAACAGGGGGGTTGAATTAACACCTCAACGGGGCACGGGGCTTCTGATTAACACACATCACCCCACCAAGCTGCTGCCTGCCTGCCCAAATAGAAGACCGGGAGACACAAGAGACTAATGCAAATACGTATGTATTAAAGTCACGTGCAAAAAAACATTTTCGCTTGTACATCCATACACACCATCTCCGTCTGTATTCCTTTAACACACACACACGCAGGCTTTTTACTGCACGATCACCACATGCAAGGTTTAACATGGCTGTTCCACGTGTTTTATGGCAGTTTTCTGAATAACCATGAAAATAATGTGCACCCAGAAATGAAATATTAGAAGAAATGTCCCAGTCTGTTGAGTTCCACTGTTAAGCAGCTCGGCACGTGTGTTGTTTAATTTGACATAAATAGTCCCCCCCCCCCATCTAAACAGAGGCCGTGTTAAATATTTATGTGGCTAGTTTTTTTTTTTCTTATTTTATTTTATGGAAGATTTGAGCGCCGCAAAATAGAAACTGTTCTAGTTGTGTCTTTATGGCGCATGAAATATATGAACGGATTTAAGGAGCAAGCTCGCGAGAATGCTGTACATTGAAAATTGCATCATAAAAAGCAGAAGAGCGGCGCGTGAAAATAGGTGAATGAAAACTGTTCATGTAAAAGTTGGGAGTTGTTAAAAGTACATATAAAAAAAAAAAAGACAAATCCCACCACTGACTTATTCCATTTTCAGCCCAGTGTGGAAAGCCAAATACGAGTAATTGTATTTGAGGGTAGAACGTAGTAATTTAGACTGTTAAAACCATTGGTGTCATCTTTATTTAATCTCACCCATGGCGAGAAATCATATCCTCTCTCTTTCCAAAGCCAAACACACACAAATCTTCACTTCCTTCCTCTTCTTTTCCCGCACTCTCTCTCTGTCTCTCTCTCTCCTTCTCCCCCCCTCTCAGTTTCCCCCTTCTCAACTCCAACAGTTTAAAGAATCCTTCCACTATCATTATTAGTATTGAACTCATTTCTAAATTCAGAAATTGGCTAAGGAAGATCATTCATTGCAGCAGATAGTAAAATCAATAGCTTTTGTGTCAGGCGGCAGGGTCTGTCTCCGTCTCTCAGGGTGGGTTGGAGCTTGAGTGTGTGTGTGTGTGTGTGTGTGTGTGTGCGCGTGTGTGTGTGTGTGTGTGCGCGTGTGTGTGTTTGAGCAGCAGAGTACAGTACAGAGTGCAGACAAAAGGCGAGTGAAAACTAGGGGAGTGGGGCCACCTCTTGACGACATGGATACACAGTCTCTCACACACACGCACTCACACACACATACACACACACACACACACACTGCTGTACCTCCTCAAGCTGATCCTCAAGCTCAGTCACATTCAAATACATTTCTATAATAAATACTCGTGCCTATGTTTTGAATTGAGATTTAATATGAAGGCATGCAGGTATTCAGATATTTGTTCACATTTGTTTGTTAATTCGCACCCAGAAAAAGACAATTACAAGATATTAATGTGCTTAAATTTACATACATGTTTACTTAATTATTTCATTTGATTTTATGCATCAACACACACTAAGTACATTTTCATTTACACACACACACACACACACACACTTTTTTCCTTCCTTTCTTTTTTTTTTCTTTTTTTTAGCAGGCGGAGCCCAGTGACGGAACGAGGACAGCTTATCCCAATGAGAGGCAAATCAATCAAGTCCTTTTAATCACCACTCTGCTTTTATAGTGTGGCAGTAATGATGGAAGCCTATGTAGGGGCAATCCCCTAAGACCCCCCTCCTACCACCACCGCCACAACCTCCCCCCCCATGTGGCTCAGATTGGAGCAGACACACACACTCGACTCTGATGATTTTCATTTCTCAATTACATTATCTTATTAACCAATCAATTGCCGGCCTTATCAATAATTAATGTCTCCCCAACTATTAGAACGTAGATTAGATTAAACGCCAGTCTCTTGTCTCCCCTCTTTGATAGTTTTAACTGGGCCCTTCATGGCCAATGTGATTACAAGGGAAAAGTCAATGTATACATGCATTTTTAAAGATACATGTATTTGTCAGCTGTCATTTTTTAGAAAAAAATGACCGGTCACCTGTTTTTTCATGAGCACGTTTTAAAAATATGCATTTTCTTTTCCTGCAACGTGCATTATTTTCATTCCAGCACACTTGGTGAGAAATTTAAAAATGCAAATGTCAAATAACCAAAATATAGTTCAAATCTTTTTCCACAAACAAGTCAATACTGCCATGAAGTGAATTTATCTAGCATTTTCCAAAGCAGTATCACCTGAATTTGAATTAAAAGCCTTACGTCACACACAGCTGACATGTTTTTATTCTCTCCTTTTTTTTTAAAAAAAAAAAGAAGTATACAGTTTTAAGAGCGCGCGCCAGATTAAACGACTGGTTAAGAGGGATATTTTTTGCAGTGCAGTTCCTGGCTCTGGCATGCGCTGCTGCTCCTGCTGACTGCCAGACGAGTGCTCGGAGGGGTGTAAAGGAACGAGCTTATGGATCGATGTCTCACTCTGCTCGGCCCAGCTGTAGCTGTTGTTTCTCACACAGAGAGGCTTTGTCTGGGCTCCACAAAAAACAGCCGGTAACAACTGTTTACCGTCTGCTGCCTCGGGCCTGAGCGGGGGCCTTGAACTCGTTACACCTTGCGGTAGCCGCCGGCAGCTCGCTCTTTGAGGCTGCTAATATTAACCGCCTCGACAGAATAGTGGTCTGGGGGTGTGAGTGTGCATGTGTGTGTGGGAGGGGGGTGCTGTTGAAACATGATGATTTTTGACTTGTATCTGAAAACCCCGGTGAATGTGTGTGCGTGTGTGCGTTTACAGACACACATAAATACCTGTAGACAAGCCTACTAATTGTAGAGTGTAGTGTCATTTTCTCTTTTCTCTCACTTGCTCGGGCACATTTAAACACACCACACACACCCCTACACGCAGACACTCAGGGGTTCTTGACCCCAAACTGCAGGGCTGTGCTGCTGTTAATTATAACCCGGTTCACAGGTTACACACATGCTCACAGTGGATTGCACTGGTGCCTTACAGAGGCAGCTCCTAATCACTTTCCTATTTCTTTTTCATGATTTTGCTTGTAGGTGTCTGAAGCTGTCGAGGAGGCTGTGTTGGGAAACCCGGACACACTCGAATCAAGGTAAGATGAGAGGGAAAAGATGTGGAACTGTGGAGAAAAAGTGAGCCTGTGAGAGCAGAGCTCCCTCGTTTTCTTCCTCTCGGCGTCCCCTTTTCTATTGAGCCGGGCTAAGAAACATCTGTCAGCACTCAGACTCCGTCGGCGGTGGGCGGAGGAGAGAGCAGAGGGCCCTGGTATGCGGCAGGCTCGGCCCAGGAATCAGTGGAGCCGCTCAGCTTGGCACGGCCCGCCTTGTTTATTTGCCCTGACCTCGCATTCGCTCCGAGGTTACGGGACCTGCTTAGTGAAAGGAGCCATTGTCCTGCAGGAAAAATCTGTTACAAATATTTACCATGGAGGAGGAGTGGAGGGAGGCTGGGAGGGGGGTTGCAAAGCCATGGCCTGCAGCCAGCCAGACTCGAGCTGTAAAATTCACTACAGTGCATTTTTGAATGAGCCACCTCCGACCATCATTCCTTTTAACCGGGGTTAAAATTAAACCCCTGCATTTTTGTTAATGAGATCACACTGTCACAGGTTATTAGTCATTTAGCAGCCTTAACATCGGGATCCAATGATTTCCTTCAACCCAAATTTATCCCATAATGTCACATTTTAACAGAGCAAACAGCACGTGCACAGGGACGGTGTGGTGACACATTTAATGACTTTGGTCGAGCTGCACTTTACTGAAATTACAATTCCCCTTAATTTTATGTATTTTTTATTAAACGCGCTAATTTGCTTCCCTGGCCTCTGGTTTGTGTACGTCATTATATTTAACTACCACGCCGATGTTTTTCTTGCAGAAAAATCTGGAGCACATCCGCGCACTACATTTCTTATTCCACAGGGTCCCCCTGTTAGGTCAGTAGTAACAAATGCATTTTCAAAAAGGCTGCATAAATTCCCTTTTCCCCCCTCATATGGGTTTGCTTGAAAATGCCATACTGGTTTTAGCTGGAATAAATCTGCTGGTTTCCATGACGCTCGCCTTTTTTACCCTTGCAGCCGGACCAGGCGGACACCCTCACCGGCGCATTGACATGCAACAAAGCTAATGGTGGCCGGGACAGGAGGGCCTAATCTTCACTAACTGACAAGATTTAAATTGAGGAGACATCTTCCGCTGATTAGCTCCCACACCCACAATTATCCAACTGGGGTGTCAAGCAAGGTTTAACATCTCCACTGATTCTGCTCTCCTGAGACATCCGGGAGGCAATGCAATCGCTTTTAATAACTGCCTCCCTCCTTTGCTCCCTCCCTCCATCCCTCTCTCGCCCCCTTCTCCTCCGCGACGCCCAATGCTCCTCGTGCAGCATGGCGTTCCTGCCCCCCCCACCCTCCTTGTCCTCTTCCCCCTCCTCTATTTCTCTTTCTATCCCTGTCTGTTCCTCTCTCTCTTTCCCTCTCTCTCCTCACTACCTTCACTCCCTCTGCAGCCCCCCCCCCCGTTCTCAGTCATTCAAGCTCCCTTCAAAATTAACCTTTCCTGCGAAAATATAATTTCTCACAAAATGAACCCCACTGAGCGATTTTTTTTTTTTTATTTGGAATAATTTATTCAAATTGCCCAACTCAGAACAGCAGAGCAATCTGAACACCAAGTGGACCCCTGAATTTGGATGTGTCTCTTTTTTTTCATCTGAGGGTAAGGGGAGAGAGAAAGGGGGGTAAAAAGTTTATGTACCTTGCTGTCTTCTGGCAAATAAGGGGACGGGCTTGCTTCCACCTTCTATCCCCAGCGCTCTGGCAGCAGTATCCCCCTCGAGTGTACACCTCATTAAAATTCATCTGATCTGAATATTTTTGCAAATATGGTCTGATTGCTCACCATGACATGAAACATCCCCGTGTGTTATTTTAATCACACGCACCCCAACGGGCAATGTATATGATGGCTGTGACATTGAACTCCTCCACTGCTTGACCCCATTTTATGAGTGCACGTCATTTTAGGAGGGGCCGGGGGGACGGTGGGGGTGGTTTGGAAGTTACCTGGAATGATGGACATGCTTGATAATTCTTCCCTCTTTTTTCTTCAAATGTTCACACAGCATCAGCTCGGTTTAAAGCCCCTCTCAATCACGCTGCTGCCCCCACCACCACCACCTCCCTGCTTCTCTCTCCCTCTCTAATGAACTGTTTTCTTCCGGTGATGGAACGGGGACACAAAGCAATGTGATTAATAATTTACTGTTTAGTTTTACTAATTGATCTGTTTTGGGAGCCAGGATAAAAGTGAGGATGCATCCTCGGCGCACAATGCCTTTCATATGGCATTTATCCACAAGTCACAACCAGCTCCCTCAAGATGAATAATGAACTAAACAAGATCAAATAATGATCACTTGGGAGTATGAGAGAGAACTCCCTTACAAACACCACTGAGTTTACCTTAGGTTCTTTCTGCATATCACACAACAGAAGTAGGCGCAGGAGATGAGCCGCACCGAGGCAGGTTGTTATCAGCAACAAAGACCCATGTAAGGGCTTGCAAGGACAGAGCTTGTGATTAGTTTTTAGGGTTTGTGAAGTCGGAAAACTTTTCTGCATGTCTCTTTTAATTATGATATCGCTTGTCCAAGGATGATCTTAGATTTGCTCATCCGTAACCTTGACTTTCTCTTTCAGAATGAGGAGAGGAATTCACAAAGATGTCATCTGGACTCCTTATCGTCTAATGTCAAAGTGAGACTCAAGTTTACTGTGGTAATGTCAGTTTTACAAGCCAGTAACACATAAAACTAAACCACACAGAAGAATAATAAAAGACATATTCTTTATGATTAAAAAAAATGGAATTCCAGGTTCTGGTTTCTCTTTGAAAGAAAAGGGTCCTTGGACAACATGAGACTGACCAGACCTGAGGGAACAAATTGTCATGAAAATGGGGCTTTCGCAACCATTTAGAACATCGTATGTCATCACAGTGAATATTTGAATTGAACTGTTCATTTTAATTGAAGTAAATCTGAACTCGTGTACGTCAAATTTGTCCTCCGTGCGCGGCTCAGTCATAACAACTCAGCGTAGTTGGTGAAGTGCTTCCTGCTGGAACACATTCAGTCTCCCTTCCCTTCTCAACCTCTCCACAGTGTTGTCATGGAAAAAGTACACTGGCCCGAGGCATCCTGCTGGCTCAGCAGGGGAATGAGCACACAGTGTTATTTGTGACGTCATGAGTTTGAATCCAGCTCATGACTTTTGACTCACGGCACTGATAAAAATGAAATGCAATGAAAGAGACGAGAGAAATTAAACGGCGCTGCAGCAGTTTGCGGTATCAGGCACGGAAGAAAAAACACTGTCATTGTTTTTTTGGCATAAGAGACATTGAAAAAAAAAAAATACACACATATTGAGGTGTATGAAATACATTAGCATTAACAAGATTGGCCAGATGTGCAAGTATATATATAAATATATATATACACACTCTCTCTTCAATGCTGGCTTTCAGCTACTTGTGAGCCATTTCTCTGTACTAATTTTTTGCCCGGATGGGGAGGGCCGCCGGTTAGGTGAGGGAAGGCGTCTGCAATATATTTATTCACAGCACCTTAACACTGAGGGGGGATTAAACATGAAATGAGAAACATTCCTTCCTTGATGCGCCAAGGTCTTAAAAGAGACAGAATGGGGCGAACAACATCTTGTATCACAGAGATGTTCATCTGTTTGCAGATGAGCCATGTGTGCTTTTTTTTTTAGCGTTCGTGACTGCCTCAAATTTACATTTTATTGTTTTGGATTACACGCTGTTGGCCCATTGAACCTAATGCGGTTTCTCCGCCACCGTATCTGTAATGGTTATAGCTGTTAGCTTGTAAATAAGGTTTAATACAGTGAGCCAGTGTGAAGTACCAGCGCCTGTGTGTGTGCACGTGTGTGTGTGTCCACATGCTTCTCAGTGGTCTCTTATAAATATTCCCATGGCTGGGTAGAGAGAGTGTCATTACGTGTTAGCTGCAAGTAGCATAAGATTAAAGCCCCAACTAAATGCCCATATCATTACCCTATTAGCATATGGCATATATGTGTATAGGTGCCCGCTTAATTAGCGTTGATTGATTGGAATCAATGACTGTTAAAAAAAAAAAAAAGAAAGGGGGAACTAAGAGGGGGCAGGGTTTGTGGGTGGGTAAGTAGGGTGTCTTGTGAAAGTACCCAGAATTAAACTGAAGATAGTCCTCTTATTTCTGATTTGATTTGGCTTAGCTGTTAAACATGCAGACAATCTAGTTGCCTTTGATACTCTACTAAAATCTTTCCTGCCTGCTCCCCACCCCCCTCAAAAAAAAAAAAAAAAAATAGTAGCCTAATTTTGTCATGGATATTACACAGACACATGCATGAATCAGTGCTGGTTGTCATAATTATGTTAACATAGGGGATATTAAATGAGACAGGCCTATTTCCAAAGGTGAGACTGTAGAATCAACTCGGCGCTCAACAAACCTCGGTGTCAATCACGCGAGCGATTCATATTCAACTAAAGTCAAGCGCATCTGCCTGGATGCATTATTTATGTCGGAAATAAGCAGCTTAACCGAATCATGCTAGCAGCTATTAGCAAGAGACACACACCTAGCTCGCTCCCTGTCTCTCTTCGGAGGCCATGTTTGAAGTCTAAATAACACAAGTTTGATTAGGCCCATGGAAGCAAAAGCAATCCCACTGAAGTCTGCTGTTTTATAGCGCTGGAACAAAGGTGCGCCTGTGTTTGTAGTTGTCATTAGGCTGTGTATATCTCTTTTTCCCTCCGTCTCCCTTTTCTCCCACTCTCTCTGCGGGCCAAAAAACAGTGGAGGTTAGCATTCCAGAGTTACGGCTCTATCCTCCTGTCATGAGTGTGAGGCTCTGTTTTAGATCAACCGTCCCCGCCGTGCCTGATGGACAGCTCTGAGGATAAATGTAACATGAATAAAAACAGCACTGTTGACTGTACAAAGGCTTTTGTTGATGAACCGGAGCTTGCGCTGAGGGGAAAAGGGATTCAGGAGGGTGGAGGGGGGGTTTGGGGTTGTGAGGGGGTTAAGCGTTCCCGGGTATGGTGGGGTGAGTGTCCTCCTCTTCCTCACTGTTATATTCAACCTCCACCTTTCAAATATATCTCATTCATAATGGATGGATCCGGATCTCTGTTTTGCATCTTCCTCTGACAGTTTTAATGTTTTCCTTTTTTTTTTCTTCTTCTTTCCCTTCTTTTCACTTTTTGCACCCCGCCCCCAGCTGATGTCCTGGTTACTGTGCTGTGGGAAAGTATGGCTGTTTGTAATCCACAGGAATTTGTCTCTGTCTTAGAGCAAAGGCCTGTGATCTACGGCCTACTTCTGTAATAGTGCAGGACATAAGAAACCTGCAGCTTTATTACAGGTAAAAATATCACGAAGCGCTTTTGCTCCATTTGTCTGACATCACTGTCATGCCGCAGTATGAGCGGGCTGTGAGTTACAAGCAGACGGCAACGGTGAATCATTTCCTTTTTAAGTGGGACAGAGAAAATATCCTGGACCGGCGCACACATAAACACCTGCACTTACACTCAACCTCATAAACCCACATACAACAAAGTCGCATCAGGTGGTCCCCACAGGTTACCCATCATCAAGCCTAAATACAGCCCTCTATCATGGGCAGGCCTCCATTTACCTCTAAACACACACACACACACACACACACACACACACACAGTAACCCTGGCAGCCTTTGCACAGGCTGCCTTTTACCCCTGCTTATTTAGATGCACTCGAGGACACAATGGGGGTGCATTAGCAGCGCTCGGCCTCACAGCAGCTGTAATTTCATTGTGGTTACCACATGCATCCTACTTGACTCTCAATTCACTCTCTGGGATGAGGGCCAAATAATGGGATTTACCCTGTCTGACGAGAGCCTCCCACCCTCTCTTTTATGTGTGTGTGTGCATGCAAGTGAATGTGGGTATCTCATACATACAACAAACTACAGGTGTAGTTACTGTCCCACTATACAGTACAGAACATGCATACGTGTGCATGTGTTTTACCGAATTTCCTTTTATCACCACCAGTCCAACGCTCATTGTCAACATCAAGGCAAAATGTGCCTCCACTCTGTGGGTTAAAGGGATGTGCGCGCTCTAAATGGACTACAGAGTAAATGGCTCGATTGAACATGTGAGGGATGTCATTTCGAGGTGCTACATATTGAGCTTTTGAATAAAAAATGCTTGTCGAGAACATGTTTATGAGTTGAAATGCATACATCATCTAGAAAGTTACAGTTTTGTGGAGAATGAGTTTCCAAAAACAGATACGTGTTAATATTTAAGAAGTTAGACTGATATGTTCACAGTTGTTACGGTCTAGAACTGTTTTTGAGTACACAGTATAAAACTATGGAAGTAAACTGGACACATTTACACATTGAGACTGGCATTAAAACGAAGCATGATGGAGTAAAGTCAGCAGATGTTTCTCCAATTAGTGCATTCCCAGATACAACCTAGAAATGTTCTTGCAACTTTACATTGAGAGTATGATGCACCTATTAAACCTGAAGTGTGGAACTTTTTTCTCCCCCTTGTGGCAGTGATGGTAATCACACAAACAACTGTTGACTCACGCTTACAGTTTGTGGCATACACACAAGCGCATCACTCCTTGTGCTTCGTTGCGGGAATATCCCAGCAGACACTAGATTTAAAAACCCTGTATACTTTTAAATAAGGAGAGATTTATCTGGTTGGCTTAATCGGAATTGTGGGAACTCATGAAGACTTTATTTATTTATTTATTAAATTCTCTCCCTATAGCTGTAAGTGAATAAAAAGGTAGCTGTCCATCTATTGTTTTTAATTCCCCTGTGGTTTTACAGATGCACAGTTGCTCCAGAGTATAAATGCTGACAAGGCTACCGCTGTGTTAGCATTGACATTCTCAGACTGGAGTGTTAGTTAAAGTACATTTTATAAAATGCTCTGCTCTTGCCTTCACTCTTATTTCTTAGTAATAAGAATGGAAAATAAAAAAAGGAAAGTAAAAGGCTTAAAATCTTTTAATTTGTATTCATGAGATAAGAATTGTGAGAAGGAAGCAAACAGCTCCCATGTCACAATACAGCGTACGTCACTTTTATCGTACACTCAAATGTTCTCGCACACACAAACACACGCGCTGGCACAGATACACGTGCATGCACGCACATGCATACAAACAGTACAAGAAACAAAAATTAATCAGGATGAACAAAGCTTGTCGAGACGTGCAGTTGCACATTTGCGCGCACGCACACACACACATACGCAGAGGATGCATTAATTTATTCAGGTTAGTGGTGTGCTTTAATTATTACAACCAGCCTTTCTCCCCCTCCCAATAATAGCCAGCACGTCTGTAGCTGTAGCTGTCAAAAACAAGCTGAAACAATTTCATCTGTGAACAGAGAAACAAACACCGTCTCCTCTCTCTCCTCCTCTGTAGTGTAAAGGCCTTTAATCAGACCCTGGTGTATTTTCTGTTTGTTTATTATGTGATAGTGAGAACATAGCCTCTAAATGTGTTATGTTGCGGCATAGCTTCACTGAGCATTACCCAGGGAGGGGAAATTGATAGGGAGTTTCATAATTAAGCAAATTAATGAGTTTATTCGGTGAGCAGCCAAACACTTAGTGCGATGCCAGCTCCTATCTCCACAGAGACATGAAAAGTCTCACTTTGTTGCCAGGCTTGTTTGTGCCACGAGTTTGTGCGCGCACGTGTGCACGTTCTTACTGTATGGGAGTCTGTCTGAGTTGGTATCCCTTTGTTTTTTTTGTTCATTTTTACAGTCCTTTGCATTAGACGGCCGCGCAGAAAAGCATTGCGCTGTGCTGTTTTCATGCAGATTTTAAAGCTATGCAAATAGAGTCAGAAACACCAACAAAGACAGTCCCATTTTTTTAACATCAAATGTGCTGCAGTTGGCTCTCAGATATTGAACATTCAAAGGAAATTCTCTGTTTTTCTCAACCATTTGTTTATCAGTGGCCTCAGGAATAATGCATCCCTCATTTCTAATATCTAGCTGTGTCATAATGGCCCCCGTGACAGCAGGCTATTAATGAGCGGCCATTTTGTGCCTTTGACTGCAGTTGCACTGGGCTTCATTAATTTCCACAGGTCTGAGAGGTGCAGAGAGAGGGAGAGCGTGTGACTGCAGAGGCCACAGTCCCCAGGGACACGACTGTCTCAATGCATCATCACCTTTTCTTTTTTTGTGTTTTTCATGCGCATCTAAACACTTTATGGTCAGTCTTCATGCATGTGAGGAACAGTGTGTTTTAGCCTATGCATGTCTGTGTATACGGCCAAAGTGACCACCTTCTCCTAGACTGTTGGGTGTGTAATTAATTCAGAATAGGAAACCGAGGCAGGCGCACAGTGATAGATGATGACCCCACCCCTCATTTAGTAACAACGGGCTCTGCCACGACACATAGAGCCACCCTAGGGCCAAAAGAGGAAATGAGAGGCCTTTTAGAGGACACCGACACCATTAGGTCACCACAAGTGTCCCGCCTGCTGTTTATCTCCTGTTCTTTCAGCCTCTCACACTATTTTTTTGGCTTTCTCTCTCTGCTGTTGTTTGGCAGTGGCGACAAAAAACAGGTGTCAAAGTGCAGAGGAATGATATCACGCTTCTGCTGAGTGTGACTTTGTTGTGTGAGCCTGAGCCCGTGTGTGCCTTTGTGTGAGGGCATGTATGAGGAAATCTGCAAAGTGTTCCACAAGTGTGAAAATTAGTAATTATGTTTGCCAGGTAATCAAATTAAAAATATTTTTTAACGTACTGTTACATTCTATCTGTCCAATATGCACTTTGTAATACTCTACTGTAATACTAATACTGTTTTGAAAAAGCACATTTGTCACATGCCTGCAACAGTTTCATTGTAGAAATTGTGTTTTCTTTCCTTCTTGCCCTGGTGCAGCTGCAGATTTTTATTTATTTATTTTTTTTTACTGTGAAGCAGCTACAGTGAACCGCAAATGTTTGCATTAGCCCTGAATATCAAATGTTGATTTAAATCTCTTTTCATACATTTTCTTTTCTATTTTTTTTTTTGTATTGTTGAAGGATGGGTTTTGAACATTGCACACAAGGACTTCATCAGCTCTGACAAAGTGCTGACACCGCAGCCCTTTTGCGATGTGTTTATTGTGGAAATTCAAATTCGCAAAATTACGACGCAGCCCCGAGGTGAATTCATATGCACATGCAGTGGTAGCCACTGACGGCGTGATGGCAGAAAGAGATGTTCCAGTCTGTTTCTTTTCCTCTTCATCTGTCTTTGTTCACCTCCCCTCCCCTTTCCCCCCCTACTCATCGCTGATATATCTCTCTTCACTTCTTACCACCCCCTCCCCTCACCTCTGTCCTCCCGTCCTCGATCCCTCCCACCAGCACAGACAATAAATATCATGTCACGAGGATGGCAATGCTCCTTCATGGAACACTGCATGTTTATTAGAGGCAGGAGAAGTTTAAGAGAAATGCTAACAGTGTTCATTAATGGGCCGCATCCGCGTTTGATGAGGCATGGCACATCCTAGCCACCGGCCAAACGGGAGAACGGGTGGGGTTTTCAGCAGGGGGGGATGGGGTGGGACGACGGGCTTAACGGCCACCGGTAAACGGCTGGTAATTGTGTCCAAATTGTACGACGAGAAGGCCTCTCAAGGACTGACAGTGACGGAGCAATTATGGCAAGCCAAGCGAGCTGTGTCAAATTAGCCCTCTCCTCCCCTTCCTCCTTACTCCCAAAGCCCAACCCTTTCTGCCACCCGCTGACGGGGAGTCATATTTCTTTGCCCTACATCGCAACACGGAGCGATAAACCCCTGATTGTGAATGATAGGCAAGAGTAGCCATGGCGGCTCTACGATTCAAATTGTCAATAGCTTTGTACCTCAACGACAGGTCACATGGGTATCTTAGCAGGTATAGAGATGTTTAAGATCTAGTTGGAGGAAGTTTTGAAGTGGGGAGGGTGGAGGGTGAGTGGGTGTGTCTCATGTGTTCATCGACCCAACTGAGGGAGTCTTTACTGGGGAAGGTCATCAGTCAGCGTTGGCTGTCAGGGATGGATCACACACAGTGGAGTGCGCCTGACTTTGGTAATTACATCTGACTGCAGAGTGGGGATGTCTTCTTTTGTGGGCCCACAATGACTGCATAATTTATAATTAACTGCAATCAGTTCAGTCACAAGGATGTTCATCAGGGCTTTTTGTTTTAGGGTGGGGTGCTTGGCAGTTTAGAGCTGGATCATCATTCAATTTGTCTGAGAGTTACATGTTTCAGTTTGTAGACGTTCGTACCATTTTGTCAGTCAACTTATTTTTTGTTTTTCCCTTTCAAATGAAAAGAGGTTTTCCGTCTCTGTCATTTTTCTTTTCCTTCACAAAATATGCAATAAGGAAGGAGGTGAATACACTGTATTTTTTAAAAAGCCTTATAATGTATTCTTTATGACCCTCCTACCCTATGCAAACCAGAGGGGGAGGAGAAAGAACAACGTATTGGCTGCATGTGCAAACTTCAGATGGAACAAATGGGTTTTATGAAGATCACAGTGGGGAGGATCAATAGGACTGATGATTCAAGGTGTCAATCCATACATGCAAACACATTCTAATTGATTTTCTCCTATTGATTTCACTTGCGCCTCTGCGGCTCTGGTTAAGATGGGAACACGTATTTGTATTTGATGATAGGATTCAGACAGTGATTAGTCTTCCGGCGTGTCAAAATTAGTGTTGCTTACTTTGATTTATGATGATAATGCATATTAAATAAACCGCAGACAAGTGTGTGCCGGCTTTGAATTATCATGAAAGTAGTATAATTTATGCGCTGTAATGTGATAATCATCCTATGAATTATGTAAACAATTATGCCCATAAATTACATTTCTTGAGTCATCTGAAAGTAGTGATTTGAATGCCAACCTTTGTGCTTATCTTTAAATTTGAATATTATTATTATTATTATTGTAATGCATAAAGTCGCCGCTTTACATTGTAGCACTGACGATCCAGGTATGGAGTAAGCTCCAGTGTTCCTGTGTGTGCGCGCGTGCATGTGTGTGCATCCAGGCATGTGCACGGCTGCGTCCATGTGCCTGCCCGCCAGTGTCTAAGTTTGAGTCCAAGTATATCAATCTTGCTGCTGCCATTAATGTCACTTTCAGCTCATCATGCTCAAATTATATTTAATAATAGATAGCTTTTGGGCATAAATGTTAATGCAGAATTGCATAGAATTTTATGTTCTGAAAATGACATGCCTTAGTTAACCTCTCAATATTTAGAGAGCTACTCCACTTCCATGCAGATGCCGAAAAATCCTAATAAGTGAATGCAGGCGCATAACTTTCTCTGCAAACTTTCCTCTTAGCCTTAACCAAACATTCCCTTCATTCTGCCCTGAGCTTTGACTGGCTCTGCTTGAATAGTAAACAGTCGGTTTGATTATTGATTTTACCCCTAAAAGCAATTTTAGCTAATGTGGCTAAGATAACATGTCAGCAGTGATTCCCAGTCAATTTTATGATGCATGCCATTTCCAAAAAGCGAAAGTCAGTGGTACGTTTTCCATGTCAGAGCTTGTTATGCTATGTTCAATTCAACTTTCTCTAGATGAGAGGTTTTTGATGTCCATTTTTCAGTTGTCATGACTTTCTTAATTAAAGACAGTTATTAACCTCTTAAAAAGCTGTAAATCCCTCGTATATTGCTTCTTTTGCACCTTACTGCCTTTAGTGGAAATCTGCCTTTTGAAATCCCTATTTCTTAGCCCATCTGTGTTGTACTGTATGTGATTAGGTGGATTAGACCACTGGGACTTCATTCGACCATGTATTGATTAGCTATTAACCCACTAACACCAAATAATCCATTTTAAATGTTCCCAGATTTGGCGGCAGAAGGTCTGTGTTTGATTCGAGGTTGCCTCAGGACATAAACTTTGATTTCTCCGTTTTCGCCGTGAAAACTCCGGGTGGGGTGGGGTGGGGTGGGTAAGCATCTCTGCAGTCCCATTACATATTAACAGCATTTCCAGTTATGTTCTTAAAACATGATGAGTACACTGAAGCTGAGTTGCCTGCAAGATTAATTATTGACACTGTCCTTTGCGCAACCCGATCTTAAGAGTGTGTTCACTGTTCCCTTTTTTAAACGTTCTCTTATATAAAAATATGTTTTTTCTGTTACTTTAAAAGCAGTTTTCCTTCTTGTCAACATGCTGGAACGCTTTGGCCTTGGATGCATGTGGTATGGATTGGGATTCGAAACCGCAAAAAGCTATGGATGGAAATCATCATGGTTGGTATTCACTTAGGCACTTGAACATACATATTGTACCCTCGCCTTGATCACTGCCTTTAAAGTGTGTTCAACAATCTGGCAAAGAGATTAGGCCTCAGTTTGTAGCAATTGGTTTTTCTTCTTCTTCTTCTTTTTCTGTAGTGGCCAGTGAAGTTGAGCATGAGTCCAGTCCCGCTGGGCCTTTGGGGCTAAATCAGTGATCGTGAGTTGCAGCATGTTGTTAGCATATAACAGCGGCTGTCCTCAGCTTGTCTCATTCCCTCTACATCCCTCTCTGCCCCTAGTGGTATCATTTTGTTTATTAGCAGGATTCCTGGGTCCTGTTGTTTATTCATAAGCCATTGTTTTCAAGCATGAACTGCTCTATTTTGAGGGGCTCCATATTTGTCAGCTGAGTGTCGGTGGATGGCACCCGCACGCCTCCCGGCACCTCCAGAGACTCCCGTTCTGACAAGGACATTTTTTTCCTCCCCCATCCTCTTCAAGCTCCCAGTGTAATGAAAACTAAATACGCACATCTTCCCTCGCTGTCTGTCTCTTATCCAACTCTCTCTTTCCCTTCTCTTTACTCTCTCTCCTTTTTTTATCCTCCCCTTTCTGCTTTCCTGACACCTTGGCCAATGGGAGTTGTTTCTGTGCCCGGCGGTTGTCAGGAGAGACAGCCAATAAGCAATCAAAGTGGCGGCCAGCGGCTGAGACAAAGGAGCACTCTGCCTTTTTCTGAGGTGCTGCAGCGGGCGGTACAGAGGGAGCTTGCATGTATAATTAAGTGAGAGAGGAAGCCGGGGCCACTTAATCTTCCCCCTAATGGTGATCCTAGCTCCATCACTGGGGCCCCTCTGGGGGGGCCGTACCCCAAAGACCCACTCTCCAGGTCACCGCTGTCCCCCAATTGTCATTGGCAAATCTTTTTTATCGGCCGGAAGAGCTGTTTTCCTGGACCGCTGGCATTGATCCATTCATCATGGCTTTGTTCCTTTAAGAACTCTGAGGGCACACCAAGGGTCTGCCGAATGAGCTATTTATCATCCAGAAGAGAAAAATAGAGAAAGAAGTGAAGAGATGCATATTTTACACAGTTTTTCTCAAAGCTCACAATAGCCTGACATATTTTCAGGTTTGGCCGGCATTGTTACAGCGTTCCCTGTCACCTGTGTGATTTATATGGACAATAATTATGTTGAACTGCAAGGAAACTTCACCTGTTTGATTATTGATTCTGAGGAATACACTTGCATTGTAAATGGGCCTTCCTTCTGATGATATATAAAACACATTTAGATGAAAAATGCATGCTAACCGTGTAGCTGTAACCAACAGGTGCCTTGGCATAAAGGCAAGAAGCAGGGGGAATCAGTTAGCCTGGTTCTGTCCAGAGATAACAAAATCTGCCCACCAGCACCTCCAAAGCTCATCACTTAACACGATACATCTTGATTGTTAAATCTTTACAAAAACCTGAATCTAAATGTGACAGGCTGTGGTGGTTTTTTAGGGTTTTTTGTGTTGGAATTTTTCATAGCAGTTAGTTTTTCAACTTGGGTTGAACTCACCAGATATAATCTATTAGTGAGCCTTTGAGGTGCTGATCGATGGATGTTTTACTTTCACACAGGCCCCAGGAAAGCATATTTCATGCTTCAGTCTTTAGGCTATGCTAGCCATCTCCTGGCTTTTGTTTCATATCTATACTGTCATAAGTGTCTTACTGATCTTTATTTTGGCAAGAACGTTGATATAATAAGTGTATATCCCTAAATGTGTTGTGTTGTGATGTGTTGATATACCTGATATGTTCTTACTCATTCTTGTTCATACTTAGATATGTTCATATTTCTGGTGTTTGGATAAAACTTATCCCAATATATATTCAAGATGTCTCTTAACCTAGCTTTGTGTCATTTCGCTGCTAGTCTGACCAACAGGAAGAAGGCTCTGGGTTTAAGCCTGCCACTGGCAAACTATTTCACTTGGCATTCTCCGTCTCTGTTGCTACATTAGACAGCAGAAACCCTTGCGCTTGCAACATACATGCTAAAATGACAAGTTGCCCTAACCTGCTCACTAAAAGTTTGAACGTAAACAAGCTAGCAGGTTTTTTCTCCTTTTTCCTTTGTTGAATTTTGCCTTTTTAATGCCAGGGTTCGTCTCCTCAAGTTGAAATATCGCAGTTGCTGCATCTTGGACTTTGGAGCACCCAAGACAATTGTCATTGGTTTTAAGACTGGCTTTGGCGTTATACCAGAATAATAATGGGTGCAGCCACACCACTGAGCTGTGCTGGCATGGCGCTAAAACAAAGTGCGGTCGGGTTACATGTTCTGCTTAAGTACAGTGGTGTTGAGAAGTAATTGCTTCTTACAGCTAGATTATTTACTGAACAGTTGTTTTTGTGCATACACATCTCATTTTTATTGCACACACATACCACAGTACATACAGAGAAAAACAGGCCCTTTCGTTCTTCCCCAGACGAAACAACCCACAGTTTAATTCTCCTGTTTCCTATTGACACAGCTAAAGGCAGCATAATGGCCCTATTACAGGCTACCTGCATCATGCCTAATTCATTGGGGTGGTTTTGCCATGTTCCTTATTCAGCAGCCTCCTCATCCTTGTGATTCAAAGCAGCAGCAGCCAACAGGGGAAAAACCCCCACTTGGGTCCCCAGTGCCTGGGCTGGCACTTCCATCCACTAGTGACCCTTCACTTCCTTAGTACGGAGGTGAGGATCTGGGGACGAGGACAGGAGAGCAGAGGAGAAGGAGGGGAGAGGACCCGTGTGACTCAGTCCAAATGGAGCGTCTTGTGGTTATCCCTCTAATACAGACTATTATGTGGTCCCACCACTGACACTAATGGGATGTTACAACGATTTAAAATGATTTAATGGCTCCCAGGTTGGGGCCCCTAATGGCCCTCTTTATACGCCAATGCGTATTATGAATGGCAATGACAGTGTTGTGAAGTGCCTCTGTTTCTTTCGCTTTCTTTTCAATTTTTTTTTTTTAGCTGCTGCTCAGGCAGTGTGACAGGTGTCGTTTTGTGTGCTGATAGGACTGCAGACACTGCAGTGAGTCAGTGGATGGTTGAGGGACTCCTTATAGGCGCCCATAGTGTAGCAGGAGTGTTCATTAAACGTCTTATCGCTTGCAGCTTCACTGATGTGCACCAGACCACATGCTGAATGATTTGTTTGTATTGTGTGTTCATGCATTCTGCTGAAAATATCTGGGGGGGTGATTAAAAACCACCGCAAAGTTACAACAAAATTACTGAAAAATGTTTCATGTCCTGTCCTGGACTGAATTGATTCTGGGTATGCATCAATTTTACCATAAGCATATCTAAAAATACTTCAATACAAGTTGAAGTCCTACATTCCAAATCTTATTTGACTGAAAGTGCAAAATTGTCAGCAACTAAATGTACTTTAAGTACATGTATAAAGGACCCTTTTAGGATTGTTAACATGAGCTGTATTGTTATATGAGCATTATTGCAGTATTGCAATTGATGCATTCATTTTTTTTTTTTACTTTTAGTTGGTTTAATATATTACAATCATTGTCTTTAATAGTTTGATCATACCTTGTATGTAAAATCTTAATATGCACAGTTAGCCATAGCCATACAGATACAGTGGTGTACAGTGGTGTATAGTACTGTAAGACCAAAATAGTGAGACGAAACAAACTGCAAATATGGTAAAATCATATTTAAGTATGGCGCTTATGTGGTATCACATAAGTTTTCATTTTTTTCAAATTAATTTGAAAATAGGAAACCCATCTGAAAATATGATAAATGTTGAAGTCAAAGTATTGTTGCTCCGCTGCATAATAGAATGCCTTCATTACACACACTGAAAATATCAACGATACCACTGATACCCCAGCCCAATCAGGCAATCAGCATAGCACAATAAGCAAAGAGGAGACACAATTAATGACTTTAATTTTGAAGTCCTCTCCTCTCTCATTCTCCCATCATGTCTCCTTCCCAGTGCATGGACACACTTCACAGTGTGGATTAAACATATTGATCACCTGCACCTAGCCAAGTGGAGAGGTTAAGCAAATTGCTCATCCCGTGCCACTCTATAACAAGTCTCCTTCCTCAAGGAAACTTTCCATCCCAAACCTCGTCCTTCATAAAGACATTTGTATCAACTGCACATAAGTGAATTCACAAAAGTGCAGAAAGAGACTCTCCTGGCCTCCGATTTCCCCATAGTATGATGTCTCTAGATGGCCTGGATAGCTTGTGATCCCTGGCTTTATTCTCTAAAACCCTGGGACATTTTAACCAAGCTGTCCAGCAGAGTGTCCTTTCATTGTCGAAGTCACAGGGAGAATAAGAGGTTTGCTTATATGAATGCATGTCTGTGGGTGTGTGTGTTTTAGGAGAGCTGGTGCGGGTGTGTGTCGGTGTGTGTGTGAGACAGAAAGAGAACCCAGAGGATTGACAGCTCTAGCAGTCATTACACGCTGGATTGAATGCTAGATTAGTCCAAAGTGGCTCAGGGTCAAGCGGCTGCCTGCTCCCTTTTGGCACTCAATGACTTTAATACCCGCTACTGTATTAGTCAATTACTTCAAAGGCTAGGCTGCCCTCTCGTTACCTCTCCCACAGTCCTCACTGCAGCTCTGAAGCATTGACTTTTCATTGTATCTATTATTGATTTGTCTTTATTTATACAGGATGTATCTCTGAATGAAAGAAAGAAAACCCTTAGAAATGTGTTTAAATTCATACAATGCTGCATATCCATTTTGACCATTCTTTATTTCAGTCTGATTATGTGTTATTCATTTGACAAGCAAGGTTTTAATTAATCTTTTTTGGCCTGTAAGCATACTAAGCAAGCCTTTATATTCATGGAGGGATTAAAATTGGAATTTCCTCACTGATTTTATAGATTTTTACCTTTCCTGTAAGGTAAAATCTTTATCTTTACATAGCAATGTCTAGCACAAGTAATAATAAAACCTTAACACCTTATTCCTTTTTCCAGACCTGGCAAATTAAAATGCAAAATCAAAAAAGAAACATTTAATGAAACAGAAAAAAAACAAAAAACCCTTGTGCTTTTAAAGTTTTTCAGACTTGTCTCCTGACCATCAAAACATCACGTGAGCACTCTGTCATGAGATCAATCTCCTCTGCTCTCCACGTCTCTGCTATTCTCTCTGTCTATCACAGCTGCACTCCTCCCATTAGCTCTGATGTTAAATTGCTCTTGTGTGATTGTGTCATCGGGCTCTCCCTTCCCTTTCTCTTGGGTGACTGATATGACCTTTAGGTACACCGGCTGACAATTACTGTCACCGAGAAATTGAATTATTAGCTTTCTCTGCCAACAGAGCCGCGGGTAGGTGGTTGGTAGTTGAGAGTAAAATGCTGTAATTACTTAGCTAAATTGCCATATTATATTTTTCACCACTTCTTTCCCTTTTTCATTCTTCCTCGTGAGCGATATAAAAGCAGGCTAAAAAAGAAAAAGGGGAAAAAAGGTGTTGAGCTGTGAAGCTTATGAAAGAATGATTTTGAATGCCTCCCGTAACCTTTGCAGGGTGTTGATTATCAATAGGAACAATTTAGAGATGTCTGGGGAGGGGTCGGAGGGAAAGGTCACACACTGTCCTTGCTTTTTGTCTCTTTGGGTGCTGGTCAGTCTGACTTTCTCTCTTTTTATGTCTCTCTCTATGTGTCCCTCTCTCTACCAAACGGTGAACAATTGATTTGACCCTAATAGCATTTCTCTTCCGCGGCCCTCCTCTTTATCACACACAACTTGCACACCCACACACACCCGCACTGGATTGCCCAGGCTGAACGTAATTATCTATATTTTTTTTCCCTCCCGAGCTGCAGTTCAGAGCGAGCAAGTGTTTTTCTTTGCTTAGCAGCTTGTATCGTGGGCCTGTCAGATGCTGCGGTTTGATTACAGTTACTGGCTATTTAGCAAAAGCCCAAACTGCGCTGTCGTTAATTAAGCAGCATTCAAGGGGGATGGATGACTGCGAGGGCCTTCGGAGGTCACATGGTTTCCTCAGAAAGCAAGGGGGAAGAGGATGTGAGGTTGAAAATGAGGGGTAAAAGTGAGATATATACGACAGGAGAAGTCTCAGGGCCCCTTGTTTTCTCCTGCTGTACCTCTTGGAGATGCAGAGCCCCTGGCGTTGTCATCCCTGCTTGCACATCTGTTTTAACCTTTTCATCTCTTCTCTAAATACATAGATGCATTCATAGATCCATAAATGTACATTAGCCAGGCATGCACACAGTAAACACTCATTAATAAAAAAACTTGGGGCGCACACCGAGCCTTCAAACTGTTTGCCTTATCTTAAATGTCAAAAGACCATGTCATTAGACCATTTGTAATTAGCGTCTATTGTATGTGTATAATGAATGTGTTTTTGTATAATGAATGCAAATCGTAATTATGTCCTGTAAATTAAGTCTGTGGTTAAACTATGGAAGCACATAGGAGAGTTGTGTGTTATAATGTTTTAAGTTTAACAGCCCCAAAGGATTTAAATCTGTTTAACACATAAATTGCTCAGTTCAGGTGAGGAAAAGAGAAAGGCCACCGCTGTCACATGTTTTTCTATTTGGGGCTACAGTAATATGTCAAAGAAAGAAATAGATTTTCGCAATTTACACATTTTCATTTATGCAGTTATGGTCATAAGAAAGCTTCTGTGAACTGAACTGAACTGAACTTAACTGCTATACTATGAGGTCTGAGGACTGAGCAGTCAAGGAGAGTGTGATTAAACAATGACCTTTCACCAAAACCTTTAGATACTGAAATCTAACACAAGAAGAACAGCTGTAGGAAGCTGGTTTAGATTTACACAAAAATACCATGTTGTTTGCATTTGAACACCAACTGTGACATGCAGTCCAGACCACACAGGATCCATCCAAAAGAATCTGTTGGTTTCAAGTGCGAAAATATAGTTCGGACTTTTAGACAAATGACATGTAGAGAAAAAATAAATAAATAAATAAAATTCACCATCAACACATGTGAAGATGAAGAGAGGTATTCAAATGGCATTTAGTTGGAAAACTTGACAGGGTTCAGGTGGAAGAAACTCTTTTTCAGTTATTTGAGAGACAGGAACTGATCTGAAGTGACAGCATGCTGACCTGAGCCACACGTCCCTCTACAAACATATCAATTGCACATAGGCTGAGATGCAGCTCATGCAGGTGGTGACAGGATGAAGGATGCAGTCCTAAGGTGCACTCACATAATGGGAAACCAAAACTAAAGAATTACAGATTAAATTTAGTGAGAGTGTGAGACCTGATAAATGACCTCATGTCACTTGAGTCAGCAAGTTAGGTGATGGGTGGAGTTAGAAAGAAGTGAGATCACCAGACCATCAACAACTTTTATCCTTTTATAATCATGAGTCTGACAATATTATACAAGTGTGATGTTGCATTGGTGGCATACACTTCCAATAATACACACTTTTACCAGCAATTCGAATTTCCCAGTTTTCACAATATCAATAAATCATTTTAACATTTGATCTGAAACATATACTATACTGTAATATTTACTTATTTTATGTAATCTATTTTTGCAATTCAGTTTTTTCATATTGTAAGTTAACTGCTGCTTCTTCTGTTTACTCAGTATATACACTGTGACGCCTACATTACATGTCTGAGATGATCCTCCCTCTGTTGCTCTTCCCAGGATTCTCCTTTGTTCTTCCCTGTTATGGGGTGGTTTTCCTTAACAAAATTAGCTCTGAGGAGACTGAGGTACAAGGTGTAAAACCATATGAGACAAAGCTGTGATTTGGGACTATTTAAGAATAATGTAACTGACTTGACAGTGCAGTTTTGTAGTTGCTGTTGTCTGTCAGCTTAGAAACAGACCTTGGGATTCTTTAAATGTTTTCTATATTATATATTCTCTATATTTATTATATGTGTACTCATAAATGTCACTGTAACACATCATTGTGCTAACAATCTTACAAATCCTCTGCTGACTTCATGGCTTTATGACTGCATATGTGCATCAATTTATGAGGCCGTTCACTATCGTATTCTATATACACTCATAAGAGGATGCTAGGTTAATATTGTCTGATACTTTTCATAACAAATTCTGAAAAAGCAACCAGAATTTTACAAGCGCTATCGATTTTTCTGTTATGAATAAATGTGCTATGAATCGTGGCTCGTTACAAGGCAGTAAAGACCGAGTGAGAGGTAGCAAAGTGAGACGGTGAAGCAGGCAGAAGATGAAAGACCAAGATGGTGTTTTATTCCATCAGCTATCATGTACAGCCGAAGAAGGTAGGAGCGAAAATATGTGAGTAAAAAGTTGGACGGAAAGACAGAACAAGAAATGTGAGCGAGAGAAGACCCTGAGAGAGAAAGACACCGTACATGAAAAGACAGAGAGATGAAGAGGGCCGTTTGTATGATTTTTCTTCCTTAAGGTCGAGCCTGCTCAACCGTCGTAAAAAAAGGGACAATTTGCACGCGCCATAAAGGACATTTATGCTCATTGCTGCGTCCCAGCAGAACCCCATTGCTCTTTGTTTTAATTGTCCATGAACAAGGCATTGTTCTGCAAGATCAGGGTCTGGAGAAAATTTCCTCAAACCCGTTCATTGTTACAAGGAACACATTATAGGCCCTTCATTATTTTCGCTCTGATATAAAGAATATGTTATTTGAATTTACATAATTCTCAGAGCAGCTCCAAAGCCACTTCTATAAATAGCTGTATTCAACTTGAGCACAGATTCAAATGAAGGGAGAAGTCATAATCTCTTACAATGTTGTATCTTTGTCTCTCTCTCGTAGCTCTCTTGTGTGTATCTCCGCACACGCTAAAAAGCGCACAATATCCACTCTTTGTGTGTTTTGTATTGGGTTTGTTATGCAGGTCAAAATCACCCATTTCTTGATGAATGTGTGCGTGCCAGCCAATGAGGAGATTCATTTGTTGTTCTCTTGCCAGGCTCAACTTGCAACGTCGATGACTTTGTGCCGACTTTGTGGTGCTCTAAATGAAGTTGTTGTGTAGCGCGTTTGGCGGCGGGTTGCCCCACTTTCGCGCGCTCTTCGTTTGTTTCTGGAATTGGCCTCGAGGTTCTGCGACACAGCTTCCCTCCAGCTCGAACACAGAGTCACACATCCCCACACTGTCGAGCAAACAGACAGATCCCCCCCCCCACACACCTCCCTCCTCTGACATGCACTTATCCTCGGCCTGGTTTGCCCTGAAGTTTGGTTAAAAGTGTTTTATAAGCTCATGCTGCTTCTGCTTGGCTAGCGCGGCAGTGCCCAAGGACATGAAGTTGATCAATGTGCCATCACAGACACAGGCAGGACTAACGGCAGCGCATGACTGACTCCAACCCAACTACTTGGGGTGTAATAATTCTATTTTGTGGGGTTTTGGAGACCAGAGGTTAGGCACAATGCTTGAAGAAGATCAGTGTTTTTTGCCTGCTCCAGGAATTACATTTACAGCTGACTCCAGTTTCCTTACACTTGATGTTGGCCCAGGAATCTGGAAAGGAAGGATGTGATATATTAGTGGTATGTTAATCCCAAAAGAGCGATAAAATGTATTAAAAATGAACCCTTGTTAATTCTGATGTTGTTGGTGTGTGGCCCTGAGCACAGAACAGGCCTCCTGTTATTCAGCCTACGCTAACGGTAAAGTTTATGTTGGTTTTTTCTGGAATTATTTCACCACTCAGCCTTCTTGTGCTCCCATGGCCGGACCACGCTGCTGGGCGCTACAGTATCCATAAACCCAGCCCGCAGTCTCTCACCTCTCGCCTCTCATTTCTCAAAGTATTAATAATACAAAGGCATCCATAAAGTGGGAGCTGTGCTTGTATTAAAACAGCTCTGGCCCAGGATATATCCAAGGTCGCCACAAGGCTGAACTGTTATTCTCCCCCGCGCGCAATGTGAGGCGAACCACCGGTCATTCCAGCGGATGGAGGTGAGCGCCATGACTGAAGCGCTTATTTCTCTCCTTTTTTTCCTCTCCGTCTCTTTTTTTTAAAAATATGCAATGAGTGAGCCGTCAGAGACTTCTCTGGGTTGTGCCACACATAACCTTTTTATGCAACAGCGATGTCATCTGCATTCTTTGTTGTGTTAAATGACCACTTGGGATGGGTACGGCCTGACCTTTAACCCATGTGGATAATGAGTGAGATGAGGAGCGTCAGGTATAATAGACTGCTGAGGTTGATAGTATAGCAGAGGGCAAGCAGGCCTCTCATGCGGTCTCTCTCTCGCCTCCGCGTTCTGCCTTTTTTTTCCTCGTTTGGTAAAGATGATGCAGACACAGAGGGGCAATTACGGACGGAAACCGACTTCCATTTCCATCTGACAACGGAGTAAAAGGCCTTGGCCTCCTTGCTTAGGCATGCAGACGGACAGAGAGCTACAGGAAGCAGGAGAGGGTGACAAAGGCCAACAGCGACCGGCATCTATCCTCAGACATCCTCAGACTAATGGTCCTCACAGGTTTAAAAATATGATCCCGAAAATGAATTTCACGATGTTTCTATTATTCATTAATTCGAGGAGAGAAAGAGAAGGGAGGAAGAGGCAGGCAGGCAGGCAGGCATCTGTGATTATTGATTACAATGCTGAAAATATAATGAACTAGATATGAGGATTGAGTTTTCCCTCATACATTTAGTGCCACAGCCCCACTGCCCCCTCCTCCACCGCCACCCTCTGCCCGACTGTCACAACTGTGTGTCTGTCTCACCCGGTGTCTCTGTCTTCTGAAAGGGCACGTTCGTTGTATCTTTGCTGTTGTGTCAAGAAGTGAAAAGAATAGATCCCTTCCTCTCCCCTACCGCCCCACCGCCACATTTTAAACAATCACATGCCCAGGAATTCATTTGTCTTGGTTTGGCTTTGTCTCTGAGGTGACACAGACGTGGCGGGGGTGGGGGGGGGTCCTTTTGTTGCTCAAAATTGATGCCGCTAACAGTGTAATAAAAACGTCCAAAACTTGCAACGGTGTTTGAGGAAGAGCTTCTTTTGTTCCTGGAGAAGCTCTTGTACAGAAGAGATAACTGCAGGCTGTGTTGGTGGCAAGATTAATATGTTACCCAGTTAGACCAGGGTGTTTTCTTACTCCGGCTATATCTCTGGTGTCAACATCACAGCTCTTCCTTTGTATTTCCCCTCGCTTTGAATTCAGACCCTTGATTGTACTCATTCTGCTGCACTGGTAAACAGTACGGGGTGCAGTCAGATAACATATTTATCTTGCCTCAGCCCACTTTGGTGCCAAATGATACTGCAGCCGTCAGGTTTAAAATACTCCACCACCAGAGAGTAACCTCATTTAATCATTAAAGGTTGACTTATCAGGGGAGTGGGCTGATAAGTATCGTGCACAGAGTTTGCCACTGCTCTTAATGGCCTCCGATGGAGGCACTGAATACAACTGATGACAGTTTAAAATCTGATTTTTTTGCTTTTTTGAGGTGACATATCCAGAAAAAGGAAGCTGAGCAGAGCTTTTCAGATTGCTACTCATATGGATTTATTGATTTATTTATTTATTTACCTCCTTTCTTTTTGGCTCATGACAAACGGTAACCTGACACGGCTGAATTACTGAACTGTGTCTGAGGACTAATGAGAGAAATTTCCCCAGAGAATCTTTATCTATTGCTCCTCCGAGTGCACCTCGGGGACTCGCTCTCCTGTCTGTCACCTCCTTACACACACACACACACACACACACACACACACTGACACACTCGTCCACCCCCCACCCCACCTCTCAACACCACTCTCTACCCCTCTGCTGTCTGCCCATCATCTCCTCTCCACCCCGATGCCACCTCCCTCACCCGTTGACACCCCTGTTTCCTCTAACACTATCATGTAGCACAGCCATTTCACTTTTGCACCTTGCAATTAAAACCAGAGGAAAGGCGACGGAAAAGAATACTCTTATACTTTCAACCCTTCCTCCTCCTCCTCCTCCAGCAGCCACCGCTCTCCTGTCTGCAACATAACCTTTCAGGATTCCTTTTTTAATCTTTTTTCCCCCCTTCATACGTGCGATACACATGTACATGGTACGTGTTAGAAATCCAGAGTTTACGAGAATGGCAGGCATGGAATTAATTAACAAAGGAAATCTCACCACAGCTTTCAGTTGAGGTGGCTAATTTCAGCTTTTTAGTTTCTGCCCGTATGATAGCAGGTGGAGGCGGATGTGGCAAACACCAATAATAAAAAGGGTAAAAAAAAAAAAAATCGAAGTGAGATTTGTTGTGCCAACTCGAGAAGCTACGAATCTGTTCTCCTCTGCTGCCCAACTGATTTAACTCCTGTTGACAACATGTTTGTTCGGAGGAGTTGTTTTACTGAGGTGGGCAACCCAGAAGTTTTGTCCAACACACACACACACATAGCTCACACAGAAGAAAGCACACACACGCACAAATCTGCACACAGTCGCACAGTCTCACACACACACACACACGCGCACACTTGTGAAGTCAAAGAAGTCTTTGATCTTTGGTGTTGCTATACTGACCTCTGCAGGATCCTCCCCCAGCTCTCTTGTGGGTTTGTGTGTGTGTGTGTGTGTGCGTGTGTGTGTGTGTGTGCGCGCGTGTGGCCTGGCAAACACGGGTGGTGTTTTGGTACAGGTGAGTCCAAGTTTCCAGGTTGAAAAAGACTAAAGTTGGTCTTACAAGATGTATGAGACCAACTTTAGTGGATCTGGGGATAACTCAAAGTAAACTACAGCGTCCCCGTGTCAAACATGACACCCACTTTCATCAAAGTTCATCAAACATCTGCTGCACAAAACAGTCAGTTCATTTGGGAATCATTTGGAGAACTACACACACGTTTTGAGTCTCTGACTAAGGGCTGATCTTATTTTCAGATGTTAGAGATGAGGCTAATAAGGCTGTCCACATGTGGAAAACATTGTCTGTTGCGTGTGTGTGTGTGTGTGTGTGTGTGTGTGTGTGTGTGTGATTTTTCTCATCCAAAAGTCGTTCCAAGCAATTTGGGATGTCTCAAATAGTGCATACGACCCAGGAAATTACAATGCTGCTGACAAAACAGGTGCTAAGTTGTCTCATGCTGGTGCCAGTTTCTTGCCAGACAAGTTAAAAGCACCATCTGTGTCTTCATACACGTGAGAGTGATCTGTGTTGGCTGTGTTTGGATGGAGGAAACAGGTCAACAAACAGGGCAGCGCCGCCCGGCGTATTCCACACACACACACACACAGATACACACACCAAAGCATCCTGGGAAAACATCATCACACGTGGAGCCAGAGGTCACGACTATGTAAACAACAGCTCCTGATTAGTGTCACATTACTGTTCAATTTTTTATTTGTTCCAAATTGGAAATCTGAGGGTGGTGCCCCCCTCTCCCCACACCCCCATCATATGCCACAGTTCCTTGATATTAAACATGGATTAGCAATGTCGAAGCTCTCGTTGGCCCGACGTGAAGGCGTGCAGGGAGGGTGGGTGGGGGTGGGGGTTCACTGTTCCTCCCCTCAGAGGCCATCGATTTCCAAGCTACTTAGGCCCTGTTTGTATGTACGGACACACTGGAGTGTAAGCTTGTTAAATGTGAAGTGCATCACCTGTCATTCGTGGGTTCCCGTCCCATCTTCCGGGGCTTATCAGCACATACACACACACACAGAAGAGAATCAGAACATTTTGCAAATCACATTTCTGATATTGCGAGTGCTGCGGCATCTTCTGACAGGACTGATTGTATCAAGGTCCCATCTATGATATCAGGCTGACTAAATAGGGCGAACATGACCTGCCATTCTTCCTCAGGCCCTCTCATAGACCTAGCAGCATGGTTTTCTTTTCATTCTGACGGAGCTTTGCTTATGTATGGGTGGTGTCTGGTTGTTGTATTCTCCCTCGAATTGGTCGAGAACAGGAGTCGAGATCTTCTCTGTCGATTAAAATTCACATTGAGTTATTTCAATCAAGTGATTACGCTGTCATCTGTAAGTGCATTTTCATCTCTTTTCATCTCCTCAGCTTGATGTGACTCCAGACCTACTCTTAAAGGACGACGGTTTTGATTGTTGCTGTCGGCTCCTAAAAAAAAAAAAAAGAAACAACCCTAAAAGTTTCTCAGAAAGCTTTCTATCCAGACCTGGTGTTCAGTACAGAGAGATAGCCCAGGTGATTACAGTCTGCAGTCTGCTCCAGCTTATTATGCCAAAACATCACTGGGCCCTTCTCCAAATATATCATAAATAATTATTACAGAGTGCATGTTCAGTGCTCTGGGCCATGGATATAACTTGTTTAGTTTCAAACACACCCCAATCAATATAAGCCTGTCATCTAAAATTTATGAGAACACCAGCTTGTATTTTATTTATTTATCTATTTATTTATTTATTTATTTCATTTGGCAGCTCGCGTCTAGCCTCTTGTTCTTAACTAATCTTGCTGAGCGTGTGTGTGTGTGTGTGTGTGTGTGTGTACTGTTCATGTGTGCGTATAATTCTAGAAATAGTGCGTACCTTTGTGTGCACGCAGTCGTGCCTGTGTGTGTGTGTGCGAGTGTCTCTATATGTGCGAGGCAGCTCGGACCAGCAGGCAGCGCCACTCGGGGGACCCTGGAATTATGGATTGAGGACAGGAGTCATGAGATGATTGACAGCCGCATTCCGTTGGAGGTGATTAGGTGCGCGAGGCCCAAAGAAAACAGACATGATGGAAATTTCAACATCCCCACTCTAATTTCTGCTGCGGGTAATTATGATACATGATGATCTGCAGACATCATTGGCCACACAGTCCGCTGTGCTCAATCTCTCCTGCTGTAGCTGTCTCTCTTGTTCTCTCCCTACCTCAGTAACCCACTCACACACACCCACACACACACGCAGACACATACTTCCATACAAACTAGTTGCGTCAAAAAGCAGTGAGGCATCGTAATTCAGCAATGACAATATGGGAAACATCTCCAATTTTTATTTCATACCAATTTGCTCCTCGGTAAACTCACCCGCTCAGTTTCTTAAGTAATCAGTCCGATGTTTTGAGAAATATTCTTATTCCCTTTCTTTTGGAAAGTCAAACAAGAAGATTGATGGCACCATCCAGTTAGCTCAGCTTATCTTAGCATAGATTGGAAACAGAAAACAGTTGTCCCAGCTCTGTTCATATGTAACAAAATCCATCAGCGCCTCTTAAACTCATTAATTTACATAAATACATACATAAAGTGTAAAAAGGTCCGTTTGCTGTTTTATTGACCTTATGTGCCAAAATATTTCATGGCAAAGTAACCACCAGAGACTCTCGGGAAGTCTTTAATCCCTCATAACATGCTCAATTGTCATTTTTACTCTTCTGTTTTTACACAAATTAAGCAAAGGAGACATAACTTGTTAATTAGTGAGCTTTGGAGGTGCTGCTAGGAAGATTTTATTACCCTTGGTCACAGCTACCCTAGCTGTTTTCCCCCTTTCCTGGCATTATGCTAATGGAAGCTAACCAAGTGCTTGCTGCAGCTACATATTTACTGTACAGATGTGAAACTGGTACCAATTTTTTCATCAAACTCTTTTCCAAAATATTATTAGACTAAATATATTAATACTATCCCTTTTAATGGTTACACAAACTTTAAACTGTATATTTTGGAGACAGTTCTTCATTTTTGAGTATCAGATTTCATTTAACTGAGCTGTAGTCAAATCCGCCACGCAGTTTATTGATGGTGAAACTAATCAGGATGGAATGTAACTGGCGCATTAAATCACAGCACGCGCCATCCAAAAATCAACAACCTGAACACACGCGTACGCTCACGCACTTACACGCACACACACATGCTCACGCAGGCAAGATCTGTGTAAGCCACCAGTCTACCATCATTGCTCCCGAGCCACAGTGGAAGTGTTATGATCTGAAAGTTACAATATTCCTCCCAACAGTTCCTCTCAGCCTCTCCTCTCTCATGTGCTCCTCGCTCGCCTCCCCCCTTTTCTGACAAAAGCTGCACGTCCTGCTCTCTCTCCCCCATGTCAGGTGCGTTTAGCATGGCTTTGAACGCCATGCCTCCATATTTTATTGAACACGTTGTTGGTTGATGCTGGATTCCTCCACAATGCCTGGCGATGGGCTCATGCATTAGAGATGTGAGCTTTGGTACGGAGGCCGGAGGAGGATGGCAAGAAAATATAAAAGATGAGGGGGGCCGGCACGCGTTTCTCTGTGTTTTGGTGGACTGTATAGAAGTCGTTGTTATTTAGCATTTTATGCTTGCTGCAAAGAAAAAAATCTATGAGTGCTCTCACAGATTCTCTCTCAAGGATAAGAGCTCTATGAGTGCTCTCATCGTTGGCGAATCTGACTGTTGCACCTTTGACTTGTTTTCTTCTATCAGCAGGTGTATCTATAATATTGTTTTTTTTCAAGGTATTCCTTGAGTCAGTGTGAGGTATCTGACCACCAGGAATTCTGTCTGACAGCAGGCTCCACTCTCCACCTCTCTTCTCCAAACTGTTGCTTTATCGTGTTATGACATTTTTGTCCAGTTTAAGAAAAACTGTAAGAAAAACTTAGCTGGACACTGTTGGTGGCTGCTGACATTATGAGTCATCTCTGACCTTTTGCTTTCAACTGAAATACATATTTGAGTATAGCTTGAATAGAGAGGGGTCTATTTGCATATCTAAGGTTAAGCTCAATTGCCCTTCATATACAGTAGGTGCGAAAATACTGATTAATCCCCCAAAGGGGTGAGTCTAAAACACATATCTGCAACCTCCTGATTGTAATGTGTAGCAATAGCAAAATTAGACACTGAAATGTGTCAGGCCTTAAATTAGCGCCCCATATTTTAGTGCCACAGTGGCACTTTGCAAAGGCCTCCACAGACAAGAGGCATCTCACTTGTTGTCAGACAGCCTCCTATCACCTCTGCATCACTTTTCCTGCATTTGCATAAGATCCTGAATCTGTGGGAGCCACTGAGTTTTTGAACTGGGATATATTTTTTTTCCCCCGTTTCTCTTTTGTTTTGGGGTTACTAGTTTTTTGTGCAATTTCAAATAAATTCTGTCCAAAAATAATCTTAAAGTAACAAGTTAATGCTAGTGTTTGTGTAGCTACTGGTTTGTTGACAAAGCCTTTGCTACTAGAAGATCTGTTTGGGGGCTGTTTAATGCTTCCCATTTGTGGTTGCTTATTTGTCTGAGGGCTGCTGTAGTTGTTGGGGCATTCTTTGACAACTACGCCACAGCCAAACAGATGTTTCATTTACAGCTAACAGTTACACACAGAGGAATCTCAGGGAGAGGAGGGGAAAAAAAGCACAAGTTTATTTAAACAAAATCTTCACATGACGTTCCCCCTCTCTCCAGCACCTAGCAGATTTATTTGAAACGAAACAGTTTGTGCTGATTCTCTCATTTACTTCTCAACCCCCTCAGTCCGGGGAGCAATAATCTGGCTTCCTGTAGACTAAACATAAAATTAAAAAGCAATCTGGCTGTGCCGTATGTTTTATAGAAATCTGGGAAAAAAAAGAACTCACATCAGCGACTTTTACAGATAAAAGGGCCACGGCTCGCCAAAGTGAAAAGGCGGATAAAAAAATGAATATATCCTTTTTTTCTCTTCCTCCTTTCGCCTTTGCATATGTTAGAGCAGCTTGATTAACGGCCGGGCCATCCAAAAGCTAATTATTTTATTGAGTTGGGGGACGAGGCGGGATCCCACCCTGGGGATTTGGCTTTGGCTTTGGCTTTGGCTGCAAAATAGAAAAGGGCCCCACATGTGATGTGTGATTTCTCCCTCCTCCTGGTGCCCAGCCTGCACGGTGACAGCAGGATGAGCCCCAGGTATGGGTGGTCTCATCTCTCGTCTATCAATAAGGAGCTTACTAGCCGTACTGGAAATGGGAGGGAATACAATACCGTTGCAATTTGATTTTAAGCCCCACAGGTCAATCTCCTGAACCCCCTTTTCAGGCAGTTCCTTTTATCATTCGTTTTCCCCATACTTCAACTCTCTCTTTTGCTCTCTCCTCCCAACTCTCGATCTTTCTCTCTCTTTCTGTGTCATTGTCTTTTGCTTTCTCTAAGTTACCGTCTCTATCACTCCATGTGACTCTCTTTTGCTCTGTTATTGTGATTTTTATTCTTTTCAGAGGTGTCTTTTGAGGATTGTGATTAAATCAAAACTGGGGACTGGGAATGTCATAATGACATTTCTTTCCCGTTTCACCCAGGAAATGGGAAAGAAATGCCAGTGGGTGTACTGTAACTGTAACTCTGATTTCTAATGCATTTGTTGCATTATATTTCATAACTATCCACAGATTACAACTTTTTTTCCCCAGATGGACTGAAATTGTATGAAATCCAAATTCAAAAAATCGGTAAACTTAACATTGATTAGTTGTTGTTGACAGTTGTGCTTTGTACTGTTAGAAATGCTCCTATCCTGTATTATTTGATGGCTTTGTCATCATTTTGAACAGTTGCTTCTTTAAATTATTATTTTAATGGTTGTTTTTTTATTTTAACAGAGAGTTTATGTTTAAGATTGTGTTGTAAATGCTAACCATGCATTACAACAAAGTATGTCTATTTTCAGTATTACAGGGCAGGGCAGTATATCCACCTTTAATCACTGATTATCAGTTCACTGATGTAAAGACAATGCAAGACTGCTGATAATGTTTGTCCTGCACCACCCTGTGTGTGTGTGGACAGTTGTCATGCCTTTGTGTGTTCTGTCTTTTGTCTGTGTCGCTGTATCGGTAGTATCTGATTGACCTCACGCCCCTGTCAACAAGATGTGGCCCCTGAGCTGCGAGCTCTCTCTGAAAAAATACAGACTACCTTCTGCGTTGGCCACTCTGTATCGAAGTCAGGCGGCGTGGTGGACAACAAATTGGCTCCTTTGTGTGTCTCCCTCTCCAAATGCTAAGGTTAGGCTTTAATTGTGGCACCTGGGTTGGAAAGCAGCAGCCGTTATAGACAAAATAGCAATGCTCGTGTCAGTGGACGTGTTGTGAATAGTTCACATAATACCAGTGTATACACAGTGGACACGGAGCCAGCCACCTTTGCTCCTCTCCCCTGTTCTCACTGAATAAGAATCTGACATAAATTCTGCACATATAAAATTAGTAAATGCCACTGTAGCCGTAGTTAAATATCACACAAACCCCCGGGGAGGGGTGGCGGGGGGAGGGAGGTGCTGGCAAGTTACCTTGGCCTATTTTTTTGCACGGGGGGGGGGGAGCCAGGGGGAGGGGGTTTGACTAAAGGAGGAAAAAAAGGGATTGCGCGAGGTTAGAGAGAGAAAGGGAAGGGTGAAGGGGACAGAAAGAGGGAGGGGAAAACAGCTGTACATCATCAGAGTGGGAGGGGTAGGAACTGTGGTGGCAGGCCGCATACGACAGAACGTTGCTTTCAGATATGGAGCTGTCATGCCTCACACTGCTTCCTCTCCCCCTGCTGCTCTCCTTCCTTTCTTCATATTGAAACTATCAAATAAAACAGCGTCGTGCAGAAACCTCTTTCTTCAGCCTCTCATATGGCATCATTAGAGGTTAAGTGCAGTCTAATCTCTCCCCTAATAAAGTTACTTTGAAGTGAGGAAAAAGGGTGGAGTGGGGCCATGGGTGTTCACACAGTCTATTTAGTGAATTAGCTCAGCTGAGGCGTCGCTGGTGAAGGCTGGAGCCCTGTTCGATGTGAAATCTCAACCCCCCCATGCGGCTATGTTGATTCTCGACTTAGAATGATTCTGGTAAAATGTTGTAAATTTGATTCAGAATGTGAATACATTGGGTTCTGAAAGTACAACAAATAGAAATACTGAGTATTGTCCATTGACTTAAGAGTTATTTGAGGTCAAGAAGGCTTCCATTTCTTTCATCGTCTCACATTAATCTGTAGAACAGGCTACTCGTGGAGGCCAGACTGTGTTCATTTTGTCATTAAATAAAGAGAGATAGAATCTCATTTCATACTATACACTGACCCAAAAAATAGGGATTTGAGAGGAATTTCCTTTGAAAAACAAATCAAATGTATCCTGAGTTTATCCACCTGACTGATCCTCAGAAAGTGAGGTTGTAGACGGTGTGCAGCATTAGCCACAAATCTGTTGACTGTTGCAATAACAGAAACGAGCTCCAGAGTAAAGGTTTCTGAGTGATTTATAACTTATTTGTTGTTCTGCCTCTTACGATTGTCTAGTTTCTGTTATGCTTTGGCAAGATTGTAATGTATCCCATTATGCATAAAAAAACACAAATTGAATCTCCCTCTGTCTTCACAGTCCAACAGAGCTGGGCGTTAATCTAATTTCTCTTACTTTCCTGTCCACCTTACAACATTTGACCCCTCACTGTGCCCTATCTGGTCCCTATGCTTTTCTACCAGCCTGTTGCTCCTGTAGCCTGGCACTGGCAAGGTGCCAGCACTGGGCGGGAATGCCCCCTCCCCAACCCCGTCCTTGTTAATTTACCAACAGATTGCAGTGGACTGCTCACAGTTCACTGACGGGGGGTGTTTACACCAGTTAAGTGATGAACTGACAACTATTAAAGCCTTAATGTAGCACAGGGGCACAGAGCAACGACTCGTCTGTTTTGTCTGGCACACATGGCGGTACTGCAGTCAGCAGCCGCACATGCTGCTGGCACTTCGCCTTAATTAGAAGTACTGGGCTGCAGCCAACACCAGCAGCCAAGATACAACAGGTCTGAGACACTCGGTCCTGCCAACAAACAAACACATCCAGACAAATTCACTCAACAAGTGCAAAATTTGTCCCGACTGATGTGTGCATATAGCACTTCATCGGTTTCCAGTAAAGAAATTTAACTTCTTAAATGTCAAAATGGCATTGATATAGATTTATTATTGACCAAATGTGTTCTAACAGGACATGACTGCAGACTGGTTTTTAGTAATTGCCAAGCTTGATGAAAAAAAATAGCTGAGGATCATTTTCTAGCTGTTCCTTCGTTAATGGAAACATAAGGTGCAATTTACTGTATGAACGGTTATTGTTTGGGCAGCTTACCTGATACAACACAGCCCAATGTGGGAGTGATTTGCAGAGTAAATGTTATTGCACTTGCATGCATCAACACCACATGTTTTCTGGGTCTTTTGTTAGAAATTTTGCTGGAAGGGGGCAGGATTCCTTCTCCAAGGGGATCATGTTAAATTACTCCAAACCGTTTAGTGTCCAACAGACAAAATGGCGTTTCTTGACCATATGGAACCTTTTATGTAATGTTTTCCTTGTTGATATACAGAATCTATAACAAATGATAATGGTTTGCAGCTGTGGGAGGGATGAGGCATAGTGTTGGGTCGATAGCTTGATGGCTTCAACATGAGTTGCGTGCCCATTTCTAATATTGCTCTCCGCCCAACAATACCTGTCTTAATGTGATGTTTATGACTTCTTTCTTCTATCCAGTTAGAGTGAACTGGCTGGAAATTGGATCAAGGGCCCAATTTAAAGGTGCAATGAGAATGGAAGTACAGTCCTGTGTGAAGGGCCTAAAAGAAGCTCAGCAATGAGTTCAGCTCAGATTAGGAAGTCCAATTAATCCAGTTTTGACGTTGAGAATTGATGATACATGGGGTCTCCTAGAAGCATGGAGGAAAGGAGATCTCAAGAAATGATTCCATTGTGCTACCAAATGAAGGCAATGTCACACTGAGGCACAGAATCCCTTTTAGCTTGTTTCCTACTGTCATCATATTGATTTATTCTTGCATATCCTTGCACAGAGAGATTGATTTTGTTGATCTTGAAAAGCCCAGAGCCTTTATTGTACCTTGTGAATGAATCACATCAAAGTAATAATAGAACATTTATGAGCTGATTGCCTATAGCTTCAAAAGACTGAACAGAAGGGAACCTGCAAATCACTAATGTATATGCATATAGTTTTTTTAACAACAAATCACATCACATGGATACAGATGTTCATCATGATGTGACAGCTCTCCAACTATTGTCATGCAGAAGAAGGTGAGATATCTGGATGTAAAAGGGGGATAAATAGATGGAGGCAGGTTCCTCCGTCAATCACTTCTAGCAAAGAGGTTTGATGGGGAGCAAAGACTGCAACAGAAAAGAGGAGATATGGGAAGCAGGGAAATTGTGACAGCTCCTCTAATGCAGCGTATGGAAACGTGTCTTCTGGGAAAGGTGATATACTGTCGGTGACCACCAAAAAAACCGGAGGCGAAGCGGTGACAAATTGCAATACAGAGCAAATGGCCGACTTTCTGAGAGGGCCCAATTTGTCGTCTTCAATAAAGGCCATTGGTGCTCAGAAGTCTGGGCTCATTGCCCAATGGCTGGTTAGGGCCAAACTGATTGGATGTAATGTCTGACAGCTGTCGGGGGTCTGTGCGAATTGAGTCAACTTCTCAGTGTCATGCCAAGTTTCTGTACATCAATATGTATAAGACGAACTGAGAGGCTGAGAGGCCAAAGGAGAGTGAGAGCAAGAGTGGCTGCTTTACAACAAATGCATGACTGCCTGTTGTGGTAACAAGAGGCCCCATCTGGTGCTGCTTTAGGTTCCCCAGGCTCCATGTGTAGACGGAGAGGAGTTTGGCGAAGGGGTGTGGGGGGGGGTTGTATGTGAGGTTGGATGGTAGGTGGGGGTGTTGGCGGTTACAGAGGGGACACCCCAGGCTCTGGAGGCAGTTGGGTGAGAGAGTGTCTGGGTCAAGAGGGTCGACTCTATGGACTACCCCAGGAGCCTGGAGTGTGACAAATGGGCTAATGTGGTTGTGGTGGAGATGGGTGGGCATGACATTAGCCCTGCAGGATGGATTTAGTGAATATATACTGAATGTATGTGTGTGTAGCCTGGTCTGAGTATAATGCAAAGAAGGAAAGAAATATGTTTTTCCCAAACATGAAAATATTATATCAAGAAAGGTTGTTTACTGCAGAAAAGTAATGGTGTTATCATCATGTCCTCTGGCACTGCAGGTTTAACTGCCTTATTAGGTGCTTATAGCCAGAGTCTGTGAGATCCAGTTTGATGCTTAATGCTGTAAGACTGCATTTATTTACTGTTGTTGCATGAGACACCGCTAATCCCTGAACACTAATAAACTGTAAGTGAGGGGTTTACAACCCTGTCTCCAGAACTTTATGTATAAATATTACAAATTTGCATCGGCAAATGTTTTGAAGGTTATATTACTTTTTTCAAAACTGGTAAGAAATGTAGTAAAATATCAGCATCACATTCATTGGAAATGGTCCATTCATGGAAACTAAACAGTGTTAACTATTAAGTGGCTAATGTTAAACCAATTCAAGGCACCTGGATTAGTTTTAATATTTTAAAGTGTAACCAATGATACACTACATTTGTGTTTAGAACAACCAAAACTCAGAGGTTTCCTGGAAGTCCCATTCTGCAAGCAAGTAAAGCGCCACCTGCAACTCGTGCTGGAGGTAGTCAACTGTCTCAAAACGGCGACTGTTCAGCTTGAATTTCAATTTTGGGAAAGGAAGAAGCTTTGGGGAGCCAAATCAGGTGAATAGGGCGGGTACAGTCCAACAGTTGTGTTGATTCTGCCAAAAAACTCAAAATTTTCAATGCACTGCAAGTGGGCACATTGCCATAATGGAGCACCCAAGTGCCATCGCTCCACAGTTCAGGTCGTTTACGCTGATCCTCAACACAAACATTGGGTTTGACACAGAGGTGCATCAGATTAACTGCAATACCTTGCACACTCTCCATTTTTGATGGGACCAGGTTTTGAAAAACAGGATAAAAAGTTTGACCAAAAGTGGACAAAGTGACTTGGAGAAACATCTCAACTAAATTTGCAATTGGCTTAAGTTTATTAGAATAACATTGTGTTTCACATTATGTTTTCCATACGCTGGACAGGACCTTGGTTGTCAGACCTTCCTCATTTGTAAATTTAGTTATGTGATTTGCGGTTTTGTGGTGAGGTACTGTGTATATCCCTTTTGTGTGCATGCATTGGAACCTGTTTGTGCACGTGTCCTTGCCTAACTTACACATGCATTAACAACTGTTACCATGTGGAGTAGAAAGACTCCACTTTCCCCTCTCCCCCCTCCCGTCTCTCGCCTTGCCCAGGGGTGTGCGGTGGATCAAACCTGTGGGCTTTTAGTGGATTTCAGATCTCTGTCACAGATTATCCAGCCATTAGCAGTCTCTGTTTGTTTGATTTCCTCCATCGATTAAAGGCAATCCCCAATCAAACAAGCTCTATTGATGAAACAACACAACCTCCCTGGTCCCTGGATAAACACAACACATCCTGTTGTGTACGATGTGGTTGTCGAGGGCAATGACACCAATCTGTTGAAGAAAAGTCTTCACATTTCATCACGACTCAACACACCGCTGTGCTTTCCCATAAGAGACTCGTAGAGGAATTATCTTTGACAGCACTAGCAAAGGCATGTGATTAGAAGCCATATTGTTAGCGCTGCCATCTTTTACATACAATATTTATCCTATTGATTTCTTTTGATTAAAAATCTAAGCAGTCAGCGTTGGCTTGTCACTGTGAAAATCTTCACATTTCCCCCTCCTTTGTGAGGGATGTGTGTCATCTGGATTAATATTTCAAAGTCTGGTAATTCATTTATGACATGCAGCGGTTGTTACCGAGAAAAAAACAAAACAAAACAAAACAAGACGTGTTTTCACAGGGCATATTGAGAAAGAACAACAGCCATGTTGCTGTTGATGTTTTCATTTATGTGTTTGTCAACGAGGCGCCGCGAATTGGCAACAAGGGAGTCAGAGAGCGCAAGCGAAAAGACAACGTGCTAAATAATACAACAAATTACACGCCAACTTTCTTCCTCCGTGTCGGGAGAACAGATTTGAATATCTATTATTTACACAAACATCTTGTTAGCTAAAGAGTAAGCAGTTTGTTTACTAAATATGTGTTTTGGGGTGGATGAAAACAGTGCACGTGCATAATTCATGCAGCCAGGCATTGTTTGTTCACGTAACTCAAGCGCTGTAAAATGTTGTGGTGTCAGGCACATCCCTGCACATTAAAAATAGACTAGTGCAACACAGCAAAAGGCTGTGCTTTCCAGTCACTTATTCATACTCGCTTCCACACATTAATATTGCAGATTGTGCGCTGGCACGCCAAGGCTTTGTGTGTGTTTACGAGTGCGCGCACGCGTCCGTGTGCCTGTTTTTACCCCCTGTTTGCTAATGCGCCTTGTCTCAGAAAACACAGGCAGAGGATTTCTCGCCTGCTTCTTTCCCTCCGCCTGCACCCCCCCACCCCAAAATTAATCCTCATTTTAAACGTCTGCTCTGGTAGCAGATCAGGCCAGGTGAGAGATTGTCTTCCCTTCCCGCCTTCAGGGCATCTCAAGCTCCATTTAATCCAAATGCCAATTTGTAGCTCACAAATAGGAAGAGGCTGGAGCCGGCTGCCTGGTTGGCTGGCTTGTTTGGGCATTTTGTGCACATACAGTAGAAAAGGTGTGTGTACGGGTGCACGGCTGTGCGTGCATGCACATGTGAGTTCCTCTTGTATGAGGGTTTACACTGGGCCCTCTCAGCTTGGTGCATCTATAATTGGAGAGCAGGGAGCGTCCGGAGGTGTGGGGTTGTCAGTCACTGTTTAGGTTGCCCCGGGGCCCCTGGCACTCCTGTGGGTATCAAAGTGGCACTAATTAAATGTGGGCCCCGCCGTACGGCCCTCCACATCACGGGGCCAACGGAGAGCCCCCGCCCGGCTGTCCTCCCCATGCCTTTGAGAATCTACTGCTTGCACTAATTACCCATTGTCCATTTGACTTGCCTATTCTCGCACACATTCAACACACAGACACACATTTCATCCCTTATCCCTCTACCAACCCCCATCCCCATCACTAACCCCCGCCACCCCCTCCTATATTTATTATTTTATATTTTCCCTGCCCATTCTGTCTTTGGTTAGCCGGCCTAATTAATCTTATGGAAATCTCCTCCAGCCAAGGTTGGCCTCCGATGTTTGTAATTTGATTTGGGGATGATAAAAGTGAAAGCCGGGTTCTGGGATGGTGAGGGAACAGTGTCATTTCTCTGTCCTCTCGCCCGTCCCCCTCCACATCCCAACACTCGGGAGACGCGTGGGGGCTATCAATCTTTCCCACGTGCCCAGCAAACTGATATCCCAGAAAATTAACTTCAATTAATAACAGAAATCCCCTGATGCGGCTGTGGAGGCAAGCCGGGGCTTTGAAGGAGAACCTTCAAAGATGTCTCTCTGCAAGTCTTTTATAGGCCAGCTGGGGAGGGGTTTTCTTTTCATTATCATCAGCCACCATTTGAAAACTCACTTTTTCCTTTTTTTTTTTGTCTGTGGCTGTGGACATTTAAATAAAACCGCTGTCAACACAAAAAAATCGATTCCCTCTGGCTAGAAAAGCAAAAACAAAATGGCTGCTCATTATGAAACAGCACAGCCCTGGCCTCTGCCTTTGTGTGCTCAATAAGTGTCTCCTGCAAGACGTTGTTTGTATGAACTGAAAAAGCACAAAGGTCAGCCATCACATTAGCTCACTTCTGTTTAGAGATATGATGAGTTGAGGCTGAGGATTAAGGTTTGACTTTAACGCCACATTTAGGCTGGATTTGGGTCACATTTTACTGCGCTGGAGGTTCATGATGGGAGGAAAATGCACGAAAGATTAGCACATGCTTTTGTTTTGACATCTGGTGAAGACCCGTGCTTTTCCTCATGAATCAGAAAACGTTTAAGTGGCTCCAGTGACAGAATTCAAATTTCATTTTTTGGTTTTTGATCATTTTTGATTAAGACAGCATGAGATTTGATTATGACTAGACCAGGCTTGGTTAATGTACACCCAATATTAGCTTATCACAGACTCACAAGCATATCGGTGTATATGTTGCACAATAAGTTATTTGTCCAGCTGTGAAACGCCGCTTGCAGTTTACTGCATTCTTATTTGGTGATGTTACATAATTTCCAGCAGAAATGTTGTATATTATAAATCGATACTCAGGTGTATTATCTTATGATATACAGTGTTTTAAGTGGATATAACACCAATATATTGCTTGGATAGCGTTTTGTAAATTTGTAAAGCGCTGTTTTAAATGATATCTGTAAAACGTGTTTTTTCATCAAACAATATTCATCCAGTATTTTTGAAAACTAATTGATTTAAATTCCATTTTAACCTTTTAAAATACATATTTTTTTTTATTATATGCAGTCATCTCTGTTGTTTTATTGCACTGAAAAACCCTGCCTGCCCCTGCCCCTTGCCCCAGAAACAAATTTCTCCATGCTTGTTGTGTCCTCACACGCCCCTTTAACATCTTTTCCCACAGTAGCAGCTTTACTTTAAGTGGCACAAATACAACAAATACACCATGCTTATCGAGTCACAGTCCCCTGCCACCCCTACAATAAAACACAATTCTGTTTTTCTTCACGCTGCCTTCTGGAGTGCTAGTATGCCATGGCGGTCACGTCTGGGGAGAGAGAGCTCTCTGCTTATTTATTTGTGGCTGTTTCCTCGCCTGTCAGGATAAAGAGGGCAACACGGAGCCAGTCTGAGAACATAATTTCACTCTGAGTGCCTTAGCCTGAAGCGCTGAGCGCCAGCACACACATACACATCCAGCAGACACGAACATACTGTATACAAAGGCACACACAAACACACACACGCACTCCCAAGCAGTGAGAGTGGCTGTTGACCTGCTGAATAATGCTTTTCGACTGGTGAAGCAGTGCAGTGTGTGTGTGTGTGTGTGTGTGTGTGTGTGTGTGTGTGTGTGTGGCTGGTTAGCAGCTTAGCCCTCCCACTGACTCCTGTTAAGGGCTAAAGGGATCCATGTCAACAACAAGCAATAAAGAAGATGCCTCATCCAGAGAGACACGCACTCACACACACACACAACAGGATGCACGTCCACAGTCGCTGCACGCAAACACACACACACACAAACACATGTACACACAACAGACTTGGCATGTCTCAAATAAAATATAGATAGAGGTGAGAGTGTTTGAAGGGTCTATTAGTGCAGGCTGTCGGGGAGTGATAGGGGTGGGATCAGTGTCACAACTCCACTCCGCTCAGCTCGGGCCGCGCCGCACACTGTGGGGAGCTTGGAGAGCTGCCAGCTGCCTGTTTACAAGCCAGACATGCGTTTGATACTGGGCTGCTACCACTTGATAGCAGCCAAATCCCACTTCCAATGAAAAATAAACTACAGGGTTTCCTCTGAAGTGGAATAGGCCGGCGCAGAGCAACTCAGCTCAGCCAGGATGCTGTCTGAGAGCTGCTGAGTCAGTTTGTTTGGCTGCCCGGGTGACTGGCTCGTTGGATGATTTAACGGTTTGCTGACTGTTGGATTGACTGGCTGGCTGGCTGATTGACCTGTGTGTTAGTTGACTGGGTCACTCCAACAAATAAGTCTTGCATTTATCGTTTATAAATTATTAATTTAGAGCCTCAAATCTGAACTTTCCCAAAAACCAAGTGAAAAGTGGCTGTTGTAATTTTATTTCTCTTGTTTCCAATTTAAGGTCATAACCTTTCTAGATTGGAGGGAGATTGCCTCCTTGCTGGTGGAGGAATGCTACGGATTTGTCATGATTTTGGTTTTGGCACTAGGTTTGGGGAATCTGCCAAAATCTAGTGAAGCAGCACTGCACTTTCTCTGACAACGACAATGAAAGTAATTAACTCCTACAATCAGTAGTTCTAAATTTATAATTTGTAACCTGTCAGGCAAAAGTCTGGAACATCATAACATCTAACTTGTGCTATGATTCTGTGCCATATTTTAACTTCTCTGCCCTCATTTAAGATTTGAGGGGGTATGTTTGCTCAAATGACGCTCTTTGCTTGGTCTAGTACATCGTCTCGTCTCATCCGTCTTCTGTATGTGTGTATTTCACTCGTTGACTTGATTTGCGATGCGTATGGGAATGTAAACGCGATTGGCCGAGAAGCCTCACATGAGACGATTTAAAATGATGAAACAATGTTGATGGGGTCCTGACTCAAATTACTCCCTATAAAAGACTAGACACTTGTTGATTTGATAGTATAAAACAATAAATATCAGTAGACTGTTCATGCACGTATGCACAGAATTCCTCGTGTGTGGACAAGAAAAGCAGATCTTCGACTGCCATCTACTAAAACTCCACTGGAAACCTTTAACTGACATGAAGAGAAATGTAAAAAACGTCTCGTCAATGACCCCAAAAAAAGAATCCAACCTATTAATACACACAGCACATTTTTGTTCGTGTTCATATTAATGTAAGTGTTCATAGTGGCAGCAGCCTGTGAAAGTTGCACATAATGTTAGCATCCTGCAGGCACAACAGTGGGTGGTTAATCAAAGGTTATTCAAATTCTGAATCAACCATTTAATCTGAAAATCATCTCTTAAAGATGCTCCCGTAATGTGGTAAATTAAGTTGCTCCAGCGTTCTGTTTGCTCCAGAATCACACGGTACATTTTTTTTTCCTCCCACAAGAAAATGCTGATTTTAGGCCTCAGTATGTTTTGCTCCACACAGCTCCTCACTCTGCCTGAGGCAGTGCCTCTCCTCTGGGAAGGTTTTTATGCAGTTGTTGGCCCTCTGCTTATTGATCACTCCTAATGTCTCAATGATCTCCACCTTATGTTATTGGTGGGAAGCCACTGGGTCCACATGCTCACTGATTGGACGGCTAGCATGTGATTAGATGAACAGGGCCGTAACAGCATAATTGTGTGTGTACATGGGGCACTTTGTGTGGATGTGCGCCGGTGTGTGCGCACTGTAAATTTCCACGTGCCTCTGTATCTCTCTCTTTTTGATCTATACCCACTTGTTAATTAGCAGTGATGTTAATTAAAAACGCACTTCCTTTACATTCAGTCTGTTAATGGAGGTTTTATTCACTTACATCTCATGTTCGTGTCTTTCCTTCCCGCCCACCTTCTCTTTTCTTCAGAATTGAACTTTTGTTTTTTTTCTTTTTTTCCTTATTTCTCTCTGTCTCTCTTCTCCCTTCTTTATATTAAAACATGTTAGATTGAATTAGGGGTTTTTTTTATATCAAAACTGACAAAGCATCAGATATCACATTCATAATCACTGTAATTTCGAGCCTGTTCTTGCAGACTCACAAATGTAGCACAGCGAGCTATGGAAAGACAACTGGATGTATATGTGGCTACAAAGGCCTCTGCTCTCTGCGAAGGAGCGTTGCAACACTTTCCCTTTCTCCTCCCTTTTCCTCGTGCCTATGTATATTGTAGCATTAATCATTTTCTCCGAGCTGAATGTCAAAGAGTCTGCCAGCTAGCCCTGAATAAACACTGTCATCCCTCTGCAGGAATAACCTTCACATATTGCCACTGCCGTGTGTACACGTGCGTGTTTGTGTGCGTATGTACAGTACGGTATGAGCGTGAGCGTGTGTCCTCATGTCTCACTAAAGGTTAGGAGGGCAAGTAAATAAAAGAACAGTACATGGCAGGCTGTGAGTTCGCCTATGTATCTGTACATTCTCACCGGCCTTTTATAGCGCCGTGTTGTGTTTGATTAGTCTGAGGCAAGGCAGACTATCTCTCCCCACACATGTGCACTCGCACCACCACACTACCATTCCCTTTTTTTTTTGTCCCTTCCTCTCTTTCCGTCTCTCCCTCCAACTGTATCCCTCGTTTGTTTTCATTAGCGTGATTGCCCCAATGTCTCCCTGACCTTCAGCCATCTTCAGCGCTCTGTCTCATACACACGTGCACACTCACACTCACACACAAGCATTCGTCCGGACGATCACTTCTGATTTTACTGCTCATATTTTCTTCCCATCTCTCATTCTTTCTCCAGTACTTTTCCCCCCTTGTCTCTCTAAAAGGCAGTTTTCTGGTAATAGCGGTTGATGTTTCTAAGCTGATAACTCTTCCCCTCTTACACATTCTTGTGGAACAAAGGTCCTAATTACACTATCACCCTTTTTCCCCCGCATCTCTTTTTGAAGATGGGACAGTCGGTTTCAGTGTCTTCTTCTGTGAAGGTAATATGTTGGTTCTTGAGGAGAGAAAGGAGAAAGCGTCTGGAAAAGAGGAAAGAGAAAGAGATGAGGAGGACAGGCTAGAGAGAAGGGAGATGTATTGCTGAGTAGCCATGACCTTCAGCAGGGACAATTAAGTCTTAAGCGGTGGTTTGAACAGGGAAGCCAATGGGACAGAAAAGAAAGAATGGGGTGAGGTTTAGCCTGTTGCTAAGGTGTGGTCATTGACATACGTCCACGCGCATCTTTGAATGCTTTCTTTCCTGCTTCTCTTCACATCAGGATTTATCAGCAGCAGCGTGGAGACGAATAGGTTGTTGTGTGAGTGTGTGTGTCTGTGTGTGTGTGTCTGTGTGTGTGTGTGTGTGTGTGTGTGGGGGGGGGGGGGGTGATGATGATGATTAATATTAATTCGAGGGCTGATTGAAGGCAGCACTCGAGTGAAGTGGCTCATGATGATGTCTCCTGAGCAACTCCCACGCACTGCTCCCGCCACGAGTGGAGAGGAGACTAGAGAGGAGAGGAGAAGACAGGAGAGGAGAGGATGCTAGAAGTGACAGCGTGAGGAAGACGCGAGATGTGCCGCCTTCCACCGTCTGCCCACCCACTCTGCCTTCAGCATGTCACAAAGAAAAATGCACACATAATACTGTTTTTCATTAAGAGAGAAAAATCTATCCACAGCTTTAAAGGTATATTAATTAATTCCCTTGTTGTAAGCACTTCTGATTAGCACACAAGCTAATGTATCAAACTGGGGCTATGGTAATATTAATTGTCACTACCATTGGTTATATTGCTTGCTAATTAGCAATGCAAGTTGAAACTCCCAACAAAAGTTGGGAACAGTCTAAGTTGATCTTGATGCACACTGGAGACTGGACAGTAGGACACAAAAGCATCACTGCTGTGTCCTTGTTTCATGTTAAAGATAGTAAAGTAACAGATTCATGCGTTTGAAGGCTTAGGACATGCCATGACAATTCATAATATTCATCATAGTTTAAGATACAATTTTACAACTCTGGAAACCTCGCTTCAGTGATCACGAGGTAAAGCACACAACAGCACTATTATTACAAAGTGATCTAGGTCTACGTGCATGTATTTGATTGGCCAACATAGTGTGTTCGCTAGAAGTTGAGCCAGGGTTCAGCTTTCTTGCTGGGCTTTTGCTGGAACCATCTGCATCTGGACCCAGTGCTACAGAGGGCTCTGGAGAAAAAAGGTTCAACCAAGTATAACATTTGCTGAAACTCAGTGTGATGTCATCTGGCAAGGCAATGGCAACCGCCAATCAAACACATGCAAGTTTACATTGTGATGTATTTCCACTGTTTGTTGCTTTTACCTGATAATGATTGTGAGGGGACATTTAATCTTGCCTTTGTGATAAGTTGTCAGAGTTGTGAAATACTGTCTCATCTTACTTTGGCATCTTTGTAGAACTTCAATTCAAGGATCTCCAACTCAAAACATCCTTCCTTCACTACATTTAATCATCACGTGTGTCCCCAAAACAATACAAAGTCTGATACGGGTTAAGGTGGTTAAACATGTTGTCAAAATGAGTTAAAAAGTAAATGTTCAACTGTTATGATCAGTATGTATGGGTAAATTATAACCGAGCCTCTGTACTGTTTAATGGGCACACAATACACACAAGAAGCTTTATTCTATATATTTATTAAACTTACGACCCCATCGTCAATGCATTATATTCTTCCAAGTCTAAAGGCATTCTCTCTCTCTGTAGTGACTTATAAAAGCTGACCAGAGGTGCTGGGTTAACTTATGCTAATGTTGCAGGGATCATCAGGGTGTACCAGGAGATAACGTGTTGCAAAGTCCACACTGCTCAGAGGCTATACTGGTGCTGAGGCCTGGGGTGGGATTGGTATCAATGCTCTTTGGGGGTGTTTGAGTAGCTAAGGCTCGATGATGTTGGAGTGGAAGCCAGAGGGGCTGGATTGGTCAAAGCACTGGCCAAGATTTGGGCATCCTTAGGTGCTATGTGAAATGATTAAGAAGCATAAAAAGCCCAGGAGCAATGCCTTGGACCAAACAAGTGTGCTTAATGAACATTGCCAAGGGAAATAGATCTCATTGGAGACTCAGAGGCAGAGAAACACTCTGAGAAACAGATGCAGACAAATTAGCAGAGTGGTGGATGAAAAAATACAGAGTAAGGAATGCAGACATTTACAAAGTCAAAATGGGTTCCATTTGAGGTTCCCACCTGACCTCCAAAAATAAACCAATATGTATGGCCAATGTGTTAAATGTAAGCACGGGCCTGCAACATATACGGTTAATCGTAGAGACGGTGTATTTTGCATAGATTTTTATCAAGGTCATTGGCGCTCAGGTATCAAACTTAAAGCAGGTGAAGTGCCTGCTGAGAGGTAAGCGAGAGGCGAGGAGGTGTTGCAGCGTCCATCAGAGGCTGACATTTATTTTGGCTTGGACAGCTGATGTAATTAACTTTTAGACCTTCCTGTCCATGGCTGCTTCTCCGAGCAGGTGCGCCAAGGAAAACAAGCCAAAACCATCCACCCTGCCTTTCACCCTTTCAAACACATCCGCATTAATTTGCACACACACTTCTCTCATTCCATCTCCTATGTTGCGCCTCTTTTCCCTCGTTCTTTACCTTCCAATCTGCCCTTATTCTCATTTTCTTGTTCTCTCTTCCCGTCTGCTTCACAGTGCAGCGGGGTGTCTTCAAGCTTCACGTCCTGGCAACCAACTATAGTGGCTTTCAGTTTCCCTCCATCAACACAAAAGTGCTTCCTTACTTTGTAACAACTTTGTACTCCAGGGAGAAGTGCTCAGTAGGCCTACAAGTTAACTTCAACCACTGTGACACTCCACAGTTGCTTAACGCAGCAGTTTTTTTTTCATCAGCCTGGCAGTTTTGCGTCGGAATGACTGACAACATACACCCATCGGCTGCATGTTTGTACGTTGTACGTGTCAGCGAGACTACAAGAGTTTTCCATAAGTTAGAGTTCTCACAGGTTGTGCTCTTTTAGACTAACTTTGGCTTTTATGTTTGATGACAGGATGAATAATGAATAAAAATGAATGAATTCCATATGAGGTAATTGCATATCTTAAAGACATGTCACCTAATCTCCTTGTCAGTTGTGGCAAGCGTTAACCCACCACACCTGCGAGTAGCACTTGGCATCTCCCTTGAGTGATGGAGTATGCAGACTGGGGTCACTGTGGGCATTGCAGGTGTACTTTGTAAACTGCCTCTGCCCCAGCCATATCATCTTTAATAATGAATAACGATGCCTGAGGCCTGTTTTGTTTATTTGCTGGCCTGGAAACAGGATCTGGCTTATTTTGCAAGAAGGCTGATGCGAGGCAGATATTTCAGGTTTAATGGCTGGCAGATGCACCGGCCTGTGCCGGGCTGAGGAGAAAGCGAGGTGTTTGTTTGTACAAGCTGATTTCTTAGACTAAACGGGTATCGCGTCCTACCAGCTGCTTTGGATCAAAACAGTCAGCTGAAGGGGGAGGGTGGGGGCCCCCGTCCACCTGGCAAAACAAGATGGGACCTCATCGTGACAGCGAGTATAACATCTCTAACAAACGAGCAGTTTACTGAGATGACACATCTGAAAGGCCCATGCTCTGTTGTCTTAGCTGTGAATTTAGGCACAATTCAGTCAGTTGGGGAGGGACGCGGGGGCTTGTTGCAGAATCAAAAAAAAATGAGACGAGGAGAAACAGTGAGCTCCTGCTTTGTCTTCAGATCAGGGTCAGACTGAAATATGGCATCTAACGGAGGCTACAAAAGCCAGACGCTATATTTAGTCTGAAGGAGTCATGAGCACTGAGAAAGTGTCTTCACCTAGTCTTCTCTTCACTCTCTGTCTGTCTTCTCTAATACACACACACTAGGTGGCTGTGATGACAGCAGCCTTGCCTCACAAAACCACTTTTCAGGGAGATATTCTGTTCGGTAAGAGCGCTTGCGTAGACATTTGGTTTACATTAAACCCTGCTTTCATTGTGCATGTGAATGCATCGCTGTTTTTGCTGTCACGCACTGTTGGCCGCAGTCAGACGCCATCAATTCGGTGTCGCTGGGTCTGAAAGAAATAGTAAATCACATTAGTTATTCAGGTAAACAACGCGGCAACGGCACCCCAGAGAACTGTTGAGTTCACTCGGCTGTTTGCTTGCAGTGGCACAACGAGAAAGAAAAACACGGCGAATGGGCTCATTTAATGGCAAGTCATATGTTAATTTTAATGACGGGTGTACCCGGCGCACAGGTGCGTCGAGGCAGAGGTTGCGGTAAGGAGGTTAATGCTCTCTGTCGCTCACACACACTGTGAGCGCAGTGAGCAGGAGGGGGAGAGAGTGTGGAGAGAGAGGAAGAGGACAGGCAGAGGAGTTTGAATGAAGTTCTGTGTGTTCCAACAGGTTTCTGCATCTCGAGGAAACCTTCTGGTCTCATTGGCCAGCAGGCCGCTGCCTTGGGGAATACCGAGGAAATGTCCTCATTTTCTGTTTTGAGAGGCACACCTCTGTCTGCGTGAGTGTGTGAGCATGTGCCCCAGGTGCAGGTGGGGTTCCTAGAAAATCGCTCATTCACGAGAAAGAATTTTTTCTTTGCTCAAGCTCCATTGTCTTAAAAGGTTTTTTTAGCGTTTTTTAGCAATTAGGTGACAATGTTGGTTATTTTTTTATGCCGTTTATACATTTATTGCCTTGTTTTCTGGTAAACATAATTACAAAGACTCTTCTAGTACATTGCAGTCAGTGGTGTCAAAACACAATCATTCTTTATACATTAAAGATGATGCCCTTGTGAAAAATGCAATGCACTTAGTACTGCAGTGAAAAGAAGTCATGTGCAGATCAAATTAGACACCCTTTCCCGTCTTTGATGGGGAAAAATTACCTTATGGCTGGTTAGCTTAAACAGGCATATTTCACTGTATGTTACAGCAATTAGTGAAGCCTGTTAACAATAGAAGTGATTCATTCTTAAATTCCATCATGTGAGAAGTTAGACAAAGAGGCTAAAAGCATGAAAAGGAGCCAAGTCAAGACAAAGTTCAGTGAGCATAATTCATTTTAACAAAAAGTCATCAGCAACTCTACTTTCCTTTCAATTTAGGATATAGTTTCCTGCATTTGAAAAAATAAACCTTAACTAACGAAGATCATATAACAATGTATTTATACTGTCTTGAGAACTCAAAGTTAAGTTTTAGAAATTCCCGCAGTGAGTGAATGATCACCTGCTCTCCTCTGTGGCAGCAGTATTTACCTCATCCCTCCTGCTCCTCACACACAAACGCCAAATGGTATCAATCCTTTAAAAGCCGTGAGGATAGCATGGCTGCAGGCCACGGCATGGCACGTGGCTTTGCTGCACTATCTGCTTTATCGCCTGCCTGTTACTGCCGGTGCCACTTCATAAATAAAGCCATTACACCAGAGAGAGGCGGGGGGGGGGGTGGACAGGACTGCGTGTTCACATAGACAGCCACACATAAACACGGTGACACAGTGACACACACACACACACACACACACACACACACACACACTCTGGGCAGGTACTCAGTCTCCCGTCGCTGGGGAGCTTTAACCCTGACCAGCTTAGTTCAGAGGCGAGGGGCTTTATGGGACGTTGGGGAGCAGCTTGCATGGAGTAAATAGAATATCCAGTGGTGTCTGTCCCAATCTCAGATTAAGCCACCAAAATCTCAGCGGTTTTTCACTCTGACAGAGGCACGCGAAGACACACGAATGCATACGTACACTTCCAGCACACACTTTCAACACAGGAAAGAAAAAAAAAACAACTCATACACAGAGCGGTGTCTGTGAGTTGGTCCCAGTGCAGCTAAGGGTTTTATGCTGACACTAAAGAATGTGTTCATCTAGGAGTGAAGGGCCTCTCTCTCTCTGTCTGTTACCTGCCTTGCAGACGGACTGAGTTGCTGACTGACTGACTGACTGACTGAAGTGTAGTGTAGTGGGGATCTGACGGGGATCTCCATGTGATCCGCTGCAGTTCCCAAAGGGCCCAAAGCTAAAGCCCGGCTTGCATGGTGGGCCACAAGTTTGGAGAGCTTTGTCCCTTCACTGAAAAGTCCAAAGAATGTGTGTGTGTGTGTGTGTGTGTGTGTGTGTGTGTGTGTGTTTTGTCAAAATGTGTTTTGCTGAAAGACATACCAGCTTCCCTGTTGTTTCAGTCACTGGAGGATGCTCTGCTTGCTGCCCTTTCTTTCCTCTGCATCTGTGCAATCAGGAGGTGAACTATTCAAAGCAAAAGTCAGAGATTGTTTGAAGAGGACGGTCCTTCTTTAGATTTGTGGTCGATGGAAAGAAAAGGACTTTGTCGGATGCGATGGAGGGAAAAAGGAGAGAAGTGGAGCGCACCCAATGGTTTCAGAGCAAGCACGAGATTAAATCTGTTCTACTCTCTCCATGTTTTCTACTGCCAGGTCCTGGAGAAAGCAGAGTGGAGAGCGCGAGGTGGAGAAACATAATTCATAACGCGAGCAAAGGGAGTTCACGAAGCGATCTTGCTCAAGAACGAAAGCGCAGGGATTCACTCACGGGCCGCAAAGAAAGGGGGAGAGTTCACAAGGAGTGGAAAGTTAGGGACAGAGGCAGATAAAGGGAGCAAAAAGAAAAGACAAATGGTGGTGGTGTTACTGAGGGGAGAGGAGATGACAGGAGGAGGAGAGGTGGTGTACGTGCACCCTGGAGCATCCCTGCAAGAAAAAAACAGAGAGAGACTGGTAAAAGCTGATTTGGAACCAAATTCAATTTTGTTTGACACAGTGTAAGATCTAAATATTTATCCTTCTGTCTCTTTGTTAGCTCAGACAGCTCTGGAAATACTTTCACAAGTCACTGATAATATTTATGGTTTTTACATATGGGCTCGCAGCACGTTCAGAAGCGGTTTAGGTTTCTCCCTGACGTGGGTTTTCACGCAGCACAGGCATGATTGAATTCCAGCCTTGCACGTAAGTGTTTTTTGATCTAGCAGGCTTGATCCTTGCACACCAAAGCGCCACCACACACACGCCACACGCTGTATGCACACACATGTGTACACGCAAGCGAGCGCACACGCATCACATTATACGGCATCAGCCCAGGCTCAAAGTGGATCATTATTTACTAAACAGGTTGCCTAACAAGAAAAGACTGATTCCCCTGCAGGCTTGTATAAAAACCCTGGAAGCATGGCGGCGGAGCAATATCCATCATAATTGATGTGTTGCAAAGCAGATTACACACATTAGCGCACACTGTTCTAGCTATGACAGCTCCAACTGAACATGACAAATTCCATAATGTGGAAAAAAAAGGTATTTTACTCTCTCTGGGTATTAAAAAGCACGATAACTAACAAAGAGGCATTTGCATTTGCAGGAGTAAATGTGAGAGTATGTGTTTGCGTGCGCATATGTTTCTGTGTGTGTGAGTGTGTGTGCGTGCATCCCTGTCGAACTACACCTCCTCCACGCTCTCATCTCTCTTTAATTACATTCTATTTGTTCCACTCGGGGCGGAGGGTCCTGTAAACTGTTTGGAGCTTGGCACAGCTTCCTCCCTGTTCGGTGACAAGGCTTCATTCACCACGGCTAATCCGAACATAGCTTTTGCTACATGGATGACGCGTTCGAGGCCACTGGCAGCTGCGGCATTATTTACTGAACACAGCACAACAGATAAGCCCATTGAAATTGCAGCGGCTTGTTCATTGTGGGGAGGCATTAAGAGTGTCTGTAGCTGCCTAATCAGTGGGCTGGATGCTGGAGGAATAAATAAGCTTTGGGAAGAGGGGCGGCTTGACTCGCTCGCTCACTCACTCCCTCCTCTCCTCTTACTCACTCACTCACTCTCTCTCAGTCACTCTCCTCTCACTCTTCTAATCAACTCAACAGCATTACGGCAAATCTGCTACTGGAATTCCTGCTGGCTGCCTCTATTTCCGTACGAGTGCTGCTAAATTAGAAAAAGGTTGTAAATAATGCGTCACTGATTTGCACTTGATGGAATTTTCAAATCTCTTATTTCATTGTATTATATTTATTACTATTCTTATTCTTATTCTTATTATTATATATTTTTTGATGGAAATCTACTGAATTTAAAACTGCCAAACATTTCTTCTTATTTTGACCAGTAATTTTCAACAAAAACACTTTTTCTTGATGTTAATTTAATCTATAAATAACATTTAATGGAGGCAAAAAAAAAAGTGACTGTTTCACTGTTTTCTGTTTTCAAAATCATGGCTTCTGCTTTACTAATCTGAAGCTGAAAAGACATAATTTGACATCATTTCATGAAGTCTGAATTCTATTATCTATTAATAAAAGCAGTAATTTAGATATATTCCTATGATGTTCGTTGGATTTTCTTTTACATATCCTCTGATTCTGATTCTTATTGCAGAAATTATTTCATTTTTGGTAACAATTTTTTTCTGCCTTTGATTTAACCAAACATATTACAGATGTAATTTAAATTTTTTTTTCTTTTTTTTTTTTTTTCTCAGCACTAATTGTAAAATTCATGTTAATTGTAAAAGAAGGCCTGGGCTGCGCTCTGTGTTTATGTGTGACCGAGCTGTTCGGAGCCATGTCGTTAGCCACACACCCACTCCTGACGACCCCGCTAATTAACACCCCATGTTAATCACTCTCAACCCAGCCAATAACTGGTGACATGCCATCATGCAGATCACTACATCATAGCACAGCACAGCAGCACATCCAAGCCAAGCGATATTTTCCCTTTCTGCCCGGTGTTGTGTTGTCGAGACATCTCAGTGAGTATTTTGACTCATTTGACAGTGTGAGAGAGAGCAGATTTAACTGTTTTCCTGCACGGGAAGTTGGTATTTAGCAGCACTGTCATTCACAAAGCAACACTGAGGTGATACTTGAACGGTGACAAAGAAACATTCCTCCACCACCACCACCCTCCGCTCCTTCCGAACCATCTGTGGCTTCAGATTGACCCTGTATGTTTCCCTTAGCACTATCGTTTCTAATAGCACATTTATTTTTGTCACCATACCGAGTGCCTCATGTATTAGATCTAATCCATTAGCCTGATCCTACTTTACATACACTGCTTTAAGTACATGTTGGTGAAATATCTGCCCGGTGAATCTGCCGTTCTGGCTGAAATAATGATTTTGATATAAGTTAAGCTGATTTGCCTAAGCTACCGAGTAATTAACTGAACTTAATCATTTCATTTCAATTCATTTCCATTACCTGAATTATTTTGCCAGTCTCTCCTATCTTCTGTAATGTCTGTGTCTGCTTTTAAGCTCACTGTTGTCTGGCGGTGAAAGAGAGGGACAGCTGAACTCTGTTACAATACTGACCTCTAGTGTTAGTTTGGCCTGGCTCCGGCTGCCGGGTGAGTTTTAAATGTGACATTTTAGCAGGCTCATTGGTAGTCCTATCTAAGGTAATGAATCCGCTTTGGACAAACTGCCTGGTTTGAAGCTTTAGCCTCCAAACGCCTGGAGCAGGGATTGCCCAGGATAGGGCAGAGGTAGATTAGGAGTCAGTGTAATGAGAGGCAAAGCATCTCTTTAGCTCACCCTTTGTCTTTGCCTCCATCCACTGAGCCTTGGAGGAGAAGGAGAGAGATACTTCTCTGGCCAGTGGCAGCCACGTGGGCATTGGCTTTATTTTTCATCATCCTGGTCTCCTCTCCTCCCTGCCGGCTTCCTCCTCTTTTCCTATCCGAACTGATTTTTTTTTCTGAATCCTCAGCTGTGGATGCTGACACTTGCTCATGCCAAAGCGGCCTCACGTCCTCGACAGGGGATCGTCAGATCTTTTAGAATATGGAAAAACACAGACACTTGCCAGCCACACTGGTGTGCAGCACATGGGTAATAGGCATAATAGGGTCAGGTCTGCATTTAATAAACAATTACCCATCTATAATAGATGAGTCCGACTCCTAAGGCCCAGCGCCTGGCCTGGGTCGAGAGAGGGAGCAGGAAGGAGAGAATAAGAGAGAGAGAGAGAGGGAAGATGAATGAATAATGCAGACAAGATGCCCATCAGAGCACCCAAACGCAGGGGCCCATGCAGCGCCAATTATCTTCCCCTGCTAATGATGATCATGTTGATGCTCTCACCCCCACCATCCCGCCACCCTGCACCCACACGCCTGAATCTGACATTTACTCAGCTGCCCCCACACGTTGTCCTGCTCCCTAACCTGCAAAACAGAGGCGACAAGGGTCAAGCTTAAGTGGTGACTGTTATTAAATCTTTTTCTTAATTTTGTTTCTTTTATTTTATTTTGTAAGGGTGGCAGAGGGCTATTCCTGGTGGTTGGGCGGCGAGGGCACCGTGGCCATCGCTCCTCTTTTGAATTACAAATCAATCAGGGACCTCTCTTCAGCAGCTTCCATTCAGTCCAAGGTCACCCAGATTACACAAGGTTAAAGTGTGTGTGCATGCAGAGAGACCTGGTGGGGTATGGGAAGGGGGGGCGGCAGCGCCTGTCGCTAGTTGGATTAGCATACAACTCTGACAGAGCGAGGGAATTAAAGGGAGCACAGAGGTACGATGGCCAAGCAAAATGGTCCCCGCTCTCAGCTGTATTTGAATAGGCAGCCTAAGACACGTGAAAACACAGAGGCAGAGAGGAGAAGCTCTTTGGCCCCCAGGATCAGAAGGAGGGGGGTTCGGGGACCTGTGGTGCCCAGGCAGACTGCTAGTTAAGTAGATAGGGCCTCAGTAGACTGCTTCAGTATGGGCTCTGGGAAAAATACACAGCCATTTTGGCTCCCTCAGGGCCCAAGTCTCTGGTAATAATGGGATCAGAGCCATGACCCTCCCAGGACACCGTACCACTATTGGATATTCTATTAGTTTCCTCTGCAGTGAAAAGAAGTCCATGCTCAGCTACTTTCCTCACTCAAAATCACATTTGTTTAACTTTTATGTAGCTTTAACAGTGACTAATCAAATTATTTAAAGTTTCCAAGACGAGACTTCATTAACAATTGAGCAGAGTGCAGGGCTGCTTATGATTATTGTAAAACCTTCTAGTATATAAAGCTGTGTGTTGTGGATATCTTCTAATCATATCTAATGTACTTTATGCATGCAAGGATATTGTAAGCTATTAACATATGCACAAAAAAGCCAGCCCCATAATTGTTCCTTTTTACCATTTAATCCCGGCACTGGAAGATACAGCAGAGATCACATTAACATTTACATTTCTGAATCCCCCACCTCCTTGATACAGCTCCAGCTTTCAGCCCCAGCATCTCATCTGCCTTTACATAATATCAGGCTGTATTAATGCTACATATGGAGCTCCACTGTCTGGTGCTGTGTAGATTTACATTTTCCTAATGATGTGCTTTCATTTCTCCTCCGCTATCCCCCTGTCCTTCCCTTCACCTCCAGCCCACAGCCCACGGTGATTTAAAACACATACAACTGTACTGCCGTTTTACTGCAGAATAACACAAAGCGCGGGTTGAGACACCTTTGGTCGCCCCGGCCCCATCTGTTGCACATCTGGAAGTGGTGCGCCGCACCAATAATTGGAAGTCAATTTGTTTGAAGTTATGTATTTGGCATCTGGCTCGATTCATAAAATCTCTGGAAATCGCATTAATTTTATAGCATCTCGAGAAGGCCCAGCCACTTTTTTTCATCTCTCTTGTGTTCCATCGTTAATACACGTGGGGCCTTGCTGGTCTAGTGACGTGGGAGTTTGTCGAGCGCTGGTCAGGGTGTGGTCCTTAATAAAAGCAGCATGGAGGCTAATGCCCTCAAGAATCATGGGATGAATTGCTGCAGTGCACTGCAGAGACAATACTGATTGCTTGAGTTCCCAATCATTAAATGTAATGCGTCGAAGTTTTATGATTTCACCTTTAACTGTGACCTTAACCTCAGATCATTTCTTGTTTTTCCTGAAGGGAAGAAAAAACCTCATCCACGGCCTAGTTTGCCGCATTTCCAGTAAGACGGGCTGACTGATTGAGAAGCAGCATGGTATTGTTTGTCACACAGCTCTGAGTCATGGCTGAAAATAGATATGACACTTGATGTTTGGTGCCTCACTGCCGGCTGTCATATTGTTATTCCCACTCAAATTTCACCTAATTTGTGCACAAGTCTTGTCACAGTCCAGATCCTGATGAGGGCTTTTAGGTGGTTATTTTTTTTTCCCACCCTTAGCTTCCTCGCATGTGTGGCAACGAGGTGCAATGTGATACACACTTGTGTGTAGTATGCATATCTGCTTGTGTGTGTGTGTGTTTGTGCTTGCGTGTGCACATTTGTGTTTGCACACAAGCACATTTGATTAGGCTTGTTTGTGAGCACCAGTGTGTGCGGCCCTGTGCGTGCTGTATGTGTGCGTGTGTGTGTGTGTGTGTGTGTGTTTGCCGTGCTCCAAAGTGAGTCACCTCAGCGGGAGGTGATTAAGAGTTGCCAATGGCAGGCTCGACAGGTGAGTGCATTGTAGCACGCTGGCAGCTGTGGCATCTGCACAGGTGACAGCTTCTCCGGCTCAGTGCTGGTGTCAGTGTTGGTGGGTGGCAGGAGGTCTGACAACGTTGTTTTGGTGACAGAACGACTCTGCTGTGAGGTTCACGACATCACTTGCCTTCTTCAGATTTGTCAGTTTATACTGGGAAGTATAGGTAGTACCGTGGACTTAAGCATATACTGCCAAAGTGCTATTCCATATGTGAAAGTGCTGTTTATAAACTATGGTTATACACTAAAAACCATTTTATTATATTGGCTTTTAAAAATAATCCACCACAAATGTGCTCTGTTGTACTATCCTCCTGCCTTGGGTTGCTTTTTATTAACATACAGCACAGTGCGATGACAAAACGCAGCCCGTTGCTGCCACCTGCTGTTGGAAATATGACCCAGCAGCGTCCCTTTCATCCTGGGAATGAGGTAATTCTTTGAGGGAGACCATTTTGCTGTGCATGCAGTAGTAAAAAAAGGAATGGAAAGATTATTTTACAAGGTGTACAGTTTTTGGCAGATAGTGTAACAAGCGAGAGGCCAATGTGTTTCTCGTGGAGGTAAAGAGCAGAGGAAGTGAGAGCGAGGTTTGTGGGATTACAAACTTTCTCAAATTAGTTTTACATGTTCAAATTTATGTTCCCCCATCTCAACATCTGCAGCTGGTGTCTCAAGCAGGACGGCGTTATCGGACGCCTGCGCTGCTTTCTCGCTCAGCTGTAGACACTCTCAGTTCCTGTGAGTTTCCCAGCCATGGCTTGATGAACTGTGATATTCCAAATAAAAAAAGTCACTTGTTCTGATGTCACCATTGCCTCATCCGACCACATTTCCTTTTGAAGCCTTCGCATAACTGGCCTTGAACTTTGTCCATGATAGCCTTTGATATGGAGAGAAATGAATTAATTAGGAAGTTTAATCTGACTTTTCTTTTCAGGGTGGAATGCTTTGTCTCTTGAGGTTGCACTAAAAGCGTGTTATGTGATTATTTTTTGCGTTTTTTATAAGCTGTCAATACTTTCATTAAGGTTAAAAGGTATTCACTTCTATTATTCCACCCCTGACTTTGACTTTTATCAAATCCTGCTGTACACTAATTGGATTTGTGTATTTTTCCCAAGTTTAGTTAGACAAGAAAGGAGGGAAGAAATCATTGAAAATCCAAATGTAAATCGAGCCTTTTGAAATTTCCGTCATGCTGACTTTTTCTTAGATACTCTTCATGTTTTTTTAGCAGAGTGAAAAATCTATATTTACCTTCCATAACTGCTTTGGCCAATTACCCGTAAACATCACTCACGGCTTTGTAGTTGGAGTGACTGTACTCCGTGGTGATTGATTGGTTCAGTCTTGTTTTCAGCTAAAGAGGAGATGCGAGCGAGGGACGTTTCGATTTCATTACAGAGAAACACGAGCTAATAACACTCTAAAACATTAATTCAGCGAGGCTTTGATGAGAAATCCATTCGGGAAGTATTGGCGTGTGTGTGTGTGTGTGTGTTTTTTTTTTGGACTGGCCTGTTTGCTGTATTATTAATGCATGACTTCAAGATTAGGAAACTACATGCAAATGACTTTTGAATGATACAACTACACAAAAAAAGTTTTGTGCTCAGAATGAGGTTAAGGTTTTTGTCACAAACTTTCCTCAGCAAACCTTATCAATGAGGCAAACGGTTGACGAACATTTTCCTACAGAAAGGATGCACCTCTTCAACCTGCTTACCTCAAAGGAAACTTTCCCAGCTCTTGGCAAAAAGCTCTCATAGCAACTCTTTATCCCTCGCCATTATTCATCCTCAAGGGCTCATCAGCTCACAGTAGGCTCATCAGAATTATTACTCCTCCTCTACTTGTCTTTATTATCCAATTTCCCTCCTCTCTCCTCCTCTCTGCCACTCATTACCAATCAGCCACCTTGTAAGCCGGCCCTTCACCTTCCCCTGTGAAACTTTTCAAGGCTTTGTTCAGTCTTTTTGCCCCATCGTCATCCTGCAAGAGCATTTTCCGCATAGTTTAGCACCAATCACTTTGTATCATGTTTTGTACAATCAGGGATGTGTTGAGTTTAACAGATTACGGCTATGAGTGAAAGATCATATAGTGTCTGGAAAATGTCTACAGAGTTTTTTGAATTGTAAAGGCAAAAAAAAAAAATCTAATAAAAAAGTAAAAACAAATGTAATTTCATGTTCCAACATGAAAATTAAAGTATCTGCCCAGCCAATGCCCAGACCTCATTACCAGTGAAAGAGCACTAACAAAGATGAGCTGGTCCTCTCACAGTTTGAAGGAACTTGAACTTGTTGAAAAGACTAGAATGAAACTCCAAAATCTAGATGTGCGAAGTTAACACAGACTTGCTGCTATAATAAATGCAAAAGTTGCTTCCCCAAAAGTTCAGTCAGATTATTGTAGTTTTTTATTGAAAATGTTACTAATAATTCATTTTTGCTGTTTTTTTCTCTGTTTTTTTGTTTGTTATAAGATCACGTTAGGGAATAAAGAAGTCTGACATTTGCATCGTTGTTATTTCTGTCTTATATTTCAAAAACCTGCAATTTCATAAGGTTGTGTAGACTTTTTATTGCAGGTGTGAGATATTTTTGATTTGTGCTTACAAATAATAATAAAAAAAACAGTGGCTAACTTAGGTCTGTTATTAAAATCTAATTTCAAGTTTTTTCTCTTGTTTGAGGTTGCAAGAAGGCGATAAAAACAATAAGTCAAAATCAGGTATATCAAAAAAGGGGTTTATTATATTTTTCCCACCCCTACTAAGAATAAAAAAGGTAACATGTTAGATAATAATATATATCTTTTTATGGATACATGGATTAAAACGTATATAAATACACAAACAACAAAAAACACATAAAAGACAAGACAAGACCAAACACATGTTAGGCATCGCGGTGAGTACATCAGTTACATGTTGATATCAAGACAAAACTGGGAGTTGGAATAAGGCACATCAGATAATCACAATCTCGACTGCAACTATTTAAAATCCTTTTGTGAAACAGTAGCATGTTCATGAAGGAGAGGACAGTCTTGGCAGGTTTTTCAGTGATTATTATGCTACATATGTTACAGTGTACAGCTACCACAGTGTTAAAGCATTGGTTATTTACATTATGCATTTGAAGGCTGATAAATCTCTCCCTTTTTCTTGCGAGTCTGTTTCTGCTCTGTCCGGGAGGCAGATAAACGCATTGATTGTCTGTAATAAAGTTTAAAAAAGAGCTAAAAGGGGTGGAGGTCCAACAGTTGCTTCTGGTCCCATTGAGCTTTGGATAAGGCAAGTTTTCTGGGGGGGGGGGAGTCGAGCTCTAACACCCACCTGATCAACAAGAACTATACACTTTATATACATGTGGCACTTTGAGGAGCACTGTCAGGTGTGTTAACTGTCATTTAAATTATTTGAGTGGTCATTATTATATGCCCGGAGCCATCAGTCTGTGGCTCTGTGTATGCCCTTTTACACTGGATTACAACCGTGTTGCCACAAGGAGATAGCAAGAGTGTGTAACCGAAGAGGGCACCCTTATAGGTCGTCACCCTCGGCTGAGCTGAAGCTGCTCCTGCGGCTGCTGTCCTTGGACGCGGCTCCAGGTGAGCCTGCTGAGAGGAGCGGGTCAGTGCCGAAGGGCGAGAGAGGGTCATCCATCAGGATCTCGTCCAGCCGATGCTCCTCCTTGAGCGTTGCGCTGAAGAAGTCTGTGAAGTGGGAGAGCGGGTCGGAGAAAGTGGTGCAGCCGTCAGCACCGGTGATGTGATCCTGCGGACCGCTGGCAGCGGGAATGGGCGGCACTCCAGCCGCCACTATTCTCTGGATGTAGTCGCTGTTGGGGTCCTCCTGGTAGAGGGGTGGCTGCTGGGGTTGCTGGGCCTGGGGAGATGACTGCTGCTGTTGTTGTTGCTGCTGCTGCTGTTGTTGTTTGAGGAGATGGGAGGATAGTTCGACCGTCCCCAAGGCTGTAGTCATGTTTGGGAGGCCATGTGCTCGTGCCTGGATCTCAAGCTCCTGGAAAACAAAAAAAAAAAGAAACTATGATTTCAAGATTTTATTTCTGACACAACATTAGAAAAATTACCTCCACACCCACTGTATGTTTGGTAAGACCTGAATAAATACCTAAAAATGTCTAATTGCTGAGAAAAAGTAATTTTCTCAAGTATGTGCAGATAGCATGATGAAAACAATCACCACCACACCTTCTCCACATCTCCTCCACATACTGAGGTTAAGAGTTAGAGCAACTCACTTGAGGAGTTTGGGTGTTGACATACACTCTCCTACACACACACTCTTATCACCGAGTGTATGAGCAGCGCTAATCACTAAACAGTGTTGTCACAAAGCCTTGTTTGAACCCTGTAAATGTTCTTATCATGGTCAACGGTGATCAGTGTTTCCTGGATAGTTTTTGTCATCTTTGAAGATGATTGCACATGTTGTGCTCTTCCCATCAGCAGAGTAAAACTGGGATAAACCACAAACTATGTGCTTATAAAAGTGTGCAAGTGTACATGCATTCTTCTGCACTTGCATGTGTCAGTATCTCTTCAACTAGTGCTCGTCATCTATTTTTGACCTGCCTTTTTTCCCCACTGAAAGAGCTGCGGTCATTGTCTTCATTCATCAGGTAATTAGCACCAAGCTCTGAGATTAGATCAGAGATGGGGATGGGGAGTAGTGTGAAGGTGGGGGGTGGTGGTGCTGGAGAAACCTCATGTAAACAAGGGGTGGGTCTAGTTTAGGTTTGGGGCTCGTAAAAGCTTTGGAGGTGGAAATGAGTTTACGTTACGTGGTTGTAAAGCTTTGGAGGTGGAAATTAGCTGAGGTGTTAAGTAGGGTGATGGAATCAGGTAGGGTGGACAAAGTCAGCCCTCTGTCTTTACCAAAATGATCTTTGGCATAATGAACAGGCCTGTTAGAAGCCTGTAAGTGAATAGATAATAAATAAATCAGTGATGTGAACAGGGGCGTTTACTTACTTGCTGAGACTAAATGAAAAGACATCAGTGGTGATGTTAGTGGGTTGACTGGACAACTATTTGTGTTAAGCCATTAGGACATTAGGTCTAACACATACCTGCAGTACTACTGACTATATTTGGGCATCTCACAGCTAAGTCCAAGATAGTTTATCACCAAGCTTATGATGTAGTTCAAAACTTGTAACTGTGTTGTCCTGCAAATAATTTAATCTAATACTGAGTCTTAAACTGTGAAATGATCTTGATTTGTGGGTCTAAGTCTGCCTTGTTGCCATGAGTTTAATCAACTCACTCAGCAACTAAACAATATTACAGTATTTTACTCGTTTTACGAAAACAGAATCAGATTTATGAGTTGTGATTGTGTTTTATCACCGTGTATACCACGATGATGAACTAAACACGTTCAGTCTGTTACATTTTATTACCTGGATCCTCAGCAACAGTCTTCTGTTCGCCTGCTCCAGCTTCTTCTGACGACTCTCCAGCTCGCGAGCATGCTGCTGCTCCTTCTGCAGCCACCTTATATACTCCACCGAGGCCTTCAGGATGGTGCCTTTGTTCCAACGCATGTCACTGCAGAAGGAAGAAATGTTAAAGATAACCTTTTACACAGAACCCCCTGATGTCGGCAGAATATCCTCCCCAATAAAAAAAAAAATCGAGGGGGTGAAAAGTTTTAACACAGAGGTTTTTTCCCCCCTTTTATGATATGAATAGGAAATGGTGATTTACATGGGGCAATTATTCATTCTTGGACATTACATGGGGACACTGAATAGGAATTTTAATAGAATAGTTAAGTAGCTATGCGGAAAGTCCGTTCTCGTGCCTCCTTGTTCGGTAAAATTAATCCTCGAGTAAAAATAGGTGAGGGGAAAATGAGCTAAGTACGAGGACAGGGCGGAAAATGGAGTATTGGACTCGAGGTGCTAGAGTGCAAGTCATTCTTTTGCAGATATTATTGCTTTTTTTTTTCAAATAAAGGAAAGGGGAGCTGCAGTAAAATTGTCCTTTTCCACACGAGTGAGACGTTGGTCTGATCAGCGCTAATAATCTCTTTTATTCCGTGTTAATGGCACGACGACAACGCTAACCCTCTATTTAAATTTGAAGCAAAGTTCAACTGCAAAAGATGGCCGTCGGATTTCAATTCGGTACCGCACTCCATCTCCATGTTCCAATTGTGCTTCAAACTTTGATTCAAATGGTGTGGCCTGCTTCTTTGCATTTGACCCTTCCCTCATCATTCATGCTTTGAGCTGAACTGCTGGGACCCAGCGAGAGGATGTACAGCTCTTGGAGCGTCGACTACAATGGAGGTTCAAGTGCACCCTTGAAATATGACTGAAATGTGCTTGAGTACTCATTTGAATTCAATGAACAACGTTTAGAGTGTCTTTGTGCTTCGAATTTAATGCGCTTCTGAGCCAGACAAGGTCTTGGAGTTGTTTCAGTGACATAAAGTGAAGTAAAGCGGTGGCATTGTTTCAATAAATACATTTAGATTTTGCAACTTACGGGTCATTCGACTTTGGTATGAGTGTCCCCAGCTCTTTAATCCTGTAGTTGATGTTGTATCTACGCCTTCTTTCAACTAAGCAAGAGCAAAAAAAAAAGAAAAAAGAATACAAGATGATTAGGGCAGTGTCAGCTGCTCTGCTAAAGGTTAGCCATAACTCATTTTTAAATGGTACCCATGTGGGAGTTGACACTTACTCAAATTATGGTTGTCTTTTTTCTGCCTCTCTTTGGCCATCACTCTTGTGTCGTGTTCTGACAAAGAAAAAAAAGAGAGGGGAACAGATTGATTAGCAACACATACTAATTTAGGAACTGAAAGACAACGAACTCGAAAACATGACAGAAGGTCCAGTGAGGAGACACACAGTCAGTTGTTTTGAGCGAGTTCGACCGTGGGGTCAATGTGGAGTTTCCGTGCAACAGCCCACACCACAGACATAAGTTTGACCTCCATACACACAAACACACAAACACACGCACACACGCTGAAAGAATCCCCCTCCAACATGTCTGAAGCTCATTGTGGGAAAAAAAGGCAATCACTTTTAAACTACTTACTCCGTAATTAAGACAGTTTAGCAAATTCACTAATCCGTCCGGGAGAGGGACAAAAATGCCAGTGCATCCATATTTGTATTCACATTCTTCCAAATTACATAATTGGGGACCTGAGATTGGATTTCCCAATTTGTCTCTGTTGATTCAATCAAGACAATTTAAACTCTGTGTAACAGCCCATTGTCCTCTCCACCCACACTCAAATGTAACAGATGGCAATTTACTTATTTGCCCGTTGAGAGTGAAGGGTTCTTCAGGCATACTTTCTATTTCCTAAATCAATTAGGCTTCTCTGCTTGATGCATGACATTAATAAGAAATGTCTTAAAGAAGAAATGTCTTAAAGGGCCCTTTGTTGTTGCTTTTTTCCCTTTTTTTTTAGCACTGTGACGAAAAGTCTACACATTTGTGCAGCCCATTGACAGAACAGATGACAGACAGGACAGTGTTTGCCAAACACTGGACACAAATTAGCTTACACATTTCTTCGCTGTGTGTCTGCCACACGTAATTGGACAGGATTTTAGCAACATGTTGCCTTTTTTAGCTAATGCAGGTACATTGTGTTCTTCTGAGCACCCATCCGGAGACAAATATGCCTATAATTTTATTCCCCAAGGTGCCCTCTTCTAACAACCTGAATGTGTTTGTTTTTAACTCTTACAGCAATGTGAGCATGTAATAATAATCTTTAATTGGTTAGTTGTTTGATCAGTGCTATGGTATGAGTTCATACCTGTGTATTCTCTTTTTACAGTGAGCTTTGTGGGGTTAGATGTGGGACTCATTCCACCATTAGGGGCGTTCATACCTTGTTCACCCCCATAGACGTCCAGCACGCTGCCGCTGAGGGACACCTAGGCAGGAGAGAGAGGAAGGGGAGGGAAAGAAAGAGAAAGGTTTAGTCACAGGGGAAGCATGCAACGACATTTGCATTTCACGTGCCTGTAAACTCACGCGCCTTTCACACTTTAACAAAAGCCACAACACAAATAGTTGTTTTCAGCTGCTGTGTGGCTTTGTTTAGCGCAGTAGTGGAATGATCAGAACCTTGCAGAGAGGGTTGTCAGCCCTCAGGCCAGAGGCTTTGGACTTGTCAGCAGGGAGTTGTAGTTTCCACGCTCCCTCAGCAGGGCACAGCAAAATAGTGTTATAGTCATGAAGTGTTGCCATGTTCTGAATGCTTTCTCATCTTGTATCACAAAGAGCAAGAGCAAGAGCAACACAGCAAGAACTTAACCATGCTGAAATCAGGGAAATAATGGGTTGTTCATCAGCCTTACTCCATCTAACCCTGACCTCTACCCCAGGCTTGCAGCCATCTGAGGTTTAGTTTGACCAGTCATAGTGCCTTGAACTGACTAATGCCACCATTTTCAAAACCCCTCCTCTTGAAGTGCTCCTAACACAAATGTGCTCTGTGTTGAAAATAGCATCCCATTAGATGAAAAGGCTAGCTAGGTCAACTGCTTGAACAGAGGCAAAACTGTTTTCCTTTGGGTCTCTTCTTGTCTGGGAAAGCATGCATCAGTTCTGCGATAAGACGTCTTTTCACGGACTGGAGAGATGTCAAGATATAGCGTGCTGACACACATGTGTGTCTAATTCGCATTTGTGCATTTATGGGAAAATGCGACAGAAGCCACCATGCATTCCAAGATGCGCGCAGCCAATTTTACCCGCGACATGTGTGTCAAATCTAACTACAAGACTGGCAAATGTGATAAGGCTGCATGTCAAGTCAAAGGATGGGAGGGAATGGAAAGCAAGAGGGGGGAAAAGAGGAGAAGAAACAAAACAGAAGAAACTGCAGACATTTCAGATATCTGCAGTCGGGTTGGTTTTCATGTGCATTTTTTTTCTCATTATCTCAACAAGATGGGAGAAGAGGAGGAGGAGGCGGAGGAGGAGGGGACAAATGTGCTTATCAAAATGAAAGATTGCAACAATTCCCCTACATCTCCTATTGTAATCACTTCAATCCCTCTCCCGTCTGTGTTCCTGGATGTGTTGACACGGCGAAACGACGTGATGCATCGTACTGTATGACTAATTAGGATGAATTGATCCATTTAAGCATGGTATCATTTCTGAACAAGCCCATGGGGAGTGTATGCATTAGCCCAATCCAATGGCTCAGTAACTCTCCAACAAAATCTCTAACTCCTCGCTCCTCTGTCGCGTCTCTGTCCTCATTTGAAACCTACTGGCTCCCACTCCCCCCACTCCCTCACCCCCCCCACCCTACTCTGCACATTCTCCCTCTGCCACAGTGTCTGTAGTGTTTTTCTCCATTATCTGTGTATGATTCTTTGTCTGCCAATCTGCTCCCTCCATATTTAAGGTGTTAAGCCAGATTCCCAGTGTTCCCTTCCCACAAACTCTCTCTGTATTTGGTTCAGGTGTTGCTATGGCTCTCTAGCCAAATGGACCCCTTGTCCCAGATGTCACAGAGTTTTTGAATTCCTTCTTGTCTGTGAATCTGACAGTGTTTCTCTGTGGAGCTAGTTGGTTGTCTACCCTAAGTATGGTCCTTAGCCTAATTTTTTGTCATTAATTGTATACCTCTGTCCAAAAACGTTCTCCTTTTATAACTTAATCTGCATTGTTGATCTTCTTGAACAATGTGAGAAATCTTGCTAAGCCACAGTGAACTTTGACTCGTCTCTAGACTTAAGCTGACCTCAAAATAAGACGGGTCCCCTTTTTCCCAAGCTAGTCAACCCTGCAGGTTTTAGTGGTGGAACCCCACTTTCAAGTCCCCATTCATCTTAAAAAGAAGGAAGGTAATAAGTTAAGGAACCAAACTTGACATGAGCCTAATAATGTGAGGAGGTTAACAAAGCATAGGTTGCAGAAATCAATACAAAAGACCTTCAAACTCTTGATAGTCTGTCACATTCTAAATAGTGTTAGTATGTAACTGTACTTAATGTGATTCATACTTACATTGTTTTGCATTATGATGTTAGGCTCCATGCAATCCAAGCCTCCATCATTGAAACCGGATTCAAGACTAATTAGGTCATCAATAACTTCATCCATTGGAAACTAAAAGAAAACAGTAATTTCAGTGTACTCATGGACAGACTGATGATGTTTGTACCAGAATTTCAATACTGTCCAAGTCTGATCTTTTGAAATCTTAGCATTCAAACCAAAATAGACACGAGAGAGGGGAGGGACTGTCCGGAGACTAATCCAATAACAGACAAGTTCTCGTCCGCCACGTCATTCTTAAGTTAGTTAGGAGAGTTGACGGGAGAAACATGCATCTGTTATCAAACTAGTTTCCTCCTTTGAAAGGGTTCTCTCATCAGAGACTGCATGTCTGAAGTTATTGATGAGCACATCAGAGAGAGAGGGAGATCAATAATGGCATCACTTTGTTTAGATGATTAGTTGGAACTACTCGCTGAGATTTAAACCCAATCCAGATCAAAACTTTACACATTTCCGATACTTGAATGTGTATTGCAAATAAAGTGTCAGCCATGATTTATCTCTCCTAATGACAGAATTTACAGGAACTAAAGGAGCGTTCAGAAAATGATCAGACAACAACTATTTCTTTTAACAGGAATCTGAAGTGTTAACAGGAAAACTTTTCGAGAATGTTGTGAAATCTACAAAAATTATGACCCACAGTTCATCCATATGTGACTCCGTGGCTAAAGGTTTTGTTGCAGTTTCACTCTGTTTCAGTCACAGCTTGGCACACTTCTCTCAATTTCAGTTCCATATATCCAACAACATCATACTTCACATTCAGACGCTTTCTTTTTCACACTCACCTCACTGTCATGACTGGCCATACTTAGCAGGGTAACGGGGCTGTTGGGGTTGCTGCTGTCACTGACGGAGGCCATGTGTCCATTCCTCATGATTGGCACAGTGGCCAGTGGCTGGCCAGGGGTGTGTGGATGTGGAATGGTGTGGCCCTGCCCGGCCGAAGAGGCCAGCTTGGAGCCCAGCGTCAAGTACTGCTTGACCTGCTGGTTCTGGGTCTGGTGGAGGTGGAACTTGGAGTTCTCCAGGTGGCTGTGTACCTGCAGTACAAACAAATCGGGAACAAGGTCAGTTAGTTGACTGAATAGAGCACCAATCTGTGTGGTTTTTGGAGAGGCCACATTGTTTCTTAAAACACTGAAAGAGTGCTGACTAACTGCATATGCAGGTGTTGTCAGCAGCTGTCAGCTTGGCCAAAAGATGATCTAATTTAACTTAGTCAAAATTTTTCCATTATTAGTCACTTATGCAGTGCAAATTTACAGACATACAGTGGTGCTGTATTTTCTAGATCTTAAGTTAACACTCACAGTGAAATGAATCATATTTGACATGTAAAGCAAGCATGTTTAGGAGAATTATGACTTACTTCAAGTAAAATATTGCCTCATTCTGTAAGTACCAGTTTCTGACTGAAAAATTTGGTCAAAACAAAAGATTTTCCCCCACAACTGAACTTACTGACAAGCAAAATAAGAAAAAATGTTGGTTACTGTCAATCTGAAATAACAGTAAAATAGCACGTACATATGAATGACAGTCTAGATTGCCAGACCAGCAATAAAGATCATACACATCAGCAGAAAACATGAAATTACAATTAAATAAAACATTTCACCAAGTCATTTTCTTAAAATCTTGATATCCTTACATTTGAAGCTCTGGTTGCGTCCCGCATCATGTAGTAACTGCAGTCAGTTAAGTGTGGCATTCTCAGAAAAGCAGATAATCTTCAGATTGGTTTGTTTTGGTGTAGCAGCAGTTCAACTTTAGGGATCCAGGTCTGCTGCTGCTATCCTGTTGGTCTGCTGCTGACTTCTCAGTGAGTGTCTGTACTTCCCAGTCCCCTACCAATGTCTTATAAAGGGCCCTAAGTGAGCTAATTAGGCCCAAAGCTGGGGGTAAGCCTTTATGTTGCGTAGCATGATAATCACTTCAAACACCAGACTGTCAGATCACCCAGGGTTTGATCACTGCAGGATATCTGCCTTTAGCGTCTATCACTAATTCATTCGGACCGCCCTTTTCTGTCTAGCTGACCAATCACTGGTCAGCTCCCAAAGTGCCTGCTCCAGGGGTTGTGGCAGCACAATTGACCCTTGTTCCCCAAAGGGAGATTTAAATAACTTCTTTAATGCCATTTTTAACCAAGTCTTTTCATTCATTCACTGGTTTCAGTGTAGACTGTAGTTTAGTATTATCAATTTCCCAAACAATAACTACAATAAAGCTATTTTGAGGTCTAGGTTGAGGGCTATTTTTAGAGGGAGCATCTCTTCTAAAAATGTCTAGTCTACTTACTGGTCTGGAGTTCACAAAGAAGCTCACTGTAATGTGAGTTTTGTAATTTGCCCTTAAAAGTTTTCTACGCACTGGTTGAAATAGTGTGCATTCTGGGCTTGCCTGAACTTTTTTTTTTAAAACCACATGAATACTTTTTTCCATGACCTCAGCTAATCAATTGGAAGTAGCAGAGAGTCAGATAAGCAACAATGCTGTTGTAGGACTTCAGCAGATTTAGCAGACTATGCAGTGTGACTTAACTTAATATGTGTAACTTATTTGTGAAAGGTAAGTTCATAATGAGGAATTCATTTTCATTCTCTTAACCACCTCTTCTTCAGTATCAGTGATGGCACTTTTAGAGAGTACGTTACTCTGCCCCAAAAACTTCACTTGTCAGGTGAAATAATGAAAGCATGAACGGAGACGAGTCATAAAGTCAGCTAACTCACTCATGTCTATTATAGCCTACAGCTATATTTACCATAATTTTGTTGCCAAATTAGCTAACATTAGCCAGCATTAGCTACTGGTCATACCAGACCAAAGACAGCTGTGGCAACAAAACTTCTGAGTGAATTCAATCAAGGAACAGAACATTTTGTTCCCTGTGATTTCACTTTTGTGAAAATATGATAAAGTGGAATTAAAGGAGTAGTTCACTATTGAGGTGTATGTACTATTTTCAAATGATTTAATATTTTGTGGGTTAAATGTAAACTAGCAGGGGTAAGCATAGCATTGCTATAAAACACAGGGATTTTTAGCAAGGCAGCTTTTGAAAAGGGTTTTATACTGAAACTCAGCATTAAATTCTCGTTGTCAGCAAGACTAGCTCCCCTTATTCACCCAACTAAGTACAGGCTCATCACAATACTCAACTTGTCAGTAGTGACTGAGAGCTCTTATCTGGCTTCTCCAGGTCAGACAAGATGCCAGTTGTTAGCCAATCAACATTTCTTTCCACTACGGATAGCAGGAGGGATGCCAGGACTGCTACACACCACATCTGCTTTGTGTGACAACAGTTTGTCCTGGTTTCACTTCAGCTTTCTCACTACTGTAAATGCCGGAGACACGCTTGTTATCCACTTAAGGGAATCTGATTAGATTTGAGAGGTAATAGTGCTTCAGTCACTGAGGCCAGCCTTGACAATGGCAGGCCTGTGCATGTGTGAAGAGGACATGCTGAAAATTATCAATGCCCACCATACACATGGGACAGGAATGAGATAAGAATCGAATCAATCAAGGCTAAAGTTTGGGATTGTAGTGACTATTCTGATGTTTGAGACGATTCAGTTTTTCTTAATACAGCTACCGGCACCTGCTACAACAATTGAGGCAGTGTTTGTGGTTACTGGTAGAGAAGAGGTCACAGGTTCACTTTCCATTTACACACATTTGCACAGTTATTCCTGACATGCAAACCTGTAACAGATTATGTAGGGCTAAAATTTCCACTGATACCAAAGCAATTGTATCAGTCAATTTGGTTCTTGCCTTTCTAGACAGTTTCTTATAGTTTTGCATATCACGCAATCTCAATTTATTCATCTCAACAAATTATTTCTGCAGTTTGCTGCATGTTCCATTTCAAGTCTTAAGAATAAAATAATATTAGCCCAGTTTGCATTTGTGCTTCTTGCATCCAGTTAAAAGGATATTAGAAGATCAGCTGCATCTCCCTAACTTCATTATCTTCATTAGGGACATTTAAACCAGTAAAATAAAGATGTCCAAGCCAGACATCATTCTCATTTCACACGCACAGCCTTTTTTATCTCTTTCATTCTCAATCAAGCTTCCCTTGACTCTTTCACTAACATAATTGGAGGACTGACAGTGTTCTTAACCACACATGCACCACACATGCATGCAACATTTTAGTCATATCTAACTCTGTACCCTGCAAAGTCACATCATACATGTTTTTCTAGCAGTTCTAGCAACTACAGAATGCAACAACCCCCTGGCCTTCAAGTGACAGGTACATGCATTTCAGAAAATATATTCAGATGTATTGTCACAAATGCCCCACTAAAAGATCAAAAACACAACTCTACATTACAGACATACATTCAATGCTAAATCAAGAATCCAATTTAATATATTCTTTCACACTGGGATTTTTTCAGCCTCTATTTGTGAGATACATTTGATTGTAGTGTGATTTACCTCTGGGTTAAAAGGTGTATTTCTTTAGTCCCACTGAAATGCTTCATTCGCAATGCCATTGTAACAGACAAGCTCACAGGTGTTTCTTCTAAATGAAAAGTTCTTGCCTAACTCAGTTTCAGTCTTGCCCAAGTTCTCCTTTCACTTCAGAAAAATCCAACAACTTATGAAACACTGGGTGATGGTGACATTAACTAGCTGTAGAAATTATGGACAAAACCTTAAAAGGTTTGGATTCATTTCTGCTAAATGCTGTAATTCTGCAGCATATTGACACAGCTAGGGAATGCAGAGGCGCAAAGCCCAATAATCTTTTGCCATCTCGAATCTTCAGAGATAAGATGAAAGTGGAACAAATAGCCTTCTCAGACATGCTTACTGTATTTTTGCTGAGCCTGCTAACCAGTAAATGGCTGTAACCACACACCCTAGATTGTGAAATGTGAGGGAAGATAAGACTAGGATAGCAAACTGATCACAAAGTTTGCATTCCACACTGGCTATTCAGATATTCTGGTTGTAGGTGCATGCTTTCTCTGAAGCTCCAGCGATTTCTCTTGCACGCACACACAAACAGATGCACACACAGTTAGATAGATACACGTTACACACATATGCCAATATGCCAGGCCTGTACTGGAGTCGCTTCCCCTACCTGTAGAAGCTGGATCTCTGTCAGGGTGATCACTTTGACCACACAACAGCGACTCATGGCTCCCAGAGTGGCAGCGTCTCCCACCACAGGAGCAGCAGATTCTTACGGAAGAACAAGAAGTGTCACGGCGACAGCTGTTTTTCACAGAGACGGGGAAAAGAAGAGGAAGAAGAAGAGGGGTGCTGCAGCCTCCTTCCTGAGCTTTTGCAGAAATATCGGAAAGGAAGGCATGACACATCAGCTTATTTGGGAGCCGCACGGGCCGTTTCCTCTGTGTGTGAGTGTGTGTTTTTGGTCAGGGAAAGGCCTGACAGAGGCAGAAATACAGATGGCAGTTAGGGGGGTTGGTGTGTGTGTGTGTGTGCGCGCGCGTGTGTGTGTGTGTAGAGTTGTAATAAGTTGACAAAATGTGAGTTCCTGCTTGTGGATCACCACACTTTCCTTCCTGCAGAATATCCAGGCCAGCTCAGCACATTCTCCCAGGTTATCTTCACGACACCCACTTCCTTTGGAAGGCTTTTTAACCATCAAACTACAGTCAACTAGGGAAACGGACAAAAATGTAATCTCTGCGTGTGTGCAGACATACTGCGACACACAGATGTACACTGACACAAAGTTGTTATCGTGTCCCAGTCACTGTCAGGCCACAACAGACCTTCCCAGAATGACTCCCAGAGAATTCCTAGACACAGCAGAACTGAAGGAGGTCAATGTAAATTCTCCCTGTGGTCCCAACCTTTAGATAATAAAAACAATCAGCTAAATCAGAAGCCAAGAACTTATTTAACACAGGACGTGGAACTTTAGAATCCTATCCTAAAATCCTAGAAAGGCATAACAAGTTAGTTGGGAGATTTCCATCTATTTATGTTCAGCATAAGGGCTAGTGATGCAACAAAGGCTAGCGCTGGTTTTCCTAGCTAGCGTGGCCTTTCCTACCATCTTCTTGCATTTCATTTAGCTGACCTTTGTAAAATAGTCACAGATTTAAAGCCTATTGTGAAATCCGGGGTGGTCCTGTGTCATGAAAACATGAGCACGACTCTTTTACTCTCGGCTGATACAGTGATTACTGCAAACATTAACTGAGGGTTTTATATATTTTGATCCAGTTGATAATAAACACATCACAATTTAAATTGGGGACATTGAATGTAATAAGGCAAATCGAATCACAATGATTCAGTTAAATCAAGACGGTACAGATTATGTTTTTAAAGAATCATTTTAACACTGTAATGCTCAATAAGATGATGACTCCTCTCAGCTGTTAAATTGCCATTTGTCCCACACGTGTCCATGGTGGATGATTTCATTAAATAGAGAATGCCAGTCTCGATAGTATCTGTACAAAAGGAGTTCTCATTATAAGCAAACAGATTAACAGCCTGTACAGTCTCAGTCAGCTGGATGGGTGAGCATTATTTATGCTGCTGTGTCGAAGTCATTTTGATGCTATTTGAACATCAACAAGACACATACTTTTCATGTCTGCCATGGCTCCGTGAGAGTGCCTGCATCCATGTGTCTGTTGGTACATGCTCATCACTGTGTGTTGGGCTCTTACAATTTCACCATTACCCATGTGTATATTTGTCTGCTTCTTGTTTATTTGATGTCTGTCCGCAGTGTGTATGCAGTCCATCAGATCTAACCAAACTCCTGGCTGGCCATTTTGGCTAATCTTGGGGCAAGCCACAAGTGCCCACCTTTGTTAGTCCCCCTGCATGGCATGTTTTAAACATCAGGGACTTCCTGTAAGAGTTGGCCTGCTTCTGAGACAACACTTCAAAGTGCAGCTCCCACATCTGAGGACTGTTTTATCCTGCTAGAAAAGGAATGCATAATGGACACGGCACCACTGCACTTTTAATGATTCTCATATGAATTAAATATTACAGCCATTTTAACTGGATTACACGTGAAACTATGTGTGTGCGTGTGTGCTTGTTACCTTGATGAAATATTGAATTTATGAAAATGGTCTGCCTCAACAGTAGTGTAAAAAAATAATTAAAACTCATACTTGAAAAAAGATGGAAAATAACCTGGGTACCAAGTGGAGTTTCTCATGGTAAACAAACAGCTCACAGCTATTTAAAAATATTTCCTGCACAGTGATGAACAGATTTTTGTATTTCCATCAGACTATAGCATGGATGGGCATGTAGGGTGGCAGAACACAAAACAGAAAAAATATACATGTGTATGCATTTTTAATAATTTTAACTTGCAACTTTTGCAAAAGAAAAAAAGTTTAAAGCTCCTCAATAGTCAATAGACTACACTTCAGCAAACATTTCATGCTGAGGGATACAATTAGCCTGGCATTGAGCTGTGCTGATGTAGCATTGACATGTACATTGACATACCATAATAATTTGGAAATACAATGTATAACTCATTTTGCTACAGAAATGCAACAACGTTGATGACTGGCCAGATGCATTTGCCAGAGAGAATAAAACATGAGCTCAGCAGATTCATTCACTTCCCATGCTAGGATAAAGCTGTCAGAATAAGTCTGACACTGAATAAGTGCCAAAGTTTTAATTTCAACATGTAGTAATGTAGAGGTTATTAGAAAGATGAATATGTTATGTTCCTGAATGTATTCAAGAATGTTTCATACTAAAGTACAAGTACTGCTATTTTGCCACTGACTCATTTATTTCAGTTTTACAAACAGTAAACATTACATGAATATACAGCTACTTCAGTCAACTGAGACACATCATAAAGTTGAGTGAGAGAGGGGAGGGGAAAGATGAAGAGGAGGATGCAGTGTAGCCTGTCCTCACCGTCAGTGCAGAGGAGATGTAATTAGTCAAAATGGACTAATACAATTTTGGCTGCTAAATCAGTTAGAACTCATTATTCTCTGTGAGCAGAGAAAAGGTGCTTGTTCACAAGGACACCTGAGAGATTGTAGACCCTCTACACATGCATGTATGCACACACAGTCCTTCACAGAGACACACACACACACACCCTAATGACGGTTAGCTCCTTATGTATATTTTTGGATAGCCTGTTCTCAGATTAGCTTGTGGAACTGTGTGTACAGTATGTCACCTAAACAAGTGTGTGTTTGTGTTTCGGTAGTGACGCTGTACGTTTCACCGTTCTGTTTCACTCCCATGGTCAAAATAGGTTCAAATGTGAGCATCAGTTACAGTTCGAATCACAACTATGATTGATTATCAATATAAATCTCACTGTATGACAGGTTGTAAACACACATCTATGACGAAGCTTTCGCATGTGATAGTGCCATGGCATGCAAGGCTATGTACCAAGCTCAAATGGACATCAGATAATAACATGTCGCATGGCACCAAGAGCAATTTGATAGAAACTCTCATAACGTGGGCTCAGTAAGGCATGAAAATAATTTCAGATGCACTCAGAACAAACTAAGATTATACATTAGCATGCTTTCGCTGCTCAAGCGTGCTAATTTAAGCAAACATTACGCACTACTGGCTTGAATGAATCATCTTCAGTAATGCAGAAAGACAAGAAGAAAAATAGGACAGACTGAGCTAAAATAACAATGAACTGAAGTTCCTGGTGACTTCTGAGAACAGTCAGAATCTAAATATAGCTAGCTAAAGCTAACATTGGTGCAGTTGCTGTAGTCAAGAAAAAAAATTCAAATCAATAGATCAATACAGTGTGCTCTGCCTGAAGATACCTTTATTAAGCCTTTAGTCAAATTTGCCACCTATAATATACTATACTGAGCTCTTCTATTCCCATAATAATTTTGTTGCCACACACTAAAACATTTTTGTCACTTGTCACACTGTAAATGTGCCTGTAATTCAACTGAACTCAAAATATTAAATATTAAATGAAAGTTTGGATTCATGGTAATAAAATGCATTCAAGTAAACAAAGGGAAATGAAATAAATTCTTTACTGTTTAAAGGCAGGTAGAAGCCACAGCTGCAAAGCTGCTGAGCAATACAGAGCAGAGGATTGTGGGTAAACTTCTGTGTAGTGGTTCTGGTTCTGAAAGGGGCACCTCATCCTTGACCCTCACTGTCCAGTGAGCTAGAACCAGATAGACCGGTTGCTAGCATTGCCTCTCTGAATGATGTCAGAAAGCTGTACTGTAGACAACTTTAATCTCTCACTTTGGCAGACAGTGAAAAGGAGCCCCGGTGGGCTCCTACTATAACTATGAAGATGAAGTCTTATTAAAATTATGCACATGATTGATTGTGAGTCAGTCCCGGCTCACCAAAGTAAAGGCCTTTCAGGCCTTGGCAACAGCCTAAACACAAAATGCTCAGTGTACAGAAGAAATCCATGTTACACTCTCAAAAGAAGCTTATGAACTCCGTCATTCAGGACTCAATGCACCTTACCAATTTCATGCCTTCATAACAAAGCTCACTTTAAAATTATGCATGTCAGTTGCAGTCTAAATACGTTTACTGCTGGCTCCAGGTGATTGATGTCAGTGTCACACAGGGTTACGCTGCTTTACTGGAGTCAGTTTTCCAATCAGTTTTGGAGTGGAGTCTGTACAGTGTGTAATACGATATAGATCTAATGTATATATTATACTAATTTTACTTCAAAAATGTGTTTTTACAGACACTTTTTTTAGATTTAAAGATTAGAGTGCAAATGTTTCCTGGACCCCCTCACCCCCAAGTTGGTCAAAAACAAAACTGAGCAAGTTAAGAATAAGAACACGTTGCAAAGATGTCATAGAGTGTGATAGAAAAATCAATGTGGATGACAGGCCAACCACGCTGGAGTCCCAGATCTGGTGTTTTAACTCTTTGACCACTTTGTAAACATTTAGAATAGTAAGTGATTCACAACTGAAGTACAGTCAAGAGAACTTTACTAAAATATGAAATATCTTGCTAAACCATTCTTTGATAACATAATGTCACAAGGTGTTAGTAAAAGAAAATGATAAGGGAGGATTGGGTTTGACATACTGGTAAAAATCATATTGGTTGACTTGAAAAACAGCGATATTACTGTCTTGTTCCGGTTTATGAGACCATAGCAATATCCTGTATCCTGTAATAAGTAAACAAGTGCAAAGTCTAATCAAAAGGCATTCCATAAAATCATTACAATCCAAACAATTACTCCTTGTAGTATTTTTGCAGTGTGACATTGGCTCAAGGAAATTTGTGGTGAAAGAAACAAGTGATTGTTAAGTAAATATGAAGGAATTGTTCATGCTCAAGCAAAGAACATAACAACAATCAATGATCAAGACTGAATCAAAAAGATGCATTAAAGATGTATTGATTACTCTGCCCTCCACCATTCTTAACATGATTAAATTAAATAATGCAAGAGCTTTTTAATGAGAAGTAAGCAGAAAATCAAATCAACTTTGACCTTATCAGAACAATAATATATAGTTTGTGCTATGGCCAAAGAGCTGTTTGTCTGTTCTGTTCGCTGAAGAGGCTGGATGTTTCAAGCTACTATGTCACACTAGGGTATGCTGCAAGCTACTTGACTGACGTCATAAAAATCATCATTCACAAGTGTTAAAAAGAGATTTGAACTGAGCACATTGGGACCTTCCTTCTCCAGCACATGGACATAATCTCAGGGTTCAGACAAAGGCAGAGGACATGGCACTCAATAAAAGAGACGAAATAGACAAATATATCCAATAATGTCATGCAATGTGGGTCAGGGAGGAGAGATTTTCAAACAAAACCAGGAAATGAAAAACAAAATTTAAAAGGGAGGTTTTTCCAAGCTATTTAATTTAGTCTTGGGTAACTTATTAGAGGCTGACAAAGTTAGGCTCTAGTATTTTAACGTAATATAAATATATTAGACAACATGATGTAACAAGTAAGGGGATTATTAGGTATCTATTATTGCTGATGTCTGAATGTATCAGGAACAATAGACTAGAAAAACTCCAGAAAACTGTTTCACTATTTTGAGTGATTCAAGGCAAATTTTCAAACCAGTGTTGCCTTTTACCAACATTTGTATCATTTACCTCTTTATCAAAATGGCAAAGAAACTAGTTGACTTGTAAAAATAAGTTGTTTTTGTTGACTGTATAACTTCTAGAATTACCATATCTGAAATCATCGGTAATGTGAATGTTCAGTACATAATATGTAGTAAGTTCTGTGTATATCCTGACACTGTATACTACTGCATCCGGTAAGAATTTCAGACACTTTGATCATTTGGTTCATCTGTTGACGCTGTTAAAATAGTGTTAACAATGGATTGTGAGCTAAAATTGGCCATTATCCATTTATCTCTTACTTTTAGCTATTTGGAGCATATATTCTTTATGTTTAGCAGTTTCAAGAATTTATTCATACTTAAACTTTTAGCTAATTATTGTGAATACTTATCGATAAATCTCAGCTAACCGTTAATTCAAGCAATTTATTTCAACCATTTATCAGTTGTTTTAGGCTAATATTGTCTCTAATTTAAGATTTATCAGTTACTATTAGCAATTTATTGTTATTGTTTTTGGTAATCATTTTATCAATGACTTTTAGATAACTTTATCTTTATCCATTACGTTTCAAAACCGATTTCATCCTTTATCATACTTTTCTTGATCCATTTCAACCATCCTTTTTTTTACATTTAGCTCACCATTTAGATTTTTCTGTGGAACTGGCATGCAATCTTAACTGTAATCACACCTGACTCAATTCACAGAAACATTTTACGATCATTAATTCATTTTTTTTTTTTTCAACTGAATTGATTGAGCAATCACGGGGTGACCTGGAAATTACTACACTATAGTAAACAGTGAATTGTAAATGGTTTTAGAAACTGATTGAGTGTCCATATTTTCTTAGAACTTTGCACAAGTCTTAAGAGAACTACACAGAAAAAATATTTTTTAAGATTAATCTCTGGCAGCTGAATAGAGTGAAGATCAAAATCAGAGAAATTTCAATGCAGCTCCTCTGACCTTTGAAGCTTAACATGGCATCAAAAAGAGCATCTTCCTTTCCCTAACATAAAATGCATTTGTGGGCTAAATTTTCCAGCCACTGTTCAAAAGCTTTTGGTGGAGATATATTGATCCCCCTTCCACCCCTTAACTTGATTGTGGGAAATTAAATAATGCAATAGCTGTTTAATGAGAACTAAGCAGAAAATTAAATCAACTCTGACCTTGCCAGAAATAATTATGTATGGTTTGTGCTGTGGACAAAGAGCTGTTTGTCTGCTCTGTTCAGCTATCTTTGTGCCCCAGCCGTTTGAACGAGAAGGCTTCTGTGACGAAGGAAGGTGGTGTGCCCCTTCCCAGCATGCATGAGAGGAAGACCAAGAATGAGAGTGAGGGGACTGAGAGGTAAAGGTTCTCAGTGGTTATACCAACCTGCATCCAGACTATGAAATTACAACATAGTTTTTATGTATCTGCTTGAATCTTTATCTCTCATATGATGTTAGGTTGATGTATTTTCCCAAAGTCCAAACGAATAACAAATGTCACACTTCTTAAAATAGTGCAGCTTTCAGCTTACTGTGATGAGAACATGGTGAAATATTTCTACTTAAACTCTGCCAAGTGTAGTATAAAGCACATAAATCTCTTTCTTTTTTGTTAATATAATCAATATAAATTTTTTCTAAATTTATTTTCCAGATCCCTTATTGGATCATGCTACTCCGCCAGCCGCCCTCTCTCATCACTCCAATTGCCAGTCTCGGGTAAATTGAGTAATTAGCTGTGCCTGAGTTCAATTTATTTTCTCCATCATTTAGTCACTGCCAGTTCCAAGTGTGTTACAGAGTTTTCTCTTATCATTGCCAATTCCTCCGTTGGAGACAACCATGTGCCTCGTCCAGTGCACATGCCAGGCAGCTGCACCAGTCAAATCAGAGCTGGTCTTTTGCAAGCTTTCTACAGGGGACCTCAATGAACCCAGACTTGAACTGGCTCGTTTGGTTTAATACGAAACTCAGATATCACATTTATAAAGAATACCTGCCTTCACCTGACAAATCTCTTTGTCAGATCAGCGTGGTGGATGGGCGTGCACCATGGTTGTCAGCTAACCATAGACTGACATAATTGTAACCAAAGTCTTTCTTTAAATTTAACTGTGCTTTTGGTTGTCTCACCCCAAAAATACCTTAACTATAGGTTATTTGCCATACCTATAACCTTTTCCTAACCATAACCAAAGCAAAATCTTCAGAAGTGGACATAAAAAAAGTTTTCATTGAACATAATTCTTTTAAAGAATGGTCCAATATTGATGTTCCTGGCAGTAGTTAAGGACATAACCCTGTCCCCTGCTGTCAAAGTCCTGTGCTTTGTATGCTCATCCATCCAACCCTATCTCCTCCCTCAGTGTCAGGAAAATGACCACAATCCTTTTGACATTCAGTGCTCAGGATTATGAGAAAAATATGTGGACTTCTATAATGCAGTTACAGTAACACGACATGTCAATTGAGCTTGTCTTTTGAAGATCCCATGCAGACACATTAGAAGGCATATAAAGCGACTCAGCTTTGAATAATAATTGTTGTATGATTTGTTTTATCAAAAAAATGTAGTTCGTTTACCTTGTTAAGCATTCTTAAAATGCTTCAGATTGTTTTGAGCTAAACACATAAATATTTTTATTTCACAAGTTTTAACTTAACCGTTAAAGTTAAAGTTGTATAGTAGACCATGATTGCAACAACTTTGGATGTTTCAAGTTCATCTTGTGCAGACGTGTTAAAGTTAGTTTTAAGGTGAGCACAGAGAAACTTCCCCTGCCCAACAGATGAATGTGAAAACAGCTTGCTGGTATCAAACTCTGCACATCCATTATTCTGAACAGAGGTCAAACAACCAAAGGAAGTTTGAACATTTCAACATTTATGGGTTTGTTTACTTAGATAGTTTCATTTTAGCTCACTGAATCACAATTTCTGTGAACACTGCTCACTCTCCTCTGCTCCCACCAGCATCAGTGTTCAAGCGTGCATTGCATTTATTCTACTTATGTGTTGATAATGCATGTGTGAACTAAAACGAATGATGCTTTACTGTTCTTTTTCCTGCTGTCTGTGACGTTTGCACAATGACAGATCTCATCAGTGAACCAAAAATTGCCATGAAACGTTGTTGTAATTCTGTAATTAATAAACATGTCTGATCACTTTTATCTATATTTGAGCAGCATAATCCAAACTGTGGCACAAAGAGGTGTGCATATAAGTGTGCACAGTTTGCAACAGCGAAAATGCATTAGGGATTAAAGGACCTTGCTGATGGCTGTGCATGTTTGAGCCCATTACTTACAAACTGTATATTCTTTACATTACAGATAACCATTTTCTCAAGCATGCTGTAGGTGTTTAGATTGATTTCCTACCTTCTAAACAGGCATTTGTCTTAGTTCATGTCAGTATGTTATAGAAATTGCCCTACCCAAACTAAGGTTTACCTATTGCACATAGTTATATAACCTTGATGAAGTTATGTAGTTGCATTATTAATTTAAAAAAGTTTCTTATTTTATTTCCTTCTGAGCTGGATTTTCTCATAACTGCTGCTTTTGAAACTAATGTATTGAAATCTTGGCTGTCAGAGGGTCATGGAACACACCACCAAGCAAGAAAGTTCAAAATACAGCTGATGCATCATTTTATCTGCAGAACAACACGCTGATAAAGTAACTTTGACACAAGGTACATGTAGTGAAAGGTGGCTTTGTTTATGTTCACCAACGGCTGCCAGAAAGGAAGGCAAATAATCTATACTTTCTTTGTAAAATGCTTGCCAGTGTACACAAACGTACAATTTCTTTGATGCTTAATGCATTTGAGCTGTTGCAAATTCCTACATTAACACTCCCTAATCATTTTTTGCGTGTGCGTCTGAACTGTCCAGAGGTCATGAGTGCATGTTGTGCTTAGGAAAGACTTAAAGCAAGTCCCACCAAAGGAAATGAGCTTGATTTAGCCCTCCACTTTTCCCCTTTCTCTCCTTTGCTTTCTCCCCCATCTATGTCTTATCTCGCTCTCTCTCAGTCTATCTCTTTATCTATATCAGTCCCTCCCTCCATCTCTGGTTATGGTAATGATCTGATGTGCCGGGAGAGAAGGCACCTGTGTGAGGCTAATGTGAGACGACACCAATCGTTTCATCACAATGGGGAGCCCCAGAGACCAAAAGACTCACTTAAAAAGCGTATTTCAGGGTATTAATTGCTTGACATGGCACACCCAGGTATGGGAAACCTTTCGTATGGCAATTAAAGGACTAGTGGAGAGAAGGAACTGTGCTGTGTTGGGCCAAGGGGACGGCTGAAATATTTCAGTGTTGAACGAGTGGTGAAGTATTTCTCACAAAATCACGTGTCGTGAGCAGACAAAGTTACGGTGATTGAGTTAACCACCCGCTCCACCCCAACCCCAACCCTCGCTCTTTCATGGTGTGTCTGGTTCCGTACATGAGTGGGAGTAATTCACATGACCTGAAGGTACTGCCAGAACTTGGGGTTTTGTGTCATACCTGGTATAATTGGTAGTGGGTTTACATTAAATAATAGTGAATACAAAACTACACCTGTAAGCTTCTCTATGTTATTCCAAAGGCTATACAAGATGCTAGCAAGAGGTATGAAGATATGGACTCTACCAAACCAAAGAAACGACAGAAAACATAGAATCCACTGTGCGTTATGATAAAATACACAGTAAAGTTAAATGTTCTCACGGCTTTACTTAATGTATGACTTGAAAAGTCAACAGTCTGCTTTGTTTTTGCCTAATACAGTATTTAATGCTTTGCCTTAAGTTTAGAAATCATGAATAAAATCAAACCTAAGATAATCCACTGGGTTTTTACATGGTAAATATATAACAGCCAATAGTCACCAATGTTAATTACTGGACAAAACAAAATGTTATCTGACACAGACATCATGAAGCAAAATGCAAAAGCATAATGCAAAAATTTACACTTTTTAAAGATGTTGAAACAACTTTGTAATTGAGTCACAATTATTATCGTTACTCTAGAGAAGTTTCTCCTTAATCTTCAAGGGTCTGTATCCGTGCAGACAGTTGGAGAGCACTGTAATAACTACCGTAATCTTTTCCCTGCTCCTTACGTCATCAGTCTCAGTGCCTCCACTACTTTTTAATCAAGTTGTATTCCTGTCAGATTTGTAGTACAGTGCTGTGCTTTGATACTGTTTAGTTTGGTATTAGCACTCTAACAGATATTTCAGGGCTGAATTATTCTAATACCAGTCTGAATTTGATTGAGTCTAATGCCCTTTAAATCCACATTATTAGACCCAAAATTTGACATGGGTGCCTCTTTCATTTTATTATCACATGTAAGAGAGTCGTCATAATCCTTTTACAGCTATCTGCAACAAGGGCACTCTTTATCTAAAGCGTAAAAACACATGATACAAACATGTTGTTTGGAAATTTGATTTGAAGTCATGGAAATATAGTTGGAGGACTGCAATACTGGAAAATAATTTGATTATTTTAAATGCCAGGCATTATATAAACATCATCTTCTTGTGATCATCTGCGCTAGGTTTACTTCTGAAAACATCATTGCAAGAGGAGGTGTGTCAGTCTCACTTACCTGTCCGTACCAGTTATATTCCAGCATCGTTGGTGACACTTGTAGCATTCGCAAACACCAGGGATAAGATCTCAACTTGTATGCTCTTGTGCAGCTAAAAAAACAAAATCTTGATAATTGTGGCCTGTTGCTCTGCCCTCAACCCCACTACACAACTCTTAGTTTTCCCTGTGTGGAATTGATGTCGTCAGGACTTTGGGGGACCAGGCGAAAAAGCTAAGCCATTGCACACACTCACACACACATTTTTGTACACATGCACCGGCAAGCTTACACACACTCACTCGCACACACCCTCTGACTCTCCCGTTGAATTTTGGCACTCCCAGGGCTTACGACCTGTTGATAATGAACCTGAACCCATTATTTTGAGTCAATGAATTGAAAGAAATAGGGCAAAGAATGAAAGCCACAGGGCCAATTAACGGCATTCTTTGATGTATTACCCTCGCTCGCCACTCAACCAGACCGCTCTGCGCCTTTTGTCTTTATCCCCTCTGTTATTCATTAATTATTCTGAGCGGGGTCAGAGTTCGTGTGGCTAATTGTGCAGACCGTCTCTCTTTGAGGATGGCAAAAGATTCGCCCAACACTGACACTCCCCCTGACTGTGCCCAGCCACCTTGAATTATGCCAATTATTCCAATTCTTTGATTTTTTTTTTGTTACTAAGCTGTGTCTCTATTTTCCCCTCCCTTCTGACTTTTCATAGTTCAGTCTCCATCACTGAATATCCCTCTCTCAGACACACACAAATAAATACATAGCCTTTTGGTGTGGATCTCTCATGACAGTGAAGGTCTTCTTGGGTTAAACTCCAGCTCAGGTCAGACCTTAAGCCACTTCTTTACATTATGAATTAACTTTCCACTCAGCAGTTCGCCACTTGACATACTGTGTCTCATTCAACTCACTTTTTTTTCTAAGTTTTCTGACTGAAAACATTAAAATACCCTTTTTTGAATGGACTGACTCACTGCATGCTCACATTAAAACACAGTATTGCTTTTTGAAACTACTGGATGGATGTTAGAACAGCAGTTGTTTTTCAGACAGCTTTTTATCTAGTATAGTTTCAGAAAAGGTGGAAAGGAGGGGAAATTCTATATGTTGAGAAGTATCCGTATGCATTTGCTTGAGTTGCATTGGTTGCAACCAGATTATATTAGAACTCATTCGGTGCATAATCAGTGATAAAACACCCCAGTTTGCGTAGTTTGAATGAACAAGATCTTACTTCATTTTAATTGAATATGCTCCTCTTTTCAAAACATTGGTCTTCAAACTGAATGAGTTCTTGTTTCCAAAGTTCCCATAGCTGCTGAAAAGAGTTTGTGCCTCTGGATTTTTCACAGTCTGAGCCAGTTTTAACGGGCCATTGGAAACGCATTACTCAGTTTAGAATGAAGATCACTGTTACATTTACATTTTTACAAAATATCTGCCACTTAACTTTAATATAGGAATAGGTGCAGGATATACAACAGTTATTCTTTTACTTTAGATATACATTATGCATATTCAGTTTGAATTTTGTTCTCTTGTACTTTTTGCAGTTGTGCATCTAACATGTTGACATTTACACTGTGTTCCATGTAAATACAGGAAACAAAGGCAAGGTCATAGTGACATCAGAAGAAAAGGGAGAAATGTAATCAGATTAGGAAACATCTGTGACGGCAACCGATCTTTAACAAGATTAGGAGAATAGACAACATGTAATGGTTAAATTATCTGTCCAGCAGTTTATACTTTGCTGGATTTGAACCATGAATATTGAGAGTTGTATATCAAGCATTAGATCTTTAAAGGCAAGCTCCAGAGCAATGGAGGACACTGTAAAAAGCAGTGTGGAAAATGTGAGCTTTTGGAAAAGTTTTTAGAACAAAATTTCACAGTTATCGAGTAATTTACTTGATTGTAACTGCAGTATTAGTCCTTTTTATCCTATCAGACCATTACTTAACATGTGAATTGTATTGTTTAATCTAAAAATGCTCTATATGACTCCCAATCAGCTGTTATACAGAGAAGTTGTTTTTTTTTATTCAAACTCTCAAGCTACTGTGAAACATACAGTGATTTCTCTTAGTGGGAGGAAAGTAAGAGGAAAAAAAGTATAATTTGCCATATTTCTCAGACCTTTTTCTGTCTTAATTTGTATCACTTCATGATAAATGTATAGTCAGTAAAGACTGGTGATTAAGTTAAATAATGATAATTACGTTAAGATAACTAGCAGGCAAGACATATATAGGATGACGTGTATGTACGTACATATGCGCTGATTTAATTTGTGGCATAATGGGGCTTGTTGTAATAGCACACTCTTAACTCTTTGTCTGTGTGTGAACCATCAATTTTTCTGACAGTGGTGAAAAATAGTTATTGAAAACATAAACTATATCCAAAGGAAAATTTTAAAATGCAAACCTGTCAAGCTGCAGAAATGAAACCTAAGCTATTAGAGATGAATGAACAGACACAATAAATTATTACTATTTTAAAGCTCTCGTGTTTAACTTTAACTGCCCCCTTCTGGCAGACAGAGTAGTTACACAAACAATGTTTATGTGTTCATGACACCACCATGCTCCTGGTTGCTGTTGCCTATTGCATAGCTGCAGTGTTTCCTTCAGCTTTGGCAAACCAGTCTTTGCTGGTTAAAGTAACATGCATCACTACCAGTGCTGGGAATGTCACGCCAGACACCAGATTTACAAAACTCATATATTATAAAACACAGTGAGGTTTTTTTTTAGCTTTAATAAGCAATTTGTGAACTTGTGGAACAGACATTCGTTTATTTGTAAAAGCCTGGCACTATAGCTATAACATAAAGTCTTCAACAACCTGCCGGAATCACACATGGTTGTATGTATGTGTGAGTGGGAACTATTTCACTTGGATATGTATGTATATGCAAGTGAACAGGGCTTGCTGGTACAACATGTATTACAAGGTAACTGTAAGCATCAACAGCTGCAACTCAAAAGAAATAACATGCGTGAAAATAAAAGAAAATGAAAATGGGGCAAAATAAGTTTTTGTTCAGTAAAATTAGAAAAAAATCACATGGTTAAAACTTAAGACTAAAACTAAAACAAGATCAGGTCCTAAAAGTAAGCTGTGAGAAATCAGTACCATGAGATAATAAAACAATTATTAATCTGTTAACTGGGTGCTGTTACCTTAAAAACCTAGATTGCATTGGCTTTATCACTTCCAGTTAGATGTCAACTACCTCTTCAGGTCCTTTGTTGCTTATTTGTCCCTTAAGGCTGAGTAAGATCACTGAAAGCCTATGCTAACCTTTTGTCTCTCAAGTCCTTTTGGATGTGTTTTCTTCAAAGGGAGTCCCATGTTGCACCTCTGGCCATGGGCAGCCTTGAAAGGTTAGCTCCTCGGGCCATGTCTGTGCCACTGACGCCACTGGCTAAACACTGTGTCCCACTCTGACCTCCCTAATTTGGTGTGTATGTGAGCGTGCCTGTGTGTGTGAGTGTAAAGCTCTGCCTATCACGACTGCTCATCTTGTCTTTCAGCACGGAACAAAGGAGGAGAGATGTTAACAAAGGGCCCTGAAAGGATCATGTAGTAGCCACAAGCCGAAAACAAGAAGGATTCAATGAGGCAACAAGCTGTTTGATTTTTTTTGTCAGACCTAGCCTGGTGTTTCGTACTGTCTTTTGCCTTGAGGACACATCACTGTAGATCATATCTTGCAGTCGCTTCCTTACCAGGAAGTTTTTGATACAAGTCTTTTTCCTAGTATAAATAGAAGGAAAACAATTAGGACTGAAAGTGCTTGTTTGGCTTTTTTTAACCCTAGAAAATAGAAGAAAGTTAGATCTATTTGCATTGCATAATAAAGGCTGTGTTGGTGTGTCAGTTGCACAAACTAACAACTCTGAAATTAGAACCAGTCATAGTTTAAGCCTATTTCTAAACTAAGTTTCTTGTACATTGAAAAAACGCCAAATGGGGTGTAATATACACTCATTATTAGATACACCTTGCTTTAAGGAGCTTCTAGTTGGACCCCCTTTGCCCTCAGAACTTCTCTAATCATTTGTGGTATAATTTCAACAAGGTACTGGGGACATTCATGGAGTAGAAGTGGCCCCCAGAGCGCAGCTGTGGGACAGTCTGCTTCAACGTTATGTTGATGCTAAATGAAATTGCAACTGTAAACGTTTTGTGCATTAGGAGTTGCTCTGCTTCAAACCATTGACATAACAAGCACTTTTTTGATTTACTGTTGCCTTTGAATCAGCTTGAGCCAGTCTGGTCTCTTTCCTCTGACCTCTGCCATCAACAAGGCATTTCCACAGAGAGAACTGCTGCTCACTGGATATTTCCTCTTCGATTGTGACTTCAGCAGATCGTCTACGCATGTAAATGCATTTTCCTGCTGCCGTTTGATTGGCTGATATATCTGACTATATCTCCCAAATGAGCAGTTGAACAAGTGACCATAATATGTTCCTCAACTTTATTAAATCCTCTGCATGAAGACTGACACGTAAACATAACTGCAATACATAACGCGCCAAAATATTAGTAAAATACCCAATGGTATATCATGCTGTTTGTTAGACATTGAACATAAACGCAAATATACAGACACACACAAACACACCAGGGATTCCTGAATACCAATTATGTTATTCTTGTTCCCTGTGCTGAGCTTATCTAACCTCCGGGGAGACCTCCACCGCACTCCCTCCCTCTTCCTTAAACACAGATCCCCAACCCCAGCGGGATGCCTCTACTGTTCCCAACACACAGTCCCTGCTTACTTGCTCCCTGATGCACATTGTCCACTATGCCAGCCACACACTAACACTACTGCTCTCTACACATTGTACCTTTTTTTGCCCCCTTTTGAATCCTATTAGTGCATGAACTTAGTTTAACTGAAAAAGACTGTCGACTTCACTCAATTAGGCCTAATAGGATTAGGTTGCCGGTATGGGCCTGGTGGTTTAAATAGGAATGGAATTTTGGCAGACACCTGCTCCATCCATTGCATTAATCTTATAAAGGCTATGGAGTATGCAGGGGCCCCGATGATGCCCAGGGTTGAATGGTTGGATGAATGGCTGAATTAGGTGCATGGGTTCAGCCTTGATGCCATCAGTACCAGAAGAAGTGTGGGCCAGTGGCGAAAGCAGGCATCAGTGAATCAAAAGGTTAAACATAGGGTGGGTAGCTACAACAGCCAAAATGCATGTTGTTGACTTGTTGGCAGGAAATGGAAATGTAATGACATTTTGTTAAAGTGTACATGAAGACAGATTTTGGGAAGTTTAGTGCACTATTATTTTTTATCAGGGCTCAGTGAAATCATATGATGACACTATGATTGTCATGTTTTATAGTTACAAGTTGGAATTGAAAGATAAGCTGTTGATGTTTTTGTTGACATATGATATGATGACTATGTATGAGATATAACACAGTTCAGTGTAGTGAACACTGGTAGTTATACTTTTATCTGTGACTTGTTATATTGCATTACTGGCGGGTGTCAATAGCTGGTCCTATTCTGGATCTAACTCCTGGTCACAAAACACCCGACATATGTGTCAGACACATTTAACATGTTATAAAAATCTTAATCTCATTATCAATTTCTCATTACAAGCTGAGAACATTAATTAATTAATTACTAAGAGCTGTAGTGTTTTGCTTTCTCACCCAGCAAAGTTGGAGTTTTAATTTAAACTTGAAAGGCAACTTAAAACAATATTGATTTGATACATGGATTCAATATCAGATTTGAATTTGGTTAAATTCACCCAAATCCATAATGTGGTGTGTGTGATCTGAAAAATTTAAAAATGATGAAATGAATATTGGAATACCTGGAGGGATGGAGTTGCCCTATAGCATTCTAGCAAAGCCTATAGACTACACATTGTTTGGCAAAGAGGCAGACTATTCAAACCACTGTGTATTCATCAGGGTTAAAGTGAGAAGTTTGACTGTGAAGAGCAACGTATTCACATGTGAGAACCAATTTTCATACGTGTGTACATATCAGTTTCTTTTCTAATTGGTCCTTAAGTTCACTGGTCTTTAAGGTTGTTGGATCAAAGATGGAGTTGGGAGATGAGTCATGATGAGAGGGTGATAAGGTTAGCATCACTTTAATATCATACAATACAACCATAATTACTAACACATCAGATGTGTAACATGAAAAGACATTAGAATTCAAGCTAAATTTCCTTAACTTGGTGCTACTACAAGTTCAGCAAAGGGTTTAACAGTCTCTGAGTACTGCACGTATGCTCCAAACTTGAAATAAGGGTAGGCTGTCCTATTCTTTCTGATAAGCTTGAAAGGTGTGAATGTCACCAAAGTGTCCATTTTCTTCCTGTGATTTGGGACACAATCAGTCAAAGCCATAATGTGACATTCTGAAGGGCTGGAGCCAAAGACATTGCCACAGGATACAACCACACTCAGTGGATGTTTTGGATGGTGGTCAAGGGGAAGGAAGGCATAAATGTAAGGGAGATCAGGATCATAGATAAAAGTGGTAGTCGACACTAGACAGCTTGATGAGGCCCATGCTGTTAAGATAATTGCTAACAGTCATTGTCTCTTAATTCACTGAGAACAATGGCCTTTTACCATGTCACTGATTGCTTTACTGCTTCATCGTATTCACACAAAACTTAATCCCTTAACACAAATCCCATAAATTACACAAACTTCGTTTAGAGAAACAGTTTAAAATATTACTTTTGGATTTTATCTTTGCATGAAGCAGTAATTAATATAAATTAATCTGATTGTGCACGCAGCACAGAATTTGGCTGCCATCCCCATCAAAGTAGTCACCTTGTGCAGACACCACTGATACACTACTCCCAGCATTCCTGCCACATTTGAATCATTCCATGGGAGTCCCATAATGTAACCTCATAAAGCTCAATTTGAATGTGCACTTGGTGTATTCATGACTTCCGCCAGTGTGTCAAAGCAGTGACTATTCAGCTTAATTTTCATAAGGGAGAAAAAGAAAAAGTCTTCAGTGAAGACTGTGAAGCAGCCCAAAGAACACAGAATGCTGCAACCATTATGGAAAACAACCAGCATGCCTCCTCATTTGATGCACCAGTGTCCCTCTTTGACACTGTAGGCCTTTCCATGGCTAAAACAGCATCTGACAGTGCAAAAGCTCACTGTTAATGGAATTTGAATCTGGACAGTGTTATGGTTCCTCCAAAGTCTATTTGCTGTTCCAGGTTAGATATATATACAGGACAGGGTTGCATAGTCTGCAGTTTGGTGGAGTCTAGGGTGCTATTTAGAAAGCCATTCTTAACTTTTTTGCATGATCATGGTATATCCTCTCTAAATACGCACTTCAGTACTCACAATTAATTCTGTTTCACCTCCACAGCATACACAATATTGATATTCAGAGACATTCACATAACTGTTTTCTAATGTAAAGATCTCGGGGGTATAATGTTGACATGTCAGTTTTGAACCTACATCTTTACAGATCAGCTATCTAAAATTCCATTCCAACCAAATAAAATTCCCGCAAAGTTGCAACGAGAGCAAGAAAAAGCTTGATTAAAAGTTTGTGTCCTTTCACACTGCCATTTACTGGCACCAAAAAGGCACTAGTCAATGCCATGTGTACATTTCCCCATCTATTACCAGATGGTAACAAATGATCCCAAGTGTAGTCAATCCTCTTCGTTACTAATCACCATTCTTCCCAGGGGTGTCATACAAAGTCTCATACCAACACCTCACAATGTCTTCCCCGGAGGTCTCTGGATGCTGTGAATAGCAGTCTTGGTGGCCTTGAACCCCCCACTGCCCCACCCTGAGGGATTATGATATGTTTTATCCAGAAATGGCCTGTGTTTTTGTTCTGTGTCAATTATCAGGACAAGTCGATGGCTTGATCACTGCTGTTGTAGGAACAATAAGTGTAGAAGGAGGTTAAGGGTGAGCTTTAGGGGTGGTGATGTGTGTATGTGTGTGTGTATATGTCTGTGTGTTGTTTCAGTGGACTTGTGAGACACTAAAGAATTGAACATGAAACATTCGGAGGGCCATTCTGTCTAATCCTATTAGTGTCTTGGATAACACTACCATATCAGAAGGGGTCAGGGGAGAGACCTCGGTGGAAAATCTCTTCAAAAGAGAGCAATTTCATCAACCAATTATGTAAAAAGAGATGAAATTTCTATCACAGACAACATGGAAAGGTGCTTGTAAAAATGTCAACATGTTACTTTTTGAGGAAAGGAATGATATTTTCATTGCCACTGATCTAAACTAAGATCTGTAGGTATGTATTAGACCAGTCTTCATTCTAACAGTGGATAATTGATGTACGTCATGTTAATAGAGCCATTAGACTAGTGATAGCATTACTTTTACAACTTGGAAACTGACTGATTCACTTTTTTATAATAAAATGTGTAAGAAATAATAAAATGGGTTTTTCTGAAAATCAAAGATCTGAATTTATTTTTTTTTTTAATTCTTCAGATTTTTTGTGGCAAACTTTTTACCTGAGAACTTGCTAGCTAATTAATTCTCACAAAACAAACACCTAGTTATTGTGGTTCTGAGCTATTAGTGAGCTTTTAGTAGTATAAGATTTTAAAAAAGCTAAAAAGTTTCCTTCACAACAGTTCCATGCCAACAACTTTAAAGAAGGCATCTTTGTTATCTTCCTAAGTACAGTACATTACCCATATATAGTTATGCTTTTACAGGGAAAACTGAGGACAAACAGTGAAACTGCTGTCCCTCTTTAGGGATAATTAGGTCACATAGAAAACACAATTTTAGTCGAAGGCTTCATTTGATTAGCTAATCTCATTTACAGTATGCTGTGTAAATCGGACTGCAAACTGAACATGCAGAAAGGGTCAAAGCCAAGGTTTGGTGCAGTCAGTCTATAAAAAAAAAAAAAAAAATGTCCCAAAGCTATTAGCTGATATTTAAGAATTAGTAATTTTAGATGTATCTAATTAGCATATTATTACAGTGTATATCAATCTAATACCTCACTCTCTGCCTGCTTTCAGACTGTCTCAGGATAACAATTGAGTGAGGGGTTCGTGCTCATATTATAAACAGGAAATGTATTGTAAATATAAGCATAACTTTTTACACACAGTATAGAGGATTCAGTGTACAAAACACTAATATGAAGTTATTTTCAGACACTGTCTTAATGTTCCATAATGCAGCACAGCCCAGTAAGCAAGCAGCAGCTGCTTGCTAGAAGTGCTGTTAGTTATGCTAAGTAATGTCACGCAATCACCAACAGGACTAGTGTTACAGGCCGCTATATGACCACTTGCAGTGGCATGTATGCTGTGCTGCCTGTGTGCATTTGAACATTGCCTTTGGCCCTTAATCTTCTGCAGAGAGCAAACATCAAAACCAAGCATCAAGCAGTAGTATAAGCAGTGTTTTGGGGATTTTTTTACACGTTGTGAAGTTATTAACAACCTGCATTTGAGGTCACTGAGTTGAAAAATGGTTGACATGCCTACAAATTATTATTATGTTAGTGTGCGTGAAAAACATATGAAGATTCCGTTGAACTTTGCTGAGCTGATATCATATATAGAATGAAACTTAATTGGCATGCAGTTGCTGGTGATAGCATGTGTGTTTTCCATTGACATATTTAATGTTTCCAGCACACTGTTCCATCTATCTGAATCATTACACGGGACTTCTGTCTGTCTCTATCCCCCCTGTTCATTCATCCATGCATCCAGTCCAGCAAGCAACCGCAGTCCAGCCAGCCCAGGCGTCCAGCCAGTCCAGATGGGTGGTCCACACCAATCACCGCTGCTCTCCCATGCTTTGGCTTGCTAGTGTCCCTGCTGCCCTGACACCCTCCTCTTTTGCTGTGCTCTCACCCTGTCTCGCACATTCCTCTGATTTCTTCCCTCTTGCTTCACACCAACCTTGGCTAGCATGGTTCTTTTTGCTTTCCTTTGGATGGCTTCTCTGGTATCCCCACCTTAACTCTAAAAATGTTGGCAATTTTCCTTTTTTTGTGTTTCTTCCTTTCTCTTTATTATCTCTATTTCTCTTTCTTTATCCATGTTTTCAATGCATCCTTAGCTCCACTTTTGTCATTGCTTTTCTTCCTTATGCACCCTCTCCATTGCCTCCTTATCTACTCTTAATACAACAGGGTGGCATAATCCAAAACCTGATCTCAGCGCTCAGGTGTAAGTTCTTGTTTTTGGCCAACATCTGCTCAACTGGAGTGTTTTAAGCAAATCAATGAACGCTTTACTAATCATAATGGAGCTTTTGCTGACTGTTTTCCATTGTGGATCAGTCAATTGCTTTCTTGTAAGGTTGAATTGAGTGTGTCTGTAGAGGGAAAATGACTGCTTTCACTGCATATGTCTTTGATTGCCACAGTGTGTACAAGCTGGCCAGATGAATTTGTGGAAATTTTCACATGGCTTCATTTACTACCCCACAACACACTAAAGTTATGTGTCTGTTTCCACCGTGACTCACAGGCTCTGCCATGGATATTAGACTCACAGACCTTGAGTTGTGGTGTTACTTGCTATGTTCTTTGTGACAGCGGTGACAGAACACACCAGATTTGTATTCTGAACATACTTTTCCACACAGTTTGTGCAAACTAAAACAGTGGATTGGCAGTACTGTATAGCAAGGTTTTAGCTTATAGAGGAGATCAACATAATCTTAGCTCAGAGTTCTGAACAAGCCATCGGCTCAAATGATCTTGCTTTCAATTGGAGCAAATGCAGATGATGGATAGTTTTGCACAGTTCCTGGTTTCAAGTTCTTAAATTTCTAGAAATGTCTAGAATTAACCATCATGACATTGTTGTATGTTTTCTATCTCAATGCTGTGTGCACATCCTGAATTTTTTTGTTAAAAGGAAGCAGTATATTTGATCAAATAGCATTCTCTTCCCTCATCTTCACCTTCACCTATCATCTCTTCCTCAGGTATTGAAAAGAGCAGCTTGTACCTTGAGGCAATAGTCAACTCACAAACACACATACGCATTTGCGCATGCACACAAACACACACATCACACACCAGAGCAACTTTAGCACATGAAAGGCCTCCTACAGAAGTGAGAAACATACTTCAACAATGCTTTGAAGTCTATCAGTCATCCATCTAATGTAGGGATGTTTTCTGTTCCTCCTTCTCTAATAGTCTGATTCATATCTCCCGTCCAGAAATTTCCTCCCTGAGAGACAACTGCAGTCGACCTGGGAGTCAGTTGGCTCCTTTCACAATAGTCCCAGCGTATCCCAAACATCCAAAATTCACTCTAACATTTGCATCAAAGCAAAGCAGGAAAATAGATCTGATTTTTTAAATCCCATATGACATCTGTAATCTTTGTGCAATCTAAAAAAAAATGCACATGTGAGAGCACATGAATACACACAAGATGCATACATCGAATGGCATACAGTAATTGCAGTTGCCAGTTATGGCTCAGTGATCTGTCAGCACATTGTGTGGGATTTGTAGTTAGCTGGACAATGGTGCTACAATCCCCAGAGACAAAATTCCAAAGAAATGACCCCTAAAACACAGAGTTCATTCAAATGGTTCTTGACGTGTATGAACAACGGCAATATGGTCACAATCAGGCCAGTATGTATCAGCGGCAGATGGTTACACACTGTTACTGTAAGCACACAAATGCACTGCCGCTGAAAGCAGCATTTGAGGAGAGTAATATCAATAAATTACAGATCCTGCAAATGAACAGTGATCTCCACTGTAACAGCCCTGTTTCGTTAACCTTTCGCTCAAAGGCCTCTACAAGAATGTGTCATTGATGTTGTTTACATGCAGCAGGCAGGAGGAGGTTCACCAGAGGAGGCCCGCTGTGTTTACAACCTGGTTGGGTTTCATATTTATGATAGCTGATGCATTTGCTGGAGCCCTGTAATTAAACATGTGACAAAATTGTCTTAACCTGACAGCTCAACAATTATATACCTGTGGTGATGTATGGGCTATTAGGGGAGGTGTGTGGATAAGAAAAACTCACATTGATGGTAAGTCTATTTAACTAGAGGTTGTAGTTGCCTGCATTGTGATCAGTTCTTTGTCTCAAAACCACAAAAATGTAATGTCATGTAAAGAGACTGAGGAGGAACAAAGGGAGAGCAACAGCAGTAAAAACAAAGCTGCCAAGAGATACGAGGCTGCCATTTGGAGGCCAGTCAATATTTATCTGAGCAGAACCAGAGCTAGATTGCAGTACTTTCTCAAGTATTAGATATTTACAGATTTATATAATTGTGCACAGCCCAAAGGAAACCAAAAGGCACAACCCTCCCGCTGCTGTCTGACCAGCGATACAGAAGTATTCGTAGTCTTACCACCAGACTACAGAGCAGCTTCTGTCCTCAGGTTGTGTGACTCTGCAATTCATCATCCACACTCCACCATTAAGAACAGTTTTTTTGTTTTGTAAGCAGCATAAAGGCACCACATTGTGCCATTTGTTGTACAGCCCCATGTTGTGCAATGCTAAAAAACACAATTAATATATAATACATTCTATAATGAATAAATAACTACATAAATATAAAATGTTTTAACTTTTGACTGAATGAATTAATTAATTTAAATAAATGCAATAATATCTTCAGAGTAAACATGCCCATGCTAGCGAGATGGCTCTATGAATACCAGTGTACAAAATTTAAATAATGGTTTAAGCTGTGATTTGGTTGGTTTATGGGCAAATACCTGTAAAACTATTGGCTTTTTCTAATTTCCACTAATTAGCATGATAAATATCAGCACGTTGCTGACATTAGCATTTAGCTCAGTACAGCAGTACAGTTCAACTACTAGCCTACTGTGGCTGCAGAATTCTTGTTTTCTTTTTACATTTAGTGCATAATTGATTCATGGAGAGTTTTAGATTGTGTAGTAGTAGATTGTAGATAGTAGATAGTAGATTGTGATTTATACACTGTTACCATAATAATCTGTTGTGGCAACTTACCGACCATGTGTTTCGGGGTTGGCGCCAAACAGGCATCTGTGCTCTGGTGTAGGCTCCACCATAGGGACATTGAGAGCGGGAATGATGAACTGTGCCACTGGGCCGAGGGGGGCAGAACTGAGGCCAGCTATGTGGATGTGGTGCAAAATCAATCAAACCCCGTTCGGTATCTCCCTGATGAGTCATCCACTGGTTGTCTGCGCTGGAGCACGAGTGGAACATTTTTGGACAACCCCAAAATCGTATCTAAGCAACAAAAAAGGAAATAATTAGTTAGTAAATTCACCAGCCATGTAATGAAATTGGCCTATTATGCTGATTAAATCATGAGTTATTCTTGGATTTTACAGTGAATATCTTGATAAAAAGAGAGAAATGAGTGTGCAGACTGGAGACACACAGGTGAACGTGGTTGTGTGAGTTTAAATGCCAACTTGCATGCAATGATGATTGATGAGTAAAAATAATGTTCCACCGCTACTTTAGACAACTTTAGATGAGGGCTAATTGCAATGGTTTCTATAGTTTGACTGGTTGCTAATCTTGAACGCTGGACAGTTTCTTATAAAAACATTAAAGGAACACTTTGTCGATGTTCAATCACATTAGAACATTTGTCACAGTATGGTGTGTCTGTCATGTCCACACCATTTACTTGTGTTCTCTGTAGCCATCTATAGCCAAGTCCTTTACTTCTGCCTTCAGCTGACGTATGATCATTGCAAAGAACATGAATTATATATATATTTTTACTTTCTGCATGAGAGCCTAAGTGGCTGCTGTCAGATGTGAGAACTTTACAATAACAGTATTTCCCTTCAAGGTATGGAAACTATTCACTTTCCGGAGGATTCCCTCAAATCAGTTCAGTCCAGGCACAACAGTATCTTGCCGGGGTTTATTTGCAAAATAAATAAATGGGTCCTCATTAGATTTGTCGTGAGTTTAATTCTATAAAATTTTAGTATTTCCATCATGTAGTGAATGGATGGACAAACTTGATTATTGGCGTGACTGAAGTAACTACAAGCAGCATGCCCCAGATCAAAGCCTCTTGAAGGCTGTGGCTTAACCAGAATCATTTGATACATGTATACAATCAAAAGCCAATTTGATTGGAAAAACATTGCCGCCAACCATTTTTTTTCAATGAATTCTTAATATCACTCATTCAACTAAATATGGCAAAACATTTATTTTCTTTGTTGTAAAAAAGAAAATATACTCTTCTTGTGACTTTTCCTTCACTTTGCCTTTGAATGGGTAAAAGCCTGGAAAAGATGCATGAAAATGTCTTGCATTCCTTGCAACATTCCTGGTGCCATGATACAAATTAAAATATACCACTTAATTTCTTTGTTGAAGGCTGAAACCAATGAGAGCTGGAACGCACCGGAGAAACATGCCATGAAATGGCTGAGATGGGGAGAAGTCGACAATAGCCGAAGGTTCCACAGGGAGCCAAGGGCACAAATATGAAAGTAAGTACTTCATATCTAAATTACAATATTTGAGAGCAAATTAGCTGTCACTGCCGCTGGAGTACTAATGGAGGATACATGCAAAATAGGAGACACGTACATTTGCTACAATGCAGAACTGATTTGAGCACAGAGAGAAGTTAGGTAGGAAACTGGGAGCTTGTGTGTGATTTTAATCTCTGCGTCTCTCCCTCTCTCCTCTTTCTTCTTCTCTCTCCTTATGTGGGAGGTTAATTGGCAAAGACATATGGCTGCCTGGCTGTCCAAGCATGGTGCTAACAGTGTGTAATTGCCTTTATTCTGTCGCCAACATTGCAGAATAGTTTTGCAGCAGAATTTGCCAAGCAGTTCTAGGCGCTGTGTAAAAATTGTGCAGATGATGTGGACTGGGCATGAGAAAACAGGTTTTTGTAGAGAAAGGGTTTTGTCCACCTAGTTGCATTCCTGGGTGAACACTCATTTGGAACAACTGGTTTGTTTGTGTAGGTTTAGCCCAAGTCTTTGTCTGCTGTCTGTGGGCTCCTCTGTTAGCCCATGAGCAAGGCATCTCTCTTAAATAATGATTAACTGTTAACACACGAAGGGTGTTTTATGGGTATGGGAATGCCACTCAACTAAGCTTTTGTCACCCGGTTGCTCTTGCTCCATTGTTACCCCATAAAATGTGTACTTAGGTCACATAGCTCAAGGTCAGAGATGAAATGTGTACCTGCAGTGATTATATATGAATTTCAAACATTTAAATCCACCTGCCCATAGTGAACCATTGACTTTAAAACAATCAGTTTATTAAATACATAAACAAAACAAATATGTTTATTTCTGTCATTCATGCATTTTCTAGCTGTTAGTTTATTTCCAGTTTCCCAAATTCCAATGTAATTTTCTAATTTTCCAGAGATGTAAAGGCTTAATTAAGTTTGAAATTAGGCCTCATGAGTTTTTTAATGAATATCCTCAATAAATCTACAATATTTTGTCATTTGTTTCAATATTATAAGCAATAGTCTTACTAATTACAATAGTTGCTTTACTGATTACCTTAAATAATAATTTCACCAATACAAAAACACAAAATGATGGAATACATATGAGAGAAAGCTTATGATCTGTTATACCCGCCTCATTTTTACATTAGATATATTGTATCCAACCAAGCTTGTTGTGTTTGTATATATGTTTTCTTCCTCATTCCATTGTTTTGTCTGTCCTTTTCCATTTCCACCAAATGGTGGACTTTCTGTGATCTGCTCCTGTTATAAACACCCTCAGGCCTGCGCTTTATTCTCACACTCTCACTACTAAAGACTAAGTTGTAATTAATCTCATCTCATTCAATCTGGGACTCCAAAGACCAGAAACCAAAAATTAACAAAAATTGTGTTTCAGGACATAATTAACTACTGTAGATCAAGGACCTTAGTGTAAATCCTGACCAGGAAGCTGTCCCTGAGAGTGTCAGGTGCCCTCCTGCTTAATTAGCTTACCTCAGCTAACATGGCTCATTACTGATTGTCTGCTGAATGGCCGCGTAATGCTATAAACACAGTGACTCTGATGTCCTGAACTCATGATACAAACACCTTGTGATTCCCTGGTTGTTCAACAAGTGTTCTCTATATTGTTATTTATAAGAGTTTCCTCTCAATCCAACTGAGACAGGAGAACTAAAGGCGTCCTGCTGCACTGAGGACAGATTTAAAAAGCCTTGGGGCTGTTGTAAGACAACGGACTAACAGTGCTCTGCTGTTCACGCTTTATTACAAGCGGCTTCAGGCCTGATAAACAGTCTCTGTGATCTGACTTGTGTATTTGTCCTCAGTGACAAAACCCTATCTAGATGGGTAAGGTGCTGTAGTGGAAACCAGTAGCAATGTTCTCAGTACGCAATGAAAAAACACAACACAACTACTCAACACAATAATCAACACAATACTGAGTTGACTTGACTTGGATATTTGGATGGAGTGTTGGTTTGGTTTTCATGTAAACGTAGATGAAAACTACCCAACTGTTGGATGGTTTTCAACCCACAATTGCAAAATATTAAAATTATAATAATAGTAATATAAATAATAATCGATGCAATACTTAATAATGGAAGATTGCATCTGTGTTTTATTGAGCCCACACAGGTTTAACTTTATTTTTGTGTTTTGGGGGGTTTGGGGCTTCTGTGTATCTGTTTGGCAGACTATTTAATATAACGATGATTTGTCACAGTTAATAATTTAATACGTTATAATATAAATTCACCAAATTTGTGGAGGATGAGAAGTCCACTGTTTTGCTGTAACACTGTATTGCTTACTGGAATTGAGTTAAAGGTGTGTGTGTGTGTGTGTGTGTGTGTGTGTGTGTGTGTGTGTGTGTGCTGACTGCACTGTCGATGACTCCCCCCTAGTTGTCCTCTGGTGGCTGCTTGGTTTAGCTAACTATCCAAATACCAGACCACCAGCCTGGACATGCTGGACTTCTGCTGTTAACATTGGTGTTTTCCAACAACATTAGAACAATAGCTTTCTGCCACATGTTTTGTGAATCTAAATCTGGAAGTGAAATGTTGAAAGATTCCCTGGGCTGCAAGAAGCTGAGAGTATTAGTATGTGTTTTTAGCTGCTGCGTGAGTTACGGTAAACAAAACAGTTATGTGGCGCATACATACATACAACAAAACTAAAGACTGAAGTCTTGTCGGGAGGTCAATTTAAAAATCCTTTTTATGTACTCGTATTTACTGTTGAAGACAACGGCTCTGCATTTTGTTCCTTCTCTATATGTGCCTTCTAGGTCTAGTTTAATCTAATTTATGTCTAATTTAAATCTAATTAAAAGTTGTGCAGCATTATTTGCGATAGGAAATATTTTGAGTTTGTTTGGCCTTTTGTTAAATAGTGAAAAAAGAGATCTGTCTATCTGTCTGTCTAACTGTCTATCCATCTATCTGTCCACTCACCCACCCACATGGAGACAGGAAGTTTGGAGTATCGCTGCTGAGGATTTTCTGAGTGTCTGTGTCACACATGAGAAAACACACACAGACACACACATACACACACACTGACGTCTGCCTCATTAAAACCTTTCCCATAGATGTACAACTTTGTACAGCTCTCCACTCATCATCACCTCCAATCCGCTCAACCCTTGCCTCCCTTTGAGCTCCACTATTTATTTTCATCAAGGCCTCTCTCCCTCTCTCTCTCTCCCTGTCTCTCTCTTTTCTTGCTCTCCATCTCTTTCACTCCCCCTCTCATCCGCAGTGGGCTTTGTTGCTGGGCTGTCATGTATTGAAGCACCTATTTATTTGCTTTTTTCACTGCTAATTCTCTCTTATTGTCCCTCCTGGCGTCCTGTTGCGTCGGGAACAAGGCCGCCGCCAGAGTTTTGTTCTTCTGGTGTTCAAGACATGAGTCAGCGAGCCAAGATAATGATGAAGAGCTCAGACACGCAGGAGATCCAGCTTCTATCACTGATCACACCGACAAAGTCTTCTTAACGTACACCCCTCACACAATGTCATTATTACAGGGTGGATTCAGTTTGTGTGAAGGGCTGAGGTCACCGTTTGGGGTTGTGTTTTAAACCTGTGTGGTTTAGCTGTGGCTCGGCTGTTTGTTCTGATTCCTACCCTACTTAAACAGGGTTTGCACATGGCCTAACTAAACAAGTTGTGCAAGATACGTAAGTGAAAAACATATTACAGAAAGTCATTTTAGTTTGATTCTGTTTCAATGAAGTGTAACAAGTTGCACTGGATACTGAATATCAAATTCAGGAGAGGTTCAGGGATCTAAAACATTTTCTATCATCACCATATATATGATTATACATATTATATTAACTATAATGCATATTCAGATGCTTGAAACTGAAGTTTTCATCTCACGTGCCTCTGAATAACTGTAACTGCATCAGACTTGCTATTTGCTAACACTTGCTTCTATCCTCTGTGGTAATAACAATGTCACAGTATCTAATCTCTTGTCTATCACAATCACAAAGAAGCCTTATGTATACAGTGTGTGTGGACACATATGCGTTTGTGTGTGTGTGTGTGTGTGTGTGTGTGTGTGTGTGTGTGTGTGTGTGTAGAGAAAGTTGGCGCAGAATTTAAGTGTTTTAATACCTTAATGTCAATATATGTTAAGTACACGTGAAAGACAGACTTATCCAATGAATGGGGAAAATGTGTATAATCAGCTTTTAACAGAAGAAAGAGGGCTGAGATTAAAAGAGAAATGAGACTTGATGCTACAGTCAAGTCATCTCTGTGTCACACACTGTGGGTGAACAGCTGTTTTTTTGTTGTTGTTTTTTAACTTGAGTAATGTGTTAGAAACCAGTTTTCCAGTAATAATATGTTAAAACATTTCCCAAAACTCTTTCAGGTTCTGATGCTGCTGTCTGATAGTATGTATAGTTTACTTTTTTAGATAATATTTCATTTTTAACATGAACAAATCTCAAAAATGCAAGTTTTTTGTTTGGATCCCTTAAAATCCATTATTAATAACTAATGTAGTTGCTTGAGACAAACTTCCTTTATAATCGTTGGCATTTTATAGTCTGTTGCTTGTAATCTGTGTCGAATATTTATACTGCCTATTACTGCAACCAAGCATAAAATTACAATTCTCCAAGTAATTTATGGCTTTATTGCTGACTTTTACAATATTTTATCTGTATTAACAATATAAAACAAACACTAACAAATCTTTTAAGTCATTACTGTACATATATTTTTGTATAAAAATTCTGATTAGAAACTGAGGTTATAAGCGCTTACGAAATCCATTGTCCTTATTTAGCTAACTGTTCAAGTGACCAGCAACCAAGAATCATGTATTGTAGTCTTCAGTCAGGGAAACCAAACTAATTATAGCATACAGGGGAGCTTTGATGTTCTTATGTACAATGTCAGTGTGCTTAAACGGTGGAAGAGACACCGACAGCATGTGCATTTGCCCATGTCTCACATACAGTCCTGTTTTATTCTATTCTGTATACTGTATGTGTCTACTTCACAAGTCAATCATATCCATTTTGTGACTTCAAAGAGTGGTCTCAAGAAAGAGGCTGTAGACCGTGGATGAACATTCACTTTCACTTTTCGTCGGTCAAGGGTGTGCGCCACCGCTGAGAGGAGGTTACCGCAGCCTCGCTTTGAAGTCAGCCCTCAGAGCAGACAATGTTTACATTCTTCTAGCACATTACTCCCTTCGGCCCACCGCTTCTTACACATATTCCTCCAACACACTGCTCAAATGTTAACTGAACCTTAAAATACTGATACAACTAAAATTGCATTCATGGATAAGATTATTATTTTTATTATTATTATTATGAAAAGCTCAAATAACTGAGCTAAGACAGGCATGGACAGATCTGAAATGAATGCACTACTGCTCTTCTTTATACATTCAAATCAACCTGTCATTTCTAAATTAGCCACAAGATGGTGTAGTATTCACCGATTCAACTTCTCCAAAAAGACATTGCTCATACTTGTATTTCCTTCTTGAAACTGCAACATTCCCCCCACCCAAACTATGATTAAAAACCTGTGTGTGTGTGTGTGTGTGTGTGTGTGTCATAACTGTCTTTTTCTATATGACATTACTGGCAAGCCATGACTCAGATGACAATGACTTCTTCAATCGCAAATTTCCTGGAGTACCCTGTGCAGAAATCAAGGCAACACTGCACACATCCATCATGCTGCACACTACTCCACTAAGTTTGCACCCTGTCCTCAGAACATAGATCAACTATATGCAGCGCTGCACACATCACATCTATACACCAAACAATTTTACCCGGGCACAACTTTGACAAGAAAAAGGAACACAGAGCACTGAAATCTATGCTTAAAGTATTAATCATCCAAAATTATTTTTTTTTATTTAAAAATATTTTTTCTCTAGGATTATTTGTGATAGACCTTTATTCTAATATTGTTAAGAATAAAATACTTAGTCACCTTGGCTCTGACTCATTGTCCCATGAGGCTTTTTTACACACGTCCACACTCTTTGCCATGTTGCTCATTCTCTCCACACGGTTTTCCCCCTCCCCAGCCCCACAGGTCTAAAAAAACAACATTCCCGTGATGCAAGATTAGAGAAGTTTACAGGGGTTTTTTTTCATAAATTGTAAATAATATCAGGTGACTTAAAATGAGGAAGAAGGCCATGAGGAACTTTAAAGATTTTCCCGCTGTGTCATTCTGATGTCTCAAAGCTGTACTCAAACAAAGCACAACATGCCCACGCCAGGACAAGATGTTAAAAAGACAAAGGGAAACAAAGGATGCTATGACACTTAATGAACATGTCTGTTTTTACCTCCAAAAACATTTGAAAACAGGAATACAGGAATTTACACCAATTACATGGTATTAATTGTGAAAACCATTTGAACTATATGATGTTGGGGAAGATTCAGTTAATAAAATAAATTCTGTTAATTTAATGCCAAATTTTTACTTTAAATGTTTGAGACATTATTATGAGAATAAATGAGAGATCCTTGTGTTGTTATTTAACCATAATAACAATATGACTCCATATGGATTTAAATAAAATGTTAATTTGCAAAGATTTAAAGCGTTTTCTTGGAATTGCTAAAATAATCTATTTATATCTATAACATTTTCTGTAATAAAAAGTTTGCCAGTCTACACAAATTATGCTCATTGTTAATTTTGCTTTTAACAACAAAATGTAAGTGTGGCCAGAAATTAATTATATGCAATAATATTCCAACCTTCTGCTAACTTACTTCCTGTTCAACAGGATGTTGCCTGCCCAGATAAAGGTGATGGGCATCATTTTCCCTTCACTATAAATATCAGCAAGGCAGCTTTTTATAAACACATTAAGTCACATTACAGCACAATTTAAGACACTACTGTTTACATTTCAGTATATTTGGCAAAGAATTCAATGTCAAAATTTCAATTACCTGTAGTTTGGAGGCTATGGAAGACAGGTCCCCTTAGTACACCAACTGTTTCCTTATTTACTCAAACCCAGCATCAAATTATCCAACTTTTGCAAAGGTTTACTTGCTGATCTACCTTGTGTTGTTGTTTAATCATCACTGGAAGCATGGACAAGTGAAAGGGTCCCAGATTTAAACCAAATTCTGTTTCCTCTTTTCTAGCACCCAGGAGCAGGGTGCAAAAGGAAGCTTTTACGTCAACGGTCCCTTAAACCGAGACAGAAATAATCGCAGATTCTAGCAAGTCATTGTGTTACATAAGCGTGGTTACCCATAAATGAATCCAAAACTGTTAAAAGCGTAAAAATTTACAAAAAATAAACTTCTGTTTTACAATAATGTCTGATGTATCTGAGGTTTATCATGAGGTATTTCTGGAAATTTTCAACCAATCTGTGGTACTTACCTGGTAAATTACAACAGATACTTCAGCTGATAATGCAGTATGCTCCTTCTGATATTGTTGTCAAGGTCGATACTAAAAATAAAGGCTTGACTTTCAAGTGTAGCCTGAATGCTGTTAATTTCCCATTCTTGAGACAGTTTGTCCATAACTGATCAGCGCTGCTCGACTTGAAAGAACAAAACACACAAGTGTTTTTGGTCAGCTTTATGAAACGGTGACATTTCATTCCAGAAGAAAAGGGCTCCGATATTGCATTCACGGTCACACTGTAATCTGCATAATGACAATGATGAACAACCCATCAGGGACGATTTGAGAGAAAAAGCCTCCAAATTCCCCTTCAGATGCATGTTGATTGTGTTTATTCATGGCAGTTAGGTTGATGAGGGAGCAATATGGAGGAGGTTGGATGGACACTTGTTATGTGTTACCGTTAAAATAGCAGACATCTCTTGACGAAGAACAAACAGCAAAGGCAGACTGAAATCAAGGCGTCTGTGAAAGCTCTCAGGAATGCAAATTCAAAAGCACTTCATTACTTGCTTTTTCCCTGCAATCTTGTGTCTGAGAGACTGAACTAAGTGGTTAATCAAGCCAAAAACCAAACCATGTCTGAGGGGCCAGAGAGGAGACACCTATGCTCACAGACAAGGCCAAGGCTGTGCGTATGTGTATGCATGTAAGTGCATGTTAAACTGAACAATAACGTGCGTGTTTTAGATTTATGATGGATCAGAAAGATATAGATGGCTAAAAGATCAGACCATACAAAGCTTAATCACAGTATAGATTCACTTGAGCAAGAGACTAAAGCTTCATTACATTGTCGCAAACGAATAGATAAGAAGCCCTTATGTCAAGTTACCGATTAGTGAAAGATGAAAAGATTCTTCAGTCAAATACATTTTTAGCTTTTTGTCTCCCCAGCTTTCCCTCTGTGTGTTATGGAACTCCCATGTGAGATATTTACATGACTTACTCTCTTTTATTCCTTTTGTAGTTTATAAAAGCTGTTATTCGACTTGATAGTTGAAATAATTGGTATTTGGCAGGGACATGATAAGAGTCCACAGCCATACTAGCAACTCTCTGCTAATGTTAGCATTTTAGCATCCTCACAGCAACAACGCTAACATGTTTAAGTGTACCGTTCAAGCATCTTACTTTACGCTTGATAATTAGCATTGTCAATGATTCACAATAGAGGCAGTATTGTCAGTATTTAGCCATAAACCAAAGTATTAGACAAATTAAAGCCTTGACCCAATGATGGTGCTTGACGAAAATTGAAGACATCATCAGTTACAATGTTACAGACTATAATGCTACAGACTACAGACATTCATGTTGTCTATGGGGAAGACATTCTCTCAAAAACACAAAAGTGAAATTAAGGGATCACAAAAGATCAGGGTCATCAAGATTTATCTTCTGGGGAACATGAATGTCTTGCTCAATGTATGACAGCATTATACTCATTGTATTTCCAACTTTAGTCTGAATTATTCGCACCCTAACAGGCTGTAGGCAAGGGGGATTTAATTTCCCGCAACCAGTCACAAGAGACCAATATCAATATAATGTCATTAATAATTCATCATATTTTAATTGTTAATCATGTTTTGCATGTAAAATCTTACACCCACAAAGTCCCATACATCTGCCAAGTAAATGACTGAGAGTAAAATGACAGTATTCCCTTCTAAAATGTATTGTTTGAGATGAATGTAATATTTAATGTGCATATAATGCTTCTGTAATGTAATATTTAATATCTGTCAAGTCATCACCTACTGTAGCCAAGCCTATATGCGGGGTTGGCAGGTTTGCGGGTTTTAAGAGTGCAGGGGCAACTCGTAGAGGGGTTAGATTCAGAGGTCTGGATCCTGGCAAACTATTAACAGCAGTCTCAACTGCAGTGTCTATCTTGTCTACAGCGGCCGCCATTGTTGTTTTTCCTCTCCTTGGTTGCGGTGCTTGGCAGTTCTGTACGCATAGGCTCAGCAGAGTATAGCTTATAAATACTTGCAGTCAGGAGCAATGTTCCTGCAAATGAGACACATAGATAGATAGATAGATAGATAGATAGATAGATAGATAGATAGATAGATAGATAGATAGATAGATAGATAGATAGATAGATAGAAAATAAACATAAAATTAAATTAAGTTAAATAAAATAAGGTGGACTAGGATAGAAAGTAAGAGTATATAAACATACATACACATACATCTTCAATACAAATCAAAATGTGTTTTCTGTTTTTCACATTTCTACATTAGCCTCAGAAATGCACCCATTATATAAAGTTCTGTGTGGTTATATATCAGGATCCTCATTCTGTCAGTCACATGCAGACAACAGACAAACCAAAACCAGATGCTTTCACCAGTTAGGAGAAGAATTTAAAGAACATACAGCTTCATTTCATTCTCTCCATTACAAGAGGTAGCTTGAAGTATTTCTGTAAATATGGTATGAACAGGACGGTAAAAGAAATTAAATATTGCTCTGTAAGAGAGGCATATGTGTTTTAAAGTGTAAAAATCATTAAGGGAACCAGGAAATGAGTAAAAACTCCAAACATGCTGAGGAGTTTAGCTGGTATAGAGGCTCTTTCATACTGACATTCCGTAGCATTAACTGAATAAATTGCCTGAACTATTCTGGTAGAAGCAGCAGCTTCTCTTGTTCACGTAACGAAGGCTTTAACACGATTTTAATGCTATGTGACCATTCACACACCAACACCAACCGCACTAAAGTCCTTTGCTGTCTGAAATTAGATGCGTGTTATGTCAGCGGGTGCAGGCGTGATGGTGTGGTGATGCACAGTATGCCAGTGCAGAGCTTTAGCAGTTGTACAAATTGCCTTAACGGATTTAGTGCCATAGAAACATTAGATTCATTTTCACGCATAAGCCATAAAATCAACAGTATGAGCCAAATCTGTGAAAGTCTTTCTCATGAATTGTCACTGCAATTGTGAACAAATGTGCAGATTGTATATGAAAACTGATAAAAGAATATGCATGTTTGTTTCACATTTCCTTTTTGTTTGAATGTTTTGTGACTTTTTTTTTTGCAAATTTCTGATATTTTAGCTGAAGATACAACCAATTTAGGGCTGCAGCTATTCTCTAGTCATCAGTTTTTGGTCTTAAAGAAATGCACAGCAGATGGCATTCTCAAATTATAAATGATCATAGAAAAAAGAGCAAATTTTTAAATTTAAGTATCTGGAACTACTATAATTACATAACAATAAAAATGATCATAACATAACATAGTAGCAGATTAATTTTTTGCCAGTCTTCTAATCAACTGTTTCAGCTCCATATCATTGTTGACAGTCCTCCTTATCCAGATATTAATGGGATTACTGCAAATTCAAGATTATTTTCCATGATGTCTGCAGGGCTCAGATCAGCTACAATCATCTCCAGAGTGTCCAAGAACATGTAATGCACTTGACAAATGACCATGATTTACTTATGACGTAGAGATTTCTCTCCCTGATCTTGTTGTTGTTCGACAGACGGAATGTGTGGAATGCGAGTGTGTGAGTGAACTCAGCGGGAGCTGACGCTCGACATTAGATTTATGGGTGGAGATTATGACCCAGGGCACTCTGGCAGAAACAGAGAAAAAGACAGGCAAAGCCAAGGCCAATGGAAGAGACAAGAGGTGGGAGAGAGAGAGGGAAAGAGAGAGAGAGAGAGAGGCAGGGAGAATGGAGCAAAGGCCATGAAATGAAATGAGGTGTTTGATCTCCCCAGGACAGGTCAGGTCTTACAGGTGGAGTGTCTGATCTGATGTAGAGCCTCTGAAGAAAGATTGGACACCACCAGCTGCACTGAACATTCATTGTGGCCAAACATAACAGAAAAGGAGACAGGAGCTCATTGTGATCTATATATTTATTTTTTTTTAACACTATCCCACTCATGAATGAATATTTCCCATTTTCTCTTCAAATTCTTGGAGCAACACTCTTGGAAATCTCGCCTGAGTCTACACTCTTTGTCAGAAAGTTTCCTTGAGAGGCACTCGGTTTTACTCCAGGCCTCTGTTGTATCTTCAAATGCCCGGCCGTTTCTCTTTTCCTTTATTCTAATCGATGCAGTCAGTACAGTGAAAAGGTATCCGCCTGCAGACGCCAAATAAGAGCCTCTGAAATGAAAACTTTCCCCCCTCTTTTAGATGACAATTGTATGTGGCTGTGTCTTCATCTGGTTTACCTGTGGGTCTTTGATCATGACAGCATGCGACAGTGTTTGATTCCTGGGGTACTTTGACAGACTGCAGGCTGGCAAAAGACCCTCCAGTGTCTGAAGTTAGATCAGAGGAGACAGGGCCTGAAAAGCAGGCGTCCAGCTGGGAGAAGATCAGAAGAGACACAAACTTTAGCGAGAGCCATTGTGAGGTACACAGTGGCTGCTGGCTCCCATAACTTTTCCCTTTGTATGTTTTTTATATCGCTCTCTTCTTCCTCTCTTATCTTCTGCTCAGAGTGTTGAATGGCTTAGTTAAAGGTCTGTGAGGTTTTATCTGATTCTGACAAAAATAAAGGACACCTCGTATTTGTTCCTCCTCTTTCAGCTGTCTCTTGGGGTTTAAGGCTGGTCTGTGTGTGCACATTCACAATGGTACACAGGTGCCTTACAGTGTAAGCATATTGCCATGAACAAGTTGTAGTCAAAATAATAAAGACTAATTAATAAGAAGATTATCTTCAACATAACACACTACGTGCTGGACAATGAATATGCCCAGAGCTTGCTCCAAGAGCACTTTATTCTCTAGGTAGAGTTAAATCAAAGATTGGATATGTGCATGAGGTTTTTGGGAGCTTTAAGTGAAATGAACAGTAGTGATCAATCATTTCAGTCACTGTAATTACTGGCCATATTAGCTAACGTATGAAATTATGACTATTTTACAGTGGAGCCTTAGTTGGTCAGTTTGAGGAGCTGAGTCCCACATGTTTGTTAAGTGTGGTAATGGTGCCCTCTAGTGGGCAAATTGCGGAACAAATAAAAAATAGCAAAAGTTGTTCTCAACTGTGTTTGGGAAATATCTTTGAATAGTTTCCTAATAATATAAGGTACCAGAGACTGAATTACAGCTTACAAAATTAGGAAAAATCATGCACACCAGATATATGCAATGTATGGAACATTTTTGCTTATTATTATTAGAGTTTTTAAGAATTTCTTTTATGTGTAATCTTCATGCGTGTGCTTTTGGAGCTACACATCAATACCAAACAAAATCTCCAGGCTATTTTTAAACTTACTGCCCAGTCAAAATGTCTACTTGGTTCACTGTTTAAAGGGTATTGAATTTTTTAGTTGTCAAGATCTGAGGAAGCATTACACCTGACTTCCAAAAGAGTGGAGTAACCCTTACAATAAGACAGTATTTATGTGCTTAGTTACTTTTCCCTGGCTGCTACAAATGATTACATCCATGGCAACCATGAGCTCCGTCAATACCAGTAGTGGAAAAAACAATTTTTACCAATTACAATTACCCAGAGACTGCATGCGATATTTTATTTTAATCTTTTACCTTAAAGTCCAGATTTTAGTTAGAAACATTGTACTTCTACGTTAATGTGACATATATTTGTTATGGGTACACAAAACACGATTAACAAATACAATATGATGCATTATTATTGACTGAACCAGCTGTAAATAAAATCAATACAATTACAACTCAAACAGACTAAGAATCCTGAATTTATGCACAATGAATTTTAATACGTATCCATTTACTAAGAATGCATGACATGTATAACAGAGTATGTTTACAGCGTAGTAGTTACATTGTTGGTGTTAGCAGTTCAGATGAAGTAACAGGTTTGACAGCAGTGTGTTTCTCTTCCACGCTGCGGCCTCAGCGCCCTTAACTGAATTAAAAGGCATCATTAATCGATCGACGATGGCAGCGTTCACCCAGCGCCGTGCCAGAAGTTACCTTTCCTGTCTCTGTACTCGACTGCTGCAACAGCAAACAGGGTCTGCTCGTCTTTCGGAGAAATGGCAACGACACTGAAACTGAACACCGGTGCACAGATTCCCATTGTGGGCCTGGGGACATGGAAGGTGCGTTTATTTTTATTTTCGATGCAGGCCTGTCTTGCTAGCCCTTAAAAAAACTGTTTAGTGAGCTAGCTATCCGATACCAACCGTGGCTAATGCACTCCAATAGCAACTTTCTAGAAGCATGACCGTCGTGTGCAAACGTGCCCGGTCAAGTTACGCTGGATTAACTGATCTGATGTAACTTGAGTCATTTCAAGCATGATCACTTTGAGTCACTGTAACCTACAAACCCCCCGCTGCCTGTGTCCAAGTGTTGTTACTGACACTAACAATTATGTGACCTGATTGTCAAAGTGCGCGCGCTGCTCTTTATGAGCCTTAACAGCCAATTTCCTCTTAAATGAGTTTCTGTGAACCTTAACGTTAGCAACTACAATTGCCACTGATTATATGAGAAGGCTTTACAGTTTATGATATTATCTACCATAAAAAATTGATTGTGTGATTATAGATCGACTAAAGAAGATTGATCGCCTGTATATGGGCTTCGTCCCACCACCAAAGACGTGTATGTTAGTTATAGGAATATTCCTTGGAGTTGTGGTGCTGCCACTGTCAATACCAATCGCTCCTGAGCTGTTTGGATCACTGTTCGGGTAATCAGAGATAATATTAAAGTGTAACTTAACTGGTCATTTAGTTCCAAGAACTAAACTCAGGGACAAAAACAGGAACTAAATCAGGATTTTAGAGAATGGACGACAGTGTTTTTGCCCAGTTCGTTTGTGTGTGACACCGAAGCAAAATACAACAAATAATGAACCGTAAATATATACTGATACACTATAACTGTCCATTCTTTTTAGTCTCCCCCTGGCAAGGTCACAGAGGCAGTGAAAGCAGCCATCTCCGCAGGATACAGGCACATTGATGGAGCGTATGTCTACCAGAACGAGGTGGAGGTGGGAGAGGGTGTTCAGGCCATGATCAAGGACGGCGTGGTGAAAAGAGAGGATCTATTCATTGTTAGCAAGGTGAGTCGTGGCTGTGTGATGAACATATGTTGACCTGTTTGCTGACCGAATGAAATTACCTGTGTTTGAATAGTGACCCTTTGAACATGTGTGACTTCCTGTCCTTTAATCTCTCAGCTGTGGTGCACTTTCCACGAGAAGTCCTTGGTGAGGCAAAGCTGTGAGAAGACTCTCAGTGATCTGAAACTGGATTACTTAGACCTCTATCTTGTGCACTGGCCCATGGGCTTTAAGGTAGGCCCACTATTGTCTTGTCAGCAGTGCGTGAAAAAGTGTCACTGTAAATATGTGCAAACCCCCATAGTTTTTATGGTATTAACCTAGAGTTTGTTCATCTCTTTGTCCTGTCACAGGCTGGCAGTGAGCTCTTTCCTCTGGACAGCGCAGGAGAGACCATCAGTGATGATACTCATTTCTTGGAGACATGGGAGGTGAGTTCAACAGACAAAACCAGTTTGTATCAGAGTCAAGATTCCAAAACTCTCTGAAAACTTTGGACACCAAAAGGTGATTCTTAAATATTGTGACTCAGGGGACGCATGGACAGACGATTTAATAAAGTGAGGAGTTTCTCATGGCACATAAGTCATTGATGGTTTATTCAGAGCTGTGTCATTTACGACAGCCATAAGTTTTGCATTCCTAATACGTGACAAAGCTGTGTCCAGCCTGTGTTATGATTTAAAACCAGGACACTTAGTTCTGGTTAAACTCCTGCGTGTTTCTGTCGTACATTAATCTTTTGTGAAGTTTTTATGAGGACTTCTGAAAGGAGCTGGGTATTTGGGGCAGGCTTGGACAAGTTCAAGCTTAAAAAGTTTGGTTTGGTTAAAGGTTTATTCTGTGGTCAAATTTCTTAGGGGATGGAAGAGCTGGTGGATGCCGGTTTGGTGAAAGCAATCGGTGTCTCCAACTTCAACAAGGAGCAGATTGAAGCTATACTAAACAAGCCAGGCCTCAAATACAAGCCTGCCAATAACCAGGTATGCTACAGGTTGTGTTTGCTTAAGTAACGTCAGCCTCCGTTGACTTTACTGTTCAGTACACACACACACACACACACACATTCTATGAGGGCCAGTTTAGATATGAAGTCTTTGAATCCAGGCTCCTTGAGCTGCAAGATAACAGATACACTTGCGGTCCTAAAGGGCAAGAGGCCATAATGGCAGCATCTGTCTCCTCCTATGAGGTCTGAGAAATAAATGTCTTGTTAAATCACGATGGGCCACAGCAGCTCTCCCTCAGGCAAAACCAATTAGCTAAGGTGACCTTATATTTTTGTGTTTTTCAGAGCCATCTTTAACCATCAGTGTCTTGTTTTGTCTGGTTTTGCTGTATATTGGATTACAGAGCCATTTTTCCTCTGTCCTTTGTCACAACACACTCAAAAACACAGAGCAAGGAGCTCTGATATACTGAATATGAGCCAGTTTATCCCTTGGTTAAATGTCAGAAAAGTAAAGCAAGCTCTGTAAGCTTACACATAATGCAATCGCACTAATGTGCAAGGATACTTTTTAGCTGTAACTTGCCTTTACACAAAGCATTATGGGAGTGATATGTTTGAGATCATTAACTTCTGCAGTTTAAGACGCCTTTTACAAGAACAGTGTGTGTGAGTGCAAAGTGCAATTTTAGCTGGTGTTGTACACAGCAACTAAATCTTTAACCATGTTAGTACAAGTTACATTGTTTTACAACATGTAGAAAAGGTTTCGATGGACTGAATAATGATACCGATGTGTTCTGCAAATGCATGCCAAGAGTTTGTGTGTTGTGTGTCCCGTCAGATCGAGTGCCATCCGTACCTGACCCAGGAGAAGCTGATCAACTACTGCCACTCTCAGGGCATCTCGGTGACAGCTTACAGCCCCCTGGGCTCCCCTGACAGACCCTGGTTGGTAACCATGACAATCACAGTTGTGTCAAAGGCTACGTCCACACTGCAATCCTCAGGGCCCTATTTCAATTTTTTGATAAGATTTTTTATGTTGTTCGGCTGCTCCTATTATGATTTCAAGTGTGGCCAATATCAGATTCCATCAGGAACTGAACCACATGTGTAAAACAACAACAACAGGGTCAGACAACATTGCATGTTGGAGGGCAGTAAACATGGAGGCACTGAAGTCATTTTGCAGTTTGATTTTCAAGCTGAAGTGCAGTGGAAGATTAGGAGAAAGAGAGAATTGTTTCTAAATTATGGCTATTTGTGGTGCGTTTGCTGAATCTGTATGGAGGTTTTGGGATACAAATATACAGTTGGAGCCGGTAGTGGTGGAATCATGGCAGTAATGGCTTCACAGACACAGATTTTATCCAAAAACTTCATGAGGCCATAACTTTTTTAACAACATCTGTCAGATTCCTGTGGCAAATTCCAATATGACTGCTCAGACAGTTGCATTGCAAAAAATCAGTACTGAATCAGATTTTGGACCACGTATTGAACTAAAAAGATCAAATTCCATATGATTTGTGCTGTTCATACTGTCATGGAAAAACATTTTTGCAGTCTGAACTCATGAGAAAGGATGCACTGCTGCAAAAGTAGGTCATAATATGGTTGAATGCCTGTTTAGTATGTGTCATCCCCAGTTTTTCCTGGAGGTTAGTTTCAACTTGTGACTGTTGTTCCTCTTTGAGGATGTCATTTGTCTGTGTGTGGCATATTTTGTCACGATTTCGGGACTGTGCAATAGGCTTTTTTTTGTTTGGTTTTGTTTTCACATAGGGAATTTTAATGCAGACACCAGTATGCAGAGAATTTGCTTTGAAATATCACACATGATAGTGTGTGAGGTTATACAGTTTCCACAGTTGCACTCACCTGTAGCGGTGTTGGACTGTGGTTAATTCAGAATTAGTTTCTGAGGTGTTTCTACGAAATTGTCTGCCTTTGGTTGTCAAATACTTAAGTGTGTCCTGTTAAATATCCTGGATGATTTATTCAAATTGCAGGGCTAAACCTGAAGACCCCTCACTGCTGGAGGACCTGAACATTAAAGCCATTGCTGGGAAGTACAATAAGACATCTGCTCAGGTACAGCCCTCCCACAGGCTCCAGCTAATGAAAACTGAGCTAATCTGAGCTAATTCTCATTCACAGTGTTGTAGAAATGAAGACAAAATGTGGTAGATTGAAATACTACTCACATGCCCTTTATAGGTATTACACTTAAAGTCATGGCCTCTGATCACGCTCACATGGTAACAACCTTTCTCCTTTGTTCCCAGGTCCTGATTCGCTTCCACATCCAAAGGAACGTGATCGTGATCCCCAAGTCGATCACACCCGAGCGCATTCGGGAGAATTTCCAGGTAATTGGCTGAGAAATTGTTCAGATATTTTCAAGGATTAACCGTCAATCTGCTTCGCTTACTTGCCCTTTTGGCTCGTGCATAAAGACCGTTGTTTACATCTTTGCAGGTGTTTGACTTTGAACTAACAGAGGAGGAAATGAAGGCTATATTAGGTTTTAACAGAAACTGGAGAGTCTGTCCCATGCAATGGTGAGATTTTGTTTTGATTTAAGATTTTTAACAAGATGTTAATGAGGCAGCCTTTTTTAATGTTCCCTTTACTTCCCTCTGTAGGAGCACGAAGCACAAGGACTACCCTTTCAACGCTGAATTCTGAGAAGAAAGAAATGCAGATTTTCCACACGTTTACAGAGTGATCTGGAGCTCTCGCTCCTGTTCTTGAGAGCAATTTGCAATGCTAGTGTGGCCTTAGCTCAGGTTTCTATTTTACAATGACTTCCTTTATTCACCTTGCTCCATAAAACAGGTCAGCTGAAGTAACCACTCCAAAGTTCTAAGGTCATTTGCAAGTTTCTTAGCTTTTTTTGAATATGACATTTTTATTTGTGCTGTGTCTCGCTGTGTCTTGGGGTCTTTTCTCATCAAAAAGGGTCATGTTTTGTTACATTGCATACATTCAGGTTTCCAACTAGTGTTGGTTTCACCTTGCAATCTTGTGAGTGCACTATAGAGCTTTACATGACTGATGTCCTTTGGTCAACACCTACACCAGTTTCTTTCCTGTCCTTTTGATTGGTTTGTAGATGAGCATGTGTCTGGCAGCAGCTTTTTTGTCACCCAAAATATTTAAAAGACTCTATATAAGGCCTCTAAACAATTATCAGTTAAGCACTTTGTCTCCCCTTGTATGACAAGGATTGAATTTCCTTTTCTGAGACTGAAAGAACTTGAGATGAAATTAACCCCCCATGCCTCAAATAGAACATTTTACGCAAGAAACAAACGAACAAATCATGACTTTTTGTACATGAGGCTCCTTTTTCACGCATGTAGTGTTGGTTTGGATCAAACTGAAAAGCCAGAAGGTTTGGACTAGATGAGGTGGGTAGTTAGATTAAATGCTACCATATTACCTAAAAGTTACTGAAGAACATAAATGTGCCATATACAGTTCAGATTTAATATTTGTCCCATTCTGAGAACAGCATAAGCATTTTACAAAGGCATGGACCTCAGTAAATGTGTAGTTTTGTCATCTGTGTAATATCACATGTTGCAGAAATAAACCTCCAACAGGAAAGTCACAGCAAACTAAAAGTTAAAATCACTACTTAAGTTAAAACATTTTTTGTAGCACAAATGTGATCTATCCAAAGATGTGTTATTCTTTATAGAGCATTCCAGGTTTTCCCTCCAGTTTCAGTTTGACACCAGATTTGTTTTTACCACTTGTGCAGAGGCTTTAGTGCCTTAGCATGTATAGATTATATGTAAGGGACAAATAAAAGCACTGTTGTGAATAGTATTACCTCGACTTGTCTTATGGTGACAGAGTACTCCTGCCATTACTTGTGTCATGTGTGATCACGTGTTAACCCTGTTACGAAAGAGCTGCTTTCACTTCTCATGAGCTGTTTTGTTAAGCGCTGAAATAAAGTCCTGTGGGAGAAACCATAAGGGATTGTCTGACGTTCCCTCGACTGTGCACTAGAGGGCAGAAAACCAAACGAACTAGCAAAGACTGTGAATGTCTCAGGCACTCACACACATTATTTTTTAGTTATGGCAGTAATTATTGCTTTGAGTATCCTGCTAGTTAGTGTTTTTAGGAAAGCTCTTGATATTGTGAGTCACAGGTGACACAAGTCCACATTTTAGTTTTTGTGTCAAAGGTTTCCTCTATTGAACTTCATATAACAGTGATAAGTTCTTAGTACCCTCTGGAAAACAGGAAATGAGGTTGGCAAAAGGCGACGCGTGTAAAACTGAGTCAGCAGAAAGCTCTGAGCTAATGTGACGCCTTGTGGGAGGGCTGAATGGCTGAGTGAAGTCTGATATGTTCAACATTGTCCAATCAAATGGTTATCACATAGTGTGGCGTTATTGGAGTTGTATTATCACTACCAGGATCCGGTTGTAAATCACGCCACAGGCAAAGCATGTGTATTTGTGTCGCAAATTTCATACAGAACAGGCTGTAAAACAATAAAAAAAACCCAAGATAAATACAGGGTCAGACAGTAAGAACTTTGAAAGTTATGTTTAATCACTCTCAGACTTTGTCAAGTATGCATTTATGTTATGTAAAGTCACAATGACTATAAACAAGTGAAAGAGGGTTTATAAAAATGCGTTCAGTAGATTCATTAATTTTATTCTTTCATGATAATTATACAAACATGTTTTTAGTCCGAGCTTAGTTCAAATTATTATCCAGGCTCTATCTAGAAAAGCACAGCACATGGCACCATGTTTTCTGATGAGTTAATATTCTGTATTCAGAGGGAAGTCTTTGTGTTTTGAGGCCCTGTAGAGAAAAACAGGAAGAACATGCATTAATTCAAATTTGTTGGTAGTGATAATCAGTCCAGTCACGTGGTCCTCAGCCTACAAGAATTCACTGTTTTTCTCTTCTCACTATCCCCTCTTCTTCCCACCCACTCACCACTGCAGTGGGAACCCTCTCCAGTTGCTGTTAAGGCTCAGTAGTGTTTTCATGTCGTCCTCACTCAGCTCAAAGTCAAACAGCTGAAAGAGAAACAACAGCTCAGTGTTTGAGACAAACCACAAAAGCTGCTGTCAGTTTTCTGCATGAATGCTATCTGATGGATAACAACCGCACACACAAAAACAGCTTGTTTTGTAATATTTCAGTGAAATTGCAGTTTACTCCTTTAAAATGATTCGCTACAAATAAGTACACTAAGTATTAGTAAAACCTGTACCTGCAAGTTTTCCTTGATTCGATGGGGTGTTACTGACTTGGGAATGACAATCACATTCCTCTGTATGTGGAACCTGATAAGAACCTGATAGAAAACAGCCCATAAGTGCAAAGCACTATTCAAGCATTATTCAGCCGTCTCCCTCAATATCTTTGCATAATGATACAACACTTCACTGTTAGATTTCCCATGGTTGGGGAGTTTAGAGTTTTGTAACAAATGTTTTCTTCCTCCATGTGACAGCAGTAACTTTGTCCTTGTTGGGTTAGATTATTTAACTTCTGAAATGAAGCGCTGAATGGACAAAACTCACTACAATATGTTGAAGTCATTAATGTGACCCTTAAGTAGCCAGTATGATAGCAGGTGCTCTTCATCCTCTTTTTACCTGTGCTGGTGTCTTGTTGTACTTGTTCGCAATTGCTTTGATATTTGGTTCCTCCAGCAAAGATGGTTCATCCGATGAAGCCCTTTTGTAAACAAGAACAGAAAGGCAAGAGTGACTTTTAGTTTTCTTACTAAAACTGCAACTGTTTTCTTTGTACACATGACAGGTGCCTCTCACCAGGGTCTGTCAGGGGAGCCCAGGGGGCTGTAAGCTGTCACTGAGATGCCCTTTGAGTGGCAGTAGTTGATCAGCTTCTCTTGGGTCAGGTACGGATGGCACTCGATCTGAAGGAACCCACAAATATGCTTTAGCTTTTATGTTCTTCCTACATTATATTGCAAAATCACAGTCTTGTTTTGGTACCTGGTTGGTGGCAGGCTTGTACTTGAGGCCTGGCTTGTTAAGAATGGTTTCAATCTGGTCTTTGCTGAAGTTGGAGATGCCGATAGCCTTCACCAGTCCAGCATCCACCAGCTCTTCCATAGCCTTTGAGGTACATTACACACTGATGTCAGTTCTGCATCTGGTTTTTAACATCTACTTATCCATATTTCATTTGATTTGAGCTTCCAGCAAGTCGCTTAGCCTATTGGTGATTCATTTTTTGCTTTACATGTGTCTGAAAATTACCTCCCAGGTGTCCAAGAAGTTGCTGCCATCCGAAATTAGTTGACTGTTTTCATCTAAAGGAAAGAGCTCGTCCCCTGGCTGCAGATACAAATGTTAAAGTTAAAACGTGAATTCTGACCATAAGACGTATCAGCTCTACATATGTATCAACAATATCAACTTTCCCTTGCTGTCCTTCAAGAGGAAATTTTCAGCAATGGAAACAATCAGAATTGAGAAAGGTGTAACATCTGCTCAATTACTGTTGTGGTGTGGTTACTTTAACAGGTGATATGAAACATTCAGCATGACGACCGTTCTCGATGCCAGCTGACAGGCCTTTTTTCTGTGGTTGAGAAAAGGAAAGTGTTAACCAAACCTTGGCTCCCATTGGGAAATGCATAAGGTAAAGGTCCAAGTAGTCCAGTTTTAGGTCGCTGAGCGTCTTCTCACAGGCAACCCTCACCAGAGATGGAATGTGGAAGGTGCACCATAACTACAGAAACAAACAGGAACTTTAATAAACACACTATAATTGTCAGTGTGGTGAAAATATAGTATTAGAATGTGAAATGAGACATTATCTCCTAAAGCAAACAAGCTACATATGTGCTCATTAGTAATAGTAAAGGGTCACATTGGAGGGAAGAGGACAAATGGGAATGTAAAGTGGGAAAAGAACCTGACTGACAGTACGTTTTAGGTCCAGACAGGCTATTTCATGATCTCCATGACCAGCTAATAAAGACACGTCAAGGTCAAAGAGGTGATAAATTCTGAGTGAAACAGCATCAAACTGAGAGGAAAAAAAAAATCCTAGTACGTTTCTTGCCTGTACAACCAAACTTGTCAACTATTTTGATAGGCGACGAATTACATTAGCCATTTTTTTACAGGAAAAAGCCAAACATTTGCTGTTTTCCAGAATTTTGATAATTTGCTGTTTTAGGGTGTTGTACTGACGGTTGGGCAAAGAAGCAATTTGAAGACATATTTTATAGATGAAACAGTGATGTTACCTTACTGACAACAAACAGTTCCTCCCTCTTTACTACTTGTTGATTGATCATTGCATGAATTCCAGCCCCAACTTCTTCTTCATTCTTGTACACATAGGCGCCATCGATGTGTCTATAACCAACACTTATTGCCACCTTGACAGCCTCGGTGACCTTTCCTGGGTCTGCCTAGAAGGGTAGTGCAATGCAAAAACAAGGAAATTGCAGATATGATAAGCATCAATATATACTACTCACAATAAGTTAGGGACTATTGTTATTTACATGAGTGCTTTTCCTATTTGGTCTGAATTTTAATGAAATAAGTAAAAGTTCCCTTTGATATTACTAATAATGAATGAGAAGAAACACCATTTTCATTAGTTTAATATTTATTACCCCCAAAATTTAGACAATAACAAGGATAGCCCCAAATAACAAAAATTGACAATGTCAGTAGCGGGTGTTTCCACCATTTGCCGCAATGACAGCTTGACAGCGACGTCTCATGCTCCTCACTAGCCTCATGATGTTGTTCTGAGGCAATGCGTTCCACTCTTCCACAAGTGCTACACGCAGTTCTGCCAGGTCACGTGGGGGTGGGGTACGATCATCCAGTCTCTGCTTCAGCTGGTCCCAGACGTGCTCTATGGGGTTCAGGTCAGGGGACATTGCTGGCCATACCATATGAGGCACTCCGACTTCCTGAAGTCGAGCTGTGACAATTCTGGCACGATGTGGTGGAGCGTTATCATCCATGAACAGAAAGTTGGAGGTGTGCTGGCGGAATTGGGGGATGATGATGGGTTCTATGATGTCTCTGAGGTAAGAACGTGCAGTGACTGAGCCATCTACAATAACCAAATCTGTTTTGCGCTGACTGGTGATGCCTGCCCAGACTGTTGCACCTCCTCCACCAAAGCTAACCCTGGGGACCATGTTGACCTCGGCGTATCGCTCACCTCGCCTTCTCCAGCAACGCTGACGACCATCATTTCCATGCAAGGTGACCCGACACTCATCAGTGAACAGGACGGTAGACCACTGCTGCATTGTCCAGGTCACATGGTCTTGTGCCCACTGCAAACGTTCACGGCGGTGTCTTGGTGTCAGTGGAGTCACCTGCAACGGTCGTCTGGCATTCAAGCCAAAGCGGTGGAGTCGGTTGCGAATGGTTTGTCTGGAAACCCTAGTACCTCTCACATCTCGTAAACGGGCCTGCAGCTGTGTGGCAGTTGCATAACGATGTCTGAGTGCAAAGGTCCTTAGGTACTGGTCATCGTTGCGGTCTGTCACTCGTGGGGCTCCACTCCTGGGTCTGTCACGAACTCTGCCATTAGTTCTGTGTCTATCACCCCAATACAATTGCCTCCCTATCCCAAAAACCTCTGAAGTGAAACAAACACCGTATGTATGACATCCACTGAGTCTCTCACAATATCCCTAACTTATTGTGAGTAGTGTACTTACTAAAATCCGTGGCAGTGGCTATGATTTCCTTTTGTGTGTTCTATTCTCCTATCAGTGAGTGACTTTGCTCTGTTTAAACTATATGGAATGATAAGGAATGAATGTAAAAGGCATGTTGATTACATTGCTTATATTACTGCTATTAAACAGGCTTGTTTGGGCAGAGGTCAGTGTCCAACAAAATGTTTCAGGCTGATATTTAACCCTTTAAAGGGTACTCATTGAAATACTTACCCCGGAGTGTTGTTGGAGCACATAACATGACCATTTTACTTTTGTAACATTTTGAAAAAAAAAATTTGTTTTCAACATGTGCACAAGTGCTCAAATATGGTCACTTGCCCAGTAAGGGGTTAACCTCCTGGAAGACAGCATGTTGAGGTCAGTCTGTTAATTTAATCAGTTTAGTTTAGTGCAGAATCCTGAAAAGAATCCTGGAATCTATCATTTCTAAGAGGAAAGGGACTAGAGATTATCTAAACCTCATCTATTTTATATATGAAATGTTCAGCCTTACCCTCCATGTTCCCAGGCCCACAATTGGCATCTTTGCTCCGTTGCTGAGTGTAACTGAGGGTATCATGTTGGATCTTCTTGTGCGGTTCCTGCAGGATCAATCAAACAAGTGGACGTTTGCACGAGCAGCCTGTTACTACACGGAGGCAGCCTCTTGTGTTTGAAGTCAGTGAGAGAGGAGAAATAAAGTATTTCTGGGATTGATTAGCCACGTCTGCCTCGACCTCGGATTATGGAAATGCCACTGACACACAGAGAGGCTACAGAGGGAAGAATGACTCAGCACAAATGCAGTATTGTATTAAAAAAAAAAGAGCATTTGGACAAAATAGCATGAAATCTGCATGAGGGTTTTGTGGAATTTGAACATAACTGCTTTTATTCATTCATTAAGAGCTGTGTTATGAGGGTTTTATGGAAGATCACTACATATCTAGATTTATGTCTGGCTTTTTTCAAAAACATTTTTGTAATTTTTTAAATAAATATTTATAATGACATTCATATTACCATGTCACTATTGTGATGTGCTACTATTGCATTGCAAGTAAACATTTTAGTGTTTTTTTTTTTCCTTTTTTTTAAGTTTTACATAATCAAAACACAAAAGAAATACAACTAAACAACTAAATACTTAAACACACAGAAAACACAACCAAGCACAGACAGCACAAGGTTCATTAAGTCATTTGTATTTTTTTTGTTAAGCAGCAACATGTTGAGCCAGCAAACACTGGGCTGAGTTGTGTGATGTAATTGCTCTTTATTACCAGATAGAAGATAATCTGCCTCTCAGGTCCCTGATATTGTGGTTTCTAGTTCATGCTAGAAAACAAAAAACAAAATTAAAAATAACAATTCAAGTTGAGGTTTAGAAAAAAAACAGCTTAGTTATTATTCATTTGGACTTTAACAGTCAAATACTATAAATGGGGGACATTTGTACATGCATTTAAAAACAATGCAAGCTGTGGGTTCGTGTCCATTTTTCTTTGGCATAGTAACATGCGTTGACATTCTTACAAGGATTCGGTCCATCTTAGTGCCTGATCTCCAGTCAGTACTCAGCAGTCGTTCAGTGTGTTGTTGTCCAGTGCACTCCATCCAGGTTTGTGCTCAAAGACTAAAATTTATGTGGAAGTTAATGGAAACAGATTTTTTTTAGGGCTGCATAAATAAACAAATGACCCCACAAACACCATCAGACCCTGATCAAAACCCTGCTTAGCTCTGAATGCTACACTGACGTCACCTTTTTCTCACTTTAAACTAGTGAAAAGTGCAAAAACAAACAACAAAAATGTCAAAATTTCTCCGTTCTAACAGTGGCAAAGATGTTGTGGTCAAGCAACCAATTGCTCAAAGACAGAGGCAGATTAAAAAAAACAGTGCCTCACTTGTTTATTTTACTATACCTATGCAATTGTTTGCATAACCTGTGATGCCTTATACATGGCACTCTTCAAAGATGGAATTAGGTATGTAGCTGTAAAATCATTAAAACACATAAACAGTTAATTATTAATAAAGTAGTGATTACCAGTGACCTGTTCCAAGGATTAATTGTCAGGTTCTTATAAATACATAATGAAGACTGAGTTGACCCTGAGAAGAGGGATGTATTCCCAGTCCCTACCAAAAACATAAAAGAATAAATATGAACAATTCGACTGCAAATCGACTTTTAAACAAAGGAGAGAATGCCATCAAAGTACAGGATTTAATTCATGTTTGTGATTTGACACAGATACCTGAGCTCAAGACTCAGGAAACCCATCTATCTATCTATCTATCTATCTATCTATCTATCTATCTATCTATCTATCTATCTATCTATCTCTCTGAGACAGACAGAGACAGAGAGAGATGTTGTCTGCAGGTGTACGATTAACCAATTATACCAAACAGGTGTTAATGATCATCAATATCACATGTTGGTCGAAACAGTCATTAACTGAAACAAATGCAGCTGTGTGGAACACTTAAAACTGGGAGAGGAACAGCCAAACTCTGCTGCCAAGGTGAGTTTGTTGAAGACAGTATCATGGTACAGGTCACATACCATGGCAAGACGAAGCACAGCAACAAGACACAAAGTAGTTCTACTGCATCAGCAAGGTCTCTTCCAGGCAAAGATTTCAAAGCAGCATTTGTCCTAGAAACATTGCAGTTGTACACATCCAACATTTACCTTATTTTGTCAAAATGTATTTTTGGATATTAAAAAATTACATTAAAGATATGTGGGTTTATCATTTTGGATGTCTGATATTAAAATTTTGACCAGTAACAGTTGGATTGAAGAAAACAGCAACTTTCCTGGTGAGAAATGTTTTACAGAAATCCAGAAAAGTCATTCTTAATATCAAAAAGTGCAACTGTAGATACCTGAAACTGAAAATCTAATGTAAGTTGACAGGAGAATGCCATTACAGATATCTTAAATTTTCATTGGCAGAATTAAATCACAGATATCGCCATTAAATATTAAACCCAGCCATTAAACTTTACATCCACATGCTACACAACACTACACGTTCACGTGGTTTTTCAGTTTGAGAAGTCGAGAGGATTGGCATGCCGCTATTTCTATTATGTACGGTGGGTTTGGGGTCGGATCTCGTGGGCAATCAGCTGGGTTGCTTGAAGCCAAAAAAGTTTCTTCCTCTTTGTCATGTGCCGTTCCTCCTAATTTCTCATTTTAATGCAGCCTCTGAGGAAAACTCAAAAACATAAATGCCAAGCATACTTGAGGCAGTGTAATTGAGCTGATTGATTTTATGTTTTTGTATTTATAAATGACAGAGCTGATTAAGAGGTCTACAACTACAGTGTTTTTTTTAAAGAAATCCAGATCTTCAACTAACACCGAGGACATAAGTAATCAGTTCATGTACAAAAGAGCTTTATGACTTATTCATCATTTTACTATTTATCCTACAATAAGATACAGCCACCTTCCTACCTTAACATAACTTATCTAGATACTAATTGTAAGCAGCTAAAACTACTATATAACCCATAATATCTTTGTTTGGACATTGCATGGATTGGTTTATTTTATTAACTGTAGCTACTCCTAGACTCTCAACCCTGTCTTCGTATCTTATGAGATTGTGCCCCCTACTGGAGTGTAACTTTTACAGCAACTGTTAGTCATAAAATATATTAAGTCACACTCTGGAGAAAATATTCATGCTCTCTATTGACAGCATCGTAAAATACACAAAATAAATAAACAATAAAAATATAGATACATTTATAATATAGATATTTAAATACATAAATAATGAATCATAAAGTCTGAAAAGAATTATGTACAAAGCTTAATCTAATTTGATCACAGGAACCATGGGAACTACTCTTCTCATGCAAAATCTGCATTCATTTAAATGTAATCGTGTTCTAATGATAAGGTAAAACAATATTGACATTAGACATTATCATTCTCTGAAACACTTAATCATATTTATAACTGAGAATAATTACTTAAATTCATTTCTCACACTTCACTTGTCTCGATACACAGACAGAGGCTCTCTTGTAACTTTTTATTCATTCGTCAAACATTATGGGACAAATCAACATTCAGGCCACTCTTAGCATACACACACGCTCAAACATGCGCGCACACACACACGCAAAAAGTGCAGACATTAGACAATGACATTAACACAGCACTGTCTATATCAAAGATAGGCAACATGAAGAGCAAAGGTGCTAAATATTGCACATTATGATCAGTTCAGGAAACTTTTCAAACCATTCAGCTTCACTAGCAGATGACCCCTGGTTTCTTTTTAACCATCACAAACAACTGGTTATAGAACAGCTCAGAGAGTACCTAAACTTTGCCTGTGGCGTAGTATACCAGCATTAATCATGGGACTGATGTGACTTTCCTACGCTGACTGAGTGAAGGTAGATGCATTTATGTTGGAAGGAACTAAAACGAGGTAACAGTTGATAATGGCCTACTTGTACACTTCTTAGGATGTGAAGCTTCGTTTTCACAGCAAAATTTAATGTGAGATCTATAAATCAAAATCTTTCAGACTTAATTTTTGCCAATCTTTAAGCTAATTACAACCAAGAGAGAAAAGGTACAAGTCCAGAGTAGACTATGCTGAGCAGAGCCTGGTCTTACATTAGCAAAGTATATTGTAGACAGCAAATAACAGTATGGCCTAGATAGCTGCTGGATGAATAAATCTTATTGCTTCACTGCTCCAGAAAGAAAAATATAATCTTTTTAAATTGAAATTATATTTTAAACTTAGGCCATACCTGAGTCGAGCAGAACACAAGTAAACACAATGAACCTGGAAAGCTAAATAATGGGGAGGTATGTGAAACAACACAAGACTATTGTGCTACGAGCAATAATGTGAATGAGTTATTGCTTGGAAGCAGCCGCTTATCAGGTCGGCTTAGATGTTTGTTCATAGAGGAAATTACTCACAGAAAATTACAAACCAAGAGATAAATTAGCATTCAATTCCACAACCTACTAACTAAAACTAGTCCAAACTAAAAACGCAGCAGTGTCCCAAGTGGCTGTGCTCTGTCGAGCACAGTTTTCTGCTCATCTCAGGAGCAGTCAGTGAAGGTGGTCACCATGTTCCCCCTGCGCTGCGTCACTGTCCTGCAGTGTTGCTTTCCCGAGCTCTGGAATCTGCTCTCAGTCCTGGAGCTGTGCGTGTTAAAGGAGAACATCTTCTCCAAGTCCTCAAACATGTCATCAAAGAGTCCTCCACCAAAGGCCCCCTGCTGGAACTGCCTCCTGTGTCTGTTCATAGCCTCCCGATGGGCCTGGAAGTGGCTGTCAAAGTGTCTCTTTTGGTGTGCTTGATTCTGTGTGTGGGAGTGAAAGTGGTGTTGGTGTCGCTGTTGCTGCCCAAAATGGTCAAAGTCTTTGAAGATGTCATCAAAGTTGAAGGACTGGTAGTGCTGGTTGAAGTTGTAGTTGCCACCGGCACCTGCTCCTCCTCCTCCATGGCCCTCCCCTGGTGACGGGCCATGGCCAAACTGGTCATACTCTCGCCTCCTCTTATCGTCTGATAGTGTCTCATATGCTGGTGGAGACAAAACACACCTTGCGTCAATCATTGTGTTGGTTGCTATGACGCTGCCAATCAGAGATGCCTTAACTTTTTTTTAGTTCATAATGGGTCTATGTATTGAAAAAGTTAGACAGACTGGAGCCAACATGAAAATCATTCATGATTCATGTTTAAAAAGGCACATGATTAAATGGGTAACCTCTGTAGTGCAATTTTCTTTTACAATAGACCCATTAGAGAAAACAGTGCACAAATTAATAATTTAAAAAACTCTCATTTTGAATATAATGATAATGCACATGAGAAACAATTACAACTAATCTGTGCAGTTAGAAATATCTCTCAAAGAAGAAATGGTAGACTTTCCCTTTGATGACTCACTGTATCATAAATATGCAACATCAGACTGTACCTTAGCTATTTGAACATATATATGTATATAAGCTATTAGAATATATCTTACTTATATATCTGACTATATCTTACTTAAAGTGGGATTGCAGGTAATTTATGTTTTGCATTGCTTGACTCCAAAACTCCAGAAAAGTCCCGGTATAAAAAAAGATTATGAGAAGTTGGTAAAAAAGATTCGGGAGTATTGCCCCACATTATGGAGTGACATAGTGACTGACTTACCCTCGGCTATCTCTCTGAACTTGGCCTCGGCGTCTGGGCCCTTGTTTCGGTCAGGATGGTACTTCAGGGCCAGCTTATGAAACGCCTTCTTGATCTGGCGCTCAGTGGCATCTTTGGTCACCCCCAGTATGTCGTAGTAGTCTCTCTTGGCCAGGATGAACTCTGAGATCAGCAGAATATGCACTGCTAACAGCAACACTGACTGCGCTGTGGCCATCCTGTTGGTTTTGGCACCTTTGAGGGCTGTGAAGGGAGCAGTTTGACAGCTCGGTCAGCGACGCTTCACACGTCCCTGAAACGCTTCGAAAACGACTTCAGAATTCAAGGTTCAGATAATAACTATTCGAAGAACAGCCAGAACAAAACAAATGTCTATGTCAATTAACTGACGTTACTTTGCTGGCAAGGCGCGAGCCCCAACAAAATGTCAACTCTGTTTTAGTAGAATATACGAGAAACCCAACAGTTCTGCCTCCAGAAAGCTTGTTAATTACACTCCGTTGTTTGTCCTCACTTAAAGATAAACGACCCACCTCAAATAACATTAATGCGTATTGGAAAAAGATGGATTACCTGGAGACGGAGTGACAAACAGCCTGGGGATACCCCAATCAACCGCCGACAGCTCCAGCTGATGGGAAACGAAAGCTAGCAATTGTTGACGAACTGCATTCCTGAGCTGAACACCACGACTCGCAACGCCATTGGGCCATTTCCTAACACAGTGACTCAGATCGTTGTGGTTGGTGGAAATAGTGCGCACGTGGAGAATGGGGACAGCCCGAAAAGAGCACAAATGAAACAAGAGGATGCTGTGTATGTACTTCCTTGTTCGCTTTGCACTGTTATTTTATAATTATCGATTGAGGCGTGAGGCCTAAACTATGTTTTCTGCGCAATAAGTGATCTATAACTTGAATATACACCATTATCAATATTTTCACGTTCTGTAGCTATTTAACGATTAACGGAGGCGCGTGGTGTATCTTACTTTATTCATTTTCACGTAATTATATTTCTTACAATAACCATCTTGTAAAATTTAACGTCATTTCCGCTTCGAGGGCAAAAACCCGGACGTGACAGTTTACGAGCTGCTTTGTGTTTTTAAACAACGTTAGCCACAAACGTGCCTCCGTAAAGCGTTTTCATGTGCTCTTACTGCAGATATGCCACGGTACTGCGCGGTGAAAGTTTGCAGAAACCGCGGGGGAACTGCATCTAGACAAGACAACAAGAGAATTAGCTTCTACCCGTATGTTTTCTGTTTTTTCATTATTGTGCACTAGTGTTTTCCCCCTATTTTCTGTTATCCTTTATCCTTACTAACCATAATGTTTATGTTACATAACGTTTGTCATTTTTACCTACTTGCAGTTTTACAAGCGCAGGCTGCTGGAGTGAATGTGGAGTAATGATAATTAATATGTTTGCTGCATTGCCATAATGAGAGCACTTAAGATGCATTCGAGTCATTTTTTCGAGAGGGTTTGCGTGAGTAAAAAGCACAGTGACTTTTAACTATGCGTCAGTGCGTTTTGCAGGTTTTGCAAGCGTTTGAGTTAGATTCTAAATCATCATTATATATAGTAAATAAGTTATGAACAGTTAATAATGTTTTCATTATTATATTTTTATGTTGTTAAAGAAATTAGAAAGGCCAAAACTACACACCACACTTAATATTACCCAACGCAACTTATTATCCAGCACTAAGTCCAGACAATCAAAAACGTTTCCTGAACAACGTCTGGTGTCAGAGTTAGATTCATTTGCAGGGGCAAAGAGGGGAAATTGGGATCTCATTGATCCTAAAATTTGAAGAGTATGAGTATTTCACTGTGACATTCAACAAGGAAACAAAAAATAAATAATCAGACAAGGTTAGCAGGGGCATGCCACTGGAAATCCCCTCTGCCCGGAAGCATCTCACAAATAATTACTGAAAAAAGTTCTGCTTGGTACAAAAGGCCCAAGCCTGCAGCCCAGGAGGGTAACAGCTGTGATAGACAGCCTCTGGTAGACCAGCATTCCCCTGGGAATAAACCAGCTGCCACAGATGTTAGCTAGGATAGTTCAAAGAGGCAGGGACACACATGTCTTACACCAACCACAGCCTTAGACCCTCTGGCACGCATAGACTGTCTCATGTGGGATTCTTAGTAAGATGCAGGGCATAAAAAGCTAATTAAAAACAAGACTCTGATTTCACTGTGTGCACAATGAAAAGAGAAATACTGGTAAATGTACATGATACGGGGTGGCTGGCCTTTACTTCCTCTTGTGTTGTGCAACATCCAAGTGACACTAATACTCTACCTGAAACTTGGAATTGCTCAAGTTAATCACAAACCATATATTTTAAAGTTCTCCCTATTTTTCACCCCGGAAGGTTTCCCTTGCAAGACAAGCCCAGGCTTCAAAAATGGGTGGACAACATGAGGCGAGAGCAGTGGACCCCGAGTCGACATCAGTACCTCTGCAGCGAGCATTTTACAGAGGACTGCTTCAATATACGATGGGGCATCCGCTACCTGAAGAACACAGCAGTCCCAACCATTTTTCCTTCCACGGAGGAGGTATGTATCCATCTCAGTTATAACATGAATTAAAGGCTGGTGGATATGAGAAATCTAACTCTACAACATTTTCTACAAATGGAGGAGGTGCACTTTCACTTGCAGATATACTAATCCTTTTTGGGTTTTGAGTTCTTCATTTTTTATATTCTTTGGCCTGTGATTTACTAGCACACCTCTGAATTTTATGCATTGCTTTGCAGGAAACCTTTGATTTTTGTGTCCATCACAGTTTCATTACAGACCTGTAGCTACAGTTACAGTTACAGTATTATGCTTGTGCTTGCACATTTAATGAAAGCTCATTTCCATTTATCTCAGGATGGTGAGAAAAAAGTCATTAAAAGAAGCCCCATGGCCAAACCCAGGACTTTAGACATTGACTTTGAGCCTGCTGGATTTGACTGTGCTCTCAGTAAAAGGCCTCTCATTTTGAGCAGAACTTGCAAAAAAGTCCAGTCAAGTACAACAAACAGCATTGTTGCCGATCACCGAGAGTTAATATTGGAGCCACCTCTTGTGCTGGACACTGGTAACCGCTGTCAGTCAAACGCCTCAGAGATACAAACTGTTGTTTGTAAGATACCAGATGACAGTGGAGCGCCAACAGTGTCCTTTGTCACGCACTCCCCATGCATTGAGGCCCATTCTGACGAGCATGCTGACTCCACTGTGACTGTGTTGTACTGTGAGACGTCGAGCCATTTCTCACACGCCGAGGCCAACGTGGACACAGCTTCTCTCCAGGCGTCACTGGTCCAGGCTTTCAGCCTCGTCCCTATGGAAATGGTCCAGGACAAACCCACAAGGTGCTTTTCCGAGGAGATGGGATATGGTGTGGGAGAACACATTTCTGTTTACGAGCACTCATACTCCAGACCGGACACGGACAAGGATCAGCTTTGGAGTAAGATCTTGAATTTGCATGGTAAGATCTTGGAACTGGATCGCAGGGAGGAGAGCACGGTGGCCAAAATTCATGCTCTCGAGACTGAGATATCCCTCCTGAAGAGAGACGGTGCAGTTTTTAAAGAGAAACAGAAAGTTTTAGAGGATTATATATCATCTGTGTTGCTCTCATCACACGTTGCGGACTTGAGATAAGCTTGTGGATGTTGGTACCATTGAGTCACTTATGTTGCACATGTCCCCATAAATAAAGCACAACAGTACACGTTTTATCTTTAACGTTTGTGTTGGTGCAACTTTGTTCAGGTTGTATGTCTGTTTTTTGTCCACGTGGTGGCGCTGTCTCCCCACCTTTACAGGAAGCTTAACTAAAGCTTTGATTTTCTGCAGCTCTTTGCTGCACATTACTGATAAATATGGAAGATTTCTTTTCTGTGTCTACATGAATGGACTTGCGATGTATTCAGTATTGCTACTTCTTATTGGCGTTTGTGCTGTATTTATTACATATTGCCATCAGCCTGTTGTTTAGGGCCACCATGAATCCGTGATGTGTTCATCTGACAAAATGAGGTCTATTTAAACTCTGGTATTTATTTGACTGGAACAGCTACTGCCTGCCGTAATAATATCATCAAATCAATTTCTTTGACATCATTCCCACTGTGGCGCTTAAAAACCACTAGCAATCATGTCCATGGAAACAGAGACTTGATTGCCAGCACCACCAGTCATTCTGTACACAAGTTCAAAATCATGTGCATTGCAGAAAAATCAGTGATGGATTAGCTATGAAATAGAATAAAGTGTGCTGTAAATGTGTTTCTTAAAGCAGGTGCATCTCTGGGTGACTGTGCTTGTGTCCATTCTGCCCCTTGTGATTGTTTTAAACCCCACAATGACATGAACGTGGACCAGCAGCAGGATTTATCTCCCACTTTTCCACCTTCAGGCCCTGAATTAGTCATCATAGTATTTTGGCCAAGTGAGATACCTAATCCTATTTGAAGCTGCTTTCCAGCCTCGGTACTGTACCAGGCCTGGTCACACAATCTGTGGAGCAGTGTAGAGCAGATTGTGAGCATGTTGAAACATCACATTTTTTTAACCCGTGCCTGTGATTGAAATATGAATCAACTGTCTGAGAGTCAAAAATCACCTGAGCATGACAGCAACCGCAGTGATCTTCGATTTAATACACTTCATCTGTTTGTGTGAGAAGTTAAATTGGTTTTTGAATAAATCATAAAAGGATTGATTGCACATATGAAAGGATTTATGAAGAGCAATTTCAAATGACTGCGGGGTGTTACATGGCATCAACATTTCCTCTGTGCAGAATGACACTGGGCTGCTTCACCAGCAAGGATTAAAAGCATGGATTCTCAAAAATAGTAATGAAATGAAACTGTTGTAATCTTGTTGCTCTGGAAAACACAACGTCATCTCAGTGCATCAGGAGACTAATGCACTGCTAGATGTGGACCCAGTCCAACAGAGATAAGAGCAGGTCTTGATCTTAAAGTACAGTGAAGTAATAACGGTCATCTGTGGTTGCAAATGTGTTCAACAAAGTCCCTCACAGCCAGGGAAATGTTGGCTAAAATAGAGGCATAAAAAAGGATGAAGAAATAAAATTTCTTATGACAGAACTTAATTTTAATAAGCAGTTCATGAAACTCTAAATGCTGAATCTCTGTTTTCCTCCACTGAATTCCATACAGGGTGTTGCTACAGAAACAAATTCAGGCTTCCCTGTATCTTGCAGGCATTCTGAAGAGAGTGGCATCAGGGCTGTAAGTGGGAAACTGACCGACATATTTATGAGAATGAAAAGAATATTTCTTTCTATGTTTATTTGTGGTAAATCAAAATGTCAAAATAATACATGCTGAAAGAATAAATTCATATCTCTCACGTGGGAGGTTTTTATTATAATTACATGACAATTACAGAACATTAAAAAATAAGCTAAATGTGTATATTTTCTACACAATGGATGTTTTATTTGTCAGAATACTGACACACAGGCAGCAATAACTCTCAAATACTGTTAAATGCTGACAGAAATCCAATAATCATACAGCACTGCTGACACAAATCCATTTAGAATGTGTTTTTTATCATGAAAGAGATCATACTATACATTTTGGTCCTCTTTAATAATTTTAGTTTGGAAATGTAAGTCCTCTTGAAAGCGCATTTATACACAACAGCTGCAGATTTAAATGCACAGTGGACTTTAAGGTTTCTGGGTGACTCATCCAGATGTGGACTTGATCAGGCCGTGACTTCTATCTGAAGTGGCATATCCTTTTGATATAAACATCTGTAACATGTTTCATATCTGAAATGTCTGTTTCTGCTGTGTGCAGCTCTGCCACTTCATGTTTTTTAACTATAGCAGAGATAAATCCAAGGGTTGGTGCAGCTGTTGAGACTTGCCAGCAGCATGATGATGGCAAACACTGGACCTGAGAGATAGAGGGAGAGAGAGCGCAAGAGAGTGAGAGAAATGTGTAAATAAACTGACATTTCTGACAAAAGCAAATATTGTATTATTGCATTATTAGTATAGAGCATGTGGGCTCACACCCACACAGTGACCTTCTGGACATCATTTGGACAAACCTTGTGTAGGTGCACTGCTTGGGCTCCATGCTGACCACAGCTGCACGACGAAAAATGGACTCCAACACACTGTGTATGTTACAATAATAACAAATGTCATTTTCACAGTCTTCAGTTTTGCATTGGACACCCTCTTCGCGCCCGCGCGCCCTGTCTGCAGCGCCTTTCTTTTTGTGTTGAAGTAGATTGTTGTGCATATCCTGATTTGGCAGTAGAGCAAAATGACTGCAGGCAGGGCATACACCGACAGTGTGATCCAGCTGATGTAGATCCGGCTCCCCCATGGCTCAATAAACGTCGCCCAGCAGTCGTACTGGTTCTCCACCACCTCCTGGAGAGAGAAGATGAAGAGCTGAGGAGAGCTGAAGGCGAGGGAGATGAGCCACGCTGCGCCAATGGAGAGATACCTCCTGAATGAACTCTTCAAGAAGGAAACCATCGGTTTACACACCGCATGGTACCGGTCTATGGTCATAGCTACTATCATGTACGCGGAGGCAAACATCCCAACCACCTGCAGGTACTTTACCAACCGACACAGGAAGTCTGTGCTTCGGAACCTGTGCGTAATCTCGATGAGGAACTGCGGTAGGACTTGGAAAAAGGCGACCACCAGATCCGCCAAGCACAGGTGCAGGAGGAACAGCTGGGTCCTCGTGTTTCTTTTTCGCTTTTTCCACAGCGTGCCTAAGAAGAAGAGGTTCCCACATGTTGCGAGCACAAAAACCAAACCCAAGATCCCAGCTCTGATGTGCGCAAAATGTTCATGCGCTGCTCCATCCTCATCCGGTGACTTTTCCGAAATGCTACTGCTGCTGCTGGGATCCATTTAAGCGCAAAATCCTGACGTCTCCTTTAATGTAATGCTTAAAATGAACGATTCCGTGCATATGTTGCCAGCGTATGTTGCCAGTGATTCTGGTGGCTGTGAGGAAAAGTCATGCGGTTGAATGGGTGAGGGGGTGTCAGTCCAATCAATGGCGACTGAATGTCAGTATGAGATACACAATCAAACCTAAGACAAAAATAACTCTTGATTTTACTCACGTGTCATTTTGCAATCCCCATTGAAAACTCAAATCCAAATAAGTTCCCCCCAACTTTTATTAATAACAATATAACCTCTAATATATCTTCATATTGCGTTCTCTGTTGGCCCTTTAACGAGTGCTAAAGTATTTCTTTTCTGTTCCAGATTTCACTTTGTTTACCGAGAGCTATTCAGACCCAGAGCAGGATTTAAGCAAAAATCAAAGTTCACCCATAAGTGTATAGATTCTCAGATCTATTCCTTTCTGTATTAGACCACAACCATTGAAATGTATAATTTAGTAGTGTAATATAATGTTAAAATAGATTCATGATTAATACTATCAGTGTAAATGATCAGCATCGCTTAATCAGTGTTAATTCCATTTAATTTTTTGCAACTTACTTGTGAAAACAAAATCTGACATTTAGATTGCAGAGGCAGAGAAAGAAATGTAGTAGCAGAGAAGAAAGGCAGTCAAATATAGAACTCAACTGAATAGAGATTTCCTACAGTCAGGGATGTAACAGCATTGCTTAAAACTCTGAGGAGTGTGTTACGCGTCAGACGCAAAGCCCATTCACTTCAGGATTCCCAGACAGTTCTTTTAGATAGAAGCAAAGAAAACAAATTGAAAAGGGAAGATGAGCAAAGCAAGGTGGTTTTTGGATCAGTGAGATTTGATGACCAGAGCTCAGGAGGAGACAATTGGACAAGACAGTGAAACCCCTGTGTTGAAAAATCTTGTTAAATATTTAGTCAACTAAACCTAACAGCTGAAGCCTGAGTTAAAGGCTGATTATCAACACACAAAACATTTACAGGTACTAATAGTGATTTAGTGTTGCACTGCCAATGGGTTGCAGGGCTTGCAAGAGACATCTTGACAGGAACGGTCAAAACTGAAGCAGCAGAGAAAAAGACTTTGATTCATGTGTTTTATTTTTCTTCCTACAGCTCCCATAATGCAACTCAGTAACTGCTTTCATTTAACCTTGACTGTTCAAAGCCTCTGCCAAACTGTGTGCCACGGCTTCATGATGCTGGTTTTCTCTTCAACTATATTTCTTAAAGCATTTTTTTGTTTCAGTTTCAGGGTTACCTTAATTTTAGTCAACATAGATGGGGTCATTAAATTCATTTTCCCCAACTTTCCCAAGCTGTCATTGGCTGGGTAGAAGTGTCAAACATACATGAGGCAACATTTATGGGTAAAATCAGTGGAGCCATTCTTTACAGCACCACTACTTACACTGCATAGAAAATTACCCTCAAAGTGCCTCCTTTTACTATCTCTGTACTTTTGAAGAATAGTGCACTGCCATGTAGCATTATAGAGTGACCTCTCAGTGAATGTGCAGGGAGATGTTGCCAGTTGATTACAGGGACGTATGCGGCACAATCACCATGTTGGAGCAGAGACAACAAAAGAGAAATTGAGACTGTATTGTTGCCACCACTTCACCCATGAGAAATGAAAGATATTACATGTCCTCTCGGTCATGGCTGGGTGTTCATACTGCTTGAGTATGTGTGGCGTGGGCATGAAGCAGAAAAGATGGTAGTGCTGTCATTCATCCAGCCGCTATCATGCCCTCTCGCTTTCCTGCATTTTGTGCCTGAAAGAACAACAGGTTACTGTTTTTGGAGGGTTTCCAAGGCAATAGCGAGAGAGAATGGTATTCTCACTTTCTATTCTATTTGTGTATTCAATTGCTGCACCTGTATGATGCTATCAATAATAATAATAATAATAATAATAATAATAATAATACACTTGTTTGTGTGTTCTACTTCTTACTTACAAACTGTTATATGAATGCCCAAACCTTTCCAGAGCAATATGGGCAGGTCAAGTCAACTATGTGTCTCTAAAAGAAATGATTTCCAAGTGAACTGCTCTGCATACATAGGTGTTTCACTCCTTACCAAATGATGAAGATCTTTTAGAAAAGGCACCTACACATGTATTACCTGTTGTCCTTAACCTAGTCAGCCTTCTGATCCAAAGAAACATGTTATTATCATTACCAGCTAATACACACATTGTTACCCCCCCACCCCCCACTCCCCACCTAAGATGCTTTAAAGTTGACAAGAACTAATCTTGACCTTGTTCAGAGCAATTGTTGTGAGTAGAATTATGCATTGGCTTATAATTGCTGTGCTACCACACTGACTTTAAAGCCATTATGAACACTTCAGAGTTAATGACAAGTGTATGTGTGTTAATCAAGAGAGCGCGGTGATGACGTCTAATTGTGCATCACATTAGTGATTATTAGAACTTGGATTGTATCAACTGTAATATATTTTCCCCTCAGAGGGGCATTTTCAGCATAAGATATTACTCTCTCTTTATACCACCATAGTAAACAATAGGCTTTTCCAAGTTTGAGGTGTAACTGCATCATTGATCACTTCAAGCAATTCATCTCATTTTGATATACCAATTCTGCATTTTTTTTCTTGAGACAGAAAGGATTGTGTCGATTTATTGACACTGCTGGTTTTGTATTTTTATCATTGTCGTATCATTGGTGTTACAACAGGACTCATTTCACTGACAGCTGGAATAAATGTTGCTCTCCGTGGTGCTGAAATACTTACAGTACCACTGCTACTTACTATGGTGGTGCTGAAAAAGTGAACTCAGGCCATAGAAACAGCACAATTACATTATCAAACCTCACAACTCATTCTAATGTTTGGAATTCTGCACTGCACTCTCCACTGCACATGTTGTGCTGTGGATTCATGATGTCTCTACACTTTAATTCATATTTGCAGTTCTCTGTATTCCTGAGATGTTCTGTCGCCATCTAGTGGCAGAAGTAAAGCATTGCATCGTATCCTGGGCCTTACGTCACGTCCTCTCTTCTTCCTGTTTATTTTGTCCAAACAGGACCCATCCATGGACTACACCAGCACTACAGTGAATGAAAGATTTTGCCAGCACATTTAACGGTCTTTGTTTTGTATGGTAAGAAGAAAACAGTGTGTTTGTTTCTTGACATTGCATTCAATTCGACAAACTGCAATCCCCATTCATTAGCAAACCTCTAGCTAGCAGCGGCTAACGCAGCGTCTTTCACTGTGCACGTTGTAGATGTCAGCCGTCTGCTTAATGAGCTAGCGTTCAAACATAACGGTCATGTTATTTTGTTCATTGAAATAGACTTAGTATGCCACACCACACAGCTTCGTTGTCTTGAATGCGTTTGAACTTGCTTTAACACCAACCTAGCTTAGCAAACGGCTAACGCTTCAGTCATTATGAAACATACAGTCAGACCGAGTTAACGTCAGAGAGGTAACTTCATTAGCTAGCTGGTAGTGGAAGATGTTGATGTTTAAGCTAGCTAAGGTAACTTTTTTCATTTCGTTGGGGCTTGCAACAGAAAAACAGAGCCATACTGTGAGATTTAATGCTAGCACTTAGCAATTTTGATATAACTTAGGTTAGTCTTTGAGGAATAATCCAGAAAGCTGTTTTCCCTCTGGGTGATTCGTCGGTCACTGGTGTCTGTTAGCTCAATGAGCTCAAGAGTCCACCGCACTTTGGAGCAAACTCTTGCTCTCGATAACATCTGCCAGCCACTTCTCTCTGAACCTGTTCCTCCCTGGCGTGTGCACCAGCCTGTTGGACTCTACGACAAAGTGCACCTCCACGGGTAGAGTTTGAGGTTTGACTTTAGATACGTCCACGGCGAAGTAGACGCTGGCTGTGCCCTGAATTGGCTTCCGCAATGTCGGGCTACTAAAGCGGGCTCGGTAGTGGTAGAAAGTATGATTCTCCCCCTCGGTTGAGCAGAGGAAGTCCAGACTGTAGAGCCAACACGGCTGCATGTCCCACGTTTGAATGTACTCCCCAATCTGCTTTTTCCCCACATCGACTGTAAAGTCTTTGCTAGACACCCAGTTAATATTCCTCGTGTCACTGTCAGGACAGTTATTCATCTGCTCCGTCGTGGCGTTGCGGCGGTGTTTCTCCAACAAAGCCTTCACAAGTTGCGCTGACTCTTCTGTGACGTTCAGATTTGATAATTGTCGATCCTCTTCCATCTTGTCTTTGTAACAGCGAACACTATGAGCACTGCAGGGCTAAGGTTGTTATCTGTGGAAGCTGTTTTCTACATCCGTCGTTTGTTGCTGAAGCAGTTTCCATGGCTACTATGATGGCTAGGGTGTCAAATAGAGCCCTCTGTTGGCCTGCTTTCTGTTTGCAGCTTAATGTTTGTTTCTCCTGTGATGAGTATTGATGTTTTCTTAAAAGTAGATTGTTCTGTGTTTTTTTAATGATAATTGTTGTCCAATTCTTTTTTTTTTTAGGAAACAACAGGAAAAGCAAATTCAAAAATGGAATTTCTCCTAAATCCACTGTAGCTGATGGCAGATAGTCTAGCAGAATGCTACATCATTGCACAGACATTAAACACCGTCCTTTAGTTAAATTAGCTTCAAGTTCTCCACTGCTGTTCTGAGTGAGCCAGCTAACGCATGTCGCGAATCAGGACCACGCTCGACAGTGTCACCAAAGCAGTAGGCAGCACAGACCTCATCTCCAAGTTCTCCCGCCTAAAGCCTGGCAGCGCCACAGTCGACAGCACCCATGTGGAAAAGGCTCTGGCCAAAGCTGAGACATTAGCCACTAATAACACAACTACTGCCTCGCCACCTGAAACCACCATGAAAGCAGCAGCAGCAGAAGAAGACGAAGGTGAGAAAACCACAGCAGAAGAGGACACAGACAAGCAACACCAGCAAGTTACAGAAAAACCCTTTGTTGCCACGAAGAAGTCCACATCCAGTTTAGCTTCAGCAGCAAACCTGTCAGCGCCGAGCTCTTCCTCAAATGTGGCAAAGCAAACTATGCAGCTGTTTCACCCAGCAGCATTGTCCACCAACATGGATGACACCTACAAAACTTTGGCTCAGCACATCAATAATTACTTTGGTAGTAGTACACACATGGTAGAAGGAAATGGACAGGACAGGCTGCCGCAGCAGCACAGGGGTGGAGATGATCCTGTTTCTAAGCCTGTTCTCAGTACTGTTAGTTGTAAAACAGATGACCACATTCTTGTTTTGTCTCCAGTAGCAGAAGCCAAAAGTATTGAAGCATCCACTACTTCTCCATCGCCTTCATCTTCATCTGAAAAGTCCAGTCCTCAAGTTGATACACCTTCTTCAAATATCCCTGAAACTGAAAGCGCAGCTCAGTCCATCCCATCACCACCTACCTCTACTAAAAAAGGTTTCACCCACTATCTTTCTTACCCTCGGCCCAGCGTTCAGGCGTTTGTCGGCAGTTACATCGCACCCCTGGTCCCCAAATTCAGAGGCGATTCCAAAAGCAGCGTAGATGAAAAAGACAAGTCTTCAGCAGGCTCTGTGGAGGAGCCCACTGTGGACAAGGCAGGAGAGAAGACAGAGAATGAAGAGGAGAAAGTGAAGCAACAACTATTGAGTCAAAGAGAGAAGGTGAGCTGCTCAGTGTGGCTGTGGTAAATGTTTTAGTTTTGTCAAAATGTAGATTTGGGCTTTTGAACTGTTTGTGGTTGGGAAATATTATTTGTATGAAGCTCAGCTTATTTATATTATATTTTCTACGCTTTCCCTCAGTATGATCTGAATCCATACATGTTGCGTAGCTCTTAAGTTTCAGCACAGATCAAACAACGGCATCTTTAAACAGACTAACGGTCAAGAAATAATGGCCTCGACAGTAAATGTTTACTAGATGGTCCTAATGTTTCACAAATGGTGTGTATTTGTCGTGCAGATAATAGCCAGGGTGAGCGTCGACAACAGGACCAGAGCACTGGTGAAAGGCCTGCACAGAGTCACTGATGTCAAACTCCTCACCAGTCGAGTAGAGGAGCTCAGCTATCACCTCCTGGAGTTCCCCGAGACGCGAGGTGTTGCTGTCAAGGTTAGTGTGCATCACTGTCAAATGTTTTTCTAAGTAAAGAAACTTAAGCAGTGACTTTGTATATAATTGTGATATTTTAGGAGAGTGTCCTGCCCTGCCTGCTGCGTTTGCGCCAGGCCAGAGACCTTCCGCTGCAGGCTGCTGTGAGAGAGGCATTGGCCCTCGTTGGCTACACCGACCCAGTCAAAGGCAGAGGAATTCGGGTCCTGGCCATAGATGGAGGAGGAACAAGGTCATGTAGAGTCTGATTGAGACATGACAAATAGTATGAACTAATGAGGTTTTTTATTACACTTCTGAGAAATACAAAGTAGCATTATAGATCAACTGCACAAGAATATCTCTATGTGTCTTCAGCATTGGGTTGGATATGACAGCTACATAGTCATAGAATGCTCTTTAAACTGTGGCACCTTAGCAGGGCTTCCTAAATCACACCTCAAACGGTCCAATCACACAGTAGCTGCCGATCCTGTTGCCTCATTGGGCTGATTTAGTCTCACTTAAACCAGAAGTAATGAAACATGTTTTAGCCTACTGTGAGGTCAAAGACCACACACATGTCTTGGTTTCCAACACGTTTGTTATAGAAACTCAGTCCCAACTCATCCTTATGTCAGAGCTGGTCATCATCTGATTAATCGCAATATATCAAAATATATTGTTCAGAATATTAGTCTGACATCAGACATCAACAGGTTTTATCACCAGAATTAGCAAACACAAAAAATGTCTCTAACATGCATTTTTGTTAGTCTAGGTTTGTTTACTTTTTGTGTTTGTTACAGGGGACTGCTGGCACTGCAAACTCTACAGAAACTGCAAAACCTGACAGGCAAACGAATCCACCAGCTGTTCGACTACATCTGTGGAGTCAGCACAGGTATACTGTCGTCACTGTTTAGAGTCTGTAGCTTTTTGCCAAAGACTGCACCTGTGAATGTGTGTAAACTCCTTTGCTCACAGTGTACTTCTCACTTGGTTCTCTCTGCTTTAGGCGCCATTTTGGCTTTCATGCTGGGAATTTTCCAGATCCCCTTAGAAGAGTGCGAAGAGATGTACCGGAAACTGGGTGCTGACGTCTTCAAACAGAACGTCATAGTTGGAACTGTCAAAATGGGCTGGAGTCATGCGTTCTACGACAGCGAAATATGGGAAAACATCCTCAAGTTAGTCTGCAGGACTCATTGTTCGTCTTTATCTTTCATTCCTTTACATCTTTGACCTGTATCTTCAATGTGTTTTTGTATTTTCTTTAGGGAACGAATGGGTGAGGGGCACATGATTGAGAGTGCCAGGGACCCACACTGCCCTAAAGTAAGTCACATGTCTTTTGAGCTCTAAACTGTTTGAAAAAACATGGCTCATTTCATTTGAAGATGTTAGGGTGCAGCGTAGCCTGTCAGAGAGACTCATACATGCTGATATTTCAGGTCATCAAAGAAAGAAATAAAACAAATCAAATCTTGATTTATTTTTTTTTTCATGTTTTTTTTGTCCACCCAACAGCATAGCACATGATAAAGTCTAAAAATAAAAATGTCTTTTGTGTGTTCCTCTCTTTGTCCACCAGGTGTCAGCAGTGAGTGCCATTGTGAACAGGGGCTTGCCACTGAAGGCATACGTGTTTAGGAACTACAGACTCATGCCAGGAGTGAGATCCCACTACCTTGGAGACTGCAAACATAAAATGTGGCAGGCTATCAGGGCCTCGTCTGCCGCCCCGGGCTACTTCCAAGAATTTGTCCTGGGAAAAGACCTCCATCAGGTGCAACAGGGAACTGATAGAACCAGAAGATATTCTGCATTTCAAAAAGGAGGTTTATAATGACACAAGTTGCAGAATAGATGAACTGTATTGGTCAAAGGTTTAGTTTTGAAGCATAAAACATCTAAATGATGTGACATTTGTCCAAATATGCAGCATCAATGTGGTTCTGAGGTGGTTTTCCATCAAATTTGCATCAGCATCAGCAGCGGCACAAACAAGACGTTACATCTCTATGAGAGCTCTAGCTTAGTGTGTGAGGTTCGTTTTCTTGAGAGCTTACTAATCAATACACTTCAACTATGGTGCTGCAGTGCGAAGGCCAGAGGCACTGAGCATTACACTGCATTCTGTACTTGCATATGTGTGTACATGAAGGGTCTATGCATGGAGATTGTTTCACTTTTTCAAACCCGTAAGCTTGAAGGCGATCCCTTAATTGGTTCATCCTCTTTTCATGCTATCAGAGAAAAAGGCGCAAAAGTCAAGAGAATGAGATGGAGGTAGAGAGAGGTTACTGAAGCCTCCCTAAACATCAAAGGCCTCGTCCTCTTATGACTTAGTCTGCGGAGAAATGGAAAGCTTCAGAGAATATTCAATAAGGCTCATGTTGGTCGTACCATCACTGAATTAAAGCATGTTTCCAGTGGTCTGAAATCCATAAAATAATCAAAATATTAAGTCCAATAATGTTAAATTAAGTTAACCTAAGATGTCAGATTGAAAAAATGGAATCATGTTGTTAGGCTTCTGATAAATGACCACAGTGTATTTAGCATTAATGTGTTACAGTCATTTATACCACTTGGGCCCATATCACAGAGCGCCTTTAATGTGTTATTTTATGAAGTTTGATTATTAGGCCAGATATCTTTAGATGTCTTTATGGACAGCAATTATGCTCAAGGCATAGCTTAAATTTGATAACCTACTTAAGCAAAATTAGCCTTGTCCCTGCTTCTAACAAGTATTACTCCTCCCCTGCCATTTCCTAGTGCTGCTAAATGGGCCTTCGTGTTGTAGTCAATAACTGAGACACATCTCCAATCCCACTCTGTGTGTTTACTGAAAGGTTTGACTCTCCTAATTAAGAATTACAGCAAATAGCCTGCTAGTTCTGTGCCTGAGCTCAAGCTTTACCAGCTACTGGTTTAGCAAATATAACAAATGTAACTCACACCTCTAATCCTGAAAATATGTGTGGCATTCGCGTGTTTTGCCACAAAAGTATTAACGAGGCAGAATTTCCGTTTATTTCCAAGTATCTGTTTGTTTCCCATGCACACGGGGATGACAGCAGGGATGGAAAGATGGAGAGTAAATGAGTTGTGTCTGTGTATGTGTTGTTCTCCACATTCCTCTTGGAGCTGCATAGTGTTTCATCGACAGTCTGAGCTACCGTTGCCACCCACCGGTCTCACTCCTACTCTAGTTTTCAGCACCTGCAGCGGTATTTCTCAGGAAAATTCTGTCATCGCAGAGCAGAAGTAATGCATAAATATACACACATCTAAACACAGAGGAGAAAGATGTATTCACAATGAAGAGGTTCAATTTCAGTATTATCCCTGAGCTGTGTTTCTTTATTTTGGCAATATGCTGGTGTTTGTCTGTGTTAGGATGCTGCATTTTAGCAGTATTTCATTAATTTGTTGTGATTGGACGCAGGCTGGGTGTCATTCGGATGGGTGAGACCTCAGGGTGAGAGGTTGAGGGTCAGAGCCGAGGGGCAGCTGTGTAATTAACCTGTTGTCCCAAGAGTGCCAACTGCATTCAACTGTTTGAATAGCTTACACCTGATGGTAAATGGCTCTATAATTAGGCCAAGAGTAATATGTTTTACGTATTAGTGTCCCATAGTGATATCAGGGCAACAGAGTGATGGAGAGTCATTTGAATCCAAAATAACTTCTTATTCTGGTTGGATTCAATTGATCAAAACAGTTGTTTGTTTTGCTACATTGGTTGTTGTTGGCAACCAAGGATTTAGGCACCATACATTGTTTGTTTTTTATCCCAGGAGAAAGAGAGGATTTAGGCATTTTGGATGCTTTTGCACCACCCACCCCTTTTTTTTTAAAGGCATGGAAATGACCTTTAGCCCTGCTCTGCTGGGGAGGATCAGACCTCTTGTGTGCCACACTCTGCATCTCTATTAATCCCAAGCCCAAATCACTTCAGTGGCTGGATGGGGTCCAAAACTGGACTTGGAGGAAGGACTGAGAAGAGAGTGTTTAGCACTGAATCGGTTCAGGCACCCATTCAGGTCAATTCAGGTCCTCTTTCTCTCATTGTTGGCCTCTTTCAGATCAGCAACTCTTTCGTGAATCTAGTGACAATATTTAGTGCTAAAGAGACAGGCCTAGTGAGAAAGCAAGGACACATTTGTGGGACTAAATTAAGTAAGTCAGGATGCAATATTGAAAGATACTCAAGCTAATTTCAGGAATGTCTCAGATTTGTAATATAGCCAATTTCCAGACCAAAGACTTATTTTAGCTGCTGATAGCTGCTAAAAAGACAGCTTTTTCTACTTGTTTACTTCTGAATAAACACGGCTGTTTGCCAGCGCAGCACATCTCTGGCCAGGGAGCTTCTTTTCCTCTAGCCTAAAGCTGCGGAGCTCTGGGACAGCTTGTTCACTTCACCTCATTTGTTCCTTACAGGCTGCAACAACAAATATATTAAAGCTAGAGGCACATACTATATATACAGCATAAAGTGTCCTATTTGTTCATTAACCTTGGTAAGCAAGTATGCTTGACTGATGAAATGCAGAATGTGATGTTTACAGTTTTGTGCCTGGTGATTTAAGAAGTTCTTTTCTTTTCTGCCCAGCCTGATTTCTTTTCACTAACTGGCAGTGTCGCTTACCCTTTATCATCTCTCATCACATCCGTCTCTTCCGTTAGGATGGAGGCCTCCTCATCAACAACCCCACCGCGCTGGCCATCCATGAGTGTAAGTGTCTGTGGCCGAACACACCACTGCAGTGTGTGTTGTCTCTGGGCACCGGACGTTATGAGACGGTGGGGAAGAACAACACGACCTACACGAGCCTCAAGGCCAAGCTCACCAACGTCATCAGCAGTGCCACAGATACAGAGGGTAAGGCCTCAAACAATGTTGTTTATATTAGTTTGTAACTAGTTCCTGGCTCTGACAGCTAAACTCTCCCCTTCCTCTGTGCTTATTTCAGAGGTGCACACCATGCTGGACGCTCTCCTGCCCCCAGACACCTACTTTCGCTTCAACCCCTACATGAGTGAGGACATCCCGCTGAATGAGAGCCGTATGGAGAAGCTGAACTTCCTCAAGAGCGAGGGGGAGCGCTACCTGGAGCGTAACGAGGCCAAGCTGAGGAAAGCAGCTAGCGTGCTGGGCCAGGAGAAGAGTGCCATCCAGAGACTGGCCGAGTGGGCTAAGCTCAAGGGCGACATGTATGAGGGTCTCCCCTTTGTCTCCAAGCTGTAGTCACTGGCAACAGCGTGACCACGAGGGAGTTTTTAAAGGTAAGACGACACAGAGTGTAAAAACTCCCAAGACCTGATAGATTAACTGTTGCAAAGGGAACAAACTGGACACATTTTAAGCATCCGAGGGCACAATGTGGAGTGACAAACCAAATGATTGGTTCACATGGTTTAACTATACCTGACACTAAAAGGTCTGGTTGAGAATATACATAAACATGATTATTTATTTAAAATAATACAGTAATACGCAGTAAATAATAGCGCAAAGTTACAAATGTGATGATATTTCTTGTTTATGATACAGAATGTGTCTGGTAGAGACTGAATAATTCATTCTTTGAACTGAAATCAGGAGGCTTGATCAGAGAAAGGTCATGTAAGTGTACACAAATTCATAAGTATATGAATTATAAGAGGGCTCGGAGTATTGGTCGACTGAAGACAGTGACGTGGCACTGACACATGACTATATTAGGAAGAATTAATGATAACTGTAGTTATTTTGTAACGAAATAAGACTGGAGTTCATTTGCTTTTGCAGTAACTTGAACACATTAAGAAGTAATTAACACATGATTGCACAGTGAGAACACAAACATGGCTGCCTATTTCTAACACTGTACAGAAGAAAGACCTCATGCACTTTGTAAAATGTCATTCTGAAGAAAATGTAAATAGTGTTTGAAATAATTATGAATTCTTGGGGTGCTCTTGCTAGAATTTCAGAATGTGACAAGAATTAGTGTTGATTCTTCATTTCACTGTCCTGTACTGGCACATAGAGCCACACTGGCATCTGTTCTGATACAAATAAAGTATCAGTATGGGATTACTGTTTTCCTCGTGGTAGAAAGCATGCTCTCCATTGTGGCCCATCATGCAGTACAAAGCTTTTGCCTTTAACCTTGTTCAAGCCTGAATTCCTCAGCCCTGGCTGTTGTTGCACACTTTATAAATTAGACACACTTTTTACATTGTAAAATTGCCCCGATTCCTCCCTTATTTAATGCTTGGTGGAATGAAAAAAGAACAAAACATCATGAAAAAATAAAAAAAAATTAAAATTCTGTTCTCTTTTCAGCTCTTTATTATTTCTTCATAAAATGAGTGGTTTGGGAATTTGTGGTGTTTGATTTTTATCATTCTCTTTTCTGCTGCCGCACACAAGACGCCCCACTATGGAGTTGTCACAAAGGAATGCGTCATGTCTTCCTCTGATGAATTGTTTTTTTTATTCACAATTGCACACGTTGATTTTCTGCTTCTATTGTTTTGATCCCATTGAAGATTCACTGAAATTCCACAGCACCATTCCTCCCAGTCAAACTGCCGTTACCCCAATCAACAAGAACAATGCGCCACGAGGAGGCATACCTACGAACCTCCACAACAATGACAGACGTCAGAAAGATGGAGAATAATGTGTCAAGTATTTCACTTGACTGATGTCTCACTTCTGGTTTCTAACTAACTAACTAAAGTTGTAACTGGCCTGACTGATAGATTGATGGGTTTTTTCCAATGCCAGCTTGAGCTTCACCCAAACGTCAAGGTTTGATTTGCGGCTTTGTTGCCTACACTTGGCCTTACTGGTCTCTTCAGTGGATGAACACTGATATGAGGGTGACAGATCCTACATGAGGATCTATTTTGAAACCTTTTTTTAATCTCCATGCTGAAATCTCTCTAATTACTTTCTTTTTTGTTTGTATCCACCATCTCAAAAAACTGAAGGTGACAAAATTTATTTTTTTTTTTCAATATTTAATCAATGATTCCTGTCAACCACATTGTTGTGCAAGTGGCAGAAGAACATAGAAAGTTCAAAACCCAGGCATCTAGAGCTGAAACTTTCTAAATGACTAGATGACACATGGAGTAAGTGATGTGAGTGAACAGACCCTTTAAAGAGAATGTAGGTGAACTTTAAAGGAGCTGCAGTCAGCTTTGTCAATCCTGCTGTGGTACATCCAGCACTGCATAATGTTCATACCCAGTAGGTGGACCTTTAGGCCCCAAGCACCCTGAGAGACGGAGTATTTTAGAGTCAGCTGCCTGGCTTGGAGTCAAATTACTTTCTGAAATATCTCTTTAACCTGAGATTTGAGCTGAAATTGGCTTTTGCAGGGCTCTAGTTTTAATTTCACCACTCGCCCCTGCTGATCTGAAAACTTTTAATACAGAGGCGTAAATGGTTGCTGTGAAATTCCACAAGTCAAACGCAGCAGAAAACATTATTTAAACCTCCAATTCAGCTGCGTATGGAGACTGAGTGTCTTTGACAAGCAGAGCCAAGACAGACAAATGAGGTGAACATGAGATTAACGCTCTCTGGCGATGTTCATCCTGTTGGCAACATCCTTGAGTGTGAAAGGCCAAAGTGCCAAGGTAAAGAAGTGGAGTCTGCCAAGCTGTGTTTACATATGTACCCACATATATATACAGTACTTATGTATTGGTCATACCACTGCACTTTGAGTTGTTTGTGGCAGGAGTGTCTCTCTTCCTTCTCCTAACGTAGAATTGGATTGTCTGGTCCTATGGTGTTCCCTAGCAACCGTTATAGTTCCATTCTCCCTTTTTACAATCTTCTCAATGTATGTGTGCCCACGTTTGCCTAAAATTGTCCCTGATCTAGCAGAAATGTGTTACGCAATCCACCTCTTTTATTTTGCTGATGGAAGTGGGTTTTTGACGGATGAAATTGCAAAAAAAAAAACAGGTTCACATTTAAGTTTGCTACGTATATCTCCGGCTGTGTTCCTTTTTCTCTCCTCGTTCAGTTAGCACATACTGTTTATTAGCCTAACGACTGCCAGGAAAGTGCCATCTTCTTATACAAACAACACCGCAGCACACAAGAAGACATTCGTGCAAGTTGTCTCACCTTGTTTTGTCACGGCTCAACCATTCTCTTGGAGTACGAAGTATGTAAACAGTGGTGCGTGTGATCATAATCTGTGAGTTTACTGTATCTCCAGTGATGCAAGCCAACTAACAAATACATCCCTGAGGGGTTAGCAGTGTATGTGGAGCCCACACAGGAACAGAAATGAAGAATGAATGCATCCCATTTGTCACCGCAGAGCACAGAAAATACCCAAAGGCCCTGAGGACAATTCACATACTGTCACTTCTCTCCTGTGTTTCTCACTTCAGTCATCTCAGGGTATGAAATGTAAAGAAGGTCCTGCTTATCAGTAAAAGAAAAGCTGTGTCTCATCAATGTTTGTCAACGATGTTGCTCCCTGACCAAGTTAGGAAGGCTGTTGTGCAAAGGTTAACAGCATGAAAGTAGGTAGCTTTTAGCTGTCAAAAGAGACATTGTCCTGCCATCATATATCCTGGCCTGCATAAACTGGTTTTAAAGTACACCGTGCCCCACGAAGAAGGTTTGGAGTAGGTCTTAAAAATGTAAAATGATACTCAAACATTGTTGAGTTTTTGGATGAAGATTTATGCATAAATCTAATTAAAAATGCAAGCTCATCCAATTAGTTTTAACTATTCTAATTCTAAAAATAAGCTTGAGCTCATTCTTTAATTTTATTAGTATTTATGGAGAAGAGAACAGTAGACAAACAGTTTCAAAAATGAAAGTATGTTGAAAACACCTTGGAGTATTTCACACTCCACAGTGGTATGTCTGTAATGTCATGCTGTTTAAAAAAAAGAAAGAAAGAAAGAAAAAGACATCTGTCCGTTGTCAGGTCTCCTTGTTGAAAAGAAAACGGCAGTGCAGTTTACACAGCGCTGTGGTTCTTCCACACATCTCTGCCAGTCCGTTAGAGCGGGGGACACACCTGCACACACACAGACATCCTATTTGTCCAACAGCCATGCATGAATATCAAACAACCATGTACAGCGTGAACCCAATCTTCTAGGTCAACATTACACTGTGGTAAAACGTTGTCTTGTTGTGCATAAAAATCAATGAACTGTAGCATAACTTTGTACAGACACACCAACACATTGTTATCATTAGCTACATTGCCAAAAGTCCTCTTTGTTTTGGTCACAGCCTTCCCCCAGGAGTTGTCATCATTACTCGCAGCAACGCAGCACCACTAGCTTATGAATGCTAACACCCCTCGGCCTGGATGAGTGTTACATGTGTTTATCGTGAACAAATTGTGCATGTATACCCCCCCCCCCAGTAAAATGCAGCCAGTAAAAGCCCAATTGCAAATTTTACTTGAAAAAATATGGTGAAATATGTAATTTCTGTGTCACGTTCAGTTCCACACATTCAGCTATTTGACAAAGTGAGTGAGAGAGAAACATTACAGAACATTCCAGGTATTGATAACGAGGTCTGAAAGTGTGTAAGACATGCCTGGGCTGTCTCACATTTGAATTATAGTGATGTAAGTAAGGGGTGAACACACAAAACATACACAGAGCTGCATTTGAGACATGCGGTTCAAAATGTGATGTAGATTGGTGAGCCAGTAATGATAATGTGGTGTGCAGCAGGGCGTTTGACACCAGGGCAGCCATGTCTGTGTCTACATGAGCCACCTGTCCTTTGTTGATAGCAGAGAAACACCTGTGTCTGACACTGGACGCATCAAGATCCAAGACTTTTAAAAGAATTTATCAGTATTTTTGGGGCATTCACTGAGGAGTGCAGTAACATGCTCCCTGTCAGTATTTTAATTTAATATATGATATATTGGGATTAATATTACTGCTGCGTTTATGTGTAAATTGCATTTGACATTTATCGCTGGTCTAATTCAAAGTACTTAACATTTTGTTTGGTAAAAGCAATGCGTCATACTCTGTAAGATCATCCTATGTTTGAAGCTGTCCTGTAAGAACCCTGTGTCTCTAAAATGTCAACTTTCCATGAGGCCAGAGAAACACCCCGTGCTCACCTTTGTGACAGTGCATTTCCCAGATAATCCAAGGAGGGTTTTTGAACTTGCCCGAACAATTTGAATTCTCCACCTATTATGGATCCTTTGTAAACTCAGCAGATTTCGAAAGATTTGGCTTTCATTGGAAAAGATTACCAGTCAAGTAACTAGTAACTAAAGCTCTTAGACAAATGTAGTGGAGTAAAAAGTACATCATTTGCCTCTGATGTGCAGTGGAGTAGAAGTATAAATTTGCATTGAATAGAAGCAGTCAAGAGCCTGAAATCTGTTCATAAGTACAGTGCTTAGTTACATTCCCCCACTGGCAAGGTAACCCTGACCTGAAGGACACTGGAGCTCCTAGCCAGCACCCCAAACCCCCACACCTACAGGGTGCCCCATAGTAAATGTACTATCACTACATTTTCTACACCATATATCATTTCCATTGCAGTTATCTCAAATGTCCATCAAGAGAGCAGAAGAAGCACTGATTTAATTGATAAATTGTATAATTATAATAAATTATGAACATAAATAAAGTGGGGGGAAATCCTGTAAATGATTAAAAAAAAGTAAGAAAATCTTTTAACTCATATTATAATATAGAAGAATCGTAGAAACACCAACAGCGCTCTGCAGGGTTATTGTTCATTTTACACCTTTGTATCTGTCTGCAGGTCCCACTGCTGCCGCTCATTAAAACGGGGTCGCTGCAGCTGAAAGGTTTTTTTCTCTTTCTTTCTGCACCGGACTGGCAGCGACTCACTGATAGGAGAGGAAAAATGATGAGGTCTCACTTTGATAAAATCTCCAGAACTAACGTTGAAAATATTGGCGCAGCGAAGATGGGAAACGATTGTTTCTTAGACAATTATTATTTACTCCTCCCGACACCAACAACTTAATAATAAATAGTCCAATTCCCTAGAGTACAAATACTGGAAGAGCCACATGGCTGCTGGAACCTTTTCTAGTAGATTAATATTAATTTAGATGCGCAGCAGAATTGCAGTGAGCAAGAAAAACAAAAAAAACACAAAAAAAACACTATTTACAATTACGATTTATTTATGCGTGCATTTAATATATCCTGAGAATAAACAAAACACCCACCCATGCAGAGACTACGTGGACAGCGGATCAGATTTTCCGCCGATGAGTGTGTCGTCCTCACTACAGCATAGACGATCTTTGTCTTTGCTGCTGGTTTTGACAGCGGCGGGGGAGCTGGTGAGGAGAGCGTAGGATCCGTGTGGACCACAGCTTGCTGCTGCAGCGGCTGAGAGGGGGGGACGGACACACTGGCCGGGCACGGTCCCTCAAACACACACACATACGCACACTCTCACACCTCATCATTTTTCTCCAGCGTCAACACACGCTCACTGGCGGGGGAAGGAAACAGGAGCCGGTTCGCAACAGACGGTGAGTTTGAGCATTTCTCCTTTTTACGTCTTTTTTTCTCTCTTTTGAAGATCGGGGGTTGCATTTATGTTCTTTCTCCCCACATTGGTATCTTCAGTGTCATCATGACAAGAATGGTGCAGTGGTTATGTCAAGTCGGCGCGTTTTCATTCCCACCAGCATCCCGGTGATGCTGCTTGACTAGGATGACCAGGTGCAAATAATACAGCAATATGGAGGCGCAGTTGACGCCGATTGTCGCGTTTTTAAGCTGGATTGTGCAGAGCATCAAAGGCTGACAGACACCGCAGCCTGTGCACTCACCGCACTGCACGCACTGCATGCTGAGGAGGAATCAGAGGGAGGCAAAAGCAATGTGTTGATCGTCTGTTGTACTGAATGGATGCGTTCAGCGGCGGTTACAGCGGCAGCAGCGGGGTTTGTGCTTATTGTCGCTGCTGCCGGCCGGTGTGGACAGGCCCAACAGCGCTGAGAGGATTATTTGATGTCTGCCAGTGATGCTGCCAGATGAAGCTCAGCTCCTCGAGTTGTCATTTCAAGTGGTTTGACTTCAAGGCAGCCAGTAAACTCAATGGGGCCTTGTTTTCAGATTTTTAGACCTAGAGGTATGAATGGGGAGAGAGCGGCCTCCTATGCTTTTATTATTGATCAACATTTTGCATCGAATTCATAAGTGGGACATATTCTGAGCATATCCCATGAAAAATACTGTTAAATCTCATGAGGTAATAATAATTTGCACAAGGGATAAATATCTGTCTATACGTGCCTTTACATACCAAATACATCAGATTGGTTGCAGTCAATCAGAGAAGATGATTCGTCTTTTGGGTCAATTAAAACACCTTTCATGAAGGAAAAATCTGCAGTTGCAGTCAAAATCAGTGCTGAAATTGCAATTGATCCACAAATCACTGGTCAGACAATAACAGAAACTTACCACAAACTGATCACAAATGAAATATTTCTTTTAGTTTTCATTCAAAAGTGCCAAATATTCTGTGATTTTTAGCCTCTTGTTTTTGCATATAGACAGTTTTACTTAAATGATGAATCAGTGGTTGACCAACAATGGAAATGAATTTCAGTTCCAGACCACATCACATTACAGTTTTCTGTTTTCCCATGAATTGGTGACAGAGTAAATGGACAGACTATTAGATATGATGCTACAGTGGAATGTGGGCTGTCTTTGTCTGTGAGGGAATAAAGGAGATCGCCCATCCCACAAGTGTCCCCCATATTGTGTTCATGTTATACTCCCTTACTGCTACCTAATATTGTATATAAATCTAATTTATACATGGATGTATGCAGATTTGTCTTGTTGTTCAATGTTAGAGAATTGATTTCAAACAGGGTAGTGGTTTCATGGGGCCACAGTGTGATAGCATTGCAAGGATGTGTTTGCTTGTTTGATTGGTGGTTTATAACAGATGCGTGGTGGTACTGTTTACAGTATGTGACTAGTGGGTATCACACCTGACTACCAAACAGTCTATGAGTAGGAAGAATCATTGTGATGGTAATAAGGATCCCACTTTCTGACAGCGTGGAGTTATTTCATGCAGTGTTAACATTTGCCGTCAGCAGCTGCTGTTGTTGTAACATTGTGTGATGCAGTACGACATGTTGTGGTGTGTTAACTTTGACCTTCCACTATACCTCATGCAAATAACTCGGTATGTTATTATACTAGGTTATCATCTGTTATATATGCTGTATGTAAAAGAACAGAAAACCCTCCTTGTATTCAGTCTGTGAGTGTAAACAGTTGCAGTGAATTGGAAACCTGAAGCAGTGCAGAAATGCTAATATCAGCCTGCTAACCTACATTTTGGAAAGCTCCAGTCAGCATTTCATATTGTATTCTTGTCTTCAGGAACATAGCAAAAGATCTGAGAGAAGATTCACGTTGATTTTCATTTTTTTCTAACTTTCCCACAATCAAATGTCATACCCTCCTGTGGATCAAATCCTTCCCCAGTATAACTGAGGCCATTATCAGACGCTTCTGTTTGACTGGAAAGATTCTGTGATGTTTACGCAGCACTCATTTTATGGCGGTGCTTTGCAACAGTGGAACTCCACAAGAGAACCAGCCATTTTCACAGCAGACATTTACATATTTTACAGTAGAAGAAGCACAGGGCTGGAATTCATTCACCTAAATAGGGCAGAGCTAGAAAAGCCTGAAATTAAGTTTCCAAATTTCAAATTTTGCTCAAAATTTGGTTTGTTCATTTGTCTTCATTAATCTGGGCCATCAGTCAATTAGTATAATTAGGAGTATTTCTTGAAATGAAAAATGTATCATGTAATGCTATAGCAGGTCATCATGTCATGGCATGACTGGGATTCTGTCTTTGCACCCTCCTCACTGTTGAAGAACGCTCCCACCCACTCAAGACATGACTTCAGTCTCCTGTGCGACAGCTCCCAGGCCAGAGGCAGCTCTGAGCACATTACTCATGGCAGATGCAGTGTCATCGTCACTCTCCCGCTCCCCCATGCATTTAACCACGGCCCATTAGACACAAGCCAGGTGATGGAGCCTATATAAGGGTTTCAGGTGCATTTTCATTCTGCTCACTGTCGCTTTAAGTGATGACACTATTTTTTTTTAGACATGAGACAATGCTGTTTGGAGATCAGGGTTGAGGTCGTTTCACTCAGGTGAGATTGAAACCGGGACATTAGACAATGTTATAGCTGTCAGTCTCTATTACCCTTTTTATAGATTGTAGCTTTTTATGGTAAGCAAAATACATTGTCTTTGAAAAATGACCTTTTGCTTGAGCCTGAGAAAACAAGATGCGTTTGATGTAATGTATATTGTCATTCCCATACATTGGTGTCCGGTTGTATCAGATATATGAAGCAGTGCTGATATCAGTCTGATATTTCCTTTCAGTGCTGATGTTTGATTGTTCATTTGGTATATTCAATGAATAAGTCACTTTTGCATTAGTCTGTGCATCTATCAAAAAAAAAAAACCCATAATAACTGTATGGTGCTTCAACCAAACTAATTATCTGTTAGTTATTAATGATGATTAATCAGGTATCAGAATAGTTTCAGATTAATTTTCAGTCCAGTGACGAATCAATTAATTGTTTCTGCCCAACCATCCATTTTTATCTATCTATATAAGTGCATATTAGAATCAATTCCAGCTCGTCCATGAAATACTGAGGAACTGATGTGAGGCAAATCTGTTTGCACATCTGCATTTTCCAATTCCACAATATCGCTTTGTGTTTTTGTAACAATGCATACGAGGATGCAATCAGTCCTTGTGCTGCTTCAGGCACTGCAACAACAAGGAAACAATGTTTCTTTTTCTTAAATCTTCCCTTGGGATTGTTAAGCTCATTCCCCACCTAGGCAACCGCCAACGAAGAATACAGGTGCACATGTAAATGAAGTCATAATCAGAGTCTCAGTGCGGGTTTAGAAAACCCCGGCTCATCTATGAGACCACCGGGAAGCTGCGGCCAAATGAATACAATTAGCATCATAGATTCTGTAGAATGCGTTGGGTTAATAGCATCAGCACCCTGGGGCGATGATGCTGGGTTGGGGGCGGGGTTGGTGGTGGACGGGGCATAAACTCAACCCCACACCCCCGCCGTACCCCCACAACCTTGGCTCACAGCTGGACATGTTTGGGTGGCTGTTTTCATTAAAGGGCCGGGACACATTAAATTAGCATGACTGGCTGAAGATTGATGAATTGGAAAATGGGGAGCGGTTAAAGCTGGGTCTAGAGTGTGACACTCTGCTGCTGCTGATAGATTCCTGAGAGAGCAGATGCTGTTCTCCCTCCCTTCCATGAAAGACAGATGGTTTTCTAATTTTTGGAAATATGATGTTATTGGTCTGAGATGGGGAAACCTAGTTATTGCACAATGAATAGCTATGAGTTGCTTACAGAAGAGCAGCTGAACTATCCACCAGAGCCAAAATAACAATTAATAGATCATCAGAAAATTAACCTCTCTTCTGATTATTGTTAAAATCACGTTTGAGGCAAAACCACCAATATGAAGATAGGCTACATTTGTCTGTTTCATACCTGCCTTCTCATGGATAGAATGACCTAGAAATTAATAAATTGATAATTAAAACAGCTGTAAGTTGTAGCTCTTCGCTAAACACTTCATTAATCACTTCATCTCAGTCTGAGGGTCATTAGTTTAACTTTTTAAAGTTTCATTTAGGGTTATTTTTGCACACAGAGCAGGAGAGGAAAGGAAAGAAAAAGGGAAAATGAAGGGGAAAGGGAGGACGAGAGGATAAGAGCAGAAGAAATGAAAGGAGAGAAGAGAAAGAAAAGAAGAGTAGAAAAAAGCTCACTATTGAGGAGAACAGTGAGGGTACAACACATGAAGTGACGGAGGCAGAGGAAGGCAAAGCTGCAAAAAGAGGAGACTAGAAGAAGAATGGAGGAGTGACATGCTGCTGTGATCACCAGCTGTGCCCGGCCCTATCTGAAGTAGAGCAGCGGAGACAGTAGATTAATAAAAGAAGATGTACCTGTGCTGCATACACATTTGCTCATAGCAGTCATATATCGTCACCTTCTTAAAATAATGGCCTAAGTCATTTTTTGACAAAAATGTTTTTTGATTAATAAATATCATATACTCTATTATTTGGTTCCGCTTTTTCTGTTTTTTGAAAAAACTTGAAAATATGACTTAGGCCATTATTTTAAGAGGGTGACGATATAAACATACTTGTAGTCACTCACATAATAAATGAGTTTAAAAAAAAAAGTCAATAATTCCACTTTTATTCACCTTTTCAGTGTCCCATCAGGCTCTTTTGAACAGCATGTGGGTTTGAGTCTGCCTGTGGGCCGCAGATGAGTTGTTTGTGTGGATCAGGTGGGCAACAGATGGGAGAGTGGGTGAAAGCAGAGGAGTTGCCAGACTGGTAGTAGCTGACTGTAAAAACATATCAGCATATCCGTCCGAACGGCTGATTTAATTTTACATACTGAGCCATATGCAGGCAAATTTGTTATTTGCGTTTTGCTGCTGTTTCATTTGAATGTTTGCGACAGTCATTGTTGATGATCCATTGTTGAAATCCATTCATAGCTTAAGAAAAATACCCCCCCCCCCCGCCAATCCAAAGTCGGATCTTGTTATTTATAGACTGCCACTGTGTTTTTGAACTTCTGAAAGAAACACGTGTAAAAACACATTATACATCATCCACTGTTTTCTGCCTTGAGGTTCTTGTCAAGCCTTGTTCAAATGAAGAGGGCATATCTACATCGGCAACAAAATCAAGACATATGGGAAGTATGAAGGTTAAGCTCTGCGATGGACAAGATAAATATAATATGTTGACTTAAATCATTTGAAGTATATCTTCTTCTCTTAACCAGTGTTCAGGGAAACAAAGGAGGAATGTTCAAATCCCAGTTGTGGGAGCTTAATTTATTGTACAGTAGGCTTAAAAATAATATTACCCCCATCCACCAGAATCTTTGTCACAGCTCTAAAATGATTAGTAAGGATTTAGGTCAAAGAAGCCATTAAAGAGCTTCTCTTATCGAACCCAACATCCAATTGGTTTAAGGCACCAGCATCACATGGTGGGAGTGAACCAACCAGCCTTAACAATGACTATTAAAGATGTTTGTACAGGGCATAATTGAATCTGTCATCTATGGCTGATGTTTTTTTTTTTAGTTTCTTCTCTCATAGGTAGATATCTTCCTACTCCCAGCCACGAGGATAGATTAGTTTGATGGGGGATTTATCTTTGAGCCTTCACACATGATTTGTGGAGTGTGTAATTATGTATTGCTTTTAAGGTATTTCATTGGCCTGAAGCCGACTTTGCTCATATGCCACATACACACGACCCTGATGCTTCCCGTGGCAAGACTAGTGTCATTTCTGGCTTAATTTTCTGCACCGTATGGTGTATTAACAAATTCTATCACGTTCATTTACCTCACACTTTTATCCAAGGTGACTTAGAAGAGGTGCGAAAGGGATGAAACCCAAAAACTGGCAAGAATCATGCAAGAATATCAATTTCATCAAATGTACCAAACTGCTTCCAGTGCTTCATTTCAAAACAATATAAAACAATAGACCTCAAGGTGCAGTATGAGCAGATGAGGCTTTGTAAAATATGTTCATGTAGATGTTTGGTGTATACGTGGGTGCCGATTGACAGTAGCAGAGGGTAATGGATGAGCTGGAATGAATGGTTCTGCTACATCCCGAATGTAGGAAGGTCAAACCCATTTACAGTATATGTATGGATTTGGGCAGCTGGTCTGCATGAATTGACAAGAACATGGATCAAAACCTGCACCACCCTCTGAGTGAGGAAGACGTATCCTCCTGATGTTCTGGAGAATAAATCTGCATTGTTGTAGCAATGTTGGTAGCCAAAGACACATGGATGACCAGCCATACCTTGGTTCCTTACAGTTTGAACTGGGCAACTCTAACAGTCATGGAGGGAGATGGCATCTCTGGATAGGGAGAGCAGCTCAGTCTCATTATGGCTGAGCTTCAAGTGGTGTGCAGACATCCACTTAGAAGCAAAAGAGAACACAACCCTGAGGGACCCTGGTAGTGAAGCTACAAAATTCAGACACAAAGGTTCAGATAAATTCAATTATTTAGAAGAGCTGCTCACAGCAACATTTGTAAATGAAGTTACAAGGTCTTCTAGTGCCATTTTAGGGGAACTCCTAGTGGTGAGAAAAAACACTTTGTGAGTGGCTTCGGTTGTTCAGAGGACGCTTGCGCATCTGCTAATTATCAATATGTGTATGGTGTGGGAAAAGCGGCTCCAGTTCAATGGAGCCTGGCATGTGTCCTCGATCCTACTCGTCTGACCCCAGAGAGGAGGCCTTTCTGAGGCCAGCGCGCCTTCAGCAAGTGCCCTCTGGTCCTACTGAAAGAATGTCTTTGTAGAAAAAGATAAACTGTCCAGCGAGCAGATGAAGAGGATGGAGAACAGAAGCAGTTCTCAGTGTGGAAAAGTCATCTATCAGCTTAAAATGTGTCCTGGTCACTGATAAACCAATTAAAGGCGGACAGACATCTTGTTTATGGGCCTAGAAGAGAGAAGGAGAGTCTTATAACATCCTTAAAGTTAAACGGGTGTTGTTTATACCAACCTCTGATGTCATTTCAACTGTATAATCCACATGTTCACATGGCGACACTGTGGGCTACAGGGTAAGAGGAAATACCGAAAAAGACACACATTTGAGTATTTGGATTGTACCAACATACGCTTCACATTTTATAAATATTGTTTATTATTAACTTTCATAAGAAAGTTCTTGCTTTTAGTAACACGCAAATAATTCATATGCATTACTTTTAAACATGTTAAACGTGCTGTTTCCGAATGCATCATAGATAAATATGAAATAGCTGCTTATTTTAATATTTCAGTCTACGTTTTCTCAGAATTCTCAGTCATCTCGTGTTATTTCAAATGGTGAAAACTTGTTTTGACATCAGAGGCCTCACACGTACACTATACACAGTGCTGCTCCAAGGAATTATGATGCAATGTTCAATGAGTTATGTAAAGAGATGAAATGTACTTTACATACTGTCTCTTTCTCTGTGTGTGTGTGTGTGTGTGTGTGTGTGTGTGTGTGTGTGTGTGTGTTAACATTTACAGTCTAAAGATAGGACAGACTGTGACATCATATAACACACCATGGTGGATTAGCTCAGAGTACAAAAAGTTATCCATCTTCTATGCACGGACCAAAAGTATATTTTCCATCTCTGCATCTGTTATATAGATGAGTGGCCAAATTCTTTTTTTTAGCTACATGCAGTGAAGAAGACACCAGCTTTACTTACTGTGATTTGGATAAAGCTGAGAGCCTGCTGCCCTCACACCATGTGAGGTGGAACCAGACTTACAGTTCTTTTTAGGATTTTGACAGCCATTGGGTTAGTAGATGAAGAACTACTGAATTGTTGCCATAAAATGACTGCAGAGCCAGCTCCATGATGTTTTGCCCTTTAAATCACAGCTCATAAACCCTTTTAAACCTACTTTCAGGACTGATTTCATGTCAACAGACCTGATGCAGTCCAAGCTGTTGGCACAATGACTGTAAAATAACTTGTTTCCTGTTTTGTTCTTGCTCAGCATCATTTGATGCCTTTGGATGTCATCCTATAAAAGTCAATGACGTGTCACTTCACTCGTAATGCCCCACCCTGCCACTCAACCCTGTCCCCTCTGTCTCTTTCACCCCTAAAGCTGCTGAGCTGGCTGATTTTGGGCTGCCAGATACTCTGCATTGTCCTCTCAGAGCCAGGCTGCATTACTCACCTTGCCTTTTTGCGCTGTGACGTAATGCATCCATGGCTGCATGTGTAGCATTTTAGTTTATTACAGTTGGACGTGAGCTATGATGCAGTTGATGACGGTGCAGATATCTCAAGAGTACTCCTTTGTAGCTCTCAGGCTCTGAAACTCTGTGGTCGATACTGAGCTAAAGGATGAGCAAACTGGGGCTGTTTTCTACCAAACTAGCTACTGTCTCTGCTCTCCTGATTGCTGTCCTGTGGGGTAGAGATAAACCCGATGTCTCTGCTCTGATTGCTGAGATACACAGTGATGATACTTTCACAGCAAGATTGATATCAGACACAGTACCTGCACAAAGGGAGCGCATATACCGAGATGCAGGCCCATAGTGGATTTTTTTACTTTTAACATGTATATTTACTCAAGACACATATCACCAACAGGAGGGAAGTACATGAGTCTTTTAATCCGTTTGGCACATAAAAAATATGTTTGCCTTTGCTTTTGTCCCATAAAGACACACAAAGTGTTGTATAAAAAGTCTTTGCAGTGTTCATGAGAGCTATTATCTTTTGGTCAAAGATAAACCACTCATCATTGGGAGCCCACATTAATTTTCCAATTTGTGATGCAAAATTAACTGTCTCTCTTACGGAAGATATTCTGCTTAACCTTTTTTGGAATATAAGAAGCGTTTCCTCACAGCTCCTTGCACTAGTACACAGATAATTATGTTTTAATGACTTGGCTGGGAGCCAGTAGCTGTGGCTTTGTTTTACAGATGAATGTCTATGATGTCTTCTTCCCCGCCTCTTATGTATTATGCTGTAATATCCTAAGTAGGCTATATTTTAAAAGATATATATTTGAATTTTTTGATAGCATGCACGGTAACAAGCTGTAAACACAACACTGGCATGTTAACATCTTATGAAGCAGATATTGGGGACAAGTTAGCAAACTGTGGAAACAGTAGCTTAATAACAGATGTAGCAGCACCAACATTAATTTGAAGTTATCTTCCTGGCCACCTGACCGTTCTAACTCCCATATTCACTCCTTATTTTTCAGTTCTCTTTTCTTTTCTTGCTAACTCCTGAGTAAAAATGGTTGGCTCTATAGCAGCTAATTCTCCTTATTAGCTGCTAAACTTGCATGTTTGATGTGTGGTGCTTGGCGGCAGACATCTTATCTGCGCTTTTCAGCTTAAAACTTTGAAAAAGATACCAATGAGTGATGTGTGACTAAATCAAATCATGAGATGAAATATGCCAACATGTGCTGTAGTGCTATGGGGAAGCGCTCAGTCGGGGGATGACTCTCAGTGGGTTCATCACTAATGTTTCATCTAACCCCTTTTAAATTTCATATGACATTTTGATCCATTGCTGCCATAGCAATATGGATTAAAGCAGCTTTAAAAATGTCACAAAGTGATTTTATTTCTTTGTGAGCCATATATATATATATATATAAAACAAATCAATGTGATTTTGAAAGATTTTCTTTAAGTGTATTGTTGTTTCATAAAAATGACATTATAGAACTAACCTTTCATCCACATTCTTTAAATTGTAATCACCTCCATGCCGGGCGGACTGCACACAGCTCTGCACTACGTCTATTTGCCCAGCTTTTTTTTCCCCCCTCAGTGTTCTCTCAGCGTTTTCCCACCATATGCACACTGCTGGTATTGACCCTCAACCCACTCCATCTCTCCTCCACTCTCCGCTCTGATCCATGACTCACAAAGCCCATTTAACCTTTACCCAGCAAAATGCAAGCCAGCGCTCTGTTGCTACCCGCTAGAGGCAGTCCACATCAGTGTTTGAGACATACCTCTTAAGCCCTGTAATAATTTCATTAGGTAAATTGTGCCCATAAATGTAGGGGAAGTGAGGAAGAAAAAGAGAAAACTGCTGTATTGATGTCTGTATCACTCTGTCCTTTCTAAAGAGCAGGAAAGCCCTTCATTTTGTTACATATTCATTCAAGCCAGTCATCCATTACAGCTATGTGATATTTTACCTGCAAGATATTCACTCGACAAAAGGCCCATTAATAAGTGGAAGAGCAGCTACTCTTCCAAAACAGGTATCACATACTTTTCCCACGGTGGTCTCCTCAGCACACAAAGTCACATAACCAGTTAACCTGAGCTATCAGGTGTTCAGGGAGGGTCCCGTTACTCTTGGATCACATGAACTGTCACTTGTTTGGTCAGAGATGATACAGTTAATACTAACACTCTGTTTAACTTTCATAAATAACTGATGTCCATTTGTCTATCAGTCAATCTGTGTACAAATGCGGACTGTGTACAAATATCCTTCTTCTGATGATATTACATATATAGCGATCTTCGATGTAGTTCTAATTCAAAATGTGGCTTTTTATCCCTCTATCTGTCCATACATCAAGCCCTCTCCTCTTCTCCTCAGAGACAAATGATTTCAGGGAATGCCTCACTGATGTGTTTCCTCCTGACATACATCAAAGAGAATATAACAGAGGATATAGCCTTTGTGCCCAGGAAGATGATAACAACGTAGACCATCATTCACCTCATAAATGTTGTAGCAGTGACCAGCCTGCTCTCAAAAAATGTATGATGAATTTTATGCATGAAATGACTTCATGGAGATATAACCAGGAGCAGATTAGTCTATGACACTGAATCAAAATTTACTGGTTCTAATTTTTCTTATATAAATAATTCCTGCTTTTTTTTCTCCATAGTATTAAATGAAATATTTTGGCAGTAATATGTAATATTAAGTAATATGATTAAGCCAAGTGTTTTGTAGACCCAGTTAACAATAGATTTAAGTGATTAATAAATAATTGGGAGATAATTTGATAGTGAAAATAAACTTCAGTTACAGCTGCTGAGGAAAGAAACCATAATTGTAAGAATTGTAAACAAAATATACAAAATAAGGCATATATATATATATATAATATATATATATATATATATATATATATATAATATATATATATATATATATGTATGTAAATGCAAAAATATGTTTCTTTCCTTGCTTAGAAGTCTTGCCTCTGCTCTGGTGTATCAAAGCCAGGCCACAAAATACTATACTGAGTGATGAATTATTGAGAGCTTTGCCCCTCTTGTCACTTACATTCACAATCCTCCATGTAGCAGGGTGAAATTTGGGATGATTGGGGATGTGCTGTCCTTGTTCTGTCAGAGAAAAGGGAGTTGGATACAGTCTCACAGTCACATTTTGGGTGTCTTCCTGCTTCTTTTTCCACTGTTGTCTGCTTCTTGTTAACTTTTACCTTTTTACGATTAGAATTTACTGTTTTTTCTCATCCACGATCCACACTGGAGCTTTCACATTAACGCAGCGATTGATAGCACGTATCAGATATCAAAAATCCATAAGTGTCAGCACATGAGGTTGTATTGACACCCGGATTATTGATCCTTGGATTAAGGCCGGGGGGCCTGGAGGGCACTGGTTGTGCTGAAAGCAGAGGCCTCTGATTTTAGACAGCTGTGTGATCCTTTGCAAGCTCATTAACACAGTCTGGATGGACTCGAGTGGGTTAACTCAGTTTATCTTGTTTAGCCAAAATCCCAACAGTCAGATGGGCATTTTTTTTTTTTTTTACAAAACCTCCTCCAGCCTGAAGAAGGGGGGGTTTCACTTCTCACCACAGCCAAATGATTTTCATGGTTAGTCATGTTTTAATGCACAAGAGGCACTGAGCTGCTGTCCTTCTCAATAACTCCTTCCTTTTTGTGGAATTTGGCGAGGAAAGAAACCATAATTGTAAGAACTGTAAACAAAATCTACAAATTGAGGCAATAAAGGTTTAGTTATATTTAAATGAATAGTGAAATAATCGAGTTGAGAATGTAATTTTCCTCAAATGAGGGATAACCTTTAGTAGGCCAGTAAACACAAAGAATGCTTTTGCACAGATGGAGATATAGACTGTCCCAATGTAAACCCTGGGCCGCTGCGCTGCGAGGTACACTCATTAGCTCAGACAGCATCTGTTTTTAGAGTAGCAAAGTGCTGACTGGGGTCTTTGTATAGAGATAGCTGCAGCGTCTCTTTTATAGCTGGGTCCCTGCTGTCTGGCCTGCCACGAGCTCAGCACCTCTGGCCAACAAGGCTGTACAGCCCTGTGGGCAGCAGTGAATAGCGTGTGTGTGTGTGTGTGTGTGTGTGAATAGACAGATTGAGTGATAGTAAAGTGCTACGGTCTGCTACTTTGGTTCATTACAGTGCCTGTCTTCACATGTATATGTTCATTTTTACTCACAGTATTATTGGTTTTGGTTCCCCGTTTTTTCATTTGCATTTATCTTCATTGAAGCTAAATAATCAGAGTTACAGGTGTTTATTAAGCTGTCAGCAATAATAAACCAAAACAGTAAGCTGAAAGATGCTAAAATGCACCACAGAGCTGAGTGGATCAGAAAGTTTATGTGATAACCTGTGACTTTAACACCACTTTTACTTATATGTGGAAATTTGATACATTATTGACACTAAAACAATAATTAAAAAAGTTTTAAATCATATGTAAGAGGTTTAGTTATTAAACCTATTTTAAATCAAACAAGTTTTAGATTTATTTTAATGCTGGTTGTGACTTTAGACCTAAAACACATGTTTTAAAATATAGAACAACAATGTAAACAAGGTGAAATTAATGTTCAGCAGTCTGCTCTCCAGAGACGAGGAAGGCATAAGGTGTTGATTATAGTCATTTGAGGAATGGCCAGTGATTGACAGGTGTGAAAGGAACAGAACTTGAAACATTGATTTCTTCAGCTCCAAAAGCCTTGTAAGGGTGTCAATGAATAGATAGTCAGTCCTCTGCAGTTCCAAGATTGGTGTCAAATAATGAGGTTATTGGGACGCACACAGAGAGTCTTTACTCAATGGATTGTCAGCTACGGGGTAACAAATGTGTCAAATCTGTATAAGAGCAAACATTATATACAAAGGGTTTTAATAGCATTAAGATGATTTTAGCTTCCTGTGAAACTGTGACTATTTGAGCCTCTCTGACTGGCACAGCTGCTGCTGTGGTTTGTTTTGTTCACTGGATTTGACTGCAGGTCAATGTTGTGTCATTGTCAATTTGTTTAATGAAAATCAGGGGCAAAGGTGGGAAGCAAATAAAGTTGGTTTGTGTGTCTGCGGGTTCGTGTATATATGTGTGAATCTATGTGTATGAATTGCAATGTACAGATGCACGTGAGTCCAGTTCATGCCACAGTGGCCCTTTCCCACCACAGCAAGGAAACAGCGACATCAGTGCATTACTGGACCATGACAGCATCCAAATGAGCCCAACCATGCTCTTTCATTTTGCTGCTCAGGCGAGGCCATGAATCATGGCCGTCACATGATTCAGAATGGCTTAAGGAACATTTGTGCATGGCTTCTGATGCTTTTTAAGACTTGTTAGCAAGAAAGTGTAGCTGCATGAACAAAGTTGAGTGCCACAGAGGCAAAAGCCATGTGATGTGCTATTGAGTGTTTATCTGACCTCAGTGGCAATAAACAAATACAGCACTTAAAAATGCAAAAGCAAAGCACACAAGCACGTCCATTCAACTAACATGAGAGCCCCGGCTAGTGCATAATGCTGCTGTGCTGAGCTCTGCCTTGTCTGCTTGTAGCCTCAAGTCCTTTGTTAGAAGTGGACTGTTAATGTCAAGTCTAACCAGTCTAGTCAAGTGTATGTTTTAGAGCTTTCACATTCAATCTAGTGGAACTGCTGAGTAGAGTGTAATTAGTCACTTTGTGTTTGCGGTGCACATGCACAGACACCGATGATTACATCTGACTGCAAGCGTGCACACACTACATATCAGCATTTCACTGTTCTCACTGTTACCTTATGGTGCCCAAACTGTTCGTGCTTTCCCATCTGAAATGTTTAACATGTGTTTTTCTACAATGTTACTGCAGCTAATTCAGTCATAGCTGCTACACAAATTCAGGAACTTTAGGGGCTGACCTTTGCTGACTAACACTCAAGTATTGATGTAAATACTAAATGCTCTTTAAGGACGCATTTAGGAACAGTGGTATGTTGAGCAAGGGCTAACCTCAGCATGCTGTAACTCTCACAATGACCATGATAACACGCTGTAAAGTGTAAGATTAGTAACATATGCTAATGGCACACTCTTTAAACAGAAGCTCTAGCTCACAATAGAGGCCTGGCCATGTATGGAGTGGGCTGGTTCAGTAATTCATCCATGTCATACTACATTTCAAAAATGATACTGCTAATCACAAATTGCTGGACTTCACCCTGGGGTAATCTGTTTGAAGGTGCAGATGGGCCCATGGTCAGAGCGACCCTCTAAGCTTAGTCTTATTCCTGTGTTGGGATTGACATGAGAGATCACACACATACACACACACACACACACACACATAGAAACCTTGAGGGAGGCATGTTTGAAAATGAAACGTGAGATCAAACGCCAGTCCACACAGTTCCTTCAGATTTTTTAAAAATAGTAAATTCAGAAATGTCATCCTCTACCGTCATTTGTGTCGCACGACTGCTGCAGGATATACCAATTACACAGCTGTGAGCAGCTTTGTTTGCTCCGTGTGAGAATAGGGGAGAAGCGATAAGTATTAAAGCTACAGTCTGGCGTCACTCAACACGCACTGGCTTTGTTGATCCTTTTTTTTTTTTTTTTTTTAAGTGATATCCCATTTACAGTAATCTCACTTGGTTCCAGCTACACTGCCAAAACAGAATGTAGCAAGTGTAATATCGGCACTTTAATATCACAGTAAGCTGTTGTGTGTGTATTTCTTAGCAGCCTTTGTGTTAGCTTGTCGCTTCCTCATCACAGCTTTAAGCCTGAGAACAAGGTTTTTGTGAGGAGCCCTAATTTAATGAGATCACAGAGAGAAATCCCTCTCTGCTGGTGTTACTAATATTAGGAGGCCTCAATCCTCTGTTCTTCTTCTTCTGCCTTTCTCTGCATTAGGTGGGAGATATGCAGTCAATATTAGACATCTCCCAGGCATTCCTGTAGGTCCATACTCTCCACTGTTTGCCCTCCCTTGTACACAGCCCTCTTTGTCCCTCACACTCTCATTTCCACTTTCTCAGGTCTCATTGCCCTCCACTCATTTTCACTCTCACTGCTTTACTCTTCATCCGTCTCCATCTTTGTTTTTCCTTGCCTCCCTTTTGTGTTGTTCCTTTCGATAAGATGGTCTCTAGGGTGCTGCCTGGAAGGGCGTTTTTTTTTTTTTTTTCTCAACGTGTCTCTGACATGTCATGTCACTGATGGCTGAGCTGTGCTCCGTTAAGCACTCTGGCTGTTATTCTGCTTGACTCTCTCCATGGTGACGCTAGTTGCAGCCTTGATGGACCTAGTTTCTCTAGCAATGTCGGCCACCATCAGGTCTTCATGAGAGAGACTGTGATTTTTCTGAATGAAACAAAGTGTTGATGTAGAAATAGGAGTTAGCCAGCTTGTCTTTACATTCACACATCTGTGTATGAGAGAACCTGACTTGTTGTGCAATGTCCTAGAGGCCAAATACTGCTGTATGTTTCAGTGTAATGGTGGCATTAGGACTTTTTCTGTTTATATTATATATATGAACCCTCTTTGTCAAGCTTCACAATTTTCTTTGATTGTGGCAGTAAGTCAGATACAGTGGCCTCCTACAATGTTGTTTGCAATTGCTGCTGTTAAGCTTTTAGAGGTCCCATGATTTATAGGATGAATTTACATTTTTTCACTGACTGTAATCATTCTTCCTCTCCATACTTACTGTGAAGAAATCCCTTTTCATGAATCCAGTATTGGACATGAGGGGCAAAGGCCACAGTACACTTCTAAAAATGCTAATATGAAGCCTTAGTGGTTTAATCAGTTTTTGTTGTACTGGACAGCGTTTCCCTCCTTAGTTTCAGCAGAGAGATGGTAACACAAAGATACTAACAAAACTAGATTTGTCCTCCATCTCTTTCATTAGAATTATGTTCAGAAAAAAATCTCTTCATGGGCATTTCTAAGGAAAAACCTGAATGTAAACGTGGTGCACCTTAGCCACTTACCCAGTAGAGTGCATGTCATGTATGAAGGCTGAGTTCATAACACTTTGACCAAGGCTTGATTCCAGCCAAAGGCCTTCTGCTGTAGATCATCCTAGTCCTTCATGTCTTTCTTCAGCTTTCACTGAGGTAAAATACCTAAAAAATATCAGGGAGATGAAACTGAAGCCACTAAATAAAGTTCATCATCAACTTGCCATGATTAAAGGCTATTGTCAGATTTATCTGGATATCAATAGGTGTACCAAAACATTTCTAAAGTACGTAAATAACCCATTGTTTTTCCTGACCTTATTATAACAGTGCTTTGTTGCATGTGGCTGTATTCAGTGAAGAAAGTCATGCTGAATGTCAGGCAGGACTTTCTTGGTTTTTCAAATTCCCACAGCCTATCCTCAGGGTGCATCCACCCTCACAGCCTGTAGAAATCCTGCATTAACATATAAATCAAACTCTATGGCAGACCTCTCTCTCACTGTGACTGATTTGATGGAGTCGAGCGCCAAATAGAGAGGTATTGCATCTGCATTGATGGTGGCCAAACTACACGTCTTTTTACAACTCATTTTTTTCTGCCGTCTGTTTCTTCTTCTGTCCCACTCCCGTTTGTCCCTTTCATTCTCATGTTTTCTGTCACTGCTCTTCTTCAATCTAGCTCTCAATACGCTCCCTCTGTCACGGCTGTAAAATGAGTCTGATGATTGGATCTGATCCCCAGAGAGCTCACTCATACCTGGACACTTTTACAATATGCTCCCCTCTCAGTGGCAGAAAGCTTAGCAGAGGATCAGCAGCAGTGGAATGCTACTTCCTACTGTTCCTTAATCTTGATTTATCTTTCTTGCTCTTTCCATCCCCGCATGCATGTGTGACATTCTTGATGATTTCATTTTGTGTTTTGTGTGGTGTCGAGTGGGAGCAGTGGGGATGGGAGAATTGTCCCTTTAACCTCTGGAGGGAAGAGAAAAAAACTTTCGAGAGGCAGTAAATCTCACTGATTAAACCCAGCTCTTTCTGTGTGGGACTGGACTGTGTGCGTTGTCTGTCATCAGAAGGATGCTCACAGACTGTTAAAATTAAAAAACCCCTTTGAATAGCCATGGCAACCGCCCCGACCATCATCCCCCTTCCCCACAGTCTCAACTGTGCAACACACACAGACTTATATAAACAGCTCAAGGAATGCGCCTGATTCAACTCTTTACTGGAGCAAGTTTAAAGGCCACCCTGATACAAGTAAATCTGTGCATTACTTCAAGTGATATTGTGAAATTTAGCTATGAACTGCATGAATAGAGCCCCCCAAAAGTGCCTTCTAATGACATAGTATGTACATTACAGTTTCTACCTGCAAACACACCGCATACAGTATATGCATTTGCTTCTTATTTTTCTTAATGATATGCTTTGGCTTATTCACAATTTTTGTGAAAACTAGCAGATGCAAAAATAATTTAAATGTCTTCATGCCAAGGGGTTTCATTAACAGCAGTGTCTATATGACACAATGACACGGTGCACTAAACCCAACCTGGAGACTATCTTAATGAGATCATTTATCATTTTGTGTGACTATAGGTACATGTGGACAGATGTAGATGGGGCGCAGAACACACACACAATCATGCCCATACACACACAGAGGGAGTGCAATAAATAACCCCCAAGGCCTACACACCAAAATCTCGTCACACACAGATGGTGTGTCTGATACGTGATGAACAGACAATCTTCAGGCTCCAGACAGTCACTAGCCCAGGTGCTGCTTCCATAGCTGACTACCAGGTTAGTGTGCATACATGTCTCACAGTCCCTGCAGTCTCTGTGTTGAAAACTGCAAAGCACATTTTTTTTTTCTTACCTTGAAGCCTGAGCTGCGCCTGCTGCCATCACCCTGTATGTGTTTAAAGAAACATTTTGCACAGTTGTTGCTTTTGTGTTGCTCTGTTGTTTGCACTGGGCAGCTCCGGGGCAACTGGTGTCTGGAAATCAAACATGTCTTTAGAAGCGAGAAAGTCAGACTTCATTCATTCATGGCAGCCTGGGCACAGGGCTTTAAAGCTGCATAGATTGTCTTACGGGGTTTTCTTCAGCAGATGGCAGCTTACATGTGCTTTTACAAGGTATCAACCCATTAACATTACATTAAACCAATGGACAACCTGACTGTGTAAAAGTAACCTGATTGCTATAATACCCTGAAGGATACAGCAGACGGACAAGAAATTCATTTTACAGATTATAAAAGCAGGATTAGTTAGGACAGAAATAAAAGCTTCTTCTTCTTCCTCATGTTTATAAAATCATACAAAGTACATCTTCAGAGGCTATTGTATACTACATGATAAGTTTGCTTTAATTTCATGTGCCAAACTAGAGCTTTCAACTAGTTTTTATATGGGGGTTGGAATATTTTAGGGTAAATCTTAACCATTTTTAAAAATCCAGTGGCTAGGTGACATAGTGATTGTTTTTATTTACTAGTTTGTGTGTCTATGTATTTGTTTGTGTGTGTGGGTAGGATTCAGATGAATGTAGAAGTGGGCGTGGATGCCAGGCAGTCCAGCCGCTTGTAAAGTGTTTTGTTTTTTGTTTTTTTCGGGCAGCTGCTACTGTTGATGATTGCTGAGGCCCCTCAGTCTAGGAGAGGACAACACACACACACGTGCACCCACATTTCTATTCATGCCTGGGGTCAGTTATTCTATCACAGTCTGCACACCCCTCATGCGCACACCCTGGTGTGGTTCCCAGTGGATCCATAAACTCAGGCAGCTAATTGAAAGAGGAGATAGACAGTAGATCAGACTGATATTGTGCTGCACTTTGGGACATATGGACATCTAGTAATCAGACGTAGTGATCACACTGTAGTTTGTATGAGGGCTTTCAAAGAAACACTGGTCTTTGTCTTCAGGGACTGTTTAAATATTCACTGAGCTTACATTTCACATTCACACTGTTGTCATAGAGATATTTTAGTTCCTTACTGAGGATGTGAAAGAATCTGATCTATTTTTTGCTTCATGAATTTATCTGAAGGCTTATCAAACGGGTGCAGCACATTTTGCTCTACACTACGTACTGTGGAAATACTTAAAAAATACAAATACACTCAACTCCCGTCATGATTAGCATCATCATTAAGTTTGTTCAAATTAGAGTCAATACATTTCACACGATGTTTGGATTCTGATACATAAAAAATGAACTAACAAGTGTAAAACTGACATATTAAAGTGTTGACTTCCAGACCTCTTTTGACACACATACCTTATTCTGATCATATAAATAGAGGAGACAACATGTGTTTTTTGAATAGGCTGCATCATGTAAAAGCCAAAATGGCACAATTGAATTGGGCACAATATTAGTAATATTATTTATTAGTATTAGTAGATTTTCTCAAAGGAATAGGTTGACATTTTAGCAAATACGCTCATTAACTTTCTTGTGAGTAGTTAGGACTGTGATCCCAGCCAGTTAACTTGGCTTAGCTTGATGATTAGCAACAGGGAAACAGTTAGCCCATCATGGCCAAAAGGTATAATGATGTCTGCCTGTTGCCATGTTTAACACTTGTTAATTAATATTGTACAATAAACAAAATATACAGATTATACTTTGTAGTGCTGTGTTTGACTTCCTTGTGTGTCATCATCACCAGTTGCTTGCTCGGCATCTAGTTTTTGTTTTTGTTCAAATCAGCATTGTGTTAATTACTGAGCTTCAGATCTGCTGTTATGTGCATGTGGCCTGGCTAGCTGTATCCCCCACTTTCCAGTCTTAATTCAAAGCTAACCATCTCCTCCCTGTGGTTCGTATCAATCTCATTTTCTAACTCTCGGCAAGAAAGTGAATAAGCATTTCCCAGAGTGTTCAACTGTTCCTTTTAAAAGAAATGCCATTCTTTCTTGTCATATGGTATCCAGGATCTGTCTCTCTGTTTTAGTCTCCATGGTGATGTGCTGGAGCAAAGGGTCAGGTCTGCTAGCTTTTCTCTCCTACCACCTCTTCTCTCTCTTTCTTTTTTTTCTCTGTCTCTGTATCTCTCTCCACTAACCCCCCCATCTCTTGCGCTCTGATGATGAAGCGCTTTTAGATTTACCTCTTAATAATGCATGTTTCCGATTCCCACTCGGGCTTCATTTTTTCATGTGCTCTACCTCGCTCTCAACACTCTTTCTCGCATCATCCCCGCTCCGCCTCTCCTGCCGGGGGTTTTCTGATGTCTCAGTGCGTTCCTGTCTCTATTCATTAACATCTCCCTCTCTTTTACTTTTTTTCCTTTCTCTTTCCCCTCATCTGTGTCTGCCTGCCCTGGTCTCGGTTCGGCTCAGTTCAATTTGTTTCAGTTCAGCTGAGATAAGATCAATGCAGCTCAGTTCAGTCCAGGTTATGAAATTCATTTGATCATTCAACCTGGTACATTTCAAATGATTTAATTATCCTTTAGGGTAAACTTACTTCTGTTTAAGGTCAATGTTGGACATGAACAAATAATCCTCCCTCCATTCTTATGTTTCCCCCTCTCTTTCTACATCCTTCTGTTTCTATGGTAACAGGTCATGGCTTGGGATTGGGTTGGGTCGCTGGCGTTCATCCAGTCTCTCTCTCTCTCTCCGTCTCTGTGATAGCTACTCACCCATGTCATTGCGGGGAGTTCAAAGACCCCCCTCCTCATCTTTTTACTTCATCTGATGAGTTCAAACAGCTCGACCTGGGCTTATTAATGGACACTCACATAATCCACTGTCTTTCTCCTCTGAGCTAACTACAGTTTTAATGGCTCCATGTCTAAATGGGCCGGCGTTCTTTGTCTGTCACATTTGTTTTGCTAATGTGAGATGAATGGAGAGTCTCTCTGGAGATTATGATAATGCATTCGCAGTCACGCAGGGAAGCCTGTTTGTGGGAGGTGGGGGGACACTGTGTGTGCGTGCGCGTGTGTGTTGAGGGGTAACCTCTCATTTGTGTGTGTCCCCTGCTGGAGGTAAAAGTAATAAAAATGACTGGAGACATTTCAGTTATTGATTGAAGGCCTCGTGTTCAGCAAGACACAGTCATTTTACTGGGTATTCCCTGGAGAGTTGGGAGGCTGCGCTCATGTATTCATGGTGCTCTGTGTGTGTGTGTGTGACACTGGTCGGTATTGATAAATGAATTCAAGTCTGTTAGTTTTGAGAGCCAAAAATTAACCTTTCTCTCAATGATACTTGTTAGCTGCATGTGGCTGCATTCAGAGGAGTCTTTTTTAAATTCCATTATTTTTGTCAGCCAGGCTTTTCTATTAAAAGTTTTTAAATGGTTTATTTTTAGTCAGTACCCTTTCACTGCTCGTTCATGTCGTTCTGTTACCCAATGCTGAATAGTTAAGGTAGGAGGATACTGATTCATGGTTGCATGAATAGATGTGTAACTGTGCAGAACTTTCTTTGGCAAATAAGTTGTTATAAAGAATCTCAGCTGTATATCAAACTAGTAGTAGCAGTTGTAGTAGCACAGTTGTAATGACTGTATATCATATCAGGCTTAAAATATTATGGTCTGATGATGACATGGATGGTTATAGCTTTAGGACTGGGTGGTCCATTGTGAATTGTGAAATTTGTCTTAAAAACAGCACCATTACTGGACTAACAGTCTCCTTGTTGTTGTTGCAGGTTTCAGCCACGTCCTGAAGTCAAACAGTAGCTGAGAGTCAATCTCACTGGTAAGTCAAATATTACAAATTAATATTCTTTCCTAATTTTAATATTATAGCCCTAATTTGATTGTTGCAAAAACCCCTATTTACAGACAGGTCACCAAACAGGTTCAATGGCAACAATAACTCTTTATAACTTGCTTTCACTCACTCATAACGCCCCTGCAGCTGGTTATTGCTTGTTCCTACATGCTGTGTAAACACTGACATGACCGGGTGTGTCAGCCAGCGTCACCCTTCAACGGCCCAACCTCCTTGTGTACCAGTTTTTGCTGATGCTGTGGTCTGGCCTTTTGCGCTTGGTGTGTACATTGTCTCTGTGACAGGGGCTGCACTTTTGCTTGTATTTATATATGTATTAAATAAATAGACATAAATATCACTGACACTGTGACATCTTTGGGTTTGGACACACACTGAAAAGGTGCTTTGCCAGTTTTTTTTGAACCATGGCTCTACTTCAAACAAGAAAGGTCAGTGAGCACAGATGAAAAGTGCAAGTTTTAAGGCGTGTCCTAAAGCTAGAATTGACTGATTTATTCCCTCTGCAGTCTCGACTGTGGCCTTTAACTATATTAGTTTGTGCACTCATCAGGTTCTAATGCAGGAGCGTAGCTTGATGCCTGTTGCAACCTGCTCCTGGCCGTGATTAACTTTGTCTGGTTTGTTTTATTGCTGCATGAATGATGACTTAATAAGGGCAATTACACCGACGTAGAAATTAAGTCATAAGTGAAGTGAGAATATTAGAGACTAGCTGATGTAAAGTAGGCGTCAGCTTTGGCTCATGGTTTTAAAGACTGTTCTGTTCATAAAATCAATCCCTCTTTCAGCCATGATGCTGCTACAAGCTAGCCATCTTTTATACAATGAAATGTAAACATGCAAAAAAAAAAAAAACCTTTAGCCAAAACATGGACAGTGTCCACACCCAGAGACGTGACAGGACAATAATAATACCCAGCACGTGTTTGAATGTGACTGGGTATAATGGGAGCCACATGTCCTGGCATCACCCCCTGCTCACCTGCTGCTGAACACACTCACGTGCACAAACACAGCACACACAAAAACAGGGGGCTGCAGGGCAATTCACAGTTCGTGGACTCACATTATACTGAGGTAAATGCATTTGTTTTCCAGTCGTCCAAAAATATTAATGTACTTGCTCTCCCAAATGTTTGCAAGTTTGTACTGTGTTACAGCAGGACAGTTAGCCAAAACAAGCTCCAAAAGCAGAGACGAAGAAGACTGCAAGCTCATAAACATGGATGTTAACAATGCTGGATTTAAAATACCCTATTGTGCACCTTTAGTCACAAGGAACTGCCCTTGACAGTAAAGGTATACATAGCTTTTCTTTGTTAGCAAGTAAAAACCACGTGGCCCACGTTAATGAACACGGATATCAGACCAGAACTACACATCGTGCTGAATCTGCCTTGTGGAAAACCCATAAAACATATTTGACAGTAGGGAGCGATGTCTGAATAACTAGAGCAGGCGAGCGAGGCGCTGCGGCACAGCATTACATAACACAACACTACAACACAACACAACACAACACAACACAACACAACACAACACAACACAATGTTTCCAACCACCCATTACTATCATTGTTGCCTGAATAGCCCCATGAGAGCACTCTACTATATCACCCTGATCCATAATTTTAACTGTTAGTCATTATTACAGCAGTTTATGGAGAAATGATTTGAATTGAGTTACTGTAGGTTGGGTAAATGGATCTACTCTCTCTTCTCTTCCCCTCTCCTCCTCTGCTCTCCTCTCCTCTCCCTGTCTTTGTCCTCCTACAGCTTCCCTTCTTGTCCTCCATCCTCCTCTATATGAGTAATCCTAATGAACAGATGGGTGGAGGAGAAAAAAAGGGGCCATGCCAGCTTGTTGCACTGCGATTGCACCGTCAATCAGTCCCCTCCCCCTACTCTCACCTCCTGCCCCTTTCCCATCCCATCATGCCCTTTTCTCTCCTGCCTGCTTATTCCAGAGAGTGCTACCTCAATCATTATATTTGCTTCTCAAGGCCTGGTGGTGTGGTTGTCCAGTCCATTGATGGGTCCCATCATCTGTCTGCCTGTTTTACCTTTAATTCTACCAGCAACTACCAGTCAGATTACCAATTTTGACACCCCATGAGAAAAAACTGTTTACCCCTAGAACCAGCTCTGAGAATAGCAATATCATCTGAGCACTCAGCATCTTCTGACGGATGAAACAAATCTACAATGAAGGTTGTCACAGATCAGGCCGGGAAAAGATGTGCAGTAACCTCAGCCATAAAAAGGTTTAGCTGTCTTTCCCCGAAGGACACAAACACTCATACAAATTCACACAGACACACGCAGTAAGTCATGTCACGATAAAGCCTAGGATCACGCTGTGAGGCCACGTGCATCTATCAGCTCATCAATACCTTTTACCTAGCGGTAGCGCCGGGAATACCAATGAGACTTGGCTCGTTTACAAGCCCAGCTGGATTTATGTGGTGCCACTGTCACACTGTCACACTGTATTAGACTGACAGTGAGTATTGATTAAAAGGTCCTTTTATCCAACATGCATGTGTGCTTCATTTCAAACACAATTTTTCACACCCAGTTCATGCAAGATATTTGATATTAAAATAGGGAACTGGTGCAGGTTTTGCTTGGTTTTGCTCATCTGCTCTTGCCTGTATTTTACATCACACTGCTGAACATTATCAAAATTTTGTGATATCGTGCTTTTATAAAGACTTCTGTGTCATTGCAGTCACTGGTTTCTGTTCACTTCACTTGGGTATAAAAATTAAAACATGCTCAAGCTCAAGCTGATGCTGTACTTTGTTTTCTGTAGCAGGTTGATATGCTTGATTTGACATGAAAACATATTTTAATGCAAAGAATGAACTATCTGCCACATTCAGTTATTGAAAATGAAAATGTATTTTTCAAGCATTTTTTTTCAATACCTGTCTCTGTTTCCCTCTAGTTTTTGTCATGCATGCACACACAGGCACAAACATTCATAGCCAGCATGGCGCTCTGCTCTGGCTGAGCCCGTGGCTCTTGATGAGATGACCTTAGACAGGCGAGACATGCACTCTCGAACACACTCACACACAAATATACAAGCATGCACACACACTCATGTGCACATGGGCACACACCCAACACCCAACCATGCCCACGGCAGCCAACAAACTGGTCCATACGCCTGGCAAAATGTGTGCAATTGTCCAAATATCACAGAGCTATAATTGGATGTCAGATGAAGTGAATTTTAATGGTGGCTATCAGTAATGGCTTTTGATGAGCTACACATGAATGAGTCCTGTCCTTTGTTTTTGGAGCAATTATCATTTTTTCAAAGCTGCTCCAGTTTAATCCAGGACATTTACATTGCCTGTGTTTTAAATACATCCATAATGCTTTAAGTAAAGAAAGCCTTTACTTTATTTTGTCAAAGCATTTTTTTAACAATATCAACGCAGCACTTTGTGTTAACAGTTCTTTATCGGTGTGACACTTCTGAGGTGCGTTTTTCCACCTTTTGAACAAGGATCACTCTGTTGCCTGAATGTGCCTGGAGCAAAGCTGTGAAGATTCAGTTCATGGTATGACAGAGCTGCTTACATTCCCTGAATAGGAGAAAAAGAAAAGGGGGAAGAGGAAATGAGAAGAAAAAGGCAGATATAGATACTCTTTATTGTTACGGTTAAGGCTATTCTTATCAGGTATTTTCAGAGTGCTGGGAGATGCATGGGAATGTTACAGTAGTAGGGTAGTACTGTAGTAGTAGGGTTATGTCTTAAAGTGATTGTGGGAGGAGGGGTCGCCTGATCTTCACTTTCACAAGTTTCACCTTCATTCGTCATTCTGCTGTATAAGTTTATTTGTTCTCTTCAGTTTTAAATAACAAATCATCAGTATAATTAAATAATTAATGGTTGATTAAATTGTCTAAAAAGCAGTGTCCAAACCCATGTCCATCCCAAGCTGGGAGTGAGGAACATCAGAGGAACCCAAGAAACACAAACTCTAACCTGCCTTCATAGTTTAGCTCAGGAGACATCCTGGCTATCCCATAAATCACACTTCACATTATGTGCTTAAACTGCACAAAGTGGAGTCACTTAAACCGAGAAGAAAAATAGCTTAGAACAACTGAACTTTTCTTCACAAGTGTTATGCTTATGGTGGTTTATAATACTGCTAAATAACATTCAGGACCATTCAGATTAACCAGGGACAGATCAGTGTGAATCCTGCCCAGAGGCACAAAAAGACAAAAGATACTAGTGTGTGTTTCTGTAGCAATCGTATATCTTGTCATTGTTTCCTTGAGCACGATGCACAAGCTTCTCGTTTATGTATAATAGTAGAAATAATTTAGCCAAACAAATGGGTCAAATGTAATGGTCTATGAGTTTGCCATAGTATTCAATAATTCAGTTTGCATATATGTTTTGAGACCTTAATTCCAAGACCAAATCAATATCATACACCAACTTAAAACTGTCTTTTCATTGCGGATTAATTTGAGATAACTGTGTCCATAGCCTTTTGTATAAAAAAGTTATAAATTGTGTCAAACTTTCATGTCTAAAAAAATACACTTTCTTATTATTGCACGTTCTCTGATGTAAAAAACAAAACAAAAATGTATATACCCTGCTGAACCACGGCCACATCTTTTACATCCGGTGGTGTCACCTTGTGCCCTAGAACACCCCTGCCATTTCAGCGTTATCCCAGTGGTAAACAACACGAAGGACAATAGCCCCCATGGGGTGGCTGTGGAGGTGCGGATGGGATGCTGTGTGAGGGAGGGGGGAGGCATGGCCTGGTGCATGCTGACCATCAGCACTTCACAAAGCCTCAGAGAAAAAGCAGGCGCTGGGGGATTCTGCGGATAGTGCTAGAAAAACTGACCCCAAAAAGGGAAGGTCCTGCCTATTTATGTGTGTGGGTGTGTGTGTGTGTGTGTGTGTGTGTGTGTGTGTGTGTGTGTGTGTGTGTGAGAGAGAGAGAGAGAGAGAGAGGCTCAGATAGTTTGTTCTGATTATGTGGCGGTGTGTGATCCGGTTTGGGGGCTATTGGAGACAAAGAGGCTGCCAGCTCTGTCCTTTCACTGCAAAGAAGTGGTGTTAGTGCAGTTAAAGCTCCTCTTACAATCACTTCCAATGTAGCTGACAGCTTCCGATGAAGTCAGCAGTAAAGTCACGAGGCTCTTTACAAATAAACAGTTGTAAGTTGTGACTGCAGAGAGTTGCTGGTTCCAGAAGAACGTGCCGGTCATCTTTCAGCTGTGAGCTGCTGTAATTTTAGTGTTGTTGCTAAATTAAACATGTTAAATCCAATGGACACACTGATCTGTGGACATTTGGTACATGCTGTGTAAACAATTCCCAGGATATAAAACCAGTAATGCAAGAATGCATTGCCTCATTCTCACTAGTATAAAAAGTCCTTTTTGACAATCAACTCCACACCTCAACTCTGTATTTTCTAGTGTCAAGTATTTGTTTGAAGCATCATGTTCAACACCCTGCATAGCTTCACTAACTTCACTAGCTTGAGAGTGTATCCTTTATTCCTATCCCCTTACCTTCCAAGGTGAGGAAAGTGTAACTGTATCCACCTATTGTCTGCGGCACAAATGTGCTTCAGTAAATAATACTTAACTCTGTAAAAAGATATGAAACATGCATGAATAGCAGCGCGTCCATTAGAATAGTTTGTGAGATAGTGCTACCCCTTGTTTTCCTTTTTCGATGAACCTGTCCAGTCAAGGCTTTGCCCCAAAGAAGCAGGGCTATTTTGTCACCTTACAATGAGCTTTGTTCATGGCAGACCAGTCGCCTGTTCGGGGGGGGTTTGTCAAAGAGGGCGCTCGGGAGAGAGAGATAAGGGGAACGAGGGATCGAGCAGTCGGCCAATAAAGTTATCAAACTGACAGATATTGAGACAAGGACTGAGAGCCAGGTCGGAGGTTTCTACTCAGGGTCAGCCCTTTCTTCATTTGTTTACACAGAGGACTGGTATGTTAGCAAGTCTTTGTGTCTCTCCTGGTGTAGAGTACATCTCTGTCTGGTACCCGCTGATGTTGATTTACATTTTGTGTTCCTCCCCTGCAGACACAGGATGTGGCTTTTATGTTCAACCTCCAGCCATGGCCTGTTTCAAAGCATTCTAGTCAAAATTGAAACCAAAAAAAAAGGATCTCATGGTTGGGTTTATGTGAAAGATGTTTCTGATAAATATTTTCCTGAAGCTTCTCCAGGCGTAATTATTTTGTGTTTTTGGTCTGTTTTTGGTTTTTTTTTTTTTATTCAGATGGCTCTACTGTACATCATTTTCAACCACAGCATTAAGCTCTGTCAAACCTTCTGAATACACGGACATTAACCTCTGGATTTGGTGGAGACCAAAACAAAACAAAAAGAACGAGGATAAATACTCGCCAGATGCAAGACTCCAAATGAATGCTTGCTCTGTATCTCCTTGATGTAACCCCGCCCTTTCCGAGACTTAAAAAGCACTTAACAAAGCTTTCAAGAACTAGTTTATTAGATTTATCAGCTTATGTCTTTTGCAGCAGTTCTGTACAAGCACAGCAGCACATGGTGCCTGCACATGGTACCTGAAAAAGGCAGTATTCCCTGGAGGACATGATTGCAGGATCAGTTTTCAAAATAGTGCAATAAGTTCTCAAGTTCTAACCTCAGGTGTTGGTTGGTTGGATGGTAGATGTGTGTATTTGTCTTTGTGTATTCTCCATCCTCTTGTTTCTTCTCTGCTAACTGTGCTGTTTTCAGGGCAGTTTGGCCTTTTGTTCAACTGCTGGTGTTACATATTTCATATTTTGTCACAGACACAGTTTAAAAAAAAAAAAAAAAAAAAGTTTAGTCTGCTTACTCAAATGTCAGCATTAGTAGTTATGGTGGTTTCGCATCTAGGCTCTCATGGCTCAGAGCTCCTACTCTAGTGACCTGCTTACTGGAGACCACCGCAGTTAGTAGTGTTAAAATACATGTGCTGAATGAAATCGCCTACATTTCACAACAGATTGCAATTTCACTCCTGTGGCTTCAGTATGTTTATGTAGAATTAGCAGCCTGTGTGTACCGGGCTACAGATGAGATTGTTCCAGTCCAGTCTGGCCGAAAGCAGTCCGACTCAGTCCATCGTCTTAGAAATATCTCTGTCACCATGATCTGATTTGACTGCAGATGACTGTGTTTTCATCCCGGCCCCTAATTCTCTTCCTGCCTCCCTTTGCCTCCCCGCCTCATCTGTCTAGTCAGGCTGTCATGCCTCAGTGTCTCTCAGTGTGACTGAAGGCTGTGGAGTGACCAACTTAGCACGTTGCTTCAGGGTTTGCAAACTGAGAGGCAGGAACACAGTTGGGTTTGTGTCAGCATGCTTCACTTCATTCTTTGTTGCTGTGAGCTCTGGTTATATATTGAGTAGGTACTAAATAAAGTCCTTTCTCATCTCAAAAACACTGACCTCAACGCAAAAGGCTGAATGGACACTTTGATGTCATTAGTCAAACTCCAACAATTCAACAATTCACCAATTCATCAAAGTGCCAGGACGTTTCCAGAATACAGTGCCAGCACAGAAAATGTCAGATTTGTGTCGAAAATAGGTTGTTTTCAATGACTAATCTGACATTTTAGTAAATATGCTTATGCTCTTTGCAGAAGGTTAGAGGAGAAGAAAGACTTCAAATGTATAGAGCAGCTGTGCACACGAACAAAAGGCAATCTTGTTTTAAATTTAAAGTGAGCACACACGTTCATCAAGGATGTGGATTCCCTGCATTCTTGTTGCTAAGTTTATTTTAACAAATATTTAGAGTAAGCCACTGCTAAATCATTTTACTCAACTGACCAAGTTGCACCACCTTCAGTGAAATAGCAGAGGCATAAGTGTTTTACTGATTCATTTGGAATTGTAGTTGCTTTGTGACTTCACCACTGAATTGCACTGTTTGAAGGACTCATGCTGCAGTCTAAAGGCTTTCCATGTGGAAATGGTTAATATAGACTCATCCATTACTGAAGACTCCCAAGTATATAATAGCAAACTCTGACTATTGAGTTTAAAGGGTAACAGAATGCGACCATGATTTTGGATCGTGTGAGAGGATATGACATAGTTAGCATTGTCTTTTTGAGGGCAGAGGTGTTTGTAGGATGGGCTAGTGGACATGGTCCTTTATCATCCACTGAAATGTTCAATGTCCAAAACATTCACTGAGCACTTTCATGCTCACTAGTACATTCTACAGAGTGTTACATACTGTAAATGACTCAAAATATGCAAATGTAACATTTAGGCTTAGTCTAGCAATTTCCGTTTGGCAGCCAGACTGCACTGTACTCATGGGCCTTCTTTAAGGAGGAAGGACAAAACACAAAATGACAGAGTGCAATAGATGCAGGGAGACAGGAAGTAAAAGATAGAAAGAGATCAAGATGGAAAGGAAGAGCTGGACTCTTTGACCTCTGGGCTTTGACCCCTGAGTCAGAGAGGAGTGGAAAGAGGGAGATGAGAGATGACCTGCCCACTAGCCAAAGTCATCCCACTCATCCTCCCATTAATCCTCTTTGTCATCATCATCTTTGTTTTTTTGTTTGTGGCCTGTGAGAAAATGAACAATTGGTTTTGATGTTTACCCATTTAGCTTTAGGATGACTGTTAGGCTGTGTACACGTTTGTAATCATGCTTCTATGACAGCCTTTCTTTTTAAAACGTTGCCTGTAGATAAATGTCTTTCACCACACAGCACAGGCTTGAGGTTTGGCCTCCAGCTGTGAAAAATTCACTCATCAGAAATCGATAACACTTTGGCCATGCTACAAGCAGGTATTAAAGCGTGTTAGTCCTCTTCACTCATAAAGAAGGTGAAAAGTTCAGTTTTTTGATGCATGCTCATGCAAATCAAAGGCTGTGAGAAATCTCCATCGTCTAATGTCTGAGCGGTTTATGCCAGTTAACACTTACGTGACATTCTAGCTGTTGAAATATGGAGATGTTGACATTTGCACATGGCAGCTAATTTTATGTATGTGTGTGTCTGCTTTCTGTTTGTGTCCGTGCTGGTGACTCGACTCATCCGTGCTCGACTGGTTTTTGATTTATTTTTTTTCCCCCTGGGGCAGTTAATCTTGATGCTTTTTTGGAGATATGACCTAGGTCAGATGTGAACACAGACAGGAGTTGAACAGATGACAATTGAGAAGAAATGTTAAGTAATACTTTATTCCCATGTTGGGGGATTTTCAAGTTACTTCATGTATTACTTTATATATAAAATGTATAACTAATTTGTGTTGAAGGAATAGTGTGATTTGATACCACTGTCTTATCAGTCTACACAAGGCTATTCCAAATGTTATTATTATTTATTATTTATTATCTTATTATTATTACATTTTCTGATAAAATGTTAATGAAAATGTCAGCTGACATATTGTCATTATATTTCTGTACTCACAAATAGTCATATAGGCGTGCCATATTTGAAAGGAGAGGACCTTTGAAGTCATTGATTTTTCATATGACCCCAATCAACTTCTTCCCTCAGGCTATAGAATTTCTCTTTCCCTTTCCTCCCCATACTCTTCTGTCTTGAATGTCTAATTCATTTTTACCCATTTTTAAATTCTGTTCATGAACATCCATCATCCATCTTCCTTTCTTTTTTTTGTCACTCATGTTTTAGACTAAAATCCCACTTATAAGCAACCCCACCAGGTGAATGGGCATCACTGTCCCTCTCTCTCTCTCTTTAGGAGAAAATGACCTGATAGGTCCAGCACAGCTTAATAAGGCCACTGTCACTGTGGGGAAAGCCATTTCTGCTGCAGCGGCGTGGAGCATTATTGTAATTAATCTGAGGATGGGTTATTACATTTGCATGATATGGCAATGGGATCAGGGGATTTAGCTTGCATGGCCTGCATTTAATGCACTAAGAGCATTTCATTGTGATGCTCTCTTTCCCTCTCTCTGTTGTCTTCCCTCTCGATTAACTAGTGAGAGTAATATCCAATAGGACGTGTCGCCGTAATTAGCTGTATCCTGGGGTTGTATTCGCTCACACTCTGCCTAGCTCAGCTGGATAAAATCTGACACACTACTTTGCTTATGTGTGTGTGTTCATTACCATACTCTCCCTATGTCATCTTGCTTCCTCTCCAGCAGAGATGAGATGTAACAGGCCTGAATCTAACAGTGAGCTTGATAGTTTCACCTTCAGATGCCTCTGATGACTTCAACACCCCCTCTCCACTGCCCTCAACTTGTGTATTTGTGCATGTGTGTGTGTTTCCACAATATATGTGCAAAGATGCATGTGCTAGTCATGAATAATAAAGATGTCAGGATGGACTGAGCCATTTATGAGACAGCAGCGCACTGCTTCATCTCAAAATCCATCTCAGCCTGCCGACAGGAGTCCCCCCCTTCGGCTGCATTGATCTAACCAGCTCATGCAATGCATAAAAAAATCTTTCATTTTGATCTTTCTTGAAAAAAATTAAATGTTATTTATGATGGAGTTGACATTCTTGAGGGCCATTGCAGCCATATAATACCAATTTGCTAATAAATTTATGCCAGCTATTGCACATGTCACAGAGGTTCACACACACACACACACTGTAAAACAGAGCACATAAAATAGAGAAACAAACACAATTTCCCAATCCCACATGGTGCAGTTTACAAGAGCCCATTGTGTGTTTGTGATGACTGTACACATCAGTCTTTGTCTCCTTGTTGCACACTATGCAGCAGAAGCTATCCAGCGCTTGTGGGTCTGCACTCCTGTGTAACTTTATCCATATGACACACTGACAAGGATGTTCTCGCTAATGTGGTGCGTTTGTGCATGCATGTGCCAATCCACTGCTATATCTGCAGCAGAGCTGGGATCGTTCCAGCCGAGTGCACTCACATGCCATATGTTTACAGGCAAACACGTGGTAGACGGTGCATCGCAGCAGTGCACATTGGATGTTCTAATAATCTGTGGTTATCTTGCCTTGAGAACATTTCAATGTGAGCACAGCAACCAACAAATAACTCCACAATGACTGCCTCAACATATGAGTCTTCTGTCTAGAATAAAGGACATGCGACACCGATGCTTTTATTAAGCTATTGTGGCTTTTGATGGATTGATGCAACACGAGAAAGGGTAAATAATAGCGCGCCAGTCTGACAAGTGCAGGGTGGATACATCAGTTGTTTAACTTACAAGGACTGAAATCAAGTTTGTTTTGACTTTTCCTCCTGCCAAAGTCTTAAAGTTGGCAAGATGATAGGCCATCCAACAGACAAGCCACTTGTGATGCCTGACTTACACACTCTAGTTAAGCCATGAGGGGAATGTAAACTTTCCATTGTGGTTCGGACTAAATGGTCTGTGTACCTATATCTTTCACTTTTATGGCTGAATTTTATATATAGTGCACATTCTGAGACTTGTCTCTGGCAGGGCGTTTGAACGAATACTTCTGTAATGCACTTGCACGGCTCGGTATTGTTTTGTGAAATGTGTTGAGGGCCAATTTGGTGCTGTTATCCTACAAAAGAATGAATTAAAACATAACAACTTGGAGACTTATGAAGTAACTTTTACCCTTTTCTTATTTTTTGGACCTCTCCGTAGTGTGGACCCAAACTTTGTCACTCCGTTGACCACCCTGACTGCGCTGTTGAATTTGGACAAAAAGATCGCATTGTGACACCTCCAACCATGGACAGGAACAGGAAGTGGGTGCCAGGCTTTAGAGCTATGCTACTAATACTTTTGAGTCACCTGACCTCAGCGCTGGAAGTGCCTCTTGATCGTAAGTGTTGTTCTTAACAATATCACATCGCATATTCAGAGAACTGTTATTAAAACTGTTATTCCTGCATTTACATTTCCTGCTCCATGGAAAACTGTAATGGGAATTCTTTCATATTGAGGAGCATAATAAAGAATATTACAGCCTTTATTGACCACTAAAAGGACTTTTAGAGTAACTGCCCATTGAACAGCTGTTTCTTTTGGTTTCCTTGTATTTCAGCTATGCATGTTTCAGCATGGAATCAAGTTTGCAGTCTTCAGTTATGAAATGCAATTCAGTTTTTAAAGAGCTCCCCCTTTCCACATATCACACATTCTGTGTGAAATTATGATGTCTTCAATTACTTTTCTTGCATTGATTGTACCTGCCTGATTTAACTGTAGCCACAGAAATATTAACAACAACAACAGCAAAAAAAAAAAAGAGAAAATCCCAGGCAGGTTCAACAACATGCTAAAAAGTACTTGAACAAGCAACCTTTTCACCTGAACCTGTTACTCCTTGCAAAAACTAACACCTTTCCTCAATATTCTATCACTGTGGTACGGCGTGTCATGGTGGACAAAAAGCTAAAGTACTGGAAGGATGTAAGTTGCCACAAACACTGCTGTGACTTCTAGTGTTAAGTTTTTGCTGTTGAAACTTATTTCAATTTGCTTTTGTGTGGATTCTAGCAATGTTAGACATGCATGCACTTGTCTCAACACTGTTACTGTGTGGAGTGACTAGCTTGTTTCTGAGTTGTACTTGGTTTATTGTCAGTATATGGACTGGTAAGTAATAATCACATCAGATAGCTGCTTTATTTTCAGCTCCAGATGACGTTACACTTGATTGAATGCTTGCTGCATGCTGCTTGCATATCCTTGATTCTTAAGCACCAGTGTGCTATGTTTACATGTCATTTATAAGTCTAAACTATGCCTCTATTCATGTTCCTCCAGTGCCCCAACCTCCAACTATAACACTACAGTCCCCGAAGGATTACATCTTTGATCCGCGGGAGAACATTGTTATCCACTGTGAGGCCAAGGGGAAGCCTCATCCCAGGTGAGACCATCCTCCCACCGAAATTATGCTTGTTTATCAGAAAATGTGCAAGAGACAAAAAGTATGCTGGTTTCCATAGTTACGCACTACACTTTCTTTTTAATTGGTTTCATTTCTGCATTGTATTTTGGCTCCAGAATCATGACACAACCTGATGCCAACTGATTTCCATTCAGTTGTATGGTCATCTGTGTGAAATTATATATTATCTGTTTCTGGGGGCAAGTTAACCTGGAGCAGTGTGGAAATATGAATCACCTTAGAAACTGTTGTCATGGAGACCACTTGAGAAACACACCTGGCAGAGTGAATTAGACACAGTTTAGATTTGCCACCAGCCTCTGGCTCAAATGAGTTAGAAACCGTCAAACTTCCTGCTATGAAATCAATGATTCAAATCAAGCCTGCATGAACGCAGCACAATGCACCTTGATTGCAATGCATCTAGATTCCTTCCTTTTTTCTTCCAGCCTAGAAAATCCAGTGATTAATTCTTGTTGTTCTTGTTGGTCCCAGCTTTTCATGGACAAGAAATGGGACCCACTTTGATGTAGAGAAAGACTCAAAAGTCCTGATGAAGCCTGGCTCAGGGACTCTGGTCATTGACATCAGCGGGGAAAAGGCTGAGGCTTATGAAGGAACATACCAGTGTACAGCACACAATGAGCATGGCACCGCCGTATCCAACAGTATTGTCATCAGACAGTCCAGTAAGTCTTCTGATTGTCACTCACATTTTTTCCACTTGTTTGTTTTGATTTAAGCTCCAACTACAGTCTGACAAGTTATGTTTTTACAATTTGTAACTCTTCAGACAGACAAACTGAGATAATATTTCAGTTTCCACAAAATGCTCAATCTCACCACTTTGGCAAATGGTATAAAGCTATAAAGCACATACATGAAGCCTGCAGTACCTTTGTTTGATGTTTGTGTGACTTGCAGGGTCCCCCTTGTGGTCGAAGGAGAGAAATGAGGCCATCGTGGTGCAGATGGGGGTCTCCCTGGTGCTGCAGTGCCGACCCCCTGCAGGGCTCCCCCCTCCTGTCATCTTCTGGATGGATAACAGTGAGTCCTTTGCATATTGCATACACATCTACACACATGGCCCAAGGATACATTGACATTTAATGAAATAATACCAGATAAACAACAAGTGTTGTGCCTGTTGGATCACAGAAAACATCAACGCTATAAAAACACAAAGATCCTAATCGTTTGACTAAGTCAAACAAGCTGTTGACACACTGACAATGTTTTCTCTGTCTTCATGTCTCTCTCCCCGTCCTCTAGACTTTCAGAAGCTACCACAGAATAAACGAGTGTCCCAGGCTCTGAACGGAGACTTGTACTTTTCAAATGTTCTCCCAGAAGACAGCAGGCCTGACTACATCTGCTACGCTCGCTTCCCTCACACACAAACCATCCAGCAGAAACAGCCAATCTCAGTCACCGTGCTGGACAGTAAGTCACGGAATCCAACACCAATCGACAGTATTCCAGGATCTAAATGTTACATGCATAAAATGTTTTTTCTCCAGGCTAAGAGGTCCTTTACACACACGCACACACACTCCTCACTTGCACATTTGAGTCTGGGATTTTAGTAATATTTGCTGTTTAAAATTGGAAAATTCCAAGATTTTGCACCTTACAGAAATGTATATTTCCCATTTAAGATGTTTTTTTCCCCTCATTTTATGATCAATGTGTGATCTTGCATTACTCGTCTTTCGAATCCACATATTGCTCATGCAAAACTGCTCTTCTTCCTGTATTCTACCTCTCCTGAGCTCTATTAGGTGTTGCAAAATATTATTTGGCAATGGCTTTATCTCAGTGTTACAGTAAAGTAACTATAGTGCTATACCCATAATGCTTTTGAAGCCACACAGTGGTATATGTCTTACAATGTATTTTCATGAGCAAATGCAGTGTTAATACACTGGAAAAAAGCCATTGTGACATGAAGTGTTTCCTGTTTTGTTTCCTGGTTTTGCATGCTTATGATTTTCTGTTATATTACAGTGGAAACAATGAATGAGACTGTGGCTGCTTTATACAATGTCACTGATTTCGATAGTGGTGAGTGCAGCTGGTTTATTCCCCATTCAGCCCGCTCAGTGTGAACCCAGTCCTGTTTTCACTCCCTGGCCTAACCATTCGCAACATATACACACATCTTGAACTCGGCCTCAGTTCCCTCCTCTGTAACTATATTAACAAACGTGTCCTCAGGTTTTGATCCTGTGTATGTGGAGTGTTTCCATATGTAAACTCAAGGTCTTAGGTTCAAAAGTCAGACACACCTGTGTTTTTAGTCAGTCTAAATAAAAGGACCAAACTTAAAGAAATGATACAACACAGTATGACAGCATATCCATATTTGCCTCTTTATGCAGTTAACATATCAAAGCGTCAGATGGTCTGATCAACCGTCAGAGCATGCATAACATTAAATGTCTGCTGCCTGCATCGCCCCCGGAATCATAAATACACATTTGAATTACGACTGAAGTCATAATCTGCTCAATGATTATCCAAGATGGCCACGTACCATCAAACACATCATTACTCTAAAATGGCATTGCTCTTATTCAACTGTGTGCAGTGGAGGAGGATCCCTTCCCTGTTTTCTGACCTTTTCACAAACATTAAAGAAGGCTAGATCCTCCCTTTAAGAACTTCTGAAGGATGCATGCAAGACTGGGGGGGTTGCTTTCCACGAGGTACCCCTGCGTTACCATAGCAACAAAGTGATGGCTCTCACGGAGCATCTTTCTCTCTTATACTGATACACTGCTCATATGTGTGAAAGCATCCAGATTAAAAAAAAATAATTAAACTGTGTTGGGTTGGCATTCACTCATTTCTTATCCCTTCTATCCACTATCCACAAAATCGCTTCATGACTCCTCATTTGACTGTGTATGTTCCTACCACCTATTTCCTTCATGACGAATATGAATGGCCCTTTGAGCTCATGGTTTGACCCAACTCTTATGAGAGTCACACTGTAGCAACAAGGAGCCTTTTGAGCCAGATGTTGCCGCCTGGCTCTGATTTGGTTGTGTGTCCTCATGTTTTCAGACAGCCCAGAGGGGGAGCATCGCCCTGGTTTCATGATGCCTCTGGGCATCACCAGCACCAAGATGGTTCTGAGAGGGGAGACTCTGGAGCTGGAATGTATCGCTGAGGGCTTGTAAGTAGGCACCTGCTGTAACTTTCAATAACTATTTTTAATATGTACATGCAAGACCGGAACTTTTTTGTCACAGATGACAGCTTTCTTTCTAAGAAACAGTCATGAAACATGAAACTATAATAAAACCCAGAGAAACAAAGCTAATTAATTGCTTCTTTGGCAGACCCACTCCAGACATCTCTTGGCAGAAGGATGGAGGACAGCTGCCCAGCAGCAGGACGTCCTTTGAGAACTTCCAGAAAATGCTTAAGATTCATGACGTGAATGAAGCTGATGCCGGGGACTATCGTTGTACAGCCACAAACAACCTGGGCACAGCACACCATCTCATCAAAGTCATTGTCAAAGGTTTGCATTTAACGTAGCAATTTTTTTGTTTCACTCTAATGGTGCACTGTCGAGTAATTTCCTTTAGTTGTTGCAAAAGTTTGGGGTATAAATGTTTCTTCTATAGTTTTGAAACTGCAGAGTAAATTAACTGAAGTTTGACAACATGGGTCAGTATAAAGACATCCACTGTTTCAAGCTGATGTGTTGGGATTCAATAAGGCAGGCAAAGAAAGCTCCATAGTTAAAAGTTGATTTGTAGTGGCTGCCAAACTTTACAATTATAGGTAATTTTCAGATTCACTGTTAACCGATTATAACTTTTGAGTCAGCTATTCTACATTTACGTAGATGTACATGATTTTGCATCCTTAAAGTACTAATCTTAAGTCTCATCTACAAGTCTCAGCAATCTTTGTGCACTTTACTTCTGTTTTTCATTCATAGCGGCTCCTTTCTGGGTCAGTGCTCCCAGGAACCTGATCCTTGCCCCAAATGAGACTGGCATCCTTACTTGTCGAGTCAATGGAGAGCCCAAACCTAAGATTAGCTGGTTTGTCAATGGAGTCCCAATAGAGAGTGAGTAAAACGAGACCATGTTTTCAAAAGCAGAATAAGCCATAGTATTAACACACACATGCACAAACAAAACACCAAAAGTATGTGCTGGTCCTTACATACGAAAAAACTCTTCCTGTCTGTCATCTTGTAATAGACGCACCTGAGGACCACAGTCGGAAGGTGGACGACGACACTGTGATTCTGAGCAATGTGCAGTCAGGATCCAGTGCCGTCTACCAGTGTAATGCATCCAATGAATTTGGTTACCTGCTGGCCAACGCTTTTGTCAATGTTCTTGGTGGGTTCAACTAAATCTGTTCAGCTGGTTTAAATTGGTAAATTGTAAATATTGGATATATTCTGAGCAGTGTGTGCGAGATTGCCGATTTATATGCCGATTTGTGCTTTTTCCCATAGCTGAGCCACCGAGGGTGCTCACACCACCCAACCGCGTGTACCAGGTCATCACCAACAACCCTGCGTTACTTCACTGTGCCTCTTTTGGCTCACCAATACCAATTATCACATGGTAAGAGTCAGATCTTCAGATTTTTCTCTACATTTTGGTACTCAAAGCACCTTTTCTTGCATGGATAACTGCAGTGAAAATCAAAGTCTTTTGTGTGCTGTTGCCCTGCAGGTTCAAAGACAGTCAGACCAGCATTAAGAATGGTGACCCTTTTGTGATCCATGAGAATGGTACATTGGAGATCCATGTGGCTCAGCCACTAGATAGTGGAAAGTACACTTGCATTGCTACCAACAACCTGGGGATCAAGGAGAACCATGTCTACCTGGAGGTTAAAGGTCAGATATAGATCAGTCACTACTCAGAGAACTCAAGTCTTAGCGTTAGAAAGATGATTATAGCTTACAAAGATATGATATTTAAGGCCCCTATAGGTTACTGCGTAACATGGAGAGGTGTATTATTAAATATATCTTTTAATTTCTCCATTCTTCAGAGCCCACTCGTATCCTGAAGCAGCCAGAGTACAAGGTGGTGCAGAGAGGAATGAGCGCTGCATTTGAGTGTAAAGTCAAACACGACCCATCCCTCATTCCAACCATGACCTGGCTCAAAGACAATGGAGAGTTACCTGATGATGAGAGGTACAGTGATGTTGAGACTCATTAGAGATTTATTTATTTAATTTAAAGATTCACCATGTATACCTTGAAAACCAGTGATACAACCTGCCAAAAAGGAAAATGCATCATCCCTCTCTGATATTTGCACCAGGTTTGTGGTGGACACGGACAGTCTGACCATCAAAGACGTGACAGATGGAGATGAGGGCACCTACACCTGCATCATGAACACCACACTGGACCAGGATTCAGCCAGTGCTATGCTGACGGTTGTAGGTATGTTCAGAGCTGAACATGTGTTCAAGTGCAGAAATCACACAGTGTGAATCCCATGTGCATGTGTTTAGAAATAAAACTAAATTATGCTGAAAGATAAATGATGAAAAACCCGAATGATCAAAGGAATCTTCTTCTCCTCTGTCCTGCATTTATATTAACTGTAAAACAATCTCATCTTTCTTGAAATATTGTGCAAAAGAACCAAATTTAAATTTCTCCAACCATGATTTCTAGTGTAATTTAGTGTCACATTATAACAGTATTTTTCTTGCTTCTCTGACGTTTCTAATATCTGTCACTAACATCTAATCTCTTGTAATTTACTCTTGCTTCTCGCTGTCTCAGAGGCTACTCCTACTCCAGCTATTGTCTACGGTAAACAATGTAGTTAAGGATTTTGTAGCTTTTATTTGTTCTGTTTGTAAAAACCTACAAGCTTCCATTTCACCTTCATAATGATTTTATGTTGACTTATCTTATTGTTATAAGAAAAGTGATTATAAATTTTGACTTTTAAAAAAAACATCCTTATGCCACAGTATGCATCAAAATATTTCATTGCACTTCATTTTCTATACAACTGTCTGTTTTTATGTACTGGGGCCCAAACACTGGCAAGACTAAATGTAATCAATATTGGAGAGAAAGTGTTTTCATAGTTTTGTGGTCTTGGGCTCCTTGTTGTGTTTGCAGAGAAACCTGACCCTCCGACTGACCTGGAACTGACCGACCAGACAGAAAGAAGCGTTCAGCTCACCTGGATCCCCGGGGATGAACACAACAGTCCCACACAGAGTATGAAATGTTACAAGATTGTTGCTTACTTCTTTGGCAACAGGTTTATCAAACTCCACTTCACTATTCCTCTGCTGAAACTAAAATCAGATACTATAGTCGCTGCAAATTAAAAACAGTATTCCCACATTTAAAATTTGTTAATCCAGGATCCTCTGTCATGCCGGATGTTCAGAAGCAGCAACTGTGATTTTTTTTGGAAATAAACAGGAACTTTGTGGTTGTAACGATGAGCAATAAGTCACCACGGTGACAGCCTATAGAAATCATGTGTTCTGTCCCATTTCTTTGAAGGAGTGTCAACTTCTTAACAAGTTATGTTACTCTATTCTTTTTCATTTTCCCCAGAGTTTCTGATTCAATACGAGGATCTGCTCCACCAGCCAGGAGTTTGGATGAACCTGACCGAGGTTGCTGGTACGAGCACCACAGCAAGGTTAAACCTCTCTCCATACGTCTACTACTCCTTTAGGGTCCTGGCTCTGAATCAGGTTGGCTACAGCGAGCCTAGCAAGCCCTCAAGCCAATACAGGACCAACCCTGCAGGTAATGAACATGGGCTCTCTCTAGAAAAACACAAATATTCAAAGATATTCAGTGATGAATTCATCTTTACTTTGGTTTTCCTAGCTCCTGATGATAATCCATCAGATGTTCAGGGAGTAGGAACAGAGCCTGGCAACTTAGTCATCTCCTGGACGGTAAGCTATAGTTTTGCCAGACTTGAAATCACTAATCATTGAAGGCTAAATGTAAGCTATTTTTTCACTGTGTATTTGTAGTGAAAATAAAAGCATGTCACGCAAAACATCACAGTCGAGTTAGATCAGAGTTATTGTGCTGACAAATAAATATTTTGTGTACAGGCGCTGACAGGATTTCAATCCAACGGGCCCAACCTGGAATATAAAGTGCAGTGGAGACAGAAGGATGTAGATGAAGACTGGTCCTCAAAGACTGTGGCCAACGTTTCCCAGTTTGTTGTATCCGGCACTCCAACCTATGTGCCGTACGAGATCAGGGTTCAAGCTTTGAATGATTATGGCAATGGCCCAGAACCGGAAATAGTGATTGGATACTCTGGAGAAGACTGTGAGTGAACTGATTATCATATACTTTTCAGCATTTATTTAGCTGTCGCTGGTCAAAACTAGTCGAAATATACTGAAAGCTTCTATCGAAGTATTGCTTCGCCGTGGGATCAGTAGCAATAAGGGACAATCTGTCTTTTCAGGTCTGATCTTTTTTAACCTCAGACATTTTCCAAAAACTTGTGCATTAGATTGTCTTGTGTATTTACGATAGTGTTTGTCTATAATTTTCACTGTCTGAAACTAAATCTTAACTGCTTCTCCCTTTCTCGTTTGCTCTGCAGTACCATTGTCTGCTCCTGAAAGTGTGCAGATCATGGTTCACAACAGCACGCTTGCAGAAGTACACTGGGAGCCTGTATCTTTGCCCTCAGTCAGAGGAAAACTTCAAGGATACAAGGTATTGTTTAATAAATGGTCATTTTTACAGCATGTCTCTGGTTTGTCTTGATGTCTTAATTTCTAAGACAGTTGCATGTTCCAGTTTTTGCACCCACACACCAAATGTGAAAAATAACCTAGACGACTGACAAATTTATTGGAAACTTTGCCCTGTATGATTGAAAATGTTGACATCTAGTTTAGATACTTCGGTTTTGCATTTGTTTCTTGCAATACTCGAGCTCGCATGAACTCTACAGAAATGTCCGTGGTTCAACAATATTCTGTAGAACGACATGTGATGCCGCTGAATGCTTGGATTGTTCTCAGTCTTCAAGTGTCCCTAGAAATGAACTTTTCGAGACCTTTCGAAGTTCATTAAATTCCTAAACACACAAAAATGTAAATTAAATTTTTCCAATAATGCACTATGAATTGTTGGTATTTCTTCACTCCCCAAATGTCTGTTTCCCCTTTTGAAACTGCTGCTCATCCTCTGAGACCATTAAAAGACATGAGACAGGCATTATTTTGATGTTATTTTGCTGATTGGAGTATTGCCCTGTTTATTTATTAAATCATTTATCTTTGATGAAGTTGCTTTTCTATCTCTCAGGGAATTGAGTCTGATGTCACTGATCTTCTGATGCAGTGTTCAGTAGTCAAGCTATGATTTGACGTCTTTACAATTTGACTTGTTACTCTTTCATTCTGATGGTGTGTTTCCAACTATCACAATTCTATTTAATATGCAATGGTCATCTGTAAACCTGAGGCAGGCGAATCCTGGCTGCAGGTTGAGTTGAGATCAAGCCTTTGATGGGTAAATCAAAACCAAGTGTCATTTGAACACAGGCCTCAACAAAGGACTTAAGTTGGTCAATGTCACAGATTTATGTACAATGATTGCAGACCAAGATATATAGCAGATTCTTAAATACTTGCTAGTTCTACATGTGTTTCCTCTTGTGTTTATAAATATTGCTGAATCCATAAATGTGATTATTTCATATCATTCATCTTAAAATAAACATTTTCAAAGTGGTGTCAGACTTCAGAGCGCCACAAAATAGATGACTCTTTTTACCAATTGCAGTTGCAGATCCTGAAGCATGCAAGAGCCTGACCTAAGTGGGTAGTGATAACTTGATCCCACCAAACAAACTGCTCCCTGTCAGAGACCAAATTGAGGCGGTGCTTGATCCAAAGTTCTTAAAAAAAAATAAAAAATCCCAAACAGTATTAACACTGCTGCACATCAAAACAGAAGCTGGAGTGAAGTGGCAGCATGTGTCAAATGTTTCTCTTTACAAATTTCAGTATGAGAAATTGCCACCCACTTAACATGTACACCTCAGACCTTAAGAGGTCTTAAACATCAAAACAGAGGTTTCTTAAATGCACAGAGAATAAGTGAATAAATGAGTTTGACCCCTGGCTGTAGCCAGGCACTTTTACATTTACTTTAATTATGAAAATCATGTAAATTTTATAGATTTTAAGAAATGGAACAATGTTAATGTTATGTGCATCCACTTTAAGGACCTGGATTACATGGATTTTTTTTTCTTTTATTGAATCTGTTGTTTATTTGCTTTGTCTTTTAAAGTCATGAGCACAGGGCTCTTCAGCCAGGCTTGAACTACTATGAACACGTTACCTTAAGAATAACATTGTGAAACACAGAAGGTGCCTGCTGCCAGGTTTTACACCATAATCCCTCACATGTGTATGATCCCTTCACCATGTGAATTAAGGGGGGAAAGATCGGACTGTAGTCCACATCAGGCTAACAGAAGAATTCACTCCTGGTGTCTTTGCTTTAGGTGTATTACCATCGTGAGCGCGGCTTGCATGAGACAGAGGGGGACACGGAGCAGCAGGAGCAGGTTTTGATGTTCAGTGGGAATCGTAGCGAGGGACGTCTGCCAGGCCTCCAGCCCTACAGCATCTACAACCTCTCCATCAGAGTCCTAAATAACAAAGGGGAGGGGCCTCTAAGCCCCAGCAAGAGATTTGAGACACCTGAGGGAGGTGTGTACAGCTGATGTAGTTGTTCTACAGACCAAAAGTAACTTTCATACAGGATACTGATGATTTTCTTGCCATTAAAATCTGTTGTCTTCCATATAATGTCTCCAGAGTTCTGGAAGTGTTTGGCAAATTAGCTTCAAAGCAGTTTTATGGGGGTTTATTTTGGTTTCTTAATTAACAAATAATGGTATACAAAAAATATGAGTCATACTTTATGGTGGGAACTACTACCAAATGTTAAGGTTACTGCACTTTGATTGCAAAAAATCATTTTTTCACGATATAAGCTGTATTGCGTTATATTTCTTGATACTGACAAGAAACACAGTGAATGATGATGATGCTGCTTCTATGACTACAACTACAATCACTCAGTGTCATTTATGTGGCAACAACCTTGCAGTAGTCCCTCACAATTAAAATCCCCATAACACCCGAATCTACGCCACCAATCAACCAGGGTTTCCAATAGAAACCACCAAAATGTCTTAGCAAACCTGACATCCATGAACGAACATAGAAAACCATAGCAACCACCCTGTAATGCTTTGGAAACCACTAAGAGTCGTCATTTAGTTGAAACCCTTGAGACCTCTGTGTTGTTCCCAGGCAACAAGAAAATGCCCCTAATGACCATACAAGCCCATGTTCTGCTCTGTAGCCAAACATCATATGCACTAAATATAAATGAATGTCTGTACAATGTCCTGACCGTGCTTGTGGTTTTTGTTTTCAGTCCCTGGGCCTCCTTCTTTTTTGAATGTCATAAACCCTGGTTTGGACTCTCTCACTCTGGAATGGGGCCCACCAATGAAAAGCAATGGGCGCCTCACTGGATACACACTGAAATACCAACCAGGTAGACTTACCAGCTCCCTGACATGGTGTCTGTGTTTCTACCCAGTATTATGCACCATTTGGCTAAATTCCTTATATTTCTTTCTTTCACTCCTCCTCCATTCTGTATTTTTCCATTATCACCTCCGTAGTCAATGCCACCAATGAGCTGGGACCAATAAAGGTCAAGAACTTCCTGGCCAATGAGACCACCTTTACATTGGACAACCTGAACTCCAGCATGCTCTACAAGTTTTACTTAAGTTCAAAGACAATCAAGGGCTCTGGGCCCGTGATCACAGAGGAGGCCTTCACAGCCATGGACACAAGTGAGTTATATACATCAGCCATTTAGCTTCATATCTGGTAAATTACATGCCCAACAGCAGGAAAAGGTCAATATCTTATATCAGTGGCATTGATGCAAACAAAAAAGGAGTGCAAGGGTGAGAATCACAGTGGCCTGACAGATGTTAGACATTCCTGTGAGCTTCAAAGTACAACCATGAGTTTCTACAGCATTTCACACCTCACACCCTCTGTCTCTCTCTTTTTTCCTCTCTCTGAAGTTCGTACTCAGCCCACTGTAGAGGCGGGCAAAGGTAACCCAAGTTTGCCACTGGAAGCACACCTGCATGTTATGTCATACCAGTAGATATTAAAACCAGCATAGCTCCAGGAAATACATATCTCCTTTAGCTTAATTACTCCTGCACGTTAGAAAGATGGCATGCCTGAAAACTATGTGTGAATAAATAGGATCAAAGTCTTCCATGGCATTTGCAAGCAATCATGCTTGTGTCCTATTCTGAGAGAATAGGTTGCACTTATTGCAACATAGTTTAAAATATTGGGTGTTTTGTAATGGTCTGTGCTTGCAGTTTTGTAGCTGTCCTATCTGCCTTCTTCAAATGAACACTTTTCATTTGAAGTCTTGCGCATGATGCTTGTGAATGCAGTCCAGTACTAACACATTTTATATACGTTTTATATATGCTATAAATTAATAGACCTGTTTATATAAATAACTAGAATTAGATTTAAATAGTATGCATGCTGCAGCGCAGTGCTTAACTTCACTCTGAATCTCAGAATTAAGAGATATTGCAGCATGTATTTATTGACAGCATGCAGTAGCAACATTCTCTTTAACAGAGACCCTGCAGTTTTAAAGTATGGTGTCTTTTGTGGTGTGTATGTGTGCCTGTCTCACTCTTTTCCATGTTCTTTCAGGCCCCACAGAGCCCCCACACCCAACTTCCCCCATCACTCAGTCTCCGCCTCCCCCGTTTCACAAGGGTACAAGCGCACTCCCTGTGTCCCCCTTCTACTTCCCCAAATATCTGCACATATTCTCTGTCCTGCAAATGGTTTATCTCAGCAAAGAGTATTATGATATTATATGTTGTTATTAATCAGTGTTTTAACTTTTTTTTTGTAGATTTGCTGAATTTCTTTCACCTAACTGCAACTTGTTCGACTTGCTCCATGAGACTTTGTTGAGATGGCCATTTTCAGCACAATATTAACTGACCTATTTCTAGGTTGTGTCAAAATGTTGCCATGTATTATATAATGGGACATTTTTTGTGCCAACAGACAACAGCCAACTGCTTGTAAATTCACTTTGGTCAACTCTGCAGCTGTTGTTGCTGGAAGCCCTATGGCTACAGTAACTAATTTATTTTTGTTTTCAAAGAAGTTAGTTTAAACCCTTTTTCTTTTTAGCTGTAAAAAATAAATCACTTTAACATAGTTGATTTGTAGACAACTTTTTTCAAAACTCTGGCACTGTCAATGATTATTTCCTAAGAGGAAACTTTGGTATTTTTCAACCTAGACACCAGTTTCCAATGTTTTGAAACTGGTCCAGTATTTAGTGAGCTGTTGGCAGGAAACAGGCTATAATATGTAAAAGTGTATAAGAGACTTTTCCGTGCACTGATGCCAGGTCAGTAGAGTAACTCTAGCTAATAACATCGGCAGCATACTTTTTAAGGACTTGTCTTCTTTGGTGATAGTAGGTCATCCTGGTTAAAATGATCTACACCAACCCAGCTGTCTGCAAGGTACAACTTACAGACTGATGGCATCCATTTGTAGCACACCTAGCTGGCATCCCTGCCACCCAGGGATGCCACTCTCACAACTGAGAGTGAAATGAGATTTAAGAACAAGACTGAGCAACCGGTAGTCAGATGTTGAAACAGGGGACAACAGGGTCCAGGTTGGAAAATACTAAAGCACCCATCTAAAACGTTGTTTCTACTCTTGTACTAAAGCTCCATAGCAGTCATCAAAACTTTTGATTTCATGACTAGGGTGTGTTAGGAAAGTGACTTTTGAATAAAGCCCTTGATTTTTCTTCTCTTCTGTGTGCTCAGCGCCACCTGTAGGCCCAGCGTTCGGCACGGTTAACACGTCTGTATCGGAGGACGGTGCAGTGATCAGTTGGGATTACTTTGGCCACCATAAGAATGTATATGTGGAATATATTGTAGAAAACAGTAAGGCTTCACTTTGTATCTGCAGTTATCCCAAAACACATGTGCGTGCATCGATTGGTTATCTGTAACTAAATCGATCTGATAGATAAATACAGTCATGTAGGTACTTTGTCCCAAAGTCTCCCTGAATCTAATTCCTCTCCATCCACGACACCAATTCTAGGTAAAGAGGACTGGAAAAGGGAGCTGGTAAACGGCTCACACTGGCATATGTTAAAAGGCTTAAAGCCGGGGACGTCCTATAGGGTTCGTGTGGTAGCTAGAGACCCAACTGACCCGACGGTCCACAGCACAGACGAAGTTTTGGTGGCGGTGCCAGGTGAGGCAGCATGCCTCAGGATAGAAGAACTTTGTGTTTATTTTTTGTTTTCCCATCCCCTCTGTTACAGTACTGTCTCATTACAGACATACACTGCTACATTCAGATGTGAATGTTAGGTAGTTAGCATGGTAGTTAGTGAACAAGCATGTTGCCATCAGGTGGTCTGATGCATGTCACTTAAAGTCATTACTAAGGGGTCCATTATGTCTCTTTTGTGGCCTTTCTGTTTTTTCTTTTTGTCATTTACGGCACCTCAGTGATCATTGCATATTAACCCATTTTAAATTTCATCTGTGTTTACAGCCTCTCTTCATCTCAGTGTTGCTCAGCATGAAGAAAAGTCTCAAAGATGAAGATTTAGACAATTAATGCTTACAGTTTGTCTCCATCTTTCTTTTGCGTGTGTGTCCAGCTGTACCCAGCCGGCAGGTGGACATTGCCACCCAGGGATGGTTTATTGGCCTGATGTGTGCCATCGCTCTCCTCATTTTGGTCCTCCTCATAGTGTGCTTCATCAAAAGGAACAAGGGTGGCAAGTACCCAGGTAATGCACACTTTATCTATTTGTAGCTTCATGACACGGATGAAGGTAATTTTGAAGATTAAAAAAAATAAATGTAATCTACAGTGAAAGAGAAAGAGGATGCACACCAAGACCCAGAGATTCAACCAATGAAGGAGGATGATGGAACGTTTGGAGAGTACAGGTGAGAGAATAGCCAAAGGCTAAGATAAGACCACAGCCTACAGAAGTGTATGAGATCACTTTTCTTTTATCATTCACTGTGTCCTGACTTGACTGTTTGTATGTAGAACATTTTACCAGGCTGCAGAGACACTCCCCCCACCAGAGTCCATTACCAAACACTCCATAGAGGCAAGGCAAAGATCTGCACTACTCTGTATTAATTCTGATAACGACCAGCTCACCTACACAGTGGCCATCTAATGAAAAGCTTTATACGATGCAGAAAATGCCCTTTTTAACCAGTAATCTAATCACTGGCTTGGATGCTAACTGTTCTCAAGTGGAAGCAAATTACCCATAGTTCCATAGATTTTTCATCACATGTTCATGTTTTTGTTGTACAGTTCTGTGACTTAACTCTTTGGGATTTTAGATGCCTGCCAGGCAAAATAAAGTAACTGCTGTGCATTGTTTTAAAAATAATGTGGACATCATTGTGCTTTAAATGTGTCCATGCGCATGCTTTTTCTTGTCTGTGTCTTAAAAAGAAGTGCATAAAAGGCGCTCATTGCGGCTCATGAATTGCTCTTCATGTGTCCTTCCATTCTTATCTTTGTTTTTTTTTTGTTTGTTTTGTTTTTTGTGGGTTTAGGTCTATGGAGAGGTAAGACAAGCCATGGTAAAAAAAAAACAAAAAAAAAACGGCATGCATGCAAGCTATGTTTTTGACTTTTAAAATGAAACTAAAAATGAAGAGAAAGCACATCAACTGATCTGGTTTTATTATGACATCATGCTCACTGACATAGTCAAAACCATAACCCCAGTTAACACTGTTAACATTTCAAAATGACTGCTATTACTTCTCTGGCTTCCTTCATTCATTTTTATTAAATGTAAACGCATTGAGCTTGAAAGTAGAGTTGGAAAAAATATTAGATTCAGACTGCAGAGCTTGCTTAGGATTGACTGGAAGAGCAGTATTATAGACCACATGAACACACTGATAGAGGGTAAACCGTATCTGGCTTTATCCAAATAAAAACCCTGAAAAATAGGAGTGCATTTTTGATTATTGCATGTATACTGGAAGCATATTGTTTAAATTCATTTCAGAAATGATTATATATAGGCCAAAAGGTAATGCATTGCAAGACTGAACAGCACGCATTTGCATAATCCTCTTCTGCAGTGGTCACAACCCTAAATCTGAGCAGCACTAACACAATAGATACTGTAAGACACTGTAGATGTAGCTGAGCTGCTCCACTGTACAAGAACCATTGGTATAATATGTATGTTATTATTCTGTACGTATAACATTCTGTCTGTATAACATTGTTTTTACTGTGTACAAAACACAACAACAGCATATGCCAGTGCATAAAGAACAGTGGCATTTGTGCAGTGGAAAAGCCAGGTTACTCATGCAAAATGCTAGTGGACATCAGGCTCTGTGTGGCAGCAGGGTTTCTGACCATTGCAGAAAACAAACTGTCTTAATTATTCTTTTAATAACCCGCCAAATCATTCTTTTACCCTTTTCTTAAATAGTGACACCGAGGACCACAAGCCACTGAAGGGCAGCCGGACACCGTCCAATGGCACGGTGCGCCGTGACGAAAGTGACGACAGCCTGGTGGACTACGGGGAGGGTGGGGACGGACAGTTCAACGAAGACGGCTCCTTCATTGGCCAGTACAGCGGCAAGAAAGAAAAAGATACACACGAAGGCAACGAGAGTTCGGAGGCCCCATCACCAGTCAACGCCATGAACTCGTTTGTCTAATGAAGGGTGGTGGGCTTGGCTGCAATGGTCACAACAGCCCACCTTGTCACCCTTGCAAATGTGACCACGGGGGACAGTCTCCGTGGTAACAGTTGCTTCGGTGACAGTCGTTGTGGACACCTGCTCTTAGCCATGGTGGCTGTCACTTCGGTGGCCAGCGCCATGGCTACCTGTCACCAAGACTGCTGATAACGCCCTCATCTCCACACCCACCAGCCCCTGTCACACTGTGACGTCCTCTGAGCAACACACACGCAACATGGCAACAGACCGACACTGCGTCCCCCATTAGCGCTGATAGAAGGTGTGAGACGAGGGATTTGAGGACTCTGAGAAGGAGAGAGGAAGCAATATGGAAAAGCAGAAGGAATGTACCAGAAAGAGTTTCACCACTCAGACTGAGCAGAAGTGTGGCCAACTCTGTGTGTGTGTGTGTGTGCGTGTGTGTGTTAGTGCCATTCAACCTCCTTTGCAAACATACTAAACATCATGTATCCAAATATATCTATTTTATCAAAGTACAGGTGACGACCCGGGCAGGCAAATATGCATTGAATCACGCTCATAAAACACCTGCATGGAGTAAGTCATGATTCTCCCAAGCATTTTACCATCTTTGTGTCAGTTGTAGAGGTGAGATGTGTGTCAAGACTGTATATGGTGCACGCCTACTAGTGACTGGGTGATGAATCTTATTGTTTTCTTTTTTTCAAAGTGTTCAATGGCATATGATATGGTTATATAGATTAACAATAATGGCAGCAGTGTCCTTGGGAACACTGCTGTGAATCATGTGACTCCAAGCTGAAGCTAGCATATGTCTTTTTGAGACAGATGAACTGTTTGTACATATGTAATAGAAGAAGAAGAAAGCTATGTATCGATGTCAGGGATGTCCAGCTGTCGTCATTGGAAACCTGGCGGGAAACACTTTGAAGTCAGCATTCGGTCACACCTTATCACACCAGCCAGTCAGCCAGAAGCTTATTCCAATCAGCCTGTTTCCTTTGCATCGTGTTTTCTCCAGCTTGTTCTTCACTTGCCTTTTTATCTTTTTCTTTCCCAGATGTGTTCCCTTTTTTACATCGAGCCCATTCTTCTCGTTCCTGAGCACTAACTGACCACAAATGGAGGTGTGATTGATCCAGTGTCACTGTCAAGTGCTTCCACTCGAAATTGTGGCCACTGTTCAGCCAATATAGGTGACCACGGTATTGTCAGAGCTAACCGTTACTAACGGTAATGTTTCCAATAGCATTTCCACTTATCTGCAATGTGCAGTGGCCGAAAAGATGTTACATGGAGAGGTTTAGTCAGAGTACATGCTGTAGTTTCTGGATGTTTTTAGATGTCAATGATCGAGAACCTCTCAGCACGGTTTCTAGTGCCTTTTTGTAGAGAACAGTGACTTAGATCCATAGAATTACATCCCTCTTCATACACAGGCCAGACGTGAGCTCAGTGTGGCTCATAGGTCCATAAAATACAGTGCACGCAGAATCACACCATACTCTTAACAACTTAAATGGCTGTGCAAGTATTCAAAACTACATTTAACACTCCTGGAAAATAAAATCTGCAGGATTATGCTTGTGTTAAATAATTTTAATAAGACCCATCATTTTTGAGCTTTATGGTCATTGAGGATTATGAAACAACATTGGCACGGGCTGATTAATGTCGAGTAGACTTCGAGTCACGGGGGGCACTGGCTTTTGTTGTGACAAGTCATTTTCAGCTCTAGATTGCTATGGCCTTGTTGACAATCACACCCAGTTATCATCAGCTCATATTGTATACAAACAGTCACACCATCCAGTTAAAGACTGAGAAAATGTGTAGGAAACCTGAGGTCAGGGCATTGAAACGCTTCAAGATGTTGTCATGTGTTCATTTCAGACATTCTCCTCTTAATGCGTTCATCTTGAGGAGGAGCTGCTGCTCAGCGGCACTAAACTACTGCCAACCTTCTCACCAGGTAACTGCCAACAGGAACCAGACTCACCATCTGGCACAGACTATTATCAGAATGGGACTTACTCTTTCTGGTAGCACTTAGAAATGAAGGGGTGGGAAAATTTGCATAATGAATACTGAATGTGGAAACAGGTGTATCTGTTAATGTGAATGAAAATATTGCTCGTATCACTGCAAATGGTAAAAACACACTGGTGACTTTGGTTTATGCATTTAACCTTATATCTGTGTATGTTGTCACGTTCTGAGCGCAGCACTCTTGAGTTTTCTATTCCTGTAAATGAATGAAGCTTGTGCGTGAATGTTTGGGTGCGTGTGTATGCGTGTGTGCGTGTGCAGCACATGCATGCTCCGTGACGTTTACTATCGCTTTCAATTTCCATGGATAACCGTCTTTAAATCTGATGTGTGTCCAGCAGTCTACTCCTACTCTCAAGAGGAGATACAAGACTTTTTTTTTCAGAGAACATTTCCACATCTTAGGTTTATCATAACTTGCATCAAGTTTTTACTTTTGCAATGTTTCTGCTTCCCATGTGTAGATATTTTTGTTGTATTTTGTAAATAATGGCTTGAATTGAGCGTAGATGTGGTGGGGTCAGAGGTGAGAGCTTGACCTCAGCTGACCCTGCTGCATTTTGGGTAGGAGGGCAAAATGGCGTTGTGTGAGATGAGACTATTTACAGTTTTCACTCTTTCATTTGCTGTGAAAGTTCCTTTTATTTCTTTCATATTTTTTTTGAACTTGTCAGGTGGATTTGCAAGCTCAAATGTTTAGCCGATCAGGTATCAAAGGAGATTATTTAACCAGTGACTGAGCTCTTGTGACACCTGTATTGTCTCTGTCTCTGACAGTTCATGCACCTTTTTTCTGTATTTTTTATAAATGGGCACACGCTTAAACAGGACGTAGCATTTCAAACACAGCCGGGCATCTAGTTTACGACAATTTCCTGTGTCTGAACGTCGTCCTAAACTAGACAGCAGACAAAACTAATGCATCCTTTTTAAGAGTGTGCATCTGAAAAAAAAAAAAAAAACCAAACAAAAAACAAAAACTAAACTAAACTGTAATTTGGAGCATACAGAAGGGTGACCGGCATGGAACAGATAAGCAGACTGGCACATTTAGAGTGTGAATACCCTGGAAACAATGTTCTAGTGACTGGTGAACATACAGTAGGATATACAGTATATGATATGATATAATGACATTCTGGTTAATGTTGAAGCTACATGAGAAGCATGAAAGGCTGTCAAAATGGTTTACTCTACAATATAATATTGCAAAATATTTTGTATTTTAAATGAAGTTTAAAAAAAATGAAATAAATGTTGGTTTCAGGATTTCAAAACGACTGTTTTTCTTTTTGGCTGTGTAAGCAGTGTAGTGTACAGGTGTCGGTGTGTTAGGGGCTCCACCTAGTGTATGAAAATGGGAACGATGGTCGACTTGGTTTAACCTGTCAAATAACCAACAAACATAAACCTCCAAAAGTTAATCCGTTGGAAGATTAACACACATCTGGTGGGTGTGTCTGCGCATGCGGGGTGCTGTTTTTTGTCTGCAAGAAGAGCTTAATGTATTTGGATGTAGTGTCTTTCTAAGATGACAACCATTTTAAAAAAAAATGACACTTTAATACAATGCAGATGTAATGCAGATTTAAAATGATAATTTCTGGATTCAAAATTCAGAGTTTTTATTTGTCACACTCTCATACAGTACATGATTAACTGTTACTAACAGTGCAATTAGGAATTACAAAAAAGGATTATAGATGAAGTTACATACATCTATAATTTAAGTAAAGCTAAAGTGTGTTATTTATCCCCTAGCTCACTTGAAGCATCTTTTTTTTTCACAAGAGTCACACTGTATAGGATCAAATCATATTTCATGTAGTCACAACACTGCTGTGTGGAGTCTGTCATTAATAATAGATCGATCTGAAGGTCATCTATAATGCACAGCAAATGGTGGCGAGTGAGATTTGGACCAAAGTCCAGACCATTTTTTTCCTTTTGTATATTCTATTAGTTTCTCACATGCCTGAATTATATGACTACACTCAATATTCTTATTAAGTATTGACTGTGTCTTGGTACAGTGGCTGATGGTACTTGCTTTTTTAATATTATATATTGCGAATTTAAGTAATCCAATAATATTCTTTGAAGGATTATTCGTTTTGTGAATGGTTTATTAAATAAATGAGAACTTAAGTGATTTTCCGGAAAGGCTTTATTTCCTCTGTCTGGGATGCGCAGCAGCGTGATGCTCGCATCCCTCCCATCCTCCTCCTCTTCGTGGACCAATCACAGGCGCCTCCTGGCTGCCACCCGGAGATGTCACTCTGCCGCTTTCCTCCAATAGAAAAGTTGCTCTGAACGGGACGCTCCGGCGGGTGGGCTGTGGGATGATGCGGTTCGGGTCCAGGTGTGCCATGCCGACGGTGACCTGAATTTTCCCCATATCTGCCTCCAAAGGTAAGAGACGACGCCACGCGAGAGTGTGTGCATGACCGTACTGGTTCTTTTGTCTGGACTTAGTGAGGAAAGACCTGAGTGTGTTCAACGCTATAGTGCAGAAATGGACCGGCACGGGAGTACCGCAATGCAGAGCAGTGAATTATCGGTGCCGCTCAGTCGTCATTTGGGCGAAGTGATGTAAGGGAGCTGCGCAGTTGCTTTCACACTCCGATTGTTTTTTTCTTTTTCTTTTTGTTTTTTAAGACTGCGACAAAGTGAGCGCTGTTTGTGGTTTTGCCACTCTATGTGCACTTTTAGCCATGGGCAGCTCATGTTAAGATAGAAGACAGTGTGTTTCTCTGGGTACAGGGAGGAGACACAAGGTGACAAGTGTCAAATGCTGTATGCGTCAAGGGCGCAGGAAGCTGCTGGATGCAGCATGGCATCTACGCAATGAAGAGATGAGTGTCCTTCGTGGGCAACTCCCTTATAAGTCTAACACTGTTTAAAGATTGAATTATATAAGGCACTGTCACAAAATCTATAGCTATTGATAAAAGTAACTAGTTAGACTCATTAAGTAAGAGAGTAACTGAACATCCTGTATTGTGATTTAGATCTACATATTACACTCTGAATAACTACTCACACATCCCTACTCCCTCTGCCCCCAGACTCACAGAAAACTGCAAAATATGGTGTCCAATGCACAAGTGCTCCAAGAAAAAAAAGACTAAAAACATACTGTCATGCAGGATGTCACGGGAAAAGGAGTTATGGCCTCCCTCACATCCTGATTTTATATTGTGTCTTCATTTTTGTCCTGTTCAAGCTTGTGTGGTGCAGAATAGAAAGCCAGAACCGGCACGCTCCCTTACTTACTGAAACAAATCAAATGAAGCTACTTCAATCAAGGCACCCAAGGAAACTCCAGACTGAAACAGGCATTATTCACCTCCTTCTTAAATTCATTGTTGTCTTTGGATGTGATTTTTCCTGCAGCTGTAAAACCACAGCAAACATGGTTATTCAGGCAGTCACTAAGACACTGAGCTTAATACATGTGCTGACCTAAATTTTGATGGCCTGTCCAAAGAGGATCTGTGATGGGATTACTCTGAGGGGAAACGCATGAAAACACACTCTGATCGGAATTAGTTGAGGAACAGATTGCTGCAACTATGCAGTAATCTATAAAGCCAGAGCTGTATGTGAATATATATACAAGTTTATTGATTTTTGAGTGTTATGTGACTGTTTGCTGGTCCTACTCCCTCTCAAAGATAAGCAATATGAAGACACATAGCCATGCAAATGCAAGATAGCTGCAGCAAGTATACTGTTTAGTGTTGAGTCATCAAAGAGTGCACACTAGGAGTCAGTGCTGCAGTCTTTGCATGTGGATGTGCTGTACCCTGGGTGTATGCCTCTGCCGTCTCTCCCTCCCTCTCTCTGTTTCTTTGTGGGTGAGACAAGCGTGGCTGCTGAGGCATATGGGAGGTGGCTGTCTGGCACTTTTTTTTTTTTCCTTCCAAGCTTGTCTCTTCCTATTCTGCTTTCTTCTCACATCCAGAATGACTCAGCAAAGGACTGTGAGACTGTCAAGCTGCCAGCGAACTGTAAGATAGAGAACAATTCAGATGGCGGTCACTGTACCTGGCCACACTATTTACTTAAACAACTTAAAATGGTGTAATTTTTTCTTAATGTATGCTAAACCGTGGTCTAATGTTTTCTTTTGGAAAGATGACGCTTTTCATGAGCATGTTTAGCGTGTGTTTCTTCAATATAATATCATGATATGACAATTATTTTGCAGCATTTTTGAATACTTCTATGTGTAAACATCTCTGAGCTGTTTCATCCCCCTGGCCTGTGACATTATAATCAGATTATAATCACATGCAGGCCCAGATTAGACTGTTTATTTCAAAGGTCTGAGAGACATTGTGGAGACAACTCAGACGTATGGGGAGCTAGTCTTTTGTGAGCTTCTAGTAGCCAGTATATCAGTGAAGATATGATCAGTGAAAGCTAAAACTATACATATACCCTATAGTTAACAATATATTAATGCTGTGTATGCATGTTGGATTTGTGGATCCTCCTTGCACACAAACCTGATGCACTTGCATGTTTTGTCCATTTAAAGGGCACTGCATCAAGTTTTCTGCACTGAAAAGATAACCTAGAGGTTACTGCATCATACTTCCTCCACCCTTCAAGCCACTGAATCATATTTTCTACACCCATTAGTACGCATTGGTTCACTGTATCAAATTTTCTCTACTGGATGGGCACTCTAAAGGCTAGTTCTTTACATTTTCTCCAATAAAAGAGCACCTTGTAGGCCACTTGCAGCCATTGTGTTTTATTTATCATAGTGTATTCTGTAGTGTCACAAGCAGACATAAAGTTATCCACTGGGAGCTTTATGTGTACACAAAAAGATCAACAGCCCCTCACTGCATCCAACCCTGTTCATCTTGATCAATCCTGGGTTTACCCTGCATTATATCTCCATGTTTTCCCCCAACCTCTCTTTCTCTAGGGTCGTCTCTTTCTTAATGCCTCCGTCTGTTCTTCCTGTTTCGAAAGTGAGAGTTGAAACATAGCAGTTGCTCTCAGCAGTGGTGCTATTTCATCCTGCAGAAGTGATGTGTAAGCATGTTTGATGGCACAACAGGAGCTGTCAAGGGACTGCAGTGCAACCTTGTGCTTGAACACACAGCCCTTGTGTGTGGGGCCTGTGTGCTTCTGCAGGTGCATGTCCTTGTGGATGTGGACGCAGTGCATATTTACAGTGTTCTGCTGAGTCACCCACATTCTGAATCATTTATATATACAGGGAGGATTCTAGCTAGGCCTACACTCACTGTTTCTGGTGTGGAAAGTCTTATGCAGTCATCAGTCTAGTACTATTATATCCTAGGTCCTTTAATAAATATACTATAGCAATATTGATGTCAAATTAAAATGTTATATGCTATGTTATAAAAAAAACAGCAATTATATTTTTGACAGTTCTTTTCTTTTTTTCTTTTTTCCCTCTCCAGTTCATGTCCTGTCCATCACCTTCTTATTTGTATTCCTTCACACATCCACCTAACTCACGTGGCTGCAGCAAGGCGCTTTGCTGACTGCCATGGCTTCCACTGCTTTACTGCTTCTGACCCTGTCCTCCTCTGTATCCCTCACAGGTAGGAGGCACAGTGATAACTGAAAATGCACCACTCCCTCACATAAACATCATGACCTAAATGTTAGCCTTCAGCTTATATGACCATGTATTTGCTTTACAGTGGCAGTCCTGTTTGGTGAGCCCAGAATTTATGGAGGTGGGTTCAGTTTCTCTGATTTGTTGTTCAAGAGACTCAGGACTAGAAACAGCTGATGTGCATACTCTTCATTACAATTCAGGCTGATTTTAAAATAGCACGTCAGCTAATTGTTATGTAACTTTTCTCAGAGGATGCTACTGGCTACGGTCCCATCTTTGAGGAGGAGCCTGTGGATGTGGTCTACACTGAGGACTCACCTGACGGGAGAATTTCCATGAATTGCAGGGCACGAGCTAACCCACCAGCTTTCTATAGGTTATACACACTAAAGAGTTTTCCTTAAAGCAATAATATAATCTATATCTATCTAATAGATCTAATATTTAACTGTATTGTGTCAATGCCAGGTGGCGCCGCGATAACTGGGAAATCAAGCTGATGGAGCAGCCAGATGAACACTACAGCCTTGTTGGGGGGAACCTAGTTATCACAAACCCCAAACAGATGAAACACGCTGGGACGTATGTGTGCGTGGCCAGAAATATCTATGGCACCGTCATCAGCAAGGAGGCCAGGGTCAAGTTTGGATGTGAGCATGTGAACCCTGCTTGTGCAGCTGACGCTAGCTAGCAGGGCATTGGTACTCACAAGTGGTGCTCCACTCACTACCATGTATTTAATGTCATGGTACCTTTTTGCCTCAGATGTCTCTTGGGTTCCTGTTTTGATGTCTTTCTTTAATTCTTTTGTGCTTATTCTTCCCAAGTAAGGTTAGAAAATATTAGTTGCCTATAGCTTTAGAAGTAATTATTGCCTATTTTAGGTTTGACTTGGAACAAAACTTAATGGAAATCTTACTGGAATTACAGTTTTGACATGAAGTTGAACAGAACTGTACACTGTATTTAACTACAGCAGCTGGCAAGGACTTGTGTCATATATGACAATATTGAAAGGAGAAAGACACATTTCACCACATGAAAACCTTCTTGTGATTCATTTGTTTTCCTTTTTCAGTCATTTGTAGTCCATGTTTATGCTTTTTTTTCTCCTCCATGTGTAATTTAGTTGTGGAGGAGTTTCCTCAGGAGGAAAGAGATCCAGTGTATGTCAAAGAAGGGCAGGGAGCTGTTCTGTTGTGTGCCCCTCCAAAAGCATGGCCACGTACGTGCGGGTTTTCGTGTCTCCATATTTAAGAAAGTCAATCCTGTGAAGATGTCAACAACAACTCCATGTCCCTCCGTCATTTCCTATACAGAGGAGGTGACCTACCGCTGGATCTACAATGAGTTCCCAGTATTCCTGCACACAGATCACCGTCGGTTTGTTTCCCAGAAGACAGGGAACTTGTACATCTCCAAAGTGGAAGCACAGGATGCGGGAAACTACTCCTGCTTTGTTTCCAGCCCCATCATTGGAAAGAGCGTCTTCTCCAAGTTCATCCCTCTCATCCCCTCACCGCCCGATGAAGGTTAGTAGGAAATAGCAGCATAACAAGAAAACGCTTTTGTTAACGTATTGCAGAACAGTAAAACTGTTCACGATTTACAATATCTCTTGTTTCTGATCAGTGACATTTTGATGTCATTTACTTTTTTGTCCTCAGGTGAAATAAAATACCCAGCAGACATCAGGGTGAAATTCCCAGATACTACTGCAATGCTGGCCTCTAATATCACACTGGAGTGCTTTGCTCTGGGAAAGTAAGTTTTGATTTCTGTGTCAGTCTTAGCCTTCTTAATGTTCAAAAGCACAATGCCAGCAGAGACACTGGTTTATTTGAACATTTGCTGTGTTTTATTGGTGAAATTGAGTATAAACATAACAAAAGTTCAGGACTGAATTCCATCAATTTAATCTGGTTTTCTTTTGGCGTCTTTTCAGTCCCATCCCTCATATTGTTTGGAGAAAGGTAGACGCCACAGACCTCCCACCAAATCATGAGATCAGTGAATCAGGAGCAGTGCTTCATCTGTACAATGTCCAGTATGAAGATGTCGGAGGATATGAGTGTGAAGCCATCAACACTAAAGGAAAGGACTGGCACAAGGCCTGGCTGTATGTGGAGTGTAAGTAGTAATCTTGCAGAGATTACTACAGTTGAATCTGGAAGTGGTTTTCCCAAACGTTTTGTCCAGCAATGGTGCAACAAGCAACATTTCTGGTGCACATATATTTGAATATCGTGTGGAGTTGAACCACACATAAGCCCCTTTTTTGTTTTTGCAGCTGCTCCGGAGTGGGCAGAAACCATCAACAACACTCAGATCGACATCGGTTCAGAGCACACCATGCGCTGTGTGGCGTCAGGGAAGCCTTTCCCTTTCATCCGGTGGTACAAAGATGGTTACATGGTAAAGTCACCTACAGTTAAAGTCACTGGGGAGTATACGATATCAGCTTTGCATCTGTGCTTAGGTTTTCTTTAAAATTACAATCAACTTTGTTTGGGCTGTGTGTATGTATTTTTCAGTATGGGAAGGGGGAGCTGAAGTTTTCCAGTCTCACTTTTAGTGACTCAGGAATGTACCAGTGTGTTGCTGAGAACTACTGGGGCATCAAATATGCCAATGCTGAGCTGCGAGTTATCGGTGAGTCAAATGTGTTTTTAACAAGGCCTGAAGGGTGACAGAGCAGTAACTGTTCATGCAGTTTACATCTGTTTAGTGGGGACAGTGACTTAACATTAACTCACTCTTTCTCACCTCTGTCCAGCCTGTGCTCCTACATTTGAGTTTAACCCTGTGAAGAAGCAGCTCCTTGGAGCTAAAGATGGTCGCGTGGTGATCGAGTGTAAACCCCGTGCCGCTCCTAGGCCACGGTACACCTGGACAAAGGGCAAGGAACTGCTCTTCAACAATTCTCGGTCAGTCCAGTTTAAGCTGTCAAGTTAAAAAACTTCCCGTATATTACACATTACCCATCCACAATCAAGCGGCTTAGTTTAATCAACTGCATTATATTTCAGTATTTCCATCCTGATGGATGGAAGTCTGGAGATTCTCAATGCCACCAAAAATGACGAGGGTGTCTACACTTGCTTTGCTGAAAATGACAGAGGAAAATCCAACAGCTCTGGCTACCTCACCATCACAGGTCAATGACTATACACATACATATATGTGTGTGCATATTTAAATAACAATTACAGTGAAATATTCAAGTGTTAGTATATTGGTTTTACCTGTATGTGTGCTGTTTCTTTTCCCAAGAGGCTACCAGCATCACAGAAGCACCTGAAGACACTGAGGTAAAGGTTGGTGATGAGGTGATTCTGAGGTGTGCCGCCTCATACGACCCCATGCTGGACATCGCATTCATCTGGGCCATAGACTTCCGGGTCATTGACTTTGAATCTGAGTGGCAGCACTACGAGCGTGTTATGGTGAGGTGATACTTCATCCTTGCCTTATTTAACATTTTGCGGGTGTCTCACAAGCTGTCACTTGACAGCACCTGCCTTTGTTATCCAGTAATCACTGACCTTTTTCTTTTCCCCTCCTCTTGTATTGCCTCATCTTTGCTTCATGTTGTTCAGAGTGATGATGGTAGTGGCAGTCTGAGAATAAAGAATGTCCAAATTTGGCACGAAGGTCGCTACACCTGCACGACTCAGACAGTGGTGGATAGTGACACTGCATATGCTGATCTCAAGGTTGTGGGTAAGTCCCACCATGCTGTGCCTCGAATGATGGTAGATTATTTTTGATTTTTGGTCACGTTAGTTGCTGGGTTGATATTTTTGCAAAGGAATAAGAAAAGCAGCCAGTGAAAATGAGTGACCAGTATTAATTTTGTTAAAAGCTGCGACCATTGCTATTATTTCTTTATTTGTTAATTATACATACAACTGCCGACCCATTTGTCTATTTATGTGACGTAATGTTCCTCCTTGACCCAGGTCCTCCCGGTCCTCCTGGTGTGATCCGGGTGGAAGAGATCGGGGACACATGGGTGAAGCTGTTGTGGACCAAAGGGGCGGATCATAATAGCCCTATTCTCCATTATACCATTCAGACAAGACACTACTGGGCTCTGAATGAAGATGACTGGAGGGATGCTAGCACCTGTGAGTACTGTTCTATGCCAGCAGGGGTCTCAGGTTGCTCTGCAATTTGAATTAACTTAAGCATCGTGACCCCATGTGATCTGATCACCTCAGCCTTCAAGGAAAACATACTTGTTAATAAGACTTGCTTATCATACTGAGACAGCGAACGTGACTCAGTTTTTAGGAAAATACTAATTGGCATAACATTTGTTTCCTCACTCAGCTCCAGCCGTTCTTGACGGCAGTGTGGAGAGGGCTGACGTGACAGACCTGTACCCATGGATGGAGTATCAGTTCAGGATCATTGCCACAAACGAGTATGGCCCCGGAGAGGCCAGCATTCCCTCACTCAAGATCAAAACCTGGGATGCTGGTAAGGAGACAATATTAATATTCAAGGTGCATGTTATTAAAGGAGTCAGGATGGGTGTAGGATTAACGAAAATAAAAAAAATGTCATGACTTTTCTTCCCAGCTCCAGTGGTTTCTCCCACTGATGTGGCAGGTTATGGAGGTCGAAATGGTGAAATTGTCATCACATGGACAGTAAGTAGGCCCTTAGTTCACATGACACCAAAAATAGCCTGCATGGACAAAACCTAAGAGGTGTTTTCTGTCTGTCCCTTTGTCCAATCCTGACCTTTTTAGCCTGTGCAGCCATGGTATTTCTACGGCAAAAAGTTTGGCTACATTGTGGCATTCAAACCCCATGATGCTTACGACTGGTGGTACGAGACCATTTCAGACCCCGAAACGAGGCGCTATGTTCACAGGGACTCCTACTTTATTCCTACTGATGAAGATTTCCAGGTCAGAGAGTTTCAGGTGAAGATCAAGTCTTTTAATGTGAAAGGAGATGGGCCATACAGCCTTACCAAGGTCATCTACTATCCAAGAGATGGTGAGGAATTTTTTTTTTTTAGTTAGGTCTCAGTTTTGGGGTTTTGACAATCTCATTGGAAAATACAGGGTGAGACTCTAACTAAGAGCAGTTGACCAACTTTTTTCCCTCTTTATCGGACTTTTCCAGTACCTACAGAGTCTCCGACGGACGTCTATGCCAGGCCTGTGTCCTCCACCGAAGCTCTGGTCTGGTGGTTGCCAGTGGTCGACACTGGTACAGGCCTGCAGCAGTACATAGAAGGATACCAGGTGCAGAGCTATTAAACCAGCTATTTTCTTTCCGGGGGTTTGTTTAATTTTGATTAAAGAGAAAGGAGTATATACATAAGTAGAGTAAATTAACAGTTAACACTTGGTTACTTGCAGCCACACAAAACTTCAAATGGCTGATGTTGCTACTTTGTTTATGAGTCAACTGAAGAAAGACAAATTAAGTTAAAATTTAATCGATTTTTTTAAAAATTCATGTTTCTTATTAATCAGGTCAAGTACTGGAGGAAGTATGATGATCCAGAGCCAGGAGCAAATCGTATATTTGTTTCAGCCTCAGTCAATCAGACCAGGCTGGAGAACATGCTACCAGATTCTCACTACCTCATTGAGGTCCGTGCTTTCAATGGAGCTGGCCTCGGGCCCCCTGGTGAACACTGTGAGATGTTCACAAAGAGACCACGTAAGAGCAAATACTTGATTTACGGACATGCAAAAACCTGCAAATAGTGGCACAAAGATGATGATTTGATCTGATTTTGATGTTTCGTTTATAGCACCACCAGACCCTCCAAGGATGTGGCGCTATATTTCCTGGACAGGAAAGTGGTTGTATGTATGGTGGGATCATATCCAGTATGACTGGTTCGGCAATATTTCCTTCCCACTGTACTATAAGGTTGGTGTGGAAAGCTACTTATCTATCTAGTCAAATAATGTGTTCCTCGTTAGATCAAAGGCTAATTCCCAGGTTTCCATGTTTTTCAGGTCATGTTCAGAAAGACAGGATACATCTATGGGAAAGTCTACATCACAGGCTGGCACTTCATGGACTTCCCCATGCCTCAGGTTGGAGACTATGAGCTGATGGTGCGGGGTCGATATGAAGGTGGAGATGGTCCAGTCAGGAAGATTAGAATTCAGGGTAATGCAGCATAGCAAAAATTTAAATGATTAATTAAAAGTTGTTTTTATCCCTTTAGATGCATTTTGTCTCATGTTGTTTCTGCTTCTTCAGGTAAAGCATCTATGATCACGCCCTCTCTCAGCCTGGCGTTGTTGGCTCTGCTGGCACTGTGCATTGTGGGATTGGAAATTTAATCCTGCCACATGTGACGTGATGTATATAATAGACTCTGAGAGGTAAATATTAAATATAATAATATTACTACTGTAATAAGAAATCTAGTCTTCTTCAAACGCTACTCATACTTCTAGTCATTGCTTAAGGTTATTTGTCATGAAGTTGCCCAGCATCGCTTGAACAGTAAGTTTTTTTCCACAATTTTTATAAAATAAAAAATTGGATGTTGGCCCCTTCCTTTTTTGAGATAAAAAACTGATTGTCCTCTAATCTGCATTAGAAGATTTGTTTTACCTTAATTACCCCAAAGTCAAAGCCTAAAACAAATGAAGACATATGATGATTGTTGGATCGTATCTTAAGGCACTTAATTCCACGTACTGTTCAGACACAAATAATTTAATAGACAAGTAATTTTTTAGTTGTTTACAGTCATGGTAGAGCTTTTTTTCCTACTCAGTAATGTCCCGTTCATAATCAGTTGTTCAGCTTCCATTGTACATTAATCACTGTTTCCTGTTTGGAGTAAAAATTAGCATTAAAACAGGTCCAAAGAAGGCAAGCTCTATAAATTTCTCAGATGGTCAAATGTTAGATACTGCGTAGTAACTACTGTATTTGGTCTGAGCAGATCATAAAGGTATGAGTGACTGGATTTTATGAATATATAATCTCACTTTTCCATCTTGGAGCACACACTGCATATCACATATTTTAAAGAAGCTTATTCTTCACAATAAGTCCCTTGGTCCTTCAAAGTCTTTTCACACTTCTATTTTACATTCATTTTTTTAAACTTTCAGTGGTGCTGAGTGACAGAGGATGCTCTCTTAATGGCAGTTTCAAGTTCTCCTCAGATAATTGAAGTACGAGTTTCAGCTGCACCAGTAAAACCTGTATCACTTTGATGACAACTTTCTTTGGCACCAACCAACGATTTTGCAAGTGAAAATGTAATATCTGAATGAGCCATGAGGACAGGGTTGTAGAAGCCGCTGTATATCACATATGTATGCTAATTTTCTTTATGTCTGCAAATCATTAAACAGAGTACAACAGTCCACATCGTCTAATTGGTTGTATTTCAGTTAATTTTTGATCAGTCGACTATGATCTGAGAAAAGCAAAATACATTTGAAAATGACAAGAAGTCACATGGTTTCATTAGCAAACTCAGTAATGATGATAGAGTTCATAAATAAATACTTTAACCTATAATTTCAGACTCTTACCAGTGTATAATTTCAATATTCATATCTTATTCTACTCTTCTTGACTTTTTAAGCTCTCCCAGGGCCTGTAAATTGAAATGTGATGTGTGATTTCAAACAGCAGATGGCAGTATAAGCACATGTTGCCGTTGGGGTAGCGTGCAGTCACATAATCACAACAGTGTTTCATTTTAATCTGCATTATGACATACCACTATCATTGAAAGTTTTCTTACTTGCTGAATCAAAATAGTTTTTCTTTCTTGTGTGTATGGGCTGTCTTTGTCTTTAAAATAGATATGTTTCAGTTTATTTTCAAACCAAATGCTAATGTAGCACTGTTTTTTCAAAAGATTACTCCTCTATTGCTCATTCCTGGTACAGTGTGAACAAACAATCCATCCTTTTTGTAATGGTGTTTCAGAAAAATGGAGGCAAGGGATTCTCTTTTTATTTTTCTATGCTTTTGTTTGTGCCTTAAAGGGAGCTTGCTTGCATACCGTACAGCAGCCTCTCTGTGTGTGGGAGGCTTTTATCTCTCCTATTTCCACCTCCATTACCAGCATTTCTCCCATTTTACCTCCTTCCCCTCAAACAAATTACCTAGACACAGAAAATCCCATGTGAGGCTGAATGCTCAATGCTGCCATCATTTACAAACAATCACAGCAGAGGCACAAAGGTGAGTCTCCCATAGCAGGGGAGTGAGTCCTCCAGAGAAGGTTATTGAAGAGTCTGTTGTTGTGATACATGGTTCCCTCTGCTTTTATTTACATGCTCTGGTCTTGCTCCTCTGCAGCAGCAGCACTATACTCCTTTAGTTAATACCTGTGAAAAGTTGTGCCTGACTCACATCTATTTTTTGGATAGGATCAAATCTTTTACAAAAAATAAACTTGTCTACAGCTTATTACTTAAGTTCGTGAATTTATAGGATTTCTTCTGATATCTGCCTAGTTTTTGGTGTCTAACTAGGCATCCGCCAAGTCAAATATCCATAATATGGTTTCACAGACACACTGCTAGGTACCACTGAGTAAGACACTAAAACCCCAGGTTAACTGTAGAAGTGGTTGGTGAAGTTGCACTGGCAGTTGCATGGAGGACTGTGGGCATGCAAAACATGGTATTCTACTAATGTGTTACTTTATCAGTGTGGGGATGTATAAGTGGTGAATCTGACTGATATTGTGCTAAGATATGTGCAGGAAGCCCTGTGAACCCTTTGGCCATTACTCGCCTGATCAAGGATCTGTATGCAAACAAAACTCTGACTGCCGATGTGCTGTCAAAACAAAAAGCCCCAGCACAATGAATGGTGCTGTAAGGGAATTCATCTGAGCTGTTACTCAGACAGTTCTATACAGCACATTGCTCAGACAGTTGCCTATCAGAGCAAGACAGGAGCAGCAAATGACATCTTACTAAACGTCTGAGAAGTTTTATCAGATCAGGATAAAACAATAGAGATGCTTGGCCAACTGAACAAATTGACAGAGTTTTGAGAGCTGCTTAAATGAAATGATAAATGAGTGAAAACACAAACGAATTGGCCACGATAACTGCGGATGTAAAGTAACTACATACATTTATTCAAGAACTATACTCAAGTACAGTTTTTATTTGTAAGTTACTTGAATTTTTCATCAGTACATGAGTACTTAAGCTACGTTACACCTCTAATCCATTACACTCCAGAGCAAAATGCTGACTTTATTGTGAACACGAAAATTCTACATAATTAGTACTAAATTTAATTAGGACTTAATTAGCACAAGTTTCTACACGCAAACGCCTACATTCTCATGTATTATTTTTGGCCATAAACTCACTTTGTTTCTGACAGACACTAATCCCAGGTGTCAGAGGCAGCAGCTGAACTCTCACGACGCCATGGAATGCGGCTGATTATTTACCTATTAGATATTCCCTTTGCCTCTCTCCATTTGATCAGAAGACTCTGGATGTCAGGTTGGACCTGTGATGGTGGAGCACATAAATAGATTTAATAATAGAGCTGGAGCCCTTAGTGCTCAAAGCAGGTTCAGCCCGTGTGATTTCCTACTTCTCTCATGCACTCATTGCATTTGGCATTGCATTTTAACAAATCCCCTCAATGCTTTTAGTCCCATTTCCAACCTCTGAATTATCCCCATCCTTGTCCATATACCAGAGGCTGTGTTTTTTTGGACAACAGCACACTATAAATTTAAATAGAGAATTTATAATAATAATAATAATAATTTAGCAGCAGCGTTACAGCACAAAGGGAAATGCTTTGAATACTATTTGCAACAATGGTGTAGGAAAGCTCAAAATAAGGTCCATAAAACCAGCAAAGAGCCAAACCAGGACATATGCAAAGCAGCCTGCATTAGCCTTTGCAGTGGCCCATAAATCACATACACTTGGCAGGGCCCCCCTGGCTTGCAAGAGAGTTACCCCTGACTAGAGAACCCACTCCTGCTTGTCCCACAAAGTGGAGCTCCCAACTGAGTAGCATCAGATGGCTCCTGGGGTTCAGAAGGAGCCACTAAATCTCCCAGACCAATTTGGCATGGTGGAGCTGGCGTGTGTTAGCAGCACAGCTAACCTGGTTAGCAGCCTGTAATACCACAGTTGGAGGCCCCTCCTGTTGTTCGATAGACTGAAATGGGCTGTGGTGTCAGATCAGGAAGTAATTGCCTCTTCTATGGGTAGTTTATGACCCTGTTTACCCTGTGAAAAATAGGTCCTTCACACATTCTTCTTTGTGGTCGTGGTACTTTGTCAGGCTGATGGTTGATGTAGGTGCACGCTCACTATTAGTGAGCAAAAAGAATGTCCACCTGGAGGCTGAAGGAAACAATTTTAGCTGTATTGTGTGGCATTGAAGGGGGATTGATTACTTACTGTGCATTGTATACCCTCACAGAAAAGGCTTTTCCTGTCCATTGGCTAAATTGGGAAACTTCATTGTGGAAATATTCCCTAGACACCCAGTTCCCGACAATGCTGTCTAAATTCAGAAATAACAACAGACAGGTTCCACTATTGCCTCCTGCCAGATTTGTGCTCACTCTGCATCAGGACCCCCTAGTCTGCTTTGGCAATCACACCAAATCCTTTCTCTTCCTCTCTGTCTTGTGCTGGCAGACCCAATGCTTGGTAGTGCTGATGCCAGAAATACAGTTTCCAATCCTCTTTGAGTCCAATTAAAGATTAACAGCATTACATCTACAGAGCCAGGGACCTTTTGCTGCTGTAAATACCTTTCAGCTTTTGTTTAGATATGTTAATTCAGTGTGGGCAGTTCAGAGAAAACACACAATGAACAGCTGTCATTGTTTGACATCTGTAGCAACAGTGGTAAACAGAAAGGACAAGCATGTGTTTAAACTGCTGGGAGAAATGTTTTAAAAGATCTAGATTAAATGCTCAACTGAAGTACAAAACCAAAGACAATGAAGTAAAATATAAATCAGGCATCAACATCAAACATCAGGAGATTACCACTACTACTTCTCAGCCGCATTGACAGTGGTGCTCTTTAAACCAACCAAGTTGAATTATTGAGACTAAAATATCTCAGCTACTACTGGGTAGATTGCTAAAAGATGTTTGGTAGATGTTTATGGTTCCCACATTATAATACCTAATGCCTTTTATCCACTAGAAGGTCAAAGTCTTCACTTATCCAGTGAAATATCTCCATTGTTGAATGGATTGGCACCAGACATTACAGAGCCATTCATGGTTTCCAGATGATGCATTCAAATGATGTTGATATTTCTCTGGTGTAAGATAGGACCCCCAGTTATTTGTCTGTAGACTACTACCAGTGAAAACGTACAGAGCTTTAATGATATATTATCACTTTGCTACCTCTGACCTGATTTAATCCAACCTGATTGAGGGGGATAAGGTATTACAAGGTTGTTTGTGCCTCTGTAATTATCTTTCCAATCAGGTACATAGTTAGGGAGAGCACATTGGTCAAATAATTCATCACTCTCCTTGTACACGGTCATAATATAACATTTCATGAATGAAAACAGCGGTATAGGATAAATTCATTTAATACTTAATACATATTTTTTAGTGAGAGCAAATTTTATTTCTGGTAGGAAGCTAAAGGGAATTGTTATGTGCATATTTTCAATTAAATTCAATTAAATGAGAGAATCCCTAACAGAAGATCTTCAAGGAATAAAGATTTAATGATCTGTTGCCTTGTTCTTGAAACTCTTTGATGTTGAATAATGTTTATACTTTTTGCTGAAGAACTTCAGATAGAAACCTAAATGTTAAAAGTCCATTTTTTTCCAGATACTATTAAATATCTGCTTAATATCCTTCACTGTTTCCTGCATAGACAGGAGAGAAGGGCTGTAGCCATTAGTTTGAAGCGCTCTCAACTGTCACACAGGAGGCCATGCAGAGAAGGATGGATGTCAACCCTATGAAAGAGGAATGTGACACCTGTGCTGTCAAGGAAGGAAAGGCTGGAAGGATAGAAGCAGAGAGAAACAGGAAACATGCTGGCAGATAACCCCCCCAGAAGACAGAGAGACAGAAATATAGAGGGAGAGAGGGAAAGAAGACTTTGAAAGACACCATAAAATGATGTGGCATCACTCAATGCCCGTGAGGTAAAATCACCTCCATTGCTCCTCACACCCTAGGAATAATGGTAGGATTTATCACACATTCCCTATTCACAGAGAAGATATCTCCAACAGGGAGGGGATGACATGAAAGTAGAGCTTAAGGTAAAGTTTAGAAACATCTCCATAGCATGAAAGAACTATTCGTGAGATACACCCAACAAAAATAACCCTCTCAAATTCCCCTTGTTATGCTCAAAGACATCCGTCTGGGGGCCATGATGAAAATGTCACTTCAAAAGTCTTTTTTTCATACTAAAACACTGTCTTCATCTGAATCTGAAGTGGGAACAGATGCATAGCAGGATGGGCCCTCTGTGGTGTCTGTCTGTCTGCATATTGCGTTCATGCATCTGTGTGAGAATGTGTGTTGCATAGTCCTTTGTCTCAGGTTTAAAGGCAATTCTTTTGGGGAATTTGACTTTTTTCCTTCACAGCATGCAACAAGAAATGTTCAGACTGGTGTCAGTGAAGCTAGCAGATTGCGTCAGGTGTCTCAGACAGAAACAGGCTCAGGTTCAACCACAGAGACAGGCTCTATTGTCAGCACGGCTGTTACATAAAGAGTCGTTAGTGGTGTTGTGTTGTTAAGTAACGTGACAGATGCAGTCTGTTGTGTGTCTTCTAGTGTTACACACATCTGCACACAGCAGACATTGTCCATCATAACAAGAAATTTTATCCTCTGTCAGTCATAAAATTTTATTTCCACAGAAAAAACAACTCAGCAGTAAATATGTCATCCCCTATAAATGATTACTTCCCATGCGGGGCCAATAGTAAGAAACATCACACTTTAACAATGGCTTCCCTTCTTTGTCAGAGTATGTGAGACCGATAGCAAACGGCAGTAATCTTCTGGTTGAATCGATGGTTGAACCATGTAATGTGCAAGTACATGCATTATTGTGCAAAAGCCAGCACATAATGTATGGTAGGCAAAGTATTGTACATCTGAAAATAGTGGAAGAGCGTCATTTTACCATCCTTATCAGAATCCAGGCAGTGAGGTCAGGGATTTGACATATAATATAATGTATACAAATGTTGAAGTGGCACTACAGCTATTTAGAATTACATTTTAAAATGTTAGGGACCTCACAAAAGAGAGACAGCTTTAAAAAGAGCTATCTGCAGACAAAGCTGCACACAGTAACAGCTTTGTGAAGCTGAAGGCCGACTAGGTTTATAAACATCATTGCTTTGAGCTCAATGCTCCCATCAAAATGCTATGCCCATAGTGATAATACTAGCATTCTGCTGTTCAGTGGGTATAATTTTAACCATGTTTACCGTCATAGTGAAGCAAGGCTAAGTATCATTTCTTGCAACCAGTATATTGGCTGCTGTAAGCAGTGTCTTCGATTTCATACTCCAACATGAGCACACTGAACTCAAAATCTCATTGACATACCTGATGAAACAACCATTTTTACAGCAGTTGTGCACACATATAGGTAAATACAGGGGATGCAAGCTCCTTGTGTAACAAAGAGTTAATATGTTATCGCCCTAATTGAGACAGATGCATTTTTAATGACCAGGCCTTGCTCAAAGCAAGAGAGGCATCGAATTATGCTAAGTAAGTGAAAAATGCTAACGGCTATGGCTCTAGGTCGCTGCTGAAAGACAAACTATGCAGGTTTTTAGTGTCATCTTCTTTTTGTCAAATCTTTTAACCCATATTTGTTTCATTCTTGAAAAGCTGAAAAGGTAAATCTTCAATTTAGAAGATACCTGTGTTGTTCAGCATTACACCTAAATGTGTAAACCTTAGAAATATCTTTTTTTTCTTTCATTTTTTCTGAAAAATCCGTCTGCATGCATCCTGAAAGACTGTTCATGGCTTCACGATCCATGAAGTTATTCACAATCACCAAACAAAACATCTGTTTTCCTCCACAGTTCAGCAGTGTTTATCTCCAAGCCTCAGCTATAACTGCACTCCCGAGGTGGTATTTTAACTCTGTTAACACCCAGAGAGAATCAGGCACATATCAAAGCAAAGACACCTCAGTGTGGCAGGGACCATTTGTCAAATACACACTCAAATACAAAACATGGGTATACAAATACAAAGACACAAATTTGTTTGCACAGATGTGGATGCAGAAATATATCCATGCACACAGACAGGGACATCATAGACACGTAGACACACACACACACACACACACACACACACACAAATAGACTGATTTCCTGTGCTGCCATCTGTCAGTGGTGGAAGCCTCAAGGGAGTTACAGTATGCTGCAGACTGTGCCACAGTTGGGTGCTGAAATGAACAACATAGCAGATGTTTGGGTTGTGTTTTAGTAAGTTCCAATACTAACCTTCAAAAGAGAACCACCGCCTCACTCCTTTCATGTAACAATGTCACTTATTTAATGATATCCCCACAAAATGGTTGGACAAACATCTGTGTTCTAGTTATTCCTGTCTTTGTGATGGATCAGCTGCAGAAGCTGAGGAAAGTTGTGTCAAGACCTGTAAAGAAGAAAAGCCAGCAGGTGTTCTTGTAATGACAAAATGTCCCTTTTATACTTTCAAACACTTTTATTGTCATTGCATGAACATCTGAAGCAACCGATCTGATTACATTTGGTGGTTCAACAAATGCCTTTTTATAGCCTATACAACAATATATTTATCTCATTATTCAAAAAACATGAGAAATGTAAATTTTCTTTTCAACACTGTGAAATGTGACACTTTTACACTCTTTTAATCACATTCAACTCTAGAAACACTCTCATAAAATATTGAGATGGCAATCTTACATTTTATTGCAGTGCTGAAATAAGAAATCAGTAAATCGAGCCATATGTCCAAATAGTAGCAGGAGTAAGACAACCTTATACCAAATAAGTCCTGAGAAAGAACTCTCAGAGCTCCAATATTGTTTTCATTTAGCCTATGAGGGCAGCACGACCTTCTGTAAAGACACAATGGACATGATACCACCCTATTACTCTAGCTAACTTGTCTGCTAACAGGGTGTGCTACTTACACACACACAGAATTATTAGCATTGATTTGGAGTCATGTTCCTGGTAATGAAAATTAAAGTAACACTTTTTTAGCTCTGTTTTGGGAAATAGCTGCGTTTTATAGCTGCTAAGTCATTCACACTTTATGTTCACAGCTAAGCCTAATGTTGTCAGTGTGCTGTTGGTGCCAGACATACATTGGAGCATTGGATTGAGGAGAAATTATTTTAAAATGGTTTTGCTGTTTTGTCGGTTGCATTAAGATTCTGCTCTTTTAGCTGCTCTTTTATTCAGGAAAATGGAGAAAACTGATGCAGGGAGGAAAACATTTGACAGGGTTAGCGTGCCTGCATCTAGTATGACATCACCACCATAATGTAAAGAATACTGCTCAGACAATAGGACCACGTCCTATCAATTCCCAATAGAAATGCACAGCCGTGCGTTAGTCATTGACGGATAACACAGTGAAGCCCCTCTTTCCATTGTTCCTGAACATTACCCAAATTAGCTGAGTCTCTAAGCTCACTCTCTGCTAATGTCACCAGAGCTCCTCTGTGAGAGCAGATTAGTAGCTAATATCCTGTGTTTGAAGGAATAAGCCACTAAATAAGCCTTTTCTTTGAGGAGTGATATACAGTTCTACTTTTGGATTGTTCTGTTTGGATAAAAGATTGACGCTCAAAGTCATCAAAGAGGTGTTTCTTTACTTTTTGATCTGGAGTTTAGTTGTCACCCTGTGTCAGCCTGAAGAAGAGAGCAAGTACGGAATTAATGTCTTACACAAGGACACTTTACAAGGACACTTTGTTTTTTACCATTATTTTCAATGTATCTTGGAAAAAAATGAGATATGAAGATATGAAGAGCAAAAAATATTCTTTAAATGTACTAAAATTTATAGTTTCAAATTGACTATTGATTAATGATGAGTTGTGTATACAAGAGATTTCCCACAAAGAGGCCTGAAGCTGCAGGTTACTTCAGCACTTTGCAGCATGTCAATATCTTTCAGTTCATTGTTTTGGTTTTAAGACTAAACACGTAACTCTTGGGGAATTCACACTTAAGGCTATTGTTAGTATTGTAGTCAGATTAGAATACTGCCTGGGCCATATATTTCTAAACCAGTTCTAAGCCCAAGAGAATAGTTACCAACCCTGACCTGCACCTAGTGGGCTTTCTGTTTTTTAAGCTCAGCCTGAGCAGTAAGTTTAATGCTAATGTAGGCTGAAACACTGGGCTTGTGCTACCCTGTCATGCAATTGTTGTTAGCATGGTCACAGCTTGCTGTTTAACCTACTAACACATGTGTGGGCACCTTGTAAATGAGTGTCAGAAGACATCGTTTTATAGAGGCTATAAGTACATTGCTAACAATTCGCAAAAGCTAAAAATTTGCTGGTAACCAGAGTGAAAAAAAGGTGGTTAGTCAGTGTTGTTTTAACAGGTTGTTTCAGCCAAATCTCAATCCGTTATCAGTTAACACAAGTTTTGGTTTATCAGTATTTATTAAGAATCATGTTTTAATGGTCCTCAACGTTTGTCAAACAAGGAACTGAGCTCCCCTGACCTTAGCATTGAACTATAAGTCATCTCGATTTTGCACTAAAAGTTACTTTTAAAAGGTGGCTGAAGCTCTACTAAAATGATAAATAACTAAAAACGAAAAATCTCTTCAAATACACTAGTGCACTCATGGATCATCTCCTGGATCATCTCACGGAGGCACATCATGTGCTTCAAACTTTTGAGTGTGGTCCATGATTGAGTTCATGTGACACCATGTTTTTGTTTCACCTCTCCTGTCATTCTCTGTTGAATGCTGTCCGGCACAAGGAAAGTAACTTCAAAAAAGCAGAAATGTACAATCCCCCTTCTCAACAAACCATTAACCCCTTGCACAGTAAGCCCTCACCCATTGATTCCAGACAACCTTTTGTCAGATTTGATTTCTGAACCCATTTCTCATAGTCCTTAAAATGTACAGGGTGCACTCTGTGGACCAGCAGAGCACAGAGCGGGGCAACGCGATGTGTTTGAAGTGATGGGTTGATGGTCACTGAAAGAAAAGGAAAATAATGAACACTTTCAAACAGGGTAAAAAGAAAAACACTCAGTCACCCACAGCAACTTTCCATTGTGACAAGACAAGCTAAACAAATGAATGTTAACAAGTGGATCTTATCAACCTCCTGTGACCTATACATGGTTTCCTGTCCATGCAAATATTAGAGGAGTGACAATTGTGAACAGAGGGCACGACCCTAGTGTGTGCGGGAACGTCAGGGTAAGGTTAAAGGTCAGAGGGCAGGGGCTTTGGGGTAATAAGGTCAGACAATGATACATTACAGTAGCCTTAATGCAAATGACTCCGCAACTGATGGAAGCCAAAGACGAGAAGGATGGCAATAATATTATTGTAAGAAATACAGGTCAGTGGTATGTCATCAAAATATGTAATCCTCTTTACTTCCCTTCTCTAACATTGTGATCAGTTTTTCATTCATTCATATACTTATATCCTATCACATGAACCTTTTGCCTTCAGCTTCTGAATAGGGTATTCAAATTATTTTTGCTGTTTCAAAAATAAGATGATATATATCCACAACTGATCCAAAAATTGTGTTCATTCACTACTTACAGTACTGCAGCATTGCTATGGTGTTAAACCTTTTCCTATCTTATTTTTTTTAATGAGAACCCCCATTAGCTTGCTTAATGTCACCAGTAAAGTCGTGACTAGCCTTTTGGGATGTTGAGATAGGTTTTTATTAAATGTTTTCATTGAGTAGCTGCAATCGGTTAAATCTTTATATATTGTGAAAAAATCATGGAAGTAAATGAGCAAAGCATTTAAGTTTGACCAATGGGTTGTGGGTTTATGTTGTGCCATAGAATCACATGTTTGAAACTGCCTGTTTAAAGTTACATTATATCACATGCTTCAGTCATGGTTTGTCTTTGCTAAAGGCACCCTTGTGGTGTGAACAGGATACAGAAATACCAATAGGGGCGTGAGGATTATTTATTGACCTTTAACATCAAGAATGACCCCAATCACCACTAGTAACAAGTAATTATGGATGTTGGCAGTGATTATAGAGAGACCTGGCTTCTCACCTGCCCCTTAATATATTAGAAAGGTTAAAAAACTTTGTGAAAGCATGTTACAATATATAATACATACAAATTATTATATTCCCAGATTTCCGTTCAGCAAACCCAATCTGACACACTTCACAGACTGCTTTATCTTTCTACGTTAGCCCAACACATTGTCGCACATAATTTGGAGATTTTGTTTGCAGACAATGGAGTAATCTGCCACATTCTGCACACAGAGCATGTCACTGAAAATTTGACATGGCACATAGCTGATGGATCACAGTTGGCTGCTGATAGGTACAAAGCTGCTGCAGTGTGTCTGGAGCTTTTTGAAACAGTGTCTAATTAGAGGTAGCATCTGGACCAAGCAATCTGGAAGAAAACCCTAAAATGTCAATAGTCTATGACATTTTTAAAAAAATATATAGTAAATATGACTTTTTATGGTTTATTGCAAAGAAATAGTAAGAACAGCTAAAAACAAGTACAACAAAGCTCTACTGTAAAATTAAATATAAAGAACAATCAGGACTATTGTGTACAGAATTATGGTGATGTTATGACCAACAACATGAATAAAAAGCTGATTTACAAGTCAAGTGTTTCTGTTTTAAACAATACAAATAAAAATAATAAATATTGAAAGGAACAATGATTTTGTACAGCATGTGGATGCATTAATATGCCTAGCAGGGTTTATATTGACAGTGACAGTACATAATGGTGTGTACATGTTAAAAATGGTGCATTTTTAAACCGTAAAAACATACTCTATAACTGAAGTAAGTGGGTGTTCGAGTGTGCTATTCAAGGGTCATTGACACTGTGTGACTAGTTTAACTGTTCATCAGTGTTCTTGCCTGTGGGAAGAAACTATTCTTGTATGTGCTTGTTTTGGCATACAGAGTTCTGTAGCCTCTACCAGAGGAGAGAAGTTGGAACAGGTTGTGATGGATCTGCAGTGAAGTTTGCTGACCATTTTCCTGATGGCTGGCACCATTTTCTCTGCAGTGTGTTGTACTCAGTTCCTGTCCTTCTTGGTAATGCGATCCAACCCAGACAGTGATGGATGTAGAGAGCATTAGTGGATTGTGGATTAGTGGAGTGGATTATTTCAGAGTACAAGTGGATCAACAACTCCTGAGGCAGTTTGAACTTCCTCAGCTGTGAAAATCAAGAGGATTTACAATGTGTACTTAATATGATACCCCCTATCCTTTAGATCCTCAATTTGAGAAAAGATGGAGGAAAACTCAATAAAAGCAACAGAGGAAAGAGCTGTCTTCTAGGATAGATGGACATTCAGAATCTGAGAAGAAAAGGGTGTGGGAGGACATTTGGGAACTTCAGTTGTCACCAAACAGAACCGGCCCATACAGTCTACACCATGGAGACCTAGAAAGAGGACAGACTCCACAATGATGTACCAAGAGCCAAAGCTTTAACACAGGCAATTTCAAAGATAAAGGAAACAAAGGTAGAGCAACAACAGGTCCCAGGATGGCCAATAGTAATGTTTTTCAAAAAGTTTACATTAGTTGATGAAAGTTAAGGTGAAAAGATGAGAAGTTTGGAATTAAAGGCCTTAATGGGGTCAGCATGTCCATTTAGAGTAATGTATCATTGCAAAGGACTTGATAGTAAGCTAATAGACTAGGCTTGCTTTTGAAGCAAAGTTTACAGAATGGCAACAAAGGCTACCATCTAAAGCGGGAATAACAGAGATGATAAGGAGCACGGTGGAAATAAAACAGAAAATCAAGTTGTGGCTCTCACAGCTATCACGGACAGCTGTGTCACAGCATGGAAGCAAGCTGCAGATGTACAACCTTTCATTCTGTAATAACTGTTATTTTTTAAACTCATGCCTCAGCTAAAGATAGAAAGTATTGTTCTGAGGAGCCTATTTGCATATGCATTGAAGAATAAAACTGTGACCTGTAGACCCTGAGACTGATGAAAGTACTACGCTCTGGTGTGAGCAACCAGACTGACAAGCCTAAGTATGAGAACCAGTTCCTCAGACAACAAGACTTAGCAATTATCTCCACCACAGGCCAATCAGACACACGGCGCTGAAGCAAGAAGCCCGCAATCAATCTCCAATGCTTGTAATGAGAAACATATTTTTTCTCTGCCAGTGAAAAGATAATCAGCAGCTGAACGGAGGGGTCAACAGGTCCCCCCTACAAGGATGTAGTGAAACAAATAACACAAATGTCTATCAGCCTCCACAGCTCCAGAACTGAATCCTCAAACAAGGTTACCTTCAAACCTGCAGACCCTTAACACAGACGCTGGCTTTGGTATCGATCTGTGAGTGTGTGTGTGCGTGTGTGTGCAGAAGTAGCTTTGCCTTTTAGTGCCAGCAGTTTTCCTACGTGCCTGGTGTAAAGTGTGCTTTGATATGAATATGTGATATGAGACTGTCTACAACATATTTCACACTGGTGCTTATGAGAGTGCTACCTGCCTTTCATGTGTCTGCAGTGTTTCCTATTGTAAACATTTCCTAATTGCTGTCAAAATGTGTTGAACAGAGTCACACACATTTTTGTAATCGCCAGTTTATTAAATGGACAAAATTGCTTGCAAAGTCTATACATTTACGTGCAAAAAAACACAGCTTTTCAAATTAACTAGAGAAAAGAAATATCCAGGAAAATACATTTGATCCACAAGGTAAAAATCAGCTCTTTGGTTCACTCATTATTCATTTCAGTGCCTTTTGAAGTATATGTGTGCACTGTCTTTTGCTACATTATTTAAGACTTTGGGTCATTATACACAGGGAATGTATATCCAATACAATCAGGCATGATTATATCTCTCAATGTGGCCTTAACACGATACAGCAGTAAAAAAGTAGTTTGTATTTTAAGAACTATTTTTCACCCTTGTCAGCAAAGCAAAGAAAATAAATATATCTCTCAAAATATAAAACTTTTTCTTTAATATGTTTTGCCATTAGGTCTTCTACTTTAAGGTCAATTGATTCTCTTTAATGGTGAATTTTAGCTTTTTCACAGACGCTTGAATCCTATGGTGTTGTTTAATTAATGGAGGCATCTCATGATTGCATACAAATTGTTTTGTATTACTTAATATCTTTAATAATTATTTTCATTTGTAAGGTTATATAATTCCTGTGGCGTGTCACTGCACGTAAAGGTGTGTGCGTCTATGCATGTGTATGTCTGTGTGGGTGTGTGCTGATGTGTGGAAGTTAATGGGGGTTGTTTTATTTTGTCATTGTTTGTGAGATAGGGGTGAAACGAATTGCGGATAATTGGAATCAGTAATTGAAATTTATGTCACCACTTTAATTCCCTGCTACAACTCTTATTTGGCCAATTAGAAGAATAAATGTGCACTCCAAGTTTGACAGTGAATAACATTAAATTCTATAAAGTGAGGCAGAAAAACATGTTAAATAAAACAACAAATCCATTCATTACACTCTTCTGTTTTTTAGTGTGTGGGGGGAATTCAATATCTCATTTCTCATACCCTGCGGTGTGGCCTTTAAAGCTTGTATGTGCTTTTGTTGTAATTTTGAGACTAATTGTTCCACTGTTTTGAAGAGTTTTCAACAGAGCTAATGCACAGGTTGTCCTTATACAATCCCAATTATTTATTCATTCAAGAAAGTTACAAAACAGGAAGACAAAGAAAACATTTTCTTTTAAAGGTTAGTGAAAAGTCTTTTTCTGTAATACTCCTGAGGTTTAGTTGGATATGTTACACACAAACACACTTGTGTTGATGGTTGCAACCTTGGACACAAATAAGCACATAGGGTGGATGGGATGTGTTTTGAGGTGACCTCAGTGTTCAGCTGACCTTTTGTGACTCCCAGTTTATGACCTGTGAAGGGATACAAAGGATTCTGACCATGGACATAAATCCATATTAGGCACTGCGAATGGGATAATTGGACCAACCACATTATTTATTATTGAAGGTTCTTTGAGATGCTGCATTTTACATTTGACAGTTGCGACATGTGCAGGACAAATTGCTTTTGCATGGAGATGCACCCGGATGGAGCTTAAAGACCTTTAAGAGGTTGGGGAAATCCTCAATTACGTTCTTATGATAAGCGATGGGCTTCTAGATGATAACAACATGTTCAATCTAAATTGTAATAGTTTTGGTCAGGTTATATGAGAGATTTCTGTACTTTTGTTTGGATAGGTTTGGAGTGGTCGGTGCTCAGTAAAAAGGTGATGTCATGCTCTTCGTGCACCAATCAGAGTTTAGCAGCATTTTAATTAGGGTGTGATTTTGCAGTTTAATCAAATATGATTCAGCCTCACTAACAAAATCCTGATAAAACAGATTAGATTTATTTGTGCTAAACTCAATAAATGAAAATTACCAAAAAATGTGTTGTTTTCCAACATTAACTCTCATTGTTGAACATTTACTGATTTAAAACGTATTAAAATTAAATGACTTCAGGGGATTTAAACATGATGCAAAATACTGTCTCTAAAACCTTTCCCATAGTATGACAACTAATTCTCTGGTGTTTTGGTGATGATACAGATCCACCGACAATATGCACAAGTCTGTAGGAATCACTTTGTCGTCACTCCAACACCAGATTATCAGGAAATCACAAGAAGTGCACAAAGCTGTGCAACACAATTGATGACAGCTAAAGTTTTGTGCTGCAACACTGGCAGGATGTCATCTCATGGAGCCTTGTCTTATTTTTTATTGTTCACACAGTCTGGAGCAGGATAATTGTCATGCATTGGAAGCACGGGAGCATGACAGGCACAGATAGACAAGGAGACGTACCATATATATGTTGTAGTACTGACAGAGCCACTGCCATTTGTCTTACCCAGAACGGGACAAGCCAAGCCTGTCTTTTGATCAATAGTTTTTTTTTTCCATAACTGTGTCTTTCTCACTCTTTACTCCTCAATTTCTGTCTGTCCATCTTTCTTTCTTAATATCTCTCTCATTTTTTCATTTGAGACACCAGTTTTTATGTCTCCTCTTTTCATGTCTCACTCTTTTTTTTGCAATTCATACCAATATACTACCTTTTTATAGTCTCCATACACAGACAGACACATTAGCATTTATGCCAGCTATTAGGTGATTCATGGTGGTCAGTAAAGCTGTTAACCCTTTAAATCATGATTGTAATGGTCAAGTCATTTTCCATGACAGTGTCAGTGTCAGTTGTTCAGGTACTTTTCACATATGGTACCACCTTACAGAACAAAGGGTGTGATATTCATTTCGTGCTACTGTGAGGAAAATGACATGATTACCTTTAACTGGTTTGGAAAATCAGGTCAAGACTATCCATATCTGTTTATAAGAGCACAATGTCCTTTTCAAGCAAGGGTTTATTTTAGGATGTGTGGCCACTTTGTAACACTAAAACCTAATAAAATACTATCTCATTTCTTACTTTAGTCGCCATATTTACATTGAAATGTTAAAACAAGATGGGACACTGAGACTAGACATTTTATTGGTTGGAGTTATGATTTACACCTGCTGCATCCAAATACAGCAATCATAATACCAAATGAAATGAAAGGAAAATATCCAGGGGCTGTTATAGGATCAGTAGAGTTATGGAACTGGAAATCATTGACTGGATCTGGGGCCATACTTTGATAAATATTGCAATATATATAAATGCTGTAAAAACAATTGATTGTCCTTGTTATTATACCTTTGAAGTTAACTGTCAAAAATCCCTTTGCCTTCTTTAATCTAAAGAAGCTGTAATCGAAACAAATGTTATTGAGAGTAATGAAAATTCATCAAAACTGTAAAGATGTTGTGTCAAATCAAACCAAAGCAGCCACCCAACCAATGAGCTGAGAGATACTTAAGTGCCCATAGAGCTGAGGGGTTTGATTTTCTGTGTCAGTTTCAGTTGATTCCAATATTTTTTTTTTAAACAAATAAACAACCACAACTATTCTTATCGAGTTTGTGTGCCACATTATCTAATTATTCCTACTTGCTTGGTTGTTAATAACATGTGGCTGCTAGGAGATTTGTGATGCAACTTGCAGTAGATGAATTAGTCATAGGCAAAGCTGGGCAGGCCGGATTACATTACAGCATGTTAAAATCATAGTGATCAGGTTCTAGATCTGATGCTCAAGTCACAATAACAACAAAGTAACTAATGTTTTTAATCTGGCAATAATTTTGCAGGCATTGTGTTATTTTTGCTGTCATTGTATATGACATGTCAATATGACATTCTGTGCTACACATCACAGGTTATCACTTTTCATTCACGGGTTTTCAATTAAATTCTGTTTTTGTCATTCTTTTTCTCACTTTTGTCACAACACTGTATATTTCCTGAAAATAGTAATAGCAAGAAATGGATGAAAGGTGATGTATGATGAAGTACCTGGAAAATTAGAGGTAGTGATAAGAAAGAAATGGCTGGGGAGGTAAAGAGACCAGACCATAGAAGTGGCCTGTTAAATGTACGTAATATTCTGTCATTAAGACCTATTAGCAAGCTGTGACTATGTTTGCAGCGATTTGCGGCTCGAACCTTAAATAGAGCTCTTCATCCCACACGCTTTAAAAAGCTTTGAGTGGTCTTGGTTGCCACTGCAGCACTTGAAGACACTCATGGATGTTGCGGGCTCAGACTGAGCTGAAATTATCATAAAACCGTGGCCTCTCAGGTCAAGTAACCGCACAAATAACGTGGATAATCCACTATGCGGTTGGAACAAATTTACAACTTCTAATCTAAGTGCTTCCAACTTTTTTTAATTGCCAGCATCATATTGCTCACACCGGTATTGCTGTTGCCTATTTTATCTCTTATCTGTGTTAAGCCACATGCAAGAAGCACGAGAATCAAAATCAATCAAAAAGCAATTTCTCCCTGCAGTAATATGTTGTAATATCAGGAGCGAAAGAGGTGAGATGAGGGAGATGAAAGTCAGAACTAGTTCAAATATTCCTTTACACGCACACATACTGTGCTACAGCTGCATTGCAAAAACTCAGTGTCAAATACATCTAGATGTATGAGCAGCACACTTCTGAAATTTCTGTACTCGGCTGAACTGTTAAAAAAAAAAAAAAAACTTACTGCATTGCACCAATGTTGCTGTAACGCAGTACAGTTGTATGAAGTGGAAAAACACAGCAGAGTGATGGCTGGTGAGAGGTTTGAATCTGCAGAGAGCTTTGGGATCATACCTGTGACCAGGAGCTATTTACCATTCTGGTAGCATTACCCAAGACCCCCATACTATGTGAGGACAACCTCAGGGCTACATTTGAAACTTTTTTATTGAGTAAAAGAAGTATTTTCCAACTCAGCTGGTGAGATTATTTTCACAGAACTTAGCAGAAACAGAAAGAATGATGAGAAGAAAGAATGAAAGTAGCGCCTTTTGAACTTTGACACTTTACTGACCTTGTGGCATCATGGATGCACTAAACAAGCTTTCCTCTAATGAGATTAAGCCTCTTAACCATTTTGATCTTTTTGGCCAAAGAAGACCCCCTCTGGGACACAGGGTGACCCCAGCCATGCCCCTCATGCACAGTTGTGATGAATTGACCACTGAAGGTCAATCAAGAGGAACATTCTTCATCAAGACAAGAGAGGTGAATGTTTAACTGAAAAATTTGAAAACAATTACCAAAAATACTGATGCAGCATTGTTTCATTTTTTATATAGGAGGCTTCCGACCTTTCATTAGGCCTTGTAGTCAGACGTCAGACTCGCAATCAGAGTCTGCGACTTTTGCAAAAAAATCAAGCTTAAAAGAATTGAAACTAATATGTAATTTGTTCCATTTAATTCAAAAGCATGCAGATTAATCCTGAACTAGGCTGTAGATGTTAAATTGGCAAATTTGTGGTGCTACCACTACCTCAATACCTAACATGTAAGTTAGCTGCATAGCTTAATTTAAAAAAACAGACTTACTTGTTATCTTGTTTCAGGTCCTCCACTTCCTGCACTTGTGTGCTTTCCCACCTGTGTGATTACCTGGCCCTGCCCTTATGTGTTACACCTGCTGTCACTAACTGTTTCCCTGGTTCTTGTGTGTATATTGTGTGCTCTCCCAGCTGCCTGCGCCAGTTCATTTTCTATCCTTGTAACAAGCGTACCAGTAATGTGTCTTTGTGTTTCTTTTTCCTGGTGCTCAGTTGTTGATCTTGATTCATTTTTGACCTGCCTAAGCTTTGCCCTTTTTGTATCTCAGCCTGTTATAGACTGCTTAACTGTGTACCTACCAAATCTGCAAGTAAAAGTTTGAGTTTTCTCCAGAGTCTCTGTGTCTTGCTGTTGACTTCAGCTTGTAGTCAGTTTGATAATTTTTCTCTATTTTCTGTTAGCAAAAAGAAGAACAATGGCCTGGCATGCTGACAAGTCAACAAGCCATGCTGAGAACCAGATGGACAGTGAACTTTTAGGAGTGCAAGACACAGCCTGTTGTGTACAATGAATTTTGAAACCAAACAGAATGAATTACAGGTGGACAATTTCATTTCTTCTCAAGTTCTAGATAAAAAGTGACGGTCCAGACAGAGGGATTTTGGCTGGATGACACGAGTGCAAAGACTTCAATGACATGCAGAGTTTTATGATATCCAATGAAAATCAGTCAGCGCATCAAGTCAGAAATCCTTTGCATTCATGTATTTGATCTTCTACAACAAAACACAACCTCTGGCTAAAGTGACATAACAATAATAATAATAATAATAATAATAATAATAATTACAGTAATTTCATACATTGTTTGTCAAGGGTTTCATTATGGTTTCATTATGTAAGTCTTTCTGAAGGTAACTTTTACTCCTGTGGTCTTGACCTTTAGTCAAGTACACAGAAAGCTTACATGTTTTTGACCTCAAGACACACTGTCCAAACACACATGACATCGCCTCTTTGTCATTTTGTGATAAGAGGAGAACTCCTAGATCAAGTCAAAAGCAAAATGATTTGGCTTTTCTGTGGACACGAGAAGAGGATAAAGTAACTGTCCGGCCACATGTGTGTTGGTTCATCTGTGCACCCACTCACTTTCTAGTTCACACACGCACGCTCAGGTACACACATCATTATAGCATGGCTCCACCATGAGGCTATTTCAATGACAGATCTGTGCTTAGTGCTCCTCTGTCATCAGCTCTGTCATATTGCCCGGTTGCTATGACAACCACAGCACGATGTCAAGTCAAGAGAGAAAGGTAAAAATAAAGGCCTTAGTGCTCAGCACCTTACTATTTTTAAATGAGGTTGATTTGATTAAAACATATGGCACATACTGTACATGCAGGTAAGCTGCATTAATTCATGAATATGACAAATTCAATCATATCTGACAGGCTTATATGCCTTTAACAAGCAGTTAAAGTGCTGTAAAATGCTCTTGACAGCATTATGTTGTATCACCATTGGTATGTACCAATAAAAACTTGCACTCTGACCTTCTGTGCTTTTTCTTGATCCATGGTGGCTGTAAAAAAAAATGGCTTGATATTGGATCATAAACAACTGACAAGGCCGTTGTAGGATTAGAAACACAAGACCTTTTATAAGGTGAAAAGAGCTGTAAACATTCCTTACAGCTTTACCATTGTGAGAACTATTGTGTTGGGAACTGGTGAATCTAGCATTTGAAACAATTCAAACAGAAATGTTGTGATCCTTGGATTTATTCACTGGGGTGAAAGTAGAAAATAAACAGATATTTGTGTCTGTTTTGGGAAACTTTGACCAAAAAATTTGAAGCATTTGACCAGAAGCAAACTGACATTCACACTGAACCCCATAAGAGAACCAGAAAATCTAAAATGGTGGAAGCTATCAAAACTTATTAATGGCTTCCTCTGTCATCTGTCATACTTTCTGGTGTAAGAAGAGATCTTTACTTCAGAAGGGAATTAAATCATTTTTGCTGACCCTCACTTTTTAAAGGGCTAGTTTTAGTTACCAGTCTGATTTGACTTTTAGTTTATGATCAGGTTTAAAGTAGATTGGTAAGGGCTTGAGGTCAGGGTACAAATCTAGTCAATCCACAGTGAGTGGAAAAAATGTGCGTGTGTGTGTATGTTGCCATAACCAGTACTTGTGAAAAAAGGGTCCTGCACAAATCCTCATTAGCATTGTAAAGACTGAGGCCATCTGATCCTGCATCCTTTTAACCTCTGGGGTCATAATAGCAAGTGTCAGAGCTTTGTGTGTGTAGCTTTGTGTTCAGGCTGCTTTGAACATCACTCTATAATCTATAAAATGACCTATATGTCAATGCTAAACAGATGGTTGGCAATGTTACTTTAAAAATACTCCTTGCTAATTTGGTGTTGCACTTGTATGTCATTTAAAGCAAAAGGTTTAAAGCAAAACCTTTATCAGCTCTGACAAATTATCCCACGCATGCAAGTAGAAGTCTTTTTTGCTACTGTTCAGTATTGGTAATCTTTGAGATCTAAATGTTTTTTGTTACACATTCAGAATGAAAGGAATCCATTCAGCTGGACTGTGATGGGTCATCTTCTCGTAAAGCCACTTTTTCCTCTGTTGTGTGACCACTGCGGGGACAGTAAATTTTTTTATTGGTCACTTAGGGCAAAGATTGGGACCAGCAGAGTGCTAAAGGCACGTCCAGTTGATCAGGCAATCAATCATATTTATCTGTGTGTGGATCATTTTGGGGGCAAAAAAAAATATCTGACAATATTGTGAACATTAAGAAGAAAGCAGAACTACAGGGAACATTAGCCCCAGGAGCCCTGTGGCTCTCCATCAGATGCAACCAAATAAAATAAAATGCATTGTATAGTTTCGACTCTGCTTAGATTTGTTTATCTGGTGATTTTATGACAGTCATGATGCACCAACAACTGACTGTATGTTTTTTATCTGAAAGGCTCCCTTTAGCATTATCATCGCCCTTCCATCTGAAGATACATTTAATTTTACCTTGTGGAGTGACTACACAAAATACAGAATTTATAAAGTTAACATTTTAATGTGCCAATATTTTTCTCTTCTCCATTTACCATACAACAAAAAATGAAACACTTTATCTACAAGCATTTAACAGGAGACACCTGTCGTGCCTTTAACAGTCTCTCCGCTACGATGAATTGATCTTGCAAGGCTGTGAAAAGTCAGTCAAAGCACACAGGGTTAGAGGCTTGCAGCTCAAGAGCCAACAATTTGAACAACCCTCAGTCCTAACAAAATTTTACAAAGCGTGGTGAGGATATCCAAAGCGGGTTTCAGCTTCTTATAATATTAGTACAATTTAAATTATGGCATTGTAACAGAAAGGAAAGAATTACACATAATTGACCCTTACTAATAATTTTCAGCCCTGAAAATGTATTGTTTCATTCTTAATAAGAAGTCTTCTCTGTAAATCTTGTCAATCAGTCACCGTAGGAGGAATGCTGAAAGCTGAGGCGGTACCATTAAAAGATTAAACTGTGATTAAACGAATTCAACAAATCATAAAATGACTTTTTAAAACAGACATGTATGTCCATGTCATCTCACCCCCTGCTGACCTGCTATATAGATTTACCCAGTATAGATCTGTGTTCCTTGCAATTTGCCAAATTACTGTATGTTCTACAATTTGCACTTTATTGAGCATATTGACTGTAAGGCCAACCGCTGCCAGCTAGCAAGCCACACCCTTAGCCACAGAGGGCCCTGAATCAATACCTTGTGCTTACTCACTACATGGGCTCAGGCCCCTGTTGCTATAGACGCAATGTAGTGCGCACAGGGCATTCAAATGTAAACTCATTGTGGGCTTCTCCTGCCCTGTAAACGCATTGAGAACAAACACAAAATTTAGTGTTTTTTTGTAAAGCAGAGATTTTGTTTGCCTGTTTATGAGTTCAGTTTCCCAGCATCCAAGAAAAGGCTAATTGCAAGGAAAAGAGGAAATATGAAACTTAAGCTAGTAATTCTTCTATGCACAATGACATCTCAACATGTGTCTTATCAACTCTGCTCTTCATTCACTCCAGATGGATCCATTGTTTGCAGTGTTTTTCTGCTGTTAGCACACCTCAGGTTGGCACATTGACATAAGAAGCACCATAATATACAGGCATAAGGAGGATCAGGGACACAATGGACACTTCCTTATCTTCCTGGCAGGCAGTAGCTTGTCCTCAGTCAGGATTAGACAGGAACGGGGGCACCAGCAGCTGGAACCAGGAAGTGAGACGCCACGCGACATGGCGGGCCCCACTTCGAGCTCAGTGGCGTATGACTAATCTTGTGTCCTTTGACCGAACACGCTCTGTCTCTTACACCGCTTTATCATCATGTGTGGGGGGCCAGATTAAGGCCACATTAATTCACAACAGGGAGGCCCTTTTAAACTCAGTCGGTGCGCTGATAAAAATCGAAAGGGCTATGCTCCTCCAAGGGAGGAGGTACATCTGAGAAGACAGAAAAGCAGGGGAGTGGGAGGCAGAAAAGGACTTTGTGAAATAATTCTCAAAAGATTGTCTCCAAGTCATAATTTTTAAGATAATTATGGGGAGCTTTATAAAATGATTTTTGCAAAACAATTTACACAAACATGACAGCACTTCCAGTTTAAACATTTGTTTTTTTTGGAAATCAGCACTTCCTTTTTTTAACTTTGACTTTGACTTTTCCCTCAGCCAATGTGTTGGCTCAATATATAGTGCATGGAGGGTCTTTTGAAGCCCAGACTAAGTAACTGATACAAATAAAAAGGTTCCAGATGGACAAGGCTTCCTGGATGACAAAAGGAACAAGGACAGAACAGGGTATATTTTATGTCTCACTAAAATTAATGGTGTAAATTAATTTGGTTGCGTTATCATACCTATGAAAAATTACACATCTTCTGATCTTTAGTGGTTTATCTAGTCCTGACATCTTACTCCCGACAACATATTTTTAGCCATGCTAGCGGCATCATCCTGTGCATGGCAATGTCCTCACAGACCCCAAATTCTACATAACTTTGGTGATCCTTTTTCTCTACAGTAGCACCCCCACAAGCTTCACAATTAGTAGTTGTGTTTGGTGAAATGTTTTACTAACTTTTGGACAGGTCTTCTATGATTTTTGGTGCAGACATCCATCTATGCCGCAGCAAAATCTCCATGACAGATATCATCTTTAAATGCAGAATCTGTAGGCAAAAGATGGGATTTTTAAATCAGAAGTGTTAACCAATCATCTTTAAGTGGGCTTTATGGGCTTTAGTTACAGTTTGCATGCAAAACAAAAGAGATTAGTATTTGCTAAAATGCAATCTTGCAACAGCTATCATCTGATAGCGATTTTGCTTTTTATCAGCTTTTTACATTTTGTATGCAGATATCTGTTTATGTAGATTGCTGAAATGCCATCTGAACCTAAAACACTTGCATCTCAAGTTGCTAATCAGCCTGCAAATAATGAGCAGCACACTGACAGAAAGTATTGGCCCAGATGCCCATTATCTATTATACAGATATCCACTGGCTACATCAGAACCCCTAAATCATTGGCTGGTGCCCACAGACTCTAAATCATCATCAGACAATTGTCAGTGGGTTCCAAGATTTCCCTTAGGATTAATTGTAACTACTTTCATGATCCATTAAATTTCCATCTTGTGAGAGCATCAGGTCAAAATTTCAAATAAATAAACAAACAAACACTCAGCATAGAAGTCTGTGTCAAGTGCAAATTAGCAAAGGTTAGCATGCTAACACTCAACATTGCCATTTCTTTTGGGGCACTTTGTTACCCTGTTTTTGAAAGGTAATGTATCGAGTGTGACTTAGTTACTTAGGCATCACAGTTTTTAATAATAAAAAAACGTACATAGTAGTTAATCCTAAGTTAAATAAAGAAAATCAGTACCTGCAGCTGTTTTAAAGCTATCTCCTTCAAATGAAAATGTTGTTTAACGTGAGTATATTCTATTGAAACCCAGTGTCAGTACCCTTGTTTTTGCTATCTGCCATGATTTTTCAAGAGAGAAAGAAGTGTCATTACATTTAGGTTTTCTGTTGCTTTTTAAAAATTGAATACAAGGTTGAACGACTGACTTCAGTTTATATTTTCTGGATTGTATTATTCTTTGTTTGGCCTATTTACACAATTTTTGTAACACCGAGCATCTTAATAACACAATATCTCCATGCTTGGCCAAGCATGGTCAGTAAAGCCTAAGGATGATGCGACCTTGTGCTTCTCGGTCTGCCTTTGAAGTTTTAGGTTAAGTCTGTGTGTGAACGTGCCAGTGTGTGTGTGTATGGGAGAGGCTGGCCTTGTGCCCCCCCTCGTAATCCTGTTAAGCACCTGGACAATGGAAGAACAGCTGGTTTGGCCTTCCTGCACCATAGAGTGGAGCTGAGGATGTGCACGGCACTCAGATGAAACAGAAAACAGAAAAACATAAAGAAAATAGGATATAGAAATAGAAAATAGAAGAGAATATCTATCTATCTATCTATCTATCTATCTATCTATTTTTTCCATCCCTTGGGTCGCCGGTAGTGCTCTCTTGGCCCTGGTGAGCCATCCATTCTCATGGTTAAATACTGGCACAGATGTTGTGGAAAGATTGAGAGGCCCACTTGTGCCATTAGTCCAGCAGCAGGGCCAGGGAGCAGCAGGGGAAGACTTCTCTAATCAGTTTTATAGGGGCTGTGCTATTGGGTTAACACAACAGGGACAGGCCTGGAGCCCAACAACACGCCAGTATAAATGTGTGTGTATGTGGAGGCGGAGGGTATCTGTGTACTTTTACACCCTAAGGCTATACCACAGATAGTAATGTCTCCCTACCTCTGTCTCTTTTGCGCGCACATACACACGTTGGTTGGGGTGGAACCTAAGACTCAGCTGTGTTGCAGATGAGCTCCAGTCGGTTTAAATGCTGTGATCAAATCACTGCATGGGATCACAACCCACTGATATATTTCTGTTGGAGCTGGCAATGTGTCATTACATGATTGAAGGAAAGCATCTAGGCTGTACTTCAGCCCCGTGGTGCTCTGAGCTAAATGCTAACGTCAGCAAACTAACATGCTCCAAATGACATACCGATTATATTGATATTGATGTTTATTTGGTGTAATTTTCCACATGTTCACTGTCTTCCGTTAGTTTGTTAGCTAGGTATCCGAGAAACTACATTTTTGACCTGATGATGTTGCTGGGTAAACTGTGCAGGGATTTTGAAAACTCATTCTGGGGGAGACATGAATGTATCATAATACAAGGCAATTAATTCAACTGGCCATACATCCATTCACTTCCATCAATAATGTTCCACCAAAAATATCAAACCTATGATTATGCTACAGGATGAAAATGGATGAAAGAAATAAAATAGAACTCCTTGTAGCACTAAAGGAAAAGTTAGTAGACCAAAAAAACAAATTTGAAAACATACACAATTTCATGGCAATGTATGTAATTGTTAAGAAATTTCAGTTTGGACCAAAGTGGTGGACCAAGTAAGGGACCGACATTGGTGCCAAGCTATAGAACAGTGTCATTCTGGTTTGAGCCAGTCATTTTATCCAAATAACTGCCACTTCTTGCAGGAGGTAAACAGCTTTCAGTGGAACAAAGCTTTTCCATGCTTCATAGGCTGACTGAGAGTGCATGCAAACTGCTCAGTAGTCAAAGAGAGGCTGCTGAGGGAAATCTGAACCTGAGTCCCAGTGCCTGAGGACAGCTTCATCCTTATGCGCTACTTGACCCTCCCTGGCCAATGTGGTGTGAGGTCAGCTGGTCAGACGCCAGTTTGGCTACTAGCTTATTGAGTAAAGAGGCTGTCAGAGTCTCATATTCCCCCCGGTCATGCTGCTTGTAGTGGTTAAGTTGCTGTATCTATTGAATGGTGAGTGCGGAAGGGGTAACACAGCCTCTGGGTGTCTGGTCACAATGGTTCAAAAAAAGATCCTGCAATGTGGCCATTTGCTTTTCCAAATAGCCTTGTTCAATGAAGCAATGAAAAAGAAAGTGTTAGCGACTGATTCAACAGTGATTTGACTTGTTCTAATGGCTGCCTCGGTTCATTTGATGCCAAGCTCTGAATGGTTTCATTATCGCACATTTTGTCTGTTTGTGTCCATGTGTGATTTTGTGTGAATGTGTCTCCCTCGCTGCTCAAAGGGGATATAACTAAGATTGAACATAAAAACACACTGTTTCTACAACAACTCACTAATGAATGATTTCTGCCCAACTGGCAGTCTGCAAATTATGAACAAAACGTCCCTCTGTTTCGTTGAATGGATCCCAGTTTAGTTGTTTTGTCTTCGACTTACTTTTGTGGGCTGACCACCTTTTGTTTCTCTTATAACTCTGCTCATAATTTGATAATTAAATGACTGAAATCACTTGGGTTCCTTTTTTTACAGAGTCAGTCATTTTGCTTCAACAATCGGGATCAGGAGACAATGAGTGGAGAGGAGATAGTCATTATGTGGATTGGATCTGAACGCTGGCCTCCTGCAAAGTAATTAGACAGTAATGAATAGTTACAATGTAATTACTAGAACAAAAAACAAAAAAGGACGCCGCTTTTCAATTACCATCACGTACCATCATTTCCCCTCGGCCTTTAGCTCGGTGCTGTAAGTAGCACTTTAATTGTGTTTTTACCTAGATGAATGGTTCAGAGTGTTAAATAATGTATGCGTTATGGCTATTGAGAGCTGTGTGTGGGTCGCCCTCAGGCTCTTCTCACGCCATTGGCTTTGAGACGCGCAACTGCTAGTGTGAGCAGACACGCTGCTGTTTAAAACTGATCTTTTGGCACATGCGTGACATCTAAAAGTCACATCAAATGCAAACTTTTTCCCCACAGGTAGTTGAGAATTGATTAAATCTTTTGACAAAAGCTAAGCTGCTAATTAAGGGCTGACATCACAGTCTATTAGCATGTTTTCCTACTTTGGCAAACAAATTGCTCTGCGAGCATCGCAGCTTCTGTTTTCAACTTTTCTGAAACAGAATCTGGTACAACTAACCGTCATCCTAAAGAGTCATAAATGACATTGCATGAAGGACACTCTCAGATCATCAGATCATGAGTCTTAGAGGTCCTCTCAGAGGTCCTGCCTGCGTTAGCGTTGAAGACGAGAACAAAAAAACGTTGAAAATGCTGAAGCCTCTTCATTGCGTCTGGGATGTCTCTGCGCTGATGTGCTTCAAGGCAACTTTGTGAGAGAAAAGTTTGCACTGGTAACTTATTGAACAGCAGTTTGTTGGTATTCTGTAGGGCAGGCCTTTGAGCACAGCCCGAATGCGTGATCATCGTTCCTGATTAGATCAGCTCTCTACCCATGACGCACTGCTCCGTCTGTCGTCAAGGATACTGTGGCCTTTGAACATCTTGGTGACGGATTCACACAGCTGTAATTGCCAGCTATACCTAGAACTCTCATTCCTTTTTTTAATGTTTATACTCAGGTTTAATGTAGAGTGAACACTGAAATGGTTCAGAGCTTACCTAACAAGTTTCTATATTCGGAGAGGAAAGTAAGAAGTGGCCAATTTTCTTTCAATCACAGCCATATAGGACATTATGCTAATGTGACGTTTCAGGCTGCCTTTGAAGTGTAACACTTTCCCCCTGCAGGAAACTATTTTTGGTTAACCTTTGACTGACTGGCAGATCTCACTGACAGACTTTACTACAAAACATGAAATGACCAGTCCATCTGTTTGAACCCACCTCGATCCTCCTCACCCTCAAGTTAACTACCTGTCAGTGAATTTACTGCACATGCCACCTTCCAGGTATGACACCACTCTGCTGTTGTATTGCCTGTTCAGTTGTCATATATCAAAGACGATGAAGCAAGTGTTTGTTTGTGCAATATTCCTCACCCTTCCTTCCCTGGAAGGGTTCATACCCCACGTCTCTTCAATTTTATATGCGAACATGGGCCAGACATCTGTCCAGTGTCTCATTTATGAAGAGACAATAGAACAGTATCGTGAAATGGAGGAGAGATGATGGAAAGTGGGTGATATGAACAATAAAAAGGATGGTGATAGGCCATAAATGACCACAGTGATGATGTCACCTTCAGGAGAAACGTAATGCATCTCAGATTGACTTTCCCTTCATTAAAAAAGTGGGGAAAAGAAGGTGGGAAACATCTTGTTTTTCATGAGTACGTGTGTCTGTGTCTCTGTGTGTTTGTGTGTTCTGGACACACATTTAGCTCTTCATATGTGTATCCGTCAGCAAATTGGAGCTTATGGATGATCACAGTAGCAGTTTAACTGGTGTCTGGTAACACTGCTAATCCCACACTCAGACTGCAAACATCAGCACTGGAAGTGAGGGAAGCTGACACAAGAAAATATGAGAAAAGAACAAAAGAAAATAATGAAATAAATCAAAGGACCCTAAAGTTTGCCCATTGGTGATGTCACCCCTGAGAAGTCACATTTAGAGGTCAACGGGGAAAGCGGTGACCTCATCAGAAGGGGAAAAGAGTGGACGGAAAGAAAGAGTTAAGTGTTATCTGGGGGGCTGTATCTAGATCTGCTCTGACGCCCTTGACTGAACCACTATGGTCCTTGTACCTGCATGACTGGTGATAAGAGGGATGACGCATCTGTACTCTCTGCTCATAGTCTTAGCAGTGACAGCTATTCGTCATGCAGACGGCGCACAGCTGCCTCCTGAATGGAGGTTCACAGTTTGCCATAACAGACCTTATGCAGTAGCCTGAACTTCCTGTAGGACATCACTAAGTTATTTAATGATGGCAGTTTCATGTTAATTTCTATTTTACTGTAGACAAATGACCTTTGTGGAAGATATTTTGGCAAGTCCTTGGGGGACATGGCAAAGGCTATTCTGTGTTAACATATACTGCATACTTGTATTAATATTCAACCGTATCTCGTACAAATTTGCACTAATTATGTTTTAGTGAAAGTGGCTTATAATCACTGGTAACATATTTCCAGAGAGAGCTGTGCTTCTTTTGTGCATGCATAGTCAAGTGGTAGGCAGCACATAAAATATACAGGATGTTGATGATTGACAAACTTTTGACATGGCATGACAATGTCCCATTTGGTTCAATCTTCAATGTACAGGAGAAAGGTCTCTTAATTAATTTAAGCCATAAACAAATGTAAGTCTAACCTCACCTTGGAAACACTATTTAACCTAGACAGTGTTTCCAAAAAGTGTTTTATCTTATTCTAAAAAATGGAAGATTCAATCATTCATATTGCTTCAAGCTTCCTTCCTTTGGATAAAATTTCAGTGTGAATTTGAATTGTGTCTCTTTCTTCACTGTTACTTCACCGTTCACTCTCGTTATTTAACCAAGAATACATTCCTTCCCTGACCTTAACCAAGTGCTGTGAAACATAAAAGTATTCAGTGACAACTTTTCCTCATTATGTTGATGAAAAAAACAAATCTGGGCAGTTTTCCATTTCTGTCAAGACATATTTGCTGTGGCAAATTAGCATTAATTTAAGTGTGACAGGTTTGTAATACCATCACTGTTCCTTCAGTTTATCTTAACAGCATCTCTTCCATCCCCTCCTTTCATTATTCCATCACCCTGTTTTTCCTCCACTCCCTCTCTGTCCCTTCACCCCCATGGAAAGAGGCCAGTTGGGCTGGAAGCTAATTTGAAGCCAATCAATACTAGTCTGTGTTTCTTCCTGTGTGTGTCAGCCCAGTCCGGTGCCCTTGTCTAACTGCCGGCAGAAAGAGAGGGAGCATCTGTTTGGTGACTATCGCGCTCTGACTGTAAATCTATGGCAGCCATTAAACACCACTCCTACATCCATTGTACTGAGTGCAAAAGGCTATCTGATTGAAACCAAATGAGATTGATTTCTATGCCAAATCCAGTTGTCAAGTGTGTGTACAGACAAATAGCCCTCTCAATGACTTGATTAACTGTAGAGAAGGCATTTCAACTCATGTTTTTAGTTTTTTGTGTTGAAGTTTTTGCATGAAAATGCAGGGATCTAGCATACTGGATGTTGGTGGAACATGGACACACCAATAACAAACAGGAGCGCTCTTGAGCATAGAAATACAGATGCCACTGTGCCACTTGTGCAGCCACTAGCACAATCACACACACACACACACACACAAACACATGCAGCATGTCCTTCAGTTCGCCTGCAAGCAACAACACTGATGTTCAGATACTGGATCTGCCCAAGATAAGACCAGTCCCCTCCCTCTTCACCCAGCCCCCTTTTCCTTTAACAGCCAATGAGGACACTGTCTATTCATGAGCAGGAGTAGGAGCAGGCATGTGTAGGCAGCCAGCCACAGGAGGAGGTGTGTCTCGATCAGCCAAAAGTGCGTGTGCGTACGAGTGTGTGTTCACACAGAGAAGAGGAGGTGCTGGAGAGAGGAGAGAGTGTATGTAGGCATGCAAGTGAGAATCAGGGGAAGGAGTGACAGGCAAGAGGGAAAGAGAAGCAAGGTGCTTTTGCTCATCTCACCACTGACACACTACCCCCTACAAACACACACAGTAAAGGAACTACACCCACAACCTCTACTATAGCAGTAAGCTCATACACGTGTGTGTGTGTGTGTGAGTTTCCTGTGCTTGGAGCGAATAGAGGGGATCTCTGAGGATACACGGATGAAAAAGAGGTGTGGGGGAGCCAAGGAAGAGGAGCCCGAGTGTGTTTCGCCCCAGGGGGAGCTCACACACGCCGCAGACAGCACACACACTCCAGCGGGCACTCAGCACTGTTTCCCTGACAACTAGAATGGGCTGCAATTTGTGCACCTTGCAGAAACGGGAGGAACACTACAAACTGCTGTATGAGATTGCACAGGTAAGTGAGACTTAAAGGAGAGAGAGGAGGCTTGATGGTAGGACTCATCAACATAATATACTTAATGACAGCAGATGGCAGGAATGATGGCTGGAATGACTTGGTTTGTGAGAGCTGATGTGCAGGAAGGTAAAAAGTGAGACAGAATGACAAGAAGGAACTGAGCAAAGGAAGACAGCAGACAGGTGGAGTTTGGAAACCAGGAGTAAAATGGTAGAGGGACATGAGAGAAATGTACAAAAAATGAGTTACTTCCAAGCAGCCAGGCGGAGAGCCAGTGTGCGCAAGTGTGTGTGTGTGTGTGTGTGTGTGTGTGTGTGTGTGTGTGTGTATTCCTCTCTCCATCAAAGTGAGTGGAGCTAGTTATTTCTCCTCAGCAGCAGGAGATGTAAGAACAAGTTCAGCTCTTTTCCCCGCGCTGGCTCCAGGGGAATTCATCCCATCTCCTCTGCCTGCGACTGTCTAGAAGCAGAACAGTTCAAAGAATAACCAGCAAAATGTGTTCTGCTGTTTTCTTCTCTGTTGTTTGTCTGAACCAGTCTTGTTTTTTTTTTCTTCTTCTGACCTGATATGATGGTGTTCACATTGCTGCTGTCATGTGTCCTATTCAGCTTCTGAGATTCTGTTGGTCATTTATTCAAAGTATATTTATATTGTGTGTTGAATGAGTTCATGAACTTTGGTTCTTTTGTTCGGAAAATTTCTGCTATATCTAATGTTTTGGTTAATATAGATACCTTTTTGACTGACAAAAGCCATGCAGTCTTGTTATTATGTCCACAAATAATCACATTGCAATTATGAGCTATAAAACACTGTGAATATATAACTTGTCATCTTGTACCGGGCTTGGCTGGAATGTGTTGATTAGATAGGACGTGTCAGCAAGTGTGAATCTACTAGAAAACACCTCAAACATGCTCTTTCTTTTGGAAATAAAGGAAAATTATGTGTTGGTTTCCTTAGGATGTTTTTAGAAAATTGTTAGTGTTATTTAAACCTTGTTTTATATGTTAATGTCAAGTCTAAATTCAAGCTCAGAGGGAGATATGAGGTGTAGGTATATTGTTTTTACAGCAGCGATATGGTTATACGTGTTCAGCTGATTGTGGGAAAACACGTGCTCGGGTCTTTCTCTGTTGTTGAGTAGAGTACGGGCGAATACGAGGCCAGCAGCAGCAAGGATTCATTCATCATTTAGTATCTTACATGGTTACAGACAGCAGGGAAACTGGATACAGTATAATGAGTCTGAGCAGTTCTGTTGAATACTTTGCTATGAATTGAATTGAATGCCGTTATCACACGCTACCATCCAATGTGTGCTGTCATGTGAGAAGTGTGTACATGCATAGCACTGGAAAATCCAGAAATTTTTAATGTAAAAGATGCCTGTTTTCTTGTTATGAACTCTGTAAAACGTAAGAAATACATTATCCCTATCAAGCCCTCCACTGCTGCTAGACAGGGCTTTCATGAACATTATTCACACTGCCACAATCTCAAGCTCATTATGCGCTCTGACTAAATGCTCCCATGCTTTAATGAGACAGGGGATGTCTGTGTTGTCTGCTTGGGTGGAGTGCAAGAAAATTAGCCATGTCAGTTAAAGGAAACTCTAGAAGGTCAGGGCTCCTTTTGTCTTGGTGAAGGTAAGCTGAATACTGTCTAAAAATAAAAGGACAAGTATATTATGTTAACCTGCTCAGCACTTTACCAATAATTTAAAAGATAAATGAAATTCCTGTTGCTTTGTTTCTTGTTGAAGAGCAAAATTGATACCACTCTCACAACTGTAGAGTTTATATACTAGATGTGTTAACTGGTATATCTAACTAGACAATACATAGCTGCATCCAGCACAAAAAAGATGAAATGCGGCAGTATATTAACAGCTATAGCTCAGGCAATTGTCATTTTGCATAACATAACAGATGTATAATTGTCTCATAAACCATGGTGTTTGTAAGGAGATTGGCTGGAACTAACATTAAACTGACCCTGGTGGTTTTCTCCTATTTCTGCATTACACTGTAGGTGTCCCAGCACTGTGGCAGACGTCCAAGAATACTGCGTGTGTGTGTGTGAGAGTGAACACACCCGCTTACTGTTAAATGCTCTGTGGTGTGTATGTGACAGTCGGCGAACACCTACAGTTCTCATTACCAGTGCGAAAGAAAGAGAAAAAGAGGAGAAAGAAAGATAGAAAGAGAGCTCACCAGGCAGTAAGTGTGTCAGTGTGACTTTGTCCCGAAACTCGAGGCTGGAGGGATTCTGCAAATCCAGGGAGACTCCTCAACAATCCCTCTGTCTCTTTTCTCTTTTATCATCCCAGACTCATTTCTTCTCCTTCCTTTTTCCAACTTTCTCCTTCTCTATAACCTTCATTAGGGTCTCTTCCTCTCCATCTTTCTCCCTTTCAGCCTGATCTGTTTCTCCCCACTCTCCTTTTACTTTGGCACACACACACACACACACACAATACTGTAGACTCTTAAAAGTGTTTCTGTTGTACTTCCGAGGGTGCTTCACAATAGGACACCACCTGCTCATTATAGCAGTGGAAAATCAAAAGATGCTGATACTGTACTGTAGCTAAAGCAGAGATATAACAGGAGCACAGGGGCACTGGATGGAAGGGTGACCTGTAACATTAATTTCTATCTAAATACTGTGGTGATGTGTTCCTCACTCCCATGTATCTTGGGCAGTGAGTCCTAAACAATGTGATTCCTTTTAATAGCAATGTAGGATTTGCAAGTTTTGTTTATGTTATTGCTTTCTTTTTGTTTATGTTTCTGTTTGGTTTTGTTTTTCTGCTGATCAGAATAATTAATCATATTAACAGACTGTTGTCTTGTCCAGCTTGTGGACTGGCAGCCTGGTCCCCAGTTTTAGGGAAATTCACACACACAAGTTCATTTCTGATGGATGTCAAACTGCAAATCTGTATCACAGACTCCAAAATAGAGAAGGCTAATCCATCTTATTGGCTGTAGCAATCCTGTTTGCTCTGTTGGAGGATAAAAAGCTCCACAGAGCAGACTGTTTTGCAGCTTGAGCTGAGTGACACAAATACCTTTCATTCAATAAACTGTGTGAATGTAATGTCAAGTTAGCGACTGAGCTAACAAGCAGGCTAACTGATAGTATATCAAGCAGTTCACAGGCTAATAGTCTTGGAGAGCATTTTGCCCTCTTCAGTTATGAACCTTAATGGTTAAAATGATGCACAACCCTGACAGCAAAATGTCAGGCCAGAGGAAACAGGTCAGTACAAAAGAAATATAGAAAAGCTGGGGAAGCTACTGTGACTGATAATGCTATCGTGGTCCCTGCTGGTTGGAGTGTTAGCGGCTAGTTTGCCAGCTACCAACTAGCTCTGCCATTAGTGTCACTACCTTTTAAAGTCTTTTGTGGGTGAAACAATAACACTTCTACAAAATAGATTGCACCTATTTTGGAGTTATGATAATGATTCCTCCCCTAAAATGGGTGTATATAGTGTTTGGACCAGACCTGTCAGCGTCTTTCATTTTGAAAAAGTAACGGAGCATTTCAGAGGCCAATTTCAGTTTTCAGCCTGCAGGCCTGCCTCAGTGTCTCCTGCAACACAGTGGCTATCTCTGTTCACACAGCTGCACTATTCTGACAGGACTGCTGGCTGCCCGACCCAGCTGCCCAGCGGCCACTGAGAGATTTATGACTCTCGTCAGACCATTTACATTCAACGTTTCATTTGTGATTTTGTGTGTGTGCATCTCTGCACACGCACACCACAGGGCTCTGGCAATTGCCTTCCCAAGTATTTTGCTTGCAGCTATGTTAAATTGTCCCATAGCCTGTGGCCTCTAGAGCCTCACAGGACACATGTGTTTTGTCCTTTTTAGCTGTACCAAAATATAGCATTACTGTATAACACAACAATACTATATGCCCTATATCTTCAGTAACAGCTCCCTGATTAATTCTCCTGTACCTTCCTACTATAGCCTAATGTTTGTTTTCTACAGAATACTTTTCGTTAATTCAATTATAAACTAAACAAACAGAAATGTGAGGTTTGAGGAGGGAGTGCAGTCAGATCTGGTTGTTTTCAGTGAGTGGCTTGTTAATTCCACCTAATGAAAGGTTTAAAAACTGAAGGTTAATAATAAAAAAAAATCCTTGAATTCATTGAATTCATTTATTTGTTGTATTCATTATATCAAATCACTTCCTTTAAACAATTTATATCAACATTTGTTGACAAGACCATTGTTAATGGCTGAGTTCTTTCCCATGAATTTTCAGTGATTAGTGAAGTGATGCATGCACATATTAGACTTGATAAGGAAGACAAAAGCTAATAAATGCAAGCTTTTGATCATATTATTGTTCATTATTGATGTGTGAAGAATCCTTAGTCTTTTTCAACGATTATTCAACAGTTTCTCTTACGCTCCATTTCTAACAAAGTAGCCTCTTTTTCCCAAGTAATGCAGTGTTTTGGAAACACCATGCTTATTTTTATAGAAAAAGTGAACTGCAATTATGTAATGTTATGGGACATGAAAGCCCCCTGTGCCCCACTACAGAGAAGACACATTGCTTCTTGCACTGGCACTGAATGTTGGCATTGGATGTAAATTGTGAAATTCATCTAATGTGCATGTGAAAACCATCTTATTTGCACACGTTAGTGTATTAAAGTACATTTTTCCCTTTTGCACATATGTATGTGTGTGTGTGTGTGTGTGTGTGTGTGTGTGTGTGTGTGTGTGTGTGTGTATGGTTGTGACCCAGGCTAATCACTGGTGTGAGCCTGTCCTCCGGAGACAGATGCTGTGCCACATGTCCAGCCTGTTACACTGCATGGAGGAGGCTAGACAGACACCCCTTTATCCCGCCACCACCTATGGTGTCCAGCGAGTGCCACACAGAGCAGAGGAAGCTGTGGTCAGACCCACACAGCCGTCACCTCCATATGGCCACCTCAGACCAGGTCCATGACTTCACCCAGATAGGGATGTGAAATATATCTATGCTATTGCTTACACCAGGTTTAGAGGTTGGGTAGGTTTTTCCTTCAACAGTGGAGAGACGTGCAAAGCAGAAAATGAGGTAGAAATGGAAAAATCACTTCCCCTGCAGCATATACCGGGGTTCCAAGTATGAGCATGCATGATAGAGAAGTCTGGGATTCAGGGAATGCTGATTAATATCATCTTCTACTCCCAGATCTCACCTCAGAATGATGTGTTCGGGTCATAAAATGTGTTACATATGACCAACAAGGGATGAGGAGGAGGTGGTATCACCTGATTCTTTAGCTGCCCACTTATCAGACAGGCACAACAGTGGTCTTGAGCTCTCTGCTTTCTCTTTCTTCTGTCGGTTTCTATCTCTGATGGGATTTTGAGCTTTCTCAGAAAGTAATGAATGAAGTGACCTTTCCTTTTTATTCCATGCATTGTTCAGACCAACAAGTTGTCTTCCTGTCTGTGCAGGTCAGTGAGTTTAACCTTTTCATCTGTAAGTGTAATTCTATTTGACAAGTCTCTCTTGTACACAGATACAGCAATACACACACATTTGGTAACTTCTATACCAACAATGCACCGCTAGTCAGTTTAGAAATATTTTTTCACATTTTTAAAAAAATAAAATAAGAAGATAAAATGAGAGATGACTCCAAAAACAATGTAACAATCATACTTTCATAGCTGGGAATTTCTAAAAAATGAAGTTAGGTAATTGGGCTTTTGTCCATAGAAATGTTATGGAAATCCTTAGTTAGCATTATGGAAATGAACTCTGCCACTGAACACAGATCATCTGGTGTCTTCCATCATGGTTATAGTTGCTCGTTGAAGCACAGCATGGTGATAATACCACATGATTTAGTGGTGCATATGGCCTCGTCACTGGCACCGTGGGTACCGCGTCTTCTGGTCCTCTGCCAAAACTGGAAATAGGAAATGAGCGATTCTTCGGTGTCAGGTTAATTCCAGGTTAATACGGGAAACAGCACCCCAGTGTTGTGTGTGTTTGCTTGCTATTAGAAATATGGAAACAATTGGATTAGACCGATTATGTAGTTTTATTCCAAATATATTTGTGTGTATGTATGTGTTTGTTTATTTTAAAGAGAAATTGACAGAAAGCCAGTCACTCTGCACATTGATGTCCAAGCCTTACTGAGTTTTTCTTTGTATGCAATTATACACTTACATACGCACACACACACACACACACACACACACACACACACACACACATTTCCTTCTCTATGAGTGTTTTGTGTGTGTGTTGGGTGGGGGTTCACAAAGTCAGGGGAAGACTGGTCTGGCGTAGATGGGGGAACAGCAACAGTCGCCGTTTCGCTCCAGCAGCCAACGATCTCCCCCTGTGTTGGCTCTGATAAGCCCAGGATGAAAGCCCTTTCTGTGGGCAGTGTGACACTCCTCACCCCACCTCCTGTCTCCCCTCTGGAGAAGGCATAGGATGCACGCATGATGCATGCACACACAACCACACAGCAATGTTAAAAGGTAGATATGCCTATTTGCACATACTGTGTACATTTATGTGACACACAGAGGGAAATCACACAGGGTCCACCCATTCATCAGCTTTACGGCGTGTTTTCCTTTTTTACGACTGTGTAAAAATGTCATTCAAGCTCTTAGCACTCGACAAGAGGACTTATCAGTTGTTATCAGCCTCTAGCTGATTACCATACTCACCAATTGGCCAAGTGGTCTGGCCAAGATGATAGGAGGTGGGGAGGGGGAGAAGGGTGGGGGTGAAGGGAAAATGGAAAGGTAGAGGGGCAAAAACGAAGGTGTGACGCAGAAAGAAAATGAGGGAAGATAGTACGGTAGCAAAGCATGTGGGGAGAGAACCAGAGCTAGTAAAGATGAGACCTGTGCCATCAATAAGTCCTTTAAATCCCCTCATTCTTCTGATTTTTTCCCCTTTCTTAACCTCACCCCTTTCCAAAACAGAAAGTCTCTCCCTCCTCCTCCTCCCATCACTTATCAGTCGCCAGACACTGTTTCAAGACCGTTCCATCCCACTGCCCCTGTCTGTCTTTCTGCCTGTTTGTCACTGTCTGTCTATCCAACTCATTAATACACTTTGGCTTGACCCCACCCTCTGAGGTGCCACAGATTTTCTCTGTGTGTTAAAAAAAAAAAAACTCAGAAAGAAAAATATAGTGATGGAAGACACAGTGACAGTCTGTCTGTCATTCATGTGCTGGAGTCACTAATTTTGTCTTGTCTCAGTGTGTATGCTGTCAGCCAGTGACTGTTATGGGGTTTGAAGCCAACCTTGTGCCAGAATAACCCAATAATACACCTTATGGCCACACGCTGCAGGCTATGTTTTGTCAGGTTAGACAGATGTTACGATGAACCATCTGGAGCTGTTATGGATATGTTGAAGGCATTTGCTGCTACATGCCTCTACAAAAATGCACGCATACACACGAAAAACACACACACAAAAAAGAAAGAATTCCCCTAGATATTTAGCTTTTGCAGGGGTAAAAAGCTATAAACACAAAATCTGAGACATAAAAGCCTCTAATGTCCTTCATAGTAGCAGACAGTTTCTCTCTCACTCAGATCTTTGGATGAGTTCTTTGGCAGCAAAGGTGCAATTCTCATTTGAGACCAAATGTCAGTTTGACTATAAAAAGAAAACCACTTTTTCCCCCTTCCCTGCGCTTTTTCCTCTTTGCCAAGAACACCCCTATCAAGCATCATCATTTTGGGGAGATGAGGGTATTTGTTACAGCTCAGTCATGAACATTTACAGCTGGTTGCTTGTAATATCAGCAATGATGTTGTTGTTCTCTGACAGCCATTGTGACATCTGCTCTATGACGCTGTCAAATCTAAGCAATTCTGCATACTCTATGTGTCATGAGAAGGCTGTTAGCAGAATTCTCTGCTGTGCTGCCACTGCCAAATGTGTTTTGAAGCCACAGGGGTGGATCCCAGGTCCAGGTGGTCTAAAATGGAGATGGGGTTACAGCGGGGTGCTGGTGTCGGGTTCCCACTTAACCAACTTGGGTTCAGGAGTCATTAGACCCTTTCAGAGCCTGGCATCGAGTCCAGTTACAGATAGAATAACACTAAACCATCTGCGCAGTAGGGGGGGATGATTACATTTAGAGCGGGGTGTAACCAAAAGCCTTGTGTTGATATGGGAAATGCCCTCAGGATGGAGAGTGGGAAAACACTGTGGCTGGACTTCTGTTGTTAGTGTTTGACAAAATATATCAGATTGTCTCTTCTCAGGTGCGGCTTCATTAAATTTCATTAGGTTTCAAGGAATTTATGAATCATCACTGTAAATGCAGACATCATTGCAGGTGCTTGCAAGGCATTCTCGCTTCGAATAACAAGCAAAACCACAAATCAGAAAACTATTAACTTGAGAATTGAGTGGCATGTAACCAACCAAAGAAGTTTGTTAATAACATTTTACAAATGTTAGTAAAGGGATATATCTTGCTAAAATCTGAAGGATTCCAGTCTTAGGGTGGGTAGGGTGGTTTCCCTAAAGTGCAGACATGTCTAAAGAAATCCCCTTCATGTCTAGAATTGTTCAAGCAGAAATCCTCCAGAGATATGGATTTTGGCAAAAGAGAAACCCTAAAGAACAATCCAACATACTGTATGACCCATGTCTGTCCCACTGGTTCTGATGGCCCTTTGGTTTGAACATTGCTCATCTGTGCCTTCAAAAGATGTTAGAGATCACTTTGGCCAAAGTTATAATTAAAGTTGGGTGAAGTTTTGACACAATTCTACACTCAGAGCCTGCTTACCATACGTTTTTCTGGAGCTTTTATCCACATGACTTTGTCTATCAGTTAACATCCTTTACAACTTCACATTCATGTTAGCTTGACAGTTCAGTCAAATTTGTTCTGGAGCATGTCAGTAACAGGATGTTGAATGAAGATTGTTGACTTTGGATGGCTGTTTCGAAAATCAAAATGAGCTGATGAGAAAGGCTTTGGAAAGAAGAAACCATCGTTTACTCAAGGCCTGAATTTATATCCAAACACCAGTCTTCCATTCAAAGTCACACACTTTAATGAATCCATACCATCAAACCCCAAATTTTGAAAGCAAGAATTTTAAATAATGTTAGCACTAGACATAAACAAAAATCCAGTCTTTGATAATTCCCACCAAAAAGATCAAATGTGGGCCACAAGAAGTCATCATCATTACAACATGCCTCACAGCCTTGTTACATGGAGACTCAACCAAATTAGGCCTGTGACCCATTTTGAGGAAAAATGGTTTGATTTAAAGAGTCAATCTGCGATACAGCCTGAAAATTATCCAAACACAGTCACTAAACATCATCTGACTGATAACACGTTGGCTGCGGATGTGATTAGCCATTCACTTGACTGCATACTTGCTGTAGAAGTCCTGATTGAGGTGGGTTGAATGAGGGGTAAATTGCACCACCACGTGTCTCTCACTTTACGAAATCAACCATGTTTTTGGATGAAGTTATTTTTCATCCCAGGAAGAGCTCTTCTCGCCCGTTCAGTTAGCGGCGTGTGAAGTCGTTTTTCTTTTCCACCAAAGGGCGGACTGAGGAGGCTTCATGTTATGAATAATGCTAATGGGTTAGGTGCTTCCAGTAAGCATAAACATGCATCACTTTAAAATTAAAAAGGCACAAGGTTTCGTGGGAGGGGGGAAAGATGGTAACTTCATACTCTAGGCTTTTTTTAAACTTAATTTTATGCAAAAAGCAGCACATAAATCTTTTATTTTCCTGCTCCCCAGTAAAATGTTTTCGCTTTCCAGGCTTTAGCATGTTTTGCTAATTATGCCCCTGCACCCAGATCCTGGATCTTTTTGCCTTCAACCAAATCTGTGCTCATGCAAATAACAAAGATTCATAGTAAGACTGTATCCAATAAAGATGGCTCATTTTCTGAGTTTAAGAGTTAAATTTCAGAGGATCATTATCCCACTGATTCATGGTGAATTTACTGTAGATTAACTCATTCCAAAGAGATTCATTCCAATTTTCCCTCTAGAGTCCTGCCTTAGTTCAAAAAATAATAAAAAGAAAAGATTTTAAACTTGGCAATGTTTTTCTGGCCTTAGTTAATTCTGTGCCAGTGTATTCAGTCATCATTTATAGAGTCTCAGTCAGCCCACCATCTGTGTCTTGTCACTGGTGCATGTTGTGTCACTTTCATGACACTGTTAGAGCTCTACTTGTGTCTATGCTGTTCACCCACAGCACTATGGACTTTGAGACAGAACATTAAAACAAGGACAGCAGAAACTGAATGGCATGTCATTTTAACATCTGGAAAGTTAAAAAAACAAAAAACTTTTTTTCTTCTCTCCTTTTTTCTTCCAAACATGAGATAATATACAGTAGTGTGTAAATAAAGTTGAAAATAAATCAAAATATTACTATTATCAACACAGTATTAGCACTACGTGGAGGTCAACCTATAAATGCAATCACCATAAATCCTAAACCACAAATTGTTTAATGCCTAATGCCATACATATAATGATGATTCAGGAGCAAGCTGGTTTAAAACAATTAAAGGAAAAAAATGCTTTTTAAAGAATAAGGGTTGCAATATTCAGTATTTTATCTTATTGTCAACAAAACACTTATAGTGCAGAGTAGTGTTTGTGCAATTCACTCATCGATGGATAGATTTGTCAACAGTATGAGAAATACAGAATATCCCAAGTCTTGTTCTTTAAGCCACATATAGAACAAGAACAGATGACATGCTTGGATGGAGAATGTGTTGTTCAGCTTTTCTATATAGAGGAGTGGGCTCACACATAACCTCTTTGTGAACTCAGCTGTCTGGATGAATTATGAGGGTCTAATCGGTGACCCCCGAGAGCCTAATTCAAACTCATTGCTAGTATGTGTCAAGGGGCTAGAGGAAGGGACACTGTATTGTTCAGCCCAGCTCGCTAGCTGTTGTTTTAATGGCAGATGAGAGATTAATGGCGATCTAATGACTGTGGGGAGGACACAGTGCAACAATAGAGTCCTGGTACAGCGCAGGCCAAGTACATTAGTCAGTCAAGACAACTACCTGCATGGATGCACATACACACGCACGCATATCCATGCATACATACGTAAAATGTATACACACACAAACACATTTGGTTAATCCACAGAGACACAAGCACATTCACATGTACAGATGCATGCAGAGTGAAAATGAGAGTGACTTCTATTGATTTGTCAGTAAAGAAGTTTTGCAGTCATCAACCATCACTGCACACTGTCTCATCAAGAGCAAAACAAACTGAGCTAATTCTCAACCCGCCAACCCCCCAACGTGACAAAAGGAGGCTAATTTATGCATTGGCGACATGGTGTGCGAGGAATAAAAGTGTGGCAGCGGGGCTGGATGCTCACTCGTGGATCGCGGTAATTGTGATTTGGTTGCTAGGATGTTGAGGGTAATGAATGTCTTGTTGATGCAGTTTGTCATAACCCGTGCCATCCGTGGCTGTTTGAGGACACAGAGCCTATTAGTTAAACACAGACACGTTGGCCCTGCCAATGATGTACGAGCCCACCAGACAGAAGGCATTAGTCATTTTAGAAGAGAAAATGAGGAAAACTGCCAGGATACAGTAGATGTTGAATAAGATTGTGGATTAAATGAGGCAGTGTGAAACAAACCTTTTGACTTTTTCCATTGGATTTTTTGTGATTTAATCTAATGGCATACTAAGGTACAAATCAGAGAAAAGAATGTTTTAATTGGAGTTTATGTACTTTCAATTTCAATCTCAGCGATGACAGAGACGGAGGTTGTTTTCTGCCTTTAAAAAAATCTGTTGCACGCCCACTGTTGCAGTTGTCTTATGAATAAAAGAAAATACTCATATTGTAATTCCAAAAAGCAGAATACAAGACAAATCATGTTTCACTCCAAGGTTTTACCAGTGGGAAGTAGCTGTATTCATGAAGCCTAATTGAAAGGAAGCCCGCCTTGAATATGGAAGTGGTACAAAGAGCAGGAAATGAGATGAGCCTTAATGCGTTCACTGACAGATGATAACCTTTGATTTCCCCCCACTTACATCAGAAATGGCTGCTTGGAATGACAGTCACAAGTCAACAGTCTCTGATGTCTGTGTGCGTGTTTCCACCACTGGTGTTGTTACGACGGTGTGGGGAAAGATAGACATGTGAAGAGCGAGAGAGGAGAAAACCCTTGAGATACACACAAAAAACACATAGGTAGAAATAGAAAGCGATGTGCTGTCTGCTTTTAGAGCGCTTTGGCAAAACACAGCCTTTTTTACCCACTGAATATCAATGAAATGGGCTGAATTACAGTGACAGACAAAAAGGGAAAGAAACACTCTGAGTGTAAGACAAAGAAAAAACACCTCACACAAAGAAGAGTGAGGAATACCAATGCTAATAAGATTAGATGTGTGCACGGTCATCAAAGATCAGAACAGTTAACACAATTTTTTTGGTTATTTTTTTTCTTTTAAGAAACACTGTTGACCTTAACACAAATTACTGTAAAAATATTCAACGTGTTGAACAGATAAAACAAAAATTAAGAAAAATTTCTCCAACAATAGCAAGGTTTCAGGCAGGATTGTCAGAAAGGGGGTCACATTAGTCCATTAGTACTCCAATCCAGGGTGACTATAAACAACACTTTTGAAAATGTGCCCAGAGATTGTTTAAATCACAAGAAGGAATCATTAATCATTAATTCCCTGCTAATTTAGCAATAATAATTACATTCTAATCATATTACACTGCATTTTCATTACATTGAGCGGTATTATTACACATAGCAATGCATATGCAGTTCCACTCATGGTAACGAACTGCTAATAAGTCACATCTGGAAATATAGAATAACATCTAAATTGATGCCACTGACAGCCCTTAAGATAAGCTGATTAGCGAATGTTAGCTAACATTATGGTTTTATGGACTGACAACAAGCTGCTGCTCAGCTCTTAATGTCTGGAGAGCTCGATTAAGATGATTAAAATATGATTGTTAAAGTGTTCATATTTGGTTCAGTTGTTTGATGCTATGAAAAGGGGGCGGGGCGTCATGATTGACAGCTTGTGTTCATGGGCAGGACTTCGATATGGTGGCTCTGATCACTACTGTGCAAGCTTTGGCTCCAAATAACCTAAACAGAGGCTGCGATTGCTTTATTTTGGCTTAATTTTTGTTCAGTGGACTGAAAATCGAGATGTGTCATACATCTTTCTATTCAGTCCATGGCAAAAACAAACAATTGTTGCTATTTTTTAAAATGAAAATTGTCCTCCCCTTCTTGAAACACTCTTTGGCAGAATACATAATAACCAAATAATTTAATTTAATTTGTATTGTGGCAAGCTCACAAAATAAATGGTGAAACAGCTTATGAAAATGTAAAAGGTGGAATGCCAGGCAGCAGGTATAGGAAGTCTGGTGATGAGACATTTTGTCTTTCAAAGGGATTATTGGAGGAAATGGCACTCTGGCTGTTATAAAGACTACCTGAGGTTATTCTTGGAAACATAGGAAATAATCTTTTGTTTTATCCATCCATAGTTTGGTAACGGTCTATGATCAGCTGTAGAGAAGCAAAGTCAATCTTGCTGAAGGACACTTCAGCAATGCGGATGCGTCATGAGGGGCTTAGATGCAGGATAACCAGTTGAAGGACGGTACACCAGCCTGTTACTTTTAGCAGGTATTATTGAACAGGGACATGTGGGAAACACGGGTCTCTCTCTGCTGTTGCTGCGAAACCATTTGAAGCACGCCACTCTTTTGCTAAAAGTTCATACATTTTTAACTTTAACCATCCCTCTGAAGCTAGGATCTAAAAGCTAAAAACAAGCCAACCCTGTGAAGAGCTTTTCCAAGAGAAAATACAGTCTAATCTACTGCACACAGATACTGTGTGATGTAGAAAGGATTGACCTAAGCGGGCTACTTAACATCCGTCCCGACAGCAGCTATTTAATCCACGTTTCATGTTGTCATGCGGACCTCCTCCATGCAGAACTAATTGGTTGTTTTTGCCTGTTGTGCAGAAGCCCATGTCTGTGAAAAAACTGTGAAGGACACTCATTACAACTTGTACACGCAATCACCGGCATGGACATAGATGCAATCATGGGTGCAGACGAGCACATAAACACAAGCAGTAAGAGCTGAACTCTATTCCGTGAATAAGGGTCCTAATATGAGTACTGAGCAAAATCTCCTTGAACCCGTTGCCATAGCTCATCACACACACCGCACACAAACACCCCAAGCTGCCACCACTACTACCAACACAAACACACCTCTCGCACCCCCTTCCGCACTCTCTCTCCATCTGATTTGCATTTTGGTTAACACTCTAATTGCCTCTCATTAAGTACCTTGTCACTTTGATTAATTGGTGCGATACAGAAATGTAAAATAGCAGAGCATTACAATGCATAATGAACAGTTGCTGATTGGGAAAGACAAACTGGCCTGGCTCGAAAATGCAAAATAGAGGTGAAATCCCACTACACTCCTCTTGCACTTTTAAAGTTGAGTCAGGCTTTTTCTCTTCCTGAAGTGAATCTTTCAAAATCTGAAGAAAATGACACAGTTAGGAGAATTACCTGAGGTCATTGCAATGAAGTACTGATGAACTCGCCATGCACAGCAGTTACAGGGTGAAGATAAATGCTAAGGTCGCCATGAAGTAGGCAGAGATTCAGCAATTAAAATAGACTGTAAGGGGACAATGACTACAGACTGCTGAATGATTGGTTTGGTGCTAAAAAGTGAGGAAGATAGGATTCATATGATCAGCATATCTATCCTGGCTAAGTATAGATTAAAATGAATCAGATCACAGGGTAACAGCAGTCATTTACTGCAAAGAGTCATCATACTCAGCTTGAAATTGGCCGTAATTGTTGTCAATTATATATTTTTCTCTCTCAGCCACATTTTACACAAAGCTATGGGATTCTTTTTCTTGTTTGAAATGACCGGTGGTGAAATTGTACAGTACGATAGTGTTTTTTCACTTTCTGACTAATCATAGCTCTTCAGAATAATAAGCAAACTAAGCTTCGCCAGTAGCTTCCTTTTAGAAAAGTAGCAATTAATCTTACAAAAGCTCAACATACAAAGGAACTTTGGAACAAATAGTACATTTTTTTTTAACACAGGTGAAGTTAGTAAGCAACAAGAGATGCTAATGTTGTACTTGTCATTTTTATTAAGGATTGTTAGGAAACGCAGACTCCTTCAAATCAATATATCACAGCAAACAGTGCAAGGCCACTACTACTTCCTTAATTTTCCTCTAAATCGTCTAAACAAAGAACAGACAAGGAAAAAATAAGAGATTTATTTCAACCTCTATTATTGTGTTTTGCTAGCTTACCCTGGGCACTTGTCACGCATGTGTCAACAGCATCAGCAGATTCTCATCCCGCACAAGGCAAGGGTCAATGTGATTCAGTTGACCGAGCATGGCCCACCAGTTGCACAGCCTGCCACTCAAATTTATGAAACCATCATCGTCTTTGCCTCTGCTGCACTAGGTGATATTGCATGTCACTCTTATTATTGAAATGAGACATTTATGACAGTGAGCCCTCACCACATGAGAGTGGCCTCCTGAATCATCTCAATGCAGCGAGAGGAGGAAGAGAAATGAGATATGGCAGATTACTGGAGCACGCCACCTGCGTTTCATCACCCATCACAATATGCCAATTTCCATGAATGTAAAAACAATCTTACTTGCATAGAGCTCAAGTTCACAAAAAAATCATGATCTGGGGGATTTGTGGATGAAAGCTTTCTAGTGGTGTTGAGCACTGCGTCTCCTCAGGGGCAGACGAGGTCGGTGTTAGGTGAATAGGCAGGCGGTCTCTCCTCAGCAGCTTATTGTTTCCTGGTCCATTGTAAGCCTATTCATCCTGAGATACCAGTATTCTTCAGTCAAACATGGTTAATGCAAACAACCGCATTGTAGAGCTGTAGAGTCTGTTGGGAGCTGATGTAATGTTGAAACTCTGTGCGTGTGTATGTGTGTGTCTTGTGTGCATCAGCTCACAATGACACCATATCTGTCAGATTTAGCCGTGAGGTTGAGTGGTTTCCATCACGCTCTTATCTCTGCACAGCAAACACACCCATGCATACGTACCCCTGCACACACAAATACGCACAAAACAAACTCTTATCACTTAGCTTTCCTTATCTGTCCTGTTTAAAATCAAAAGTGGAAACAACATTGAGCCATCTTAGTGGCCAACTGATTACACCCAGTGACACATTTAAAGGTTGACATGGGCCCTCTCTTGAGCATATTGAAAGCCTCAGGCCTGGCACTGATTGGCTTTCGCTGTGCTACTTTCAACCCCCGTCTCAACACATGTAACAGCTATTTCCACACCATGGTCCACTAGTAACCCCTCATAGTCAATGATGTGTGTAATTGGCGCATCACAGGCAGCAAAATGTTACATTAATAGCTGGTAGCTGAAACGAGCCATTTTCTCTGTGTGTGACCTTAAAACTCTGTGTATAGTTATGTCAGGAAGTGGAATATTAAAGCATATTTTAACAATCCCCTGGACTTTTCAAAGCACAACAGGAGAAGAGGCAGTGTGGTCATCTAAAGTTGATGTCTATTATTCAGCTCTAAAGTGAAACCTATTATGGTCGAAACTATGGCCAGCTTCTAATAGAAAAGAAATAGAGAAAATAGCATGTAGTACATGCCACAATGAAAACAATAAAAACAAAGAAAAATACTGGCAAAAGTAAGACAGACTGAAGTTAGCAAGCTAGTTAGCTACCTGAACTGGAGAGATATCCACATGTAGAGATAAATGCTCTACTCTCTCTTTACCATTTTCTGTGGGTCATGTTTGATGGATGTGATTTGGTGCACATCTAAATGATTACAATATAGATTTATTTATTTTTGTTGTAGATATTGTGTGCCCGGGTCTTAGCAGCTGTGACAATTTACCAGTAAATAGTTCTTTAATGTTTATAAAATTGAGGTATTTGACTAAGTAGCCAGTGTTTTTTCAGTGTCTTTCTCTGCTGTGGTTTTTAAATTCAGTATAGATAGGTAGCTAGATACAAAAGTTAAAAAAAAGCATACTACATGTATCTCAAAGAGTAAAAACAAGCATACAAAGTGCACCAATAACAAGAAAATGATATTTTCAGTGAAGGCTGTAGATCAATGACGACACACTGCGCTTGCTAAACACACAAAGTACAAACACAGACACATAAACCATATAGTATGCTACTGCCAAACTGTAGCACACTGCTTTGAACCTTGACCTTTAGGAGGAGTGTTTGGACAGACAAGAAGCTTTGGTTTAGGGCTACTGGGAACCATTTTTTATTGGCAATGGTAACCTTTAACTTGAGCGGTATATGAAGGCTGCGCTAGATTGTTGGTTCATTACAGCTGTCCCTGTGGACTGCTGTGAACTCAGACTATTTTTAGTGTTCTCGTGCAGCTTTCATGGGTTATATCAGATGATGTAATGAGTTGATATCGTCTTTCAGTCAGCTTGGTCACAGGAGCGCAGTTGAGTAATGAGAAAGGGAACTTGTAATCAAAATGGAATTACTGTTTTATATTGATGGAATCCGCACACCTACACGTCTCAGTACAGATATCGCACCTGCACAAACATGTTTCCAATGCATACTTGTCCATTCACACACGGAAGTAAATTATTATCCCATTATTATCCCTAAATTAAACTACAATCCTTATGGGATAGTAGTCTTTGCGAGAGTAAATAATGATATAACAATAATAGTAAACTGCAAAGAAAATATTGTACACAGAACAGAAAATGACGATATTTCCACATCTTAATTGTCCCAATGCTTCAGAGGTGCTCTCTTGTTCGCCTGCTCCTCTTTATCTCCTCATTTGTAGTTTAATTATCCCTAATGTTTTGTCAGTTCAGTGTATATGAAGAACAAAATGTGTGTTGCACCCAAACATGTACACACACATTAAACCTGTGCGTTCTGAGCCATTATCCCCGGTCTTTGTCACATCTGCTGGCTATTAATCAGCCCCCAGTTAACTCGTCAACAGGCAGATTGAATAGACGAACAACAGCCGGTAAACACACTGGCAGGTGTACTCGCACAATCACTTCCTGCCTTCCAGAGCATTTCCTCTGATTGGAGATTAATGTGTCCATCTGGACCTCATTACAACTTAAAACTGTTGCAGAACTTTCTCTATACTTTTTCCGAGATGCACACAGGATCAAAAGGGGTGATAAAATGAAGTTAATATGTGTAGAGGAGAACTTTTATGTTGTGTAAACATAACAAGAAAGGTCAGAGGTATGATGCAGCCAGAAGTTCATTTCAATCAGAGCTGCAGATGGGAGGAGAACAGGAGTTCTCACTCATGTTCATTCATGGACCACATACAGCCCAGTTTATTAAAAAACTGAAACTAATAACTTCTTTGCAATCATTACTATTGCAAAGTCATCCAAACTGGGGCCAAATTGTACCCTTTGGCGGGGCAGATCTTGCCATTGGACATATGTTTGACATCCCTGCATCAGAATGGAGACTGTGCACCTAAAGTTTAAAAAATTATCACTTGTAAAGATTTCAAGAAAATTGCCATGTGTGTCTGACATAATTAAATACTTTTTAAACATATGCAAGGTCTTGCCGGCCTATACCGGCAACAGAAAAATAACCTATGCTGCCATCAACATGACATTTGATTGGCTGCTGCTCTTCAACCAGACTGAAATGCATAACAGATATTTCACTGCACTTCATATTTCCTTTTTTTTTGGCCCAATCATGATGCTAATGTAACAGGCTTCTACAGTTTAAGCCCTTGACAAACACTCTGAAACTCTCAGACATCTGAAATCAATGCAAACAATCAATTTCAGGATGAGACAGGCTGAAAATGAATTTAGCAGACAGAGGTTAAACTAATTGGGTTAAACTTGGTGTGAGAGAGTAAATGCATACTGCAGGTGTGTGTATTCTCACAGTTGTCAGTATGACATCTCTTCTCCATTGACTCCCTTGTAGCACAACCTTTTTTGATCTTGCAAATTAAGTAGGTGCTGCTTGCTAAAAACTGATATTCTCAGTGGAGCAAGATCTACCCACACTGCACCTCCCCACTTTGCTGCTCATTTGTTTTAATCACTATTATTATTTATTTGATTATTACATCTTACATCTATTACATCTAATGGGCTTAATGGTAGGAATGCAATGTAAATAATGCATTTTGGTTAGACTGATTTGAAGAAGAATTATGGTGCAAAACAGAATGAGATAAATGAGCTCATTAAAGAGATTTTCTCATTCAGCAAATACTGCAGTGTAGTACATTATACTGTCTGTAATTTTGGCAGGCCCCTCCAGGTTTGAGGTTTGTGAATAGCTGGTCAGCACTTAAAATGTCTGAACCTGCTGGGAAATGTACTGTGTAGGTAAAAAAAAAGGAGAATATGTAATGTGCTCCTTCCATCAAGATTTACTGCCAAAGTGCCCTTTATAAAAGCACTTAACTTATAGTTGCGTTACTGGAAGCTATTTGGTACTAACAGTGGAGATGTGTAAAGGTACTGTGAGTCTCCCGGGTGTAAATGTGAAACAGGTTGTTGCTGAAAAGAGCATTCACGTCTGCCTGATTGTCCTTGGATAAATGAGGGTTCAAAAAAAGGAGTGTGATCTTTAATAAGTGTTCAAGTTCTCCACTTTAGACGGTCTAGTCTCCCCTTTTCAGAGTGTACGCTGTATTTATTGGCACTATAAAGGGAATTCAGACACTGGAAGAGAATATGGTTTTGCTTTAACGTGCAGCATGGCCATTGTCTTAGTGATTTGGTTCTGTTCCTTCAGGTGAATGCGCGTGACTTCTCCAAGGCCGACCATGAGGAGGCAGTGGTGGAGGCCATCAGGCGAGATCCCATCGTTGTCCAGGTTCTTCGACGAACCCCAACCAGAGCTACAGCTGCTGTTGCACATAACCACAGCGGCATGCCACAAGATGTGTGCGTAGTTGATGTTTGCACACAAACAGACATCACTTTCGAGCACATCATGGCACTGGCAAAGCTTCGACCCGCTACTCCGCCCGTCCCTGACATCTGTCCGTTCCTTTTGTCTGACAGGTGAGGGCACTTATTGCCGGTTTGAAACCGATGCAAGAAGTTTCAGCCTTCTGTCTACTGAAAGGTAGCTGAATGTTAACGGTACATACTGAGATGAAAATAATTACCCTATATTTTGTTATCTGAGAGGAGATAGTTCTTTCTATCCCAAATTAACATGAAGCTTCCCCGAGGCTTCCCTGCTCTACTCTCTCATTTCATGGTAGTTATTAAGGAGTTGTATCATAGTGTGGAAAACCCCAGCATAGATAAGTACTTTGTCCCTGTGATATCATTATGCAGAGCCAAACCCGCGTGCAATAATTGCTTCTGTGCGCTACATCCATTTTCTTTAATGGGAGCTTTTGCTGGACGATTAAAAGCCAATGGGCTGATAGAGCAGGCATTCTGGCACTACGTCCATTCTGTGGCTATTTATAGGGCTTTGCTGGGCAGCAGATGAAATCAATTTGTCCTATAAAACTACAAATCTGCCAGTCTTGATCAATGATTATGGAGAGGTAGTTATCATGGTGACAATTTTCAGAGGTCATTGCTTTTATTGGGGAATGGTTGATATCTGCATTGCTCAGCCAGATTTTGGTTGCGAAATGAGATTAAGTACTAACATATGTAACACGTAACTTACATAAAATTAAAACCACAGATATTTTCTCAAAAAATGCACACACAGACATCATGCTCCATTGTTAGGATGAATTTAACTGGTACTGCCAAAACCAACAATACATTTTCATTTTATGTCAAATTAGACATTACAAACTTGAGGACAAATGCATTTGGAACACACATAAATAATCCTCTGCATAACTGTCTCTTCCTCTGTTTTTTTGTCTCTAGTTGCCATTCCATCCACACCATGGAACATGAGTTTTATGAATGTCCAGAGTATCTGTCGAATACCCCAGCAGAGGTGGATCGGACTGAAGAGTATGAGTATGAGGTACAGTTTTGCATGTTACTGCTATATGAGTGTATTTTAAAGCTATGATGGCCACGAGGACTGGATGCTGACTACGAATCACTGCGTTGTTGGTTTGTACCCTTTACTGCATTCTGGTTCCAGTCTCCCTCTCCGCCCATTTCTTTTCATCTCTCTTGTTGGATGTCCAAAAGAGGCATAAAATAACCAAAATAACTGGTGTGCTAATCGACATGGAATTTACTAAATGCATTTAAGCTCCCTAGAGGGTAGACCCTTTCCATTTTTGGCCATCATTAGCCATCCCCTCGTGTTTCTATTTAATCATTCTTTAATGGGTGCTGCAAAAGGATGTCTTTAACAGACTGGTTGCTTGTGAGGGACATTCAGACTTCCTGAAAAGAACTGAATAATGATAATGCTATATGATACCACCTAACTGTGCAACATCAATGCCAAAATGTGAAGTAATTCATGTTTTCAGATTTCCAAGCTAAGGTAACTGCATTGAATAGGCTTACTTTTTTCTTTTGATGCAGTTGGACATGAGGCCACTGTTGTGTCAGTAATATAAAATCCCAGGAGCTAATCCAAGGCTAGCCCTGATGTATAATGCTCACAAGTCCCATAACAATAAAAGAAAAATTGTCCACTACAATACTACAAGAAAATTGACTGCCCCTTGTGACAACTGCCGACACTCTTCAGATTGTGTAGCAAAATGTTTGGGTTTAAGACAAAAGGTCATTCTTTATGTAATCATACCAAAATAAAACCCAACCCTAAAAGGCCTCAAAAAGGCCTACTTGATTGTCTACATTTGATCTGCAATAAGTGTGGATGTTTGTCCAAGTAGTCCTAAATGATAAATGTCAAATTCTGCTGTGTACATATAATACGTGACTCAAATTAAGGTAATCTTGCCTGCTATCGTATTCATGTTTTTAGTGCCCCAAGTAACACACTATAACAGATGCATCATGCCACTCAGACAGTGGACCTCAAGTTCATGCTAGGTGACAGTGACGGGTGACGTTTGCTATTGTCAGTGGTCCCCCCTGGTTTAATAGGTACTTCCTGGTTCAGTGAACTGCACTGTGGGTCATTAGGATTCCTCTGCTGCCAGCTGTGGCCTTACCTTACAGCATCATCTGGATAAAAGAGTCTCCTGTGGGTGTCGGGGTGGGCGGTTGTGGTGGGGGGTTGTGTGCAGTAATAGCGGTGGTTGCAGAACAAGGTCAGTTTCACACACACAGAGTCAAACTCCCACCCCCACCTGCCAAACATACATACACCAAATCACCCATCCTCACTTACCTCTGTCCATCCATGTGTATCTAACTGAAACATGAATGGCTTTCCTCTTGGATGAAGCAGAATAGGGCTGCCATTCCCAGGAACATTACTTCTGACAGGTTTAGCTTCACTTCCAACTGATTGTCCACATGGGTACTCCTGCTTTCATAATACTCCTCTCACTCCTGCCAAATCTACCAAACTATAATATTGCCAAGTAGCAGACAGTAGAGGTACAAAATGAGTTTCAAAGCTAACAGTGTTATATGGATGAATTAGGATAAAAAGTCCAGTTGCCAGCAGAATAGCATGGCATCACAATTACAATTCCCAGAGTTTCTATAAATACTGTTGTGGCTATCCGAGTTAAGTGTGTTTTCAACAGTTGCAACCTCTTTTGGATATTAATATCAACTTTAATAAGGCAATGTAATGTTGAATAATGGCAAATTTTAATGTATTCTCTGTTTGGTTACAAAGACTGCACAGTTTATCACAAAATACAGTAGTATGAGAGGCCAAAGTCAGTCAGCAGTTCTTATTCAAGAAGTAGTACAGGAATAAGAAGTCTTATTGAACTATGTAGGAGTAAGTACCAGTGTAAGATCAGAAAGACATGTAATCAAGCAAAAGTGAGAGATGGGTATTCCAGCAATCTATTTTTGTGCCTCTGTATTGTTGGGGGACTTGAGAGAGACAGATTCATTGAAAATGATCAAAATCAATGCAGGCAATGCAGCACAATGCAGCACAGGCCAAAATATCCAGGCCTTTACTTTTAGGCATGAGCCAACAACTCTGGATCCCATAATTACAGTGATGCAACTGGATAATATCTATAGCTAGATACTCCATGCCTGATGAATGCCAGTCCCTGCTTTAACAGAGGTTTTCTGTTAAAAAAAATCAATAATCTTTAACCCAATCCTAGATAATCCTGACTGCATCGTCAGGGTTGTTTTGTCACACTTTAAAAAGCTACCACCATCCAATGGTTTTGTTGATGTTGTCAGTGTCCTTACCCTTGTTTGTTGGATTCCATAGAAGAAGTAGCACTAAAGTAGATGAAAATAATGCTAAATAACTCATTGTGGATGGGAAACCTGTGTCAAAAATCAATTGTTAGTGTTTCTTTTGGACTGAAATATCATCACTTGACTATAAAGATTATCCCTGCAAAATAGTGACAGCTGAAAGGATGTCATCATCTGCAAAGTGGAAACAATGAGCCAGTGAACATTAGGCATGGCAGTAATTCCTTTTGAATGAAACATGAAGTAACTGTTAAGTGGATATTAGCCTGAAATGTTCCTAACAGATGTTTAATGTGGCTCTAAAAGACAGGGCGCCACCTATTGTCATATGTCCTCATTTCTCATATACCTTGGTAGCATGTGGTAAATGTGATCCCTCCCACTGAAAACTGGGGTAAACACACACTGTAAATTAAGAAGATAAATTCCATCCATTGTCACAATGCATTAAGCCAGATGAAATTAGTTAGACGTCACTGCTGTGCCATAATTTAGACTCCACAGTGGCGCATACAAGGATCCAATCATCACTAATCGAGCCTCTTTACAATTTCAGCACCCGCGGCTCCAAACATCTGGAGACCATTCACTAGTGGGTTAGTCACACCACGGTAACTAACTCCAATAATCCAGTAAAACCCTGCATACTACCTAATGTGAGTTTGCATTAAGGCACTAGTGTTGTCTGATCTCAGTGCATGCCGCAGTTATTTCACTGTCAGTGACTGTACAAATCAGCCAGTATACTAAACTGGTGAGGAGCGTGGGTAGTCAGGACCAGCGCATGATGTTACTATATTATAAACTCCTAACACAACCCAAGCTTTGAAGGTCAAAGCTGTCTACACAGGGGGTTAAATGCCACAGAAATTAATTACTTTACCTGTCAATCTCTGCTATCAAGGTTTCCCATGACAGGAAAAAAAAAGGGGTCTGGAGCTTAATTCTTGCCCCCACCCTCACCCCCTTTTTACCCTGCTCCCCTCCTTTCACAACTTCACCGTGGCTGAATTGAATTTGGCAGCATGGGGTTAATAAAGATTACCCCCAGAGTTATCTTTATGTGATTACCTTTATACACAGCAGGGATCAAAAGGAGCCAGAAGGTAGTCGAGGCTAAATTTAGAAAAATGTCCTGTGGGAGGGAACCAGCCAGTGAAATACCACCACTACAACCATCAAAGACCTGCCCTGTATGTTGTCACATGCTGCATTCAGTTTGATACTAACAGGCTTTTATTCCATTCATGTACAGAACCCATGTTGGGGATCTGTTTGTATATGGTTTTCTACATTTTATTTACATTTCATCATTGTACTTTCAAACAAACATTCTCTTGTGTGTAAGATAGATTTTCCCACACCCATTTATTAGTTATCCATAAAGCAATAGTACAGGACTGTTAGTGCAATATCCAGCCAGATCAATGCTCTTAGTGGTTATGTTTGGTGGTTGGACATGTAGTTGTTTTGCTTAAGATTAGCTCAAGAATGCAGTCCGCATGTTAATGTTCATAAACCTGTGTGTGTGTGTGTGTGTGTGTGTGTGTGTGTGATTAGTGATGGTAATGCAGAGCATAACTATGAAGTTGGGCTTCATCTCCAATGGGTGGTATTATTTCAGCTGTTTAGTAAAACAGATGAATAAACTACACGTTTGAATTGATATGGTGTTGGAATGCAATGGAGGTCCACTTGGGGAAAAAACATAGGCTCCTAACAGGTGCACCATCGGAGAGCATGTTTTGTTGAAATCATGATTAGTTTGTTTGTGTGTGTGTTGTAACAGGAGGTGGAGCTGTGTAGGCAGAACAGCCAAGAGAAGCTTGGCTTGACACTGTGCTACAGAACAGATGATGAGGAGGACACCGGCATCTATGTCAGCCAGGTAGGGCCAGATGTCCCCTCTTGACTCTTAAGTGGAAAATATTGCCACACCTTGTTGCTACATTTAAATGTTTTGGGTTTTTTTGATGACTCAATGGTAACTGCTTTTTCCTGTCACAAAATAATCTATTTAAAAATATATATTTACTGTACTGTAAAATAAAATGCTGTGCCTCAGAGGTGCAGTGGAGTATAAACCATTACCTGATGAAGTCTGATAGAGACATATTCATTAAATCAGGGTCAGGGCCCTGTGATCAGTTGCCTTTGGAGCAGGAAGTTATTAATGGAAAGAAATCCCATTTGATTTTCTATCTTTACAACCTTAAGTGGGGAGCAAGTCAAACTCAATCAGGAAGGAAGGGGAGAAAAAATGTTTGCCAGTCAAATACCAACTCTGAATGGGACCATGCATGACCAAAGAGGAAGTCAGGTTTGAAATGTGATTCTCATTCCTCCTCCTTTAACGTGTTTTAATTCAAGATTTTAATTAGCTCTGAGCGACAGCCTTCTCCTTCCCCCTCACAGTAAGTGAAATGACACATTCTCCTATTTACTGTAACCCTCTCTGAATACCAAACACACAAAACAAAGAGAGAACATATTACAGAGATTCTTTTTACCATTCAAATGATTTGCAGCTCAGAAAAAAAATCTTCCTCTTGCAAAAGTGTTGATAAGACAAAATGAAAACAAATGATTGTATTATATGATACTTTGATGGCTTTAAGTACTGCAGAGTGAATTAAAAAATGTTTTGTGTGGCTGCAGGTGCAGTTTCAATCCAATTATGAGCAAAAAAAAAGTAAAAGCTGTTACAAGGATTAGAACACTAGCATAAAGATATAAATGGCATAAGCACAAAGACCTGTAGTATGTTTACCTTATTTCAGTTGTCATATAATTAATTATATATAAACCTGTGAACTCTACCAGCTATTTCTCTTGTTTTTCACCTGTTCTTCAATGGATCTGAGTGAGAAACCACAAAAAACGCCGGCACCTGCAGAACCTCAACAGATTGTACAAGCAACCTCCCACTGACAGAACACATCTATTTTTGTATGTTTGATAATAAGGATAAAAATGCTAATTTCTCTCATTAAAAATGTATGTATGGATAGCATCAGTGCAACTTTGGGAAGTGTGCAATTTTTTTTCTCCATTTCCACTATGGTTTTATTTTTTTCCCCCACGTCGAGCTGCCACTCTTGATCTTCAATGCAAGAACAACAAAGTTTATGAAATGATTATAGTGGGATTCTTGTTGCTGTTGCACATCCACTGGGATGCATTTCGAAAACTGTAAGTTGTTGATTCATCAGATAAAATAGAATCATGTCTGTGCCTTGAACACTTGGGACTTTTATCATCTTTTCCTCGCTGTCCCTCAGGTCTGTCTGCATTCCTTATTTATTATTTACAAGTTTCTTTTTGTGTGATGTCAAGAATTTACATATTACCAAGAGTGTCACCAAACTCAGGTGAATGAGAAGCACTGATCCAAGGCAGCACAGACGACCTATGAAAATAAATCCACCTGTATGTAAAATATGATGTTGTCTGCGGAAATATAACCATTTTCTCTTGATGACAAAAACAGCCTTTTATACCTGAAAGCAGAGTTGAAAGAGCAGTTTGGAAAGAGTTGTACGTCACTGGTGTTTCAGAGATACACAATGACCCGCTGTCAGCACTGATTTTCATGTTCTTTTGTGCAGGTGGAGCCAAATAGCATAGCAGCCAGAGATGGACGCATCAAGGAAGGCGATCGTATTCTACAGGTGCCTATTTTCATCTCAGTGACCAAAAAAACACTCACAGGTGTTATATTATGAACTCACATGACTTCTAACATGTCTAAGTTATCCTTTAGTATTCTTCACATCATTGGTAGGATGATCCCTTTGATACAAATCACAGTTTTAACCAAAAATAGCTTGATTTCCTGTTAATGTATTCTGCTTTGTGTTGAACAAACATGCCAAGTTAGATCCTTACAAGGCAAGTCTTTTTCAAGGATAGCCAAGCTGCTGGTATCCCCAGTCTGGGTGAGCATATGTATATTTAATCACCTCGATTTAACCAGGAAATTAATGTCCCTAGTCACAGTTACACCAGGCACTACATCATTCCTGGCACTCCTCTCTGTCTCATTACGTGATATAACACAAATGGGGTCAGAGATTGTAGTCTTTTTTTATACAGAGAGTATACCTGAATTAATGTTCAGTTTTGGATCTATGACTAGTTTTTACATTGCAAGGTAGCTGAATTCACCATATCGCATAAGCACAAAACATCACGCGAGAACAAATCTCTGGCCTGTCAACTCAACCCAGTGTGCTACATACACAAAGCAGATTCAGTGACCATTGTCTCCCCCCGGCATACAGGATTAACAAAGTGTTTGCACTCCTGATTTCAAGTTTACCAATTAGAGGCACCAGGTGTGTAGCCAAAGTGAGCAGTCCCTTGTTAAGACAAACGGGATGTTGCCTGTCTCTTGTTTTTTGTCTTCTGCACAGAGACCTATGTAAATTCACATCCATTACGCTCGCTGTCTGCTATAGTTCTTACTATATTTTTCACTATGTTGCCATGTTTCCAGTATGTGGGTGTACATGTGTAGTGAGATGTATTTTCTACTAATGGATACTTGTAGGCCTGACCTCTCCCAAGTAGCTGATGAGTTCATTGCAAACATCTTCTGCCTCTGACTGCCTCCCTGCTGACTGGCTGTCACTGTTAACCTGAAAGCCTATTTAAGCCTCTAAAGCCACACAGTCTGTAAGTTGTGCTGATGGCTTACAGATTTGTTTGCCAAAGAGTCTCACAATTGTTTGTCAGGGTTTTTTTTTTTTTTAGTTTTTATCTTGGATTATATGGTCACTGTACCACAGCCATAGCAAATTCCTTTTCAGAGTTAGCTAGTACTTTGCAAACACCAGCAGGCTATTTTGAAACCATACACAACTAATTTTTCTTCAGTATGAACTATGAACATGACACAGCATTCTGACCCATAAAGTGCAATTGCAACATGTGCAGTGTACTTAATGGACTTCACTGAATCTACGCACTTACCATTGTTTGTCAAGTTAACAAGTCAATTTTGAAAGCAAATTTAGATAACTGTGGTGTATTTAGAATTATTTCAAACCACTTGGCATGTATTAATATTCCTTACGAAGATGGATTTTTAAAAATATATATATATTTAATTGAATGGTTAAGAGATCAAATAATGTTTTACAGTTTTAAAAAATGGCATACCTCAAAAAAATATTAAGCTATTTAAAAGAAATTATTGATTCATGCAATAAATTAGGAAATAGTCATTTTAAGAAATGCTTAATTAATATTAATTTGATTAGTTGTATTTTTTTTATAACACCAATATATAACTGGTTGTAGACTTACTGTATGTCTTCTCAGGAAGTGGCTATAGCTCAACTTCCTTCTAGTCTGACGAACATCCTACCAGTGTTAACTCTCCTCCATATTTATTGTATATACTGTAACACACTTGAGGACCTCTTTTCTCTCACTGTAGTGTTTCTGTCCCAGTAGCATGAATGATTGCGCAGAGCGGGGCCTGCTGTACTCCTGGCCCTATTATCTTCTTCTGACAGCCCCATTACTCTAGTGAGGAAAAGATGAACGCCACCTGTCAAAGAACAGTTAATTGCGTGGCTGAATGTGTGGTGAGAGCAGACTCTTGTGGGGTCGGACTATGCGCTCGCAATTGACTTCCATTACTGAGCATGTAGTCTGCCCTGGTCTTTCCTAGGGACTATGAGGAGTTGAAGGAAGTGATGTCCGAAAAGAGGAAAGATGTGTGAAAAAGACGCCAATAAAGGGAGAAAATGGGCAGAAAGAGTGAGAGAAAAAAATGTCAGTATGTGATTACTCAAGGTCTGTCTTGCAAAAAGTTGTATTAAGCTCATCTTATCATTCATGTGAGTTACATGGACAATGATGATAAAAGTGAAGATTGTTCTGTTTTCGGTTGGGACTTTCAACAATCATTGTTTTTAAGGTGACCAACTATACTTGTTTGTGATGTACAGATTAATGGCTGTGAAGTGCAAGACAGAGAGAAAGCTGTTGCCTTGCTGTCAAGTGAAGAAGTAAAGAGCATTATACTACTGGTGACAAGACCAGAAATCCAGGTAAACACTCATACACCTACACAGGCTCCCTGCCCTATCTTGACAACCTATGTCATGTCAAATAACAACAACTGCCTGCTAAGTGCCTTTTCCTTGCCTTCGAACTGTCAGCATGATTGTCTGGAGTTTCTATACACACACACAAACCACACAAACACACAAAGAGACAGTTTCTGACAAGATGTTGTGATTTCAGTTGGAGGAGGAGGTATGGCTTGATGAGGAACAACAGGAGCTTGTGGAAGAGCTGAAGATGGAGATCCTGGAGGAGAGGAGAAAGCAGAAGGAACATAACTTTGACAGGAGAGCTGAGGTGAGCGCGTAAGCTCAGAAATATATCAAAACAAGAGACAAAAATGTCCAATAAAGAGGCAGAAGTGTGTCAGGGAAAACAGGAGGAAAGGTGATGTGGTAGGAAGTATGAGAGAGAGAATGGAAGGTCGCAAAAAAAGAGGGGATAGTTAGGGCAGGGGATTTGATTTACGTAACCTTATGATCACTCCTACCAATTTGCTAGACAAGAACATAAAACTTATCTATTTCATTGTACATTTTTTAAGGATTCTCTGTATGTGTAGTGGTCATTATTATGGTCAATTTATGCTGAATGGGTATTCAGCAGCATCTGCCTTAGGTTATAGAAATAATGATTATGGTAAATAAAATGGCAAGTGTTACCTATAGATGTATGCCATGACTGAGATTTGCGTCTCCAGCATTAAAGTCTAAAGAACTACATGTCCGCCAACCACTCAGACCTCCAAACCCTGACTTTTAACAGGTGACTTTCTACAACTGCACTGATCATTGGTATCAGACATACTACATGGTAGAGTGCATTGTCCAATATGAAGGGATGGGTTACTTGGCAAACATTTCCAATACTCACAATATTCACTTTGTAACAAAATCATCTAACGAACTTTAGGAGCTCTTGCAAGTGAAATGGGATTGCCCTTGAGGAGTAATAACTATTTTGTCTTCATTTTGTCTATATGTCTTCATATATTAGCATCAAGCTGAAGAAGAGATGACAACAGATACAGCTACTTGTTCCTCCAACAATCAAGACAAAGACAGCGGGTTTGGACGCAGCACAGACAGTTCAGAGCATCAACCTCTGCTGGCCAGACTCCACAGGAGGACCCCAGCCCATTGCCTTAGGGAACGATGGCGAGCAGAGCATCCACATACAAGACGAGGGACTGGAGTGCCACAGGAGACCCAGGGTCCAAGGACATTGTCCAAAGGCCAAGGCCATGAAGGGGTTGTCAGCATTTGCAATGGTGGAGGTGGAATGCTAGGTTTGGAGAATCGCTTCCAGCAACTTTTGGAGCTCAAGTGTCAAATCCGGAACGGAGGCGAGTGCGGTGTGTACTCTATTCGACACAGTATTGAGTGTAGTCTTACTGAGCAAGGCGGAGGGGATGGAGATGATGTAGATGGCATTGGAGAAGGCAATGGAGTGGAGAAGGAGTTGAGGATGCTAAATGAAGAACTGCGCAGCATTGAGCTTGAGTGCCAGAGCATCATGCAGGCACACCAGCTCCGACAGAGCCACCAGCTGGACCCCTCACAATCCACATCTTCACCAGGACGGAGTCCAAAAGAGGGACACAAGCGTCATGGTAGGTTGGCTGACATCCACGAATACCCAGAGAGGTCAGACAGTGATAAGATCCGAGACAAAGACAGCTCCAGTGCCTACAATACTGCAGAGAGTGCACGGTCAACACCACTAGGTATTGAGAGATCTCCTGAACATTCTCTGCAGAGACACATCAGCATCACCAACCAGAAAAACCTCAGATTGGCTGCTTCCACACCCTCCAGCCCTATCCCTATCCCCAAGCCCCAGGGTACACCTAGTCGTAGCAGACCAGCAGACCCAGGCCCTGTCATCTCAAGTAGCCCAGATCAGAGCAACCCTTCTCGGTCTGAGTCAGACCCTGCCCTACCTGCAGATGATGAAAGGTGTGAAAAGAAGGGGAGGACCAGAGATTCCAGGAGGGGGCTCCCCTATGGTTCTTCATATCAGACAACGCCCTATCAAGGCCAGGGAGCATCAAGGCAACTTCAGGTAGGTATAATTAAGAGGCAACTTACTGATATATTCTTTGGGTAAGGCCTCTCTAAATACAAAGAATTCTGTGCTAACACTGTTGTCTGTGTTGCAGAGCTACATGCAGCTGCTGCAACAGCACTCATCTCTTGAGTATTCCCAGAGCCAGCTGAGTCTGCTCAGTGTCTGTCGAGATCCCATTCACCGAAGTGGACGCCCTGGGGAACCCCGTCTAGAGTGGAAAGTCAAAGTTCGTGCTGACGGCACACGGTATGTGGCACGGAGGCCTGCTCGTGACCGCATTCTGAGGGAGAGGGCCCTAAGGATCCGAGAGGAGAGGAGTGGAGGCATGACTACAGATGATGATGCCATGAGTGAGATGAAGATGGGTCGCTACTGGAGCAAAGAGGAGAGGAAGCAGCATTTGGCAAGAGCCAGGGAGCAAAGAAAAAGGAGAGAGTTCATGCAAAAGAGCCGTCTCGAGTGTCTGAAGGAGGGGCCAGCCAGTGGAGCTGAGGGCAGGAAGGAGATCAATATCTTGGAGCTCAGTCACAAAAAGATGATGAAGAAACGAAACAAAAAGATCTTGGATAACTGGATGACCATCCAGGAACTGATGAGCCATGGGGCTAGAGTCCCAGAGGGCTCCAAAGTACATAATGCCTTCCTGTCTGTCACAACTGTATAGAGGACACATATTTTTACATCCTGAACACTTTAAAATGAGGAAGCCTGCATTTCAGGAACTATTGCTTTATCTATTTAAAAAAAAAAAAAGTCAGTTTGTAGCATTCCTGCAGCAACTTTACGAATGTCTGAATACTTTATCTTTAAAAAACCTCAGCCATTCGAAACATTAATTTTCACTGTTTCAACACTGACTTTTTGGTATGTACTGGCTCCTGATGGAAGATGATTTTGGTAGCATGCTGGTTTAAACAGATTCACACAAAAAAGTGAAGAACCAGCACATTCACTTCATGTATACTATGTATTGTGTCTCCATATTCTCCACTCTTCTGTTTCATTGTATATGAAGCAACTTCACTAGCCTCGTTCAAGGTGGCATTTTTTATAATGGGGAAAATATTTTTCACACTTTTTAAACTCAGTAACTTTTTGTAAGGATTTTTTCTAGAATGAATGTCAATGTACTGTAAACATTTTATTACAATTTCTTATTTATGTTCGTATCACCAAACAGTCAACATCAAGAAGAATTTACACTATTTAATTATACTGTAGCGTGCATTGTACATATGTTGGACCAACACACTTTCCTGACCTACACATTTCAAAAACTCATTGTGTTGATAATGTCACTTCAATCAGAGTTGTCTAGAAAACTTGGAGCACTCAATATAAGGCACTGGAAATTTCATGATACTATCTCAAAAGCTCAAATATTTTTGGGCTGGGAGGGCTTTTTTGAAACTGTTTTACCTCAACTTACCTAAAACTCTAATTTGTCAAATGGTTGATTACCTGGTTACATCAAACATTAACTTAAGTCAACCCTGAACCTTTACTATGAACTATCAATGTGCAAATTATGTTTAAAATGTTATATAGATTCATATTTATATTGCTGTTTATTTATTGTAAATTAATTTTTTTGGTCTGTCTGCTAAATGTTTCACATTACGTGGCTAACCTTGAAAGGTTAACACATTTCAAGGCACTGTCAAGAAAATGTATCATATTGCAGCCTTTCAATTCAGACATGCTGCTCTTTATTGTAAAGAGGCCTTGAGTTCAGTATTTGTTGATGGTGATATTTGTAATAAAACAATAAAAAAAATATTTCACTTTAGTCAGTAAATATCTTCTGAACATTTTGTCTTTTATCCATAATTACTAATTACTACTTTACCTTCTCCTATCATTTGTTCATCAAAGAATGGAACATTGGTTCCACCTCTTTGATCCTGAACTAAAATATCTCAAACTCTTACTTGAATTGCCTCAAAATTTGGTAGATATATCCAAGATTCCCAGAGGCTGTATCTCATTACACCGGCAAATTCCACTGTCATTGTGAAAATGTTATCTTGCTGATATTAACATATAGTCTGAAGTACCATTGGGCCTAAGTACAGCCAAACAGGACTGTTTTTTTTTTTTAAAGATTTTTGCCATCAATAAATGTCCTTCGTATATTGAGCCAGTTCAGTGAAGGATTCCCGATAAAGAGTGGATTTGTTCATTATAGTTGGTGACCTTGGGAAAAATCCATATCAGCCATATCATGTTTCTACTATCCTCTCTTCTGTTTGGTGTCATACACATGAAGCTCAAAGTTTTTAGTTATTCAGTTTTAGTGTGGCTGAGTGAGCATTGTCTCCATAATACCCACCATGCATTATGCATGCTGGGGTGAGCGAATTACATGTTTGAATTTTCAGATGCACAAAAGAGACACAAGCATCTTCTTTCTCTAAAATAAAAATGTATTCTTTTGAGCAAACTGTATTGTTACCTGCAGAGAGCAACACATTTGATCGACTGTGCTTGTGTATGTGTGTGTGGTGTCAGTCACACAGTACATGAGAAGTGGCAGCTGGTCGTTGTTGTAAGGTACATGATGCAGGAAAATCCTAGTCAGCGCAGCCCCTGATCAATACTGTGCAATCAGCTTACACTCTAAAAACAGTCTATTTGTCAGTAATTTGTAAAGAAAATGATTGCTAATTGAGCACATTGGAGATTTAAATAGGAATTGCCATGATTGCTGCACCTGGAAAAGTATCACACCTGCCTCCAGGCTGTACCAAACCAGGCATCCTGATCTCCATATTCATACTCAAAGGAAGTCATAACGCATTTTGATGCGGCTTGATAGCACACAGAGTAATTTACCCTGTTGCTACAGTTTACAGTATTCATGTATTCATGCTGGGATGACTGAATGACGCGCACGTGTGTGTGTGTGTCTGTGTGTGTGTTGGGGGGTTGGGGTACATGTCCATTTAGTGATAGGCGGCATCAAAGCTAAACTATACTCCCATTTCAAAGCGTTAAGGAGACGCTGGTGAAGTCTCCTCATCCCCTGTCAATCTGCTGTGTCTGTCCACAGCCCACTGAACTGAAGAATTAATGAGAGACATCAGACTGGCATCCCCATTGCCAGGGCTTTTATGTATAATATTAAATCAGGTAAGCACTGCGCCCCCTTTTCTCACAGCTACCCATCTTGCATATCATATTCCTAACAGTTATATGTGTGTGACAGAAGTGGCACCAGAAATGAGGAATAATTTGTTGTAGTCGTCCTAGTATTATAAATGATTAATCCCAATGTGCATGGCAAAGATAATTGAATGTATTTGAATGCTGATCTGTAACTGGTATTGTGTGGAGGCCTACACTGAAATTGGCTTGGATTTCCATACATATATAAAGCGCAATGGCATGACCACAGTACATAGCTTATAATATAACACTTGGCATTAAGGCTTAGTTTGCATGCAAGATTCTGGCTTTAGGACTTGATATAAAGACAGAAGCCCTAACAATAATGGAAAATGTTTGATTTAGCTAACACTGAGGGCAGGTATCCTTTGAACAAACAGAGAAAACCTTATCTCTCAAAAAAGAACAAAAACACAATTCTTAATCCTCTTGTTTACTACGTAATTTTTTAAGTCATAGTTTGACATTTTTGGAAATTTCCTGTCTTGTCAAAAGTTAAATGAGAAGGTCAAAAACTCCCTTTTAATAGTGCCTTAAATATGATGTGACAGCCTAGACAAAGACTGGACACGGTGAATCTGCACCCATAACACTAACTAATTAGTGTAACATCATATATTTCATTGCTCAGTTATTAAAGTGGCTGCTATTATAGCTTTGTAATGGACAGATATGAGGCAGTGGCATTGATCTACTCGCCTCACTCTCGGCAAGTTAACTTATAGTAAACCCAAAATGTCAAACTATTGCTGTAATCAATGTGACCTAGACATTTTGAAGTAACAGGAAAAACCCACCAGTGGCTTTAAATAAAAAACATAAATAATAACATTTATAGAAAGAAAAACAAAAGAACAAAAAAGTACATTTATTTTTTTTAAAAAATGGGTTCAGTTGAGGTAAAGTCTACTTATTTTCCTTATTCAAAATAAAAGTACACAGCACAAAGAAGGTGCTACAGCTCTATGAGGAAGCCACCAGAGGATTTCATTCATTCTTTAATTAGTGTTTGTTGAAGAGTTAGGTTGGTGTTTGTTGAAAACTTTACAGATGTTTATTCTCTGAAATGGCATGCTATCCTCACAGCAGGATGTTGCTCCAAACATACAAACACGACTATGTGAAATCCATATATCCTGACTTCTCTTCATCCATTCTTCTCATCTAGAGCTGTCTCATTCAAATTCCAACAGCTGAGCGGCCTCGTGCTGCTCTGTAGCACAGATGAAAAAGCGTGGTATCCTGGCTCTCTTTAATCTAACGATGCCTTTGAAGCAGCTGCGAATGAGTGGGACTAGAACAAAGTCAGGTGTTCTTACTGAGACGCCAGTTTAGGCGATATGATGGGAAGTGGGTGACATTTGGTGTGTGTGTTTGGGTGCTGACTGTGTGTGTCCTTGAGTGAGCTATTATAAAAATACAAAAAAACCCAACTTAGGAGGTCCTCATGAGATACTCGGTATAGTAGCATCCAGGCAGAATGTGTTTGTCCTGAATAGTGACTTTTTTAACAAATTTTGTTAGGCTCTTTGGCCTTGGAAGCTTGTTTTGTTTATAATACATTAGAGCATTCTGGTCCCTATACACACTATGTCAGCATGTTAATTGAATCCAAGGCTTTTGAGACACGTCATGCCTAGTTATGGCTGCTAATATATGATTGGATTATAGCTGTCTGGAGACTATTTGAAGGAAAGGATTAGAAAATCAACTGAAACACTTGCTAGAGATGCACACATGCACATTAACACATGCTGGAAGATAAATGATTGAAATATCACTCATTACTCGCACATAATCAAATTTTGCTTTAGGTGACTTAAAGATAAGGATGTGGCTTAGACATTGTGGGAGGTGTATTTCATTTATAGAACCATTTCTAACTAATCCAAAAATGTGCAGCCTAAAGGTTGGTTCAGCAAGCTCCTGTGTGGATACCTGCTCACTTGAATCTCAGCACCTTGCCGTAAAAACTCAGTGCTGAATGAGTAATGGCCCCTCCTACCTCGGCAGATACCACACAGGGATCCTTGAGGATGGTAATTAACCCCCTATTGCTCTAGTGAAGTGGGCCAGTGGTACCCAGCGTAAGGCTGTGGTCATACTGGGTTGCTCCAAGTTATGAGCGCTTCTCATCATGATACTGTGTAGGCAAACAGTGCAATCAGGACTCCTGCTCAGCAGTGCAATCTCTGTTACGCTCTGTGTGAACAACCTGCAGATGTAGATTTGATCAATCATAGTTGTTTGTCATGCCAACAACACCTAAGTCTGTCATATATTATAATATGGAGCACAATGAGAAGTTGTGTCTTATTATGGAATAAATTACTGATTAGGGTGGGGTAATGACTGATAATTTTCCATTCATTAAACCTCTCTTCACAGCTTCAATTATGCACTAATGGCTCATTCAGACTTCTAATTAACTAAATGGATATTTTTCACTGTCTTTTCCTCATGAAGGACAACTACCTGGACTCCAATGGAACTTCAGTCAGTTTCAAACACAAGAATTTCCACATTTTCTTTTTTCTTTACTGAATTACTCTTACTCTCCCTACATTAACTTATTTTCATGTTGCTCTAAAGACCTCGCACACAAAGCCTATACTCAATTTCTTTGCTATACATAACGTGCTTTGCCATAATCAGACGTAATGTGCATTGCCCCTTCTTTGAGCATGGATTGGCAGGTAGACAGACTTTAGCTTAGCTTCAGTATTGTTCATTTAAAGTGTCCTTGGTTAAGACAACATCTTGTGTATTTGAGTATTCACAAGATCAAATGTCTATTATTTAAAGTTATTCATTGACATTTTAGTCATTTGTCAGTGTCTCTCTCAAGTGAATAAATAGAGGTTCATTGTCTTGCTCCAAGGCCAGTATTGCAGGAAATATGGCGCTTATTAAAACACTGGGGGGAAACATCAAGCATCAACCTGTCACCCAGGTGTAACATCTGTCTCTTTTTTACAAGTATAGCTGCCCAAACAGAGCCACTTCAACAGACAAGCTGCTGTGGTTTCATTTTTTAATATGCCACCACAGACAGTGCAATGCAAAGAACTGCTGTTCTTGAGTAAAAGCTCATGCAGTGAGTGATATAAAATATTCAGAGGACCAGTCCCAACACAGACTTAACACTTGAGATAATTGGAACAGAATACATAAAGAAGAGGTGGCACGGCAGGGAACAAAAGGCATTTAAGTGCTCCTCTGTGCGATGGTGTAGGGAGAATAAGATGTTAAATGAATGAGGGGGGGGCAACAGCTTTCTAGGATTTACTGAGGCACAGGAGGTGAACGTTTTTTTTTGTTATTTTCATTTCACCTCAATGATTGTGTTGTCCTCTGAACCAGGTCAATTGACCTCTAAAAATCTAAAAGAAAGGAACTCTTTAGAAGTCGACTGTATAAACAGATGCCAACACCTTTCATCCACTATAACACACTTCACAGGATAAACTGATCAAATGATTAAAATGATCATCGCAACATTGCTGTTTCCAACCCAACCTCACACCCCAAGGTTGCTTGATCAGTCTTTAATCAGGCTGACGTATGCATATCCTTTTTGTTGCCACTTTTTATATATATATACAAGACACATGAAATGTGAGCTTAATGCTTTGAAAGTGTTCTATTCAAGTAGTTTTTGAGTCTCAACAGTGGGTGGTTGCAGCTGGTTTCATAATCCAGCCAATCTGTCACCTGGTTTATCCTGAGAGACAAACATATTCTGTTTCAGTCTCTCTGTGGGGTGACGGCTTTGATTAGCCAGTGATGTGCTCAACTATTGATCTGGCTGACTGCTCCTTATCGTGCTCAGTTATTACTGGTTTACTGCAGGCATCCCGGTGGGCTTAGTGGTTTTGAGTGTTGCACTGGGAATACCATCTCTGCTCCGCTCAGAAGATTCAAAGCTCGCTTGAGCAGAGCAGAAGATGTGGAAGAGAAAAAAATATTTTTTCCACAAACTATTTTGTATATTTTTAGCAGCAGTGAGAGTTTTAAGTATCTCAAATATATGAAGAAGCCTGTCTGTTTTGTCAGTGAAGACACATATCCATCCACTTCACTGATCATGCCAATGCAAAACTGAAAGTAATTTGATAAAAAAAAGTATCCATAATTAACTATAACCATAAATTTAGCCCAATAGCTGTGTTGCCTGGATATGAACCTTGGATTCTGGTGTCACAGGCAATTTAGTATGGAGTAGCGTTTCATTTACTTGAGAATAATAATCAGGCAACATTTATGTTCAGAATCAAAATCTTATTTATTACCAAGCAGGTGTTCACATTCAAGAAATTTGTATGTAAAGATCCAGAACATACTGCCAGTCAAGAGTCATAAAAAGAGAATAGAAAATTTAATCACAATAAAAGTATCATAAAAACAATAGGAACATAAAAACATTTAGAAATATAAAAATGTTTGGAGTGGGATGTTTCTGTTCCACCTTGTGTCAAAATGCAGACCACCTGGCACAGAGCACAAGAAGTCATGCAACACAGTTCCATTAATAAGGCTGTCTATATGTCTGTGTGTGGGCCTGGTGGCTGCTGGGTTCATGTTTGATTATGAGGACACAGACAATGATGTGCTGAACTTTATTGTAGACACTCAGACCCAGTCACCCAACAGTGACAACACACTGATTACTTTCATAAAATACCTTTTTGAAATGTCATCAGATAGTACTGATAGTAGATAAACACTATTGTGTTTAGAAGGGTTTATTAACTTTGAGCTATTATTAAACATCACTCCCTATATTAAGAGAGGTCAATCAGTATGAGAGCAACAGAAGGCTTTTACCTTGTGTGTTACAGTTTTAATTTGTCAATACTTTGGCTTTTGACCAAATACCAGCAAAACTAAAATGGAATCAGCCTCAGATGTACTTGTTTGGAGCTAATTAGCGAATGTTAAGTTAAACATTTAAGCATGTAAACTACAATGCTGAAAATGGTAACTATAGCTGCTAAACATCAGGATCTTGCATTACTGTTACAGGGATGTTAACTTGCCTGCAGTTAGGTCAAATGCTCAAGGATCTATATTCTTTTTATATCCTCTTTGCACTTTTGCTAAAACAGGTAATATTTTAACTGTCACCACTATATTTTAGAGAATTTCTAAGTGAGTTTTGGGGCACAAAGGACTTTGTCATAAATCTATAAATGCACAGGTAAATATGCCACTTAAGTGAAAGGAATATAATTTTCACAATTCAAAAGCAGAGACACATGAAAGGAACTACAGGACTACAATTGAATTGTGCACTTTTTCAATCCTTTCAACTAAGTCTGTTGACCATATGGATCATTGGATACTGAAGTGTTTTCGCCAAGTTACTTCATCCTCCATAAATAGCTCCCTGAATAGCCTACTTGGAAATGGGAGTCCTAACCAAGTGTCATTAGGCATGATGAAAGCAAATTGATTTCAGTGGCAAGAGGATTTCCAGAAGAACAAGTGCCTCCATGAGATTATCTTAAACACGGAGAGGATGTGTTTTCTTTTTTTTCTTTTTCCTTTTTTTGGGGTTTGGGCAAAGGTGCACAGATGGTGCTCCCTTCTTCTACAGTCCCTGTGAAGCTGTGAAAAATGAGGATAGGAAATGAGACAAAAATCATGTTCCACTCAGGGTAATTGATCTGGCTTTATGAGAAGCTGCACTGTGATGGTGTAGTTAGGCCAGTGAGGCCTGTGAGCCAATCACACTGAGGAAAACTAGGTGAGAGGCTACTTAAACTGCGCTAAATCCGTTGAATTAACAGAAAAGCAATTTAAAAAAATTAAGATATGTAGCCTTTCATTAGTGATAATATTACATGTTTGGATGAAGTAAAACATTCATTTTCTAAAAGTTGTATATATCCACCAAGTTGCATGACATTGTAGTTTACCAATAGATTTCAAAATTTGTGCATTCATGCATGTACAATGCTGTGATGTCACTTGACACATTTGATGATGTACATAGGATTTATAATACCCGCTACTATCAAACTGTGCCACTGTCAACAGCATACACCATCAAAATACAAACTATGATTAAAAAAAGTGAAGTAAACCTAGATGCAAGACTCTGGGTATCCAGACTCTCTGAGTATGAGCACTACACTCAGTAACTAAATACTGAACTTCCTCACAAACAGACCACAGACAGTTTGGATTGGTGGCCACTCCTTCTCCACTCTAGTACTGAATATAGGAGCACCCCAAGGCTGTGTACTCAGCCCCTTCCTGTTCACGCCATACAATCGTGACTGCAATCCCAGACAAGGAGAGGACTCTGAAGTTTCCAGACAAATCAGTCTTTACAATTACCGTCTTTAATAATATGTTTATTTTCCGCTGTCCACGCCCTATAGTGTCCATCAATAAGTTCGTATCACCAAGTTAAAGCAAAAACAGCCATATGATGTCAGTAGGCTACAGTTAGGTCACTACAATTCAGTCAAGAACTGTTTGACCTTCTCCACGTTGGTGACAACTGTGGATTACTGTTAAAAACTTAAATTTCCTGAGGTATGCATGGGTCTTCACCCAGTGCTGGGAAGAGTATTACATTTAAACTCAAATCAAATACATGGCTCCTACAATTTCTTTCTGATGGCCCAGGTTGCCAAAAAAAAAAAAAAATCAGCTAATGTTGGTTTATGCAAAACACCAGGACAAGCTTGAGATGGTTTTCAAAAGAGATAAGGTGCCCTCAGTTCAAAATTCTTTCTAATTTGAAAAATAACCTTTTGATTTTCTTTGTTTCTTCCCACTATTTATCATTTCAATCATTAATTTATGAAGCTATCAAAGAAGACTACAGAAACAATTGCCATCTCTCCTTTTGTCAAAATGGCTTCAGGCAGTCAGAAACCTATAGTAAAGTCTTACAAATATTTTCTGTAGATGCTCTAAATAAGATGTGTTACATTCAGACAAGGTTGCTGTATGTTGCCGGCTCTTGTCTTTGTCTTCAGAGTCTACATGACTTATTTAGTCATAAAGGTTGAAAACAGGATCTTACTTTTCAAGAGTACACCTCCTAGACTTTTTTAGCAAAGGAAAGACATTTTGAAGGTTGGAATCAATAAAAGATTCATCTGAGCAAAGAAAGTCAGTTTGTGCAAAAAAAAGGAGAAAGAAAACACTAGAAACGTTGAGGAATATCAATAAAAACAGTTTTAGAGCAAAGCAGCCTGTTTGACAGCATGACAGAGAAGCGTATGCTCTAGGATCGATTACGCTAATGAACTGTTTCACACAGCAGAGCTCTGTAAATATCAACTGAACAGTCGGTCAATAAACACAAACTCAGTACATTCTACGTGTTGCAATTGTCTCCCACAGACTTAACAAACTTACATTTGCTTCACGCACTGATCGATTGAGGCACTGTTATGAGAGAATTTGTCATGCAAGTCATCACCACTCGACTGCATCGACAGATTGCAGTTACTGCTGGAGCAGGCCATCTCATGATCTGATGGAGTAATAGTCTCATAAGTAATTGCCATTTGACAAAATGGCCTGAGCTGGTCTCTGCAGCTGCGCATGAGTTACAGAAATGTGTGTGAGCAAGGTACATGTCCTTGAGAACTGAGGGACAGTCTAATATTAAAAGACTTAAACTGAGTCATTATACTTATACAAATAAGGGTAACTCGTGGAAACAGATTATTATGATTAAAATATATCATGTGACAATTAATTTTGTGCTACCTGACTAAAAAGCAAGAAAAACTGTTACATTTGGCAGGTGATCCATGTTTTGTATCCTCACTGGCGCTGGGGTCAAGAAAGTAAGTCAATGAAGCCCCTTGCAGCAGAAACCCAGTTTGACCTCCATTCAGCATCCATCAGTACCACTGACTCCAGCACCAGGAACCATGGCCATCCACCTGTTAAAGGCTTTACTGTTTTTCTCCCAGCTTTGTTTATTTATGCAGTTTCAGTTGAACATACCTGTTGTTTCTTTTGTGCCCTTTTCCATTTCCAAACAATGGCAGGGTCAAGGTACAGCCCAGTATGTGTGCAAAAAGCTTGGGATCGCATGCTCCTCACACATAATGCATCAAAAACACATTAACTAAATACATTTTTTGGATGAAACCATTTAGATGACAGATGATTGTATGAAATATGCAGCTGCAGAGAGCTGAATGTTCCCTGCAGGTGTACTTCCAATGACTTGTTGACTGTTTAACTTTCTGCCAAACTCGATAAGGTGGGACTTCTGACCAGCAGCTAGGAAAGCTTCTGTTGTAGTCTTCTGGATATCACACATGGAGCCGCATGCTGGGCATAACTCAAAAAACTGGGGGAGGCAGTCTTTATGTACAATGGATTTAGGTATCAGTGATGACTTGTGTCTGCTCAACAGAAAAAGTACAACAACATACATTAAGAAATATCATCATTATCTGACCTGAGACACAAATACTTACAATTATACTAGATAGTCCAATACAGATGAATTACAATCCACGTAATTCATCAGAGTCCTCGGAATTCATTGTTGCTCCTTTTTTCTAGTTAAAGCTGTGGTCTCTTACTTGGGCGACAAATTTTTCAGACTGCTGGAGGGCCAACACCAACATTCAAAGACACTACACTTCATTTGACAAGCTGTTTGAAACATAAGCCTTTGTCAAACAGTGTAGATAGACATTGTAATTTTATGGGTATTACAAGTCACCTGCTTTCACACCACTTCACTTTGCATACAGTCACTTCCCCGCTCATCACTATATCATCATGTTATGCAACATAAAAGTTGGCTATGAAGAAAACAATACAACTATATTCTTGGAAAGGACTCTTTTGATACATATTAACATTAACTGTTGGTCTGACATCACTTCAGAGGAGGCTGAACTCCTGTTTTTTGACTTGCAGTGAGCTTTTTTTTTTTTACATACATTCACCAAATGTTTGGACAATTACAAAAAGTATATAATGTCCCTTCTTAAGCAAATGTATTAGCTGTTGAGATTAATTACTGACGGTTTCCTTCTGACCAATACCTGTACCACTATTATTGACACCGTGGTGCTTATGTCAGCCTGGCTCTGTATTGCTCATCTCGTCTTGTTTTGGGGAACCAGACAGAAAACTTTCTCCAATCAGCATTGGTATGGAAGACAACCAATATCCTGAACATAACTGCTGAAAGGTTGGAGAACACCCCCTTACATGTGCTCTCACAAGTGAGACAGGCCAGTGTCTCACTTGTGGTTTGATGCATCTAGAACTCAATTTCTACTTGATCCACAGTGACCTCTTCTTTTTACCAATGTCCCCATGAGCACCTCATACCTGAATGAAAATTTGGAAACTATGTCTGAATGGTTTAGGTTTGACCTAACTTTCATCTTTGGAGCCTTTCTTCAATATTGATTAGGATACTTCTCATATAGCCCCTCATTCTGTATGCACTCTGGTGTCAAATGTGTTGTACAGACCAACAAAGACTGACTCCAGACAGGTCATGGCAAGGTTCAGAAATAAAATCCATCCTCCTGCTTGAGGCATTCTCCTCTTTAGGAAGGCTGTGCTGTGATTTGTTCGAAGCAATAGAGCCAGGAATTACTCACTTTTCTGGCCTGTTTTCAGTGACATCTAACACCCCCTGCTTTACACTTGTCTCAATGGGCTGATTTCTTCCAGCTTGACAACTATTTTTTATCAGGCTTCAACGGATCAAACTCTGTTTAGCTTGTAAAACTAGGAGACCATCTTTTTTAGTGGGGTTAAAGTAAGTAAGCTACTTCAAATTTGACACATCATTTGTTTTCTATGTCCAAGTTCATGAAAAAAACAACACACATCAAAGCACATATAAAACAGATCCTGACTGCAAACTACTGTTCCAACACTGACCTACCACCAAAAGATCTATTAATTTATGTCCAATGTCTAAATGCCTGTTCATGCATCAAAATCAGGACTATTGGTTAACACAGTTGCTGCTTCCTTGTTTCAAAGCACTTGTTAAAATGGTCATAACCAATAGACTTGATATCCAAAAGAACAAAATGAGACCCAGATTGTAAAAACATTCCTTTATGTCTCTTTATAACAGTAACAAAGACTTTGCCTGGGGAACAGTACAGTTGATACTACACAGTAGTATCACTAAGTTCTACATAGTGAGAGGAACCGCTCAGAAAAAAGCTTCTTTTCCATCACTGCACGGTGAACTTGTCCTCCCTCATCCCCCAGAAAAGATTTTCATGTTTTTTCTCCCTAACTGGTTGCCTTTACTAACACTGAAGGCTTCCTGCAGGGCTCTTATAGTCATGTAATCCATCCATTCACTAGATGGAACCTCCTTAATTCCCTCTTATATTTACCTCCGTGTTTTCCTTGGGGGTGTTGAGGCCAACTAATAAGCAATAAGGTACAGTGGACTTAATGCTATGAATCCTCCAATCTTTCATCACTGATAGGGGGAAAGACGTGAGGAAAGCCATGGGGGAGAGAGATAGACTTGGCTATTAACACTGGACCACCTCAGCTGTGTGTACATACAAACAGCCACATGTGCATACACACACACACACACACACAAATGCACTAAGGGCCCCCATAGACAATTTGTATCTCTTGGGCCCTCTGCTTCTCTCTCTCTCCCTATGTCTGAATCATGGGGCCATATGTCTACATTGTGTGTCAACACACAATCTAAATGCAAATGGTTAATCGTCTCTTCTGTAGCCCACAGCCTCCCAGGAATCAACGCACCCCCCCTTCAACAGACATTCAAGCCGTTATTAGGTTAGTAGGGAAGCGATCACAGGTACAATCAAATAATTAAACCTGCATTTTTAAAACCCTCTGTAGCTGTGTGAATAGCCAAGGGACTATTGCTCTATCTGTTGAGACCTTGGTTCCAACAAGCAATGTTGCTGTGCAAGGAGAATTCTTTTTAAAAGCCTACTAAATACGTGTCTTTTGTCATAATTCTGTAAGTTTCTTGACTCTGTAATGAGTTTTATACAGAAGAAGAAGTAGGGTGTGGACTATCTAAAAATGTATATTTAAAGAGGTATTTTTGAATGTAAAATGTGATTCATATTTGGCGTTTCCTTCTTCTCTCCAAGCTGGGAGAAAAGCTTAATTACATTTTAATGCCGATGTAGGCATTTAACCTTTTCTGACACCAATACATTAGCTACTCTCCTTGTTCGATATGAACACCAGGGAATAGATCCTCAGAGCCACACCAATTATTGTTGGGTAGTTTGACTCTGCACTCATTCCCACATCTTGGAAAGAGGATAGAGAGGAGAGTAAATCCCACATACTGGAGCCAATGGTAACTGGGGGAACAGAGTGCTATAACAGAAGCTGCTTCTGATGGGTTTAACATCAAGTTCTGATAATTGAGGTATATGTTCCTTTATTTGCAACTCCAAACACACTACTTGTGTATGGTCATTGAAGGCACTTATCATTAAACAGAAACCAACACTTTACATCTTTAGTATTTTCATAGTCGTGTCCCGACAATGATGAATGAAGAATAACAGACGGTCTGTGGATACACAGCCATCTTCTTCTGCAACGCTCGACTTAGCCTCTGAAGCTTGTTGTTAACACTTGGCTCATCATGCTGATAATAACCTACATTTCATCCAGTTTTTTCGTCGAGTTGAGGGATGGAGGCGTTCTTTTGGAGGAGGGGCAACAAGGATTAGAGTGCATTAAGCAAAAAAAACCCTCGTGAGCACTGAACTTAAACTATAGGCTGCAGTATTCAACTTGTGGCTTGCAGCCTTTTCGTTTTGAATAATTCCTCACTTCCTGAATTAATTATTGCCTTCATGGTCTTGCTGGAAAAAAAAAACACAGCCACACACACACACACACACACACACACAAGAGCTGGACTATCGTTACCCAATTGTCTCAAAAAAAAAACAATGGATTGATTTCAGTGCTTGGGGCATCTGACTTATGATGATGTAAACTGTTTTTCGAAGCGGTACCAGGCTGTATCAAAGAGGAAGGAGGCCGCCCCCTCCTGTGATAGTGTTTTCTAGCATCTTGGCATGAATCCCTGAAGATGGTGAAAAGTGCTGGCTTAGTTAAGGAGCTACCACAGGGCAAGACAGAAGTACTGTTGAGAAAGAGAGACAGAAAGAGTTTAATGTACTTTGAGGCGCAAGGAAAACAAACCAGATTGCTGCTGTAAAATTGCTGAGACGCCTCGCCATTAAACTCCCTGCTGCTTTCGTTAAACAACTCAACGCATCACAAAGACGATTAATTCACCTCCAGGCATCGAGAGCGTCTTTGAGTCAAGGCCCCACCCTTTTATTGTGTATGGTACACATTCACGCACAGAGCATCTGTCAAAATACATATTCTCCCTGAAGCATTCCCAGACACCTCCATCCAAGGACAAATCAATTAGCAGTGAAAGACAGGCAGATGGTTTTGAAGGACGTCAGTGCCTGTGCCTCAGGTGAGAGGCATCGGATGGCAGCAAGCAACTGTCAAGTAGGATACTCGTCTGAGTGATTCCCTGATGTCATTCACACACACACACATACACACACCTCCCCAAGAGCCTCTGCCAATATCAGACACATGCTGCCACAAAAGAGGCAGCTCGCAGCCTACAGTAGGATGCAAAAATCAACGCTAAGAGAGAGACAGAGAGAGAGCGAGGGAAGAGTGAATATTTCATATACATATTATCAAACTGAATCCTAGATTAGCGATTCTTCAAAATTACCCCAGGTGATGCTAAAGAGGCTCCGTGGAAACTGGGCTCGTGAATTTCTGTGCTCCTAGAGAGCAAAAATGGGAGATCAGAATGTGAATAATTAAAAAAAAATACCACAAAAATGCAGAAAAGAGAAAATCAAAGGTATACTGTCAATGATAGATTTCAGCAGCCAAATAAGCAAGTTAATCTTTTTTGCTGATCAAATACTTACAAAGGGACAATACATCAAAGTGGCTAATTAGGAGATTTCCCTGCCTCTTTCATTTTACCTTCCGACTGATGAGATAACAAGCTAACCAAATTAGCCTAGCTGCTTATCTGCAGGTAACCAGGACGACGGTTTGGTTTGTTAATAATTGAGGTATGGAGGGAGCAGGTACAAAGGCAGCCATTTTTAAAAACTTGTGGCAGGGAATGATAGAGAACCTGGTCGCTGAGGGAAAGGCCTATCAGTTAAAAGAGCCATTGTCCCCTATTCAACCATAATTAAGGCACACAAAGACGAGAGGATCCAGTACACATTAGCAAGCATCGAGAGACAAAGCACTGGAGACAAAGCAGCGAAGATAGGCAATCATTAATTATAAGACAAAAAGGCAACAACAACAGCAGCAACTGACAAAAAACATGTGAGAAAGAGATGCTGATTTAGCATAAATTCAGTCCACAGCTTGTAGATGTACTGATTCTTGGCATAAGGCTGAATCTCATCAGTATATTTATGACAACAATCACTCCTAAACATTTTGCTTTGAAATGCCTTATAAAATACCACACTTTGAGATATTTCAGATTCTAAATCAACATCTTCAACCGCATACATTTTATCTATCTTGAAAATATTTCTGTCTATTAGCAGTATAATAACCCTGGTTGACAAGCAAGCAGGGCCCAATCATGGAAATGGACTCCACATAACTGCCAAAAAGATCCCACTGCTTGCTAATTGAGATTCATGGCTTCAAATACCAATCAGATAAAGTGATTAAGTCTTAGCTTGTCCAGATCTTTAAATCATAGCTTCCCCTCCCAGCGCATCTTCCTCTGATAGTCCATGTCTCATCATTTCATTATTAATCTTTCTTTGTTTTGGAGCAGTGTTTCTCCCTGGAGAGCTCAGACTTGGTTCAATTAGAAAATGTAATTATTCCACCACAGTGATGTAAATCTAAACAATCTATATCTGTTCTCTGTCTTCACTTGATGCATGTGTTGCATACAGTATAGTGCTTTGAGCGCATGTATGATCAAAATGAAAAAACATGCTAGAATAAGGACATACTCCAATTTGAGTGGATGTAGTGCAATGCGTGACAAAGAAGGGGAACAAAGGCAAACATTCATAAGCACTATAGAAAATGGACACAAAAAGTATGCAAACATTTAAAAAATACATTTCACTTTGGTAATTGTCTTTTTCAAAATTTGCAGATACAACAGAGACAAAATGATAGAAAATTGATGTGCAGAACAGTGCTTTGTGTCTTGTATTAGAGATAAAGGCTTTCCCAAGCACGTGCTACACCACTTGAATTATACTTACATGTACAATGCGCAAAAAATAAATGTGTTTTATAAAATTAATAATGAGCTTACAATGAAATATACAGAGCATGAGACACAGACACATCCTGCCTTGTTTATATGATATTGTCATAGCACCCATAAGTGTGTTAAAAAAGGAATAAAAGACAACAAAGGACATCTGATTGTATCTGAAGTCTTTTCTGGCTAATGTGATATACCTGAAACAGTCTACTTCCATATGCTTAATATGGAGCAAATCTAACATCAGAGCAAGATAAACAATACATTTAGACACAGTGTTGGTCAGTGTGTTTAAAGCACATTAGCTTAGCTGTAGTTTCAATCCTTTGTTATCGCAGGATTCGTGTCGTCTTGAGTGTAGGTCACCGTGTTTATTGCAGCAATCTGTCCACCACACAAGTGTAAACAAGTGTAAAGATGGCTGCGTTGATTTAAATAGAAGCCCAGCAGTCATAGTGTTTACAGTCACGTGAGGCAGCAGTGCTTTGGGCTAAATGCTAACATAAGCATGTATTCAGTGTCAATAAGAAAATGCAGATACCAACTTGGTATCATGTTCACCACCTTAGTATAGCATGTTAGCATGCTAACATTAGCAGGAGTTCAGCTGAGGCTGATGGTAATGTCAAGTTTTTGGTCATTGTCCAAAGTTAGACTGCACAAAGGACTTTTCACTCACATGGTACACACTCAAATGCAGGAATAAAAGCTAACTTGAAGCTGTCCCTCATATTTTGTACCTTCATCTCGTGTCCCTGGTTTTAACTAATAAATTGTCTCAAGTCTGTTTCTTATTCTTATTTTCCTGTGCAACCGTCATTAGATATTGAAAATACGTCAACACTTAAAAGTGTTCTGTATCATTACCAGGAAGCAGAAATGACCTTGCCCTGCAGTGACAGCTTAATCACTGTTGATCATTATTGAGAGCCTGAATCACCAATGATCAAAATTTAAAGCTTTAATCAGCACTGGCCAATATAATGCTGACAGTGAGCCTGTAGCTGACCTGACAACTGAAATAGTGTTCACTTCCACAAAGAGTGTGTCTTTTTATGATGGCACTGAATCAAAAAGGAATTAACCACTTTGCAAACACAACATTACCATGATGAGCCCGGGAAAAATTATGATTAGGAATTGTTATCATACTGCATACATGGATCATTTTAGTTGCCATCTGTTTTTATTGCTCCCCAGTGAACAAAGAAATGAGGGTGTTTTTTCAACATACCACTGACAGTAAGTAAGTCTTCCACCAGCTGTCAAGTGTGCGTTCATATATGCGGCTCAGTCAAATGATATAATAATCTCTAGGTCAAAATGCTTTTTCATTTTCAATCCAATATATCCATAAATACAACTCAGGCCAGCTGTGCTATTGAAGACATGAGAGTGTCTTTTTGGCTCCAAAATGTTAATTAAACCATAAATTGAATCTGGCCGGGAAAAAAGCAACAGCCCATATCTACGATCAGTATAGGAGAAATGGAGGGGTCCATTCATCTTGACTTTAAAGAACATTAGGCTGATGGCTGAGCTCAGTCCATCCCTCTCACACACACTTACTGGGAATGTTCCATTGGATGTGAAATTAATTTCACATTTTGAGTCATTAACCTCTTAATGAATGAGTCCTTAGAAAATGGAATCATTCCATTGGACACTAGGGTATTCAGAGCATTGCTTTCACATCTATTTCACCATCAAAGCAGCAGCACGTAAGGTTTGGAAGTCATCACGCTGTGCTCGACCTTGACTGTGACGTGACTTTAGTGCTATGTTTGAAATGCCCGAGACCTCTTCACCATTCCTCTTCAATTGAGACGTTACATGTCCAAAACACACATGTGTCAGTGTCTTTTTATTTTGCTTTGCTACCCCTGTCTTTTTCCCCAGTGCGTCTCCACATCGGCCGCCTCAAAAAGCACAAGACTTTTCTCTCCCCAAAGTGGCGGCGATCTGAGCTGCAGACTGGGATGTGCTGCTTACATAAACTGTCAGCACTGAGGACTCCATGTATTCCCAGATCAAAGTGAGGCCTGTCTGAGCAGCTGAAGTGCCCTTAATATGTTCGCCTTAGCAGGAGGATCCACAGGATGGTTCTGCCTTTCTCAGTGCTGCTGATTCGTGACTTGGAAAGACAGTTTTTTTTTTTTTTCCCCAAGCGGGACAGATTAAAGACCTTGACTGCTTTGGTTAGTAAATAGGTAAACAGTCTTATGTGCCTATTTAAAAAGTAAATAGGAGAATTACAGTGAATAAGATAATACCTGGCACTTAGCAGTGACAATTTACTGTTATTTATTCACAAAACTAATGGTCTCCTTAAATTCAGTCCCACATTAAACTAATGGAATGTAGATAAGAATATGGGACGAATGCATGTCCATAATATACCAGATTAGCATAGTATAGGTATAGTTAGTACAGCAATACAGTGTACAAGAATGATTTATTCTTCTATATTTAATATTTTATAAAAACGTACTGAAAAGATGAACAGGGATATATGTGTCTGTTGTTGACCTGCTTCCATGGAGAAACACTATTTTAGCAAGTTAGTTAACTAAGTAGTTAGGTAAATTAAGCAAATTAAGTACTTCGAAACTTCTACGTTTATTTTTATTTGACAGTGTCAGAAATGTTGCTCTTGCTCATTAAAGATCTGTGTTGCATAGGGCAGTTATGGTTTCAGTTGTCTCCTCTTGACAGCAGACTTGACTACTGATGGACAGACTGTTAGCTGTGGCCTTTTGCCGCCTTGTACAGTGTTTTGGTATCGACCTTTTGTGACTTTGCCTCTCCTTCTCTCGCCTTCCCTTCTCACTGAGTCTCCCCTGACAGGAGGAATCCATCTTTGGAGGTAGATAATCATGCGTTTTCCCAATTATATCCTTTTCTCCGTGTTCCATCATTAGAAGACCTTGTTAGTCCCGTCTAATGCTATCAGTGATTGATCACGACCAGCCTCATATCCTGTCTCACATCCTAAGCCCGGAACATCAAGAGTGCTGCACATGATAAACATCAGTGATAAACTTTGAATGCATTTGATTGCGGTGACTTGGAACCCTGCCAAGATGCTGAACCATTAGGTACTATGCATTTTATTTGGTAATAATTTAGGAGCCGCAAAGCAGTCAATGATAGAGCATATGCAACAGTAACACTGCTTTTACCAGCAGAAATACATAATAGTGCTGTAAACTGATTTATATACAATGGAGCATTTAGACTCTTCCACTCAGCAAGTCACATTACAAATTGAAGGTGTTTGTATTTATGTGTGCGCTTTCCTGCATGTAGAAGCCCTAATGGCACACTTTAACCTGTCCGTCTTGTAACATAAGGGGAAAGTAAAGAGCTTTAATTAACGGAGTGGATCCTTATCGTCATGGGAACAGATGTGATAGGGTGTGAGTGACGTGTTTTGCCACCCCGAGAGGTTTGAGAATTACATGGTGTGAAACCGTGCGTGTGCATACAGACACACACATACACAGCGTTATGCTCCTGTCAATTTGTAGCAGACATTTTGCCTTGTCTTCACAGAGCTTTAGAGCCTTTCATGTGTGTCCAAGCAGATCAATAGGTGGTCAACATAAAATGGACCTCGGTGTAAATTAACACACCAGGGAGCTGCCAGAACAAGACACCAGCTTGAGATTCACTGGGGTGTTGTTTCAACAAATACACCTCAGCTGCCTGAGTGAACAACAAGTAGTTGGGGGGTGCAATTTGCTGTATTATTTTCATGTTTAAGACAGAACCTCTTTTTAAATGTGATGTGTAAAAATAATACTTATTTGCTGGATTTCACTTTCACAAAGGAGTGCAGGTACTGTGGCCTGCAAAAGAAGAAATTTTAAAAATTGTCTACTATTTCCTATCACAATGTTACTTTTCACATATCTATTATACATGAAAACATGTTTATTACAGGCTGTAAAATCATTTTACATAGTATATTTTCAAGTGTGCTGCAGTGCTGATCCTTGCTTTGGCTAAATGTAGTTATGGTGATGTAATGTGCCATCAACTGCATTTTACTTCCACTTTTTATAAACTGCTTCAGATAAAATTCTTTGCTTGTTCACAAAGGCTCCAGCTGCATGGATCTGAAGTGTGTTCAAAACAAAGCCGCGGAGGTACAAGTGACACATTTCACACCAGACCTGCATTTTAATGCATCGCCAATATGAAACTGGAAGCATCACTCTTCACAAGCTCTCACTTCTTGCAATTAATGCAAATGAAAAACAGATTTCATGGAACATTTAGTAACTCGGCATCATATTTTGTTGCAGTTTCAAAATTGCAGCTATACATTGCATTAACAGCAGCCAGGTTTCCATTAAAAATCAGTGCCAAATTTTAATCGAAATTCTGAGAAAATCAGCAAAATGCACGTCATTATTAAGTGAGCACCAGTCAAATCTCAAGGTGTAAAAATAAGTGGAGAAAACTTGCTGAAAATAAAGCATTAATGTTTGATTCATGTTTCTTTTTGAGGCGTCTCTTTCAACACATTTTTTGTGTTGCCAGGTATAGAAGTGTTCTGAAGTGGCAGCTATTTACAGTCCCACTAAGAGCATTCAGTAAAAAGTTTTTCTCCTTGCCACTTTCCACTTACTTTCCACACTAGCTGAGAAAATATGCACTCAAGTTGGCTCCATAGGATGGATTAAAATGTAACAAAGTCTTTATCCAGTGGTGAACGTGCCACCTAATATCTGAGTTACCCTCCAGGCAAAATCACACAGCCTTACTCCTGCTGCACACCATTCACATACCCTGGATGTGGCTACGGCATTTCTCATGTACAATACGCATATTCAAAATGACAGGTGCAGTTACTGTATTGATAAACATGAACTTTCGATATCTCATTCTATCGCTGCCAGAGAAAGTGATTAATTAAGTGCAACATCCTTTTGTATGACATTCTGATACACACCCACACCCACAGACCTTTTAGTGCTGAAATTAGTGTACACATAAACATGCCTCTATGGATGCATATTCACACTTACATTACACACACACAAATATATGCACACAGACAATAGCCTGAAACTCCCTTCCAGCCTGGCAGGTAATTGCTGTCTATGGGGGGACAGGTGCTTCTACAATAGAGCACCAGTGTCCAGGCAGGCTCTATTCAGCACCACTGTAATTACCTAATTGAAAAGCTTGCAGGGGGACGTGTGTGTGTGTGTGTGTGTGTGTCAGAAAATGTGGAGAGTAGGAGGAAAAAAGAGGGGAAAGGAAAAGATAAGCTCTCGGTTTTTGGAATACAATAAAGCTATACATTTTACACCACACACACGACTGCGAAGACATCACACACACACACACACACACACACAGAAATATGCACACATATATGCTACAACAGCATCATTTTTGCATCCACAAACACATACTCACATATGTGTATGACCACACGCGAGCATGCGCCGTGGCATTTTCAGAATCAGATCACTCTCAGGGGTAAATATTGTCGAGCTGTGATTGAGGGATGGAGTGAAGCAGGGAGCAGTAATGGGAAATCTATTGTTGTACGATGAGGATGCGGCAGGGAAAAGAGGAAGAGGGTCAGCGTATGTTGGGATTTAAAAGCAGAATGGTCACTCTCATTTCTGATGTCAGCCCCTCCATCTCAGAGCCCCCTCTGCTTCGGCTTTAACTTTTATATGGGATCTATAGACAGGGGAGAGCAGATGGGCTCTATGTATGCATTAGATGTCTGCATGTGCGCGCGCCCATGTGCGTGTGTGTGTTGCACATGTGCATATAAATATGAAGCTTTGTGTTCCCATTCTGCTAACCTTCTCTGCAGTAATGTCCCAAGAATGTTACATATTTTAAAACCTGCTATTCTGAGTTTGATACAGGTTGTTACAAAAGGCACATGTTCTAACACAAAGAAACAGCTTTAAAGCAATATTTTCATATTTTGGGAAATTTACTTATTCGCTTTCTTGATGAGAGTTTGACGAAACGTTAATACCACTCTCATGTCTGTGCAGTGACTAATTAGCTTTAGCCAGCAGCAGGTTAGCAGCGCCAGATTAGCCTATCTTAGTATAAACCTAGGGACACAGCCAAACTACCTCAGTTCAAATATAATAAAATTTAACAAAACATGACCTGATAAATGCACACAATTTATCTCATAATCCATACAAAAATACTAAAGTGTAAAAGTTGTGATTAGTTGTTTTGCTAACTGGCTGTTTGATTTGTAGCCTCGTATCGGTATCAAACTTTTCTGCTGAAAACAGCTAACATGGCTCTTCCCAAGAGAAAGCATACAATACCAGCACCTCAAAAGCGTATTAATTATCTTGGTTATTAAAAATTTAACACAAAAGTATTATCTGTACAAAGTTATCTTCCACCTTTGAAAAAGCTAATAAACACAATGTCAAGCCTTTCCTTTAAAACACAAGTAATGACGATTCTGAAGAGAATAATGGAGCTGTGTGCTTTTCACGCCATTGTAAGATTTTATAATTGGTAAAAATAGGTGCTTCAAAACCCCACCAAATGTCCCACTTTGCTGCAAGCGGCAACTCGACAACCTCACATGCTTTACAAGACAATAACGTCTCGTTATTGTCCTTGGATGCGTTTGTCTTTTTGTAGCAGCCTTGTTTTGACTCCTATGTGTGCCTACGGTCTAGTACAAAGTGAAGGAGCTCATATCCCCGAGGCTAGCATTTCTAAGTAGGCACAGACTTGCACTCTTGAAATGTTTGGAGGTGAGAACTCCTGTAACACAGTCTCTCTTTGAAACCATTCTGTTAGCAGTTTTTGAGGGAAAAAAAAATATGAGCATGTTTGATGAGTGCATTGGGTATTTTTGTATCTGCAGTGTGGTTTGTCTTTGGAAGTTTGCGTGCCCTCTGATGGGTGCAGGAGAAAGGAAATGAAGCATGAGAAACTGGGTCAGACACTGAAGTGCATTTCAAAAGGTAGATTCTTGTACAAATAATGTGAGAAGAATTTAGGAATGCAAGAAGAAACCCTGGACAAAAATGAAATGAAAAACTAAAGAAGGAAGGAGCATAAGTGACAGAAACAAGGATGAGGACCACATATGGCAGAAAGCCTGGTAATAGTGGGAGATTCGTGAGTGCTGGCTCCCCTGAAAGCAACGAGATTTAGCGGGGAGCTGGACAGACATCGTTTGGCTTGACTTTGTGGCATTTGCCACGTCGGGGCTGACAAACACACACGCAGAAAATAAGCTGTGAAGTAAACAAACCAATCTGCTGAAAAAGTCATCGCTCTCCCTCTTTCGCTCTTTTCTGTGACGTATCCGGTGAATCAATGAGGCAGATTCAGTGTCGGTGTGAGCAGAGATGTCATATTCCATCTCACTGGGCATCAAACGTACCCCGGAGTCGCACACATGTAAATAAGAAACGCATAACATGATGTTCAGTTTGTGAAGAACGTTCAGGCCTGCGTGCTTCTGTCCCTCATCTCCTACAGCAGTGATATGTAGACCCTATTACAACATGTAAATGACCCCCTGCTGTGCAATCTAGGAGTGCAATATGACATACATGCTCAAATGTGCAGAGCAGAAGTCGTATATAGTGAGAGAATGTGTGTGTGTGTGTGTGTGTGTGTGTGTGTGTGTGTGTGAGTGAGAGAGAGAGAGATCCAAGCTGTCAGAATTGGACAGATGCTGTCTTGTCTTTCTATGTATCAAGTCACATGAATACGAGCAAATTCTACCTCAGATCAAAGCGTACACTCACTATAAATGACACGCACTGTATATCTGCAAGCATGGTCACAGCTCATAGAGTCTGTGTTGAAATAGGTGCCACTATTTGATAAGGCATACTTATAAAGGGTGTTTCAGCTTAATAAATGTTAATGAATAATGTATTATTATTTTATAGACCAGCAATAAGCTGTTAATCAGAACCACATTTTGGGATATTAGTTTGGGCTCCAGTGGACGGAGTCATAGCTCATATAATGTGTAACTTGAAGGTGGCACTCTCTGCAATTCCACTCTGCTCTATCGTCTACTCTTATCTTTCAGCTCTTTGTTTTGGTTTTAAAGCCCACTATAAGCCCATTGCTCAGCACCAAATGGCAGAGTTAGCAACCAGCTGGTGAACATTTAGCAGCTACAGAGCCAGATATTTCCCTCATGACTTGATGGAGACCGTAACAGGACAAGCATGCACCAATCGAACACAATCAAAATTATATTCCAGGATCAACATAATGTTCTGTGACCATATTCAATATTTTACCACTAAACTGGATTTTTGAGAGCTGGAAATGATTGACTTACTTTAAGTTTGACCTTTTTCACTTTCAACTACATGATACCATCTACAGCAGATTACACTGGCAACTCAGTCAATAATGATATTGACTTAGTTGCCAACGACTGTTTGAAGTATACAGGGTACAAGCATTTCAGGCAGAGTTAAATGCATGTGTTGTGAACTAAATCAAGTTAAGAGAGGGAAAAAGTTTGTCTTGTCTATCAAACTAGGTATTGCTGATCAAATTTGGATCAGTATTCTGTTGTTGCATTGCCTATTTCTCACAATAAATGTTTTTAAAAACACATTTTACTGGACTGTAAGGCAGACCCCATTTGTGTCTTGCTTCTAAACGGAGGGTCACTAAATTGTGAGTACCATATGTGTATTTGTTATATACATTTGAGCAACAATGCCTAGTGCTAGTGTGACTTATTTCTCATCTCAAATGTTTATAGAAACATGTTTTAGTGTACTGGCTCCCTGTAAAATTAGCAAGTTTGCGACCCCGCTGCATGACATGAACCTTCAGTGCTTCCCACACATCAGGTCAACTGTTTCAGTCAAATGATTTGAGCTTTTTTTCCTAGAGGAGACCTTTAACCTGATTTGAGACACTTTAGGTTTTGTCAAGGGAGAAACTTTTCAAAGTCACTTCTTCTAAATCCATAATTTTCAAATGTTAAAACTTTGTTTTGTATGTCACGCTTATGATGTGAGAGTCTCTGCCAGCTCATTAGGAAATTAGGAAGTGTGGTGTTGATGGATTAGCAGCAAACATCCCCCCATGACAAGTGAGTATATAAATATATCATGGTAGACTGCTCATGCTGCACTTATCTCCCTTTTTTAGGTTTTTGTGCTTACAGTTTATCCAAAATCCATTGAGTTACCATACAAGAAAAAACAAGCTTCTCCATTTTACATGTACTCTGTAGCTCAGCAGCTGTTGTTTTTTTAAAAAAAATTTCTTATTTCTTATTATGTTAGTGGATGTTTCGCCTATCTGATTATTAAATACAATTTAAAATTAGCCTACTACGTTATTCAGTGCTAAACCATATTTTCACCTAGCAGGGACACATACCTGGAACACCGTGGCGTCTCTACAAATCTCCCTGTTTCGGTTTTCTTTTGATGACTCCATTTTTCAGCAAAGCAATATCCAAAAGATAGAGCTCTGAAGCAACAAAGTGCCCTAATTGCTATATTGGCTATGACAGCCTTGTTCTTTTCTTTCATCGCTAACACACTCCATCTGCCTTCTCTCTGTCCTCCCACTATGCACTCGTCTCTGCTCTTCAACATTTTGTCCTGTGACAATAGAGAAATGTCCAACCTTGGATAAAAAAATTCTATTTCTCTTCTTCATCATCATAAATATAGACGCACTCAAATGAAAACATGCTCTAATTTATTCTGTCATGTTCCCATTTTCCCTAATCTTCCCCTCTGCCCACTCTGACCCCACTCTAAACACTGGAGGTCACATATTTATTTTGAATAGTCTCTATTCCAGCTGTGGTGGAACAAAAGAAATAAAATCAGAGTTATTTATTACGATATAAAACATGTAGTTTCTTGAACATGAAACCTTGGAGGATGGATGATACTGAATTTTTCAACATGGTGCCCAGTCCAAGCCATTGTCTCACCCTCTCCCGAGGGACCCGGCCTATTACATGTTGCATTTAAGCACACAGGTCAATAAAGGTAATTGATAAGCTCTCATATGGATATATAGTGATGAATGGCAGATATTTCTGGTGCCATGAATCAAACTACCTCTGAAGCCATAAATGGATGGTTGTATCCCCCACCTAATGGGAATAAGCATAAACTCATTCCCTATAGTCAATGCCATGCAGTGTCACAGACAGGCACCTATATGGCTGCGTTATTGGTCCATCACTTACACTTTATGAGCGCCTCAGAGCTGAAGCAGAAGCGGTGTAACACCGCTGGTGGCTTAGTGATAGATTATTGTCAAGTCCATTGATCTGCCTGTGAAGGCGAGGGAAACATGGCATCAATCTGCTTCAGCTAAGATCTTCTTAGACTAGACATAGAAAGATGTCTTATGTGGGTAAAAAGGTAAAAAAGAGAAAATCATATTCGATGTTTGTATTTGCCTGACCCACTTGCATGTTACAGGAGATCAACACCTTTTAATTGTCGGGCAGTAAATTTAATCATAAACTTGTAAATTTTTCTTTTATGAGCTTTTCCCCTTGATAATCATTCCTTTGACATTAATTACATCTTTCTCCTCTTCAAACAAATTGAGTTATTTAAAAGTACCTGCACAGTATCTTTTATCCCTGAGCACTGGTGGGCATATCAAAAAATGCTGCCCCCTGGTGGTTAACAAAGGCACACTGCAGTACAAATTACATGAAACATATATGATCTTTAATGTAAACAATAATAATAAAAAAAAAACACACTGCAAGCAAGTAAACACATTACGACCATACAAACACAAGCACTGATGACAACATTTTGATTCCAACCTTAAGTGTTCCAAATACATTCAACGGTGCAAAATCCAGGTTTACAGTAATAAAAACAAATACTTTGGCATCAGGAGAGGAACTTGTAGCTTATTCACATGTTCAGTAGCAACGTATGCTGGATGCTCTGTGTCATAAACTGACTGCACAGGCTCTTAATAGCATATCTGCATGTCTAAAGCGACACAACATATCCTTTTACAAAAGGAGCACATACTATCTAATCATTCAACATTGTTTGTAAAACATGTCAGCTGAATGCAAGATGATAAAATGTATGAAAATTTACTTTACACAAGTCTGACATTTGTGTAATGTAGGCCTGAAAATGACGGTTTCTCAGTGAGGGTGGGACCAGATGTGAATCACCCCATTCAGCTTGTTTTACTTCAGGTTAAGCTAACCTGTGTCAGATAAAAATAATAAGACAAACATTCACTCAGGAAAACAGTACTGTGATAGAGGTTTCAGTTCAACCCCTGCCAATATGTTCACGTAATCACTTTACACTGAAACTTCAGAGATTAGTCTTCTATGCATGTTCCCTGAAATTATTTCACTTCCATTTTTCGGGTAATGAAGTGGTTTCTGAAGGTTGAAAGTGGTCCAGTGCACGTTTCTGAACAATGGGCCCTGTTGAAAGCCTCTGTCCAGTTCCTATATGATTATGATGATTTGTGCCTCTTTTAATAAGAGCGTTTCACGAGGTTCAGTAAATTCTCCAATATGGAAAGTCAAGAGCTACTCTTCCGAGCTTTCACACATTTTTCACCAGTCAGTAACCAAAAGGCACTGAAAGGACAAAACTGTTACATGGAAGATGCTTATTGGTTTAAAAACAATCCCAAATTGTAAGGAAAAAGTAAAATGCCGTGAAAGTTTGTAGAAAAACCTGGGGGGAAAAAATCCATGTGTAAAAAATATTTGCTACAAGGCTGCCTGACCATCGTAGCATTTACATCATGCTCTTACCCAGAGCAACTTACAAGACATGTGCAGTCGTTGGTCTCCATCCAAGACAATCCCAGAGTGTCTTACTGCGCTCTAAGGAGCTGTTCACCACAATAATGCAAAGCCTCCATTCGAAGCAGTCTTTGCATCTTTGGACAGCTCGTGTTCACAGTGTTTGGACAGTTTGTGTCTATAATGGTTGCATTTTTTCCTGCGTGTCAGTCAGACAAATCCTGTTTTGAACAGCAGGTTTAAGCTGCAACATCAGAGTTAAGCCAACAGTTTCGGGCTCAAGGACAAGTTTGTAAGGCCGGGCCCATGATGCACCACTCCTTGGGTTTTTTTTGTTGTTTTTTTTAAACAGAGCTTGTAAAAGTTTAGCTAATTCAGTTTCTCCTTCAAGCCTCTGTCCGTTTGCTGGGATTCATTTTTGTCATCGTCCACGCGGAGCCTTCTTGTTGATGTTTGCCAGGCTGTGAGCTAGTCTCTTGGTGAACAGCTGGTGGGTTTTTCCACAGTAAGTGTGTGTCGTCCTCAGCAGTTCCTTCTCTAGAGGATCCAACAAAGAGGTCGCTGGGTCGGCACCAAAGGAGAACTGCAGCGACAAAACAAACACACTGGTTAGATTTGTTGCACTGATCTTCAGTAAACACACAGGATAATAAGGAATTGTGCAGAATGCACACTTTGTGATAAAGTGTGCTGAATGAGCAGAGACTTTTGTTAATCCGTCGAGTCTCATGTTGCCAAATAAGATGCCTTGAACTCTCCTGTCTCTTTGGAGAGATGAAAGACTGCGGCTGGTGGATGTCCAAAGGTTGCTCCTTCCTGCTTCAGCAAAATTGATCAGATTCCCTCAGTGAGTAAGCAAAGTGCTGCTTTGGGCAGGATTTGTGCTCAGAAGATATTTTTCCCTGGATAAATTAAAAATGAAATCCGCAAGGCACGCTGAACTCAGATGGGACTCCAAATCTAATCTGATCGGGCGGCCAGGCGAAACATAAAGGATCCCACGTTGTTGGAGTCAGTTTTATGCTATAGGCTTACTGTCCGGTGATAAGCGGGAATCACCAAAGAAATTTCATGTCTTCCCAATAATGAAGGAGCCTTTACAATGCTCTGAGGAAATCAAAGGGGAATTACCATCTTTTATGCCAGCTCATTTGCTTGCACTTGGGTCCCTGATATTGGGTCACAAAGAGAATGGCATTTTTATGAGCACACACACACACGCACACACGTGCACACACCCGCCAGTCATAAAGTTGCATTTACAGTTGGTGTATTGATTCTGTGCGGCTGATGGGGCACTGTTGGTGTGCACACACTCCGACTCTAAACGTACCATCGGCTGTAAAATTTAACTGCTGCTTCCTGGGCTCGGCCTCTTGCCGCGGAGGGAGGGAGGAGATGTTTTATGACGGACAGACTGCTGTGGTCTGTTTGAGACACAGACAGGCAGACAGACAGGGAGGAGCACTCCTGTTCCTGCTCCCATTTCTTTGTGTGAGGATGCAGGGCATGGACACTGATGTGTCTCCTGCATATCAAAACTCAACTAATTTTCGAGGTGAAATTAACTGATCAAAAGACAATTAAACACTAATTTTAATGATGGATTCATCATTACAGTCATTTATCAAGCCAAGATTCTACTCATTCATTGGTTCCTGTCTCTCAAATATGATATTATGCAGCGTTTTTCAAGTGTAACATGAATGTGTTCAGGTTTCAAGACAAACAGTGAAATCTGAAGATGTTAAAAGGGTTTTAGCACATTTCAGTGACAATGCTGTGACATTTTATGGATTGAAACCTAAAAAAAGAGCAACAAATTTTTTTGATAAAAGCCCAACATAAATGACTTGTTTATCAGCATTCGTGCATTCGTGCTGTGGAAATGAGTACATCCTTCATTTGCTGATGATGTTTTTTGGTGATGTGTTGGACATTTTTACTGTGGAAGTGGGTGGAAAGCTTTGTGGCTTGTGGCTGCCCAGCTCAGGTAAGTTACCAGAAGCTTCTCTCTTTTAGTCTTTTGTTATTGGCTTGCCTGTGTTGGCCCTTTTAGTTTCTGCGTCTTTTTGGAAGTTTGTGTTGTCCTCACACAAACCTGCACATTAGATGAAAACAAGCTGAATGCTATTAAATTACAGGCAGAAAAATGCAGGCCAGCTTGGGATTTTAATGCACTTCTAAACAGACGAAGTGCATTTGATTCCTCATTCCTGGGCCTGTGTTCTGAACCTTTTCACTGAGCTGCCAGTGTAGAACTGCCCTGTTAATTATTCACTGCGTAACACTACACAGATAGCCAGAGGTTCTGCTCCAGATGAAAAAGCAAGAAACGGATGAAATGGTCTGCCCAGTGAGATTTAAACGCCGTACTCCTCCTTCCTCCTGGCAAACCAGACTTAATCACATATCTATGAAAGTATCAATACCTCCACAGACTATTGAAGAAAAACAGCTTGTGTGTTAGCTGTAGGGCCTTGTGTATGCTGGTTCATGCTCACTTGTAGCAGTGTAAACAGCACAGGTACATGTGTGCACGTAATTGATCCTAACCTATAAAACTGCAGCTTTAACTGCAGGCTATGGATAAAGGTATGGATCAGCCATCTCTCTGATCTATGCCCAATGCTTCATTGATAGCAAAGCAATGAGGCTCCCAGTGTTGATGGCTTCATTAAGTAAATGCCACTTGTGTCGTCAATATCATTACAGTGCTGGTAAACAACCCATAAACATCCTCATGGGGGAAATTAGCTTTCACTCCTACAACCTGAAAATGGTGATTTGTAGTTTTTCCAATGTGGAAAATCTGCTGTGACTAACACTAACACAGCGTTTAGGGTCAGTGCCAATCCAAAATCTCATCTGGGAGGGTAAAGAAACAGGGCAGTGGAGGTGAGCAGATGTATCACTGGGGTTATAAAAGGCCCCCCTTTCATCAGATGTTTTATAAATTACACCAACACCTTGAAAAGGCTTAAATTTACAAAAGAGTGCACTTTCCTTTTCAGTCCCTGTTCTGTTTTTTGTATTCAGTGCTTGTAGATGGATATAAAACCTGTAATCATATCAGGAAAGTGAGTTTTTCCAGGCAAAAGAGAGTGCTGATGGACTGCGACATGAGGCTGGCTTTGCCCTTTTTCCGTCAATATCATCTTGTATCATGTCTGTGAGTTGTAGGACAAAGCCTCTGAGGCCTGAGAGGCAGACACTAAAACCTGAATTTTATTCGGTTTAATATTTTAAATTATTGACTTTTTTTGGCTGTTAAATTTAATAGTGTCTGAACTGCACACATGTTGAGAAGATGTCCTCAATCATCATAAGTGAAATAGATCACCAAACACACCCCGAAGTACAAGGGCATCTTCAAGACTTTTTTTTTTTTTTTTTTGCCACTTCTGTGATAAATGTCTCAAATGAACAATAAAAAAGCTATTAAAATATTAATAGAAGTGCAGTTAATTTTATGCACTGGAGGCAACATTTGATAAGATTAAAGCAGATAAATCTTGGCAGTTGGTGCAGCTTGTTTTATTGTCTTTTTCCTCTTTTAATGTAGAGATCTGTGTTTTACTGTTTTTCAAGTCTGTATAAATGTTTGAAATCCCCTGAATACTGTAACTGGATTCCCAAATACTAAATATGGACAGGTGTATCCTTACATATACAAACACATCCCCATGCCCACCTTTCGTATGGCCTCATAAACGGCCCTGAATGCAGGCTGTTTGTGGTCGTGGTAAACCCCTCTGTTTCCGTGCAGTATGTAGATGCCGTCGTCTTCAGCTGACACACAGTTACTCCCATAGATGCAATGATCTGGACGATAATTCCACTGACACGGGAACTCCAACAAGGACTCTGTGAAAGTGGTGCACACACAGAAAAACACTTCAGACTTAAAGTGTGACAATGGCTAACTTTAAAATGTACTTTCAGGCAATCACTATTTACTAATCCCTCTTTAACTAAGTTGTGCACATGAAATGGTGAGACAGTGTGTGCAGCCTAACCGGGGTTGTGGTGGAAAATGATATTGAGAAGGTCCTGGTCCCCCCAGGTTATGTTGAGTTTGTATTTCTGAAGCAGAGGCATCAGCAGTTCCTCCCAGCGCAGCCCCACAGACGTCATGTCGTTCTGGTAACATTGGACATTCACACAGTCAAAAAGATGCATGGAGGACATCTTGTGGCCAACATGAGTATTACACATATATCGGTGAAGAAGATGAGCAGCAGAGCAAATCTCTTCTGTTAATGTGTCCACAGTGCTAACCTTAAAGAACATGCTCCTCATCCGTGTCATGTTCATGAGCATGACCCCCGAGTTGATGCCAGTCCTGCCGTAGAAGGGATGGCGGGCAAAGCGGTTGTACCAGGCAATTCGGGGCTCCTCATGCTCTGGTGCCATAGCTGCCAGCTGGGAGGAATTAAACTGGGACAGGAACGCCCAGAGGCGATCCACAGGCTGCAGGAAGAGGATGTCTGAGTCGACGTACACAATGGAGTCAACTTCCTTTAGGATCAGCTGCACAGACACAGAAATTGACAGATGTCACTTACAATATTAATAATGTGGATGCTTTGCAGTGGCCTTAGAAAGGGGGCACAGGATACAACACATGCTGCAACTTGTAATGTTTCCACATTATTCAAGTTTCACACGTTTCCATTTGGTGCTCCTAAACATCAACAGATTAAAACATATGAAATAACTGACAGATACAATCCCAATTTTATTGGAGGGTTAAACCTTAGCGCTCCTAGTTTTCAGGACACTGATATTTCTTACTTTGGTTCCATTTTTGAAACCAAAGTCTAAAGTGTTTTCTGCCTCAGTCTCTCTAAGAAACTCACAGGTAAGAAAAGCCTTTGAGAGGCGCAGGGTTTGAAGAGTTTCTTCCACTCTGCTGCGTTCTCACTGGGGAAGCTGATGGAGTAGACTGTGTAATTGAATGTGGAGCGTATAAAATCCGGCCATGACTCCAACTGGAACACAGATAGCACAGTTACACGTCACACAGGAATATACAGCATGTTATGCAGACTTTCAAAATTCCAAATTTCCAACTCACAGCCTCGATGAAGCTGGCATGTAGCTGATCTTCAGCAAAGATGTGCACATAGAGGGACCTGATGCTGAAAAGCACAGCAGACTTAATCATGGTGAGGGTCTCCTCCAGCCTCTCCCCACAGGCTACTACAGCCAGGTGCATAGGAGGGTCAGGTCTGCTCTGAGGGCTGCTGCCACCAGCCTCCACCTGGCCCCGCTGACGCATGATGTACCTGAGTGACAGGACAGAACATCGGACAGATGTTATAAGTTAGTCAGTCTTAGACAGTCTTTGACGTAGTACATGTGTTAACATGTAAAGAGATTCTGCACAGTCCTGAGTATCACAATGAGCTTGTAATACATCGTGGCAGGCATTAATACATGTGAAAGGCGTAATCAGTGGTGTATATATGTCCTTCTTGTAAGCATTTCTTACCCTTGACATCAAAGGTCACATGATCTGAGTGTGACTTTGTCAGACACACACTCAAGTTTTGTCTTTTGTGTAAAAACATCTATAATACACATCAACATATGCTATTAGAGGGTGTTTTTAACATGAGCATTATTCTCATTCCCCTCACCCTCCCTCCCCATTTCATTGTACATACTGAAACCTGAGAATGTGGAAAACAAATCCTTGAATCTTGCATCAGGGGTTTGACATCAGCTCAACCAATTTGGAGTTTTACATTTTCTTCTGTGTTTAAATGACCCCCAAGCGTTTGAAAAGCTTGAACTTTTAGAAATACCACTTTGGGTAATATATAAACTCTTTGACCTTGTCACACAAACATTTATTGGAGAACCTGTTCACGTTGTACTTTACTGGGCCCTTTTTTTTTCATGCAAAGACCTCTGTAAGGGATTCGCAAGCAAAAGAACCAAACTTCTCAAACACAGATCTGGCAGACGCATAAGGAGTCAGAAGAGACAAAGCTTGCAGCTACATCATGCAATACATATTTGATTACAAGACTGCGTCACATGGTAAAATGTGCATTTCCTATGCCACTAATATTTGAAAATTAGCCTAAATTTAAGGCTGCTTGGTCTGTGAGATACTGTTGTATTTAGGCCCTTCTTTGAATGACTACTGTATCCACAACTTTAGTGATCAACTATTTATCTGAACCACCGGAAAGGCTGCACGTTAAGTCACACACCTGTCCAAGTCTCGCGTCACTTCAGTCTTGGACCACAGAAAGATGTGACGTTAGTTTAATTATGTGTAACTCTGCTTTGTCTGCATTAGACCATTCAGTCAGACAGCGACACATTCCTATACATCACGAGTGTGGTACTGAATAGCTCCATGCTCACCACTTGTCGTATCAAATGAGAGTTTATTTGTCTGTTGTACCACGTTAAAGCAGGTAAGACAGGAAAATCCACTTTTACCTATTGTACCAGTGAGGGCTTTGGGGTCCAGACTTGTCCGCGGCCCCACGCCTGCCTCCGGGGACTCTCGGTGGGATCAAACCCCTCTTCGCTCCGTTCCTACCGACCGGCACGTCCGAGTAGAGCAGCTTACTGTAAACATACAAGCCCGAAAACACGGCAAACACTGTGCACACTAATAGCGCACGAATGTAACGCCGCATAATGGAGTTTGGAAACGCAACACGAAGCTAAAGTCATGACACAGAAACTACTGTTTTAATAAAAACTGCGAAGTTCGTCGCTCTAGTTGCACACTTCCGGCCAGCGTTTACAAAATAAAACTCTGATCAGAGTTCGCAACTACGCCCTCTGGCGGGGATTTTGAAGCTCTGCAACGTTTATTACAATTCTTACTTTTGTAGCTATGAAAAAACATACCAGTAGCATTTTTTAAAACTGTAAAACATCCGGAGGAATGTCTTATCTAATATGACAGAATGGAAAGACTATGTAAGCATGTGCATACAATTCATCACTAGACCACTAGATGTTTGGAAAACAATATGGTAATATAGAACACGTACTTACTCATTTGTATTGTTTTTGACATTACATTTCTACCTGTGCTTACATACTCCATTTTTTTTTATGGGTCTTTGTTTCTTCAGATTCTTGAGACATTTTATACACCAGCTACCCTTCCCTTCTAGAAAGAACATGTTTATCTATTCAGCCAAAGGACTACTTTCAAGAGTAAAAAAAAAAAGCATAGGTTTGCCTATTTTTTTTAATATAAATTTCTCTTATTAATCATGCCAAGTCTTGAAATATGGCTGATATACTGTCCTTATATGCTGTTTCACTAGTAGTTTCTAGTAGACCAATTATGAAGAAACTATTCTCCATGACGACTTTGTTAGGCGCACCTCCTACAAATTTACCAGTTTTAACAAACGTGTCTGAAAAGTGCTCATGATGTGGGGACGCACCATAATACACACTCTCGTGGTATAAACTGGTCTAAGGTTTAAAACGGTATTGTTTTGACAATTGGTTTCTGATCATCTGTATTAGTGTAAGCACTCTTCTTATTCACCATCATTAGGAGCGCATTACCCGCTTTTATTTTGAAGGCGAAGACAAACATCCGGGTTTTGTCTCTATTCCGCCCCCTTCACTTGATGCACATCATGCAAGAGAGGCAGGATCTCGGGACCCTTAATGGGGGAAGGGTGGGAGCGATAACCAAAGTTGATTCCCCCCCAGCCTCCGTCTGCAGCAACTTGCAATTGATTTCACCTCTGAAAAGACCCATTCATGGCTTTAAGTGACTAGTCGTCTTTATATTGAGGTGGCAACAGAATGTCAACTGCATTATCATTTAGTGTGGGGGAAGATGGAGCTAACTGATCTAATGGTTTATTAATTAGTGTATAAACCATATCCATATAATTACCGTGGGAATATTTAACTAGGAGATTTTTGTATGAATGGGTGTACGCGCTGCTAACTGAACCTGCATGTACTGTGTTGAAAAAACGAGCAGCAGCTACTCAGTCATTCACCAGATGGAGCTGCAACGATTAGCGTGTGCATGCAGGCACCTGAATGAAAGAGAAAATTAAAAGGAAAAAAAAAATCATGTGCATCATAAAAGACATTTTTTTTGTCTCGGTTTTGTTATTTTCTTATTCAGACATGTAATAAACAAGTTCACACATTTTAAAACAACTGAGCATGGCAAAGCAAAACCAAAAAAAAAATACATATCAACAAGTGACACCAACATATTCTTAAGTATCTTTTCATATTTGTCACAACCAAATAACGGATGTGCGTCCTCACAGTTCCACACACCTAGTCCCAGCTAGTGTGGTGAACCTGTGAGAATACGTCTCTGACACATTAAACGATGCTAACAAACTAAGACATAGCCTGTTCCACAATATATTGAGACCATAATATTATCATGCCATGACGGTTCTCAGGATCTGTGCTAAAATGTTAAAGAAAAAATCTTGACAATAACACTGGTATGATGGATAATACAACCACATCAAAACATTGTAGTACAATAATTTTTTTTTTTAGAAATATCCATTTTTATCTGTGTATTATTCTACAGGTTTATAAGTTATTGTGTAGTTAGGTTGTTCTATAGTTGTTCTGCTGGGAGTTTAGTAGTTTCTAAAGCCCCCCCCACTTTGCTACATCAAAATGGAGGAATTTAAACTGTTTCTCAAGTCCGTCACGCCGCACAACGTCGCCTATACAGCTGATAAATGTGCATGTCCAGAAGTCAAAGCTGTTTTTTTTATTTTTTTGTGTGTTTTTTTTTTTTTTTTGTTGTTGTTGTTGTTGGAGCACTGTGTTGATTCAAACTGAGTCCACTGTGGGAGTGCCCTCTGGTTATTCCACACGGTGACACTGAGCTCAACCAGCCCCATTTGTGCAACAGAGATTAAAAGGAGAATACCGGTGTCAGTCGCAGCTGGAGCCCCCGTTTTTATTAACCACCTGGATGATTCCTCAGTCATTGTGCGATCAGCTTTTCTTGTTGCATCTCTGAGACGAACTCAACAGTCCTTGAACCCGCCTTGAGCTTAGCTCTTGACTGAAAAAAATCAAAGCGCAAGCATGATGAAATATGACGTATTTGAGGAAATGTTGCCGTATTTGCATCCGTGGGAGTCGTATGAATGACAGTAACCATGGCGTAACATTATGAAGGATTGGTAACATGTTTTATCTTTGTGTATTTACAATGTAACAGAATGATTTCATAAGTGATTTAATCACAAAGCTTGGACAATTCTCAAAGCTGCATTAAGTGATTGGGTTTTTTTTTTTTTAGCAAGAATGCAAAGTAAACAAAGCCCTGAGACAGATTTTAACTGTTACAGCAAATATCTTAGCAATTTATTGCTCACTTGCACATCTAGCATACATGAGATCATAAGCATCCACCTAGAATAATGTTTTTGGCTCTCTGATCAATTTTAGCTCTGGTTTGGTCTATTTGCAGCTTAACTTTACCAGCTGTTAGTTAACCTCCATCTTCTGCTATTTTATTCTAGCCATGTAGTGCAAAAACAGCTTGTCTTAACTGGTTTGCTGGACACGAATGCTCTATGGTTTTGTTGTGAGGGTCAGAAAACCAAAGCAATAAGCTAAAAGCTGCATATAGCTGGAGATATGCTGATTCTCTCCATATTCATTTCTGTACATTACTCAAATGTAATCAGATTTGATGTTTTATATGAAAAATATCACTTAATGCAGGTTTGTGGTTACTTACTGTAAAAGATGAACCGCTGCAAAGATACAAAAACAAAACCCTGATTGTATCTCCAACAAACTGAGAAAGAGGGGTAGTGTTAATTATTGGCACAACCTGAAAGCATAACAAAACAAAAAACACCGGTATTGTCCTTTAAAACCATACTTCTACCTTCCTGCACCATGTGAAAGGGCTTTTATCAAAACCCGCAGGTGCCTTAATGTGGACATATCAAGCACTACCTGAACTCATCAACTTGCTCCAAACACTATGCAAAAACACAGAGCGGTGCTGATAGCATTAAAGCCGCTATGCTGAGTCAGAAAAAAACAGTCACTCTACAGCAGAGGCAGTCCAGAAGGAAAAAGCTTGGAGTATCAAGATCGGGAGCAAAGGTTCACTGTGAGGTCGAAGGTTCAGTGAGCGGACACTGACAGTGTCGAATAGATGGTTCAGGTTTATAAGGTAGGTAAGGGTTCCACATGGAGGAAGAAGAGGTCACTCTGCTGGCCACTGAAGGTAAAGGCTGCACATTTCAATGAACAAAAATATATATCTGAAAAGAAAAAGAGGAAACCTGAAGGACCGTAAAGCTTGTCCAAATATTTAATGAGACACATCTCCTGAAGAAGTTCATCGCCTGTCTTAGTAAATATTCTAATAGCGAGCTTCGGGCAGTGAGTGGGATCCTTTCAATTACACCATAAGTCCAAGTGGAAATGTAGATCACGCAAAAACTTCAAAGATGGAGCAAAGAGTGTTTCATATTGCTTTATAAATGCAGGATTCCAGTGCTTTGGAGAAACAGAATAAACCTCACCGAATATGATGTGTTGACTCTGACAAAAATGTGTCGCAATTTCTAACAAAATATCCAAAAAGAAGAAAAATAGCAGTTCTAGTCAATATTGTGCAGCTGCAGAGGCAGGGTGCTCCATAAGTGACCTGTGAAGTTGCAGATGAGATGTGGGTGGAGGGTGAGGAGGGGGGGTTTGAGGGGGTGACTCAGTGGGATTCCCCATTGACAGAGCTCCCCTCTCCTCTGGGCGAGGAGGAGCGGGAAAGCCCCCTTTCTGTGTTTTCTGAGCTGGAGCCGTTCTGGCTGTGGTGGTCAGCAGCTGATGCAGCACTGGACGATGTAGCCGATGTGGCCGAGGGCTTGGCCTTCTCCTTAAAGTCTGTTATGATGACCGTCAGGTCCCCAACCGTCACCTCGAGGTGCTGTGCACTGCTCCGGTCGATGTTTTTTAATCTGGGCCTGGTGAATGGAGTGGAAATGTTCAAGGACAGTGAGAAAACACAAAAGAGCAGGGAAGGAATTTGTTTCAAAACCCGTGTGAAGTTTTCTATTAGTCAGCCTCACTTTAAGTGTAAAATACTATCTCTGAATTCATTCACCACAGAGCGAAGAGCAGCTTGAACTTTGATGCTGCAGTGCCACAGAAAATTCTAAAGAGCATCTTCTCGACTCTCCTTTGAAATTCATTTCTAGTGTTTTCAACCCTCTTCCCTTCTATCTTTGAAGTATCTGAAGAAAAGTGACAACACATCAACCCTGACGTCAGGTGGCAACATAAACGCTATTTACAGTGTTTATCCATGCATCCCTGTAACGTCTGATTCCTGCTGATCCCCCCCACCTCTTGTCAGCTTGTTTACCTCATCTTCTTGTGACTGTTCTTCTTGAGTGCCGGCTCTCTGTCGCTCTTCTCCCTCTCTACCCTCTCCTTCTTTTCCTTTTTGGGTTGCGAGGGAAGCACAAACTGCTGCGTTACCTGCTGCTGCGAGACGAGCTGGGAGACGGGACGAGGCTTCCTGATCCGTGGAGAGGAAAGGAGGGGAGTGAAAAGAAAGAGACAGAAAGAGGGAAAAGGGAGAGACAGAGTGTGGCAGATTAATGAGGGGGGGGATGTCACGGTGAACACATGGCTTCATGCTACCGTACCACCATAATCAAGAGCCAATAATGACTGCCAGAATTGGTTAGGATGGTGCTGCTGAAGTGTTCTTTACGCTGGCAGCAAGCAGTGACACACGCTGAGTGCATTCAGAATAAAATGCAGGATTTAGCCATCTGTGAGCTATGCAGCGTACCTGCACAGGCTTGTTTTTAGTGCTCAGAGGGATAAACATTGACGAGCCAAGATCTGTTTTGGTGAGCACAAAGAGGCGATGGGAACTGTAAGTGTGCAAAATGCATTGAATTCTGAATACATAACAATGTATGCATGTACGTGCTTTTCATAAAACTAGAGGCTAACTCGCACAAAGGTCAATGTAACAAGGAGGTGGTGTGTGTGTGTGTGTGTGTGTGGGAGGAAAGTGACATCAGGTCTGGACTCAACTTCAGTATGTGCCTTTTTTTGTTTTGTTTTTAGTTAAAGGTCACACCCTAATAAGCACTGTCAAGTTCTGCAGTGCAGTCTTTGTGTCTTAAGTTAGAACTCCAGGGGGCAGTGTAAATGGCCATAAATGGTGTCACCTGCCACTCTGGGACAGGATGCCTCACTGGCTTCCCATCCATCACCACTCTGTTATTACTGGCTTTAGTCAGGGTATGACTTAATTTTCCCTAATGTATGAAATGCAGCGTGAATTGTTTTTTTTGCTGCCTCTGCTCGATTCAGACATTAGAAATCATGGCTTGGTGTTGATGACAGAGAAACAGTGACCACTGACAAATGAGGATGATACGCCCTCACACACAGGCTCCACTAAAGCAAATCCAATATCAAATATAACAGGAACACGGTTAACTAAATGTTCCTCCACGCAGTCACATTTTCATCCTCCACGAGTGTCTGCTGTCTCAAAAATGATACATTATGCAATTGGTCTGGCAACGGTGTGCATGCACGAAGGCTGCAATCGTATTTGTGTGTGTGTGTGTTTTGAGGCTGGCAAGAGCCATAGCCGAGAGGAGAGTGTTGAAAAGGCCATCTGTTGAGGGAGCCTACACATCTAGTGCCTGATTTTGCACACGCGTGCACTCGACACACACAAAAACATAGGCACGGCTATGTGTATGAATGCACCGACGCACATCACAGCTTGCACACACTGCACCAAAAGCCAAAGGGGTGTGCACAAATCAACACTGGGTGCACATGAAGGAAAAAAAAAGTATGCACTGGTTTTATGCAACGAGCACGACCGGCGGACAGCGCATACACTGAGGCGCATTTAGCCACATGCACATGACTGCACACGTACATGAACACAAACGCACACGCGCAGGGATGGCAGCGGGCAGATGAAGCATGAGGGCATGATGAGAACAGCAGACGAGCACAGTGTGTTTTCTGAGCCCTGTTGAGAGCTCGCGTTTGTAATTGGAGCTAAAAAAAACAACACTGAAAGCAAATTTTGAAAAATGATCAGCCAGTTTTACAATGAGCGGTCACATTAAATGCAAGCTTTACACTGCTAATCTTAAATGCAATCTCTGAATTTAGACTAAGCATCGTATTAAGGCTCTCATATCTCAGTTGGTAACACTGTACAGCAGCTCCACTCAAGTGCACTAACCTGTGTTTGAACCCTTCGAAAATGTATCGCAATTACAAAACACTGGCCTTCAGGTGCTGCGTGAAAAATGTCCTTTTGCACTTGCCTAATGTAATTATAGGGGCGTAACGCAGTCCAAGCACGGAGTGTACAAATGTGCTGGACTTTGATAAAAATCCATCCACAGAATTGGTGGGAGCACCTGGCCAAGTGTTGCTGTGCAATGCACCACTTTTTTTCTTTTTTGCCAAACAGAGCCTTGGTGGCCTATTTAGCTTAATTTAGTGGCTTTGTAGCTCGTTTTCTAAGAGGAAATGTATAAGCCAGGACTGCTGGTCTGCTGTCTTGTTCTAAGGGCAAAGCTGTTGTTTAACAGTACTGGGATGACCTAAATTGGGGCCCGGCTTCAAAGACTCTCTCCCCGAGTCAGTTTTTTTTTTTTCTTCCCAGAGTTATCATTGCCTTCACAGAACATGCAGCGATGCTAGCAAGGCTGGAGTGAAATGCAAATGGGTCTCTTGGCCTACATAACTGTCTTATAGGGAGGAGATGTAGAGATCCTCTAATATGTCTGTCTTGTCAGCACGACACCGCAGAAGTGCTGACGCCTCGTTAAATAAAAGCGGCGGCCCCTCAAAGTCCTCTGTTTGCAGCTCAAGTAATTTGCCGCTCTCCTTTTGACATCCATTTACCCAGATACAATGAAGAAAAAAAGTCTCACAAAAAGAGCAATTGTCACAACAGAGTCGACCGTCCTGCCCTCGGGCCGAACGTTACCAGAATCCTAAAATTAAAAACAAGGCCGGCGGCTTCATTCATAGCCTGTTTGGTTCCTCTTTGATGAGGTCTGTACAGTTTGGCCTTGTGTGCTCACATGCTTTCAATGTGTAATGTAATGATCACATGAATTAGCCAGTCTCATCACTACGTTTTGCTTGATGTGTGATCAAGAAATAAAATGTCACCTGAAGCTCATCGTGATCTGCTTCGATTTAAGGCCGGCCGCGCCGAGAGCACTTGGGGCCAAATATAAACATATTTTGTACATCCAATCTTCTTCATGTGTTACAATGGAGTAGATGTTCACTAATAGAGCCAGTTCAATAACCTGGATGTGAAAGAGGAGACGGACAACCTAATATTACAGTGAGGCCTAAACAGAGCTGCCTCTGTTAACCCAATCAGATGGTTATTATCTTAGCACTTAGGCCTTCGCTCCCGGCCTGCTCCATCTGGGAGCTGTGTGTGTGTGTGTGTGTGTGTGTGTGTGTGTGTGTGTGTCTATTGATTCCAACAGGACTTTCTCTGCCTAATGTAACGGCCTATTCTTTCTGACATTAATACAGCATGTTGGAGCTGTAGTTGCAAACAATATTTGCTTCACTCACCCCATCTATTATACAGCAGCTAATGGAGTCCCACGCTGGGAAATTAGGACGTTAGGAGGAGGGCTTCAACTCAGCAAATTCTATTTCCTTGAGTAGAGGAGGTTAACGAAAACAATAGATATTAATCGCCATCTCTTTATTTTTTGGCTTTTAATTCAGAGTGTTGTCAGGTGAACGTGTATTCTATTTCAGGGGCTAACCAAGACACTATCCAGGCAACAAAGTGGCATCAGTAGCACCTTCTCACCTACTTTTTTCCAGTTCCCTTGTGCCCAATAAGATGAATATAATATTTTCAATGTATAAGTACAAATCGCTTCACCATCTTTCATGTTACTTTAGTTTACACAAACAGAATAAGCATAACTGTCACTTTAAACCCCTGCAGATCACAATCTTAAATAGCTTTTGCTTTTAACAGCAAACCTTGGACAAAGTCATCCCATGCTGCAGCCTGGAGGGGCTGGAAAACAGAAATGCTGCCACTGATCCCTCACACATTTCACTGATACAGGAACTCTGGCTGACCCCTTTGCAAAGATGTCAAACACACACAAACATCACTATCTCGCTCCTCAACCCTTTCACACGCTCTTCCTCCTCCTGGTGCACCCACTGACCTTGCACTCCTCTCTCCACCTCTGGCCTGTGCTCGGAGAACCAACGCCACCAGAAAATCCAAAAATATCTTGCCTGGTGCTGATTCGGTCACGGTCTGATTGCAAATGTTTGCTCATGACAAATTCAGTAGGTGGTCAATTTATGGCTCAGGAACTTTTGGCTAGACTGCCAGAGTTTCAGCCACAGCGGGCAAACAGGTCATGGACGCCGCAGAGAGAGACTAGGCAACTGACACAGATGGTGTGGTGGTTGTGTATGATATGAGCCAGAATCTGTTGACAAAAATCACAACACAACACAGGAAAGTATGAGCAGTCAAGTCTGAATGAGAATTTTAAGTGGCTGGTGAATTTGAACATTTATCTGAGGCTGCAAGACATTTTAAAAAGTTGAATTCCCTCATAATCAGCTAGTCTAGTGTACTAAACCTACCACAGACAATAGGATATCACATTTAAAGACTTTTCAATTACTTTAATCAAGCACTCCATTGAGGTAACTGGTTGGTTATGTGATTTTTGACCCCAGTAGAATGGGCAACGTTCCCCTGCATCACTGTCCGGTTAGAATGATGCATCTGCTAACCAACTTCTCATTAATTAGGGAAAAAGATGCTTTCATCTTTATTACAGTGCATTTTTCTAAAAATCCAATTGTTTATAAATGGGTTATTCAGCCTAATCCGTGTGACTGCTTTCTCAGCACATGAAGCAACACTTTGTGAGAGAAATCCAAACTCAGAGATGACTGGCTCTGTGGCTTTTCAAAATCCACTTTTTCCAAATATACCAACACCATTACTCACAATTCTTCACAGACCCCGTGAACACTTTGACTGAGGCTACTAGTTTCTACCAAAGTACGCCTACCAACTGTTTTATCTCCACACTAAAAACGAAGAAACCACTTGAGTTTTACGATGGTCTTGGGTGGACAGACCCCAATAAAAGTGAGCGCTAGAGCTGTAACAAATCCAAAAACCTCCACTGCAGGCGCGACCTCAGGAGGTGACGGGTTTGTGCGAGAACACAAAGGCCCATACAAATGAGGCAGAGTATTTTTCTAGAAAACAAGAGTCTTGCTTCGACGGTTTTTTTTGTGTATATTTGCCTCTCATCCTGACAATGCACCCTTTGGCCATGATTACTGTCATTTGCTCTTTAAAAAGGTTGCTCATGCGCTCCATCCAAAAGAGTTCTGCAGATGTTTGGCCTGCCTGCTAACATTTGTCGAGTAAATTGTGTGATGAGTGCAGAGCCCACAGGACAGCTGATGGACTGAAAATAAGCGAACTGGAGCGAGCCGCTCTAAACAAACCTCATCCCACTGTTCTGTGATGATTGTAAGATCATTGTGAAATAGCTTATTTTATGCCCTGTTGAACGCTCCCGCAATGTTAGGTGTAGGTGTGTGTGTGCGTTAGGTTTTCTATCAGCGGGTTGTAGGTTGCTCCTGGGAGCTCCTCCAACCCGATGATTAATGTCTCTCCCTGCCTGTACATGCTACCATCGTGTGTGTGTAAGGGAGAGAGAGAGAGAGAGACAGATGGCTCTCCACGTCCTGTGGTTTATGACACCTTCTACAGCCCGCTAGCCACACTAGATACCACATTCTCCTCTCTCACTCAGGCCCGCCTGCGCACACACACACACACGCACACACCCAGAGCAGTATGTCATGCATCAGTGTCACCGCAGTAATTACAGGCTTATCACGTAGCCATAATCTTGAGCCACAGTGACGTGCTAACAGCCAGCTTCATTGTCCCCGACGTACACACGGGTGTTTGTATGCTGTGTGAGCTCTAAAAAAACCAGTAACACACACGACTCAGCCAAAAGCAAAGGACTTAGAAGGGGGGTGTAATCATGATCAAACGCTAATTTGTGATACCAAGCCTGCTTTGCACAGATGATACCTGTTTATAGATGCAATCTGGATCAATCATGTTACAGTCATTATGAGGCTTGGAACTATTCCTAAACTGAAGAGCGCACAGCAATATCTGGGGGGGGGGGGCGGTCATGTGCATGACATGAGCATTCTGCACAAAAAGTGTTGCAAAACAATACCAAACAAACCCATCTGCGTTTTGATTAATAGCACTGATGGTGAATGAAAACACACGACTCGAAGGTGACAGTCAAATGTGTTGCTCTCTGCTAGTTGCACGTTCGGTGTAATCAGAGTGGAAATTTACACTAACGTTAACACAGCAGCCAAATAGGGGTAATTTTCGGTTTGAATTGGCTTTCCACCACATGTTGCCTTCTGAAGAAAGGATTTCAGATTTTTAAAAAGCATTTGTTTGACTCTTGACCTTGTAAAAGGGCTGCAAAAATACTACGGAGGAGGGAAGCTAATAGCTAATAGAGATGTAAGGACAGCGTAACTGATATTTTATAGCCAAAAGGAGCCTTGCACATAGAAATGTGTGCAAAGGCAGTAAAACAATATGGAAGCACAGCTAATTCACACTTTACACTGTGCATTTCGAATGGATACATTTTTCTTCGGGGCAGCACTTTAATACATGCACATATTGTATTATATATTACTATTCCACGGTGGCTGCACACACTTTTTACAAATGCAGCTCTTTTGTAGAGAATAAACAGATAGAAAAGAGAGATAATGAATCCCTTTTTTGCAGAAGAAGTCCTGCGCTGCATTTTGATTCCAAATTTTGAATCCACCATCCAGTCTGAAGATAAAAAGTCTGTGTGTTGCTCCACCGTGGCTCACAGTTTCTGTTTCACATAATCAGATAGCTCCTGCAGGCTGATCAGTATCACGTATTTATAATGGATATCTACTGCAACCGATCATGGGTTAGATTCACACACAGGCTCTCAAAAATGCAGCAATTTCATTATCAATATCTGCGGCAGACAGTTTTCACTGTACTCCTTTTTATTTCACATATTTTGTTTACAGCTGATTAATGGCTGTCTTCCCTTTGGTTTGACTTTGTGGCTTTTCTCTGTTTTATATCACTGTAAACTGAATATCTCTGGGGCTTTGGACTGTTTGAAAGACGGAGCGGGTGGTTTTGAAGAGGTCAGCTTGGACTGTGGGGACATGTTTCACTTTATTTTGGCTAAAAGGTTAGTCAAAGACAATAAAAAATGATTATATTAATGGATAATAAATACAGTTTTACTGTTTAAAGAACAGCTATTTTCCTTTGTTCTTTCTCCACCCCATTTGGCAGTGGCATTTAATTTTTGGTATGTCATAAATAAACTCAATAAAAACAGGAATCCTTCAATAGATTCTCTACACTACAGCATGTAAAAGGCAAAATATTCTTTAGTGGCAAAATCAGCTGAGATTGAACAAACTGCACAACTGCATCCCAGTACAGTGCGTGCACTGCACATGAACTGTGAGGGCGAGCTTCTGCGGAGGATGATAAAACAACATCTAAAAAGCCAAACGCTGACAGGTTCCCAGCCAGCACAGAATGACTTGTGCTTGTTTAGGTGGAGCTGACAAAACCTGCTCAGTCAATCTGTCATTGAGAGACGCCCTAGGTTAAGTTCAACTCCTGGAGAGAACGAGAGAAGAGGGAGGGAGAGCAAACACCAAATAGCTGTGAGAAAGAAGAGATAAAAGTGAGCACAAACAGGAGAGCCAAAGGCAGAGCAGAGAGAGAGGGCTAACAGGAACATGATCACGCTCACTGTCCTGACCTGTAGAAACATAATGCTGCTAAACAAGCTCCTGAACGCAGAGCATGCACACAGTGAGTGCTTCCCCCGGTGGGGCCGGACTTGTCAGAGCTCAGCTCAGTGAACAGATGCAGGTGGTGCAGGCGAGACACCAGAGAAGGTCACACACACGCCGCTCTGTTACACCCTGGTAGTATTTGGCTCAGGGCGGTGTTTAGGTTTGGGTTTAACAGCTGTCTGTCAGCACCACTTCTTGTAACATTTTCGGCTTTTATTCCAAACACCAGACACTGGCGTTTACTCTGACACATGCCTCACCTTCCACCTTACAGTTTGAACAACAAGATGACACTCTAAATCCAGGATAAGTCCTAATGGGCGCACTGGGAGGCCCGCCGGTGTCTGGCTCAAGGACGCTCAGCTCGAGTATTCCTCTTCTGATGTGGGAATCAAACCTGTGACCTTGCACTTATCAGACTACCTCTTGTTAATCAACAGAACACTCCACTGTGACTTTTGGCTCTATCCCAGCCTTTGAAAACAAGCACAACTGACGAAAGACTGGCAGGAAGATAACATTTCTCTCTGCTTTTTTCCAGCAAAGTCCTGAGGTAATGAGGTTGCATGATATGTTGTGATCCCAAAGCTCCTCTAAGACGGCTTTAATTAAATACCGTGAGCTTGCAGCTTGCCGAAGAACAACATTTTTCTTTTTCAATCTGCTCAAATGACTGCATCAGGTTCTAGTGGCTGGAGACCGTTCTCTCTGAAGAAGTAGGTGTAGGTCCCACTTCTGTTGCCTCATATTTGACTTCCTAGCTGCGCAGGATTTTCCGAGCCACTGACAGAATTAGCGAAACGACAGCCAGTTCCCTCGTTGTCACTCTGTCTCCCGCTTTTCCATTTCACCCCACCACCAGCTCCTCCTCCTCCTTCGATAAGCGAGTCCAATCCTGCTGATGTGTGCCTGTCTTCAGTCAAGCTCAACAACGTGCTTTCAATCAGCCGCCAGCTTTGGGTCCCTGTAGTAGATCATCTCTCCACATCAGAGGGATCTAGGCTCTGCTAAACCTCACCTTCATAAAACATTCATCTTCATCTCTCAACGGCTATCTACATGCAACCTCTCTTCCTCCTGAAATATTTCTCCTCTGCCGTGTCCTAAAATGTGCTTTTTTAGGCAACTATCACCTCAAGCACTTACTGAAAAGACATAGCAAAGGTGACATTTACTTGGGGGTTTTGAACCTATGACAACCGATAAGCTGCTTTAAACCACTAGCCGTCCAACCTGTGACCTTCAGGCTATGGGACTCCTTCCTTCCACCGCTGGACACTCCACGCCTGTGTTGAGCATTAATTCATGACTTCTCCTTAATAGCTCAGTCATGCTTGTTTAGTAACCAGCGAGGGAATTTGCCATGCCCTACATTTATATTCTGCATGTCGTTTGCCCTTTAGCACCTTCAGCTTGCTCACTGAGAAATCCACTTGTCTGTTGTGTTCGGTCGTTAACAGCTGCGACCACCTGTGTGGCCAATTGTGCTGCAGCATTTGCCTGCATGTGGCGTGAGTATGTGTTTGTGTATAGCATGAAAAAACTACTTTAACATTTCTGCAGTGCTGCAGTTGGGAAGTATTATTAACATTAAATAAGACCTTCTCACGGATGTTTTCTAAATTTGTCGCTGAGTGTCAGGGGTGTTGCAAGGAATTCTGGGTCCTTGTGTCCTTGCCAACTTCCCTCTCAAAAAAATGCCCAGATGGGGCAGACAAAGGGTGTCACAGCTTTTTTTATGGTGACGTGAGGATTCAGACAGGTTCTTGGCGAAGCTGCAGGCTGCTTGTTTTTACGGAAGCATGCACAAAGTCCCTGGAGTGTCCTCTCAACAATCAACGTTCAATTGGAAATAAGCTGAACCCAACAACAGCTAGTCTGCTGCTCCATCTCTCTGTGTTTGTGTAAGCAGCAACTGCACTTCAGTGTGTATTAAGAGTGTGTGTTAGTGTACGAACATGCATGCAGTCATGTGTAAAATTTGCATGTTGAGTGCATCTGTACGTGTGAGTGTGTGTGTGTGTGTCTGATGACAGCAGGCTGATTAAGCTGTTGCATAGTAATGAGCTATGGCTGTCTGTCTGGCAGCTGCTCTGACAACCTCTTTTCACAACTAGCCCTCCCACACACATACACACAAGTGTGCACACACAAAAACACAAATGCATACAAGTGCATGCAGCAACATGAGAAATACCACAATTCTGAGAAGGCATCAAAGCTGACAACTGCACTGATGTGTTGTTGGTGGTGTTTTGTTGCTGCAGCTGCCGTAGTTAAATCACTGGAAAAGTTGTGTAAATGCAGGAGAGGGTAATTGGCAATGCATTAAAAAGGGAGAACACAAACTGTTTCCTCATAGCAAGAGCTGCACTTCCTCTCCTTCAGCCTTTGTTGTGTTTTCGTCCCAATAATGACTGCCACTCAGGAATAACAGTCATTTCCTGCTTCAAATCACTGATGTCAGGACAAATATCAGCCACAGCACCGAGGGCACAGAGTGTGTTACCTACACACTGTGTATTTCAATGCTTGCCTACTTGGGTGTGTATTAGAGGCATCTAGCCCTCCCTCACCTCCCACCTCGTCTGTTACAAATATCTCCGGGGCAACACGATGGATGTGTGTGTGTGTGTGTGTGTGTGTGTGCGTGCTTAAAGAGCAAGCCATCCCTCTCCCTCATTTTACAGAGGTCAGTGTCAACACCCTGGCAAAAAACATGGAGACTGATGCACAGCTCATAGGAAATGTGAAAAGAGGGTTAAGAAATGTTGAATTTGAAGAACACGCAGAAAAAGTAACTCTTTTAATTAATTCTTTTGCACTATATCATGCAGAAATCAGAAAAAGTGCAAGCCTAGTAACATGTTTGTTTATGTTTACAGTTGGATATAGAGTGATAGACTAGAGGATTTAAATATTTGGACATACACAGTTCTCTTAACCTATCGTTTCTTGGTACAGGTGAAGTAATTATTTAAAGGGAGAGGGGCGGTGGTAAAATCCAACTGCTCTTCTCTTTGCTTTACTGGGGAGGGCAACCCCTCAATCCCCGAGGATCCCCCCACCCCTCCTTTGGGACCCGCTAATGCAAAAGAGAGTAGAGGTAATGTATATCCATCGCCTTACCTTGTTGATGTCCCCTTCCTGACATCACACATCATGCACTTAAAAGCTTCTGCCGTGTTCTTGTACGTGCACACGCTGCAGTCCCAAAACCCCTCGTCGGAGGAGGGCTTCGGTTGACGCTTCGGCCTTTTTAAAACAATAAATGTGGAGACAAAAAGAAGAAAAAAAGACGAAAATTAAAAAGCGAAAAGAGGTGTCAGGAGAGAGGAGGAAATAAGGGGCGAGAGGAGACAAGTGTGAGTTCAGCTCGCATCCACCAAGGCTATCGATAGCAAACATCTGGGTAAGCCTGTAGGATTTAGGAAATCATCTGCAAGCGCGCTGTGATCCGACACTGTAATTGGCGATGAGGTTTTAACACCCGCGCGCGCGCACGCCAACACGCGCATATACACACATGCAGTGAGAGAGGGAGAGATCGAGGAGAGAGAGAGAGACCGTGGAGAAAACCCTTTTTTCCAGTGCGCTTGTCGATGTCCGCTCCCCTGTCTTAAGCTTGAATATCTCGGACGCTCTGACTCGGTCGTTACCTTGTGGGACTCCTCTTGTCGCCCATGCCAGACCAGGGTTTATCTGAAGGTGCGGAGACGAGCAGAAGTCGTGTTATTTCCGATAATTTTAGCAAAGAAGCGATGCGCCTGTGCCGCTCGGCTTCCAGCTGTCGTGGAAATTCCGCTTGGGAAATGGTCGCGTGACTGGTCGTGGCCAATCAGAAGCTGGGTTACTTCCCGAGGCTGACATTCCTCTTGATAAATCTATGCCGCCTTCACGTCCTCGCCTTGAGCTCATACCTCTCGCATAAGGCTTACACCTTTGGTAATTATGACAAACGCGAATCCTTAACAACGTTATATCTCTGATGACGACATAAAACACTTTCATGGCATACCTTTTCTTTTCTTTCTTCGAGCTTTACGGCGTTTTAACTTGAGTACTACAACTTCACCTGTTTCTAACGCGAAACCCTACATATAGTCGATGCAAAACAGGTTATGTTCATATTCGTTCATAAGACAAAAAAAGAAACACCGGAAAGATAGAAATTACAACCACTGGCATGCAGTCACACTACATGACTACACCTGTTATCAATGTTCAGAAACATGTTTCTATTAAGCAGTCTTTCTCCGTTCTCCTTTTAGTTGGCCCTTTTCCGACGCCACCTGAAGGCAGCAAAAGGCGTTGAAGCCTGTTTTGCGTCTACTGTAGTGCGTTAACACGGCTCCCGCTCCTATCAGCTCCCTGTCCTGGGAAACCTTTCATATCCTGCGTCCTCGCATCTGACTCGCAGGCAGCAGAAATACCGCAGCTGTTCAGACAACTGGCGCAGAAGGCATCGGGAAATCCCTCCCTTTATTTGCGTGCTGATGCAAGCGCCTATCATTAAACACATTTCCAAGCGAATCACTGTACCGTGAATTTCATTTACTATGCTGGTTTGAGACTGTTGCCAAACCCTTTCATGTCAAGGACGACGAAGCGGATTCTCCATTATCTCGCGAAGACAGTTTTTTTTCCGCAGGGAAATCCCAACTGCTGCATTTTAGCTGTTGTAATATTTAGGATTTACATACACGGTCTAGGTCAGCATTGCTTATTGCAATTTTGATAATGGCCTAATCCGTTTTAGGTAATGTATCAGGTAGAAAAGAGACACATCCCCACTCGTCTACAGTTAAAATCTAAATTAAAATATCAACTTTATTTATTTCATAGTTTTGGGTGCTGGTTATACAAAATAAATACAACCATATGCGTAACTGACACATTAAATCACTAGTGTTATGTAGTAAAACTAGACCAACCACAACCAACAATAATTTGGGTTAAGAAAAAAGTTTTATTGAAACAGAAAAACAGCTTATGCACATGCATGTCTGCAGACACAGATCAACTCAAGAACTATTTCTAGAAACATAAAAATGTCTCAGATGCATGTACATTAAGAGAATAATCCAGCTTTTTAACTTCCCCAGTATAATACAATATTTACAAACATTAAGCAATATTTAACCCAACTTGAGCTTTTTGTAATGTGTTTAGTCACTGAGCTCTTCCTCATCACTGAAATACGCACTCTTTTTGATCCTTGGTTTCTTAGAGTCTGAGGATGTTGAAGCATGAGCACTGTCCTCTTGAGATGACAGTGCCTGCTTTCTCTGTGTCTCCTCCTCTTCCTCCATACGGGCTTGCTAGATACGCATGAAAGACAGAAGAGATTTGGCGAGGCTAAAAGATAAAATGTTTTTCAATGCAGAGTCCACGTTGTAAGTTTAGTTAACCTCTGTCTCTAGTAGCAGTTATTAATTTTTCTTCCTTTCACTTCTCTTTTTTTCAAGTCAGTACGTGCACTTTTGTAGAGATCTTGTGATTGTTTAGGTAACAAGGGGTACCAGCTTTCCATAATATAATTCAATGCATCAACTTCAAAATCTCAAATCAACTGTCTCCACTGACTGATGAATCGGTTTTCTATATCTGCACACTTACCTGAAAAGCAATAGCTTGGCTCAAACTATCTAAAGCTGGGTCCTCCCCCTCTTCTTCACTTTCCTCTTCTTCTTCTTCTTCTTCACTGGAGGGGAAATGATGAAGCAATTATAAAAATGAAATTGTATAAAACATCTAGTAATATTAGCTCTACAGTACTTACACATGCTCAGGTTGATGAGCTTTTTTCTTCTTTTTCTTTTCTTTCTTTTTTGGAGGTTCTCTGTCTCCCAGAATGTTTTTGGGGCATGCATAGCTCAGATGACCTGTATCCTGTCATGTGATGACATTCGAAGAACAGATTATTCTAGCAATTGTCGTCTTTTCACGTAAAATAAAATAGAACAATTTCAAAGTACAAAAAAATAAATAAATAGGCACTTACCCCACATTCGTAACATTTTGACTTGTCTGTGTAGTTCCTTCTCCTGATGAACTCAGTTGCTCTCCCGTTGTCTATGGCAATACTTGCCTTCACTGTTCTGCCAAACAACTAGGAGACAAACAGAATTGTAAATTTGACAAGTCTATAACCCTTAAATATACATGAATGAGAAGGACAGTGTAGCTACAGTTGACGGTCTTAATCCCACAAAGACTCACCTGTTTATTGTTAACTGCTCTTGCACAATTATGGGCAGATTCTCTGTCCAGGAAGAGAACAAATGCCACTCCTTTACTACGGCGAGTATCTTTATCCTTTACAATTGTAACCCTGGAACAGGCATGGCATTTGTTAATACCCATTTAAAATAAATGGCCTGTACTGATTATATCTGTACAGGCCAGTATTCAGCGCCTTGACTGTTGTGGGTCCCTTGACAACTTTTTTGGTTTGCACGTAATTGCTGTAAAATATAAATAATACAGAATAAATCATGGCAGAGCTATTACTCACTTTACAACTTTTCCATACTTTGTGAATAGCTGAAATGAGACAAGGAGAGGGTTTTCAGCAAGGAAGTTGCTTGTATTGGGAGACTACAGTGCATTTTTTGCTAAACTAAAAGAATCGTAAACATTAATTTACAATAATACCAGTATAAACAAATACAGAGGCTAAGTTACCTTGTGTAGGTCATTGTTGGTAAGAGAGAATGGCAGATTGGACACATACACAGTGCTTTTACTTGGTGCCAGACCTCCACTCATTTTGAAGGCATGTAACACACTTTAACACAAAACGAGACAGCCAAATGACCATTAAAAATGTCCAATGCTCAACCAGCTGCGTGTTTAGCTTAGCAAATGCACCAAGCTTATTAATGTCGCGTTACACATTTAAACGTTACTTCGAGCAGTTGCATAAATTAATCAAACGACGTACCAATGCTGCCTCTTCGGTTTGAATAATATTGAAATTTGTCCAAATACACAGATATTTGTATGTGTTTGTTTCAATTTGCTAAGTAGCAACCTGCAAACACCGTGATACTGTGAGTCGCATTTTGATGACGAAGACGTACTCCTCGACCAATAAAACAACCGTAGTCCGTGTAGCTAAACGGAAAGGCTAGGCTAACTAAACGATAGAAGAAGGTGAGATTGTTTTACTAATTTGTATAGGATAAATAACCTTTGCCGTTGGATATTTAATACGTCTTTATGTATAAGATGCCATATGTCGCTGTAAATATTTGTTCGCCTTCTTTGTGTCAGTATCGACTAGTTAACTCACCCTAAGATGAAATAAAACGTGCAATTGTTTGCAGCATATATGGACGCCCGCTAATTAGCAATGCTAGCTTTCCTTCTGCATGGGGATAGATAGTAGTTCGTAAATGCACCCTCATACAAAATCTTGGTTTTTGTCTTTTATCGGGGGAGGGCTTTGTCGCTTGGGTGCTATCAAGCTGGTACCTTGTTGAATATGTTAGAGTTGGTCAAATGGACACTCGCCTGTGTGTCAGTTTGTTTTACAGAGAGAAACCTCTACCGGCACAGCTGTTGTATCACAGCTTATGGTCAGACAGTGCTGTCCATTGTACCTTATTACACACTCTGCTGCGCTTGAAAGTCTGAGAGCACTTTTCCATTGACTTCACAATGTGAAAGTCTTTTTCTTTCTGGGTTTTATTAAATAATTGTCTAAAACAGCTGCTCGAAAATTTAACCAAGAGTCTTAACGCAGTTTTGTGTTCTATAACTATTTTCGCAGATTGTGTTGAAGATCATATTTTCTCTATATAACCCTGATTCACAGAAGTCCTTGCGTCCAAAAGTAAGTCAGTGACACCCTAAATGGCTCATTCAGTGACCATGTTTTTACTCCAAACAACTGCTCCCTCAGCTGATCTGTACTTAAAACGGAACTTGTATCACAAAATATCTGAAGAATTGAGACTATATTCAGGGCCTGCACCACAAGAAACAGAAAAGTATATTTCTAGCTCCACAATTATCTTCAGATTAATTATATACTATAATTCTGTGGTCTTGCATATTAGAGATAATGCTTGTCAGTGAATTGTCAGTGAATACAGGAACCTGTCTTCAATATTTACTTTGTGGACCCACCCTTGCAGGAATGGCTCTACAGTTTATAATCTTTCACTCTTTTCTTTTACAGTGACGTATAGGAGAGACCGAACAATACGAGAGGCGTATGATGATCGCTTTTTAACAGAAAGACCAGTGAGTTTGAGCAAAGAGACTAAAGTCCATTTTTTGCTCCTGTGAACACTGTTGTGTTCCTGGAACTTGTTGTTATACATTTCTAAATATTGACATACAAACACAAATAGGGGGACATACTTGTCTTCCAGGCAGTATTTATCATGTGGATAAGGACTGGAAAATATGCCAAACCACCAGGTTAATATCCATTAATAGCATATTTCTGTAGTTGTCACAATCATTTATTGAACAATGTGAAGAAAAACGTGAAATTGAGTGAATTTTTATGTTATCGTCTTGTATGAAAAAATATCACTTCTCTGATGTGGAGAGATTTCTTCATCAGGCGAAGAAGCTTTCAGACAAGTTGTAAGCAGAAATCTTAAGCAAAAAATGGATCAAATTCACCCGCTGACTAAAATGGATGAACATAAAATGTTCACATCATGTTAGGGTCCATATCCACGGTCAGGTGGAGGTGTGGAGAGGAGGGGCCCCTTTGGCAGACCAGACGACGAATACGGCCGCGGCGGGTATGAATACGAAGGAGGTCCGCGCTTCTTCCCGAATGGTGGAGGCCCACGCAATTACCATGAAGATCAGAGAGGCTACCATGGTGACAGCATTCACTTCCCCGCTGAGCGCAGAGCTGCTCCACCTTCGAGGAGGGTGAGAGCATAAACATCAGACCATTAACATTGTGTTTCTTATTGTATACATATGAACACAATGGATAAAATGTGTAGAGTAAGACTTTGTGCAGCAGATCAAACAAAAATATAGTAGGAACTTTCAAAGGCTGCCTCAGTTCAGACTAAAAAGTCCCAAAAAATCAACTGAAGTTGCTACAGTGAAAGACTCAGGGTAAAATATTGAAACAGCACTACATTCAAGGCATTTATTAAGGTCTTCATATTAATTGTTTATTTGATTTCAGAGATTTCTTTATTAATTCTAAATCTTAATTTTCTTCCCTTTGCTGCAGTGTTTTGGGTTTATCTTGGAGTTTTCTGAAGTTCCAGAGCATCTGTGCTTTAGTACATTAAATTGCATGAAGAACAGTGACAACGAAGGTCAAGTTCATGAATTTTAACTTTCTGACATCTTTATGTTCAGGAGGACTATCCTTACAGAGTACCCAGGGAAGACCCACACACAGGACGGCCTTTGGAGTTTGGGTAAACAGCTTGTGTTTATCTTAATTATTTAAAAAGAAAATCTCCAAGTCATACCTCATATTTAATATCACTTATTGATATTAGATGTTGTTTTTATGGGCAGCAGGGGACAGTTTTTTTTATATTTGCACTTTGAACAAGTCCTCTGTGTTTTAGTTCCTCTGGTCAGGTCATGAGGGGGTTTCTGCAGGAGTGAGCCTCCTCTTTCAGTATACGTTTGAAATGTTTGTTTAAACAGTAATCTTAAATCGTAGTCTGCTTTGGCCCGTCTCACTCGATTTACATTACTTGCAACCTTGGTGCTCACCATAATCCACACTTTGATAGGTTAGACGTCTCTTAAGTCTAGCTGCAGCATGATATTCACTCAAAATCCACAGCACTGGTCCACATTTCAGAGAACACATGATTACAGTTGATGTGCAAAGCCAAAGTCAACTGACCTCAGATTAGATTATATATTCATTTAATTTCATTTAGGTTGTAGCATTGTTTTATAACTTTTTTTTACATCTTGAAGGTAAAAAAAACCCAAACAGATCAGTGTGCTGAAGTATAGTAATACACTAAAACTGGTGCATTTGCTTGGTGGGAACTGATCCTCATTCTTGGGCATGGAGAACCTTGATCAGGTTTTGAGGTCACACCTGTGCTGCTTGCTGCTGCCAAGATGAATGATGTATTTGACTCTGAAGTTCATTCAGCTGGATAAAACAACAAAGAGGTGAAATATGATAAAAACAACCTGGCGTGACTGGATGTTCTGAATTCTCTGTTGTAATTCAATGTCATGTGATAAGTTAAATGACTTGAAGTTCAATCTCTCCCTTTAATAGGGGTCGACATGTTAGAAATGCACAGTTGTATACAGACAGACACATTATCCTGATGAGATTCACTACTTAGCACACATAGAGGGGAAACAAAGGCTTTCACTCAAAACAAACATTTCAAGTTGTGAAGGGGCACCAAGGTTAGTGAGTTTGGGTAAAGGTAAGGGGTCAGTTAAGTGGTGGTGAGGTAAACAATCTGTTAAAGTATAGATAAAAATGTGCTCAATGCATGTAGATGTTTATTTTTCTATCTTAAAAAGTGTTTGTTATTGGTCATCATAGACTAAAGCTGTAAAATGTTTTATGTCCCACTGAGGGATTCCTAATCCTGGCATCACTGATATTGTTTCAATAAATACAAATAAAAATTCATCAAAATGGCGCTTGTTGCCATGTCACACCAGATGTTTTTATACAGTATTTATCTCCAGCTGACCAGATTTGTATGCTCTTATTCCTTCAGCGCTCGCGCACCTCCTCCTCATAGTGTGCGAAGCCAGGGCATCTACCCAGCGCCCAGATCGCTCCCAGAGAGTGGGGAGGACACACTAGTGCAAGCCATCCTCAACTTAGACAGAGGGTAGGAGCGAATGCATACTCACTCACTGCATATACCATCACGGGCCACCATTGCCAAAGTGCAAGCATCTTATTCATAGCTGCCATAAATGCTGCAGTCATACAGAGAAGAAGTGTGTAATACGTGGGTCTGGTCAAAATAAAAACCTGCGTGTTTAGGCATCACTGATTTTGTAAGCCTAAATAAGGGGAGAATAAATCATTTATTTCATGGGCTGTGAAGTTTATAATGTAGTCATTTTGGTTTTTCCTGTTTGATTCTACATGTTCAGTCTTTTGCTCTTGTTTTTTTCTGTCATCCTGCCATCAAATTGTGTAAAAACGAAAGTGCTCTACAATTACAGTGTGTCCTAAAAGCTGTAGAATGCCCCTCACAATGCTAGATGGCAGCATTGTGCTATGTTGGCACTGAAATGGAAAAGGGTACTTGCGTTTAGCTTCCCTGAAACAGCTGTGGCAGATAATGGTTTGTAACCTGATAGCATTGTCAGAAGAGGCAGATGAGCTTATTTTTCATCCACACGACACTTTGGATGCTTGGACCATTCAAGTGATGACGGCCCACACATTCTCCTCTACTTTTCCAGGGAAGACAGAGACCACTACAGAAGAAAGGCGCCCTCATTCCCTCCCCTCAGAGAGCGTTCGCCTGTGCGCCGTGAGTTGGCCCGCTCACCCCACAGCCGCTCCGGCTCCAGCGTCAGCAGCAGAGGCTACTCTCCAGACAGAACCAAGAGCCTGCCGTTTCCCTCACAGCAAGGCAAGAGTATGTAGAGCTTTAGAGTTTCCCCTCCCCTGACGCAGACTGGAGCTTTTTTTTTAACCCCCCTTTGTGTCTACCCTTGTGCAATGGGAATTTAATATCAGGAATATAAGATCTGAGTTGACACATCCTAAAATGTACAGATGGATTAAATTGCAGTATAGACTTCTGGAACCCGCTCATATACATCTGGAAATGCCACCAAAGTGAAGCAGAACATTTATAGTTACTGCCTCCAGTTGCAGTTTTAGTCATGACTCATTTATTGGCCATAGCTCATGAAAAGGACATGAATCAACAGTGAAACATCATTTGAAAAGCAGAACTGCGTACATAATGTTAAACAGCCTCAAAATCAACAAGGCCGTTTGAAAAAGATCGGTTTTGCCTTGCAATAAGAACAGTGTAACAGCTCACAACAATCACTCCTTGTTTTCTTTTACTTCTCTGACCTGTTCGTGACTCTTAATGTGGCTGACTGGCTTTTCAGGTGTGGACGGTCCAGAGGGTCACGTAGGTGTTTCAGAGCACCTCTGGGGGGCACTCTTTCCTCAACAGAGTGGACATGACACTTTGGGTCTGTACATTGAGCGATAAGAACAAGCTTGGACTTGGGTGACAGTGAGCTGAGTTGTTGCTTGCACGTCTCCTTGCATCCTCGTCGCGTAAGAAGTAAAAGCCTTACTTCAAGGGTGTCTGTCACAAAGTGTGGAAAAGGATGCAAGGATAGAGGCCTCAACAAATTGATGTTGAATCATAAAAAATATCATTTATAAAAAATATATATCCTATTGGAACTCAACTACAATAAACTCAAGTGAAGTTCTGTCACCCAGGACTGAAGTTAATGCATCATGAGTTTTGTGTCTTAGCACCTAGTGATGCCTTTTATATACAAACCATTTCTACTACCCGTTGTGGAGGTACTTCAGCACCTTTCATGGTTGTACATGGTGTTTAGAACCAATTCTGTGTGCATCACATGCAAGAAAAATAGTTTTTGTCCAGGTTGTTTGCTCTGGAAATAAATAGTTTTGATAAGGATAATGCATAGAGACAGTCATAATTAAAGCTATATGACAATGTACTCAAAAGCAGGCATTTAGAGAAATGATTTAATTGCTAGCAAGTAATATTAATGCCTGTCAGATCTATGTTAAATGTCTTTAATAATTTCACTGACAGAAAGCATATATGTTACAAAACTGATTTCCCAGCAGGCTGATGCTAAATCTTGAATTAATTTGACTGTAAAAGTGCTGAAGTATCTCCTTGTTTATTGCATGTTGTTTGTAGTTTTTTGCAAGTTTTGTAGATCTCAACCTCTCAAGCTCCCCGTTCCCACAAGTACTACTGTGGGTTTTGTTTTTTTTTGTGTCTGCTACCATCTCCAGTGCTGGTCATCTCCCCTTTTAAAAATCTCCATATTAATCGTCGCTTAGTGGACCTCGGGAATGATGTAAATCATAGTCACAGCGCGAAATACTGAATGAGTTCAGGACGTTTGAAATGCATGATTGGAGCCTCTTTAAAGCAGAGCATATCATCATCATTAATTATATTTGTAGGGAAGTCTCAGGGAAGTGAGTGTGCTTGCTGGAGTGCTGTAAAATAAGGAGGCCTGGCTATTATGCAAACAGCCAGTGACCTTACGGTTTGGTCTCCCTACAGGGTATGAAGAGAATTATTCTCAGATCAAGATGACTGGTAAGTACAGTTCAGTATAGTTGTTGTAGATGGGATGGAAAAGTGGCATGCAATGCAGTTTGGCAGCAGATTTTAACTTTTAAAGCGTGTTTTACATTAAACTGTAATGGTGCGCTCTCCGTGCCTTTTCTTTCAGTTCATTTTTTTCAGTATAAATTGATAAAAGCAAGATGAGATGACATGAAGAGGATTTGTTTCAGAAATGTACAAAGGTTACAATCGTCAAACTTAACCTATTCCCAGTCTGCGTAACCTGAGAGAGAGAGAGAGGGAGAGCGTCTCTAATGTGTCCAGCAGCCAGCCGTCCTCCCCGCTCCATCTGCCACTTTGTCAGGCCTCATAAAGATGCCACCAGGTCGTGTGTGGAAGATCAGGGAAAGGCTATAGGGTGTCTGATGGATATTCCTGAAGGCAAAGTTTCCACATCAGTGTATTTTTTGTTTCTTTGCAAGGTGTTTGTTGGTAGACTTGGTCAGGCAAAATCTTGGATGTTTGAGGAGAGTTTGTAGAAGAGCAAATGGAAAGTGAGGTGAGGAGGCGGTGACCGATTGATGAGAGGGAACCTGCACAAGAGAGAAATGTACGTTGCAGTGGGCCCACCCTTTGGAGCCTGGAAAGTGAGCGTGAACCATCTGTTTTCTTGATTGTTCCAGATGTTCTAGCCAAGGTACCTGCCTGGATCCTGGAACCAAACCTCAACACCTTTTTACAGAGCCTTGATTACCACAAGCATATTCTTCCTCTCAAGACATACTAATTTTCTTTTTTTTCCCCATGGGATTTCTACTTCCTGCTGTTTCTCCTGTCTGTAGTTAATCATCCTCTTAATGCAAATTATGTTATTTTGTCCCTCACTGGACTCTCAATGTGTCTCAACTCTTTTTGTCCCCTTTTTGTCCCCTTTTGTATTTCTCCAGACAAAATTCCTGGTCTGTCAAGAGAAGGATCCCCGCACAGCGCAACCTCAAACAAGGTGAGCTCAAGAAAGTTGAGTTTTGCTGTTTGGCGCCAAATTGCTATTAATTAATATCAAGTTTTACTATGACAAATAAGAACGCTACAATTTACCCCTTTTCAGAAGTGTAAACTTTTTGTCTTTATACTATAAATACATCAGCTCAGTCCCAAACCTACTCCAGATTTCTTGTTTTGTTAATTATTGTGGACTTTGTCACTGTACAGCAGGACGCATCTGGAGCTTCTTAAATTTCGTCTTTCTAATAAGGGTTTAAAACCCATTGACATACTTCAATGGGACTAAAGTGGCCCTCACGCAGTGCAGAAAAGCGATCAGGCCTGTGCTTTGTTTACCTGTGATGTAAGCAGACTTCAATCACAAGAACGTGTAATGGTTCAGGGACAAGGGCTCAAGTGTCGATGAAATACCAGCCGACCTCCCTTTTTTAAAAGCGCTCTTGTTTTTAAAGAAATGCTTTAACTGTTTTCTGTAAGTATTGAAAGTAGAGCTCTCCCTCCTTGTTTTGCAAATAACAGCTTGTTTTGCTGATATCATCCATTTCCAATTATGCAGAGGAGTGTAAATACAATCAGATGTGATTAGGCGCAAATGCGTCTGGCTGTGGCCACCCAGAAGTGAAGAGGCTAACTCGGTAGCCCGAGTCCTAGCTTTATCGCAGGATCTTAGCTGCAAAGCCCGGAGAAGTCCCCGAGGAACTCATTGGGATGTGTTTAGACCATTTTACAATGAACAATCGTTTCCTTTTTCTGTTAAAGACTAAAAGGAGGGGTCACGCTGTTTCCCAGCTTCTCTCAGTCTTTTGGCAGTGGGAGTAGTTTCCATGGTCTCTAGTTAATGTAACTTACAGCATCCCTATGGTTGCTGCAGCCTCCAGGTCTAGCCAAACAATAATTGATCTTTGATGACATAAAACACATCACTTCCAGTACTCCATTGTAGGAATGTTATATTAGACATCAGATTTATAGATTTTCTCTATACTGTGAAATAGAGACATTTACATGTTGGCGATAGGCTCAGTCAGCAATTGTGTGAACTTGTTTTGGAAGAGCTGTGATGTAACAGATGTTTATTAAATTGTAAAAAGCATTTTAGCTTTAAGCCCTTCTTTCTCACAACTAAACTGCTTCTGCAGTTACCGCTCTGTCTGTGTCAGTGACTGTTTCATTTTATGTAAACAACCCAACTTTCTCATGAAGGTTGATCAAAAAGCCCATAAAACCACACCATTTACCATCAAAGCAGTCTTATTATTTATCTCATTAGCAGCCCTTAGATCCTTTTCTGTACATGCTGGAGGTAATTTGTACGCTGCCATCTTTTTTATATTTTGTCTGGTTTGTCTGGCACGATGGACATCTTTTGTAAACCATAACCTTGCTTTATATGTCAGAAATTACAAGAGACGGCATAGAAGCATAGTCCTTCTCCTCTGCCTCTCACATGCATTTTCGCAAGAACCACCCACTACCATCCAATCAACTGCTGTGATGAAAGTTTTACAAAGTGCCCCACCCCTTCTTACACACACACACACACAGCTTTTTTCTGTGTTTGATCTAGCCTGTGGTGCATTGTTGTTTTCTGTTCTGGGGGCACAAACCCGTAACCTTGGCCAAGATGAAAGGCCTGTGCTGTGCCCCCAGTAAACTGCCTGCTGTGGGGATTCAACAAACACACATGCAGCCTTTCTGGAGCCATCGCAGACACAAGAGACCAAAGAGGGGGACCTAAAGAGCAGCTCGGTCTCTTGCTGTGATGGTCTGCGGTGGTCTGCTGGGTGGGAGAGCATGTCCTGTTACTGACAAGGTCACCAGAAGGTTTAATTTCAACACAAAGCACCAAATTCCTTAAACTGCAGTTTGATAACATTTTGTCTGCTAAGATAATTGCTGAGATCTGGTGTGAACAGGACAAAGACAAACTGCCAGCAGATCACACAGATCACTATTATAATTTCAGCAGGAGGTCAGTTACTGTGATACTTAACCATGCTAGCAGTGGTGACAATAACAGTCAGTTTAGCCCTTGTACTGTTAGCTCTCAGACGATGCATGCTCATAGTTTTGATGATCCTCTGTCTCATTTTACATTTATGGTTCAGCATGAAATGTCTCAACTATTAAATGATTTCCATGAAACTGGGTCCAGACTTTGTTCCCCACAGGATGAATTATCGGAACTTTGCAGATCCCTTCATATTTCTGTTGAGCTGTCAGTTCAACAGCCTCAGTCTAGTTTAGTGCTATTTAGCACATGTTGGCATGCTAACACACTAAACTCAGGTGGTAAATATTTGAAACATCATATTTGTTAAACATCAGCATTAACATTTGGTTCAAAGCACCACTGAACCTGTTTTCATCCGCACAGAGCTGCTATCATGGCTGTGGACTCTGGCTGGATATTATCAGTTTGGGGTGTTGCTGTTCTATTCTACTTTATTTAGTGAGTTCACTCTTGTCCCAAAGTACATTTAGCTGGGCTAGCTAATAGAAACAAAGTTAATGCTATAAATCAGATTTTTATGGCAGGATTGCCGATTGGCTCATCAACTTTCAGATGTAAGATTTTATTGTCAAAATGTTTTTTTTCTTCCAAGATGAGGAACCTAAAACGATGCTTTGGTCCTAAGGGTGTGACACTCAAACATTTATGTGTTTGGCAGGTTTATATTGGATGTAAGAGAAATCCACCATTAAATCATTTGTTAAGTACAGTAACTATGAATCTACAGCTGTCCTAGCCCCAGAGGTCACGTTATGAAACACTTATTTTCTCAGCAGGAAAAATAAGAGAAAAAAATGTTTTGGCTTAAAAAATCTTTTAAATCCACATTTTGATTACACTGAAAAGAGATTACCCACCCCTCACAACGGATGACATTTAGTTTTAGTCCAGTTTGCACAAAATAGATCCGCCTGGCTTTGTATTGATAGTCTAACAATCCCCTCCAGCCTGAGCTGTGTCCAGCAAGTTAGAGTGAACGACTCGGACAGGGGATTTTTCTTTTCTCAACGAGTCTACAACGGCTGAAGACCTGACAAACGTGATCTTTCATACGTGCACAAGCGTGCACATTTCTCTAAGTATAGCTTCAGGGAGACAATTGGAAGGAAGCATAACTGGATGATGCTTTATGCGTTGTGCTTTTTATTTTAGACCACACTCGCCATTGTGATGTACAATCTCCCGTAAATGACTTTCCTCAGTCATCTAGAGATTTAATATGACTTAGTCTCTGGCCTGTTTCCCTTAATGTATGAGTGGACTTTAGTCATGGCTGGGCAGTTCTGCTCCCTGGCCTTCAAACTCTTAATAGTATCAGGAAATGAGCAAAAGAAATTGAGCAGTGATCCAAGCTGGCCTCATTTCTCCCCTTTGCTCTTTCTTTTGGCTTTCACAGTAATACTTATGGCTACTAGAGTTTCCAGTCTGCCCATTAGATGGCTCATCATGGCTTGTCTGGCCAGATTTCATATTCTCAAGATACAAAAACAGCTGAAATGTCAATTTGTATAGTTGAAATAGCGAATTGTGACTAAAACCTGGCTTAACCTCAGACCTGTTTGTCTAAGTAATGAGAACGGTGTAAAAATGAAGATCCGCAGCTGTTGTGCAGCTTCGTAGTCCTATCTTCTGTCTTAAGGACTCATAGGAATTACAGCACTAATTCTTAGACAAGTTGAAGATGTAAAAGATGAATTCACACAGTTCACTCTGGCTTTTCACAGGCTGAAGGAAAGATGTGGTTGTTGAGGCGTATGCAAGGATAAAGCTTAGATATGCATGAAAGTTAAACAGTCATTAGGTCAGGTCATAGCATCTCGCTGGCTCTCTGTGAGCTTTGAGATCCTGACCTTTGTTCCCTCACAGCCTTTCCTGCTCTCTGTATCCTGTAATTTCTATGCTTGTGTTACTTCTGACTTGAGTTTTACAAACTTTTTTTTCTCAGCGCAACAACTCACCCCTTTCTCTCCTCCACCCACTTTAGGAGGAGAACCATCCTCCAGAGGGGGAAAAAGAGGAACCGCTGGTGGCTCCAGTTGTCGAGGAGAGCCAAAAGTTGTCGGCAGACAACTTTCAAGAGCGACGAGCCCTGGCCATCGCAGCCAAAGCTCAGGAGATAGAGAAGGTACCTATTTGTACTCTGACGTCTCTAGATTCACATTCAGCTGACCTTTTAAACTGGAGGGAGTTTTAAATGAGTCAGCAAGTAGTAGCCCTGTGTGAAAATAACACATCAGCTATTCAAACTCATGAGCTTTCTGTGATTTATAATCTCTCAGCTGTAGTCCACACACCTTATCAACATATTTCACGTGTACTGTACATAGATTTTGTACCTCAGCCATCATAGCTTGAGTTTTCAATGAACATTTGGTGTCAGTGGCTCTCATTTTACCCAAATGGAAAATCGCTGTGTTTACAATCCTCTCATTACAAGTTGGTAATTTGTAAGACTTTTCTATAAATGTCAACTTGGTGCATTTGTGACACGTACTGTAACCTTTGGCAAACGTTCCCATACATATGGTGGCCTCAACTCCTCTGACTCACACATGGATCATTTTACTGGATCGTCATTACTGGAACAGCCATCTATTATGTTCCTAACAAGGCAGGAAATTAACTTTCCTGTTCACCAGTCACAGTCGCGGGTACATGATGCTAAAATTCACCAAATTGCCAGTCGGATATCAGTTTCAGAACAGTATTGAAGTGATGGGTAATTGTCTGCCAAAGTAGCTGGCTGCCAGATTTACTGTATCAGTGTTTTGCCTGCAACTCTTGTTAATCTCCCATCCTGACTGGCAAGACCGCAACAGCTGCTCATTATACCCCGCACCAGCTTAATATCCCACATGGCTCAAACATCACAACTCTCCCTTCAGTGTTTGACTCATCTTTAACAAATGCACACATGCAGATATTTACAGTGCTGCACACAGGGAGTTAGAAACACTAGAGCAATGTACATGGTGCTGGAACTCATAAACAAAAGCAGAAACACAAGTACAGCTTAGACAGGGCGACCGCTTAACGGAGCTAAAACCACCCCAGGGCTCGAGGTTCCAGCTCTGCACAGTTATCTAATGAAGGCCATTCCTGCACCAGTGAGCACTGCCGCTGCTTTACTGGGACCATTAAACCTGAGCCAGCTCTGCCCTGGAGCACACACAGTGCGCTCTCACATATAGCTGCGCCACAGAGCCTATAGGTCGTTATAACACTGTTGCTGACGCTGCAGCTCCTGGTTTGTTTTATAGTCTGTCTCTCTCTCCCCCATCTGTGCCTCCTCGCATTCATTTGAACTTTATTGTGTAAACTTTATTTGATATTTTTAGGTATTGTGACTGTTTATTTCAGAATTTTGGAAACTGATCTCCCAGACCCATGTGAAGAATAACCCTTATACGGCCTTATCAACTATGTTGTCTTTTCTGTAGTATAACTCATGGTCCCCTGCTATAATCTTTAGATGTAGTTATGAAATTGTGGTCTGGAACAAGTATAACTATTTAAAATGAAAAACAAGAAGGAAACTGTATTCCAGGGATATGAAGTTTACCGTTTTCATTCCAGGACTTCTGATTTCTCCAATTTAGCTTTTTTTTGTGTCCTTTTCTTTGGCTTTTGTCACATCCAGATCACTTGCATGAGCGTTGTCGGTTATTTGGCAGTCCTCACTCGCAAAAGGCCAACTTCCTTTGTCATGATTGTGAGTGAATGCAGCCTTTGTTTCTGTCACACACATCCAGGTCAGATGTAGAAATTTAGTAATCAAATGAAAACATTTTTGTCCTGTTTTTTTCCTCCTTCTTCTTCTTCTTCTTCTTCCATGCACAAGTCATTGGGGAAAAAAGGAAAGATGGATAGAAATGCAACAATCTGAACTCTGTGTTGTTGTTTGCTGAGGAAGCTTTTAGCCCTGTAACTGTATAAGCACTTGTCTCGTGGGCTTTCATTTCCCAACATGCATCTAAGCACTCTCTCAAGTTCAAGATTCTCTTACTGAGTCTAGTCACTCTCACATGTGCTCTATGAAGTCGCAGTAGTGCTTCTATTGCAGCAGGCTTTCACATCGTGTCAGCCAGATGTTTGGCTTTTCTGCACCCAATCTGGTCTAGCCATCTCTCCTAAACACACGGACGCAAACACACTGCAGTCCAGTAGCTCACCAACTGTCTCTACATTTTCACAGATCGCAAGCTGAACTTTCCATCATCGGCCAGACGGCGTGCTGGGCAGCGTTATACCAGCGCCTCAGTTGTGTGTTTGTGTAGCTAAGTGAAGTTGGTCTGCTGAAATTCAACCTGAGCCCTGTTCTCATTGTCAAAGTTGACTTTGGCTGCAGTACAGACTAACTGGTTATAGCGAGTGACAGGGCATGGGAGGCAATAAAGGGTATTATGTTTTGCTCCTCACAGTGCAGGCTGTGATACAAAGGGAGTTTTATTTCATTTGTTGAGGAATCTAAATATATTTGGCAACTAGACAGACAGCCAGACAGTTCCAGCCTCAGTGGGCTTTTTTAGGTACAAAGATGGCAGAACTGGACTCTTTCACTCTTCTCTTCTGAGGCCAGGCAGGCTCACATGCTCACTCCCAATCCTGATTTTAACTGAATATAGAAAATGAAGTTTAAAGAAGTTTGCAGCGACAGGTCTGGGCTGACCCCACCCAACCGTCGAGAACCAGTCTCTTTTCCTTCCTGATTGGATAACAAGGGAGGGATTTCAGGAAGTGCAACTGAATACAGGAAGTACATTTTCAGCGTATTGTTATCTAAGAACAACTTTCCTTGTATTCAGAGAAGTTGTTGTCAGCGCACTTGATTGGATACTTCCTCAGAAAAGTTGATAAATAAATTCACTGTCATCAGTTAACAGCTGTTGAATGAGACTGGAGGACATTAAAAAGATTAAAAGGACAATGCATTGCTGCTAAATTCAGCACAGTGGGGAAAGTTGCTATCATGGTCTGCTTTTTGTACAGATTTGTTACTCAGACTGCTGTTTGTTGTACATGAGGAATGTAGATTAGCTATAGAAACACCCAGAGGAGGCGGAGTGTTCTTTTTACGTCAGCACTCTTTCCTCTAAACTGTTTATATCATAATGTTTACCCTGAATTTCCTGTAAATTGATTTTATCCTATTGTTCAATTCAGGTCACCTTAAGAAGGAGAACTGTCATGAAGAACTGTCCTTAATGTGTGATCAACTCACTGTTTGCAGTAACGCCATGTGGCTTTTATAGAACAGTGGAAATATTTTTGTTTAATGCAGACTTTGGAAAGTTGCCATGTGTTGTTGCACGTACGTTAACTCTGTTTGACAGCACATCTTTATTTGTGATCTCCACTGCGACCATGCTCTCTGTTCTAGGAACATTGTGAAAAGCTATAAATAAGCCTGCGAGTTCAAACGCCCTGCAGCACAGAAGCCGCTGTTGGTATCCGGCAAATGACTGAAACCTTGCATGGCCTAATTTTACATACACACTCCCAACAAACACACACAGGCAGTGACACACAGTGGGAGTAGAAACTACAGAAAAGGCTTGGTACATGACTTAATAAGTAGCAGCATCAATGGGTTAATTTGCTTCCACTCAGTCAGGGACAAGAACTGATAGGAATGGAGGGTGAGACTGAAAGGAGGCACAGAGAGAGACGGTCTAGAGAAAGAAATGCGGCATGAAATAGTGGAGGGACAGATGGAACAGCATCCCACAGAGAAGCTGAGGTGTGTCCCCGAGGTCTGTCAATGATGACTTGGCTTTTTTTTTTTTTTTTTTTTTTTTTTTTTTTTTTTTTGACCAAAAAGAACATCACACAGTTAGAAAAAGCCCTCGTGTGATGTGTATTTTTATTTAGTTTTGCCTTTTATATGATGGCAAAAGTAGGGGGACGGCAGAGAACAATGGAGGGAGAGATGCAACAAAGGCACCGGCCAGATTGGAACTGGGGCTGTTGCTGCCATGTGTAGACGTTTGTTTAGATGTCATAAACATCTCCAAGCTTCTGATATCTGCTACTTTCATATGGTTCACATAATTATTTAGGGAAATAATAACTTGAGCTTTTTTCTGTTGAGCTGGAACAATTAGACCATCAGCTTATGCGAGGGATGATGACTTAGAAATACATTTCTATATTAGTATTTTGCATTTTGGGCCACTTTGTGGCAGCAGTGGGCTCCTTCCAGTGTTTTATGAGACATTTGAAGCTCGGTGTGAAATAGCAGCTCCCAAACACGATACGACCACCTCTTCCTCATTGTCCTTTTAACGCCTCTTACAAGCCTCTGAGCCACCACTAACATGGGGTTTTATTGTCTCTCGAGTTGCCCTGTCCTACGTAAAAGACCCTTATTAAACTCCAGAGGAGCAGTGTTTATCTTTTGACACTACTTGATGAGTGTTAACACCAGAAAGATCAGCTCTGGCTCAGTGAAGTTGGAATATTTACACCTAGGCGTCAGGTAGAACAGGAAGGAAACATCTTTTCATCTCCTCAATTAAGAGCTTTTCTCTACTCTAGATTTTGACCTCTGCCTGTTCACACTTCTAAGTCATATGGATTAAAATGTGTCCCCTGAGACTGTTTTGAGTATTTGTCCTTTGCTGTCTATTTATTTGTCCAATTCCTGTGCACTTCCAGGTGTACCGTCAGGACTGTGAGACATTTGGCATGGTGGTAAAGATGCTGGTGGCGAAAGACCCCAACCTGGAGAAGCAGCTGCAGGTTCCCCTCAGGGAAAACCTCGGGGAGATCCGTGAACGTTGCTTGGAGGACCTGAAGCATTTCATCTGTGAGCTGGACGAGGTGGTTCGGCAGCCAGAACCTTCCGTCTGTGATTTGACCACCCCATCTACAGCCCTGGCGGGTCATAAACTTTCAAAGACAGGAGTCAATCACAGTTCATCTTACTGACACGTTGGCCTGACTTGCTCTCTGAAAGACTGAGTATGGTAGTGACTGCAGATACATTTTGAATTGCTGGACTGAACCAATTCTACAACACAGAAATTGGAAGAGCAACTCAACATGGAGAGGTCACAGTGTCGCATTGTATGTGGGGAGGAACAGTGTTAATTTTGAAAAGACAAGTTTTACCTTAAAGTTCTCTGCTGAAAGGCGTTAATTATAAAACATTTTTTTCAAAGTTGTTTTTCTGTTGTTGTGTCATGTTCTTTTTATTTAAAAAGCTACCAGTCACACATCAATGTGAAAACTCTCAACATGGGTTTCTTTATTTCCACATGATCACACTTTTCCACAAGAAGGGTCAGATAACACAATGTTTTATTTCAGTGTTTCAGTTTGTACTTTTTTCAGCTATCTGTATTTTTATTCTTTGCAGTCAAATGTATGACCTGGTGCTGCTAAACTTACAGTTCTACAATGTTGTATGAATTTGTCTAGAAATGTTTGGTTCATTTTCATTGTTCCCAAAGTGACAAAGCTTTGCACAAACTGAGAAGTCTCTGAAGGTTATAGTAAAGATTATTTCTGTTAACACAAAGGTTTTGTTTTATTGTCATCTATGAATTAAAGTTACATTTGTAGCTCACCGACGTCATACACCTCATCTTAAATTTGAAGGATCAGTTTATAGGTGTTGTTGAACTCCATTTAGGTCACTGGGTGTCATTGCATATCTCTCTAAGATTTTAGTCTGGCATGGCCACCTAACATCCCTTACTTTAAAATTAAGATATGTTCCAGCCGAAATCTTCTGACTTTGACCAAAAACAATTCTGTACTTTTGAGTTATACATGTTGCGTATAATGAAGTATAGAGTTTTTAAAAGAGCATCACACTACAAAATCCCGTGGACTCTACGAGTGTGTTCTGAAATGTATAAGAGTTTGAGGGCTACAAATTCGGTGTATTATACAGTATTTCAATCATCTGAGACAAAGAAAAGTTCTTCCTGAAGCTTCGAGAGGAGAAAATATTTATTACAAGCATCTTTACATCACAAAGCATTTAGCCGGTTATGTCAGAGCAAAACTAGTGAACAGTTCAGCTGAATATGGAAAATGCAATTGTTACTGTCATTAATAGTGAGCGTTGTGGAATATATGTTATAATAGACATTGTTACAGAGTAACATGGCACTTTACTGTGAAGAACACAGTTTCTGAAGTGGCACCTTCTTTGTTTCTCATAATATTAATGAGGTCTGTTTGTTTACCATTACAACTGCTATTTTTTATATCATACACTTCAAAAGAAACACGTCTTTAAACCACAGATATAAAAATACCAGTATTAAAATCTTAACTTAGTATATACATTATAATTTTGTACTATTACGCATTAAATAATTATTTGGTTTGTTTCTATTTCTACTTTATCAACCTCTGTGTACAATATGTTGCCATTTTAAGACACAAAGATATTGCTGCAAAACTTTTAACTGAACATAAAACACTGAAAAAAAAAACAATGGCTAATGCTGAAATGAAAGAAAATGTTTGATGTTGCCACTCTGCCAGCTCTGTACATAATTTTGGTCTGCACTATCTAAAGAAAGGCTTCCAAATTTACCAGGTCATGCATCATATTAGTGCTAAAATTCAAGACCCATCTAGGCCAAACTTGCACACACATAAAACAGATTTTCTGACTATATGTAATACAGATCCACTCTTTCCATTCTTGTCCAAGCAGTTTGAATTGATTTGTTTGAGTAGATTAGGGCTAAAATATGATATGCATCTTTTGTAAGGGTTTAATATGCAGTCTGTGGGTTGTTTTTAACCACATCTGATCTGCAAAAAACACATAATCAGAAAATCTGGCTTTATTGCTTACTATAGTGTATTTTATGATGTAAATACACTTTGAACTGTTACGAAATGATACAGTTTTTGGAGCGGTGGCTCTTTCTGCGACCAGTCTGTGAGCCATGGCTCTGGGAAGAGAGGGCTGTAACCCTTGTTGGGTAGTCATCAGCATAGTAGCGACCAGCCACTCGTGGCTGAGGAATGGGCTGGCCCAGAAAATAGCCCTCTTCCTCAGAGTCCGATGATGAGGAGGAGCAAGTAGAGCAACAGTCATCCTCATCTCTGTACAGACCCATGAAATGCTCAACACGTGGGTCTCCTTGAGTTGAGCCCTGAGGCATATAGTCAGATCGGGTTTGGGAGTAGGCCATGGGCAGCCTGTGTGCGGGATGCTGTAGGATCATGGCACCATAAGGAGGGTTCCCCAGACCCTGCTGCTGGGGCTCATATGGCCTCTGCGCTTTCTCCAAAGGCACCATGTGAAGGTTGTTGTCTGAACGAGTTTTGCGGCTTCTGTGATGCCGACCTTGTCGATGGTGGTGCTGCCTGCTGTGCCCATGGTGGCTTGTTGGACGGCTTCTTTCTCTACCTATGTCATCTGGACAGTACACCCTTCGCTGTGGCTTCTCACTCATGGGATGCTTTCTAATATTGACATCAAAGCCATCGTTATATCCATTATCCACAGTGTCCTCTGAGAATTTTACCATCTGAGGAGGCCTGGACTGGGATTTGCTCCTCCTCAGAGCTGGGGCATGGACAAAGGAGGGAGGGAGACCTTCCGAATGTGGGGACAATGAGAGAAGTCCTCCTGATGGGCCAGCCCTCATTGCCAATGCTACCTCCTCCTCCTCATCTCCTTTCTCTACGTTAAGATTCAGAGAGTTGGCACTGTGGTGAAGATGAGATGAATTAAAGGTTCCCATGTTGCTCATCTTCTCGCAGTCATCTGCCACAGAGGGATCTTGCATGGCAAGGGTGTAAACTATAGGTCTATCCCTGCCATCACCATCCACTGATGCACCTAAAAATAGGGAGCAGAAAAGAAATGTTTTGAATAGTTGTTGTCAGTGAAAGAAGAAAGCACATATTTCCATCAACCAGCAGTCTCCTTACCAGTGATGTTTGAAAGTGCCAGGGAGTCCATAGAGTCACCAGCACCCTGTTCGACTTTCCTTAGTTCATCAGCGATACACTCAAGGGAGTCTTCATACCACTGCCTGGTGTCTGGCCAGAAAGCTTGTCTTCCTGTCCCTGACTGGTCATGATCCTGGTCCAACTCCAGCTCTTGAATCTTTCTGGCACTGGCAGGACCTGGATGACTTCCATAGGCTGAGTCTCCCAAACCATCCTGGGATTGAGCCCAATACATTTCAGGCAGGTGCTTTTTACTCATAAGGCCAGGGCTAAGGCTGTTAGCTCGGGACTGATTGGAAGTCTGGCTCTGGGTTGGACTGGCTGGGGTTGGAGAGGAAGCCGAAACCCCCGTAGATGTAGTATCAGGCTTAAGCCAAGGGTCAGAAACAGTTATTAGTCTATTTCTGTCACTGCTGGGGCTGGGAGACTTTAGGGATGGCTGCTGAAGTTGGTGTAACATTCCACGATCACCAAACTTGAGCAGGAGTTGAGTCATATAGTCCTCATGTTGTGCCCACTCTTCTGGATCCTCCTCTCCACCAGCATCCTGATCCTCCCGCTCTCTCCAGAACCTCTCCTCTTCAAGGCCTAGACGGGCCAGTTTGCGCCCTACTATACCAATGTCACAATCGGCATCTCCATCACCTTCTCCATCTCCAAACTTATATTCAAATGAGGGGTTGGTGGCGGGGGGGTTAAACAGCTGTGACTGTCTCCACTCTTCGCCAGGCCTGCTGCTCTTCCCCATGCGAACACTGCGCCGTGACTCACGTGAGCGAGCAGACTGGAAGGCAGAATCAGATGAATCTGAGGCATGAATATCTTCGCCTTGGCTGCAGGCCTTTGAGCAATAGATGCGACCTTGCTTTGGCAGGAAGGGACAGCCCAGCAAGGATGTCTTGCACTGGGCACAACAGAAGCACTGGTCTGTGGCATGCCAGTGTACGCCTTCATAGGTCATCTGGGCATGGTCAACACCTAAATGATTGAGAGATTAAGAGAAGCAACAAATTAGATTTAGTGGTTTAACTAGAAAAATAAGGGGAATCATGCACTCAATCATAGATTTAAAAAGTCCTGCTCTTAAATCTAGACCTGAAAGATACATATTATAAGTAGCAGCTTTTCTAGAACTTAAAAAAATATAACCTACCAATGTTTTCACCACAGGCCTCACAATACTCTGCATACAGTGATTCAAAGCAGCCACAACAGTAGGGCCGGCCATCTTTCATGATGTAGCGCTGCCCTCCTAGCATTGTCTCACACTCGAAACAGGCAAAGTGCTTCATGTGCCAGTGACGACCCTCTGCTTCAGTGCACTCATCTGAAAATATAATCTAAAGGGAAAGCAAGAATAGTGGTGTTAGTTCTGAGGAAATCCTTGGACTTAACATTTGTATGGTTCACTGTAAAACACAAAGGGCAGTGGGTAGTGCTACTGTTGCTGCATCTCACCTCATCACAAGAAGAGCATCGTGGTTTGAGAAGCTCAGCGTGGTGTCGTCCGCAGAGGATCTTGCCATTTTGGTAGAAATAGATCAGATCCACCAGCAGCTCTTGACACGTTGCACACACAAAGCATGCTGGGTGCCAGCAGGGGCTTGGCCCAGCTCTGGAGGCAAAAATTGCCATTTCCCCTCCATTGATGCCTCCGCCACACTGACGATCAAAAACAAACAACAAATGATCTGTGAGATTTATATTTCAGGCATCCAGTGAATGCAGTCTGTCAAATTGGCTTACAATGCATAGAGGTTAAAATGGGCAAAACACATTCATCTTTGAGCCTGTGACCTTTTATTAAATCTGGTGATCAGTAGGCTACCTTGAAAATGAAATCAATCAATCACAAAATGGAATGACAATTCAAAACCAATGTGCCATACTGTCGATGCCTGTGACACATGAGATATGCAATATAAACAAAAGAGAGATTATACACTGAAGCAAAGAAGGCCAAACAACAGGTGATCATACTGTAAGCGCCAGAGTAACACGATCCATTCAAAGCACAGTCCTGTCCTGACAATCATAGCAAAAAAACAAAAAAGCAGCAACAGTGGATTGCATGGAGGCAGCAGTTAAATTTTTTCAAAGCAAGAAAAAACACTATTAAAAATTGGTTGCTGGACCTTCACAACCCCATCAATTGTCTTGCTGACCAGAACCCTTTATATTAACATTGGGTCACACACAAAATCCCAACTTAAGAAAACCAAGAGGTTTTTACTCTGTATTTCAGTTGGTGGAGGTTTCACACATTATTCATTGGGTGTTGCTGGGGACCTGGACAGCATTTTTGTCCTGTGAGCTTAAACAGAATACACTGGCCTTGGTCCTGAGTCGAAAGATCAGATGACTCCATGAAGATCGTCACAGCGTGTCTGAACGTGCAATCAAGTCTTTATATAACCCGGCAGAGCTATGAGACACCCATAGGCAGCTATGAGATAGCATGCCCAGCTGTTAACCATTATTACAAGGGTGGACAGACAGGGGCTTTGGATGAGGAGGTGCTGTGTGTCCCTGGGAGGGCGGCACCAGGAAACCAGAGCCTGATAAAGTGTGTGTGAATGATATGCAGCCATTTGGACACATACTGCACATGCTCAAATGGATATGAGTGTATGAATATGCACATGTGTGCAGGTGTGCCTGTATAGATGAGTGAGTAGGTTGTCAGAGAGTGTGTATTCTTGCATAACTTATGTGGACACATGCACGTTAAGTATGTCTAAGGATCTGTGTGTCCGCTGGTGTTGGTGTCTTTTTTAATGTGACCTTGCATCCCTGTGGCAGCATCTGTGTCTGAGTGGTGACAGACTTCTTCTGCCTGTCTGCCCTTCCTGGATGCCTGGCAATGAATGTGGTTTACTCACTGGTCAGGGCTCAATTTGTCGAAAGCCACATAACACTAATATTTATGTTTGTTGCATCGAAAAGGAATTTTTCTGGAATTCGATCAAGGGCAGCTTGAATAGAACTGGATGTTATGTTTAAACTTCCATCACCAAATCAAAAGTAGGAAGCAGAGGTCATGTTGTAGGATTGTTTGCAATGTTGTGTTTGTTCATTGCTCAGTATGATTTCCACCAGAATGTCAAAATGGAGCCTAGATGTCTCTTTTTTCCCCCAAAAAAGTCAACATTCATGTCAGCAAATTGATAAAATGAAAAAAAACTTCCCCTCTCCACACAAAGGATAGAGAGTCTAATTTCCTTTGTACAGCACATGCTTACATAACACTTGATGTGTTTAATGGCTTATATACGGTGTATAATCCAAAGGGTATTCCTGTTTTACCAGTGGATACATGTACAATTTAAGTATTTCCACTTTGTTTGAGTTTTCAGAGACTGATGCAGACACTTGCCAACTCCTTTCCAGAAAAAGTCTTAAAACCAGCTGCATGTACTGAGCTGCATGTAATTATAACAGTAGATGTGGAATTATGAGCCACATACTGTGTCTTGTTTGGAAAACGCAGGATTTTAAGACTCTATGTAAGAATTACTTGTTAACCTGTACATTTTTAGCAGGCTGTCATGCTGAGATATAGATGGGCGGCAGGAAATTTGCAGAATTCCTCCCGAGGAACTGGCTTCTTCGCTCGGCTTGAGCACGAGCCTCCCAATTTCCCCACTTCCCCTCTCACCCTAATGAGGAAGTTTATGTCCGTGATTAAAACCATCACATTAGCCAATCAGGGTTGAGCCTCCGGCTACTTTGCGTTGGGATGGGATTGTGGGTGTTGGCTTCTTGTGACAAAAATAACTTCCAACCCACATGTTGCTTTGCTTGTAACGCTAGCTTACCTTGTGGCTATATGAGCACTAAATGACGCAAGTGGTCTCCATGTGGGCATAAGCATGTGTGTATGTGTGTGCTCATGGGTATCCACGTGTGGCACCTACATTTTCACAGCGGGTGTGCTGCAGAGCTCGGGGCAGGATCTTGGGTGTTCCTCTTCCCAGTGCCTCCCTCTTCCTTTGGGCACTGAACATGTGGAGCTCTCGCTTTTCCTCCTCAGTCAGAGAGTGACAATAACGCACCTGGTAGAGACAGGAGAGCAGGATGAGAGGAGCGGACAAACTAAAAGAGGAGGTCGATTTATGCCAGTTAGAGAAAGCGAAATGGAACTTAATAACATCAACCCATTACTGCTGATGGTCCGTCTTTCATCTTTCCTTTCAACTTTGGGGAAGAGTATCACACGCAACCCATATATGGGTGGATAAGGGTTTAATTAAAGCTAATTCCTCTGAAGGCTGTGTTGAAAGGATGGCGTGAGCAGTACACAAACCCTTCCTCTGTGTTTAGAGATGGTGATGAAGGCTCAGATAAAAGCCCAAGACTATCCTAACAACCAGCTCAGTTGTTCTCTAAACAACAGTAAACGATGCCGGCACACACACACACTTACTCTCTTTTTCTCCCTTTCACACACACACACGGAGTGCTTATGCCTATGAACCACAGTTACGCAAGGAATCCTCCGACAGTTTGCTTCCTCAACCACCAGGTCTGCCGACAAACATCATAAAACTGCTCAGTCAAACACTGTGCAGTTGTGTGCGTTTGTGTGTGTGTTGTGCGTTTCTATTGTGGATCTTCCATGTGTGTATGCGGAGACCACCTCAGTCAGACAGTAGCCCCCCCTCCCGCCACTGTCCCTCCCCTCTGGTGATAACCCCTCCACCATATCTCCTAATGTAAACTCTATTAACACAGATGTGAAAGGAGTGCTGGTTTACACACCATAAAGCTTTTGTACAGAAGAGGCTGGCATGTGCTTTACTGTCACAACAGGTTTTTGTGGTTAGACGGTTGAGGGAATGTGGCCATTGTTTCAGATGAAACAAGAAAAGATTGTTTGGGCTTTACTCAGCTGCTGACTTCAGTATATTTAGAGCTGGGTATAGTTTGAAATTTCTAATTACTGATATGATACTTAAATACAATCCAAAGTACTTTTTTCCTGTTAAATTTGCTTTAAGGACATGTTTCACATTGAATTAAAAAGTTCTCAAGTGTTTACATATAAGCAGCCAACACAGAACTTAGGCCAAAAAACACCAGCCTTTGAAATAAGTTTGACACCAAATACTTTAGAACAAATTAAAATTTCTTAAAATGTTAAGTTTTTGAATGTGCTGTGTTTTAAGGGAGTTGCCTTTAAAGCTGAAGCACTGAAAGGAGTGTCTTTTGTAAAAGCCAAAAAGCAAAGTGTAGTTAATTATATTCTCCTGCTCCTCTAACTCCCACAGCTTCCACTGCTCATACAATTCACTTCACCTGCTTTCAGTGCCAGTGCATCAGTCGACACTTTTAGCTGATTCTTCAACCAGTTTAGTTCAGTTTCTTATACGTTTACAGTTATTTGTTTATTTTGGAGTGGAGCTCAAATCCAGCTGCACAGCAACACTACAACTTCTAGTGAGCATTTTTGAGCACCAAGCACAGAGACCCTACTCCAAAAGGTGTTTATTTCTGGCCAGCCCAAGTTCTAGCTGAGGTCTAGTTCTTGGAAGAAGATCCCAATGGTTAAATTTTGATATTTCTGTACATACATGTATGTGTTAAATCTCAAGTGTATGTGTGAATCTCATTTTCTTTATCTGTTGTGTGCATGTGAGTGATAATGTGCTGCAGGTGAGTTTGGTTAATGACTTAGTGGAGGATTGACTGTGCAGGTTGTTTCAGGGAGCTGACTGGTTGCAGCCTCCAGGCTTGCCATTTAAAGGCCGGCTTCCAGTTGCCCTGTGGGCCTGCATCTCTTCACTTCTGGTCAGACTTTGTTGCAGAGAAACGTATTTTAACTAAATCTTACAGGGAGTGCAAAGTCTTTACTCCTGGTGGTTTCTGGGAAGAGGGAGATGTTACGCAAGGGTTTCCCATAGGCTAGGCTGTAACAAAGAGACACCAGCTTTAAGCTTCTCGGCCCGGCCCTACAGGCACTTTTATAAGTCAACTCAAGTTGACTTGTAAGATAAAACTCATCCAACTGCAGCATTCTTAACTATGATTAATGCAAAAATTGCTTTTATTTTCTATTTGGATAAAAAGCAGCAGCAGCCTCAGTTTCAGTCTCTGCCACAGACTCACCCTTTCCTTATATATCTCTTTCTGTCACACACACTCACACACACTCTGTCAGTGTCCCTCTCATCATAGCTACCTCGTTGTCATGTGGTGGCAGCTGGTAGAGGAGCTGTCGGATGCGGTGCTTCTCTCCGGGGCTGTTGACATATGGCACCTTTTCCTCTGGTAGACATGAGAAATACATCTGGACCTGTGCATGAAGACGGATGAATGAACTTTACAAGATAGAAAGAAATAAGACATAGTCATTCCATCTGCAACAGTGTTTTGTTGACTGCCAGACTCTCATCATGTTCGTTATGTCTATTTTGTCATTTTTCTTTCTGATATGCAGTGAGTGAGGCCGCACAGACGAGTGAGACATGAGGAAGCCGGCAGCGTTTTCAGTGTGTTTTGTCATCTCTTGCCTCAGATCAGGCAGAGGAGAGGGGCAGCTGGATATCACCAGGGAACGAATGCTGCTTTGCGCGTCCTTATTCTGTGACACTGTGGGGCAAACATGTCAATCTCAATCCACTCACAGGCGCCTGACGGTGAAAACTCTCCATGTAACAGACAATGAGGGAGTGGAAATGTGAATGTTTTCCCTGGATAATTCCCGCTGACAGGGGACGAGGAAACATTGACAAAACTTTGTTTGTCTGTGCACATTTCCATGAATAAAACATGGCAATCTAGCATTTTGTGAACATGTGTATCTGAAAAATACACACTAATGAATGAGGGTGGAAAAAAAAAAATCCATAGCCAGATGTTGGGCGTTTACTAATCCGCTTGTATGGCATAGAGAACAGAATGTCTGCACACGTAACCTTATTTGAACTAAAACCACATGCTGTTATTATACAGGTTCCTACTTTAATCCTTGGAAGGAAAATTCCACCGCTGGACACTGACACCAAACTATAATGTGTGACAAATGTGTTTTATCAGCTTAGCCTGTTATTTTGTGCTGGGATTTACATTTATTGATGTGCCCGCAACCTAAACACAACTTTCCTACTTCTACAAATGGATAAAACAGAGAGGAGGATCAGTAACTGAGGTACCAACCTGCTCAGGCCTAATTCCCGGCGGCACCCATGCGTACTCCTCCAAGGCACACCCAGAGTCGTCATCTGAGGTGGAGCTCCTCTGAAAGCCGGATATCTTCCCCATCTTTCCCCCGCCACGAGGCTCCATCTCCGGTCCTCGAGGTGAAGGCCGCTCCCCTCTTTCACTGCGCTCCAGGTTCATCATGGGCGAGCGCTGCAGGGGGGAAAAAGGCAGGATTTAGGAATCACATTTACAGAAGCTACCTTTCATTTCTTCATTCCTCTACACTACCTCTTCTGTTTTACTTTAACTATTTTTAATTGCACCCAAAGCCCTGGCTTTTAGCTCTTTACCTCCTGTCACCGATTGGCTGGGACAATGCTGATCTAGGATTTTCTGCACTTATTGTAAATTCCTCTGCATATCATATAGGCCTGCAATCCCATCAATTAGTTTTAATCTCTTTGTTTCTCAACAAGATAATTGCTTTTTCCCCAGCTGTGTTTTCAGAGTTTAACATAACAGCTTGAACAAATACTGAAAAGAGCAGAGAAGAAAAGAACAATGTTTCTCCTTGACACATCACCCACTTTCCACCCTTTTTACAATTCCACCTCTTGAGTCCATTCCATTAGTGCAGTGTGTCATACTTCCTTTGTTTATCCATTGCAGAATTATGCTTGATAAAGTACCCAAAACGCTTCTTGATTATCTTCAAAGGGAACTAAAGACAAACTTAGGATGATGTACAATGGAAAAATCATTGCGTGCTTTTTCCATTATGGTGCAATATTCAACAACCAGACACTCTTGTCAGCCTTACTGGACTTATCTCACGTTGCATGAAAGACACATGGAGATAAACAGCATCATTGTTAAGACTAGCAGGTTTAAAGGTCTGAGCATCTATTTTAATCCTGTATCATGGGTATCGAGGCACAAATCTTGCTGTGTGTAATGCACTGTAAGAGCATATAGTGTGGTACAATACTGTATGTGCGTCGGTTACATTTGGATAGCTCTTATAAACTGGGATTGTGATGCTTGGACATAACGTGATGTAACAGATATTTCCAGCTGTTAACCGCCAAACATCTGCTGCTCTTATCCGCAGAGCCACAAAGCAGCGGTTGTGAGACTTGTGTAAGCAGCCGACCACATTGTGATGAGCCGCAGTGATTTACAGCTGTGCACAGTAAAATGACGACTGCGTAAATGGACAATGATGATCAAGAAAATGCAAAAAAATGGATAGACTTTTAACAAATGGTTAAAGCAATCTGCATACATCCACTGAAAGACTCCAGCATGAATCCACCTTCAGCAGCATTTCCAACAGGTTTTTTCTCCCTCTTTACAAGCTGATAACAGTTGGACTCGTACATGAATAGGGATTTATCAGTCTCGTCGTCGTGTGTGTCTCCCGCCTTCAGCAGTAGCCCCTCTTATCTCAGCGGCCGTGCTCTTCAGAGTCCCCCCCACCCCCCCAACCCTGATAACTGCACTTTGGTCTAAAGGTGTTGAAAAAGCCACTTGCGATTCGCTCTGCACTGCTTCTTTGACGTGCAAATTCCCCACTAGAATAGAGCTTGTTTGGCTGAAAACAGTCAGAAACTTCACACGGACCCTCAAAACTTAATGCAGGTTGGATCTTTTACACAAAAGCAGCACTTCGAGGGACATTAAGGCTTTGATGGCTTCTATTGACCAGACGTTAACTAAGAATGCAGCAAATTTATCTTGACTAGTGGTTGTTCCAGGTGATAATCAGTAACTTGGAGACTGTGAAAACTATGGATTGGAAGGACGGCTTAACTTGCTGTTGTGATTTTAAAATCTCTTTAGATAGTTATTGTTGGGTTGGTTTTTTTTTAATTAATGTTTTATTCCTCAACCTTTTTATTTAGCATCCCATACACAGCCCAGATCGCAAACTAGAGGTGGAATTTTGGTCAATATTGCAAATAGTGTATTTTAAAGTGAGAAACATTATGCAAATGTTTGTATTTTGTTTATTTTAGTAAATGGTGTGGAATAAAATAAATCTTTTGGTATCAAAAATTAAAAAACCCTACTTCTCTCTGACTGCTCTCCTATCAAAAGACTTCCTACTTTTAGTTTTCCACTCTTTCCACATAAACTAAAATAACAAACCTGTACATAAACAAATATTGAAATCCTAGTTATGTAAGTGTTTATATAACTATTTGAACACCTATTTATGTCATTAATGTTAACTTGTGATTTTTGTGATAATGTTTTGATCCTCCTAAAGAATGATTTTCTGGCTTGTGCACCCTCCTAAGGTCTCAGGTCAGCTGCAGCTGAACTCACAATTCAAATGATGTAGTTCTGCCACCCCGTCTCTGTAGAAATGTCACCTCTGTCCTCTGAGTGCACCCTCGAGGCCGCCGTCACCACACAACGTCGTCGAACCCCAGCAACAAGGCAAGAATTAACATACAGTTGAAGTGAAGCCCAGGGCCTCAAAACACTGAATTTACAGATTAGAAACGCTGTTAAAACTCAAACCCAAGCCCTTATCACAGAACAAAAGGGTATCTGACTGTCGCTTTGTTCTTCAGTGACTAATCTATCAGGTTTTATGGTGGGACAGATAATGTTATCACCCAGAAGCTTTTCTTTACTGGTTCTACTTTATCTCGCCTAACCTAGTTAAGACCAGTAAGCAGTGCAATTAGATCAAGTCAAGTTTTGTGTTGTTTTTTTTCTCCTGAGATTATTTCAAACCACTATCTCAACAGCACTGGAGCTGTTTAGATACTTATGTACTGCATGGAGTTTAGAAGAACAGGGACAACATAAGTGCAGGCTTTGTTTAAAGCAAGACTCTGACTTGACATTTGGATACGTGAGCTAAGGCTCCACAAATATCAACACACTTCAACATTGCCAGTGCCATCACATTTTAGAAACTGATCGTGAATAGTGTTCACAATAGCACAATATTCCATTACTCCTCGTTCCAATTGAAATGTTTGAAAAAGAATCATGTGGTTCGATGATATTTCTGAAAACAGGGTGATGTATTCCAACAGAGGTTCAAAATCACATTTTGTTTTCTATTGTGACAAAATAAAGCCGAAACTATTTTGTTTTGAGAGGCCAAAACCAGATAATGTGTAGGCAGTTTCGGTTGAAATGTAGCTAAAATCATTATTGTTAAAATGAAGACAGTAATCAGTTAGTCAGCTGATCATTTCAGCTCAGGTGTGGTATAATGTTTTTTTTCACCACAGCTTCTGGTGATTTCTGTCTGTCCTCCTCTGCCCTTCAGCTCTCTCCTCATTCCTCTCATCCCAGAAGTTACGGGGGAAAGGTGACCGCGAATTCTTGAGCCAACATACACAGCAACTCACATTACACCATGTCACCCGTTGGCAACAACACAATGGCCGTCTTTGTCAAAAACAAAAACAAAATGTCCAACCATTCCTCCTTTTTTATACCCGGGCCATGACGGCGGCGACGTGACAGGAGGAGGTTAAAGGGGTTAAAAGGAAAACTTTTTTTTTTTTTTTTTAAGGCATTTAAAGAGTCACAACATTGGGTCTGTGTAAACATGGGCCAGATGTAGCCAGCCAACGGTTAATCACATGCGCCTCCCCTGCTTAACTGACACTTTTAAAAGGGGGCTCTCCTTCACTGAGGAATTAGTTGGTGAAACGTATTATTTTCAAATGAACACAACCCAGGGCAAACTGAAGTAATGCATCCTGATGCAGTGAGAAGTTTGACTTTTACAGATTGTGCCAAAGTGTATCATATTCTCTGGATTTATGAAAACTTCAAGCTGGTAAAATAGTTAGAGCTTTAGTTACCTGTAGTTAATTCAAAGGACAGATTCGGGGCCGTCAAGCACTTGCTGAAACCAAAACAGTTGAAAAAAAAAAGTCATTTTTTCCTAAACGTCATGGGATTTGCTTTAGGAAACCCATTAAATTGTGGAGTTCAAAGGCCGAGGTCATCGCTCTTTGACTGGCAAGGAGTGTTATTTTAAGGCCAAATGGGTGTCAGGGGGTGCGCAGGAGACTTAACACAGCTGGAGTGAGACCACCTATACACGCACAAGATTCAAACTCACACACACACACACACACAACGTCCAAAAAAGAGAGGCACACAAGCAGGATCAGCTCTCAGACACACAGCACTTTAATCTTGAGCTGAGCTCAGCCATTCATTCTACTCGGCTCTTTTTCAGCACTTCAGGCGTTGCTTTATACAGGGGAAATCTCCCACAATCCACTGCATGCCTCCTCATCAACAGATCTAAGTGATGATGGAACTTAGCTGCAAAGATTTTCCACAGCAGAGCTGCAGAAGTGCTCTTCATTCAACGAAATCTTTGTGCGTTTGCAAGTGTCAGGAAGCGTACTCGTCTGTTTTCCTTACCTCCAGGAAAAGCATGTCTCTTTCCACCTTCACATAAAGCTTCCATTCACTTCAACAGTCCCTGGGTCGCACAGCGCTCAAGCTCTGGCTTCATGTCTGCAGCATCAAACTAAAAGGATCCACACTCTAATCAGATCCAGATCCCACTCAGCCAGGAAGTATTCCCCCAACGTCTCAGCCTTTTGAAAGTCGCCGTCAGCTGACTGAAAAGACGCAAAACCCACTCACTCAACGCAGCTGGGGGCCAACTCATTTAGCGGTCCCAAAATTTTCCAGGTCCAAAGAGCAGAGAGGAGGGCAGAGAGGTGACGTCTCTATCTGAAGTGTCTCTGATCCCTGTGAGTGTGTGGGAGTGAGTCGATGAGTGTGTGTGTGTGTGTGTGTGCTTGGGGCAGCCAACTCTCGTCAGCCCCTCCCTCATTCCTCCCCTCCAGAGCAAATCGCCTGCCACTGCACTTCAATCACATGCACACACACACACACACACACACACAGTCCACAGCCAACACCCCACCTATCCCTACACCCCCTCCTCCACCAGAGTGACACCAAGCCCTCCACACAGACACCCCCACCCCCCACCCCCCCAAATAGGCTGCAATATTGCTGAGAGCCAAATGACATGCCCACTCTTCTCTCACACTCTTTGTCTTTTTCATTATTCTTTCAAAATGTGTTGCTCTACAAACCAGACAGCTGTTCACTGCCTTATAAGGAAGTGGTCACGGCTAAATAACCCCAAAGTCAACTTCAAACTCAGCTTTTAACTTGCAGAAAGAAATCAGCTATTCTCTCCCTGAGGTAGGCAGGAAAGTGTAAAAGAAAACCAGTCCTCCACATGCAATTGATTTTATTTTGATTGTTGTCCTTACACATACATAAAACTAACTAACTAAATAAATCAATCACAATCACCAGCTCTCCTGCCCCCTTCTTCCCTCCAAGATAAAACTTCTATTTATAATGCATGTGACTACACCCTCCTGCTCTCTCTGTCACTGAATACTTCCTGGGGTGGTCCAGTCTGATCATTTGCTCTAATAATGTCACATTAATTTCTACTCTAGCTGATGATTAGATCATGGTTTATGCAAATGTTCTTGGCACAGCTGCCCCATTATCTCAATAACAAAACTGATTATTTGGTCACAAATTGGTCTTCTAACCAAATCAGAACACATTTGGTTGGGTTTGATCATAAACGCTTAATGAAAATTAGACCATGTTTGAGAAAATGGCGAATAGAAAATTCAATGTTCAGACAATAGTGAAGAACATTTGTAAACTAAACTTTTGCTAACTTATTTTTCTGCTTCTTGGGGACGGCAAAAGCAAAGTGTATAATATCACCATTTGTGGGGTACATTTTGGGGAAAACAGCTGCTAATGTGATGGTGCTGACGAGAACTGTGAGTTTGAACACAAGCAATAGTTGTGGGCCAGAAAACCAAAACAATAAGCTGAAAGACACCAGGTGGCAGATGATTCTTTGTGAACTCTGTCCCACACAAGTTGTCATGTGATCAGTAGTAAGTATAAAGATATTGTTTATTGCCCCTTTATGTCTCTATTTGCCAACATATACACACACACAACACTCTGACAGACCATTCTCTCTTGTTTAGAAGCTTTGAATAATTTAAAAGCGTAAAATAATTTGTCTTTCCAAAATTAACCTCCTTGTGTCATCTTTAAGTTTTTCTGGTTAAATATTGACTGCACTTCCTCCCAAGTCTGCCGCATCCATTTCAGTAAATTCTCACGCAACAGATCTGTCTGCTACCCTGTCCCTAATACCTCCACCCCCTTTCCTAGTTTAGAGATCTGAATGAGTGAGAGGATAGGGGTCCCCCTGTCTCCATGTCTCAGTTCAGCACAGCATCACAATGATGTTTTTGTCTTTATAGGAGCACTTCACTTCAGGGAAACTCCTGACAAGTGAAGATTTTTGGTCCAAAGGGAGATTTCAGATATGACACCTGCATTACTGCATACTAAATATAAACCAAGAAAATTTGCACATACTGTTCAAAAAGTAGTGCAGAAGTCATGTGATCATTTATCCGAACAAACACTGTGCCATCCATCATTGTGAAAGCCTGAAAAGCAGCAACGGCTTCGTTTAAAGAGTCTAAAATGACAAATGAGTTTACTCAATTGTCCAGCAGACAAAGACGCCCTCTCCCCTGACAACCCCACAAAGTGACTTGCAGAAAGGGGTAACGGAGCTGTTTGTCACATGCCAAAATACCTGTTACAAATGAGAAATGACTCTGTTAGCTAACTGTCTCAGAAGAGTGAGATAGAGCAAGAGATTCTCTGTGCTCACAGAGATGGGATTGTCTATGTGCTTTGCCAACACAGCCTTCTTTCCTGGCATGCCAAAGCATATTTGAAATTGAGTGAGAGGGGAGAGCGGAGCTTGGCAGTCCAGTCAGAGGGTAAACCTTTCAGAAAAGCTCTCAAGTTTTCCAGGGGTCCTGGCGCCACTCTGCAAAAGCCACTTTGTGTTTAACCCACCGAAAGATATGCATTGAGTTTCCTGAGATATTTATCAGGATATGCATTTTGAAAGCTCTGGAGATCGTACTGCAGGCAGACGGGTGTTTTTTGTTTTTTTTTTCTTGACAGACAAGCGCTTCATTCAGATGACAAAAATAGACAATGAGCCAGTGAAGAATGCTCTGGTTTGAATAGAGGACAGGTCAGAGGATGAGATGCTTTATCCCAGACAATGGCAGATATCAGCCCTTGTGGTTCTTTAGAAACCACAAGAGGACAGTTGACCTTGCTATCTCCTCTGCTTCCTCTTTGAAGAGAAAAGGTGCCACAGTGCAGGAAGCAGCGGAAGTTCTTAAAAATGGAGCCATATTGTGCGGGTTGCTTTGGTCATCGTTTACAGCTGAGGAACATCATGGAGAAGATGTTGGTCTTGGTTTACACTTTTTCATTTTTGAATTTGTCATTTTAAATGTTTAGGATCACAACTTAACTGCAGACCTCTTCAGGAGGGCAGAACTTCCTGTCTCTCTTCTTTGCCATTATGAGACAAAGACGCCATGTATCAGCACTCTACAAAGCCATATGACATGAGCTGAATGGATGATACCCTGGTCACATTCACATGTCTGAGGCTGAAGAGCAGGAACTAACTAATGGAGGGTTTATGCAGTGACCTTTGCCCTCTGTGCTTATAGATACGCTTAATGGACAAAAAGCACATGTGCAGTTTCACCGATAGCTAGAACTGATTCAAAACATTATTTCACAAGCAGCTATTTTAGACCACATAGATCTACCAAGGGCATTTTAGGAGGGGAAACATAAAGTTTAAAATGAAAATGAATCTGATGTCATAGAGGAACCTTTGGCTGATATCCAGTATTATTTAAAAGGACATCATTGGCCATAAATATCAGTCTAACCTTAAGCCAAGTAAAGTCAGAAGTAATTTTGACAGAAACCTTTTGATCAAGTCTCTCAAAGGACTTTCTGAGCAGAGTTTTCTTTCCTTGGCAAAGGCTTTGTACCGGGATTCAGACAAGATCTAGTGGCCTTTTCTATGCTTGAAATCCAAGACCAAGTCTGGACTACACACTGACTGCACAAACACATGCGCACACACACACTTACACATACCAGGCACACTTACTCACTCCTTCTGGCTGCACATTTCATTTATCTATTGGAACAGAACTCAACTGGTGATTTGGCCTTTTCTTAACCTTTATTTGTGCAGAGCAGACGTGCTCTTTTCTGCGGTGCTGTGCTTCATTTTAATTTATAACAGTCGTTCACGCCTGGACACTACTGCCAGGACTGCGATTCATCCCCAGGAGGCAAGAAGCGGTTTAACTGATCCCTTCGAATGCAAATACAACGGGAGATGTCCCTGTTGTTGTTCTTAAACAGATATCAACATGTCCCAACTTGTTGCAGGACAGTTTGTCAAAAAAAAAGCCAAACTCACTTAGAGCATGGAGACCATTCCTGATGTTAAAGAAGCATAAAGCAAAGATTGTGCAAATAGCTCTCCTGCATGGGAGTACAATCATTATCATCAACATGCACTGAAGAGAAAAACACACTTTGAGAAAGTAATACTTTTTTTTTTTAACTTTGTTTAATGAAATCTTGCAGTGTTCATATAATTCTGTTCAATATGAGGGTGTGGAGATCATGGTGCAGATGCATAATATGAGTGAGTACAAAGGAAAAACAGACTTGGTGATAGATGCAGCATTGATGTCAACTTGTTATCTGACAGCTGCATTTGTCTGGGCACATGTAAAAGAAATAAGGTTGTTTCACCAAGTGTTAAGACAAAACTATTGTTGACAACACTTGAAGGCAGAATGAAACCTCTACCATGTCAGAGAACGAAGAGACCAAATGAACTGTACGAATCGGAAATGGTGCGCACTTTTGACTTAAGTATTCGCTTAGTGCGTCAGTCACAGCAACAATTGCGTGGGAAAAACTGTTCCTAATAAAATAACACTTCTGAAGTGAAGCTGACAAGCCCAGACAAATAAATCGCCACTGGAGCATTTCACACTCTGAAAGTGAAACTTGACTGTCCTCTGTGATTGCATATATGCTTAAAACGTTGAGTCTTCCACATGTACAAATTTGTTGTTGATGTACAATGTCTACACCAACACCTGCAAAACGAATCCATCTACAAAAAAGACATATCTTCTTCCTGACTATCTGTTTTTGATTTTGATCAGCAGTGTTTGACCTGACTAGGCCATACGCACAATGGCTGGCAAACCAGCTCTCACACACATCTCCTTCACAAAAAGACCTCAGATCCACGTCTCAATTCGCATCCATTATGACTCCCCATTCAGCCCCATTCACGCCGACAGACACCTCTCAGCAGCCTTTCACACCAGGAAATGGATCTTAAGACCTCGCTAACAAGGCCCACCAGCTCAACTCGCTGCTGCATATCAGGTCTGTGTAAGTGCTGCTCCATGGCCTCGCCAGTTCTTGTTAATATTCCTCGACCCTCCCAGACCGAGTGTGATTTAAGTTTCTGGTCATAAAACCCTCTGCTGAGATTTGTTAACCGCTGTAGGGTGTTACCTCCACACCTCGGGGACAATGGGAGTGGCAATAAAAGTGCTGTAAAATGCAGGAAACTGTCAAGTACCTGTGATGGGAGCTTAGGTAGGGATTGGGTAGGGAAGCTTACGATTCTTGCACATAACTTGACCTACACTGTTCACAAGTAAAAGGCAGAATGGGCAGTCCAGTTTTGATTTGACCTATTTTATGGGTTATGTCGTTGGTTGTAGAGTAGATCCACTGCAGTGAAACATTTTAACAACTATCAGCTGGATTGACATGAAATGCTGCACACACATTTATGGTCCTCAGAAGATGAACCTTAATATTTCAGCTCCTATCGCTAACTGATTCTTCTTTTAGAAATGCATTCCTCGACTTAGTCTGTTGGCTCTGTTATACTCAATGCACAGACCTTGCATCTACAGCCAGTGTTTGTGATTTCTGACGAGATCAATAAAGCTATCTGCTTCAGGGTCGGAAACTACAGCTGACTTTAGTCACTGGCATACATCCACTAGGTGCTATTAAATGCTTTATTCATTGTCTCCAAAAATAGAAGGTTTCTCTTTCTGGATAAATTGTTGCAAAATGAAAATAATCTCTGCTTCAATGCAGCTACTGTTTAGCCTTACATGAGTATCTGTCAGTCTTTATTGTGTTTTTGGTTCGGCTCATGTCCCTGCATATGTAGCCAATTATTCTAAAGTTCAAGAGGATTTTTGGTAAAGCTCTTCACTACTCACAGGCTGATTAGAGTATGTTGAGGAATTATGATATTTCAGGGCTAAACAGGGTTGTCAAAAACAGTACAGAGGCTTTTCCCGGATATGTCTAGAGGTAACTCATTATTCTCATTATTTTTCATGATTTGGCAGAGTCTACCACACTTAATCTGCTTAATACGTGTTATTACCTGAATTGGACTGCATGCATGTCTAGATGGTTGCTGTAGGCTAAAATGTTTTGTATCCTCCTAGATACAAACTGTTTTCATCAGGCAACTGGGTTTTATTTCCCCTGTAAAAAAACAACCCAGAATAGATGATGAAATAGATTACTCTGCTCAGGGTAACTAAGGTCAACGCCACAAGTGATATTTCAAGATGCACACTCCTTCAAGACAGTACATGGGGTTAGTATGACTAGTACACCTTGGCAGCAGTGTACAGTGGATGCAGTGCCCCTCAAACTCTGTTTATGTTTTCGTCCATCACACAGGATTTGAGACGTGCATGCAAGCATTTTACTTGCCAAATCAAGCAAATTCTTGAGCTTTGTTTAATGATATTTGGCAACAGAAGTGAGCCTCCTTTATCTCAGTCTCAGTGACAAGCGACACCAGAAAAGCATGGAAAGAGATTCATTCTCACCTGACCAAAGTGTGACAAATCCCCTATAAACCCCGGAATTTGCATTAAATAAGGAATAGTTTCACGCACTCTTACCACTTTGGTGAGGAACTGGAATATTAGTGAGAAACACCCTAACATAATGGTAATACAGGTTACAAAACAATGGGAACTGATTGTCATTATGGTAAACTAAGTGTGTGTGAGGAAATGGGATCACAGAGGCAAATGCACACGCACACAACACACAGATATTTATAGCTGGAACAGAAGTGAGCAATGGGCTGATAATCAGAATGAAAAATATCAAGAACCAGATTGTTTTTTGTTCTTAGTGAGAGGGGAAATAAGGTTTGTGTCATTGTAGTTTTGCTTTACTTAAATGGTAAAAAAGCACTGCATTCATGTTTGTGCCACTGGGGTAAGGCCCACAAACTAACACTTTATATAAATGATGAATGGTGGCATATTACAGCTGCTCTTTTGACAAACGGTCACATATAAGCTGTTGTATAGGCCACTGATGTGAGGCTGGCAGACAACAATAAAAAATAAGAAACCAGTTTCTCTTGCTCTTGTTAACGGGAAAATAAAAGTGGCACTCTCCAGCTGCAGTTATCAGAAATAAACTTGTTTTTATTTTTACTGGCCTCAACAGTACATTGAATGACAAATGTTGCAGCACTGTTACTGCCATTACATGCAGTCCTTCCATTAATCTATGTATGCATCTGACTGATTTACTGCGTGTCACAGCCAAAACCAACAGATAAGGCAGGTCTTTTAATGAGCTGTGCCACTCAAACTGGATGGAAGCATCGCTTCAAAAACAAAAACAAAAAAAGGAGAGAGAGAAGCAAATGTAAAAACGGCTAAATCTGATGACATATCATGCAAGATGAACTGCAGCGTTGCATCACATTTAGTATGAGAAAGCTGCATATGGTGTGTGTGTGTGTGTGTGTGTGTGTGAGAGAGAGAGAGAGAGAGAGAAAGAGAGAGAGAGTGAGAAAGAGGGAGAGAGTGTGCAAATCCCCCATGAATTTTGAATAGGAGATAGATGTAGGCCAGGGATTGGGGTTGTGTACACAGAGGCTTAATGACAGGACCCTGGAGGGATGGCACATCAGTCAAGCGGAACAGACAAACACACTTATACATATATAGACACACATACACACACGCATTAACCGGCTGCGTATTACACAACCAGCACCCTCACTATCCCATAATTTAGCACTGGAAACACAACAAGAGCTGGGAACGGCGGGTCTGACCAAGTTCACAGCCTCCGGCACTTTGTCACACGCCGGCTGATGTTTGGCCTACATGGGCTGGCACAGTTCTCAAGGCAGCGTAGTGTCAGAGAAGGGTGTGTGTGTGTGAAACCATATAGGCTTTTTAGCTCCAATGGCTCATTCCCAAGGTGCTTTTTGTTTAGCTTTATATGGGTTACTGAGCCAGCAACTGAGAGAGTTTGAAAAGAGACAGATAACAAAACAGCTGAGTGATTGTCAGCTGAGCTCAGCACAGCAATGGTAACATTTTGGTGGCGGCTTTGGATACCACGAGGGCGACAGATATCGAGGCTATGTGTTATATGAAAGTGGCTTTGAGCGCCGTGCTTAAATAAACTCACTATCACAGGGAATAGTGGCGTGACTGGCCGTTTTGCGGGGTGTTTGCCTCCCCTCCTCTCCCAGGGACTGTGGTCGAATTTGGCCAAGCAGCCGCTGCTGGCATTCCACACTAACCCTCGAGTAGCGGGCCTGAGGTTCATGGGTAAACAGACAAAACCGTTTGGTGGGCTTGCTCTGTAATTCTGGAGCCTGTCTTACCCTCTCGCCGCCTGTCTCTCTCCTCTAACCTCCCCCCTTGTGTTTCCTCCCAGCCAGCCATATCCTCAGTTGGCCTCTCTGTTAATTCAGACCTACCTGACAGTTCTGACTAAAACCTTCTGGGTTTACTATCTGTCCCGCTCGGCGACAGCCTCAGCTCTCTAAACACACACTGAAGACTAATCTGCAACAGATGGGAGACGGGCCGGGGAGGAAGTAGTATAAAAGGATATACAGCATATTTGTATCCCTCTGAACCAAACGATAGGGTTTCAGCGAAGTTCCAAGTGAAGCCAGAGGAGGGATGTAATGATGTGCACAGCGGCGGCTCCCAGGGGCTTAACTGGACATATTAGTCAGAGATATAAGCTGTCCGTCCGCAACCAGATGTCTGAAAGGACCCTGAGGGGGATTCTTGAGGGTTTTCTCTGAAGGGAACATGCACACTCTCAGATTCACACACTCCAACAGATATATGTAAAGCACTGAATAAATAAAAACATATGGAAACAAGCACATGTGAACATACATATGTACACACATAAACAAGACCGCACATGTAGGATTTCGCGGGTGGCTGGTTGGGGATAATGAACGCCTTAGACCCCCAGTTTACTGTCTGGTTTTTGAGGTCATTAGTGTAAACACAAAAGACATTTATTTACTACCTCATTAATGCAAGTGGCAATTTAAGGACCCTTTCTCAGGCAAAAAAAAAAAAAAAAAAGAAAAGGAGCGGATGGATCTCACAATGCCAAAACCCAGACAACTGTCAAATCACTGTTTGTATTGGTTTTTGTGATGACTACTTGGAAAGCCCCAGCTTTCATCAGCTAACCACAGCGGGTGAATATCTGTTACTTTCTGACAGTCTGGTGAATGGAGTTATCCTTGCTGATGAATACACCAACTCTTGATAACTGAGGGACAGGTTATATAAGTTTTACCTCTTATAAGAAAGTGTGGGTTTCTCTTTGAGGAGTTCAACTCTGCAGTAACACATTTTTTGGACATTTGGGGGCAGCAAAAAGAAGCCGTGAAAACACTGCTCACATACAATCACATCGTCTTGATATAGAGCATCCTATTATAGTTTTGTGTTTCTATTGGTACGGCATACACAAATTCAATAGTCTGGCTCTTTATAGCTCAGTTTTTGGTCTCCACCAGCTGCTGGGGAAAACATTTAGTTTGTTAGCTGCTAGATGCTACACTAAGTTCTCCACCAAATAGCTAGAATTGGTGTTGGGCAGGGATAGTGAGTTCCTGTTTTTTAAGTCTTTTTTGGTGCTTTGAGGGCTATGAGAGTGAGGAAAACTAGAACTACAGAGTAATATTTGTCTCTTGTGGGCTGAACAGTACAATTGACCAATGTCAGATTAGTTATTTGATCAGCGGCTGTTATGATAATAGTCTTCATTGCAGCCTTAATGTACATTTCAGAGTGAAAACAAGATTCCTGCAAGCGTTGAAGCAAAAGTATATGTGCAGCTTTTGGCGAATTTGGTGAAAATCCTGTAATTTTCCCCACCCTCACTTACACAGCAGTTATCACAACAGGCCATTTCCTGACTCCAAGTGGCATCAGATTGGATGGAGCCATTTCCCCTTTGGATGAATTAACAGGCTGGTATTCCTACGGGATGGTGTCAGGCACCTTGGAGACATCAGTGACAGATAGAACATGTCTCATGAGACTTCTATGGAGACAGGCGACCACCCCACAGCTGAGGGTTTATGTAAATATCAACTCAACAAGGATGTTTTTCCTGAAACTTGTATTTGTTTAAAGGCTTCAAAATTCTCTTCTACTTTGTCCGCCTCTGTTTATTGAAGCAGACTGACAATGATTATCTGATGGAAAAAAAACAGAGCTGGATTCATGAGAACATCCCGTGTCATCTGAGGCTTCATGCATATTGTAAGAGAGGTGAGGTGGAAGACAGAAATGCAGGGAGAAGAAGAGCAGACTGTCTCCGATTAGGTCTCTGTTTAGACATTCAACTCAGGAGCTTGTCTTAGCCTCAGGAACACACTGTCCAACACATGAGACCACATGAGAGCAATTTAAGGAGGGCAGGCAGCAGCAAAGCCATGTTTTCTTGGTGCACACACCCAAAAATTGATTCCAGAGTCAAGCATTAAGTGTTTTCTCTTTGAATATATGTGAAAAATTATAAGTATGTTGACTTTCGGGAGCATATGTTATTTAAACAGCTATTTAAAACCAAGAATTGCTAAATACTGGCTATGATCCATATACTTTATTTTCAAGCTGAACAGAGTAGGTGTGAGTTACATTTCCAGACACTTCAAAATCTATTCCTCGTATGATGCAAACATGTGCAAGTTTTAACTGTCCTGAATGAACAAGACCATGTTTTAATCACACTCACTGCGCGCACAGCATCACTGTTGCATGTTAAACCGACAGTCTCCAAAATGTCAGCTTTGCACCAACAACAGCCGGGTTGTTTTTGGTTCTGCGGCGATGCATTTTTTGACATTATCCAGCAGATTTAGAAAAGGGTGGTCCTTCGTCTAAACTGAAAACAACAAACCACTGAACATCAAACCGTGAAACGCGATCACCAAAATTAAAATTAGAGGAGGTTTTCACATCATAGCACACACTGTTGCACGAGAGATGTAGCACCCAACAAACTAGAACCTGTTATGGAGACCTTTTATGTTTTTTCCCAATCAAAAACATAACTGAAAGCTATCATTTGTGTTCTGCCTCAGGGTGGTCATTTGACTGGAAATAATTACGTGGTTGTTTTGCAGCAATCGTGTCTTCCTATATGAGACTGCGCTTCTATCTATACTGTTTACCTTTACTTTAGGTTTAAAGCCTTTTAATTATTATCATCTAATAATCATCACCTTTAATGTCTCCATAACCACTGCGGCTGGCGACTGGCAGTGTCTGGGCAGGTGTGTGTGTGTGAGTGGCTTTAATCATCATCAAATAGAGCTGTGTGTATAGGTAATTAAAGTGGTGCCAAATCGACTCTCACTCGGAGGCACGAGTCAGGAACTCTCAACAACACCTCAGTTTTGCCTCGCTTATCAAGTGCTGCGGGCAACTTTATTTCAGCTTGGCTGCAAGTTTTAACACAGAATCGAGTGCAACTCCTTCCCAGAGTCCATTACTCAGTGTCTGATATTCTTCTAAGCCCTGGATTACTTTTCTTCCCCACAAGCTGACCATAATACCAGGCTTGTGGAGCCAACGCGGCCTGCAGGGTCTGGTCTGTAACCACTCAATGAGCACAAGGATCACGATTAGTGTTCATAGATCAAGGAACCCAGCCCTCACACACACATGCATTCATACACTGCTCCATTCACCTCCTCAACGTTGTCATGGGTTATGGCTACTGTAAGCCAATATATATATATATAAAATATTAGCTTCTCTTTCACCATTTATAGTGCATGAAAACCTGACAAAGAGTGAACCTGAACAATTTCTGAATTTCTCTCACATGAAGTGAAATGAAAACAACTGTTTGCATTTGGTCTACAACTAATGTTTTATGTGGTTAACAAATAATAAAATGTGAAAACACACTCTTACAATTGCTGTGAACTCTAGCGGACAACTTGAGTTTCCTTGTTTTGTCTGAGCCACAGTCCAAAACATCCCATTTTAAGGAGACAAAATAGAGAAAAGCAACAGTTCTTCAGATTCTGAGAACCTGTGACATGGGAACGTTTGGGTTGCTTGCTTGGTCAAGGTTGGTCCCAGGACTGATTGGATGCAATCACCCACCGCATCAGTGGTAATGGTCGCCATGTAAAATTCAGAATATTACTTTGAGGCTTGTTTTGTCTCCGGTCTTCCAAGAAGTATCTGTTTTTCATTGTTCACTGGTCTGTTTCTCCTGATCAGTGATTGGCCTCTTCACTGTTTGGCCCTCCACACACAACTACAGAGGATAGCTGCTTGGCAAGCATGTGTGTATATGTGTGTGTCCGTGTGTGTGTGTGTGTGTGAGAGAGAGAGAGTGAGGGTGTTTTCTGAGGTTTGGAATGATTTACACAACCCGACACTCGATTAATTCCAGTATGACAGCACAAACTTGCCTGTGTGTACACATGTTGGTCTGAGGCATTAGGCTGACAGAGGTGCATAGACAGAACAGTGTTGACTTACTAATAGATGGAGGTCTCTATTTTTTTTTATTTTTTTTTTTACAGAAACACATGCAAACACTCACACACACGCTCACACACACAGTTCACATTCATGTTTATGTTTCTTATTGGTTCCATTTATTTAATCTAATGCCAATCGGCGCTCCAACTCAAACACCAGGACAGAAGAAATCTGTGAATGCTGCTCGACCCCACTGAACCAGACTCAGCCGACGGCAAACCAACTAAAATGCTCTCATATATACTATTAGTTTGTTTTTATAATATTATGCACCGTTAATGTGAGAAACTGCTCTAAAATACTCTCACTGAGGAATCAGGAATTGTCTCAGTGTCTTTTTAAAAGGCGAAAATCCTCTCTTGGATTGACTCTCATCAGCTTCAAACAGAAAGGATAAACACAGCCCATCTTGAGCTCTTCAAATATTTTTTAGTGCTGTGATCAGATGAGGTGTTTTAACCAAGGAGCCAATGGCTCTAAATCCAGAACACCCTTGGTCACCGTGCAAAAAGGTTTTCCAGGAGAGTGTCCAACAATATCAAAACAATCTCCAGGCTGGATTTCCTCTCTGGCATTCAAACCCCACTGGAGAATGAGAATCTGGATTGCATGTGAGAAAGGTCCGTGGGATGAAGACTCTCTAATCGGGAAACACTCCTCTGAAAAATGACTCTGTCATTTCATAATTCGCCCATAAACAGAAAGTCGGCAGGGGCCTTAAAAAAAGCAATGCAACAAAAAGTCAAGGACGCATTCATAATCTGTCCACTACTCCTGCCAAAGCTATGCTCATAATTGCACGACGTTTCATGTCCAGTCATCCTCTCTTTTTCTTGAAACCTCAAAGGTCATCTCCTCAAGAGCTGCTTCACATCCTCCTCTCTGATTCACATCCTCCTCAGCTGGAACATCATCCTCCTCTCCACCTTTTGACATGTTTCACCCTCCGACTCTTTGTTAAACTTGCAAAATCATTCCAACACACTTCATCTTGAAGGACACAAATAACAAACACCTCCAACTGTGTTGACTTTTGAGAAATACTCTTATTTCCTTTCTTGCAAAGAGTAAAGATTGATACCACTCTGATGACGGTATGCCAAGTATGTAGCTAGTTTAGCAGCTTAGCCTAGCACAGAAACAGGAAAAGAAGGAAAAGCCAGTGTGGCTCTATCAAAATGTTTCAAAATTGGACTACCAGTAACTCTAAAGCACACTTTAACAAGTTATATCTCGTTTGTTTAATTCATACAAGAAACCCCCAAAGTATAAAAACAACAATTTGTGGTATTCCTAGTCAGTCATGTGTTAGACTATTTCCTGGCTGGAGTCGGTGACATCCTGAAATCTGCTTGCTGCATTGTGACAGGACTTCAGACATAGGAGAGATTAAATGAAGGAGATCTGATGTATTGATTTGTGAGCTTTTAAACTACTTTTAAATAATTCATGTATTTAAACTAAGCTAAGCTAAGTAGCGTCTAGCTCTACCCTCATATTTAGCATGCAGATATCCAAAAGCAAGTAAGTGAATTTGCATTAAACTACCTTTTAAAACTAGTTTTATAGAAGGTAAAATTGGGAATAGCATTATATGAATTATAAATGCCAAGGACCCTGCTCAGCATCTAATGAAAGTAGAGAATCAGTGTTATGTCCCACAGCATGCAGAAGTAGAGCCAGGCATACCAATCATTGCTCAGCTACTGCCTGACTTGACTCTCCCATGTGGTTCAAATGGCTGACCAATTAACAGCAGCTTAACTCCTGGATCCAAACACCTATCTCTCTTTCTCTCTCTCTCACTGACACACACACACACACACACACATGCATGCACAAAAACGTGCAAAGTAACAGACATGCAGGTCCAGGAGTACTGGCGCCCAGTACCACACACAGACAAGGACACACACACACACACACACACACACAAGCACGTACACACAGATACATACTCATTAACAAAGGCTTAGCATTGCAGAGTGTATACCCCCAGCGAAGTGTAGCATAGTCTGGCTGACTGGCCCCCCACAGAGGGGGAATACACCTCAAGTCACCTGATCCTCTGCTGCTCTCATCCTGGATCAGTAAACTCCCCAGCAGTGTGTCATTCAAATACAGCAACCAAAGCACAGCCATGGAGAGTGTGCTTCAAGATTCCATTATTTAAACATTTAAGCAACACAAGATGTTAGAAATTGAAGTTAACAAGCTTTCTTCAAGTTGTAAGACGGAGACACTTTGAGCCGACTGCTCTGCACACACTGCAGCATCCTTACAAATCTCTCCCACCACTAGGTGCCACCACTGGCTTCAGTAGAAATAACACAGCACTGACACAGACTTTCCTATAGCCTCACAATAGTTTGACTTTAAGAATTTTTTAAGCATTTTTAAAGAGAAATTTGTATTTCATAACAGTGCAGTTTAATAATATTATTATATGGTGAGAACCACTTGCATCTGCCTGAAACAATTTGATTGTAATGACAGAGACAAAGGCACAGCACTTCAAAGTTTGTTTTAAAAGTAGATTTAAGTCTGGGGTGTGATTGTATATGAGAGGATCCCTTCTTTGGTCAATAGTTCTGTGTGGCTGAAGTGATGTGGCTTCACTTTGTAATGGTTCTGTGGATCTGGGCTGTGGTCTGTCAACAGTGATGCGACTCTGAGGAGATCAAGGGCTTCATGAAAGGACTCTTGAGTGAGCTCGCAGACAGACCGACGGAGAAAGCGAGAGGGACCACCTGAGTGACAAGCAACAGCTGAGTTCACACATCTGGAAACCAAAATGCAACCCCTCCATTATGCGCGCCTTTAAACACACGCTCTGACCACGTCAAAAATCCACCCGACTCAGCCAAAGTTTCACTTTTTCTCTCTTCTTTCGGGGAAAATTAGTGTCCTTTTCTTCTCGCTTGAGTGTGTGGCTACATTAGGTAAAATAAATCACGTATATCTCTTGTTGGTGTACGAAGATTTCCCAAAGATTAAGGCTAAAACAAACTCTATTGACTTGACTTGACTTGACATGGCCATAAACATACGGAACAAAACCCACAACCACAAACAACGCAGTGCCCCTTAACAGCAAGTCAGCATGAGACAAAACGCAAAATATTGTGACAGATCCGCGCCGTATACGTGCCACTCACCTCTCAGAGGAAACAACTTGGACCGGGATTCGGGGTTGAATAGTCCGTTTGTCAGATTAAAATCACGACTCTGGAGGCATCCGGGCTATGTGCATCCAGACAAACGCAACTGCCGTTCCGAGTCCTGAATCAGCTCGATGGATGTTACCCTCAGTGCATGGTCGTGGATAGAGACAGAGAGATGAGGACGTTCACCAGGCTCGAGCGCTGCGCAGCTCTGGCACCAAGTTAAAGAGTCCAGAAATGACATTAGCGCTGCTCTGCGGCTATTGGTTTAAACATCAGGCTCCCCTCCTTCTCCACACGCGCGCGCGCACACACACACGTAAACGCCTCCCTCCCCTTCTCCCTTACAGACAGACAGCATATATCCATGACTTTATGGATATATTTTGGAAACAAAATCAAGTCCACGTAGTGTGTTTGTCAAATACATGCCAATTTCCCCCTAAATCAGTGTGTTTTAAAATACCACAAAGTATGACGAGGTAACTGTAAACTCACTGGTGTCCTCCAAGGAGACCCTGCAAGAGTCCCCTGGAAAGCAGCAGCAATCTGGTGATCTCTTCTGGGTTCATCTCTAAGCATAAATTTGTTTTACAAGGAATATTTAATAGAAGTGTTAGATTGATAATAACAGCAGGTTATGAGGGTGGCTGTTGGACATGGTGGTTATACACTTCGACATGATGTGTAGAGGAGCTATATACAGTATGTTGTAAAGATCCCCTTCTGGAATGGCAAATACAATGGCTCCTTACTCAATATAAAAGTGAGCATATTTCAGAAGTTTACCAGGTGTTCTGTTAAAAAAGTTTAACTCTTGTATTAGCAGCAGGATACTAAACCACCGAGTGCTTCAGTAAAATGGTTGCACTGGACAGTTCGGGTATCTAGCTGTACAGTACTCAAATCCTTGTTTGGACAGATGACAGTCAAAATAATGTTGATCCTGCTCCTGCTTTTGAAAAAAGCTACATTAAAGTACAATAGACATGTTTTTTGAGTTCAAGATAATATGACATTGCCTATATGCTCATATCATAAGAAGTTTCTGATTAGGAAAAAAGATTATTATGGTCATAAAGCCAATCAGAAGCAAGCTGAATGAATGAAATGAAAAACAAATTAATCTTTTCTTATTCGTGATAGTATTTTTGGTTATGCCAAAACGGTAACTCTTCTGGAAACAGAGATAGATAAACTTCAAGTACTGAGTTTCAAAAGGCAGCAGATCCTGATTTGTGGAGTATTGCTTTTGGACTGAAGTTTCAGTCTCTGCTGGGGAGCCAGGGGAGTGAAGAGAACCGTTTGAATGTCTGTGAACCTGGCATTGGGACAGAGAGGGCAGGTCAAACAGTATGGCTTATTGTCCCTGCCAGCCAGTCAGTCAGCCCACACAGCGAGGGACCCACGGACGCCCTCACTCACCCTGCTGACTGCTGCTCTGACAGCATCTGGCAGCTTGATTTACAACTTAAATTTCACATTTTAGTCTTTTGGCCTTTTACCACAGGGACTTAAAATGAATACAGCAGCAGAATTCACGCATACACACAAAGCTATAAAACAAGCAGTGCAAACAAATATTTCATTTGTGCCATGAAAATGTGAAAAAATGTCGAACAAAGTAAAGATGTCAGTAAAGTGAGAAAGAAAAATCTAATTTTTTTAACAGTTTTCTGTGAAAAAGTGGTTTCTGTGTTTCTATCCATTAAATTCACCTGCTGCGCATCACACCACGTATACACACATCTACTGCCACACAAATACTTGCTGAACTTTTCTTTTACGGGAAATCCGATCATCTGCTGTGTCCCGATTGCGCTCTTTCCACCTGTTCTCCTCGCCTCCACGCAGAATAGAGCCGGCCTCTGTGCTTCGCCTCGGCTCTTTGTGCTCGCACACAGACATCTGTAACATTAAGCCTATTTACAGCAGACACAGAGAGTGGGAGAGAGGTATAAAAGGTAAGCCTATAGGCCTACACATGCAGCCACAGAGGAAGCCGAGGATCAGTGCAGCGTGGAGAGCACAAAAGGGGCCTCTGGGTCAGTAAATCCTGCCCCTGTCACCTTCTGGTGCTTGGAAACACAGCACGGTTGATGAAAGTGTTAGAGTCAGGCGCAGCACGTTGTACATCTCTGATCCTCCCTTTTATCTCTGTCCTTGCTCCCCCTCTTCTCCTTTCTTTATGGAACACTGCTTTGAAAACAATCCAGATTGATGTGGGGCTTGCGCACTTTGTGACGGAAGCTTGGATGTCATGTTCAATGAATGGCAAACTGCTGCAGAGGGAGGTTATCTTCCTATCAGCGTATCTTGTTGTTAGAGACGGTAAAAGGCATCTTACCTGAGCTATCCCAGGTTCATCTTTCATGCAGTGGCCTGGTTAATTATCCCACATATTTGCTATGTTTGTTTAACTGGGAAACACAGTTTAGTTCTATTTGCTTCTGTTCATGGTAAATGTTTACTCTGGTGTAGTACTTCTGATAGCAGTGAAAGTGGAACTAAAAAATGTGGCATATGGTTACAGGACTGGTCTGAAAGATGATATCAGGTCATTAAAAACACTGGAAAACCACACACCGTGTCATTAACGCGACCGATGAATCTGCATAAAAGTGACATATAACTCTGTGAAACTGGGGACAGGCAGATGAGATAATGGCCAACTGTGAAACTACATACAGCCACAAGCACAAGTGCAGTAAATCCAGAGATTTGGAGTTTGAAGCTTTAAATGCTATCTAAAATTTAGCTAGGCAGTAAAACATTTTGCCATCATCAAGTAATATATGCAAAAAAATGTAGTTTCCCTTCCTGGTCATGACCCACTGGGCACCTTTTTTTTCCGTGACCCTGTATAACCCAGCTCCAAAACCTCCAGCCCCCTTTGTGAGAATGAGGTAAGTGGTTCCAGATTTGGCCTTAAGGAAAACTGTCAATCAAGCTGTGGGAATCTGGGCTGCGTTTCGTAATGGTCCGGTTGTCCCCAAAACATCATCTGGAGGAGACAGTGAACAGGAATGTCGTCTGAATCATCCTCTGACTGTCTCACTAAAAATAAACTCAGGGCTGAGCGTCCTTCTCCTCAACGAGGAAGCAAAATATTTTTCTCAGTCTGAATTTTTTTTTTTTTTTTTGCATTATTATAATAAATGCATGTCCTGTCACTCAGCACATTTATCTACCTGTAATCTATGTTGTCTTTCTCCCCTGTCATTAGTCTATCTGCATGTATCATCTCTGTTGGGGGGTGCACTGTTATCACCGAGCTGTCATCAGATACGTCAGTTCACTGAAGTCAGGGAAGGTTTGATTACACTTACTGGAAGGATCTACAGTGGCACCATGACCCATGACTGATACATGGGCTGTTTTTGTTGGGAAGGAACTATCTATCTGTACCAATAAACAGTTATATGTCATATGGGCTAGGGTTCAGCTACTGTGGAGCTGTGCATAGTCACTTACAAGGTAAAATTAATGGAATGTAATCATGTTGCACTCTCATTTAGTGCAAAATGTGGATTTTGTATTTAGAAGTTGTTGTTTTAATTCATTTGAATCTTGCTTTATGTTTACTGTGTGAACTTATGCTATGATGCATCCGTGTGAATTGAAAATATTTCAACTTGACCGGAAAATTCATGTGTGTCCTAGGCCTTTTGTGAATATTTTACAGAAATGTATGGATACAGAAGAAAGACTGGAGGGAAAAAACAGAAATACCTTAAGTTCAGTCAGAGACTGAGCTAAAAATAAACACACACACACACACAGATACACTCCCCCGATCACTGTGTTTATTCACCCCAAACAGGTAAACACTCCAGTGGTCAAAAACAAAAGAAAAATGAGGGCTGAAAAATTTATTTCTGACCAGGTGAAAAATGAGACAATCCATACCACTCCTGTATTTGTACCATTAATACAAAGCTATTGCTAATGGGTTAAATGAGCAAAAGACTAAAAATGGAAACAGATACCATAAGGTAACTGCACCTGCAAACCAGCGCAGCAAAAGATCATTAATTTGATCTGTACAAAAGTTTAAGAGTAAAAACCACATGTGGTTTTCCACTCGTTGTGCTAAGCTAAGCTAACTGGCCGTGAGAACTGCCCCAGTAGTGTATAATGCTCCTTTGGAGCTAAATGTGTTTATTTTCAGGATAAGGAGCTGCTGAAAACACAGGTTTTTGGCCCAATGGGACATTTTTGGATTGTTGTGGTTTCAGGAATAATGGACGGATCATTATTCATCAATAATGATGACTACCAGGGGCATTGGCTTGACAAATAACTGCCCTACAGTAGCTCTGACATGATGTGTCGAGGTTACCGTACAGACATAAGGGTGTTATCCATCTACTCATTTTAATCTTGGCAAAACAACAGAGAGTTGTGTATTTTAGCAAACGTCAAACTTTAAAAGAAATTAACATTTAAACAAACAAAACAATTGCTAAAGTCCAGTCCTGTCCCACTCTGCATGGCACCAGTCATTTTCAAGAGGAATAAATAACTAAGAACGACAAGTGGACCTGTGAAGGGTGTGATGTGGTATGACACAAGAGAGGCTTAGCCAACTAATTCAACTAATTCAGGTATTTTTATGAGAGGAAGGGCTCAGTCAGTATTTCCTCATTTCTGGAATTCCTGCCACCTGTGAGTGGTAATTGTTGAATGAAGTAAATCAACAATTGGTGCCCCCCTACAGGGACACACACTCTCTCTCTCTTACACACACACACACACACACAAACACGGATGCACACAGTTTCCTGACTCACTGGTGTGGTGTTTTTTTAGACAGGTGTGTGACAGCGAGTGAGTGCACTGGTTAAATGTTAATCCCATTAAGTGATTGTGCTGTTCGTTGCTCAAGGCACATGTAGACCCCCACACACACACACACACACACACACAAACAACTCCCATGTTGATACTTTTCAAACTGCCCTAATTAGGTTAAGGACACTAAGGACATCCGGCGTGCTACCTCCAACCTGTGCAGGACCTCCAGCAGTTAAGCTACCATAGCTGGCATACCTGAGCACTTTGTCAGACACTTGAACCCCTGAGAGCCTGGCTGTTTGACTCTTGAGTCTTTGACCATATTAGGTTGGGTGGTCGTTGAGCTCAGCTCCAATGAAGTTGCCTTTAGTCTCTTCCTGTTGCGTCCCCATTCCCGAACACAATTACTGGACATGTCAGTCACTGCCTGGCAAGGAGACCAACACTTCACTTACGTAAAGGATTTAATAGCGATGTCTAAGAAAGGCAGTGAATGGGGCAAACGTGTGAATATAACCGATGGTATCACTGTCTAACTTGTGATTGCTTTTGATTTGCTTTATCTGGTATAAAATCATTCATTATTTATTAACTAAATGTGTTGTATACTAAATTAATTTCACATTTAAGACATCTGGGTGATGCTTTTTGGTGGGCACTTGTGGCCCAATCGAGGCACTGAAGATGTTGTTTTTGAGGCCTCGAGGCAAATTCATGACTTTTCCTTTTAGCTACATAAATAAAATGAACTTGTTACAAAAGTTCAGTTGTTGAGATCAAAACTTTTCCACTCAGTCATTTACCACTGATATGTGCACCATTAGATCCACAACCCAGACTCCTCACTGGAACATCTTTGTAAATCCAACAAAGGTAAACACTCAAACTAATGCTTGGCCTACAAAGAAACCTCATCCATTGTAACACCTGACTTTGTCTCTGGGGTGGAGTTTCCCCCTCAGGGCTGTACTGTAAGACAGTGAAATCCCAAACTCAGCAGCAGTGCCGTCCTGTATCTCAGGATTAAGGGTTTACATCCTCATGGTATAAGCACTAACTTCTAGTTGATAGTAATGAGGTTTACTTTCAACAACAGTGTTGATGTTGACATACCATACATGGTATATTGTACACAGTAATTACTGTAATCAATATTAAATCATTAAAAGACAGCATCATTAAGTATCTGGTGTTGCGTGGATCAAATCTGGTACCATGTAAAGGACCACTGGTCCACTTCTCTCTATATATCTTGAAGTGATTACCTCACTCTTTGAGTTAATGCTAAACCTCCTCTATATGACATTGCCTAATCTTTAAGCCTTCACTGACCCAAAGACCACCATATATGATCAACTCTGCAAAGTGGTGAAACAAAGGAACACATTTTAGAAGGATGTAATGTTGAGTGCATTTTAAAATTGCTATCTGTAACTTAAATGATTACAAATTAATCTTGGGTTGCATTCAGGTTACTATTACCAACCTTGTAGTGTGTGGGCAGATAAATGCTGATGTGAAAATAGTAGTAGCAGTTTCACTGGGAAACTTGAACATTATAGCAGTATATTTATTAAAGTATTATGCACTGCAGCCAAACTTTAAGTGGATCATAATAGCATGTGTACTATGAGTGAGATGATTGCATTAAAATGCAAACTGATGCCTGTGACTGTTATGTCATCTATTCATTTCAACACAGTTTTCAAATTGAAGCTACTACAAGCTCGCATTTGACTGTGTGCATGTCTGTTAGTGCATGGGGGGGTAAAACAAATGAGCCTTTTGGCTCAGCGCTTACTGAGGCGAGCTGAAAAGCAAACAACATCAGGCATTTAGGCAAGTTGAAAACACACACACACACACACACACACACCATCTAGCAGATAGAATGACAGAGGGGCCTCACTGGTATGTTTCACTCTAATAAAGGAAGTAACCTGTCAACTGGGCCTGATATCACATCACAGATCTTCAACATTCATCAACTGCTCATGCTCACCAGAGGTCCTCATTGAATTTTACGCGCATGTTATCTGTACACTATAAGCATGAACAATCGTTTCACCTATCTGTGCGCCTTTTGTGCGTTTTTCAAAAGTATTTCTTAAAGTCATTAGCCAACCCTCCTCTTCCTCCTCCCCCTCCTCAAGGTTCTGGCCTCAGGGAGGAAGTATGTGACAGCATGGAGCTCCTGGGCTATACTGAGGAATGTTTCACACATAAACACACATATGTATGAATACACACACAAAATCCAGGGGATATGTCAGCCAAGGGCAAGAGTGGAGACTGGAGGGAGAGAGAAAGAAAGAAAGGAAGGAAAGGAAAGGAAAGGAAAGGAAAGGAAAGGAAAGACAAGACCTCGGATTGCACTTTCGCCTTGGGAGGTCAGGGGGAACAAATGTCTTTGACAGTCCAGAAATGAATTTTCCTGCCGTTGTCACAACTGCAGCCAAATACGTCAAACCCTCCCTTCAGTCGCCAGACCGCAATGTGTCAAAGACAGATAAAATATTAGGAAAATACTTTGTTTCAAAACTCTTTGAAGGCTTCTTAACTGAGGTATCCCAGAGGAACTCTGTGTCTTTCCCTTGCAGATGAAGTGTTCAATTTCAAACCACTGTTCAAAAAAGTTTGGCATTTAGAGACTTAACAATCTTTTTGTCCACCAAGGGCTGATCAAAGGGGTTTAAATAGTTTTAATTTCATGTTGACAGTTGTTGATCAAAACTTTACAACAAATCCAGTTTATAGCTTGAACTAGCTACTTGCCTTGTGGTGGAAAATGTGTTCAATGTCCTTGAAGAGAGTTATATGAGTGGCTTATTACCTGATGTCTGTATGGTAAATGTAAAGCTACAGCTAGCGGCTAGTTAGCTTAGCTTAAAACATTGACTGGAAGCAGGGGGGTCATAGGTAGCCTAAAACCCATAACACCACAATCTGTTGTTTTTTCCAAAGCTGTGTTTTTCTGACTCAACAAACTAGACACAGCATGTTAATTGATGAACTTTGGTACCACTACTTAGCAGCTGTTTGTAACCTTTGGCAAACAATTTCCTAGCTAGCTATTTTCCCCATTTCCATCCTTTTTGCTAATTTCATTTTCTAGTGGTATTTTTCTATTTACATTACAGATGTGAGACAATCTATCAGTTTAAATCTATTTCTGTCTAACTGGAACTATGCGATTTCCCAAACTGTTAAACTCAAGAAAACTGCTGTGAGTGGTCAAAAAATGACGGGTACTCTTCCAACACCCGTGCTCCTTGTCGCTCATATGGTCATATATGCGGTCAGAAGCATTACAGTTCTCCTCTTTGTATCCGAAACCTTAGAACAATCTATTTTTCAAACCTGTCTCATATCTCCTTTTGCACATAAACCCAGAGGCTTTAGAGGTGAGAACCTGACTCAGATAGACAAATGAAACTCAATGAAGACCAATGAGAAACACATGTTACACACATGGACAGTCTCTCTCTGATACATGAATGAGACCTCTTATCCACACACATATGCACAAACTCCTAGCTGAGTTATGTTTCAGATGATATATGCACAGAATGCATATACAAACTGTGTAATCAGTGAGCTGGCCCTCATAACATGGGCCAGCTCATGTTATGAGGGCAGTGATATGAGGGCTATGATATATGCAGTGATGATGCAATGCAGTGTTTTAATGCCTTTCTATCAAACTACACCCACTGAAATGTGTTTTATATGACCTTAACTAATGCTTACAGTCTTGTCCAGCAGAAAACCAGGCTCCCACAGGCTCAAGAGAGAATACAAATGCAGATTTTGGCTAGATAACGTGGTCATTATTTTCTTTGAGAAGAAACAAAACATTTTCTGGCAACAAAAAAGTGTGTCTGGCAATTTCACAGAGTCCTTCAACAAAGCATATTGATTTAATATGTATAGTCTGGCATTCAAGAAGTTAGTTTGATGCAACTTTTTCTGCATTACGTCTGTCCCTCACTGCTTTAAACTGCCCCATATATTGTCATCTGTTCCAAATCCTTTAACAAATGTTTGCATTGTCAGTGTGAGATGCTTGATGACTTGATGGCTTTTCCGGTGGCCGTGCGCTGTTTTGAGCTCAGAGGTTTGACTCTGTAATACTCAGAGTTGGTCTGTGTCCACCACCACAATGGGCACATATTCAAAACACAATCCAGATAGAGAACAAAAAAAAAATTAAATTAAATGAAAATGAAAATGAAATGAAATCTGCATGATCATATTAAGCCATTCTCCAAGTTACATCAATCATGAAATCAAAGAAGGTAAAAAGGAAGTAGTTGTCTTTTGTTGTTTTGTTTGTTGTTTCTTGTCCCATGTCATATGTGAAAAGTAGCCCGTCTCAGTTGGATCTATGAGCACCAACACTGTTACCAGATAACCGGGGTTTATGTTAAGTTACCAAACATATATTTGGAAATAAAACACAAATGTTGAGCCTTGTAGTTGTTTCTTAAGCCTATCTTACTTTATCTTAAACTTAAAATTAATCAAAGTTGCATTTCATCACATGCAGCAGTTTGTCTTGATATTTACACAAATTTTGTAGTTGACCTATTTTGAACTAAAATGGCATCACTAAGCATTAGCAAACATAATTATTTCTGTACCTGGAACAAGGAAAATGGTATTTCACAGCAAGGAAGCAAGGCATTTTGGACTGTAAGACATGTAGACTAGCTGCAGACTTCACTATATGTTCCGTCACCATCTCCTCAGCCCAGGTGGGTATGGTAAGGTTGAATTAATCCATTCAACATGTGTTCTGTGTATGGGCGTGTATGTGTCCTAGTGTGTGTCTGGAGGCTCTGGAGGTTCATCTGTGCAACACGTGCCGGGGAAGTTCTATCATCACCTCTGTGAAAAAGTGGAGGAGCGAGGGAGAATAGTGGCTAGAAGGAAGGGAAGAGGGGAGACAGATGGAAGAATATCAGGGGAGGGGAGAGCTATAAAAAGAGAAGGAAAGAGGGGGAATATGAGGGATAGGGGGAATTTGGGTGGTACGCACAGAGTGAAGGGGAGGGGTTGAAACTCTCCAGGGGAGGATGTGAGAAAGCTCTCCCTGTTGGGTTTCACCCCTCCGACAGAAATCTTGGCTTGTGTCCACTGAACATGCCTCCTCTGTGCCTGCTCCATCTATCATTCTGTCTCTAACAACTTTCTCCCCCCCCTCCGTTGCTTCATCTCTCATCCATCTCTCGGAAGTATTGAAAGCACCACCGAGCCAAACCCGGACACTCTCATAATCAGACTCTGAATCACTTTATTTGCCAAGTGCAATAAACGGACAAGGATTTGTTTTAGTTTAGGGGCCGCTGCAGAGATGTGTCAACAAATAGTGAATTAAAACAAATAAACAGTGGAACACTTGGCAGAGGGGCATCAGGATGGTGCAAAATATATAACAGTAGCTATTTATATATACAATGTATACATATATATTCATACATATAGTCAATGATTCAATTGAAAAAAGGTTGTGACCTGTGAAAAAGGCAGGGTATGGTTCAAAGCAGTAGAAGTTTCATTTACCAAACACTGTCCAGGCTTTTACATGTTACTCTGCTGCAGTTTAAAGTCTGACTAGTTTTATATCAAGTATCAACTTCACTGGAGAAACAATGCCAGTGCCAGTCCTCAGCAATTAGTATTAACACTTAATTAAAATGTTGCTCACAGATGACTGTATGACTGACTGCCGTTGATGCATTTCAGTGATTTTTAGCTGCATTTAGTGGAGATCATATATTTTTGTAATCGCTAATATGGTTTGTGTGTAAAATATTTATTTGCAGTGCAGTAACTGTAGCTGTCAAATTAATGAAATGTAGTAATTAGTATGTTTTTCCCATCTGTAATACAGGAAAGTCAAAGTATAAAGTAGTGCAGGAGGGAAATACTTGCAGAAAACATTACATGTCGCCGCACCGCTGTTTCACAAGTCAACACCATTCACAGCTCAGTATTCAGTGAAGTAATAATATCTCAGCAGAGGAAGATGAGAACATCCCAAACAGTGATTAGTGAGCAGAGAAGCACCAGTTTACCTTAATGAGCTGTGGCTAATGGTAAAGTGTGTCAGTGATGTAACGCTACACCTGCCTGAGCTCTCCCGAGGCTGCTGCCGGGTGTAGAATAACATATGCACAGGTGAGCTCAGGTGTGTGTACAGAGAAGTAAAAGAGCGAGAGAGCTGAAGAGGACAGTTAGGAACGCTGTTTTTCATTCACCCGCGGTCCCCTAGTGCGTCTCCTGACAAACTATCTGGAAAGTAAAGATGCCACTCCCGGGAAGCCATATGTTGTTTACAAACCCTGTCGCTGTGTCACAAGGAACACAAAGTTATAATGACTCTACATCTTGTCGGATCATGTTGCATCTCTCTGTTAGCATTCGTGCTCTGCAAATGCTCTCATTACAGTGATTTACAGCAGATCAGTGAAAGAGTCAGAACAGCTCAAACTGAGTGAATACTTATCCCGTAATGGCAACAAATGGGAGGCTGCATAGACTGAACTTGTGACCTGTATGTTACAGGAGAGTCAGTTTGACCATTTGTCCATCTTGTCTGCTTGTTAATGGACATAAATTATGATTTACCATTTGTGATTTAGGGTTGGACCAGTTTAAAATGCTTAGACCTGGTGGTGATTATGCATTTTTCTGTGTGCGTCTATGTTTGTATGCATCTCACACACTACTGGACCCATCTGCCTAAAACTGCACATTTCTGACTGAATGGTCAAGGACTTCTCATGGTTAGAGGCAGTGATTCACAATTTAAAAAAAAAAAATACTGAATGCTCTGTTTTATAAGTTTGATGGACTGCTGACTCTACACTAGCTGGTAAAAGGACACAAGTGATCAGAAACTGCTTCAGTTTGAAATCTTGTTTCTCCTCAGGACAACATATGTGATGGTCATGTTACAAAGCCCTTAGACACACCTGGTCGGACATCTCCACTCTTCTGGTGCATTGCTAATGATATAGTCATGATAACAGCACATTCCTATATTTACTAATGTCTACTGGGTTATTTTTCCTTTAACTCAGCAAATTAAGTCTACTGTTTCTGCCCGATCTGTGCTGCTGCACACCATGCGACATTGGAGTCCAATGAGGCATAAAGCCACCAGAGCCGTGCCATGCTGTGCTGGGCTAACCAGCTGTGCTTCTCTCAGCTGACATTTACAGGTTAGCAACTGGAGAGCAGGGGGAATTCATCGATTCCTCCATCTTATCGTGTCTCTGGCTCATTAAAGGGGGCCCTTTAATGCAAACGCAGGCCAGGAAGGCTGATGTGTGCACGCAGGGGCGCAGACGTCAACATGTACGCACAAATTCATGTATGCGGCGCACCACCATAGATTTCTGCAACCAGGCACAGCAATCGCCATCTCCTCAAGTATGTAAACAAGGTGATCACCAGGAGTCTTAATGCTGTCTTCTGGTGAGGTTGTTTGTTTGTTTGAACGTGTGCCTGACCTCTCTGCAAGAATGTGTTGTTTGACGGTGCTAGGGCCTAGTGTTTGAGTGGGCTGCAAATCATGTGACTTTGAAGTGAGCACAGATGAAAAAGAAATAAATACACACAGTGAAAAAAAGAAAAAAAATACACGAATAGAGAAAGACAGAGTGATGGAGAGGGAAAACTCATCAGTTCAACGTACTAATTCAAACTCGAATCAAAGAAGCTGCTGCATCTGCACTGCACCTGGTTTCTTCCCTGTCTGTACCCCTGTACTCTGTGTTTGCGTGCATATGTGTGTGTGTCTAAGTGTGTTATAATGACTGGGTGCCATGGCTCCTTTCTGTGTTCTTGCAAGCTATGACTCACCGTCACTGCTGCACCAGGCTGCTGCCTTGGCATCACACACATTCAGCCACCATGGCTGCCAACTCCCACAGAGTGTGTGTGTGTGTGTGTGTGTGTGTGTGTGTGTTTAGGGAGAGGAAAAGAAAAAAATATAATTTACACTGAGAGACAACACAAGAACTGACACAAAAATATATTTTGTTAATGCAAAAAATCTTCAGCTCTTCTAAAGGTGCTTTTAAAGAAAGCTTTTAAGCTGTTTGACAGAACATAACCATCTGTGTGCACCAGCAGGGATGACAGGATTGAGATAAAACCTGCTGCTGAGATCAATGAGTCTCTGGGGACCAAAGCCATCAGAAGATGCCCCTGTGGATAAGCTCTTAATTTTATCCCAAATGGAACTCCATCTCCTGGAACCTTTCAGTTTATATCTAATTTTGGTTCATTTCCTTGAGATGTGTTTAAATGCAGTTTATCTCACAGTGAGTGCAAAATACACTAAAATCAGTTTTTGTTGTTCATTTAAAGAAAGGTAGGATAAAAAGTGTCAAGAGCAAGAAGATCTTCATCGCAGAACTACCTTGTTTGGAGCAGTAATTATATGCAAAAAAGAGGAAAAATCTGAATTTCTTACACTGGACTTCATCATATTTTATTACATAAAAGGACAGCTTGACGCACAGCTTGAAAAAAAAAAGTAAAGGTCGGAAGTGGTTCAGTGCAGCAGCAGCAGGACTTAATGATTAATTTACCAACAGATGACAAGCCCACAGGATATACACAGATTACATAAGGTTAGAGATCCCTCTGTCTCCACACGCACACATAAACACACACACACACACACATACACTGAGAGACTCACAGTGTTAATGATGAACTGGTGCTGTCTGCAGTTAATTGGCCGCTTTGTACAGGCTGCGTGCGTGTGTGTGCCGAGTTTTGTTGAGCAAGTGCAGACTCACTGCAGTTGTGTCTGCTGGCAGCTAAGCAGCACACATGTGGGCATTAACATTTCAGTGTGATTGTGCTGCATAAATTCACATGTTGCAGAAGAGGTTTGGTGAAGAGGTCACTGGCTTTTCATTCATGTGGCAGGTGGCGTGTGAAAATATGAAAAGTGAACAGAATGGTGCTATTTCGAGAAGATAATGCTGACTCTTCTCACAAAAGCAAATCTAGCTTGAATTTGGATTTCTTGCCTATAAAGTGCATTTTATATTAACACTAGATTTGATAATGTTTGTTTTTGATAATGCTTGTTTACAGGATTAGTTTAGTTTTTCAAGTGTGAATTTTCCCAAAATAAAATCAAAGTCTAAAAGTGTTGATTGTTGCTTAGTCCAATCTAGAATAATTGTGCTGGTTTAGGTTAATCTCACTGTTTAACATACTTTGAAATTGCATATCAAGACTAAGAGTCTGCAGCCACGTTAGTGTTTCTATGAAGCTGTAATTAGAGACAATAGTTCTTTGAGTTAAGTGCTAACGTCAGCGTGCTGACATGCTTACAATGACAATGTTAACAGCTGATGTTTAGCAGACTGCCCAGAAATGTAGGAGCTGGATGTACAAGTTCAATATAAACTCATTTCATCTCCATTAATTGTTTTTTTTTTTTTTTTTTTACCTCTACTTGGCAGAATCCATTATTTTCTGCAACCGTAATCAACTTGGCTGATGATACCCATGAACTGGCTGACACCTGAGAGCACCTGGGGCAAAAAACATAATCTGTAAAACTCACTGACAATATTAATCAGATGCACCATGTAAAAATACTACACCTTCACATTAGTGCACAGTAGCACATTCCAGTTCTTTCTTGGGCTTCTTGTTAACCCTGGTAAAATCATCAATATGCTGTATATATGAAGTTATGTATGTGCAGTACGCACATGCACCAAGCCCTACATACACAGTATACATGTGTTTGAACTGGAAACATAGGGGAGGAGATGGGAGGAGGATACTAATGGGAGAGAGAGAGAGAGGGACAGGACATGCGGGAGGAGGAAGAAATGCCCCCTTAAGAAACATCTTACCAAAATGAACAATGAGGTCAGCACTTATTTGGATGTTTGAGGGGCAGTGAAGGTGGTTAAGGGACCAGTGAATGAGAGGTTAAGATGAGGAAAAGAGACAGAGGAATTCTGTGTGAGCATGAGAGAAAACAGACTTGTGCAGATGAAACTCGTTGCTTGTTGCCAAATACAGTAACCCTGATGAGAAAGAGAGCCAAACAAAACCATATAAAAGGTACACATAAACAAAGCAATGCGTGCATACACCCACAACAGAGACTCACACACACATGCTCACCTTGTACAGCTAAGCCTCCCAGATTCCTAATGAAAGCTTTCATTATGTGTATGGCCACTACTTAGAGCGTCTCGCAGACTAATGATACCTATTTCCACCACTCTAAACTCTGACACCAAAGACGCCCACCGTAAATCACTTGCTTCTCATTGCACTAATTAATAAATCCGTGCCAGACTTTGTGACTCTGGGGAAATTTAATAATGTTCACAGTCAAACCTTCAAAGTCAAATTTGATTATCAAAACGAAGTAACCAAGGAGTTTATTTTTGCTGACTCAGCAGTTGAGCATAGAAACTCTGTGGGTATTTTGAATATGTTTATGCTTGTGTGCGTGTGTGTGTGTGTATACGTGCATATGTTTTTCTGAATGTGTGAGTTTGTGGCCTTGGTGTTCCAGGCTCTCAGTTCTCTCAGTGGGAATGCACCCTTGTAACTGCCGAGGTCAAAGCATGGTGACCCCTAGGCTACCAGAGGGGTCAAAGGTCATCCGTCCCCAGGGGAACCAGTGGCGACACCCCAGACCTACAGGCTTGACTCAACAGTCTGCACACTACATCGAACTTGACAGCCCAAACTTTACCAGGAACAGCGTCCAAGTCAAGAAAAAAATGAATTTCATTCATCCCAACAGATTTATTAATTGCTTAAATTGCAAAGTGTAGGACCAGGTTTGTTGACTAATCAGTTCTGACCCTTCAGACAGACTCTTGCCCTCTTTGCAACTCGCCAGGGTCATTTAACCCGCTATTAGCCTCAGGACACAACACAGAGTGACCTCAGCTCTCCACAATCAAAACAAAGACATTCACAAGGTCGCATGTGTTACATTAAACCATTCTGAAATGTTTTGGAGCTGACAGCAACTTTCAGAAAATACTGAGGTAGCAGTTTCCTTTTTTCTTGCCAACATTTTTCAGAAAATATAGAGAATCAGAGGTTTCTTTCCAAAACTTTAATAACCATGCTGGAAAAGTTTGGCTGTCTATATATGAAAAGAACAGAAAGTGACCTGAGATTGCTAACATTTTTTTAGCCTTGCTAGCAGCATGGATGTAAAAATGTCAGTGTTGGTCTCTTGGTTTGTCCATCACACTGGTCCAGACTGAAATATCTCAAGACCTTTTGAACGGAGTAGCATGCAATTTTGAATGGATATCCATGGTAACCAAAGGTTGAATCACACGAACTTTAGTGATTCCCTTTTTCTGTACCACCATCATGAGGATAACAGTTTTGTGTTTCAGGTAAGCCCACAAAGGATGAACCATAATCACTTTGGTTACCTCAGGTTAATATATAACTTTGTCCACTACTTTAGTTTATGACCAAATAACAGAAAAACTAATGACATACCCATCAGCTGTAGTATGTATGTAGTGCTAATAAATGAATGCTACCATGCTAAATTAATATGGTGAACACAGTAAGCATTATTATCGTGAGGATATTAGCTTGATAATGTTAGCATTTAGTACAAAACACCATTGTGTACAGCCTAAACGAGCTGCTAACATGGTAAGCTTCTGTCAAGACTGTCAAATTTACATTCTTACCATCATTTTAATATAACTTTAACAAATGACCTTCAACTGCCAAAATAAAGAAACACAAAACAAGGCTACCTAATTGGCATCATGTGCAAATTTGGTTTGGAATCGTCCTTTTGTAAAAGTCAATCAAATTAAATGCAATTTTAAGTGTTTTGTCCAAGTCTAAATAGATTGGCTGTTAGGTTGATGGATGTGCATTTCCTGCCAACCATCTCCCCGTCTAACTTCAGGCCATAGATCATGATTGATCATGTCCCTCTGTCCTCATCTGTACGCCCCACAACTCTGACACCTCCACTAAACTGATTGTTACCAAGAAGCGTAACTATCGTGAGTCTGCAGCTTTTAAAGTCACATTTATGTGCCGACCAACAGTCTGGTAATCACATTATAGTGTTCTAATGTTGTTACTGGGCTCCCTCCAAATCCAGTTTTCATGGCAACCTGAAACATGTTTCCTGTTTTATGCATAGCTAATCTTGTCATTCTGAATAAAAAGACAAGGTTTTGGTCAGTAATTCACTTCTGCTCCAGTTTGCACTTGAACTGAGACCACCTAGGAGATATTTTCAAGTAGATCCTTGCTGCAGCCATCCATGTGGAATAAAGACACTATTCATTGACTTTCTGGCCCGATTACTGTTGACTTAGGCAGAGGGAGAAGAAAACATATGCTGATTTAGACAGCTTCAGAACCGTCAATCCTGCCTGGATGAATTTAAATGTGAGTTCTGAGTAAGCTGTCTAGTTCTAAACAACACAATGCACAAAACACGTGCACACTATCCATTTCAAATGAATCAGAGGAAGCACTTATGCATAAAACGGCATTCCCTCATACTAGAAACACATACAAAGGAATGGTTTCTGCCTGGCACAAGATAATCCTTTCTTCCTTTAACCTCTCTGCCGTATTGTGTGATCTTGAAGTGTGTACAAACCTCACCAGTCTTGCATAGTTTGTCCCTCACACCCTCTGATCCTTTGTTTACTGCAGATCATCTCTTAATGCCCAACTGTGTCCTGCAGAAAGCCCATGCTTGTTATTCACACCCGATTGACTCACAATGAAATGCAACGTTGGGCCAAGCGCACGGTCCATATAGCACCATTGCCCTCCACTCTCTACAGGCCCAGAGGGGGGTTGGTTATGGAGAGGAGGGAGGAAATGACCATTGTGGGTAATATAAAGCAGGGCCTGTATCCTTTTACCCCATCTAACTCCATACTGCCTTGCTCAGGTTAGCCAACTGGTATGGCTTGGAGGCAGGAAGGAATCCTCGTCAAATAAGTGGCAAAGTGTGTGCTAAAGGCCACAGAAAGATGTCCCACAATCTAGATCTAAAAGCAGGCTGCCTGTCAGCTGGGGCTCAGATTGTAGTATGGCAATGCTAACTGACAACTTGGAATATTGTAATTAGTTTTCATTATAATCACATGAACATCCCGCCGTCAGTCTGTTAAACAATGACGTCCATCTAAAGCCACTAATTAACTACTGTTAAACCCATCCCAGCTCTGACAGGGCACAGCAGGCCTGTCTGCATGTTGACGTGGTGTGCATGAGACAATAAGAACGATACTGTGTAGAGCTAAAAATATGAGTAAGTGTGTCAGAAATGGATCAACAGTGTTGGACTGCTTGTACATATCCAGCTCACTGAGTCAAAGCCTACAGCAGAATTAACCCAGTGTTACTTCCAAGGCCAAGTATTATTTTGTGCAGTTGTGGAGTCAACCTGGCCAACATGTTTGAGTGTAGGCTAATGTTACCAACTGTTTTGTTGGAATTGCGAAAGTTTACATTTTGGCTAATCTTGCCAAACCTGTTTTGTGAGATAGCATTGTACAGTCACATTGCATAGTCTTGAACCTAAAAGGTTTTTCCCTTACAATGTTAAAAGTCAAACACAATACTGTTTGAAAAGTCTTGCTTGTCCAAGGAAGTTTAGGAGCTAAACAAGATTGCATTTGGATAAAAAACAGTCTGTTGATTGCACAGTGTTATGATTGTAGAATAATGACACCACTGGCGCTTTTCCTCCTGATGTTTCTTCTGCTCGGTTCTCTCATGAAGAAACAATCAAAAATTGTTTTTACTGCATATAACTTTACATCTTCAGTAAACATGCTTCTTTCTCCTCACTTATTTTCAAAGCTATGTTGATTGATTTGTCACAGAAATTTTGCAATGAATGCAGTGTATTCTGTGCAGTTGGTCACTGGCAGGCTTTATGGGGTTTAGAAAACTGTCAGTGCCCCTCCATTGCCAGTGTAACCATAAATAGTCTCCTTACTGCTTGGTTCGATTCCAGCTTGCATGGGCCCTTTGATACATGTGTACGCTGCTACCTATGCCACTCTCCGTCTGTCATTATCAGAAAAAGAATATTATTAATAAAACAAAGTGAAGTAGTATCAGCCAAAAAGCCTAAACAAAGTGGAAAAGATGGAACCATGCAGCACCGCAGACTGTGAAAAAGAGGGCACTCACCAAAATTACAGCTGCTAAGTGGGACTGAACCATGCTAGCTTGATTAACCTCGTTTGCTTGAATAACCACGAGTGTGTGCACGCACATACATTCATATGTGCATGTATTTTCTCTTTGTCTGTTGCCTATGTATGCCGTCCTTTGTGGGCTTATGCGTGTGCGCGCAACTGCCTGCTCTTGCTGAGGCGTTCATTAAAGCCGTACCAGTGGCGTGGCCCCCTGCAGCTCAAAGCTTAATGTAAATATAAGGGCCAGACACTAACAGGGCCGCTTTGCACTCGAAGCTCTTCAGAAGTCAGCTGTAATGCATGAGGCTAACCGCACATCCATCACATCAAGTAATGTCAAATTTATTTAGAAAGCATTTTTAAAACAAACAGGTTAATTACAAGGTAAGTCTGCAGAGCAACAGACGGCATCACTCCTCAGCCTGAGGGACTGTGTTAGCCAATGTCAACCACATTAAGAGAGTCGCTGTTAAGTGATGTGGCTAAACTTTGGCACAGTTGTGTGAAAGTAGTGAGAGTGTGGTACAGCGGGCTCATTAATACAAAGAGCTGTCGTACATTAACAAGTGATGCTCCAAATTCTGCCGAGCCCCAGGCTTAGTCGGCCCTTTGTTTTCTAATCTGTGCATTAAATATTAAGTACGCCTCATGGTCATTATGTAGACTTAGCGTACATTGAGTGATTAAATGAAGGGCAAGAAGACTCAAAATATGTTACCATTTAAACAGTGGTGTTTACTCGTAAAGGTCATCACCAGGCAGTCTATATAATGAGACGAGTTTATGTGGAGACAAAATAAACATAAAAATAAATGTAAAATAATACATGTGATAATGTGTACTATGTTTTGTCACTACGTTTACATGCACTTCCATTTTATTCTACAGTACCAGGTTCCTCAGGCAAGAAACCTGGCTAATCAGAGTAAGGGATTTAAAACAGCAGTTTGACTGTTTCTGAAGTTCTGATCCATACCTCTGTATGTGAGCACAATTACAAGTTGAGAAAATAAAAAAGTATGTTAGGAGACAAACTCTGAGCACATCAAGGTTTTATGTATGACCTCTTTGAATGAGCTGAATTAAAAACAGACTGTGTGAACATATTCCTACACTGTCTGCAGCAAGGGAGCAAGTGTTGTGACGTTATCACACTGCACAGTCTCCCCTGACTAGTCTTTTCCTAAACCTTAGCCAGCGATATCATATGAATCATATGAATCATTTCTGTGTCTGGCATATGCATTTTAGAAGACACAGATGAACACTGTGGTCTTGCCAGTAGGGGCACCACATCAGAAAACATTATCAATATTCATTTCAGTTAAATGGATTAAATGACTCACATCCTGTTCTGTTGTTTAGTTGGAGGACGAGCAAACTAGCTTCTAATGGGTTTCCATTTGCATGCAAAGCCTTTACACGTCGAGTTAAATCATCTACCATGTCAAATGTGCTGTTGGGAACTTTCACATTGGCAGCCGTGTGTGTGTCAACATGAGATGAATCCATGGAGTCACATGTTTGTCAAGATCAGATAAGGACATAGTGTCACCATTGGAGCTATAAGGCCAATCAATCCGCTCAGTAATGTCAAGTTATGATGGTGGCAACAGGATGACACGTTGTCCCTCACTCCCTCTTGCTCTGGCACACACATGCACAATCTCAAACAACACACCCGGTTGCTGGCCTGCAGAAATAACAAATTAGTGGGTGTATGCAATTAATGTCCAAACTCCAATATGCATGTTTGTGCTTGATACACTTGCATCACATATATCATTTTCCTCACTGTAACCAATTATTATAGTCTTGCTGTGCCCAGTTGCTGATGGTCTAATAGCCAGATAATCACGTCTCAAAACTGGCAAAATATTAATATCACGCTATGGTGTTTGCATTCCCAGCTCATTGATTTTCTATTTCCGGAGTCAAGCTTGGTGCAATGACATTTATGTCTTTTCTGTACAAACTGTCTAGACAGGAGGATGGCTCATTAAAATGTATATATATGCAGAGATTATTACATTTAAGAACATCATAGAAACATGTCTTTAACTAAGGTTCATCGCTTTATAGTTCCTGGCCTGTTTTGGAAACATGTCACCATCCTCACATTCCCATCAAATTAAAGTCGCACATCAAAGCTAAACATGAGTGTACATTTCTGTTGAGGCCTTCTGATGGTTTTCTTGAGACAGAGAGATTTTTATAGAGACAGACAAATCTCATGAACTCCTGCTTCTGCTTTACATTCCACAAAGCTTTCCTCTAACCTTTTTTCAATTTCATGACCTTAATGGCTGTTAAATGCCAACCGCTCTATCGCTCAACCCAGTGATTCACACTTAGGCCAAAGTTTAAACCTTGTTGTTCATTTTCAGTGCTGCCCTTTCTGGTTGAGTCCTCTGAGATTTTCCACATTATGCAGAGCGAGACTTCACATCGATTACCTGCCAGAGAGACAGACGGACTGAGAGATGGACTGACAGACAGACAGGCAGGCAGCTGCGTCTGAACTCTAGGTGACTTTCCATTCGTCCTCAAGCACAACCCTATCGGTCTGAGCTTGTAACTGTCAAACTGCAGCTTTCCTGAACCTATCGGAGGTTGAAACGTATGTGCACCTGTGGCATTAAGAGTTTATTTTAACATACTCTGACATGTGGCACAGTTTCACACCACTAACTTTAGGCCATTTTACAGCTTACAGCAGAATTAGAATAGTGCTCGGCAGATATCATGTGATTTATGCTAAATAAAACACACCTGCTGTTGTTATGATTAATTCATGTAAAGGAAAAAAGGTTTTTTCCATATAAAGGATGTTTTTGTCATTTTCAGTGGTTTACAATGCACACCGCTTCACCTAAACCCATTGTTCCTGCATAAATAGACGAGCCCCAGGGGCCAACAGCAATTTATTCATAATGAAATGAAAAATTCAGACACATTTTCTTTTATTGAGCGTGACCTCTTTTCTTTGAATAGAGATCCTGCATTAGGATAATGCACTGACTCATCTGACCACAGTGGCCATTATACAAATCATTTGTGATGGGTTCACCAGCCTCAGCTTCCCTGATTACTCATCTCATTACCATGTCCTGTTTAAATAATGCTCTAAATATGTGGAATTTGGGCAAAATTATGTAAAATGACAAATGCTACCTGAAACATGTCATAATATAAGCTCTTAAATGTGCTCATTGCTGACAGAAACATTAAAATAATACACAAGGAAGTTTAATCACACAGGCAAGTAACAATTACGTAATTATGACAGTGCTGGATAAGAAAGTTGTGTATCCAGTCAAGATCACTGGGGTGATGACTCCTCAGGTTCCACGTCACCATGGAGACTGATCAATTATGTATGGAGCAGTGTGGGTTGGCATGCTATTGACACTGCGGCGGCGTGACACCGGAGGAACAGGCCTGCGGCAGGGATCAGAGATGTGAAAGCAATTATAGGTTTATGTAAACCACATTTACACAAACCTAGCCCACACTCAAGCATGTTCAAAATCCCGAAGTTCACACAATTCAGAGAGAAACACTCATAGAAACAGACACACTAAAAGGCAAGTAATGTTACCTAGGCAAATGCAAAGCAGGAACAAATTGCAACTATCAGCCAAAGTTGTGCACATTCAGTATAGGTAGGATAAAGGTTCACTCGATCAATAACTCTCCTGTCTGTATTTGGTTTGTTTCAGCATGATAAAACTTCAAAAGTAGGATTTACAACATTATTTACTTTCACATTAACCCAAATTAATATAGGTTGTACAGCTCCAAGCTGAATGACCTACACTGTTCCTATAAAGCCTAAAGTAGAGAATCAATTCAGAAAAAATATGTAACTTTAAAACCATTAAATGAAGAAAAAAAGATGTAAAGAAAATTAAATTCCATTACAGGGTTCAATGACTTGTTTGATGTGGACACACCCATGGTTTAAGCAGATAACGGCACTGACAAAGGACACAGTTGATATAACATATACACAAGAGGGAGGAAGTTTCCTGAACTTAATACCCATTTCCTTTTTACAGGCAAGGAGAAGATCCCAGATGAGTCCCTGGAGGTTTGCTGTCAGACACAGCTGAAGCACCAGTGGGTCAAAAGCCCCTCCACAGACCTGTGTCTGCAGGGCCCCATAAAACTGTTTTATTTCATTTCAACGAGATATCCACCATGGGCAAAAAATGTAAATAACACATATTGTTGTCGAGTCTGGAATGTTTCTTTTTTTAATTTCTGAAATACATCTAGAGCATGACTAGATACTTGTGCTTTTATGAGTCCACAGAACAAGTGAATCAGTTCACATTCATTTTGAACGTTGGAGGTGAATGAATATATTAATCCTGTTTTGTGTCCTATATACAGCAAGCATGGCGACCCTCCTCATTACCACAGAGAACACAAAGAAACTACGCAGACAGACAGTGAGCAAATAACTGTTCCAACCCCTCCTTCCACTGACATGACCTTATACTGTACCATCACCCCCCTCCCCTTAATGTATGAGATGCTGGGGTTGACAATGATTGGTGGATTTCTTTCTTTATAACTTCAGGTTGTATTTGGAGGCATTTTGCAGATAATTTTATCTAAAATGCTGATTACATGTCCAGGGACGCTTCTACAGGATATATATTAATTTCAGTCTGTCTAATCACTGTGTACTCCCTCCCATCCCACGGTCATCTGCCTTCATCCTAATAATATACAGACTGAGCCATAGCCTTAATTTGACCCCAGTTGCATCCCCATCCCCCACCCCTCAGTCTGTACGTCCAGATGATGTGGGACAGCTTGAGAAACAATAAGCCCCGTCTGTGCCGTCTCCTTGTTTACATCCTCCTAATTATGTAACACATGATGGATCGTGGATAGATAGCATCTCGGTGTAAAAACAAAATTATGTCAAATTAAGGCCGTCAGAGTTTGCGACCATGAAAACTTTCTATTAAAGTAAATAAACTCAAAGTGAAGAAAGTCCACAGGAAACAGAAGTATGTTTGGGTCACTGTAGTTGTGACTATTATTGCACCTGTAGCATGAGTAAACTTTAGGCAAATAGTAGGTGTTTTGCACAAACAGTTACTAGTTTTGTTTGAAACATAGACTTTCCTAAGACTCAGGTATTTAGGGTTTCAAGACTTTTTATAGGAGTATTTTTCTGTTTATTAACTTTCCTACATTCTACACATCATAACACTCAAGTGTCATTCTTTAACACTTACACACATATTATGTTGAGCTGCTAATATTGGGTATATATCAATATGTCAGGGTAATCAATAACTCAAGTGAGTATGTCATGTGAAAAGGGTTGTGCCTAGTGAGAAACCCAAAGATAAATGCCACCCTACACTCCATTTCCCCAGCTAAACACAACTCTTTAGCACGTTTTAACTCATTGTTCTGATTTTATGTCCTACATCACTCTGGTTTTGATTTATTCTTAAAGCTCTCATCAACCCATTTTCTTACCCCTAAAAGACAAGTGAATGCTACCTGCACTAGCGCCATGGGGTTGGATTGTGAAACAAAAAAATGTATGGGAGTTAATATTGGACTCATAAACATCAGGTGGACAAAAACACAACTCCATGTAATGCTAATGTTGTCCAGTGTTTGGCATGTTAGATATATAAACAGGCAAACATACTTGCCATAAGTTAACATGGTAAAGGGAATGTTTTCAGCTTGTTGTGTGGACTTTGGATAGTAGAGACTTAACCTTTCTGCTGCAAAGTGGTTTTAACTACATTAATTTTTAGGCTATGTTTGATTTTAAAATCTCCTACATAGAAACATTCAAACGTGGACTCATAACTACCATAACTACTTTAAAGCTGACTTTTCAGATAAGTTATCCAGCCTGACTGAATGCACGATATCTGTCATACAGTATGCATAAATGTGGTGCCCGTGCTCTCATCACTCAACAGGTCTGCTGACCAATGGGCAAAAGTGAGCATATTTCTTTAGCACAGACATGCATCTCTGCAGACTCTCTGAGGACTGGAGATTAATGAGGAGAGAGGCTGAACAGGAGAGGTTTTGTCGACAGGGCTCTCTGTCTCTGTGTCTCTCTGCTCGACCCCCTGGAGTCTCACAAAACTCTGAAGGGCCCCAGTTGGAGGCAGGATCTCTGCTTGAAGCCGTATTGCTCATATGACAGAGGCATGCACACATACTCTGTATTCCTCTCTCCTCTTGAGGCAAGTATATAAAACATTTAATTGCAAGTGCTTTCTATGCAGGGGATAATCCTTGAACATATCTGCCCAGCGAGGAACTATTTTGTGGACAGCTGGAGGATGAATCACAGAGAGACACAAATGATAGGACAAGAGAGGAAAAAAGAAACAACAAATAAGAGACAGATCCTGCACATTCACAATTAGCAGAGGGGAGACAGTGAGACAGTTGTGTGAAGAGTTGCATGTGTTCTTCATGTCAGTTGTTATTTGGTACCAGAGCGACAGACACACAGGACTGATTTCAGTTGCACTTGAGGCCACTTCGCTCTTGCCAGTGTTCATGCTCTGCTGAGTAGAAATCAACGACATGTGTGGAACATTTGTAGCCTAATCCCCCAATGATCCACTTTACAAATTTGGAATATGGTTTTAACTGATCCCAGCACAGCTTTTGTGTGTTTAGAAATGGTTATCAGTGGTAGGCAAAGAGATCATTTGTGGAACTATCCAAGTCGTTGTTGTATTTTGAAAGGTCTTTTGATATGGGCTAATAAATTTCCTACGTTGAATTAACCAGAAAATGTTTTTCTAAAAGAACTTTTTCACACAAGATTCCAATTTATTAATTGGTAACATATACCTTTGTTTTATATTTATCTTCTTTGATCGGCACAATAGCTGCTTTTGGCTAGTCCAGACTGAAGTATTAAATGGACCACTATGCAATTTTGTATTTCATGGTCTCCAGAGGATGAATCTTACTGATTTGATGATGGCACCTGGAGAAAAGTCAGTGGTTGACCAGTAACATATTAACTTTTGACAAAAAAACTTCCCAAACTAATGACATTCCCATCAGCCTGTGTTTAGTGCTAATTAGTGAATGTTACCCTGCTAGCACGCTAAAGTCAGATGGTAAACATGCTAAGTAGTGTGACTTTTAAACATCAGCATGCTGGCTTTGTCACTATGAGCTTGTTAGCGTGTTAACATTTTAGCATTTAGCTCCAAGCACAGCTGTGGGTCTGCTAGCATGGCCTTATATAAACATATGCAGTTGTGCACGCTGGTATATAACATGGATAAATGTTGATTTGTAAGTGCACAATTACCAACAGCTTGCAAGACAGTCTTTACTTTGGGTGTTTGTGTAGTGCTGGCAGAATATAAGCAGTCTAATCAACAGCAGGAGAAACAATATTACAGAAGCAGGCTCACTAATGTGCAGGGAACATGTTTAAAACCATGTGCATGTGTTTGAGTTTGTAATAGCAGGTATGTGTAGATATAAATGTGATGGCTCCTGTGCATGCGTGTGTGTGCTTGGATACAGAGAGAGGCTGTTCTCAGGACCCTGTCCCTCCCCATTCCTCTGCAAGTCCACATGTGTTTTATTAGCAGGCAGGCCCATCGGACTGTAAATTCCAATGGCGGGCTGGCCTGGGGATATGCACAGCCCGAGGTTGAGAAAGATCACAGAAAAAAACAAAATGACAGGCATGGGAGGAATCACTTCTCTTGTCCTCTCTCCATTTTCCTTTTTTCTTTGCACATGTCTCTCTACACCTCCTTCTCTTTATGTCTCAGAATTTTGATCTATTTTTCATCTTTTTGTAGTCTCTATCAGCTTTCCTCTTCCTGAATCTGTCTTTCATTGTCAGTGTCTCTCTCATATAGTTTATTTTATTTCCAACCTTGGGTTGCATGCAAATTCTCCCTGGCTCTTTGTCTCTCTGTGTCTCATTTTGTCTGTTTTTCTCATATTGTCTCTAGTCTCTGCAGCTCCCCTTCCTGCACTCTACTTCTCTCCATCTGCTCTCGCTCTCCTCCACACTTTGTTTCTGTTAGTGTAACACTAAGTTCTTGTTCTGTGACTCCATAACCACAGCATTCCCACAACAGCAAACACTTATGAGACAAGAGCTGTGGCTTAAACAATGGTTTCCGTTTGCCCCAAGACAAAATAACTCACTCTCTTCCTCCCCTGCACACACAAACTCTCTCTCTTTCTGTCACTCTGACACACAAACACACATGCACTACATATATAACATACACACTCACTCCCACACAAATGCTCACATTACCGCGGCAAAGCACCTATCATTAAAATTTATGTTAGCTTGCTAATTTTCCAGTCTCTTTCCTCTCCATCAACATGACAATCACAATTAGAGTGTGACATGGCAGGTCATGACCTGCACCCCTCTGATGCCCCCTGAACCCTGACACCCTCCTCAGGGTCTGCGCTCACTTTAACTGTACCAGCAGAGTGAGTGGGAGAAAAGTGCAAGTGATAAGGCGTAACCCACAATGACATGTTTATTGTTCGGGACAGTTTGGTTTGGAATTAAAGAAAAAACTGCATGCTGTTTTATTTCCCTGCATGCAGTTTGAAGATATGTTGAAGCTTGGTCCAAACTTAGCTTCATTAGTGGAGCTCTACAGAATCAAGTTCCACTTCCACAGGGAGGTATCAAGATACACCATGGCACCTCTCTAAAGATGTCTGGTGGAAGCTACACATAACACATTTGCCAGGTCAGAAATTTCAACAACATCAAAAGAATTTAGACTTCAAATTGATCTGGTCACACCTGGTAGGCACCTGTCAACATCAAATGCAGTTGCTTAAACTTATTATTATTATAAAAAATTATTAATTAAAGCTGCATTAAACATTCAGATACAATCAACCATCCAGCAGACATAGTTAACGCCAAGACCAATTTTAACTTACTTTTCTGCTTTATTTGGTAAAACTATATGGTGTCTTTGTTGGAAGGCTCCATTATTATCACCAGCTTGTTGCTAACATTGTCTGTATGCATGATAGAGGACAGTATGTGTTTTGGAGGATCTTTTCATTGAAAACTGTTGTCATGGTTGCAGTTGCAGAGTTGGAGGACAATGCTTCAAGTTTGACACTTGGGATGCCCCTGTTAATATTGCATAAGTTATTGATGAATCTGACTGAGGTGCAGTGTGGGGGTGGTCAACAGCCAGTTGCAGATAGGTGTGGAGATGGCTCACTGGAGCAGCACCAGGTGAGTTGAGTGGCACAGCAGTTGCATGCTGGCTCTCAGATGACTGCCACATACATGCACACACCAGGGACAGATGGCTATAGTGAAATCATTTTGGTGAATGACTTGAAATATTGTTTTGGTGAACTGCGGTTAGATGGGTTAGCCCAGCCTAAGTTAGGTGGTTAGGGTATGTGTTGGGATTCAGAAAAAAATCCAAAAAGTCCAGTTAGAGAACATTTTCTCAACCATAGGTCCAGCTCAACAACATGTCTTACATGGGTCATGGCTCAGTGCCTTTTAAAATTTTATTTTCTGTGCTCATGGTTCAGATTTGAGTGTGCGCATTTGCTTCAAAGATGCCACTTTCAATAATGGCCACGGTCTCGGATATGAGACACTGGTTTTGAACTGCCTGTGGGAACAATGAACATGCAAGGCTCTGTCTATTCTTGATTAAAACCTCTGTGTTCACTCTCTGCTTTTCTCTTTTTAGAGCACGCCATGTCAAATTACTTTTCTCTGACTCACTTATTTTTCACTTTTAGTATTGTCTCTTGTCTCCCCATTTCTCCGTGTGTGTCACTCACTGACTCAATTCACAGTGTTTATCAGAATGCATGCAACTGGTCTGTGAGTCCGCTTCAAATCACCTGCTAGTTATTATCAAGCTGCAGCTTTCACAATATTGCGTAAAATATTAAACATGACTGAAAGGACATCGTGTGCAACAGCTTCTGAGACGGCAGGAATCTTAATGTACTTGCAAATACACTGAAGAAAAACTGCTGCTGCAGAAGCTGTAATTCTCTCGCTGTGAACGGAGCTGCCACTTGAATTGCTACATAACCTTACTAGACATCCAATAATTGGCCTAAACTTGGCTAATCTAAACCTTGAACAGTCTGCTTCCACAAGTAAATTGCAAGCAGATACATAGAAAACAGCATCCATGAGTTTGTCCAACTTTGGGTAAATTAGAACAGCATTCACCAAAGACCAAAGTATTTTGTTTGTCCTTTTGTTGGCAGAATAATCTTAATTCTTCTGCAAACCACTGACTGTTTATCATTAAACATAAAATTCTTCACGGGTGTGTATGATTTAGACATTGTTTAAAAAAATGATTTAAAGAAACAAAATGAAAATGAAAAATGCAGCAACTGCTCCAGCAAATGTGGAGGAGCCCCCCCCCCTCCCCTTCTTTCTTTCTACTTCAGAATATTAACCTTTATCCAGGGACTCAGTGGGAATTGCACTTATTTTTCCCACAGCACAGCTGATGGTATTAAGTTGAATCCTGCCACCAAATTCAAGACAATCACTTTTTACAGATCTTGGATACATGGGAGTCGATAGGAAAAGAAGGAAGAGTTAGGAGGTAAGAACTTCTCTTGAAGCGTTTACGAGTGGTGACGCCATTGTGCTGCACAGTTTAATTACCTCTCGACCAGCAGGTCTGGTTCCCATTATGTCTGCTAACAGCCAGCTCTCCTCTGTGCTGCTTTCCTCCCTGCTGCCTTGTCCTCAGTTGGCATCTCTTTCACCACAAAAAAATACTCATCTCAAGTATTTCATTCTGACATTCAGACCTACAGTGCCATTCCTGCTTGTTGTTTGTCAGCTTAGTTGTTCCAGCTTCACCTCTTTTAGTTAAATGTAGCTGGTATGAAGAATTTTCTAATGCTAATTGTCAGTCACAATGGGATACGTGCATCGTGCTGTGCTGTAAACAGCCCATTAATCAGAACATTGATGCTGGTCTTTCATGGTGTTTTTTCCATATGACAAACACAGGAGAAGATGTTGCATATTTGTAGCTTTAAATTCAACAGTTAACTGGCAATCCCCCAAGAGATGCTAAGCTCCAGCACACATGCATGTGAACTGCACAGCATATTCAAGCCCTGCTCTATTTTTTTTTTTTTTTTTTTTGTCCTGTTTCCCTCACAGCTTCGAAACACAGGATGTGGACACGGTTGTTATACCACTAAGCTAAAGACAAACAGCAATGAGGAGTGAAATCAAACCAAGGGGATTTAACACAAGCCTTTACTGAGGAGAGGATGTGGTCACAACATCCCCTCTCCAAAACAAAATAGTATTATTCCATACAATATCTGAATGACGTATGTATGGATGTTTGCAACACACACTCCGGGGAAACAAGTTTAACTGTTTTCAGAATTTGGTTGTTTAGGACAATGAACATTTGTCTTACTTTTACAATGCATATACCTATGTTCGAGCAACGCGCAACGTTGTCTGTCTGTTGGTCATCCAATTTTCTCCAGACTGAAAACAAATATATAGGTTGCCATGAAACTACATTCATAGGCCCAAGTTTCATATACCATCACTTGACTTGGTACCATGACTTTGACATTTTTGGTTTTTGGTAAAATGTCTTGACAAACATTGCATACACTGCTCTAAGATTTGGTCATGGTCCCCAGAGGATGAATTCTAAAGACTGATTTCATGTCCCATGAATAAGTCAAGTTTTTTACCTATTCAGTGAAATAACCCAACATCTCACTTAGTTTATTGGTACAAATTTTTGTTTCCCAGTCAGTGTATCCTGTTCACTGATGACTTTTCCTTTAGGGCCAACATGAGGTTGAAATTTGTGGTTGAGTCAAAGTTCTCAACATCTGCAGGCTAAATTGCCATTAAATTTGGTACAGACATTTGTTTCTCCCTCAAGGTGAACTGCAACAACTTTGGTGATCAAGACCATCACCAGCTGGTCAAATTTTGTAACTAGTCAAATTCTTGGTTTATGACTACATTCACGAGCAAGGACCACACCATCAATGAGATATGTTGTCAAAGTAATTGACAAGCATTGATGAGATTGTGCGTTGTGCATCCAGCTGAGTTTCTTTATCTGGATTGTTAACAAGTTTGGGGAAACTTCAGCAGGGAATCCGTCGTAGCTCCCGGGCACGACGGACCACCCTAGGACCCTACGGATAAAGGATAGAGACAAAAGAGAAAGGGGGGGAGTGCAGAATACGAGCAAATGAGAGGAGAGGGTTAGGCAGGAAAATATACAAAGAAGCCCGAAGTGAAAATTGAGCTGTGGTCCTGCTCCTGAAACTTTGCTAAAAGCTTCACTTCAAAACTAATGACAATCCCTCCAGCCTCAGCTTTAATGTTTAGAGCCAGTCAGCAAATGTCAGCATGCTAACATGTTAAACAAAGATGGTGAACATGGTGACCTCTATTTCTGCACTTAGCAGCATTTTAGCATGCTAAGTAAAGGCTCACAGAGCCGTTACCATGGCTATTGACTCTTAGTGTCCACACAACTAGGACTCTGCCAGCCAAAACTTATTTCAATTTTGACTTTGCTCTTATAAAGCCTTACCAATGTGTAAATAGCTCTTTATGACATGTTATGAAGTGCCATGCACACTGCTGCAGTTTCTGATGAATAATGTCTCCATCTATCTCATGTCTTTCCATCCAAAGCCAGAAATAGACGTTATGGGAACACTAATTTGTTTTATTGTATTTATGCCATCTTGCTGCAGAGTGCCACTTTAGTCAAAGAGTTGTAAACTGTGGTTGTTCACTGCTCACATGACACTCACGCTCATGCTTTCAGGTGCATCACAACTGGCAACTGCCAAATCCCGCACTCAGACGCGATCACCTTGTTTGTTTGCATGCTTAGATACAAGTCTGATTCCAATGACGCTCATTAAGCATCTCATTTCTGTAACCAAACACGTGAGTACAGAGGTGAGGTTGTGCAATTCAAGCTTACATTCAGTTTGATGACCATTCAAAATAATTTACATAACTCTGTTTTGCATTATATCCTCTCAGCTGGTGGGATTTTCATAAAGGAGACAGTTAAAATGCGCAATTACAAAACATTTGCACAGGTTAATATACAGGTTAATTAACTGGGGGTGAGCCACAAGTTAATATCCTACAATAAATTGGAAAATGATTCCTCCTGCACAGCCAAAAACTATTTAATATGGTAGGAGTGTTTGGCAGTGAACCTTGCCTGTCCATGTCATCTCCTGCTGCCCCTTTAAGAGGTAATACGCCCCTTGTCTCATTACCTGCAGGGCTTTAGGGTGAGGAGGATGTGGTCTGCTTAGCCAGGATTTACTAATGTTTTCCCCCCAACACAATGTGCAGACTCCAGCTGTGGGTAAGGACACGCAAGTTCATATGCTTTTACAGGAGTACACACACATGCACATACACGGTTTGCCCAAAATGACTGATCAGGCGACGCATGCCAAACACTGACCTCAGTTACAAGTGGAGGCGGTTTCAAGATGAAGAAGGCAGATAATTAAGAAGTGATAAGAAAGAAAATAGACAGGGAGAAGAAGAAAGCAGACATGCCACCATGTCCTGAACTATATAGTCTTATCACAAGTAATCTCACACATGATGGTGTGTTATTATTCAACTGTGAATTTGTGTTTATCAGCGTGAGTGGGTGTGCAGCTATTAGTTGCTGTACATTTGCATTACAGTGTGGTCAAAGTGGGGTCAGCCAACAGTGTGTGGGCAGACACAAGGCACATAACTCATGTACCCACATGTAGGACTGCTCCTTACACTCAAAATCGGTGTGTCACAGTGCATTTCCTGACTCTTTTTAACATTAACTGAGAGTGGGAGAAAGACATGAAGGGGGTTTAAAAAAAAGAGTAAAAGTGGAGGAGAGGGCAGGAGACAGGAGAGTGAAGCAGAAGCGTAGGATGTGAAAAATGGGACAGTAAAATGAGGAGTGCGGTGTGGGAAAGAAAGGGGGAAAAGACACAGATATGATTGGTGCTTAGCCTTTAGCTCTTCTTTGTAGCTTGTCCAGGCTGTATCCTTATCTGGATCCAGACATTCCAGACAAATACAGCAGTATGTCTCCTCATTCTGTCTTGGAGATGCTGCTAATGTAGCCATTATCTCTGTGATTTGGTGATAAGAGATGTCTGCCAATGCTCTTCTGAGTTTTGTTAAGGCTAGCTAGCCTCAGCTGGGTCAGTGTAACCCTACTGTCTTATGTGAAGACAGTAAGTTTGGCATGACTGCAAGAAAATTAATGAAAAAAATGAACAAAATGTCCACGGAAAATTTCAGTTCAGGTAAGAAAAAGCAAGTCACAGACGGGTTTCATTTGACAGAAATCTATCAACACCTTAAATGTGAGTTGTTTGGCAGTTTGTATGAGTCATCAGAGGTGTTGGCAGGTAAGACACACTTAACACAGAATTTTGAAACTACAGAGAAGTCGGGCTAAGTGGGAAATATGGCCTCCATGCAGGATTACGTTTACATTGGAGAGCTCATCACTCATTCCCAGGGGATGAAATGTAGCCTTGGGCAGAAGGACCAGCTTGACCCTGCAGTTGTCGAAATAACTGCCAGAGTGATAAACGTGTGGTTAGATACTGGGGATGGAGGAAGACACAGAGTCAGACAGGAGGAGTCAAACAAATTATCGCATAAAAAGTTGATAAATGTCAACAGAAACTGGGAGAAAGAATGACGAGATAATGGACTAATGGACTGGGATGGGCTCTAAGTCTGCAGGTAATGCTGATACCATCTCTCTGGCAGGCATTTTCCTCACAACAGAAGGCAATAAATCAATCACACAGACTGAGAAATGCCTGAGGAGGTTGGCCTTTCACAAAAGCTAATCCTTTAACTTTACACTGTACACAATATATAAGAAACTAGTCTTCTACTCATCTATTGAAAGGTTGTTTCCTTTTCATTTCCTTTTATATTAAGCAATTGTTTGTAATGTAACATCTTTGGAAATCTATTTTTTTTTGTTTCTTGAGTTTGTATAAAACATGAAGTTGTGGTTTTCATTGTTGTGCAGAAGCTAATCATTGGCAAATAGCACCAATGTTTACAGTAATCAAAGCTTATTGCCCTCTGGCTGTCAATCAGTAATTAATGGACAACTGTAACAGTCGTATCACCTTACTCCTGACAAGAAAATAAATAAGCATATCTCCCTAAATGTAAAGTGATACCTATGTGAACTGTCTGCACTGGAAAGTTTTATTGATAGTGCAAGCAAGAGGATAATAAAATTGTATATATATATATATTTTTGAGTTTCTGAAACAACCTCTGTAACCTCTTAAAAACCTAATGTTCCAGAAACAAACTCAAACCAAAAATACAAAACATAAAAATCAAATTGTCTGCTCAAAGATGACTATCATGGGAAGTTTGGCCATCTTTTTTTTTTTTTTTCTCACAAGCTTGTTCACGATCCACACATTGGCTGAGTCGGCCTGGTCACTCATCAGTAGGAAGTGAGGTGACTTCCGCTGACTTGCTGATGGTGTTGCTTGTGTCGTGAATGTGGAGTTCGGCTTTGTGTCGCCCAAAGCTTCTCTCTCTTTTTTTTTTTTTTTTTTTTTTTTTTTTTTAAGCTTGCTGAGTTCAACAGATGCTTGTGGGAAGTGTAGGTCTTGACTGTTGTTCAAAACGAAAAGATTTATCATACATGACTTAATAACACATAGGACACAGTTGTGTATGTGGGGGGGGGTTTAAGTCATGAAAAAGTTGTGAAAATGTTTTTCACTTTGGTCCAGACCTCCTGCTGACTTTCTGAGTAAGTGTGGAGAGGCTCATTGCAGAACACTTTGGAGGGCAGTATTTCTTCCTTTCATTCAGCTGTGAAGCTAAACTTCTGTCCAGAAACTATTTGCTTGCATGCAACATTAATTAAAAAAAAGAATGGAAGAAGAGAATAAGTAGGAGGGGGGTGGATAAAGACAAGATAATTAAGAGCAAGAGAGCAAAAATTGGAGCAAGAGAAAGAAAAATTAAGGTGAAAAATACAAGACAGTGAACTGTTTATTGCTTTAATTTAAGAGGTGGTTATCCGGCCAATGGGAGGAGGAAGTGGGTTTTTATAAGACAGAGCAGTAAAAGTGAGCTGGATATCTGAGAGCACATTAAATCAATAAAAAGATGTTTGTTACAGAGCACAGAGGATGACACTGCTGAGGTCAGCAGCAGCCTGGTGCTGAAACATGAAGGTTTTACACTGTGATACTTTCCCATCATGCGTAATTTTAGCAAACTAAGGATTAACTTTGCACTCTGGATCATTAGGTTTAGTTTTACTCTCTAACTCTTCAAATTCATCAGCTAAAGCCATGATGCAGGGGAAACTTCTCCTGGGGAAGAAATGAGCTGCTAAAAGGAACTATAAACATTACAGGCTCTTACAGAATGATAGTGGCACAACAGAAAAGCACCATCTAATTCATGTAACATGGCAATAAGCACGTAGCAGGACATACAATGTCAGCTGTCCCTATGTGTTGTTTTATAGCTTCACCATTCATCTTCCCATTCACCAAACTATGCACAACCATTTGTCTCTGTAATGTTGGAGGATGTCATAAATCTGACCACTGAGCGTGTGTCTGTGCACACTTGTGTGTATTTACTGGTTTAAGTTACAAAACAGGCACAATGTGCCTAAATGTGTTTCCTCGGATGTTTTGGGATCCTGTTTTCTCCAGTTACATTATCCCAGTCGGTCGGTTGCCTAGAAACACCTTCACTTAAAAACAGCCTTATGCTCATTTGTCCATTCAAATGCAGTTTTGTTTTTAATGAGGCCGAAGCCTGTAATTGTTTTAAGATGCTCTTGTGCTTTCTGGCCATCTTGAGAGGCTTAACAATGAATATCCTGCAAGCTTTAAGGAGCACAGAGGGATTTAGGGAATTAGAGTTGAGAAGTTTTGTTGAAAATTGGAGAGCAACCGTATAAAGTGCTACAGAACAGACTGAAATGGAGATGTACAATAAAAAAAAAAATCTGTATTGGCAAACACTTTTACATGGTAGATGATTTAAATCAGCTATAATCAATGTTTGTATATTAACAATAGATCCCATAACCACTTGCATGTTATTAACTTACTCACCTGACTGTTGTGCCACAGCAGGCAGCTGTTTTCAGTGAGAAAATAAATACAAAATTCAAAAGCACATTATACTACACCAGAATACATACAAACAAAGTTAGTAGTCAAAAAGTTAGTTGTCCAACTCTTTGAGTGTGGATGGATAAATGAAAACTGACAATGTCTAGAAGGACATGTCCACTTTGGGACTAACTGTGTTGTCAGATTTACTCAGCAAAATCCTTCTATAACCTCTCTCTCGCTCTCGCTCTCTCGCTCTCCCTCTCCCTGTTACACACACACACACACACACACACACACACACACACACACACAAATAGTCTGCGTGATCGTCTGGTATGGCAGGAATGTCACACATCACACACACAGAGGCAGCAGCCGTCACAGCGACCACACAGCCTCGAGGTTTACGGTCAGTTGACAAGTGGATTATCGGACCTTGAGGTACAGGGACACTAGGCACATACCCACACATGTACTCCCTCTCTCTCTGTTACACACACATTCAAACACTATTCACAAAAAAAATCAATACCTAATATGATTTAGAAAAAAATGACATGCAAAAATGTGCTACTCCTTTTTAAAAAAGTTTCCCAGTATTCCTAGAAACACTTGCCAACCCATCACCTACACACAAAAATGCAGACTGACTGATCCCCCCCCCCCACCTCATATTCAAATGATGACTATCTCACTCTCAGTGTGCACTTCTCACTGTTACACCCCAGACACAAAACCCCTTGGAGCAGGTCAGCAGACAGCGGTCAAAGGTTGGTCTGTGTCCCTAATGAGAGACAAAGACTGATGGAGCCACGACTCCAGAGTGAGATGATCCGTTCTTGTATGACATCAAAGAAAAATGTGTCAAGCAGAAAATGTTTATATTGAATCAGAGCCTGCTAAAAATGCCAAAACTCAAAGTCTCATTCATAATATTTAAAAAATAGACATGAGGGGTATTTCAGATGTTCTTTCTTTTGTGGGAGAGTCTCTTAATGAAAAGGGCCACCCAATTAGAAGACTGATGTACCCAGAACTGCAGCGCAGTCTGTCACTATACACATCACGAACCTGATCATGGTCCAGTCCTGTAGATATGTTGATCTTGGATTCATCCAGAGGAAATGTCATAATGCTTACTTAAGAGTTCAGCTCCCATATGATGAGGTGCATATAGCCTCATGCAAGAGGTTAATGTGATTTCAAGAACCACTTTAATAATCTGGGAGTGGACAGAAGGGTCAAGTTTGCCTCACAGAACTAAAGTGGGAGAAAGGAAAAAGACAAGAAGACAAAAGACAGATGTATATGTAGAGACCTAAATTTAAAGGGTAAGAAGGGAGAAGATCATAAGGGAAGAAGGGAAAACAAACGACAGAGGAAGTGAAGAAAGAATTATGTGACAAGAAATGAATTCAGAGGGACAGTCACAAAGTACAGCAGAATGACAAACTGCTGCTGAAGCCACAATGACATTTAGATGAGACAGTTTCAAATGGTTTACTCATTTAATACTGCATTTATGGCTTTGTCTGATATTGCATTGCATATTTCCTAATTACCCATCGCTTTTTTCCACTGCAGACAAACGACTTAATGTTTTTACCATCGGACGCATCCGTCTTTAAGCCATCAGAGCATCATCTCTGATGCAGTGTTTCCAGTGTTGCTGTATCGATTCAAAGGACAGGGACTGTAGCTGAATGATGGCAACTACATAATCATGCTCTCCTTTTCAGAGTACTCCCTGATGGCAGATAGCTACACCAGATGAAGTTACATGTTAAAATGTGTGTTTTTCATCAGTTGCAGTCACATTTAAAATAGTTTTGCTCGCTGTTTTCAGCAGCATGGCGCCAGGAATCACAATGTTAGTTGGTCTGTTGGTCCAACACTTCGGTCCAGACTGAAATATCTCAACATTACTGAATTGACTTCTATGTAACTTGCCTACTGACATTCATGAATCCTGGTGACTTTGATCATCCTCTGGCATCACAATGAGGTTCCCATGTGTTGCTTTTGAGAGAAATATCAAAACTATTAGTTGAATCATCATGGAATTTGATACTCATAAACGTCTAAACCCCCCTTAAGATGAGGGGGATCATCTGCTCCTTTTTTATGGTTAAATGCAGCAGAACTAATTTCCATCAGCCTCAGCTGTACTTTGTGTTTAGTGATTGATAGCATATTTTGGTAATGTAACATGTAGACAGGTGTTGATGTTTGTGTTTAGCTCCAATCAGAGTAGAAGTAGAGTGGTGATCTTTTATTATATATAGTCCACATAAAGACAAACTTATAATTTCAAAGAAATTCCCCTTCTCAGTGCAGGTTGGGGCAAAAGCACTTTGTTGAGGGGCAAATAAGTGCATGTCATTCCTCATATACAGCTTGTATTTAACATATGTGCTTTCCTCAACTGAAATTTGTTGATAGTTTATAGAAAGTTGTGCACCGACAGAACTTCTTGTATGCATGTGTTTTTTTTAATGGGATAAATGCCGGTGTAAATATGTGTGTTTTTGCATGCATGGTCCTTAGAGGTAGGGACATGCAAGAACAAACACTCTGTACACATATAAACCAAGCAAAACGGGAAAAAGAGTTATTTCCTGATTTATTGCTTAGAGAGTTTTCATGGTTGAAAGCAGATAAAGCCATTTTCCATTTACCATCACCATTAATGACAAAGACGATAATATTAAGATATGGTCCTGCTGCTACAAAGCATTTATATCTGCCACTGAACTAATATTCTCACTTCATAGAGGATTTATGACAGTGGAACAAAATAGTTTTCTGGTTCACCCGGATACAGGGGGGAGAGGGCGTTTATCTGCAGATCATATACACGCACACAAGTATAAATGCACTCGGGCCTCTTTTCGAGAGATCCCTCCAGTCTGTCTGTCAAAGTGGAATGAGTTTAGATTGATGAAGGAGGAAGAGCAAGTCACTGTAAAGGGCTTGTCATTATATCACGGGAGGAGTCAAGAAGAGACTAAAAGAGACAAGGCACGGGGAAGATAGTAAAAGGCGTGGAGAGGGGGAGACTGAAATAGCCTTGGGGCATTCCTCATACATTTATCAAGGCAGCAACATATGATTCACAGCAACGCCAAGAGTCTCTCCCACTTTAAACAAAACCCCCAGCAGCTGCTTGGGAAACACTGACAAACAAGCCGAGCCATAACCAGCCACCTTCATGTCAGACGCATGGAAGATTCCTGCAGATGGGCTCACAGACAGAAATGCATTAGAGAAAAAAATAATGAGTGGCAGCAGTTGACAAGCTGACTGACAGAGAGAGAGGTCAGACAAATAGAGAGTGTCACGCAGAGGTTTACATTTACAATGACGACTGATGAGATGACAGAAAGACAGATGGAGAAGGTCCACATGGAACCAAACTTCACTCTTTATAATTTTCTTGATGTCAAACCTGAAAAGCACAAGGCCCATGCTTTCTCTAAGGCCACTCTGTAAAATTTTATGTGATAATATCACCTTTTAAAAATGTAATCTTGAAGGAAATTGGTGCAGTGTATGGTTTTCTTCAGTCCCCCATTCACACAAAAGACTTATTTGTTATTACCAGCTGGATCAAGAAAGACAGAGTTTTTAAACAAATTTAAACATGGTGGTGTTCATTACCTATAGGTCAGCCAGCCATCAGGGGGTGATCAATATGTTTTGGCTTCACTTTTAGGCAGCTGTCACATTGTCCATCTCTATATTCAGTCCATCTTCAATTCACATAAATTTAAGTGTTTTGTAGTTTTAGTTAATGTACCTAGTATACCTGTGCACTTGCCTAATGATGTATGTTTGTAATGTATAGTTTTAGCTTTAGCTTGCTGGCAACATACTCAGTGACTGGTGTGTGTGTGCCTGTAGTCCATGTTAAACAAGTGTACCCATCATGCCTGTGCATAAACAATGACTGTACAGACACTTTTTGTAGTAGCTTAGCAACATAGACTCTAGTCATTTTCCTTTGGCCTCTCTCCCTTCCCTATAGTCTCTGTACATCCATTAATATGGCCCATAGGGACTGGCATACTAGCATTCACTTGTGTCTTTGTGATGACTTCTATATGCAATCGCACCACCACTAAAACTCTCTTTACCTTCTCCTTGGATGAAGCTTTAGAATGAAGAATCTTTGAACTCCTGCCAGGTTTTTCATAAAACCCTACATCTCATGCAAACCATTGCAATTTGGTATTCTTTGTATAAACATTTACATCCAAGGAGTTTCCCTGGTAGTCTGAAGTGGCATACAAGTAGAGCAACAAGTAAAGTGAGCTTCTCAGATGAGCAACTTTTCAGTTTCAATATTCCTCTTTCCATGTTAAAAAAAAACAAAACAGAAAGGTGATAAATTACAAAGGAACAACAGACAATCTAAAGTAGATCTTTATTTTCCAAGACTGATAGACACCAAAAATGGGACAAAAGTTAAACTGAGGGACTGAAAGTGATGCAGAACAAAAGGAATGAAAGAAAGTGAAACAGAGGAGGAAGAAAAGAGGAGAGTTAAGCCTGGAAAAGCCACAGTCAACACAACCATGTTGAAGTGATCAGATAGACCTCTCAGCAGACATCTTATCAATCAGGGACAGGAGACCGCAGTGTGTGTGTGTGTGTGTGTTAGTGTGTGGTGTGTGTGCGTGTACAGAGAGAGAAAGAGAGAGAGAGAGCTTGTGATGTGATCTGCCAAGAGATGTTTGTCTTAAGGCTGAGTACAAAGAAATGCTAACAAATGCTGTGGCAGAGGTCCGAGCTGAGTGTACACAGACTGAGGCTCTACACACACACACACACGCATACGTGCACACACACAGACACACGCACGTGCAGTCATACTGAGAAATTGCTCTCTGTGGGTCTGCAAATTTGATAGAGATCTTGCAGATTCAGGGCGCTTAGCCTTGGCAGCTGAACAGTCAGAGTGATTGCATCTGCGTTTGCATGTGTGTGTCCACGTGTGTGTGTCTTCTTGCTGAAGACACTTTTCAGAACAGGAAGAAATAATGAGAGAAAAAACAAAAAAAGATAGATGCTCACAATGATCTCACAGCTGGAAACGTGCATGAAGCCAAGGACAGGCCTTCCCTGAAAAACAACTCTCCTTTCATTTTCATGGCCTCCTTTCGTCTTGCAACAGTTTTAACTTCTTGCACTAAATGTGTCATCTGTCCCCGCATATCTTAAAGAAGTAACATGCATTACACAGAAAGCACACAGAAAGAATTCGTCATCACCACCGCATTCTGCCAAATGCTCTCTGCCACTTTGGGAGTCAATCACTCTGACGCAGCAAAAAGAGAGATCTTTAATCCTGGGATTTGGGTTTTAGCTCAAAATCCATGGCTTCAATTTATCGCAGTGTGGAGCCACACTTGGCCGGCCTTTCAACAAGGAGCTCCATTCTTCATGGAGAGGGATGTTTAAAGAAAGCCTGAAATGTAATGCATGAAACCTTTCCACTTGAATATCATCATTCAAATATAGATGCGGACATTGAAACATTTAAATCCTGTGGAAACATTATTTCATTTAGTTCCGTAAGAACTTTTAAGCAGGTAGACGTGTTTTCAATAATGGAATAAATTTGAAGTGTCCTGGAAAACAAGGTTTAACATACAAAACAGACATTAACACTCAAGCCATGCCATTGCTATAACTCAATAGTCCAAAAGCTGTACAGGTGTGTGTTTATATTCAGTTTAGAGCAGTTGGTGTCTGTTTATGGGAAAGAAGGCTATCAGACAAATGAGCTTTCAGTCCAGTTTTCTCAGTTTCTGAATAGAGAGACATTGGAACAGCAGGCAGTCTACTGAAGAAATGGAAACATAATGCAAACATAAAGTAGAGTCATTGTATGTACTGTGAGGATATGGCTGGTTGGTGGTGACAGATAATTATCAATTAATCAAACAATTATTTCAGTTATTAATTGATTATCTGCCCTTTTAAAATGTCAGAAAATAAACATGCAGGTCACAATTTCCCAGACCCTAAGGTGGTGATATGAAACTCAAAAATATCAGTTTGTAGTTCTGCTGTCTTTGATGACAATAGAGTGAAGATCCTTGGATTTATCATCATGTAGATCTTCCAAAAGCTTACGTATAATTATACATGGCTGTTGTGTGCCTAAATATATTTTTTTATTTATGCATACACGTATGTGAATATGTGCAGATATGTACATACTTGTGTGAATACATGTACTTTAAACATATATAGGTCTCTCTCACAGCAGACATCTTTCCTTGTCATATTATGAAAAGCATGTGCTACTAATAACATTAATGATGCTCTGATGTCCATTAAACCATGACAGTATGACAGTGAGCCACCAGATACATACCAGATAAATGGAATAAGGTCATAATTTGTTTAAATATTTACCCTTGTGTTTTTTTGCTACTGCTGATATGTAAAAATGTTTTCTGCAGAAAAAGTTTATTCACTTTGCTTTGTACGTCTTTGACCACACCTCAACCACTTAATGAGTTCATTACAAACACCTTCTGCCTCCCGCCACCTTCCTCCTGGTTGGCTCCTGTTTGTGTGACAGCCTATTTAAGTCTTCATGGTCCGTAAGTTGTGCTGAGTGTAGTCTTGTGACTGAAGTGCTTCGTGTTCCTCACCACATTTTCCTTTTTTCACACTTCTACAAGCTCTCTAAAGTCCTTCATGCCATTTTTCTGTGCGCAGGGACGGCTCACCTAAGGTGCACACACCTGATGCCATTTCTTGATAACGCTGGAGTCAAGAGCACATGCCTATCTACATTGCAAATGAACTGAAACAGGCATGAAGGCAAACTTTGAGCATTTCATCTTAATTTGAATTTAACTCGAGATTAAAGGAGATGCTTAACATTTCACTCACGTCAGAACGTGTTAATGGGTATTTTTAATTTGCATAATCTTGGATTTCAGACTTTCAGTATTGCCAAGTCATCAAAAATAAATCAGATTTTCTACAAACTTCAATCACCTTGAGATGATCTGTTCCAGCATTTGACATGTCAAGCTAATTAAATCATGTTTTTTTTTCTCTCTCAGCATATTTTGTCTGCGTGTCTGACCATGTCTCACCTGGTGCTGCTGCTGTGATGATTGATTTTTGCTACGCTGCCTGTCATCATGACATCCATACTAAGTAGATGGACTTAATGTATTCACAGATGTAACTAATTATGGAGACAAGAAGCTGTCAAGGAGAAGTGGAATATTATGAAAAACTTCTATCACAGTCGCATGCAATTCCCTTTTTTTTTTTTCATCTGAACAAGGCCAAATAATTACCCTGAAAAAGAGGTCTGTGCTGAGTTACAAATGTGTGGAGAATCCTGGACGTCTCCAGCCAGAATGCCACAGTTTATTGAGGCCTGAGCTGTTGACATAATACAGGACTGTGATTCGACCATCTGCAGATCAGACTGTCTTTATTTTCCAGGGCTCACGTGGATCCCGCGATTCTCCACACAGCTAAAATCACCCTCGAGTTCCCCTGAAACAGAGCCCCCACCCACCACACTGCCCCACTTTCTCCCTCCCCGTGTCGCTCGTTCCCCTATGTTTCAGAAATTGCAGCCATATGTCTGCGGGGACCCCAGGTTCAAACGCGCACCTTGAGAAACAACACTATTATCTACAATTGACTTTAAACTTGAAGTGTATAAAGAGAGGGAGAGGAAAGGTGGCAGAGGGTGGAGGGACAGATAGGGAGATTAAAAAAAGAGAGACAGACGAGGTTAAGAAGGGTGATCTCTCAATGTGTGTGTGTGTGTGTGCGCGCACGCGCGTGCATTTGCCCTCCTGCAGTCGTCTAAATCCCAGGGAAGATTGATTGCCTTCCAAGGATAATCTGTCCCAGACACTTTAAAGCATTCACCCCGCTCCTCCTCCTCATTCTCCTCTCCGCCTCCTTTCCACCTCACTCTTCTCCTCTCTGTCTCCCCTTTCTCACCCTTGTCTCCCTTCCCTGCCCTTTGCTCTCCCAGTTGCCGTAACCTCCCCATCCTGTCTAAGCACCTCAAAACCTTTTGCCCTTCTCCTTTAGCACTTTTCCTACCTCCCTCATGATTTGTTTTCTTCATTTGGACACTTACCTTTACAGGGGAAGGCGTGGACGTGCAAAAAGCATTGTCCAGATTCTGCATTTCACCTAAATCTTGTGGGGAAGCTGAGATTTATGTGATGGTTCACATGTCCAAAGGAAATGTATCACACTCTCTGTCTTTCTTAAAATTTCCCTCAGTCTCCTCTGCTGTCTCAGAAGAAAAATATCACACTCTTTCCATGGTTAGTGTCTTTAATAACCCTTGATTTCCTTCTCTCCATGCCCAACCTGAACCCCTGTCTCAAGAATTTATATGACAGGCTGCGTAACAAACCTCTTCCATCTGGCTTTAAGATTCAAAATGAATAAAACATCTGACAGACAGAGAGGCACCTTTTTTTAACTCCTCCTTTTGTCCTATTTGTCCTTTTCACCCTGCCATTAATAAAGAAGACAAGAGAGCACCTTTGGGTGACACTTAACATCAAGGTAGCAACTGAATCTTTGGTGTAAACAGAAGTCTACAGCTAATTCTAGCAACTCTGAGGCTGGTCCATTGAGCTTACATGACAGCGTGAACATGCTGATGTTTAGCAAATGTTGTCAACTTTAGATGATGGCAAAAGGGGGATAGTCAAAGGATCATCAAAATCAGTAGAAGTCATTGCCTAGAGCCCTGAATATCTGTGCCAAACCATTCAGTGTATTTTATAGTAAGTCATAATAAAAGTCATAATAAATAAAACCAAATTCATCGGGATTCATTCTCTCATTCTCTGGGGACAATCCATTCAACTGCCGTTAGGTTATTTAATTTTGGACAAACTAAACTGCCATAATTGAAACAATGTTCAGCAAAAACAGTAACAAAATGGTTTAAAATAAGCAAGCAGTGTAGCTGGCACACTCTCTGCATGCAGACACCCTAATATTCTCCAAGACAAGTAAACATCTACAGACACGCAAGCACACCTACAACCTGAAGCGTAGTTTAGTACAACAAAAAGAAACAAGAAATTAGACAACAGGAACTCGTCAAACTGGCTCTGATTCAGTCATAATGGGGCTGATAAACACTGAGCTCAAAGCCAAAAGCCTCAATCATGGTAAAGGGCCTCAATACTTACAGCAAGGCTAATTGTGAAAATGATGCCCTGCTTCCCTTGAACTCCTGCTGAACCTGCTTGCAGCTTTCAAATGATGCCCCTGTGTTTGTGTTTGACCCCTGCATGGAAATAACCTCCCCAGTTATCCTCAGAAAATTGCAGGGTAGGAGCGGAGTTAGCCGGGAGCGCACATGGCTATCGGCTGCTGAGGCGTCTGTGGGGAGAGAAAACACATTGTTGCCATTAGCATGTGACTCTGCCTTTAACAAACGGCTGATCTGTTGTGACATGCTCTTCCTTTTCCCCGATGGATACGTGACACGGTTGTTGAAGAGATGAGCTGCCGTCGGCTCTGCTCAGCCAGCCACAAACTGTTGTCAGTGAGATTTGGTAAGGGGGAATTTAAGATAGTTTTATTATCCATAAGCTTTAGGTTTAATTTAGGTTTAGGTTTAATTACAACCACAAAATCTCTTACATCCACCTTTTTTTTGGAAGAACCGAGTTTTGTGTGCGTCTTCCCCCAAAAAAGTTTGTGCCTTTTTAGTTAACAGCGAAAAAAATAATATTACCACATTATCTGTTATATTTTGAATGATGTGGAGCTGGATAAAGAGTTAGGTTTAACTAGTCATACATTTTAAATCTACATGATATTAAAAAACGTCATTTAAAGTGTTAAATCCATGCATTTGGGTTACAAGCGCAGTTTCAGAGAGTGAACATATATTGGCTTTCACTTTATCTCTTAGTTCATTCTACTCAACCTGCCAGGTGTGCTGGATGAGGCCCATGGAATGCATCTAGTCTTGATTTTGATCCAAAATGGGGAAAAAAAGGCCATCATTTGAAAGATGTGACAGCTGCTCTCACAAGATGATTCACAGTAAGGCCCAAACTGAAAGCACATTGAGGTTACTTAAGTTGACAAACCAGCAGGAGTTTTTATAGGCTGATGATGAACCGATTTCCGTAACAGGCATGTTAATGTACATGTGTTTTCAATCGTAGGGGACATGCAGGACATTAACTTGAAAATGGAAAAATGCTGATGGATGTTTTCACCCTTATCTCCTGTGTCAAGTGTCTCCACCTACACCGTTAAACTAATTCTATTACAGCAAGTGCTTAAATACCACAAAGTGTTTTCAAGTGTAGGTGTCACTCTTGTCAGATGGAGGATATCTCCTGTTGGCATGAATCTGCGTTTTGTCTAAAGCAGACAGGCTCAGAAGCTTTGAGCCAGGAGTCAGATCGCCAGATAAAGTTTTGTTTTGGCCTCAGTCTCTGGAACCTGCAGCCAGGATACACTGTAAAAATGTCAGTTATCATAAGTTTTCCAATTTATGTTGATTTAAATCTTTTTGTCTTTCTTGACAATATGAAAACATTTCAGATTGAGTAACAGCTGTACTGTGGTCAATTAAATCTGCGTTTTTCTTGAAGAACGGTACTTTCTTATAAAACTTTGTTTTTTAAAAAGTATAGCTCAAGACACTTTAAAGTGAATCATTTAGCAGCTTAAGAACCATAAATTTACATTAGAATTTGATGGAGACCAGAAAGGAGCGTGAATATTGGACAAATCTTCATCAGGTGAGAAAAATGTCATTCCAAACAAATGCTAATGTTGCTAAGAATGTGTTAGCATGGGTGTGTAACCTGTTTACAGTTCTACAGCAAACCGTTAACAAAGGTAATAATACTGTATGTCAGTGTTGTTTGCAGCTTGTTTCTGAAGTTGCCAAAAAGTCAGTCACAGCAGGTTTAAATGAAACTACTTTGGAAGAAATTAATTCCTAGTATAACTTCTGTGAAGTGTTAAAAACATCTCAGAATAAGAACAAAAGTTTTTTGCAGTGTCAGGAAGGTATACAGCAATAAGCTGTTGCCCATCCCAATTCTGAAACACATGACAGAGCTTGGCAGTAAATTCTCCCGTTACTCAACAATAACATCCATTAGTGACGGAACTATTAACCTGATCCAGTTTGTATTGGCTGGCTGTGACTTTCACATGGCCAAGGATATTTAAAAAAAATGGAAAAGGAAAAAAAATTGTCAGAGGCATTAAGGCACTATCACACGCTAATTTAGACACATTTCACTAAATCCTGTCGTATGGAGTTTAGTCTGGGACATTGCTCCGGTTCTTTAAGGAGCTTTAATCCAGGTTGAAGGTGATGGCCTATGACACTAATAACCAGCCACCCAGTGACACTGACCACCAAATGTCTTTACACTTTTTTTTTTATTAAATTAAGACAGAATATCTGATATTGGTGCCAGTAAAATGTTTGCCAGGAAATTAGATCATTTAATTTGTTTTTCCAGAGCAATTAGATTTTTAAACAGAGGTTCTCCTCAGTGGACAAAAGGCCATTAACAACCAAAGACCACCATCTAACTGCTCTGTTCAATCCATGGGTGGAGGTGTGTAATCAGGGCAGCAACCCCCATGGATTTAAAATAGTCTGATGGCCAAAAATATGGAAATTATTGTTTTCCACCACAGTTTGACTTTATACGGGCAATGTTTTCTTATGAGTTGGCCTAGAAAGACAGATTCCACGCCTCAGGATCATACAATACAATCAGTGACATACAGTATCCGTAACATACAGCCTAACAGCTCTTTTACTCTGTTCCTAACATAAACCAAGGCCTTTGTGCTATTTGGACCGTTTCTATTGTTACAAGCAGATCTGTCCTTAATCAGCACTGTGCTCTGATGGGTTGTTCAACAGTACTTTTCATGATGAAACTGTATGCTCAATGGTAAAACCTCAAGCCAGAAACAATAAACATCACAAACACGTTTGTTTATTCACCAGCCAGCGATGAACATGTGGATGTGGTGTCGTAAACCGGTGATACTGCGATGTAAAGAGCCTGATGCTTGTGGGAAATGGATTAGTTACAGATTTAGTGTAACTGCCTCCTTTTTTTTCTCCCACTCCAAAAGACTAAACCACACAGTTACTAAAAGCGACTAAAACCTTCCTTCAAAGGCATGTGTGAAGCCATTCTTTCTGTCTGGAAAATGGCCGATGTCCAGTCAAGTGACAGCCCTGAACTTTGATGCCCTTCTCTCACCCTTTACACTGTCGACCTGTAGAACAGGGGTGTTTGAGAGTGATGTTCGTGCTCCCATTCTGACCTTTGGTTGTAAGTCCTCCCTGTGCTTTTACACTCTTCACAAAACTCAAGGACCCCGCACCTTTGTGATCAGACATGTTGTCCATCACCGCAAACCTGCCTTCTTGCTATGCTAAGCTAAGCTAAGCAGCTGCTGGCAGTTGTTTCTTTTTTTTGTGAGTGTTATCTATCATCTTGACTAAGTCTCTGCAAGAGAGTGAACGAGGGTATTTCTCAAACTTTCTGTTCATTTCATATTCAGATATCGTTAACTTCTCTTTTTTACTCATGTCATCCCATGTCGCTTTTTTGTATCCCTCTTTTTTTCCTTCTCTCTTTGTCTATAAACCTTTTGGCCTTTTCTCACAAGTATCTGATAATCATCTTAATCTAGTCAACAGCCTGAGCTTGTCTCCTCTCTTATCTCCATGTACACGTGCACATGCTTTTTCATTTCTTACTGCTTTGGACTCTTACAGTTTATTCTTGCACAAGGACATCTCAGTGTGGATCATCTGTGTAGGTGTCTGCATCCCTATCTATGTGGGCCCATTTTGGCTGCAAGGCACGTGTGAGGCCAGATCGTGCCGTCTTGCCCACCCACCCCACTCTCACATGCCTGACTTGGAGTGTGGGAATGTGTCATCCGATATCATACCTCCAGCAGGACCTGTAAGGACAAGGGAAGGCAATCCAGTGGGAGAAGCAGAGGGGTGGGATCTAATCTGATCAACACATCAATGCAGATGGAAAGTAAAAGCAGGGATATTTTACAGTACACTACTGCACTCAATGTTAGCATTCCGTGTAGTTCCAAACTGGAGAGTTGAGGAAGGTCTTGTATTAGTAAGGTTAAACTAAAGATGCCCAGCAGACAAAGGAACTTGGACTATGAGTCAATTTAAATTCTTTTAAAAAGGGGTAACAGCTGCTCAGGTGCTGCAACCTGCCTATTTGGCTGCATTGGAAACACCCTCATGGCTGTCCCAGACTTCAACCAGAATGAACACCACTGGGAGCATTTAAATCAGTGTCACACACTTCATATTGAATCAAGGCCAAAGTATACCGAAGCTGTTTTGGCAGTTTGCAATGGCCCGGCACTCTATTAAGACACATATGTAGGTGTTTTCTTTAATTTAGGGATTTCCTTTGGTCTAAATCAACAGGTCAAAATATTATAGTTTTTCCAATATCTAAGTGTTGTATGCTTCACACACAGATTTAATGTATAGTACTGTATAACTGTCATTAAAAACTGTCAACCATCCTGGTCAATTTGTAAGGGACAATCACATGACTTTTCAGCAGCTAGCTTCAGAAACAGCGCTCTAAGGGCTAAATCTAAATACAAAGTACAGTAAATGTATAAACATGTTACAATGTTTATACATTTTATCTATTTATACATTAACTACATCTATAGAGCAACATTAGCATTTATTTGTAGACATATAAATGGACTGTACTCATAGCCCCTTTCTAGTCTTCTGACCACTCAAAGAGCTTCTTGTCAGGATTGATTCATTCTCTTTCGACACCTGATGGGACAGTCATCAGGTGCAATCTGAGGTTCCGTCCAAGGATGCTTAAACAAGCTGCCTAGGCTGGGGATTGAAACACTAATCTTCTGATAACTGGATGACCTGCTCTAAACCACAGTTACTCATTTGTCATATGTGTCTTAGTCAAATATTCACTGTCCGTTTTAACTTTGTTTTGGTCTCCACCAACTTCTGACAAAAATATCTGGCTTTAGGTAGTTCCACTATGTTATCAAGCAAATTGGTAACTTTGTCAGTCTGCCATTTAATACTGGGGGTACTATTACACTTGGTTTCAGATTACTTTTACTGAAAAGCTTCTGTAGCCAAAGACACACACTGGGAGTGAATCAAAACAGTTCAGCTTTGGACTGTAAAACCAAAACAATGAGCTGAGTGGAACTAGAGAGTCCTGTCACTTTTCACATCAGTCTTGCCATCCATCATTAAAGTCAATAGGAATAGTGAAAGTTTGGTCATTTGACAACATAGCCCCTTTGAGGACTCATAACAAAGTCTAACATTTCATCTTAGGTGTCTTGGAGGAGTAATAATAACCACTTTGTAGCTCCATAACGCAGATGTGTGACAACACCTCCAAACCAGCCAGCCTGACCATCATTTGCTCTCCAAACCACAGAGGTCTGGCTTTCTTAAAAGGCCATTCAAAGTCTATTAAGTCACTCATTTTGCCAAAGGGAAAAGAGCAGAGGGGAGGAATAGAAAAACAGAAAGACGAACATTAGAGAGAAGAACATTTTCAAAAACACAGAGATAAAGCAAATATTTTGTGTGTAAAAACTGTACAATGGAGAAATTATAGCAATTAAAAATGCTGAGTATTATGAGTAATTATTTTAAAGTGTTTGTGATATCCAGATGTACAGCATGTATGAAGAAAAACAAGGGACACTTGGTTGGAGTTTGGTGGGAACAATCTGTATCCACCTATTTCTTGATCCTTAGGGACTTATGAGGCCATCACTGCCTCTAATCCCAATTGAGCCATCCACAGGAGAGCAGAATTAAAGAGAAGAGTTACGCAATGGCTCATAAGCACACTGTTTGCTTATCCTTACCCTTATCAGCCATATCGTTTAGATAATGTTTCTCTAACCATCAAGTCTAAATATACCCAAGTAGGGTAATTTCCCTTTTCTTTCCTTCTCTGTCTTTAGTCCCAGTGGAGAAACAAGAAAACATGTGAAAAAGCTTGATACAATAACCCAGATGTGACAGAAGTGAGGAAACCTGGTATTATACAGTATATACACCGCAGCAGATGTTCAGATGTGTTCATGTCAGAATCTGCCTTGAATGTTCATCGAATGTTGGATATTCCCACAGAAAAATGTTTCTATGATCAGCACTGACAGACTGTGCATTAAAAAGATGAGGAAACCATTCCTTAGATGTAGGAGATGACCTCTGTAGGAAATCATCTATTCTAGGTCCACAGTTACTCAACCCCTTATCCTGATAAATCACACAGACTTCACAACAAAACTGAGTGACAGAGTCAAGAGCTTGAGTCATTCCTGAAATCCTGGCTACAGCTAACTCAACATGAGCAGCTTTTTCCACTGCCATGCACATGACTGTACAATGTAGCAGAATTAAACAGTGCTTTTTGAAATCGACTGATGAATTTCACACCCTGGTGTGTTGCCAGTGTGTCATAGATTGATTTGCAATGGGAGCCTTTATTTTTTGGGCGGTGATGGTGATTCAGCCGAGCTTGTTTCACACAACTCACCAGCAGATTTAGAGATCTGCTTCCCATTAAGAACAGTCAGATGCTTTGGGTCACAAATTAGCGAATTCCGGTGCTAATTATTATAATCTGTGTTAGAAAAGTTAATTTCCAAAATAGTTGCAATCTATAACTGAAAAGAAAAATAATCATTAGTCTGTTTCAGCTCAACACATGTTCATGCCGCAAACAGTGTATTAGGCTTAGGTTATCTTTCTTTGTGAGCAATATTTTAAACAATCTTTAAGACTAAGCTGATTTAGGAAACATCTATATAATATCTATACATATGTATCTGTATCTAGTAGTTTTAAGACATTTCACTCTAAACCACAAAAGTCAAACACATGGCAGCTCTGCAAGAGAAAGTCAGAATCACCAAGTAAACATGTATCATCTTCTGGAGACCATGAATGTCTGCACCAAACTTTGTCTAATTTGTTAATTAGATATTGAGATTTTAATGGAGAAGTCGGAAGTTCAGCCTGCTAGCGGGGCTAGAGTATGACTGAAGTCAGTAAGATTCATCCTCTGAGGACCATGACTGTGTCAAATTTTATTAGCAGTACATTCAATAGTTATATAGTCCAGCCAAGCCCAAAGTGGTTGACCAGATGAACAGAAGAATGTTGAATCATAGCTAAAATAGCTAAAATAAACCTAGATAAAAATAAAAATAATTTATATATTGTCCTCAATAAGATTTTGCCTTGTGGTCATCTTGATGAAAGTTCTTTGCTTCTTCTTATCTTTGATGTTTTTTTATTGTTCATTTTACTACATCTAAGTTTGTATTAACACTAGGACTTGTGCTCAGCTGAAATGCTTATCCAGACCAGGATGAATTATTTCTATAAGAAATTTGAAAAAACATTTTCTGTGGTCTACTTTCATAAATGTGCAGATTTACCTCCATTAAACCTGGATTTGTCCTAAATACACTTAAAATGTGTGACTACTCAAAAGAGGACCCCGGGCCTGCACTTGCCTCCATGAGACTTCTTTTCACAGGTTGTCTGTGTTGACTTAAGAGATGAATCCATTTGGGATAAATTGTTCTCATGTCTCTATCTGAATGTGTTAAACTCCCATATGAGATCAGTGAGACGTGGAGGCTTTGTGCTCCTCCAAAGAACCATGTCAGTGAATAAAAGGAGGGCATGGCGGTCCATTGAGCCTGTGTATTTACACAAATCATAGCAAGGAGCTGATAAGAGATTTCAGCAATGGAGGGAAAATGGCTGTGGTGTTTTGGATCAGTCATGGTTGTGTTTTATATAGCTACAGAGTGGTTATGTTTTATCATCTCAAACATCTACAGAAAGCAAGAAATCCTATGTGTTTCTCCCTGTGTGGCCTAAACTGTTTTATCCCAAAACCAACCGCATATCATTCAGTCTATTTTGTTCTGTTGTTTCGACTGAACGGAATACCACCAATTCAATGTTTTCATGTTCATCTACAATGAATGATTTTTCTCTCTCTTTTTTATCCTCCTAAGTGAACCAAATCCATTTCCTTTGCAGGGCAACGGGTCTTAAAAGAACCACATGCACAGATGCATGTCAGGTTTTTCCAGATGCCCCCAAACAATGGCTCCATTCTTGGCAAATGCCCTTCATACTAAATTTAATTAGACATTGAACTGTTGCATACTCTGTACTTTGTGTTCTTGCTTCTCAACCCCTTTGTTTCTTGTCTTCTCTCCCTCCGTCTCTGCCCTCATCACTGGCAGTTAGTGTAATTTGGGTTTACAGACCAGCTGAGAGATGCTCAGTTTGTCTGGAGGGAGCACATGTTTAGTTGTTAGACAGAATTTCTCAGACATGTGGGAGCTGCCATTAAAGAGAAAGAGGCTGGAATCAGCTTTTATACTTTGTGGTTTTAATCTGGTGGATCATCGTTTTACTGTCACACTATGTCTGTCACATCCCATTCAAAAGTCTGAATAGGAGTACAATGTCCATTTTTCTAACCCTTCAAGAAAATGCTAGTGGTCTTGTATGTTTAGCCCAAAGTTTTCAGATATATGCAAACCAATCAAAATCATCATTCAAGCTAAACTAATTTGAAATTTTACCTTCTTGTTTACATTCACAGCACTACCAGATAATGATGTAAATGTCATCACGCACCTACAAATCCATGGTTTCAGTGCATTCAGGTGCTTGCGGGAAACTCCAGTATCTGATATTTAACACTTGAATTAAAACTTTTTAAGCAATTGCTAATTGAAAGTAAGGCACAGTATCTGTTGTCTTACTGTGCCTTACTCTGTCCACAAAAAGGCACAAAATACACCTCCAAAACAACTGGCTACATTTCCCACAATGTCAATGTACAGTTCAGCCTAATGTGTTATGCTAGCAACCAGCCTCAAGCAGAGATGAAAGCTCATTTCTTTCTAAACTCTATACCCCCCTACTTTTTAGTTCATTTTCAAATGTGAAATTCAATTGTAGCCCTAAACAATATATCAGACATCATGCAACTCCCCCTGGAGCCACAAAAAGGCTTTGTGCAACTTTTTTCCAATGCAGCATTGCTGTCTGCAGTGAAATGTCTTACCCCATGTAAACAGACATTGGAAAAATTAAAATTAGAGGAGCTTCCCTTTAATGTCAAAGATGTTCCTCGGGCTTCATTTTTTCATTATCATTATAAGTGAATGAAATAATTTTTGGCACCTAAACCTGGGAAAGCTTACTGAATGCATCAACTTGAAAGAGCTGCCAACGGCTTCTGCTTCAATTTTAGGATTAGTATGACCAAAACAAAAAGATAAATAAGAGGGCTTATTGTGGTTTATTGTAACGGAGGTGATCTCAAATGTCTTCCATACTTTTCTGAACTTAACCTAAAACAACAGTTGCCTGGAAGGTAGGAAATCAATCTTAAACCCTATGGTATGTTATGGCAGTATATAAAGTATACAGTACATGTTTTGTGGTTCATCGGTTGAAAAGAGCTCATGATATATTAAAACGATGCTCTTCCAAAAAACAATGGAAAATGCGGACAATAGAGTTCTGATGTAATTTTTGGGAAACAAATTACAAACTACGCCTTGAAACAGGCAACACACGCAGCCACTTTTTCAGATGATGGCAGACAGAAAAACTCTCTGAACATTAAGTACCTTGAAGTAAGTGAAACAGTCTGAGTACAAGTTTAAATAGTTCTTTTAGGGAAATATCTTCACGTTTTGGGAAATACGCTTTGTTGCCTTATGGTGAGAAGATTTATATCACATGTCATGTTTCAAGTCTATGCGTTGAGGATGAAGCAAGAACCAAGAGATGATTTGCTGAGCCTTGCCTAAAATCTGGCAGCAGGGAGAAGAAAGCAAGCCTGGTTTTGTCCGAAGGTTTAAAGACACTGCCTTCCAACACCTCTAAAGCTCACTAATAAACATGCTACATCTTGTTTGTTTTACCCATACTCCAGGAAAGTCATTGCGCCAGGCCAAGAAATGGCCCAGCAAACAAACCCTCCTCCCAGTCTTTATGCTAAATTAAGCTAACCGTCTCCTGGCTCTAACTTTGTACGTAACGTACAGACATATGGTATCAATCTAAGCAAGAAATTGAATAAATATATTTCCCCAAATTGTGAAACATTTTTTTAAAGTTTTAACTCCAGGGTAGATGTGATGCAAAAAAGACAAAAAGGTAGTGTGACAAACAAAAAGAAGGAAAACAGATCAAAACTGGAGTTAAAAAGAGAGGGAGTGGACAAACACCGGCAAGATATATGTGCTTTAGGCCTGATGCCAGACTGTTTGTATAGACATTCAGAGAGAGCTTTAAGTATGTGCCATATTCAATTATAGCCCACTCTAATGTGTCTGTTAGCCTATGTCTCTGATAAATGGTGCTTTTACTTTCCTCAACATATTGTCTAATGGTCTAAGCATGGCTGGATGTGAGATACTGTGTAGATAATTCTGTGCATGGAGATATCAGCCCGCCGTATGTAAACAATATCTGCCATTCCTTTGTCAAAGAGGGAGCGTGAGGGTGAACGGGGCAGGGTCTGTTCATAGAGAGGAGGGTAAACAGTTGAGAAAGTGAAAAAGATGAAGAGGGGGTAGGGCGAATTGGACCGGGATATTTAAGAGCATCAGGAAATAACCATGGTCCCTCAGAGCTCCTCAATAACCTCTACCAGGACAGGAAGCTGCTCCATCAATCACCATGAGGACAGCTCTCTCTCTCTCTGCCTCTTTCCCTCTCTCCCTCTTTCCTCCTCGGGCACTGAACCCAACAGACGCACCGGTGCAGCTGCTCCAAAGCAGCCTGCCTCCCATTTTCATTCCGATCTGTCCATGTGCACACATACACACAGACATATTTTGCAAATACACACACACAGTTGGGATTTAGCCAACAAGGTAATTACAGGACGACAGTCGGCAGCGTAGCTGGTTTGGAGCCTGAGACACTGATTGATGTAAAAGAGAAAACTTGATGGCAATGAGTTTGTGTGTGTGTGTGTATGTGTGTGTGTGTGTGTGTGTGTGTGTGTGTTTAAAAGGAATACAACATTTTGATATACATGCTTTTTTGCTTTCTTGTTGATGACTTCATGCTAAACGTCAGATGAGGGTAGAAACAGGAGATAATCAGCTTAGCTTAGCATAAAGACTGGAAACAGGGAAATATCAAGCCTTCCTCTGCTGAAAACTCTCACATATTAGAAAGTGAAGCTGGAAAAAGTTTGGAAAATTGCAATGCTGTCCAGAGTCAATTGAAAAGAGACAAGCATAATAAGCTGTCAATTCAAGTCTTTGTATTTAAGCTAAGCTAGTTTAGCTTCCTAGCTCTTCAGGCATGACTATGTTTTCTATGTACTCTTAGAAATCTTTTCGGAAAAGCAAATAAGTGTTGCTCTTTAACTGAATGTTGGAACTGTTGTTCATCAAAGCTAAGTCATAAAACTAAATGGAAATGCATTTTTGGACAAAATGTATTGTGTCAATCAATGAATTATGGCTATGGAAAAACACTGCCATCCATGTTTTTGTTTTTGTATGACAGCACTGGTCATATATTCTACAAGGTGTCTGTGTTGCAGTCTGGAGAAGATAGTATTACTGTTCATTTCTCTTATTTTTCTCTCTCTCGCTAGTTCTCGCACTCCCTCTCTCAACCCAGAGGAGAGACGCTATTAAAAATAATGAGCTTTCCTTCACCTCCCTGTGCTTTGCAGCCAGTCAACAGATTCTTCCACTCTGGCACAGAGTGCTCACTGTACCCAGGCAGGGCTTTAACAGTTTTTATTTTTTCTTAACTTTTACAGTGTGAGAAAAAGTCCCAGTTGTTGCAAGTAACCCATTAACGGCTCATGTGCAGGCGGTTTACCATTCCACGCAATTGGTGTTGTGCCTGAGCGTGTTAAAAAGCCGGGCTGTTCGTTGGGTCACAAACAGGGCAGGAAATTAAGTTTTTCCACTGACTGGACATGGAGAGCGGTCGTATCCAAAAGTAGACAGCCACTTTTTATATTTTAGCAGCCAGATGTTTTATGGCTGATGTTTTATTACAGAAAGGAGATTTTAAAAAATAGAATTACCAGTATTTGGCTTACAGATCTACCATTCATTTTGCACCTTGGTTGCAACCACATTGTGCCAGAGTTAGTGTTGGGAATGAACTATATTTCATAATTAAAGACAGAATTGGGGGAATCCTTAAACTGTAAATGGGCTCAAGCACACATGACAAACTAAGTCCTTTATCATGACCTCTCCAGAGAAAACTGATGGAGCATGTATTGTTTGTTTTTACCAATGTCTGATTCACAGTCACACCTGGGGGGGCTTTCTAGTGCAACATCAGTACTGCCCTCTGCCTGTAATAAAGTCATTTATGCATCACTTTTAAAACACACTGACATCATAGGAATGTCTCATTTGGCTTTTTCACGCTCTTTAATTTTGTTCGGAGAATCCAACTACACTACATTCTACATGGTATAGTGAGGCTCCCATGGCACTGCAGCATTACATTAGCCATTAATCAATCTCATTTGCAACTGCATTATGTTTTGTTTTCTTTCCGCTTGTCAATAGCTCAGCTACGGTTATCAGGTCAGTGTATTTTCCACATGCAGGCCGCTTCACATGTGGGACACAAGCTGGAGTACACTAAGTGGGTGACAGAGCAGCCTCTGGGCAGCAGAGGGGTCCAGAGTTTTCTACTGTTGAATGGCACTGGCATAATGAAAAGATCACAGGTCAAGTTTTACAGATGGCTCATGTGTCGGGCCATGTGTGTTTCTTATTTCATGCTTTTTTTTTCCATGAGTTACAATTACAGTGAGCTTCCTGTTTAAAGGCCAGCACAAACAAAAAGAGAAGTTGTGAGTTATAGTGCGAGTATCATCTGCATGTTAAATGTGAATTTCATGTGCTAAAACCATCACCAAATGATTTCAAGGGCCTGTTTGAACTTTTGCACCCTTGTTAGCTTCAATCCTTGCAATCAAAGTACCAGGACTCAGTCTAAAAGCGTTGTGCATCTACTCTGTGAATGTCACTTTTAGCATCTGTAAAAATAATCCCTTCAATAACTGCCTGCAAAGTAAGCGTAGGAGCTCTTATGGAAACATTGGAAATCCTAAAGGCTAAACAAAAGATATACACTTTAATCTGGTAGCTAGCTGTAGTAAGAGGCACATACTGTAAAAAAAATAAGTTCACATCTGTGGATGAACTGTTCTATCCAACCTCTCTTGCCCAGGGTGCTTGTGTACACAGACTCATCACGTCTGCCCCCTCCCCGTGGTGGCTCCTGCAGCTACATGGTTGACATGGGCCCAAAAAAAACATACACACACACACACACACACACCTTTTTCTTTTGCTTTCTCTTTTTGCAGGCACAGGCAGGCTCATACAAGCGCATTGCACCGTTTTTCAAAATGTCCACACTCACGGTCCCATATCAGCATCTGCTCTAGTGAAAACACAGTGAACCACTTGCCAATCAACTGACTGGAAGACAGACAGCTCAGGCAGGTCAAAGGTCAATGGGATGTTTATATGTCTAATCATGAACGAGGAACTGTGTGGGGGGGATTCAGTCTGAAACTAAGAGTGATTTCTCTCTTTATGACTTTATTTTCCATGTACTCTCTGTCCTTTTTCATGCCCCCATCTATCTGCAAGATACACAAAAGCAAGACAGAGGGTTATGCGGGCATTTATTCAAAATGGATTAATAGAGGTCCTGTTCCTAGAATTCTGCAGACTTGCTTCAATATGCATACTGCTCTGACATTGAAAGCCCCTGAAAACTTAGCTGTCAAGATTTTGAGTTTTTAATTTTTCAGAAGTAAAGATTTTTAAAATTGCAAATGACATTTGATGATTACAAATGATTTTTAACATTCAAAAACTCACTGTTTGTTGTCACCCGGGCTGTGGGTGTGCTTTGATCACATTTGATTGACTATGTTGGCAAAATGAGTAAACAATGTGTCACAACAAGCGGCTATTGTCAGATTTTGATTCGGATGTCACTCTTACTGCTCTCATTGGTGCAAGTTTGTGACAACAGCTATTTTCCGACTGAAGTCAGCCGCCTCAAACCAGCAAGAAAACCACAGTTAAAGAAATCTCACAACTGAAACAACCAAGACTTGTTCTATCTTTGGCTCCATTGTTCATATTAAGTGCTGATTGGCAAAATGTGTTTTAAAGGGGCTTAAAAGGGCTGAAAAAAGACAATGGCACTTGGCCAGAAAAAGCCACATTGCTCTCTTATTCAATAGGAAGTGTCTTTCATAACCCCCTGCTTCCTCCGTCTCTCTTTGCAAGGAGAAATATATCACTGGACGTCCATGGTAAACGTCTTTCATAACCCTTGACTTCCGTCTCCTTCTCAAGCCTTTCGCTCTGCCTTTCAACCAAGTGAGATGTGTAGTAAAGTTGTCATCTTTGTGGCTGAAGTGGGTCAACATTTATCCACAGCCGGCTGAGCCGGATTCAGCCGGAGGTTGCAGAGAAGTCACTCACCCATTTCTGCCTGTGTGGAGGAATCATAGCTGAGCAAGATATAGTCCTGCACTCGCTATCTGTAATGTGGAATCAGAGCAATTATACTCAGCTGTGGTCTGCAAGTGTGCTGGGCCTGAAATATATTGCACTGTGCTGGCATGGCTGGGTATAGCATTACTAAAATGTCCCTGTAAAGTATGAACTTGGTGATGGATCATATAATGTATTATAACTGTGGGCAGTGAAGTTTTGATTGAATTGTTCTGAATTCAAAGAGAAAAATACTGTCCAGAAGTTTGAGTCACATGATTTAATATGAAGTCAGAAAGCATCATTGATCTGTGGATCACATTACAGTTTCCACTTGTTGTGGTAATTTTCTAGAAATCAAAAGAAGCCATCATTATCATTTGACTAGAAGAAAACACATACAAATTCTGGAACCAGTTTTGTGGCTTGATTCTTGACTTAAATTTGGATTTTACAGTTGGAAAAAATAATAATACTTCATACTTTTAGTGCAAAGGGATTTACTAACTCAGAAATGTGGAATTGTTTGTCCATCACAGAACAGAACTAAACTCAACATAAATACGTCTGCTCTTCATTTCCCTTCTCTCCTGTCAGAATGACTGGGTTTATTTCCATGTGTGACAGCAAGCATGGAAACGAGTTTTGAAGGAAGGAAGGAGCTTTATTGTGTTAGATAAGAGGATTGATACTGCTCTCATGTCTGTACATTACATGACATTACACCTGACATCTACTTAGCTTAGCTTAGCTTACCTTAGCTTTGCTTAGCTTCTCTTAGCATAAAGACTGGAAATGGGTGCCTACCAGTATCTCTAAAGCTCACCCATTATTACAACACATCTACTTTGCTTGATCTCCTGTAACTGAACTCAAGAGAGCAAATAAAAGTATTTCCTGTGTCAGTCAAGGCATCTGCAGGCAAGGTCACATGAAAGTGTGGAGGATTACACTAAGATATGCAGCCTGTATGCCACCTGGGGGGACATGTGATTCACCCAGCACACAGCTCACATTAACTCCCATTTAATGTCAGTATATGAGAACTATTTATCACAGAAACAATTACTGTGTATTAGTATAAGTGTAAGTAACATTTGCAAGTTATCAGTCAAGATTAAATTTGACTCCCATGGCAAGAAACATTAAAACTCTGAACATACAAGATAGGATTTAGTCTGTAAGTGTTACTGCAAGGATTTCAATTATCCACTCTCCTCTCTGGTGGATAGTATGTAATTTTGTGACAAAACTCTTCAAACAGTAAAGAAACTCATTACTGCTAATGCGTCTCTTTGGCAGACAGTTTAGCTCACAGGCAAGCACTTTATCAAGCAGTGCTATGGGTTGATGACAGGCTGCATGTCAGAACCCACCTCCAACTAAAACATCCACACACTGTAGGCACTCGCTTTTCACACGGCTTACAGTAACGGGTATTAAAAACAGCCCAGAGGTGGATCCGACGTGAGTAATTTACGAGGGAGGTTTTATGTATGCTGCTGTCTTTAAACATTCTCATCAAAATTGCATAAATTAGTCACAGGAGGCAAAGCTGGCTCCATGTTAATACAGATCGAATGTTGCCCCTCAGCAGCATAATTACACCAGAGTTTTATGCTTCATTATATTTTATATTGGTTCAGAAATGCCTCTCTTGCTCGTGTACAGCTCCGGGTTTTTTATTTATTTATTTATTTTAACAAGACTCAAATGATGGATTTAGTCTCAGATTCAGAGTGTGATGCTCACTACCATTGGCCCTTTGGTTAGGTGGTGCAAGTGCTGTTTCCTCTCAGATAAGGAACTCAATATCATGCCAGGGTAATTTTCTGGACACAAAATAAATATTCACGCTTTTACAAATTAGTTGAAAGTATTTTTCCACATTACATTTGGAGGGCGGGGGAGTCATGCAGCTATCACTGTATGTTGTCTCCATCTAGTGGTGATCAGTGGACAGCAGATGCAGAAAGTGGCACAACCCAACTAACCCTAATTGTAACTATTAGGATGTAGTGTGTTCACAAGTTAAATGCCAAAATACACTGAAACCCATCGGTATGCACACTATAATCATCTGCCAGCTTATTAATGCTTCTTTGGTACAACTATCTTAAACTAATACAGTCTTATTCAACAATTATGCAAGATGTCCTGACTCCAGATGATATCAGCAAAGTCTTTGGGGATTAGACTCTGCAGAGAGGTTTTGTGATTAATTGATGAGAAATACCCATGAACAGCAATTAACAGGAATTAAAATTAGAACCACAGGCCTACGCATGCAAGAAATTAGTCTACCTGACCCAACTTCACTGGAGCTCTATTCGTCGATGAATCTGTCAGTCAGCTGACAAAAAGTAGATGGATAAACTTAATTTTTTATGAAAAAACTTCACACATGTGCTGCGTTTCCTGCATTTGTATACTTTGATTTAAATAACACATTCAATGATGGACTTTAAATTGGGTAGTGGTACTTTTAGTAAAGTAAAGGACCTGGATGATCCCACTCTTGCTGTCCTTTATCTATTCCCTTACGGAGGATGAAATATGTCTTACCCTGAAGAAAAAAACTGCCCATTTAAAATGGAGTCAGAGTAGAGGTTACACTTTTTAAAAAGGAGAACACTGCTGAAAGGCATCTTTATCCTTTTTTATTCATGACACAAAACACAAATACTGTTTTACATTTAGATTTGTCTTATCAGTTGCACATTATGCTTTTCTTACAGGTTTTTTTCTCGTTACTTCAACAACAAACCAAAAGGGTACTGAGAATGTATCACAATGATGAGTTACAAAAAAAAAAATCTCCTCTCCACTGAAACGTTGCAGTAAACGGGAGCGATGTCGCCTGACCTCTAGGGGTCACACTTCATGATCTCTCTGAGGCAGATAGTAGCGTAGCAGGAGGAGTCCAGGTCGAAGTTCAAGGTTAGAGCGAGCGAGTCCTGTTTCCCTTCGGCTGTTGTGCCGTTCAGCTGCCTGTCACTTCTCCTGCTGCTGCCTCCAGTCGCCTCTCCTCCTCCCTCCCCTCCCGCCCTCTGCAGCTGGTAGCAGAGGTTGCGTGGAAAGGCCAGCAGGGGACGGTAGCAGCCCGGCAGATTCAGCTTGAGGCTGCTGACTCTGAAGCGACACTCCTCCAGTCCGTCCCTGGCCAGTCTCTCCTGGAACCAAGTCCCCATGGTGTTCTCTGGATACTTCACTGTGTTTCCGGGCATCGGAAGCAACACCTGAAAGGATGATAAAAACACAATAGCAGCTGTAGTGATAAAAGTACTAAAAGCAGCACTGAAAGTAGAAATACTTCCCTAAATGACATACTTGTCCCAGTGTATATGTCCCCTCTTGCTCCTCTTGGTCTGTAACCACGTGGATCTGGGAAATCAAAGATGGAATGGTCAGTAGCACAGATGTTTTCAAGAGGGTGTACACAATCAAAAGGGTCAAAAGGAAAATTCCTAAAAATAAATAAATAAATAAATAAATAAGGCATGTCCATTTCTTTCATATATACAACCTTTTTAATAGGGGAAAAACAACTAAAAATGTGTCCTTGAATAACTTCGTTCACTGCTGAAATGTCACTGAGCTGATACACTGAATTCCTAGCGCACACTCTTCAACATCTGCTAAAATGCATGAAACATTTTTATTAAGTATTAAAGTTTTATTAAGTATTAAAGTGCAGAGAGTCAGTTTGCATCAACACTATTCAATATAAGCCCATCAAAATGACTAACCGACTGTTCATCTACTTCAAGATCACTGTTTCCCTACGTCTCACAAGGAAAAGAGAACCAGGAGGTGAGAAAAACGCCTCCTAAACTTAAGACATCAGTGCTGATCAGCTTGTCCGTCTGCTCGCCAACTGAAACTGCACTTACACTGGCATCCTCTTCTCTCTCCTCACTCACATCTTTGCATATTAGGTCAAAGAATAAAGTGAATGATGGGACATGGAAATCAAGATAGGATATTTGTGATAAGATGAACATAAGATTCTGTTTTAATTACAGAAGCTCGCGCCGACTGGACTCGATATATTATATTTTAGATTCCAGAAAATAAACCATTCAAGATTTGTCTGTTTCATCATCATCTGAACATGTTTACCATATTGTGGCTTTGTTTGCATTAATGGTGAGCAAGTAAAAATAAAACCTTTCAGCTGTTATTGATCACATCTTGCAATATTCTTAACAGTACAAACTCTACCAGTGTGCTAGAATATGAATACACTACATAAATGTCAAAGCTAATGTCTGCTTTCTGTATTTTCTATCCTAACTTACCTGAGACGAGCTGCTTTCTCCAGCCTTGTCCATGTTTTTCTGCCCATCCTGCGTCCACACGAGGTCTCCTCGCCTGACACTGTGGCCCAGAGTCGTCAGCCTGTGTGCCACGGCCTCGTTCCACACTCTGACAACCAGAAATGGATAGATTGGCCCAATTAAGACGACTGAACGATCCTAAGCTACTTAAGAAATCACTCTTTGCACTGATCCACAGAAATGTTGCCAGAAAGAATAGATCTCTTTGTTAAATTCAAAAGTGAACCAAAGTGGAACATTAATCTTGTCTTTGTTAATGTTTCTTTTCAATATTTTATCTTTTCATAGGAAACAATGTCTTTATATTTTGCATGTGTTGTACAGAAAGAGCAAGGACCTACATCACAGTTTTGATTTATTTTTTTAATTTTGCAGCACATGGAATCCTAATTTATCCAGATACTCTGAAGAGTCTTTGACTCTGATCAAAGAGTCTGAAAATACCTTTACATAGAATTAAGGATTTAATAATCTCCCCTTTCTTAACAATCTCTGTCAAAGTCCCAATGAGCAATGTCCTGATCTCCCGCTAACTCAAAAGGCAACACAACTGAGCTCCAATGTCTGTGTCTGAGCAGAAAATAAATCCTGTTTGATAAAAAAGGGTTATTTTTTCAGTAATTTACTCTCTGCTGACCTGCTACAGTAGGCGTGAGGGTAGAATACTCTCATGCTGTGAGGGAGGCTGAGCCAGGCTTGGGCACAACCATCCGGACCGGTACCATAGCGGTTCAAGGCTCGGAGCATCAGTCGCTCCCTGGCCTTCGACAATGGCATCAACGCCAAAGACTCCTTTGCATTATCTGATATGGAGAAGCAGGAAAAGACAGGAGCGAGTAATAAAGACGGTTTAAAGCTTTACAGCATGTTGAAGTCCGAGATACTGAAAAAGCATTCACATTAAGGTCATTTACAACATTTTACAGTTTATGAAACCTGTCATGAATTAACTGTTCTAATCGCAACAGAAATATATTTTTCTGTGACATACGATGAAATAAGAAGAGAAAGAGGTAGTTGGTTATTGTAATATTAGCAGCAAACCACAATCTCTGTGATGAAATGTTCTTGAGAAGTGATTGTCACTTTGTCTTTCAAAGTAAAAATGGTCAGTGCTTGTCCTCGCTCTGACCTGTTTGAAGGAAATGTCTTTTTGCGTGGCTCTGAGGATCATCACCTTCCTCCGGAGTGAAGAAGAGACGCATAGCACCCACCTGACCACACACAACAACACGCATCAAAATACACGACTACGCAGCACCGTGGAGTTCGGAAATCAGCTGCTGCTTGATCCGTTTCACCCCATGAAGGGTCAAAAACATCTGGTTTGTGTGCATGATCATTGTCACCAACTTACCATGTCCTCTTTGAGTAAAGCCAGCCCAACACAGTCAGACTGAACACTCTGCCCGCTCCCAAACCTCTGTGGTCCGTAGTAGTTGACAAAACCTCTGGCCTGCAAAGAACAACAAACCAGCTAAACATGGCAGTGGCTGTCTATTTGTATTGTAGCTAGTTTAAAGACTCACAGTTGTGATTAAACTTCTACTGGACAGAATGATAAGGAAACAACAGGCATCCATCAGGCAAATGCTGATGATGGGGACTCCTCCTGAAGATGTTAATCTTCAAAAACGGGTCACAAACATAATTTATTTTTTCAAGAAAAACTCAATAACCTAACCAAAACAGCAGAGCACTGTAATTATTAGCAAACATTCCGCAAACAGGAACAAAATCCTTAATGTATAAGCAACTATTTGAGCCAGTGGATTCATTCACATTTAGTGCAGGAAGGCAGGAAAGTGTGTGTGTGAGAGATTGACCCAAAATAAACCGGATTGACTGCATTCATTTCCAAAAAAGAACATGTTGCTCAGGGCAACAGTTGCTCCTTGATTAGTTTACAGTAGTTTTTGGCCAACAATGAAGTCCTATGGGACAAAGGAAGAAGCCACTGGCTACACAGGAAATACTTGTCAGTCCATCATTTCACAGATGGTTGTTTTGTGAAGTGAGAAAATACATCAGTGTCATCAGAGGTATCCTTTAAAATGAATCTAATTACTCTAATATCAAATCTATCAAAGTATAACAGACTGAAATATAAATAAGGTCAAGCCTTCTTTTGGTTAATTTGAAAAACTATTTCAAATACAGTTAATAATACAATAATAGCCTGTGTGAGACTGACGTTCATTACAGGAATCCATCATTTGCAAATTACACCCACAGTACTGTCACAGAATGATTGACTAACCAAAACATACAGAGAGCATTTGGGTGTACATTCACAAGATCGTGCAAGGTTTTGGTTAAGCAAATGTTATGCTATGGCTTTAATTCTGTCTTTATTAGTTTTTAAAGTGACAATATGACGCCAAACTGAGTAATTTGTTATGATTTTCAAATATAAAATGATCATGTGCGTGTCTGGATTTGTCAGTACAACATGCAGGTGACAATATACACAGCTGTGAGCACACAGTGTGCTGAAAATGACAAAAACCTACCTCGACATTCTCCACCGCTTCCTTAACCAGCGCTTCCAGGTGAGTGTGTGTGTTTGCACCAGAGGAGTGCGCGTCACTGGCCCCGTGTGGCCTCAGGTCACGGACGACCAGGTCAAAGTGGTTCCCCTGCAGTCGTCCAAGCCTGAGAGGCTCGCTGACAGGGCAGATTTGAGACAGACGTATCCCTCTCTTCTCGAACTCTGCTGTCTTTTCTTTCAACCTAGTGACAAATAACATCAAGTAAAAAAACAAAGACGTTAGCACTGAAAAAAGCCTCAGTTTCTCAATGATCAAGTATCATGTTTAGGGCCTAAACTTAAGATTGTTCCCTTAAACAACTTATTGTCTTGCCAATTTAATAACAGGACCAACAAACCCCCCAATTCCATGAAAGAAACGCAAAACTACCGTTGAGGTGAGACCTTCTTGACCACCATGGACTGGTAGGTGATGGCTCTCTTATCTTTGATCCCAGCGTAGGTGAAGTCTGACGGCAGGACCCCGAGAGCTGCTGCCATGTAGCTGATGGCCTCCAGAGTCTCCAGGTTCTCCTTGCACAGAGTGAAGGCTGAAAGAGTGAAAGTGCTGCTTTTAAGAAATCTGATTTTCATTTATCTATTTTACATTTGACTTGTCTTCCCTATGACCCTCGTGATTTGTTTAAAACAGCGTGAGAGTCAAATGACAGAAAATAACAGAGTTTACGTTGAATACAAGTATTTTCAACATTCCTTCTTTTTAAAAATAGACACAACACGAGCATCATTAATATGCCAGAGATTACAAGCTCAGAGGTTGAACGAATAGGCTGGCACAAGTTGAGGAACGAGTTGTGTACACCTCACCAGTGTAAACTTCTTCTTCCTTGCGTTCCTCTGCTGTTCTCTTCTTTGGCCTCCCTTGCTCTCTAAGCCTAACTGATATTGCCGTCGTCCCCTGGTCGCTGAAGCTTTTCGTCTCCACCAGTTTACCAAACCTTCGGCTCAGGAAGTGGTGGACCGCCGTCCTGTGCTCCTTGCTGTCATCAGGTCCAAATGTGTAGGACGAGCCTCGGACTTTGGCATCTATGAATCTGAAGAAGTCCTCTGCTTCGTCCTCTGTGACCAGCTGGGAGAGCTCTCTGTAGTCCGGATCTTCCCTAACCCTTATCTCAGGCTGAATTGTGACAGTCATGAGGAATGGGAAGCGGTGTCGGACGGCCCGGTGGACGTTAGCTCTGTGGTGTTTGTCAGTGAAGCATCCCAGAGAGAGCTCCTGCTTGGTGGGCTTTTCGTCTTTGAGAGTCAACACAAACTGCTCAAGCTCTTCGCTGACTGGCTGGCCTAGAATCACGCTTAAATCAAAACTGCCTGGACTAGGTATGGTGACATCTACCCCAAAATCAGCCGAATCATCCGTGTCCTGTGAGACTGAGTAATGACTGTTGTCCTCAAATTCTGCACTGGTTTCATTGTTTTTATCTGAAGAGGCACAGGAGGCTGCTGTCTGTGCGGCTGCTGCCGTATTAACACGCTGTCCACTGATGTCTATCTCAGTCACTACAAAGTCTTTGATTAAGTTTTTGATGCTTCCAAGAAAACCTTCATGGTTTGACATAAAGCATGCAGGGACGTGCGCAGCATCTCTGTTCTGCTTCATGGTCACTTCATCCAAACACAGCAGAGTTTTATCTGGCTCCTGTTGCTGGGGCAGAAATAAAATGTTAAAAGCAATCAGAGTCGGTGCACCCATTCAGAAGCAACGCCAGAAAGCTTAGAAATGTAATGGGCGCTTTATTTCTGATAGAGCATAGGCTATACATGCGAAATAACCCGTCTATTCACAGGTACCATAACGCTACACATATATCTCACCTCGACTTAGGTGACTGAGAGTTCAGACGTATCCGCTGTAACAAAGAAAGTAAAGCTCGTTCTCGTCTTTAAAAGACAATATGAATTTCTTATGAAGGAATAACAGTGTAACAGTTTTTGTGCTCATTCACTCCACGAACCTGCACGCGGTGTGTAAACGAGAGGCTGTTGATGTAAACACAACAACGCTGAAACAAATCTGTATGCTTCCGCGTCACGTGACCGTCATGTGACTTTTCTTAAAGGGACAGTAAAGCGATATGTTGTCCTGTGTGGTCCGCTCATAACTCAGCAGTCAACAGCAAATAACAGCAGTCCGCAAGAAAAGATGAGCCTAAGTAATTAATATCTAATTTCTTTGAAATACAGCAAATGCAGAAGAAGAAGAATTTTCATTAAATTAAACAAACAAAAACATACATAAAAATAAAAAAGATGAAATGGTCCACAGTTTATTCTTGACCTTTGAAACAACAGTATATAACTTGGCAGTTGGTCCATAATACATAATACAGTAAGCCGTAAACATAAACAGTGTTGTGTTCTTATCTGTTCTGTGTTAATAACAATTGTTATTAACACAGAACTAACAATTGTTAGCCCATAACTATTAAACATATCAGCAACAAACAAAATTGAATTTTTTTTTATCAGTATTTTTATTGCTATTATTCATATCCTGTCACAAAGACTTCAGGAGAAATGAGGAGTGGAGAAAGGCAGGAAAGATTTGTCACTCAGTGGGGTGGGGTGGTTACTGGCAGTTGGTTGTACACTGGAAGTTTTTACACATCTTCCCCCTCTGGCTGATTCCCCACGCTTTGTGGTCAGACAGTTTTTTCGCAACAAATGTTGTTTCTGTTTTGGAGCATTCGTTCACAGGAAATAACTCAAGAGATTCCCAGAAATAACTCAAGTTGTCAAAATAATGAAATATTAAAACTGCAGACTGAAGTGATGCAGTGTTAATTCTGCATCATGTTATTTTCGGTGAATCCAAGTACAGAAATTGATGCCAGGACACGGCACACAAACCCTCCGTCTGTGTGTACGCACAAAAACAACTCTGACACATTTCAACATTTTCAACAAGAGACTATTTGATACATGTGACGATACAAAGAGACTTTATTTCCTACATAAATATCTGCAAGGCTTAAAGTCTCATATTCTTACAACATTTGCTCATTATAAGAGAGATTTTGGTGATCACAGACTCTCCAAAAGAAAGACTGAATACTTGTCTGAGTAGTTTTGAGCAACATATGAGGAATGTACTTTAACTCCAAACTTCAACTCCAAGATAAACACCGACACTAATGAACTGTGGATTCTACCATGTCATTGCTGAGGTTTCAGGACAGGTTTGGAAGGCAATAGATTAACTGCAACATGTACAAAGAACTACAGCCAGAGTTGTGACTGGAATGATAAAGAATGAGAGGATATTTTCCAGAGTGAAGGGCCCTTTCCTGCCTGTTGTTGAATTATTGGCTTAATTTCAAGGTTGTAGAATCAGATTAGTTACATAACGTCCTGCAAATCTTGGAGGCACAATCAAGATGATCATATTTACAGTGATATGTTTCTAATAGTTGTGCTCCTGCATTCAGCTGCATTGGATCAAGTGGGCAAGAGGAATTACACCTTCTGATACTTTTAAAGCAGGTAAAACCTGATTTACAAGTGCTTAACCATAGAGATGTCAGTTACTACTTCTCAAGAAAGTAGTTACAAAGAGCACTACTATTTTAAGTATTACAAATATTACAAGTAAGTATTGTAATATTGTTACTGAGCAGTATTCAGAGGCTTTATAGCTGTAAGTCCGCGTAACTTCATTTCAAAAATGTGTGGAGTGCCCCTTTGATGGAGTTTGAAGTGTTAAAACTCATAGCTATGCTGATCAATGAGAAAGAAACAGCAAAGGGAGGTCAGTGTTCATGTCTACAATGTTGGAAATTGTAGATGAAGAGGGAACAAATTGTAAAATATTTCACAATCACAGACCGTCACCATCAACTGTTCAGGAATGTTAAACATCAGAAGCACATTTAAACCTCACTGCAAACAAATTATCCTCCAGCCTGAGGATCACTTGCAACTTAACACATGTCAGTATACTTTAGCTCAAAGCACCAAAATGTTTCTCTATCCAGCTGCACAACAGTCAGCTTGAAAAACAGAGCAGAAACTAAAGTGAAGTAAAGGGTTTTTGGCCCTTTGTGACCTTTCCGCCCACCAACATCCTCTGCGCCAGAGAGTGTCTTTCACTTGTTCACTTGTGCTTTCACGTCCTACAGATGTGTGAGCGCTGGCCAATAAATGCACCTGTGTGCTTAAAGTTTTGTGTGCATGTACGCTGGTGAATATAACCAAAACATTTGGATGCGTGGGACACTAAGAAAACTGCGTGTCTGTCTAGCGTTAGTGTGTGCGTGCATGTGTGTGTGTGTGTTTGTCATTTTCTCCAGACGTTTCTATGTTCCACCAGGAAATCCTTCACTCTGGATCTGTTTTAACAATGGAAAGTGTTTTTGAAGGAACTCCAGGGACCGATAATGTTGCAGAAATGTGCATCTGTGTTTGGGGGTGAGTGTGAGAGATTCCACATAGATGGATAGGTGGATGGACGGATGGACAGATGGATGGATATATGAATGAGTGGATATATGAATGTGGGTGTGTATTTGTGAGTGTGCCTCAAAAGAGATCATGTGATGCAGCCTCTCACTAGTGCCTTTGTTCTTTGAAAACAACAGCAGACAAAAGTGCTCTATGGGGGACTGAACTGGAGGCAAGTTCAGTCAGACACACACACACACACACACACAAAGAGCAAAAGGAGAATTGATGCCACTCTGTGTTTCTACTTTCAGCAATGCTGTCTTCTCTTGGATTCAGATATTTTGACGAATGTCCAATGTGGACTCCTCAACAAACCTTAGACACACTTGAGGGAGTTTTTAACTGGTTATGATACAGTCTCAGTTTAATCCTGATGCCTCTATGTGACCTACATAAGCGAGACCATCAGATGTTAGACAAAACATTTTATGGCACATGAACCGAAAGAGTCTATGTTTTAAAAACTTTAAAACTTTTAAAAACTTTGACCAACTTTATTTTCGGTGTAATATTCTGTGGTTATGATTGATTGTGCTGCAGGAGCAGCAAAAAGAAAATCCTGAAAGCTCTCTCAACGAAATTATCAAAAAGCAGCTGAAACTGTTACTTACAGACTTAAAGACGTGAGACTTTCATACAGAACTTCATAAAACGCACTGAACTGCTGACTTTAGATTGCAGACCAGACCACAAGATATCCCTGAAAGATATATTTAAAAAACATGCATTATCAGTTTCTCAGCTTTCTCTGATCCATGTCTATAACAGTTATTCACAAGCACCTCTTCAACTCCACCTCCCACCCCCACCCCCGCCACACACACACACACACACACACACAAACACTTCCAGCCCCTCTTCCCAGATGGAGAGGGCCTTTTACCAGCGCTACACGGGGGCTTCCTCCCCTCTCTCCGCCCAGTTATAAGCCCCAGACTGCAAGAAGAAGAAGAAGTGTGGCTCCTCTTTATTAAACACACTTATCTTTCTTCATAGGCGATCTTCAAGCTTTGACCGCGACTTCGAGCCAATCACAATGGGGAAAGTGAACGTTTGTTTGAAACGGAGTTACCTTATCGTGACAAGTTTGATCGCGGTAGGTTTGTTTTTTCCTTTGCTGCTGCACAACACAGAAAAAGTGAGTCAGATAAAACAACAGACTCTGACCGCGCAGATACTGAAACTCCTCTTATCAGCCACAGAAAGCAGCTGTTGTGTCAGATGCTTAAATCTACCACATAGTTAGTCTATAGTATGTAGTAGATCTATAGTATATAATATGCGATAGTGATTGGTACTGGCTCTGCAGCTGGAGCCTGCTGCAAGTCAGAGGAGTTTTAACTTGTTTTAAGGAATAAGTGTCTGGGTATGAAGTGATCCCCAAGTGGACAAAATGTAAATAGACGTGATTGTATACGGCGGAAAAACAAAACACATCATTGCAGGACAAGGCAAATTGAACTGCGTTAATAATAAGCTATGGCAGAATTTACATTATAATCCCTAACCTTTTGATAGCATGTAACCATATGGTGTAACAGGAACATGGCATGTATGTAATATATGCGTGTGTGAGTGTGTGTGTCTGCGTGTGGCTTTATTACTTTATTGTCATGTTTTAGCCATCATTTTATTACGGTATTTCAGATACAGCAGACATACAGCAGTGCCCATCAAAACAATACCGTCAAACTGTTCGCGATGTATTTTATATTTGCTCTCTTTTTGACTTTTTTACTGTAACTGCTGCACAACAATCTCCCTTAAAAGAGAAAAAAACCCATCTCATCCTACCTTTTTCTTATCTTTTTTCCTTAAAGTAAGACTTTTAAGTATTATCATTAATCAGAATAGTTGCTGATGGATTTCCAGTGATTTTGTTTGTTTTGTTAGCTCCAGCTTTAATACCAGCAAGTAAAACATCTGAATGTGCTCATGGGTTTGAAACTCTGGACTCATTTTTACATCCAGCAGATGGGAACTGGATTATAAGACACATGGTTTTGCTTATTTGTGTCCCCCCCCCCAAGGTATCTTATAATTGTCGCTGTTGTTCTGCGATGACCATGGCTGCTGCCTCCCTGTTGTTATTTTGTATTTATAGATTCACAACAGAATTTGACTCTGATGCTGTGAGGACAATGCACACCAAGCAACACATATCAGCTGATTATGTGACACAGTTACACTTGTTTGCTATTGCCCTTTTCATCAATGCTCATAGTGTAATATAGAAACGGCACGCAATATTGCTGCAGGAAGGATTTGATTTATTGATTGGTAATCAATAAAAGATGAATGTCATTTTTAAAGTAAATTTGCAAAACGTGTTGTATACAGCTTTGAAAAATATGAAAATCTGCTTTTCTTTGGTGGTTTATATCACTGATCATTGAATATCTTTGGGTTTTGGGCTGTTGGTTGGATGAATTGTTCAACTTCATCCTTCTGGGCTTTGGAAACTATTTTCATTTTTTGGATTCGACGACAAATCGATTGAATGTAAAAAGGATCAACAGACTGACTAGTATATATGTTGATTGATAATTGCAATGGATAAGGAAATGTGTCGCTTCCATTGCAGGTCTTGAGTGCCCTACTGTTGGCAATCACTCTGTTTAGCCATGGATACTTTCACGATGATGAAGAGGTAACATATGCATCTATCCGACATGATATATGTGACCTTTTACTGTACAACATACAAGTAAAGTAGTCATATTGTTGTTTTGCATTTTACGAGGGTCCACTAAATGATTTTCAGTAACAAAAAACGATATAAAATAAAAAATACATAGATACATTATAATCCTAACCCATACACCTACCAGCCCTAACAATGACAGTGTCCAAGTCCACTTTGACCATATAATGTAACTTTGTAGATCATCACAAAAGAAGTTGAGGCTGATGGCTGAAACTACTCCCATCTCCCCTCAACAAAATCAAACTCCAGATGAAGCGTTGCCTTGTTTTCAAAGCCTAGCCAACCTTCTGACAGTTTTCTCAAGAAAAAATCTATTTTCTTCATAGAAAGGAATAAGTGAAAACTTTGAGGAATGTGAAAACTTTGCAGCAGTATTTTCAAAGCTGCCGGGGAACAAATGAGAGATTCCATGTTCCAGATGAAATTGTGTTTGACTCATATACACACATAAATCAAGATAAAATCCTGTTCTCAGAGCCTGCTGACCCACTTCTCTATTTGTTTTCTCTATAGATAGAGAAGGTCCTCACAGGTCTACATGCCATGTATGTTATTTCCATCATAACTCTGGTCTTGAGCGGTTTGGGTGTGTTTGGTGCCTGCAAAGAGAAGCAGTGGGCGCTAATAGTGGTGGGTAAAAGAAAAGCACATTGTTGAAGGTATTATTAGTTGTAGTTGTGGTAGCAGTGACAACTATAAAAAAAACTAATTTTTCTTGTTTTTATGTGTGTGTGTGTCTCAGTTTGCAGTCGGAATGATCCTGAGCAGTCTGTTCATGACTGCATGTGAAATTCAGGGACTGACTGCGCGACCACAGGTATTAAAAAGTTCACTTTGAAATATTCTGTACCATTGTGATGATTCTTTCATATCCAGTACAAATTTCCACATACAAAGACTCACTGAAACCATGTACGCTGGCAGTCTGCAATAACAAAAACTGCTCTCCTGATGACTGTTGCTGTCTGTGCTGATAAGCTGTAACTTGCTCGTGGAAGCAAATGCTAATGCTAAAAGCATGCTATTAAAGCTGCGTTTCCAAGTCAAAAGCTGATGGTCTGGAGAAAACAGAAATACAGAAACAGCTTTGTTTTTGTATTAGATATAATGCTAGGTTACCCCTGGCTAGTTAGCTACACATGCTAATGTGTGCAATTTATGTTAGAGCCAATAAACAAACAGTTTAATCTGTTCATCACACTTTTGTGTTTTTGGTTTTGGAAAGGCAATAAAAAAGACATCCCCATTCAAACTCTATAAGCTGAGTATTATAGTAACTGCACTGCCTAGATATGACTGGGCAAGTGGTTATCAACAATCTGGATTTCCCTACGGTCAACAGAAATCATGAAATAAGTGGGGTTAGAGATCAAAAACTCAAAATAAGAATTATAGTATCTGACATTAATTTAAAAAACAACAACAACAATACAAAAACTATCCTCTCAGTCATCATTAATGATAGATTAGAAGTGCATTATGGTGTCTTTACCTGCAGAGAATCTGCCCCATGCCTTTATTTTCTTAATTTTCTGCATTCAGGATGTAACTGGGTGTTAGTGTTTTGGCAGTGGGTGTGCAGTCTCCAGCCAATAACATGCTCAGGATGTGAGGACAGGACTCAGTAACAATGTAGCGACCAGGTGCCAGATTATGAGAAAGAGAAAGCTAAGTGTGGCCATCTTTGAATGTTATGTTTGCAAACTGCCAACTGACAAATCCTGCTCATTATGCCTTTAAATTACTGTAAAAGCTACTTTTTGAGAAAAGCTGACAACTTCATTCCCCCCCAAAAAAACGTCTGCTAGTTATTTTTGGTTTGCCAAAATCATTTAGTGATGCACAAATGGGCCAGCAACAGCATAGTGTCATTATCTAAATTTTATATCCTTTTGTTTTGTTGTGCAGGTGTCTGAGGAAATGAAGAGGAATTACCACAATATGCTGCCGCTGGCTAACGCTAGTGAGAATTTTTTAGACAGCCTCAATGAGGTGCAGATGGAAGTAAGTAACCTTGCGTGGGAGCATAAGTCTGTGCGTTCGTTCTTATTCATGCTCGAGAGAGGTAAATGTTGCTTGTGTGAGACAGAAGTATGAGATGTATGCTGATGATATAGGGGTGGAGGATCAAATACAGGAGTGCGTTCTCTGATAGACCGAACAACTTAAACTCTTTTTTTCTGCACTGAAAGTTGAATCTTATCCGTGGATGTCAAATGTGTGGACGAGTGTTTATGAGGGTCTGGAATTTCCTGAAAATGTGCTCAAACACGGGGCACAGCCTGGCACAAATGAACAGGGTGTGTGTCTAACAAATATTTCAGTTGCACAAACACACAGCAGCCTAGAAAATAATTATAATTTGGAGGAATCAGGAGGTGGGTCAGAATTTGTTTAGCAGTTACATAGTGCCTCTGTTTTGTATTTTAATTTTCCTCTTCACCCCTGCATCTTCCTACTCAGTTGCAGTGTTGTGGGCTGAATCAGGGCTACCAGGATTGGGGCTACAACATCTCAGAATCCTGCCTGTGCACTGAAGAGTCCACTAATCCATGTGTGAGTGTGAAGAATCATTAAAATATATGGTAAAACAATAAAAACAAAGTTTTTAGCCGTGGTAGTACGGCAGTATATCGGCTGGAACCACACTTTAATGACCTGCAAAAACTATAATTACATTTGCATTTGTTAATGTTAGACTCCTAACACACAAAACTATGATAGTGAGCACAGTAAGCAAAATTCCTGCAAAGCTTCAAGTGTTGTTCTTCCTCTGTTGAAAGGTTATTCAGCTAATGATTCATGTCTGTATATTCTAGGTGGCAGCTCCTAGAAACAGCGTCCTGTTCGAGCACATGGCAGACGATCAGCCCATCATGATTTATAAAGAGGTAATGAAAACAATACAGTTAAAGCCACAGTGAGGGACATTTACAAAAACAGTTAACATCTGACACATTCCCATTCATGCTGATTAAGCAAATTCAGCAAATTTAGCTACAGAATAGGCTCTGTGTCTAGAAATCAATGCTAATGTGTAAATGTTATAAACTGTCACCGTGTTAATTGATGCCACAGTTAAAACTGCATTACAACATTTTGCAGGAAAAAGCTTGTTTCCATTAATATTAGTGAGTATAGTTTACTATACTTGCACATAAATAGCGCAGCTGTTATATTTCATAAAACAGCTCCTAAAAAACAAACGGATGAAATAACATTCGATCCTTATAAAGACTTTGGTGTCAAAATGTGTAAAACCAAAACAGGTTGCAACATTTGTTTATCTATCATCTCCTAACTTAACTTTAAGGAAAGAGTGAAATACTTACTTTGCTTCTGACCTGTTTAAAATGAAGCAACTTTCAAATCTTAATCACTGCTCTTTAAGTTTACTTGTTGTCACCAGTTCAACCAATGAAGGTTTTCTTTTCATTTATTTATTTTTTAATTGGTGAACTGCATGTATGAGCATGAGTATGAGTATGAGTATGAAATCTGGCTGAAATCTTCTCATTAGCTGGAGCTACAAACATGTCTTATAGGGAAGCTGCAGTGTGAAACAATACATTGACCGATCCTCTTTTCTGTTTCAGCCGTGCCTTCCACACTTAATTATGCATGAGATGTTTATCATAAATGCAGCACTGGGGGTAATCCTGGGAGTGATATTACTCTGGGTATGTACCGACACTATATATATATCACTTTCCTGCCTTCTTATTTATTTAGTCTGAATTCAGTGGCACGTGTTCTTCTATTATCCACCGGTACTTTCCCAGCTTTGCAGTAACAGTTGTCAGCAAGTGACAAAATGATCCGTTCACAGTTTTTCCTCAAGGGACTGGGCAAAATTTATTGTGGTGAGGAGTGTGGCTGCACATTCTGGCCCTAAGGCCTTCAATAGAGCCTCCCCTTGACATAGAAAAAACAAAACCTAGTATTCATATCATTCAGTTGTAAAAAAAAGAACAAACAAAAGAATTTAAAATGATTTAATATTATATTTATTCTCTTTCTGGTTGCTTTTCAAATTAAAACCTCTCCAGAATAAATATACAAGCAGACAGAAATACCTTGGCTGCCCAGCCTTATAGATTTTACACAACTCAGACAACTTTCATGTTACAGAATACCTGCAGATAGTTCTATGGGCTAAAATAGGCAATGGCTACTTTGATGCTTTGATCAGGGAATAGTTTAATCTGCAGTGAATAGTCTCCTAATTATAAGTCACAACCAGACAGCAGAGCACAGAACACTAACATTGTACATCAGAAGTCACAAGTTATCAATAAAAGAAACTAAAAGCATTTTAAGGGCCAGTAGTAACAATAACTATCGAGACAATAGGCAACAGATTATTACATTTTGACTTAATTTGTCATTTGCTTGACTGATTGCTGTATATATATTATAATATAATATACATTATACACCTGGCAAGCTGGCTAAAACTTAACATTTTCCTCATGTCTGATTTATCTTGATATGATTAGTTTTTCTAGACATCTGTCTCAGCAACTCACTGTGACATTTTGACATGTGAAAGTAGGAAAAGCACAAGTGTTACTACAAGCATACTTAATAGCTCTGTAGTTAAGTAGAAGATATGCAAGATATATTTACAGACTCTGTCACTGCATTTGCAATTTACTCTTTTCTGCCCCCTTCTGTGCCTATCTAAAATTGCAGCTCAGTTCAAAACGAACTGGCAAGAGAAGAGGCAAAAATCTAAAATGAAAATAAAGAACCATCTCTTTCTCTGTCCTTTAGGATTTGTCAGTAGTGTTGTGTATAGTCATCTTGTGTCAGCTGAGTCGCAAGAAAGATGTTCCCACAGTCGTCTACAGTCCAGAGGCAAAAGCAGGCAACTACACCAGTTTCACAAACGCCGCAGAGTACACCTGATTTCTGTGTTTTTCTTTTTCGGGTGCTCATCAGTGGTGTAAGCTTGAAAGTATCAGGAGTGGAACAACTGACGTTGCATGAAAGCCAATTGATGGGTTTTTATTGTTTTTCTAAATATATTTGTTTGTGTATTTTTTTTTTGCTTCAAACCTTAAAAGTTTGATTCAGTTTTGTAATGAATATATGTTTTTACACGTATATACATTTTTTCACTAATTATAAAATTACTAAAGAGCACATACTTTGAAAGTACTCCCTTCCCATTTACAGAATAAATGAGAATTATGTAATCAGTCAGTTACATAAGATTTGCCTCACCTATATCTCCTCCAACCTGTCTTTACTGGCCATCAAATTTTTGTAGTAACGAGTGAAGTTTATTAACCAATGAACACGTTTGAACTTTTTAGTGGTATTTTCATTGTAATTTAGCACATTTGATCGAAGATGCAGGTAAAAGCAGGAAACAAATTCTAATGAGATTGTTAAATTAAATGTGTGTTTTAAAAAGCACTGATGAGGATATGACTAAAGAAATAATTACGTTATGGATGCACGAGAGCTTTAATGAGAATGAATGTCTGTATTTGTGATATTGTAGCTTTCTGAAATGTTCTGTATCATATTCTGCAGGTTTATAGTGCGTATACTTTTATCTATAATGGTTCTGTTGTGCAGTGCTTCTGCTCAGGGCAGGAGGAGACGGAAATACAGAATGTGTTTTATATGTTTCGGTTGCCAAAGAAGCAAATCCAAATTTCTGTGAAACCTCTCTCTTCTTCTTTTGCATCACTTGTGTTACAGCTTCTTGTCAATCCCTTACCTCTACATCCCAATAAGGTGTCAACTGTTTAACCTTCCAACATGACGAACTATGTATAAACTGCACTGTTTACACTGATTTAGTCATTTCCTCTTTGTAAAATGAGCAGTGGTGAAAGACCTAGCAATACTTCAATGTGAGAACACCTTTCTCTGAGGTTACTAAAGAACAAAGCATTAAATTGAAATCAGGGAAAATGTACCCCAAGTAAAAGTGGTGGAATATACAATAAATCATTAACTCGACTCCTGAGGTTAGTGGTAGGATTAAACCTTTCTAACTACTTACATCTGTCATTGATGATCCAGAACATTGTTTTGTGTGTCGATTTGTGTGGCATTAATAGGTTAGCAGTACTTTGCCATGGAAAATGGGCAAAGCGGGGCTAATTTGAAGCATTCTGTATACTATGAGCTTGTTAGGTTGCTATAACAATGCACTTTGTTTTGGATTGTTATGTTTGTGTGTAAAATCTTAAATCTGCAAAGTGTCCTGCAAGTGCCGTATTAAGTCACATTTGCTGCACAAATGTCAAACTGAATGTCCAAGAAACATCACATCAGAAGACATCAAAGGAACAAGAATCACTTTTTTATTCCTGCTATTTACAAAATATTACATAAGTTCATTCCACAAATAAAAAAACAGTGTATGAGAGAAACAAAAACACCATATTTTGCAAGAACGTACTGTATATTAGGCATTAATGGTTAAAGTGCACAGGTAGACATTGGATCTGCTGTTCAGATGAAATTCCTTTGACAGTACATTGAGGCAGCTCATGCAGAAAGTCATATTAGGAGTGATGTGGCATAAAGGCTTCTTCGGTGAGAGTGGCATCAGTTGGGACATAACGGTCTCTGCAGGAACAGCGATGACTCATTTTCCTACAACAGCCTCTCACAAACTGTCTGCACTGGCCTTTCCATAAACGTACCCAAACCTCGAAAATCAATAATTGAGGATTTATTGCATGTCTACTAAATGTGCAACCAAACAGAGTCTCTTCTCCTTCTGGTGGACATGATTCCTGAATCATTCGCTCAATTCAACGTTCTTTAAAGAGAAACTGAAAGGTGGGATGAGGTTTCATGTACAATGTGCTTATTAACAAGGCATCAAGACATTCTGGTGTCCCGATGAGAGCTGTGGCTCATTGCTTTGTCTAACCTGATTATTCACCCAAGAAAAATACATTGCTCAGCAGTAAATAAATGATTATATTTCATTTAAAGCACTTTGTAAACACTGAGTAAGAAAGGTGCTACATAAGGGTTATTATTATTATTTGTTCAAAGGTTATTGGATGCGCTAATGCTGGAAGGTTCGAATACTTAAATATGCATGTTTAAAAGAAGTTGGTCCAGTCGACAAAGTCTTAAAGTAAAGCCATTAATCGATAAGCTTTCATTGATGTTTCCTCGTTTCACATGATCATGGTCATGCAGATTTTGTGCAGCATGAAAACTACACTCATCTTGAAACATTAAAATCATTAATGTCCTTGCGGAGTGCAGCTTCAGCCCCTAACCAAAGCAAATAAACAAACATGGAGTGGAATGGAGAGAAAGAATATCCAGATAGGACGACGCTATAAATAATAATTACTGTGAATAATAAAATGCCGGGATAGGCTGCAGCCACCCAGAGAACAAACATCCGGTTAACAAACAATAAGGTAACAAAATTTTTGGAGATATGGCAAAATGTGGTGATTATTAAAGATTAATTAATATGATTTAATTGCATTGTTTTTACAGCAGTAAGGCAAAAACAAGACTTTGATCTATGCATGTAGATTACTTTTCCAATATCAGTCACATGCATTAACACGCATTAATACGAAATCATAATGTCAACATATGTTGCTATAGCACAAATTAGCCAGATTATGGTATTCAGCATAATGTGTTTACATGTGCAAATTCAAAGGAGATACTCTCGGTAATAACTTGTATCAAAACATACTTGATCAATTAGAAGGCGCCAGGAACATATCTGTTTGACTGCAGAAGAGCCATGAACTCTTGTTTCCTTTTTATCTGCCCCATCAGCTTGATGCTCATGACAAGTAAAACCACCTGAAGGGAAACACACGCACACAGAAGTAAGCTGAAATCGAACTGCGATGCACATGATTTTCTGCTAAACTAGGATAAAATGTGACCACCAGAGCCCTTATGTAATATGATTACTTCATGACAGGAAGTGATGTTTTGAATAAAGTAGTATAATGTAATGCAACTTAAACGATCAAGCACAGATTACGTTTTATTAAATGTTCACCAACAGCTTCAGACGTGGTCATTTCAACCAAAGACTGACTTTAACCCTATAAAACCATTTGTATCATATTTGATACACGAGTTTCTGAGACCTCTATCTTATCAACATTATCAATACTTTCCTTAAAAACGTGTTGTATATGACCTGACACATGTATTCTGCCCTATAAAACTTTTTTTTAATTCTTCCCCTCAAAAACGCCCAATGCATCAAATGATACAAAAAAATATCCTAAACAAAATGATATGGCAAAAAATGTGTTTTGTGATTTTGTTAAAAGGATTAATAAACATCTCAGTTCTAAAAGATTAGAATCAAATCAAACTAAATAAGGGAGAATCTGTGTCCACGTTAATAGCTGTGTACATTCCTACCAAACATACAAATGTGCAAAAAACAAAACCAAACCTAAAAAACAAACACATACCCAGAACACTCCACTTCCAAATTGTATACCCATCGCCAATGAGAACGCAAGCTTCAGTTCAGAGACATAAATCGAGAGGCAAGGCTGTGAAAAAACAAAAAAAGTGCAGGTTAGAGAAAAGATCGGAGAGAAAATAAGAGTTTAAGTAAGCTCCTTTTATTTCTACGAACTGTCTGAACCTCCTTTACCTGTTGATAAACGTACTGGTTCTTTGGAGCCCCGAGGGTGGCGCTGCCTCGCAGTCGAATCTGTTTGAGAGCACAAACCCCCAAAATCTCATAATATGACACAAATGATGTTCACTCACTAGCGGTGGACAAACAGAGGTGAAGCAGTTTTGTCACATGCAGATTGTCCACTGAAGATTCCACTCACAGGTATGTTTGTTTTCATGAGGAAACCTTCATTTTTAGGTATTTCTGAATCTGTTTAAGCTCTGCTGCAGCACACTTTTAAGAAACAAACACAGCTGCACCCGAATCAGAAGAAATTACTGAATATACACCATAATCCATAATGGGATGTCATCTTAGTTTTCATGAATTTTATGTTTGGTTGTGTATTTAAATGTACTAGTTCTAATACTGTTGTAATAATAAAATGTCTTTGTGCTTGATTGACACAGTCCTTGCTTTCATTTTGCTTTAGTTTCATTTGTTGACATTATTGAAAATGATAGGTCTGTGTTATGGTTGTGCTGTATTGTGATTTGATGCTTTGTTTTATCTGACTTCTGTTTTTCTTTGGAAAACGATCACACAATGTACTTCACCGTTTATACTCTGCCTACATAAAGTGAGATACTCACGCATTTTCCTGGATAATGACAGTTACAGGAAGCAGGGATGGAAGAGCCCCAGTCTTTGTAGCCTTCAATAAGACCACAGCACTCGAACTGGAGACAAAGAGCACACACACAGAGACTCATAAGGCAAGTAAAAAGTAAATCCATAACAGAGTAGGTATAATGTTAAAAATCATCATCAGGTTTATCAACAATGTGCAGCAGTTTCTAACCTAAAATCCTGGCATCACTCATCATCCTTCATAATGAAATCATGAGCTTTTAGTATATTGGCCAAATTTGTATGAATGAATGAACCTCCCGCAGCAGGAGAAGTGGATATCTCTTTAAGATAAGACACACCTGCTTGGGTGGTCACGCCCATAAGAGCACCTAACTGGTGTGCTAAGCTGAGCACATTGCTAGGTGTAAAGAAGGAAGTGGAAACTGTCCACTCCAAGGTAATGTCTGTTTTGCACTTTCTGATATTAGCTTAGCCACTTTGAAATCGTAGAGAAAAAAACACTCATAAACTTCCAGAACATGTCTGAGATCGTTTGATAGTTGTCTGTATATCCATAGATGCACTGAAGACATAGATTGCTAATAGCTGATTTAGCATGCTCAGGAATGGTGCTAATTTGCAGAAAGTTGAACAAATGGCCTTAAAACAGGCCTCAATTTGTAGAACATAGCTAACTAGCTACATGGCAACATTTTACACCAAAGCATTATGGGAACTAAAAGATTATTGCTCAGATTTAAGACTCAGACAAATGCACTGTTGGATTTAAGGGGTGTGGCATCCCCCTGTTAGCAAAATACCCAAAATGCTCCTCCTTGTTAACCAGTTTTACTGTTGGGTAAGGCTTAGTACAAAGTTCGGGCCCCTCCACATATCAAAATGCACAAACATCCAACTGAATATAAGCTTTTACAGATTATGTGAAAAGGACAAATGTATTGTCTGGATTGTGTATTGTAAGACTCGACACAGTGGACATGAAGTTACTTACTTCTTGTTGAATGCTATACAGCAGCGTCTTATTGGCTTTGCTGGTTCCCGTCAGTGGCATCATTGACAGCAACTTGGACTCCTCACGAAGGACACGTTTCTGAGGAGGGAGAAACCACATTGAATGTGTTGTTAAAGCTGCTTTTAAATAGATGCTGGTTATGTTAAACCAAAAGATTAAATATTGCAATTCTGCTGCTAATTCATGTAATTTACCTCATAAACGTCTTGGTAACTGAGTGCTGTTCTAACGATTATTGTTTGACTGGCTGCCGCCATCCCCGTTGCATACTGCACACACACGTAAACACATAAACAGCAAGTGAAAGAACAACAGAAGGCGCAGTGCTGCACAATTTTCTCTCAACACATTCCTGCAAAGGTACAAGAGCAGTAGTACAAAGACTTAAAGACGTTTTTTTTTGTTTTTTACCAGGATCAAACACCATCTCTTTTCTTTACAGGCTCCAAACACACCGAGCACTGAGAGCAGTAGGCAGCTGATCTCCATGACGTACATTATCACCACAGAAACACTGGACACCAGCTGAGGGGAAAAATAACATTGGTGTCAATGAGACACGCTGACTGGAAAATGTCCTGATCAGAAATTGTTGTTATGTGACAAACTAATCTAAAATCAACGGATATTGTACATTTGAGATATTTCTTTACACCAAATATTAATATTATTTTGTAGTCACAAACGTATTCCCAAGATAACAAGGCTACAAAAGAGGTCAAAGGTCAGGGTCAGCAGCAGAACGGCACCGTCGGTGCCTGAAGATAACTCAAATATGTGTGTCCTGTGCTGTCCTGCACAAGGACACTCCAACTGGCAGATGCTTGCCAACATTCGGGCTTGAACTCAGGTCTTCTGAAGACTATAAAAATCCTGCAGTGTGATCAGGGCAATATTGATGGAAGACCAATTCGGCCGCATACATTAATAAATACCTAGTTGTCCTTGAATACCCCAGCAGCCCTTTGGCTCCTTTAAATCCTGACAAGACTGAATCTATTTCTCTCTTCAACAGCTAATATTATCTGTGTGGGAAATTATTTTCATCAGCTCAGAAAAATACTCTTACTTTGCCGGTTAGTATGAGGTCTCTATGCCAGGCTACTGTCATCGTCAGCATGAAGAAGCACAGCGCCTTTGGAGAAGAAAACATTAAGAAATGAATCAAGTTGCAAACAACTGTAAGATGGGAAGACATGGAAGTTGTATATACAGGAAATAATGGCAGTATGTCAGTGTCCTTACATTTATATCAACTCTGTAAATACAGTTTCAAGTATCATCTCCAGGGTTTCACATTTGTGCTGCCTTTAGGTGTCCGCTCTCAGAGGAGCAGTATAGTTCATTTAAGGGCTGATGGAAGCCAGCAGCAAGCTATCTGGGGTTAGCCTACCTCTGAAATAATACAGTAAAATCACAGGCACACATATGAGTCTAAACACACAGACTGTAAACATTATAAAAACATTTGAGAGGGTTTTTTTGAGGGGAGAGGTCGGTGTGAAGAGGAATGGGGGATGCTTATCCTCCAGAGATGCATGCAATGACCAGTATGGCGTCTTTTTCAATGTAGCAAAAACTGATTTTTATTTTTCGTGACCGTATTTACGTAGAGACTCCGAACATGTTGGGATACAACGCGCTGCAGTTATTGCCACTATATTGTGCATCATTTTGATGGAGGGGGTTCTCTGCAGCATGTTTGCATGTGAAACAGACACAGGCTACAGCGCGACTCTTGTGTGGCTTAATGACAGCCTTTGCTGGATATCTGGGTCAAAATAACATCTGCAAATCAAACATTTAATCAGAGGAATAGCCTATAAAAGGCGATCAAATAGGCCTCTGAAAAACAGGCAAATTCCACCTACCATATGGACAGCATTTGCAAAGATAAACGGCCTTTTCAGGCTCGTTTTGTCCGCCACCACGACCACTGCGCTCCGCTGCATGCTGCTGTTTCTCTCCCAAGCTTTCAGTCGCCCTTTTACATACAGCAAATATCCAGGTTACAGAGATGTGGTTTTAACAGTAACGGCATCTGTCTGTCTGCGTAGGACGTCACCGTGATGAGGATGCTCTGTGCTGCCTTCGGGTGCACTCGGAAACATTGGAATCCGGAGGATTAGCGCGCAGGAATGATGTTCAGCCATGATTAAAGGCGTTCATTCAGCACTGATTTGTGCAGTGGAGGTGTGTATTACGAGCAGTGCTGTTGTGAGAGTTGGGGAATTACTGAGCTGCTGAAATGCACAGCTCCGCACACAAAGAAACAAACAGACCCACTCATGCTGTGTTTTTTTTATTTGGCACATTTTATTTTAATATAATTACACTTTCTGCACATTTTTCCTGCAAATATGAGAGCCGTAATGGTATTTCATAGTATTTCGAGTGATAAAAGTGGTCAAATTTGAACTGTTGAGACTAAAAATGCTTGACTTAACTGTAGCTTTTAAACTAGACCCACTGTATGAGTCATAATCAACTGTGTCTCCAAGAATCCAGTGTGACAGGGAAGAGATGGCAAGTAACTTCTCTCTTCTCCTAAGTGGTGGTGTTACTGTGTATTTTATACTATGTCATTTTATCCAAACTGACAGAAATCACTCAATCTATTAAGTTCTAGTTGAGATGAGTCTGCTCTCATCAGTTTTACTGATGCACAAACATCTAAAAGAATTTGCTGTCATATTAAATACTGTATCACTGACTGTCATACAATGTCTCTTAATGGCATGGATATGCAGAAACAAAATAAAGTACAGGTTAGAAAACAATGTTAATCAAAATACAATTTAAAGGTTAAAGAAAACAAGATTTAAGATGCCATTTATTGTAAATAACTTGTTTAATATTTGGACTGCCCTCAGTACTATTCTTTACATGACAAATTAGCTGAATTGTTTAATACTGAATTCTGCTCTTAAAAAGAGAAATATCTGAAAAATGCAAAGAACTGTGTTTACAATTTTTCAGTCAGACACCACCACTGCTTGGCACTTTTACTTGTTTGAATCTGCTTGTTTATCACTCTGATAATGAATGAAATATTCAAATTTAAGCTATTTTAAAGCTACAAGACTATATATTGAATAATAACAATCTAGGGGTCCTGCAGCCTACACACTCTCCCAACATTTGGCCAGATAAATTCAGCATTTTTGTAAATTTGAGAATGTTGACCAAAATTTACAATATTTTTAGCAGACTCTGCATCTGTGGGAGCAGAGGAGAGTCCCTAGCAAAATGACTGCATTTCCCAGGATCCCACAGCAGCAGCAATGGGGCAGGGCTACTTTCTGAGAACAGGTAGGGCGGGTTTCTATTGTTTCCACAGGTGCTATGGAGAGAGAGAGAGAGAGAGACAGACAGAGAGAGAGGAGAGAGGGTATAAGTCAGTAAGAACAGGAAAAACTGATGACAGAAGGATGCAGAGATAAAAAGAGAGAGTGAGAGAGAGACGGAGATACTGACAGCAGGTGGGTTGGACAGGAACCTGGATCCCAGACAAGCATCTTTCAGTTTTATTTATAAGCAGTTCCTCTTTTCTTTGCAAACAGGAAACCTGCGCAGGAGGACAAAAAGGATGGGACGTGTATTCATGCTGCCTTTTGCTGTGGGCCATGAAGTGGGTCATCACTTGAGAAGGAGCTGAAAAGAGCTGCATGCACAGACTGAGACAGTTTTGTCCTGCTGTAAGAGCCCAAGTGGGGAGGGGAGAGACTGGCTGAACTGGCTAGAGACACATGACCGGGAGGGTGCAGAAATATAAAAAACTTACCTTCAGTTTTTAACAACTGAAAGCCTGTTTGACTTTTATTTTGATAATGGATTGTCAGGCACTTTCTTACCTTTAAACATCAGCATTTTACATCTTGGCAAACAAACTTTGCAACCAGTCTAAACTGGTTTTACAGGCTACATGTGGGCCAGTTTAGCTAAATTTCCGCTCCTGCTGTTGACAAACTGTAGTTTTCATCACAGGGAGAAACAGTGGAGTCATATTTTAGTTGTTTTGTTGCTTTTTTTGGATGAAACTTCTCAACAAAATAGTATTTTTGGATCAATTTTCTTATGAATCATTAATGAATCACTTAATTGAAGCAACAAGGTAACCCAGCTTCTCGTGTCCTCAAAGTCCAAGCAGTTCAACTTGGATAATTTCACATCCACAGAAGAACACTTGACTGTGCCTCCACCATGCAGAACCCAGGACCTGAACACGATGACTCTTTTGATTTCCTGTTCAAGATTATCCTGATTGGGGACTCCAACGTGGGGAAGACCTGCGTTGTTCAGAATTTCAAGTCAGGGATTTTCTCTGAGAAACAGCAGAACACCATCGGAGTGGATTTCAGTGTACGAACCTTGGATATAGAGGGGAAGAAAGTTAAGGTTGGTCCTGTATGTGGTGTGTATGAGAGTGTGTGTGTGTGTGTGTATGAGAGTGTGTGTGTGTGTGTGTGTGTGTGTGCGTGTGTGCGTGCGCGCACAGTGTGTAGTGGTCGAGTCTTTTGGGGCATACATGTGTTTAGAGTGGTCTCAGTAATATCAAGTACAGAACATCAAACCCCTTGTATGTAGTAGAGGGAGGTCAGTTAAGAATTTCATTAAAAACTGATTTAAATAGAATTTTACAATAAGGATGTTAAGTTCAGTTCAAATCAGTTACTGCCAAGGCCTTAGAAGTCATAAAAAAAGTTTTGAATTATAAACCGACTGTATATTATGTATTATAGGAGGCAGTGGATTGTGCACGTTTGTAAATGTTTTTCCGTATTTGCTTCCTTCTTTTAAATTTCAGCCGACACCACTGAATCTGTGGCTTTCACTGCTGCTAGCTACAGTAGCTGGAAACCTCCTCATCTTATAACCAGTGTTGATCTTGCAACAAGTTCAATGAACTTTACCCTTTTTTACTGGTTAAGCCATTCCCCCATGGTATGCTGTGTATCTGAATCCAGGTCACATTAATTTAATGAGTTATATCGTTAGGAATTGTTGTCATGTACTTCTGGGGAGTGTTCGACATCATGTGATTTGTAACAAACAACTGGTTCTGACAGATTTTCAATCATACTTTGGCACTGGTCTTTGTATTGCAACCTATGTCACATTAAAAAGGTCTCATATTTAACTCCGTGAACCCTGCTGAAACCCTGATTACGCTCCAGCAATGCCTTCTAAATGCCCCGATCCTTATCACGGGTGTTGTAGAGTCAGCTGGCTCTGACAGTGACAGGCTGGAAAGCATGCTTACATGCTTTTTTGGTCAAATATTTAATGACTGGAAAATGTAACTCAGAAGGACCACTCAGATGTACTGGACTTTTCTAGGTTTTGGGGGGTAAATGACACCTACAGTGAGAGGTGTCCTTTGGTTACAGTGTCAGTTAGAGTCCAAAACAAGTCAGACCAGATGCTCACAGGACCGACCTGCCCTTCAGGTTTCTCTACTCCACTCCAGCTTTTGTGTGAACAAAAATAAACCTGGAGCAACTCCTCTGCGCCGTCATTGAGCTAGAAAAGGAACTTAATGATTTAGGTTGACGCTGATTAGTTCCACATGCATCAGAAAAGTCATTATGTTACCTGAATACTTCTGCTCTGGTGAAAAAGACTCTCCGTGGTTATTCAGTTATATGGTGATTCACACATTCGTCACCAATAAGCTCATGATTGTGCAAACTAGTCATCTGTATTGATCAATGCACAGGATTTCGAACCATACTGTAATACAGTCAGGTGGGGAAGCCCAGAATAATAAAAAAAGACACTTTCTGCATTGATAAATAAACTGTTACCATCAATGCTGATGTTTATCTCTTTGTATCTATCTCATTATGTTTATCTGTTGATTTGTCACAGCCAGGGGGAAGGTACAGTCTGTCCCTCGATATGTAAACACATCTACAACGACTGTATGCTCTGTGGACAAGTCAGTTTGATGACTGCAGGATAAAAATGAATGGCATTTCAACAAACATGCCCTCAACAATTTATTTTTGTGTGTTTGCTTCAGTATGATTCAAGTATGATGTCAAACGCTACCTCCCGAGGTTTATTTTACATGAAGTTTAAGTGATGGTTTTGATGACTGGTTTCCACTCTTTTCAGTCTTTTCCTCCTTTTCACCTGCATCAATGACAGTATTCACAGGTAGGATGGCAGCGTTTTATAGTCTGGAGGCATTTTATTTCCCCAGTTTTTATAAATCAGTATATGTAATCACTATAAAGGTTGCTGTGAGGCCGTTCAAGTGACAAAGAGTTGAACTGAATTGAATCATTGACTCGTCTTGTTTGGGTGTTTGCCTCAACTAACAATTCAGGCCTGAGGCTGTGTGAAATTGAGCCACCTGATATTAAACACATGTCACTTTTATATTTCTTGGTATTTATAGTCAGTTCACTCACTGTTTTCCTTATTTTTTTTTTAACAATTTCAACATTTAGATGGAGTTACTGAGCAGGAAGAGGCTCTGTAAGAATCTGTTTCTTAGATTCAATGTGGACAGTGTTATATATTTTACAGGTTTACAATCAGAAATGCAAGGAAGTGACCTTTTATGTTGTCAATAACATTTTAAAAGCAATGTTATGACCTTTATTAAAGCTTATTCAGAGACCATATGTAGAAATGGTTCAGACCATCAACACAAACAAATAGGCTGAGCTGGGGAGTCAGGTTTGGTTGCTATGACATGTGTAACCACGTTAACATTGTCTGTCAGATGCTCAGGGAATATTCTGCAGAGGGAGACCAAGGAGTCTAAAACACTTTTTCCCGTGTGTGTGTCTGCTGGTGATATTCTGTTTATGTGCATATTAGCCATGCATTCATTTGTATTCATCCATTAAGCTTACTTTGTTTGCTCTTGTCATGTTGTGTGTGTGTTACAGATGCAGGTGTGGGACACAGCAGGTCAGGAGAGGTTTCGTACAATCACCCAGAGCTACTACCGCAGTGCTCACGGTGCCATCATTGCATATGACATCACACGACGCTCCACCTTTGACTCAGTGTCTCACTGGATCAAGGAAGTGGAGCTCTATGGAGCAACCAACGTTGTGCTGGTTCTCATAGGTGAGTATGTGTGAGACACATATCAGTGCATGAATGCAGAGTGTGTGTCTTAGTATAAAACTAAAACCTATATTTAGCTTCGTACCAAAAGTACTGTATTTACACAATTTCAAATGGTTGAAATGTTGGACTTTACACAGAAATGACGGAACTCTGGCAATTCTGAGCATTTAAGGTCATTTGTGTAATTGTGATTACACCTCTCAGCTCCCTGATTGTCTCCATTTAGGTAACAAATCTGATCTAGAGCCCGAACGTCAGGTTCTCTTTGAGGAAGCCTGCAACCTGGCAAAAGAGACAGGAATACTAGCTGCTCTTGAGACATCTGCAAAGGTAATGAGTGTACTCATGCATGTAAAAACAAAAAAAAGAGAAGTTATGAAAGGGGTAAAAAAAAAAAAAAAGTCTTTAACTCCTTTTCTGTGTCTAGGAGAGTCAGAACGTGGAAGAGGCCTTCATGATGATGGCCAGAGAGCTGCTGGCTCGCAACGGCCTTAATGTTCACCAGGGCAACTTTGAGAGCAACAGCAACCCTCGAGTTCTCCTCCGGGCCAATTCTCGGCCAGTTAACGACACTGAAGGTGCCTACACAACACCAGAGAAGAAGACATGTTGCTGATTCAGTGGTTGACAGGACACAGGGAGATGGGAGATGACAAGGTGAAGGATGTTTGAACTTGAGAGTTGACATTGGATGAGGAGGAGAGTGAGTGACACCTTTCATCATGAATGTTGGAGAAAAGGAACTGAAGAGGAATATAGCTGTAAAAGGCCTAATGGACTGAGGAAATTAATGATTTTTGGAAATTAGATTCTTGAAAAAGTATTGAAAAATCAACTCAGTGTACTTTTCTGTGACTTACCTGACCTGAGAGGCAAACCAGGAAGTGACAGTGATGATGTCTGTGATCAGAGTGGGATAACGTTACATTAAGCTCACCTCATTTTTATTAAATATACATGGACTGTGTCATTTTTCTCCTTTAACTGATGTAATATTATCTTCACAAATTGCAGTGGGGCCTGTTAATGTTCTACTTCTTCTAAAAGTTTGCAAAAGATCAAGATCTGAGTTTAACAGCAGAAGCATAAATGTTCTACACCTGCAGGCCTCAACCATGTCATCATCACAGTCTGTGTGTTGTATTTTATCAAAATGCTGTGTTCATGCTTCAGACTACTGTTAAAATGTTTGAAAGCTGACTATAGAAGTGCATAAGGCTCTGAGTATTCCACCCAAGTGACCCCTTGGGGAGCCACTGTGACGAGCTGTGACCCTCTGTTGCTGCTGCTGCCACAGGACTGTGAATTATACATTTTTGTTTGACTTGCTTTTTGAGACAGTTATACACCCAACAAAGTCTTACAGTGTCATGAATGTCGATAAAGGGCTGTGAATGTGTTCTAAATGGATTTCTTTTGATTTATGATTAGTCGAGGTGATGAAGCAGGACCAGTTTCTCTTTTTGTCTGAAGAAACAAAGGTCTCATAGAGACTTTAGATGAGGCTGTCATACACTAATGCGTGACTATTAAAAGTAAAACCACCATCAAGTGTCTTTAAAATTGTTGAGCTTTCAACGAACCCATTGATTTTAAACACTAGAGGGCACTGTACTATAACACATCATCAGTAACTGCAGTTTGGTTGCTCATTGTTTTTAGATATTGAATACCAGAGTGATTAAAAAAAACATCTGTGACTGCGTTGAGAAATAGTTAACTATGTTTACATGCACCCGTGTAAACAGCATAAAAGTCAAATCACTTTTAGGGATGAAAGTTTGCCAAGATAACTTCCTGCCAGAACAACAGTCAATTGGAAGCAATAGAGCTGATGAGCCACACACAGGATGTAATCAGTCTCTGAGTGTGATGCCAAGTTGGCAGGTCTTATTTAAACACCAACCTGGAAGTCATGTAAGTCTGGACTTGCACTGATTATTATTTTTAGTACATGATACAGTTAATCTGTCTCAGCGTTTATTGATTTAGTTATGAATAGAACAGTTGTAGGAAAAATCCAGGTGTGGAGTTATACAAAATGAAAATCTTGCCCCATCTGATCAGTAAATGATAGTAAATGATGAAAAACGGTGCTATGACCATAACTAGACAACAGAATCTGCATGATAGGTTTCCAAAAGAAGGAAGTCTGCTGTTGTGTGTTGTTCTCCTGCACACTGGGAGGCGCTAGCTGATAATCAGTGAAGTCTGTGCATCCTTTGAAGTGAGTGTCTTGGGTGCATGAGGCACCTTTTCTCTGCTGAAATTTAAGTTTCATGGGGTAAGCTATTTGACTCAGACATCCCATATACTGTCAGACTACTAGTCTCTGTGATTATTTTCTTTTAAGGTCTGATATCAGGCTGTTTTTATAATTTAACCAATAATTAGCTGTCATGATATGCTTGGCAAACACCCAGTAAAGTGTGTCTGGAAACTTACATGACCTCATTAAAAACAGTGAGTCAATGTATGATGCAGTGCATCTGTTTCCCTTCATATTTGATGGCTAACTAGTGGCACAAACAAGTTCCGTCATGTCCGACCATCACTTAGTGAAACAAATTCTCAGAAAAAATAAACCCAACTTTATTTCCAGAAAACAGGCTGGCATCATCATACAATAATTAATACAAAAAAGACCAAAAAACTACTTTTGTGATAGAAGAGAAAAGTATATCCTGACCTTAATATCAAAAAAAAAGAGCACCTGCAGTTCATTGAGTGTGAAATCAAAAGAGACTTTTCTTGTTGGACACATCAGATCTGATACAGACTGGATTGGGAATGTTCTGTTCAAATTGCATGTCCTTAACCTTTGTTTAGAAGTTCAAAGTTAGCACATTGCAACTAATTATCTTTTAATCATTTTCTGTTCTGTTATCCATATAAGATGGAAAATGTTGATTACTAAAAAGACATCTTAAGCACAAATAACGGATGTTTTATCCCAGAATTGTACTTTTACATGTCACATTTTATTGAAACATCAGATCACTGAGACCAGCTTTTATTTATCCATTTTTCAGCCTGTCCACAGACCTCCAACACTCCTCACCAACCCTCACCAGTCCGCTGCTCCACCTCCATCAACCTCCATCTTAACTCAGCCTAATGATCTCAAACCTGTTGGGCTTCTTCTCTTTCAGGGGCCGAGGCAGACGTTCGACCTGCCCTGTCTCCCCCACCACCTCCTGTGCCTCATTGTCTGTCCCCCCTTGTCCTCCCTGTCCCGTATCCATCCCTCCAGTCTGTTTATCTTTGGGACATTCCCCGTTGTAGGTCTTGACATAATCCTCAACGCGCCAGCCCCTGAACTCCTGTGGCTCCGAGCAGATCAGGCCAGTGTAGAAGACACCAGGGTGATGTTTGAGCCAGTACACCAGGTAGTGGATGTTGTAGTCGCAGATCCAGGGGTTGTTCTCAAGCGAGAGCTTCCGTAGGAAGTAGAGGTCCTCCAGTACACCGTATTGGAAGTAATGGAGGCTGTTGTTGGACAAGTCGAGTTCTCGGAGATACAGCAGGCCTGCGAATGCAGCTGGGAGGAGAAGAGAAAAAGTGCAAAATAAGCTTGCATCTCATTCTGCTGTTTAAATACTTTTACCCCCAGACTCTTCCTTTTGGGCAAACAGTTTTTCATTTAGATATCTTGCAGACACAGAGCAACATTATCATTAAAATGTGCTTGCGAGGTGGCCTACAGTGTGTTCATTGGAGCTTCATCACTAAAACAACAAGCACTGCATCAGGAAACTACGTTGATGAAAATTGTCAGAGTGTATCAAACTTAAGTAAAACTGTGGGCCTTACAACCAAAACGATGAGCTGAAAGAGTACAAAATACCCCTCAGAGCACAAGGGAACTGCAGAATTGATTGATTTTTTTTTTTTCTTTATGTTTGGCTCTTGAAACATTCAAACAAATGGAGAACATTATCACTTCCAAAATTGCAGTTTCTTGTCTCCAGAGGGCAGCAGCAGGGCATCATTATGGCATGTGTTTGCTCTGAAAACAAAGACCTTTGTTGGTCAAATTGTCATCATTGTGATATTATGTTTCTTATACATCTCTGTGCGAGAGGATGTGAATCATCAGTGACTTTGAACTGACCTCACAATCAATGAAATCTTAACTTCAGTTAAAAGGTGACTGTTGACATCCTTAAAATGGTTCCAGGCATTGTTAGCAGTCTGCGTAAAGGCACGGTGGATACTGTTTCACGCTGTTCACTAGTCTAAGGCCTAGCTTTGATCTTTACAGAGCAGAAACGAGGAGGGGGAGGAGAAGAACAGAAGGAAACAAGCGTGTAGAGCATAAAGCAGAACATGAATACAGTGAGAATGATACCATCACCCGAGACAAGGCCATGAAGGCAAATTAAAAATGGACACTGGGAACAAAAGTCCCTCTGTAATCTTTAATAATTGGAATAGAGATTCTACCTTTACTGTGACCTCATCATCAACCTAAAGATGATACAGATAGAATGAATTGATGGATGAAGGATGCCTCTGTGTCACCTTTCCCCTGTCTTGTCTAATCTGTCGGGCAGTTTAATGATGTCCATCTTTAAGTGAAAGTTTGATATTTGGAAAATATATGTTTATTAATATGTTTATTTTGTTATTTGTGGACAGAACCAGACTAGCCGTTTCACCTTTTTACAATCCTTGTGCTAAGCTAAGATAATGACCTGCTAGCTATAGCATCATATTAAGTCAACCAATCTGCTTATCTAACTCTCTGCAAAAACGCCTAACTATTCCTTTAATGACCTTTCTTCCATAAGACAACTGGTGCGATTCGTCAGTTGTGGCATGATTGGGCTCTTCATCTGTTCAGCATTTTAACCCATCCTTATGTCAGCATCCTTTGAGATTTGGAATAAATGCAAACAAAGAGCTCTGCATAACACCCTGACCTCCAACTGTTTTAATCAGCAACATAATACCCAATGGAGCATTTAACCCTGTCATCAAGTTTTCCAGCTTCTAACATACATGCATTTAGAGTCTTTGTACGTGCAGAAAAACAGACTGAATAGCACAAAAACAAAGCACAGCAGTGGTGATAAATTTAGGATTTACCCCCAAGACTTGCCCCACTCTGATCTTGGCTCCATAACAAATAAACACCACAAAAACACAATTTCAAAGTCTCTTGTCACCATAACTACAGATAATAATAACTACTCTTGCATATGTAACACTATTACATATTTGTCTGCTGCTGAGTTGTTACTTCACATACAGTAACACAAAGGAGATGCAGGCAGAAGGGAGCTTCTCCAGGGACTCAACAAGTATTAAGAAATGTTTTTTTGCAGAGTTTGGCATTCCAGATGGGTGGTGTTCCTGAAGTGTCAAGTTATTAGTCATAGGAAACTGGGTATTTGCTAAGCTGAACTTCAAATATACTGTACTTTTTTGGACTGTCTAAATTATTGTTGTTTTTGAGGTTTATCCTTCAAGGAATTACCACAACAGTCTTGCACAAAATTCATCCAAAACCAACAATAAAAGGCTCTGGCAAATACTCCAAGTGTGCCAGAGCCTTTGTCTTGCCTTTCCATTCATGTTTCCCTCTTTCTCTCTGTCATCCGCCACATGAAACGTATAACCAAACAACCTCTTGAAAATGATTGTAAACATGTTTCATTTTACTCCAAATGTGAATCTGATTTGATGGAGCGCCCATGATTGAGACCATGTGTCACTGGCTATCACAAGCTCTTAGAATTATGGAATTTATTCTTCTGTGTTTAAATGGTTATGGACACACTGGGGAGAGCTGCAGAGATAGATTGTTTACATGTGTTGCAGGGTAATGAGGAAAACTGCAAAATTATACTTTGTTAAAGGATTTCCCTCCTGGGCAGGCCCAGACATCATTAGCCTGAAGAGAGTAATGAGTCTGCACTTTTTTAATGGTGCTTCTCTAACACTGAGGCAGAGTCTGCTTTGGTAAAATTGATCTTTTGAACACTAAATTATCATGAGTTTCCCTGATGAACGACCAAATATTTTCTTAGACCTTTCTTTGACCTCTGTTTGGTGTTGACAGTGTTGTTAAATGAGACATTTTAACAGTACCTCTGCCTGCTTGATGGTCAGTCCAATTGTATTACTCTGGTTTGTTGTGTCTCTTCACCAATAACTATGACTGTTTCAAGTAGTCAGTATAATCGTTGCATTTTTAAGTGCTAACTGCTTGTTGTCATTTTAGGCTGTTCCTCAAAACCGTTTTGTCTTGCAACAGTATGACCCCTGGTTCACATGTGTTTCCTCTGTTTCCTCATGTTTGAGCTGTATGTCTTGCTGTGTGAATGTCTGTGGCTATAAATGTAGCTTTATTCATGTGAAGTTTTGCACACCATATGGATGCATGTGCACACCAACTGTAACAAATAATTCACATTAAAGGTGTCTTGACTTAATATACTAGAATCATTGTGCGCTCAAAAATATATTATCACATATATGCCATGGCCACTTATCGCAGGGCATCATCCATTTTTAAAGCTTAGGTGTGGTCAGTATAACACAGTTTTCAGACTTTTCAATGTAGATATGTGCGACTCCTCATTAATTGAAGCAAATGACAAAGAGTTGGAAGCAGTTTTAATCATGATTTTTTTGAATCCTGGACCATGAGAGCAGTGCCATGTGTGTTGATTGGCAACAAGCTGTTGCTTTTAAATGGAGTAGTGTGCTGGACCTCAGATGACTGCTGCACACCAGAAACAGGCAGCTGGTCTTTGTTATGTTGTCTGAAAACTGTGTTGTGGAAGTGGCCGTAGAGTGTGTACACATGGGAAACTAGACAACCACTGGCTTACTGCAAGACCTGTTAGAGATTTTGATGAGCGTCTAGCCAATTGCAACCCTGTCACTCTATGGCCATGGCGTAATAAATTTAGTGTTACCTGTGTCTATACGATGCAGGTTGTTGCTGCTGAGGTTGAGCAGCTTGAGGTCTTTGGACAGCAGGAACTGTTTAGGCCTGAGATGTTGGATGTTGTTCCTGGACAGATCCATCCTCACTATGTCAGATGGCAGGTCAGATGGGACGTTATTCAAATCTGCAAAAATGGAAAGACAACGAAACATGAGTTCTTCAGCTTTGAAAGGAGTTGGAATGACAGAACATGCGTGGGGGGGGGGGTAAATCATTAAATTGGTAAAAGATAGAACTTAATACTTCACCACAAAATAAAAATCTTTCTTGTTAAGTTTACAGGATTGAGGCAGATGTGCACAACAAATGATCTCAGAATTTAAAGCACAAAGCCCCAGAAACAGCAGGAGAGCTGGAAATTCAATCTGTCTGCATCCTTATACATTTTCAAGATGTTGTGTGGGTTGTGTGCAACTTTTAACCTTTTCAAGATGGAGCAAAATGTGACAGGATGTATACCAATATTTTACTTCTGTGCCAGGGAGGAGTGTTTTCACTCTTTTCCAGTGTTTCCAGCTTCACACACACATCTCCTCCATATGAGTGTCTTTGAATGCTCTATAAAACAGTGATTCCCACATATTGCCATTTTGATAACAGATCCTCTCACTGAAACTCTTTTCAGAACTGCTATATTACCCCTACAATGTTGGGACAGTACAAATAAAGATTTGTCACTGTCAACACAATTTATCCCAAAGCTAGTAATAAAAGAGCTGAAGCTGAAATCTACATATATGGGACTTTCCCACAGACAATAAATAGATCCAGATTTATGTTAAGACCCTTGTTGCACATGTTCTAGTTTTGGGAGTTCAGATTGAAGCTTTTTGAAGTCAGATAATGCATCTTAATGGATTTTAAATTCATTTGGTGGTTCCCACAGTCACAAGATGTAACTCACCTGTCAGTAATCTGTAGAAACATTAAAATGGCCAATACTGGAGATTACATCTGCTGTGCAATCAAAGTGTTAGCAGTTCAGTTTGAAACTGAGTAGGTGGCCCCTGCAAACCTATATCACCCAAATCAACATGGGTGATTGTTTTTGAAGCAGTTTGCAGAATGGTTGCAGATGAGAGGAAACCTAAGTACGTTACAGCAGCGAAAACTGACTGAGATTTAATCGAACAATGTTTATTTTGATAGAAAGTAACCTTATTTTTTTTTAGATAAAACAAAAAGCTATGGTGCACAATGTGTGTGCGCGCACATATATAATCTTTTGCCACAGCTGTTATCAAGGAGGCGTGGAGAATCAGGAAAATGTTATTATTATTGTCCAGTGATGTGATGCAGTGAGGGCTCTTCCGTGTGCAGCAGGCAGAGACATTTACAGAGGCTGGGACGGTCTTTAGAGTCTTCTTAAGTTGCACAAACTCAGTCCTCCACAGTCAGAATAGAGACGTCTAAAGGGAATCCACCCTGCTTTAGGTGTACATGTGTCTGCAACTTTGTCCAGGCAGGTTTTCAGATTAGAAAAAGATGGAAAATTCACTGGCACTCATTACTTTAGACTAAAATTCCCAGGCTCACTTGTGAAAAATCAGACATTAACCTTTTTGAGCCAAAACATAGGCTGTCCAAAAGGGATGCATCTGTGGTCTTCTGTGTTTTTACAGCGAATGGGGGTAATCTCATGTGCTGCGTGTCATGTCTGTGGTCAGTCAGACCTATTTTCCCCTGGGTAAGAAAGCTGAAAAGGCTGAGCCAAAGAGGGGAAGAAAGCTATTATCCTGCTTGTTACCTTGATTTGTTATGTTAAGCACCCCTTGCTCTTTTAGAAATACTTCTTGGCACCAAATGTTTTTTTCAGGAAGGCAGACATTTTATCAGGAGCCTTCGGGGGTATCTTGTGATTTCTATTGGAGCACATCTTGCAGATAAAGTGTTCTCTTTACGACATTAACATTTGTGCCTCCTCAGAGTCAAACTGCTGAGTGAAGAAACACTCAGAGTGTGACCAAGAGAGTGAACATGTCAGGAAAGTCATTCATTCATAACTGGGTCTGGATCATGTTTTTTTTTTTTTTTAAATCTGCTGGAGTCATTATGTCTGTGCACATCTGTCCATCCCTTCTGGCCAAAAAAGAAGTGCTTTTCTACTACCTGAGTGACTCTCGCCCTTCCTGGAAATCCAAGTGTTTTGTCCAACAGCAACTGTGCTGTAAATTTAGGCTCTGATTTAGGGACTTAATCATTTATTGTAAGGAGCCTAAATAATGGCACCTGCATTATGTCAGAGTGCCAGATTTGAATTACTTTTTGCTGCAATTTAGTCAGTCATTTGCAAACATTGTACAAAGGTTGCAGTGAGACATATGTAGACCATGGCTTGGTATAACAGAAGGATTATACATTGCAGTAAATGTACAGTAGTATTTACATAGTTTGAATAGATGAAGCTAAGCTATTTCCATGATCTAGTGGGAGGGAAGAACATTAATCTGGACATTTATCTATGTATCCTACTCCAGAGAATATAGGTAAGCACTGTGGATGAATTATATGTGCATGTGGACTTAAGGAAAAAGTCTGCAGTCTGATTATTTTTCCCCTCCTTTTTGCCATATATTATTTAAAATGCTTTGCAACAGCTCTCTTATTCTCATTTCTTCAAAAGGTGAAGTATACAGCCACATGTGCAGGATGTATTTCATTTGCACATCACTACTGATTCCATTTGGAGCAGGTGGTGCAGTATGTTTTATACTGTTTGGACAGAGAGGGAGGCAATTAATTTTTTACAGTGTTGACATGCTTACTCTGGGGTCAACTCTGCATAGTGCAGTGAATTTTTGTGGTTTGGACTCACGCCCCAGGCTTAACAGTTTGGAGGGATTTATTGATGGGTTTTCTTATGAATAGATGTGCTGTATAGGTAGCAACAGGTAGCAAAAACATTAAATTTCAAAGGGTAAAATGTTAACCTAAACATGTTTCAAATGATGTCATCCCAGTTGCCTAACTGGATAAATTATATGACCTTACAATGGTAGCAGAGGAAAATACAGTAGTGTAGTTATTTTCAGAGCATTCTGAGGATATTATGTGGTTTGCCATCTTTTGCTATACTACTAATAATCAAGCCAAGGCAGAAGCAAAAACCTGACCTGATCTGGGGTCACATCAGCATTTTACGAGAGGCTCAATAAAATGTGGGCATCTCCTATAATTTCCCCCTCTACTCCTACTCAAAGGCTCTAGATTTTGCATGCCAGTTGTGTTTGAGCTTAACATTATACACATAACTCTCTGTCATCATTCAGACAAAAAATACAGAGGTAGAAGTGAAGCCTTTTCTAAACACGCAGGCAACTCGATTTATAGGATATCAATGTTACAACAACCATATTAGTGCTTCTTGTCATGTCCTCCCTTCATATGATGGCCTAGTGGGTATAAATTATGCCACATTTCAAAAGAGGTGTATTATTCTTCATGGTGTTACTGTAGTCTGTATCAAAACATTACCCACAATGCAACCTAACAAGTCACAGCTGTGGTGTTGTGTGGATAGCCTCAAGCTACAAGCTCTGGTAAACTTACTTCTATAACTTAAAGCATCAACATTTTATTCATTTTCACACTTAATATTCAGCCCCAACTAACACTGACTCAAGCGACATCACTTGAGGCAATTTATCAGACTTAACATGACTTCCTCTGGAATCATAAAAGGCTCAGCGCCTATTGTGACGATAAAGGAGTACCCTTCAGAAACACAAGCTAACAATCTTTGTAAGCCTCACAATCTTTTTGAATAAGAGTGAATGCATGCAATGGCCTCTTTTTGCCCATGTGACCATGACAAGTGTGTTTGTAAAATAAACAAAATATAATAAACCAATTGTCATCTTGATCTTTAAACATTGAAGGTAATGGTCAACTTGATTACAGTAGAAAATGTTTTTTTGTGCTATATTTACCTTCCTGTGTTGTTTACAGCTATATCATAACTATTGGTTTGGGTGGTATTTTTAGTATCTGTTGGGCTGTTCTCACAATGCTTCAACAAACTTTTCACCTCAGCATGAAAAATTTCTTTGGAAAACTCTGAACCCCAGGAGTTGGACACCAATTCGGTTTCAAAACAGCTGTGCAGTTTCCAGCGAAGACAGGACCTTCAAACTGCTGCAGGAAAACTTTTTGGCACCAGGCAGAGCGTGCAGATTAATCCTACTGTTAGCAGAGAGTTGATGTTTAATACTGTACTCTTTTCTCATTCTTTCTCTCTACCTCTCACTCCGAAGACATTGCGAGACTAGTTTCTTTTTCCTGCTGACTAAATGCCTACTGTCTGCAATTCAGGCAGTCCAAGGAGAGCCTGACATAATATCATGCGTGTGGGCATGTGTGTGTGTCTGGGAAGCAGCCAACACACTATATGCATGAGTCACCAACTCGGATGGCATGAAATTTATATGGAGGATTTATGTTACCTCTAAAACCAATGATTTCCTGACTTCATGAGCACAGTCTTGAAGACAGAGTGCTGAACTAGGCCAGGAGAAACCCCTGTAAACGGGTTTCTGAGCAATTTCATGAGAAGTGTCTGCATGTGCAAATACAAACTGGAACGACCAAAAGCACATCAATCAATACAGATCAATCAACAATGGTTTTGCACTAATGTAACATGCTGGGAATAAAATGTTGAGGCCAGTCGTGGATTTTAATATTACTTTTTAAGCTAACATATCTTTTTCTAAGGTAAAGTTACTTTTTTAGTATTAGCATTAAGCTAACTCTGGTCCAACGTGTGTGTGTGTGTTTGTGTCTAGAAATACAGCATACTTGGTTCAACAATAAATTTGTTTTAATTCTGGTAATGTGTTCTCTATCCTGTAATTTATGCTACTGGCATCCTAAATTAGCTCTTTTTTGATTTGCTTAATAGAATCCAACCTGCATTAAAACTATTAGAGGTATTTGAGTAAAGGAACGATAGTATACTACAGTGCAATAGTATAAATCCATATTCAGTGGGAGTTCAACAATGTGTCCATTGTATAAAATGGACTCATACAAAAGTAATTGAAAGGCACATTTGGATATTGCCACAAACACTTAAGTCCACGTCCCATCTTTGAGAAACACAGCCTTAAGAACTCCAATATTAACTCTAACCACTCTGTATAGCATTGATCTCCAGGGAGATTGATGTGGAGCCTGAAATCTGCTGTGGTTCACCTCATAGAAACAGCCTTCAAACCAGAGGGAGGGAGACATGGAGACAGAGGAGAAAAATAAGCAAAAAGAGATAGACAAGAGGGAAAATGTAGGGTTTGGAGACAGAAAGACCGTATGATGTTTGTTTCCACTCTGGGTTTTCTGATTCTTGCTACCAGACTACTTTCTAATCCCACGTGAAAGAGTCATATTTGTTTTACTTAAGTTCATCATCTTTCTATTTTTGATCATTGTCGTTCTAATATTTGCTAAATCCCTTGTGTGGTTCATAGTCTGCAGCAGAATAGTTTATAAAGCTGCCATTACTTCAATTACATTACAAACAATGTTATTGTGCAAGGCTGAGCAAAATGGCCAAACACTGTTAGCTAACTTTGTGGCCACTTTGTAAAACTCCAATTTTAAAGACTTTCATTATTTCATCTTATGCAGTGTCCAAATGATGTATATTCTTAACACTTAAGGTGTTATAAGTGCCAGAAACTTAACACAAATTAAAGATACCCATACCACTGGTACCACTATGGAACAATGTGTTCAGCAGCGGGTCACATGCAAGCACATGGGCAATGCACAACCTGCTTATTGTATCCTGTCATTCCACCATAATCTACAGTTGGGGGGATTAATACATAGAGGAGTGTGGCAGTACTACAACAAAGGCAAGGGAGAGACAAATGCAAGCTTGGACATATGAATGTAAACAGTGTAGATGTTAAAAATTGAATTTGCAAATATATTGAGGATTCATCAATGCAGGATTCAGTCTTGCTGCAAATCTTCTAGACCCTGAGGATACCCACAATGCATTTTGGTAGGTGCAGTGAAAGTAAACAAGTTTTCCTTGCAATAAAACGGAGAGGCACTGTATTCTAAAATGTTCAGGTAACCATATTGCTCTGATTTGCTACACTCCAGATGCAACTGTAAAATCTAACTGAAAGAATGCATTACGACATGCATGCAGATCATATTCTAGTTATTAGTTAACCCCAAGTTATATCATACCACAGCATACCAAAGTCAGCCAGCTGTTAGTGCTTACACTGCTGGACAGACAAAAGGGGGAGGAGAAAACATGTGTAATGAGATAATCTACCTGATCTATAACCAATATTCCATCAGATTAGTTTTCACATTGTATAAAAACATTGATGTTGGAGTATAGAGCTATGAAAACGACTAAGTGAAAAGACTCCAAACCTCAACTGGAATCAGCTTACAGTACAACCGTATGGGTGTCCTTGCAAATCAAAAGCCCAGAAACCCTGTATTGAATGTCAGGCACAACAGCTGTAGTATATTAGGCTACATTCACACATTGCATATCACTTTCATGATGGGGCATGGTTTAGAAGGAGGCAGGATGTAGAGAGTTATTACCGGGTATAAAAAAAGAGGAAAAAGATGTGGAGAGATGGATGAGAGAATTGGCCTGTGAGAAAAACAGAGAAACCTTACAGTGGTTCAGATAATGAATCAATTCAAAGTCGCACTGTAAGAAAAAAAAACAAGGAAAATATGCAAAAAGCGAGCATTTACACAACACAGATGCTGCATTGTGTGGTTTTGGCTTGTCAGTTCTCTATGAGCGATTGCTCTCTGCGAAGGGCATAAGCACTCCATTTATTGATGCATTCAGTTGCTCATTTAAATCTGGGAGCTCACTTGGTCTGAAACATGGACACAGACAATCTCTCAGTTCAGTGTGTTGACAGCAGACGCTATTTGGGCGTCAGAGGAGTCATGTTTTTGTGCTTTGAAGCAGGGGGAGATAAAAGGGGTTTGCAGGACAGGGAGAGAAAAGGGAGACGATAAGGGGGCAAAGAAGAATAAAGGGCCCACATTAAAGAGACAAAATGTGATCTGTCTGCACAAATTCAGCAATTGTCGTCCAGTCTCCTCCAGGCTGTCTTTGAAAAGCAGCACTGAAACATTTTTATGGAGAGCTGGAGAAGTTACAGCGTCTGTGATTGCAGCTTCATAGTGGCATATTTACAGAGAGAGGTAACCAGATGTGAAAGCTAGAGGAGCAGAGAGAAAGCTGGAGAAGCACTTTTCTACTCCTTCACTTTGACTGATGCCTGCCTGTTTCCATCTTTCATGCAGCTTTCAAACCACGATGACTCCCTGTTAAAACTGAAAACACAAACAGATTGAGATGCTGGTGGTTGTTAGTGCCTTCTAAGATGTCAAGGAGAACACAGATCTGTTGAAGATTAATGAATATGTGATTCAAATTGGGGTACAATACTTCTATGGTTTTTTTTTGCTTCTATGTTTGTTTGTTTTTTGCTGTCTTTGCAAAAAAAACCCCATAGAAGTGGCAAACAACACAAGACACCACACAAGAACAGAACACAATCCAACACATTACACAACACGATACAAGACAATCACAGGAAATGGCTTAAAATGTGGAAAAAATGAAGTGAAACATCCTAAGTTTACTGTAACCCTCAAACAAGTGCTACTGTGTGCTACTTTGGATAAAAAGAGTTTGAAAGAACAGACCACAATCAGCCCAGAGGCTGCTCCTTCCCCCTCGATCAGGTTCAGGCGCCCCACATGGCAGACTTTAATAAAACAAACAGCCTGGTTGTAACCAAAACATTAGACAGCAAACTTGCACCCAATTTCACTGGACAAGCATGACTCTACATTGGAGCGTACTCAGCAAACCTAACAAATGTACCTTTTTATACAAGGTTGTCCTCTGCCAGGGAAGTCTTTTTGTTATTAATATACTTGCCAGGAAAATTATTTTTCGTCGCACATGATAACCACCGAATAAGTAGAAAAGTTTCAGCTAGCGTCTGGCTGCAAAGGAAGAGTTTCAAATGCAGGAAAGATGAAGTGATTCTTTGTGCAAGTTTATGACACTCCTCATGTTCAGTTTGTTTCAAGTTGGCCTTTTTCTGTGAACATAGTAGCTATTGGATTGCTACTGTAGTTCAAAAGTGGTGCACAGGTGACTGACATGCAGCACATATGCAGAGTTTTCTCACTAATGTTTCCTATTTTGGAGCTTACTAAAGTTGAAATATTATGTATTTATACTAAGGACCTAAAGCCTTACTAACAGATGTAAGGTTGGACAATGTTTTGTTAACATGCTCACTAAAAATTATTAGGCAAATGAAATGGCACTTTAATGACGCCCTAGTGTAGATGAAAAGTGATTGTGTGAATTTCTGCACCAAATGTCAAGACAGCCCATCCAATTAGGTGTGACAAGTCAGACCAACCCTCTGACCATTGCTGTCATTTATAAAGCCATTTATGCTGTTAGAAATCTAAAAAGTACCTACAACCACTTTAATTGTGTACCAGTGTCATCACATGTGTCAAACTGGTTATTTCTGTTGGATCCTCCCAAAACTGTGTTCAAAACATGTCTGTGCTTAAGATTTTAAGCAAATTTCACATTTCAGTTGATTCATTACCTGTCGCTCTTCACACAAGATATTAAAGTTAGAGATACAGAACTTAACAGTCTCACCTTTGCTGCTGCAGTCCAGCAGAGGTTTGGGGAACATGTAGGTACGGCACATGGATGTGGCCTCTAGCTTCAATTTTGGTGGAGGTCTTGGTTGCTCCCCTTCTCCGACCCCTGGCCTCCTGTCTACCTGATTGTCAAACGCGCACAGCAACTCCACATTCAGCTTCTTCAGTTTCTGACCCCTCAGCAACTGGGGCTCCGCACACTTGGCGTAGTTTCCCAGATTGCGGTTACTAGGCACCTGCAGGGTCCTGACCAGGCTGTCCAATGCGCAGTGACAGTTCCAGGGGTTGTCATAGACACGGAGGTAGGTAAGGCGTGGCATAGGAAGCAGGAACTCCTCAGAGGCTGTTTTCAGCCCGTTGTGCTGGAGGAGCAGGGTGGTTAGCTGGGTGAGGCCGCTGAATGCTCCGTCCTCTACCATGGAGATGTAATTCTGCTGGAGGTCCAAGCTCTTCAGCTGAGTGAACTGGGAAAACATGTTGTCCCTCAAAACCTAAAGGGCAAGAAATGGACTGGGGTTTATTTCTGCATTTACTGTCAAGGTATATTTCTTGTTGTGAGTACATGGGGACAGTTCCCAGCAACCTTGGTTTTCAGGTAATTTGGCACATTTTGTTAGATTTGTTTTTTGAATTATTTCAACTGTCATTCATTCAAGACTTGACACCACATCAGTGAATTTTCTTTCATTGAGTAATGGTCAAATGGAGAGCCCACACATTGTCTGCACAGTGATGTCCAATTCGTAGTGTAATTAGCACATTAAAAGGTGAAAAGCACAGTTAGGTTTTAGCTAAAACACACAGTTTCACAGTTTGGCTTGTGAGGCCACAAGCAAGATGCTTCTGGATGTCAGACAGCATCTCCTGGATGGAAATTCAAATCTTGAGAACATCAAACAGCGTGAATCGGGTGACTCTGCCCACATGAATGTACAACTCAGTGAACTATAGGGAGTAATGATATTGATTGTTGCCTCTTGAGTTTTGTGTATATCTGGTCATTTTCACTGCCCTCTTTTTAAGGTAGCAGACTTGGAATGATGTTTTAGTTCTTGGTTCTAGTTTTTGGTCTTAGCATACTCCTGGAGCAATTATTCAGTTCTTTAGCTGCTAGCTAACTGCTAACTTTGTTAGTGCTGGGCAGGTGTACAGTGGGTTTTTTAGTTTTCCCTAGTTTTTTCTCTTAAGCTGAAAACACTAATTCAGTCTTTACTGTTCTGGTTACACCGCTCTCGTCAGACTTGTTTTCAAAGTAATGCTACAAGACTTTCAGGAATTGAGGAGAACTGCAAGATCTGGTAATATTTCTCCATACCTTCATCACTAAGCAACACATTAACATACAGAGTGTAAGATACAGTTTTAATCCTCTAATTTTAGTTTTAATTACAACATTTTGAGTGTTTTATTAAACTTTGGTTAAATCAATCTGAGCCAAATATTGAGCTAAAAATAAAATCAAAGTCAGGTTGTTCATTCTTTCCCCCTCTACTCATTCATTCAACAACCCAACTCTTTGAACTTGAAAAGGGTGAAAGTAAAGCTTAATTATACTCATTATTCCTGATTAGATCAGTGTTTAGAGCTCATTTCTGTTTTATTTATTACCTCTCTAGCAAACCATGTGTTTTGTTCCTCTCAACACCTGTGACACACATCCTGTGTGCTCACTCCGACACACACACACAGCAAAAAAATGTGTCTTTGATCTACATCCCAAATAAATGGTGCACAGATGCTCACAGTATCAACAAGCTGGCTGAGTCTAGGGTCAGAGAAAGAGGCCTGATATGAAAAAATTGATGCATTTGTTACACAAAACTGTGCCAGACAGTCTCAGAATCTGTTCATTATTATTCAAGTCTCTAACTGAACCCCACCAGGTGGCCTTTATACTGTATACTTCCAGTTGTTTGTGTGTACCTGAATCTTATTTCTTGCCAACAGCAGGTGGTGAATATCTTTGGGCCAGTCCGGCATCACGTTGGTCAGCTGCCTGTCCTGGCAGTCCAGGTACTTCTCCCCTGCCTCAATGTATTCCTTACACTCCTGAGTTTGACGTCTCATCACTCCAGCCCTGCCTTTGCCCCGTACACGGCCCCCAGCTCTCCTCTCCAAAGCCCCTGACCGAGGGCCTCTGTGGGGCTCAGCTGACCACAGGAGCAGCAGGAGGAGGAGGGCAGCAAGGACACGCATGATGGGAGAGGAGAGGAGAGGAGAGGAGAGGAGAGGAGAGGAAGGGAGGCCTCTTGGTAATCAGGTCAACTTTGGAAGACTGCTCTCGGGTGATTGGTGTGACGGGACACAGGAGGCAGGTCACAGCTGTGTGTATGAACAGAAAAACAAGAAGAAAGGGAGGGAGAGGTGAATTTTCAAAGGTCTTCAATGGGCAGTTCACATAAACTGACTCACATTTAACCCATTTAGCTGTCACTTGAATCACTGTTTTTATGTTGTCAGCAAAGTCCACTGACCACAGATTCAGAATGTCATTGACAGTCAATGTATTTGTCTTGTCACTGAAACTGTGAACACTCCCTGTGCATGACAAGAAGCAAACTGATTCACCTATATCACACAGAATAATGAATCAACACCCAAAGGCCTTTGGAATAGCAGGCAATACTGAACTGACCTGCAGCTCATATACAAAAGGAGGCTGGTAGCTTTGTAGTGATTTGTAAAATAAAAGTAAAAGGGATGCAGTATTGAGCTAGGACCTTTACTATTTACTGTTTGTAGATGAATCTGTATAGTTGTAATTGCTGGTATCCTTCTTTTGCATGTCCCTTGCCCCCATGATTAGGGAAACAATCACAAAATTAAGTGCTGTTTGACACAAAGTTACATCCTGTCTTTTGAGATATGTTTTGCTCCGACCGACTAATTTGCAAGTGTTGTAATTGGGGAAAAGGCAGAGGCAACGTTGATGCTACTTGTACTACTTATTAATACACATGTAATGGTCATCTTGCACATATTCTATTTTTTTGTATGATTATTTTTTCCATTTGTCAATTTTCTTTTTCAACTTATGCTTCCAGACACTTGCTTTCATCTTTGTGTATATTTCCTCTTACTGAGTTTAACTTTATGCACCAATATGCCAATTTCTTGTATGTGAAAACATAATTGGTTGTAAACCACATTCTGACTCAAATTCAATCAGAATTGCACTTTTCATCATTAAACTGAATTCACAGAGGGACGATGTACTGCTGTGTTCAATCTTTAATTAGACAGAAAACTTTTTCATATGAGTGTTTGAGGAGTTTTAAATAAGTCAATTTGTACAGAAGATGAGATTATGCACAGATGAAACGCGACAAACACTATAATCTCAAAAGTGTTTAAAAACAGAAAGATTAAGCTGGAGAGGCAAAAGGAGAGTTACATATTCTGAGAGCAAGATTTTAAAATTCCACAGGTAATAACATGTAACAGTAAAATGTAAAGGGATTTGTCTCAGTGGTACGCCAAGACACGCTGACAACTGAAATGGTAACAGGGCACATGTTGAAAGAATTAGTGGAGAGGTAGAGTGAGAGGAAAGTGCTGAGAAAGGGAGAGAAAACAGGAAAAGGGATTTGAAGGGAAAGAAAGAGACATTTGTTACTTGTTAACGTGTTATGGGTTAAAATGTGGTCGTAGTAAAGTGCTGTTTCTTTCCGGGATACCCCATGAATGTTTTCTACCTTCAACTAAACAGACCGGGTGTTTCCCCATATCTCACTTTTTCTACTTTTTACCTAAATATGTTTTAACATGTCCTACCTTTTATCTCTGTGTGTCTTCATCTTGTTGATTCCATTTCTTTTTATTGATGGTTTATTCTCAGGCATCCTTCCACTAGCAGGATGTTTATCCCTTGCGAAAATAACTTGTGTCTCAGATCCATATGTACTTTTACATGAATTTAAACCAGCTCTGCCTATAATGACCATGTAAAAAGAGCTCTGTCATTATTACCATTTAGATAAGGTAAAAAACCTTGTTATATGAGTAGTCTGATATAGGCATATTGCCACCATGAAGACAGAAAAATAGTACATAACCACATAACCAGGCCACGCTAGCTGTTCCGCGCCATTTCCAGTCTTTCTGGGAAATCAAACCAAAGCTTGTTCCAAAGAGGTTTTGCTTTAGAATAACAACTTCTCGCTACTTCACCTTTTGCTATTGAGGGTGGACCGTGATTATTCTCATTTAAGGTTGCTGGTCTTAAAATATAGATATTATTTAAGGGAAGTTTCAATGAACTCTAATGTGCTTTGACAGAAAGTTAGCTCAGATCAATACCACTCATCATGTCTGAATGCAAAATACAAAGCTGCTGTCAACTGGTAGTTAGCTCAGCTTAGCTTCAAGACTGTAAATGGAGTTAGACAGCTAGCCTTGAACTGTAACTTTCTAGAGTTGCAGTCAAGAAGCAGTCTGGCACATAACCGCCTCATAAAAATAATTAACAGACAGAATAAGATTAGTATCAATTCTCCAATAATTTTGGATTTCCCAAAAAGCTTCTGACTACTCCTTTTGTCTTCTTTCAAGCAGGCTTTCTGTTTTGTCATTTGTACAGCCAACTGTGAAACTATCATCAGCCACAAAAATGGAAATTCCAACACTGGAGATATTAATATATATGGATTTATGACGACAGATTATCTTTTTTTTCCCACTTGTTTTGGACTATGTGAGTATGTGTGCATGCGTGGGTGCACATTTTATGGTTAAAAAAAAAAGAAGTAAATCATGGGTCCCTTGTGTGATTAGAGGCAAAACGGCAAGACCCAGAGCTTTGCCAAGACACCATAGACACACACACATACATAGACTCACATGTGCATGCTGACTCAGTCCAACTGTACCAAACCGCAGCCCCCTCACAGAGTTCCAGTGGAACAACCCCGTCAATGCAGATGGTGTCGTTCCATTGTGAATAACAGACTGGGCATGTTAGCAAGCTACAGACAGAAACAGCTGAGAATGTATCTGGGGACGCACTTTCCAGTCCACTGAGCGCTCTTCAACTGTCTACTATCAATCGCGTCTAATGAAGCAAACAAGAAAGTTCGATTTCCTTCACTGCAGCCATTATTTGCCATGATAGACTTCTAGTAAGCTGTTACTCCAAAGCCAACAGAAAGTGAATGAATTGCTTTTTCTCAGAAACCAGCTGACAGTGGGTGTGTAGTATATGGATCTGTCTCTTTCTTTTTGTATGTCTACATACAAGCGTGCCCTAGACTTACAGGAGCAGTACATCAACCATAAGCACATGTTTTCATGTCTGTGTTGCATGATTGTGCAGCTGATGAGAGACATGTTTCAACACAAGGCCAGACTTGAGCCAGTCCAAACACCAGACCAGACTAGATTGAGGTGGAAAGAGAGGGATCTTGAGCAGACACAGACACATCCTCCCTCTCCATGTAGAACTGCCTTCAGGTTAAGTCATTTGGTCTGGCATATGTGGTTTATACACACGGCTCTGAGCTGAACCTATAACCTAATTTGTGCAATGGTAGTGCCAAGCCTTATTCATTGAGCTGCATGCAACCCCCAGTGGAGCTAGATGACAGTAAACATACACTCCAGTACAGTGTAGCCACATCCTCCAAACTACACAAAGTATAAAATGTTAAGGATATACAGGTCACAGATGATAGGTGAAACCAACAGGGTCCACCACTTGGCCATTAGAAAACCTCCAGATCAGATCCTATTTCAGTTGACTTACATAACTGGCAAAGCTTGTCTTTTAGTTTTAACATACCAACATAACGTCTGGTTTCCAGCTGTAGTGGTGAAGTATCACACCTGATTTTGGCACAAAGATTAAAGGTGCCCTGTAAAATTTTGTGTATTTTGGATGTCTAAAAAATACACTCAAAGCATGTCCATCCACATGAGACCTTTGCAAAGGTTATTTTTAAAACTTTTGCTAGGTTGTGGTATTTGGTTTGTTTCATGAGTACAAACCCACTGAGCCAAAGGGCTGAAGATCAAACCTGGTTGTTGAAAATGTCTGAATCAAATCTGACCAGTAACTGTATATTTAAAACAAGAAATGTTTGTGTGTCCATCATAGATGCAATAAATTTATGCAACTTTTATGTGGAGAGAGTCATTTATATATGAATAACAAAACACATTTGTGAATCATTTTGTGTGCATTCATTAATACTAAGACCTATCTGATGCCACACCCTCTATAGTCAATGTCTAAACCAAAAGGACCAGTATTGCTCACATCTTTTCCACATCCCAGCTGTTCAGCAGGAGCAGTCCAGCCCTTCTTAGAAAACTATAGCCATGGTCAGGTTGCAATGTCCAAGACACATTCCAGCTGAGACCATAACAAGCCCAATCATGCCAAACCCATCCCTGTGGTTCACCCTCATGTCCATACCAGCCCGAATTAGCCCTTCAACTCTAGTATTATTTCCCCTTTCCAGTTCCTTATGGTTAGTCTCTGCTGACCCAAAGATATTTCAAAGAAAAGCTGTGTCCCTGTGTCTCACCAAGCAGAAAACCCACAGGGTTTCCGGTCAGTTGCTTCCTCAAGGGTGTTGCTCTAAATACCGTACAAACTGTTTTTTTGCTACCAAACCTGAACTAGAATAGAGTTTGGTCTAGACATGAAATGTGGGAGCAGCATGTCTCTCATTTTGTACCATGGAAAAATAAGCCTGTAGGAAGAATCAAAGGCCATTTCTGAAGAGATGTTGATTTGTTTGTTGTATACATGCAACTTTGACAACTGCAATGCATGCAAAACAACAAATAATGTTAGAAAACCTCAAATATAATGGATCATACAAATTTATCCTTGGTTGTATATAGCAGTGATTCTCAAATTAGTCTCTTTTTTAGCCATGCTAATGTCATGGCCCTAGGGATAGCAGTGTCTGTCTGGATTACAGGATGTATCGTTGTGAAGTTTTAGACAAACATTCATGGTTCACAGGCAACGTATCTTCTTCTGGAATTACTTCCACAGATGTTTCCTCTACTGCCAACATCAAAAATTGAATCTGCCCAAACTAATGACCATGCATCTCACCCCAAATGTACTTTGCAAACTGCTAAGTAATGCCAAATGCCAAATTTAGTTTAAAATAGCTTGGTAACTTTTGCCAAAAAGCCAAGTTAAGATTTTGAACATGGCTACATTTGTTCCTGCAATCCAGTAATCCACTTAAATAGTTCCTAATACTCTCTCACATTTAAGCAGATTCTCTAACATTTTCTTATCAATTAAACCTTTAGCCAACATTAGACTTTTCCCTAATGTTTGTTGATGAACTGTGTCATTAGACAAACATTGTGTTTTTATTGTCTGAAAACCAAATCAAACAGACCCCCAGACTGAAAAGGTTTGTCTTTATCAAAGAGATTATCTCCTCAGTCATGGACTAACCCTCAGCACTTTATGTAGTACCATATTTGGCTGACAGTTTTATCAGTTTTTTCACAGTTTAGGGAGGGTCCAACATGCTAACAAGAGTGTAGTTTAAAGGCCTCTGGGGCAGTCTCTTAAGGGTATGTTATTGGTTTTTATATTGGGTGCAGATTATTACACATTTTATTTTTTGTAAACATTCCTGGCTCAGTTTGTCAACACCTTCATACGAGGTGGATTTTACAAGGAGACCACAGTCAGACAGCTTTGCCAACAAACCCTTAAGATGAATGTATTTGTAACAGAGTATGATTATGTCCTCTGACGCGATAACAATTCAGCCAGTGCTGTGAACTGAACAAACACTCACTGTATTGTGAAACCTGCTGAGTAAAAGGGGAAAAAAATCATTATTTGGTCATTTGCATTAGGCTAAATGTTTTTGAATGGCTGTTCAAACCAAAACAATTTACAGAGTCAGTCTTTTAGACAAGTAAGAGACATTAAGTACTCAACATAAGCGTGCTCTCAATCAAATCAAACCACTGAATAAATGCTTAAGTCTGTGCTGTTTCTCTGTGTGGAATTTTGTTTTGGTGAACAGTGTGCAGGGAGTGGAGACATATAACTCTTCTCCAACTGAATATCATATGTCTCCCAGTGGTACTTATGCCTTTATCTGGAAGTTGAAACAACTCTTTCAATCTTTTGATGCTTGCACTCCTGGCTCAGTGGTGTAATTTGATGAGCACATCAGCTAAAAGCTTGAAGTTTGGTGTGCTACTGTACATGCAGTAAAGTTTATAGCTCAGATACCTTACATCCACATAATGTAAGGTAGTGTTGCATAACAAAATGCATATAATAATTTTACCAGGTGGTTTGGCAGAACTTCAGCAGAGAGAGTAACCAGAGTGAGAGGAAGTTACACTGTCTGGGCCCGAAGAAGAAATTGTCAAAGTCCAAATGTGTGTGAATGGAGTGGAAACCTCCACATGGCACGCAGTTGCACAGAGATGTAGATAAATCATGTTTATGCAGATATACACAAAGAGACACATGCACACAGCAGGGATCACTACATGGACAATGAATAGAGAGGAGAAAAACCGACACCAACACACAAAAGAGAGAGTGTATGTCTATGTATGTTTTCTGAACTGTCTGTGGGCTGAAATGGGTCGTTTGGTCTCAGCAGACCGGAGGAAGCGCAGACAGGTTGGCCATCACAACCCACCTACATCAGGAAGGGGGGTGAGAGTAGCGACTGACATTAAGAGAAATACAGATGGAGGCAGCACACATGTTTGAAAACCACTTTCACCCTGAAAAAAGCCAACAGAAAAAGTGACAGGAGGGACCGAGGGAAAGTCGTAAAGGCAAGATTAATGGCAGAAGCTGAACTTGCATGGGACAGAAAATATCATGATGTCAGCTAAAGGGAAATTCCCCCTGGCAAAGGGAGAGTGGCTTTGTTTGGTTTCAGGTGACACTGCTATGCTTCTGTTGAGCCAGGAACACACAAGAAGATTTTTCAAATACTAACTAACTGGGGAAAAGAAGCAACATCATGCATTAACAGTACAGCAGACTTTCCCAGATTACATTTATGGGTCAAAATACAGAATTCTTTTCAGATCTGTCATAAAAATCATATACGTTTCATATACAGTAAATGTGTTTATTCTCACTCGTCTTGAGTTAAATCCGATGGAGAGACATGGATCTTGAAACACTGGTGACCTCCTTGCTTTTTTTTTTCCCCAACATATTATAAAATCAGGCTAAAACAAGTGTTTTGTTTTCAGCAGCAACAGTGGGCATTTATATTAAGTGCAAAAACTCGGATAAACTGACCGTACAGCCCCTGTTTAACACAAAATAGCAGACAATAAGCAGTATCGGGTGAAGAAAGGGTATTTTGTCTGGGGTTGGACTTCAGACCAGAGCTAAGAAGAGTTAATATTGGACTTACATTCATCAAGTGGTCAGAAACTTGACACCAAAAGAGTGCATGCCGGTTATATTACTCTTTCAAATAAGAAACCTTCCAAACACGTCAATCATATCAACTTTATAAGATGATATTAACCACTGTTGTGTTCACTTTTACTGGCTGAAAGTGGCCAAGAAGAAATAAAGGTCAATAAGGAACTAACTTTGTTCCGTATTGGTACATGTGTAAGTGACAGTTTTGGGCCTCAACCAGGCTGAGAAATAACCAAGTAAATGCAAAAAACTACAAGCTGCACCTTTTGAAATCCCTGTACCACAATCTTTCATCCTCAAAACCTTGAGGCTGCACAGTCTCTACCTGCACCGGCTGACTGGAGAGGTTCTCCATGCTCCAATAATATTGGATGGGCCACTAGGGATGGAAAGAGTTCAGGACCTCCTGAGGAAACAGTTCAGAAACACAAGGGCCACTGTGTTACAGAGAGAGAGCAAGAACAAGCGGGGGAGGCTGTAAAAACAGAGAATAAGCCTTTTCTCTTTTGCTACTAATAGAAAAATGTTGAAAATTCAGCTTCTATGCAAGTGGCATCCACTGTTACTATATCTAAGCAGGGGAGTAGGAACAGGTAGAAAGTCAGTCGGTCAGTCATGCTGGCAATTAATTACAGAAAAACAGTGGCAGACAGTTTTAGGATGAGAACAAGGAATAAGCGTATATGTTAGGGGTGGGTTTTTGCCAGACTCCTGGTAGACCTTACTTTGGGCTGGATTTCCTATATATGTGGAGTGTATGTTTGCCCAAACGGTCTGTGGCTACCATGAAACTCACTGGCCATCAAGCTCTAACAAAGAGGAATACAAGGAAAGAAGGACCGTAAAGAAAAGGAGGGAAGTATGAGGGAAGCTGAACCACAAAGCCTGAATCCTTAACAAGATGAGATGGTGACAGAGACATATGTATACTATGTGTGCGTATTTGTGGGGAACAACGAGAGAGAGAACCCTCACACATCCCTGAGAGCCTAACTGAAACCAGACACATTCATTTCTACAGAATTTTATAGACAGAATACACTGTTTTTTCAGACAGAGGTCAAAGTTGGCGAGCTCCCCAAAACAAACATAAGAAAGAGAAACTTTATGGTGCAAATGCACCAAATGTGTGCCTGTGTGTGTGTGTGTGTGTGTTCCTTTTATACCCATGAGAACTCTCCTCTTTTCTCCTCTTCTCTGGAGTCCCTACATATCCCTGAGAAAAGCAATTACAACCCTCGAGGGAGGTCACCGTTTCATGCACTCATGTCTCTGTGTCCATGCAGCTCCTGTGTGAGGGTGTTTTTGAGATTCAGCCAGTTTTCAGCTGATATTTTGCAGGGATCGGTGTGGTCTCCCGCTGTCTCTTGGCTGTCTAATCATGTTCTGAAACTGCTAACTGCAAAACACTCAGCTCCATCTTAAAACATTAAACACAGGATTACTGAAGAGCTGAAATGTGTCAGGTTTATAAATGCTGGGAAAGAAAAATTAAGAGCTGGGAAAGTGATGACATTTTCTGTTATTGTCTTGAGGGTCTTGCATACTGCTTCATTAGAATGAGGGGAGTTAACTGTCATGAGATGTTTCACAGAGGATGCACACACACACACCACACACACACTCACATACACAATGTCTTCCCCACCAACTGGCTATGTTGCTTGCTTTGTACTGGTGCCAGACACGTCTGCACCTTTATAACACACACACACACACACACACACACACACACACACACACGCTTCAACCATAACTCCCCCACTCACACTCTCACTTCTTTTACTACAAAGCGTTCCACTTTACTGCGGCAAGCTGAAACAGCAGAAATTTAAGTCACTCACTCGCTTGCACTTTGTAATCAGAGTGAACTTGCAAGTTAAGCTTTTTCTCTTCCCCCTTTCTTTTTTGTTTTTTTGCATGTGTGTGTGCAGGATTCCTGAGTGAAACCACGCGTCGCTCCGGAATTTTACTGAAACTTTACACAGGGTCATGTAACTCTATGTGCAGATGTACATATAGCTACACTCACACGCAGGGATTCTTAAAAAATCCTGCACATATACACACAAACTGTGCAGTAACTAAGCATTAGGTACCTCTTGAATTTTGGAAATCTCTGCAAAAAGACGGTATCTGACAAATCCCCTGAATCACTGCTAACAAGAGACTACTGATCCTATTTCATTGCTTTTAACAAGAGCTGGCTGTCTACATATTCATGAATCATTTGGTGGGCATGACTGTCCAGAGTTCTTTACAGTACAAAGAGGGTCCAAGTGGGAAAATTAACCCCACTCTCTCTGGTAGAAGTGGTGCTTAGCTCCATCTGTTGATTTAAACAGGCAACTGAATGCTTTGTCATGGCGGTGTGAGTGACCGAGAGTAATGCTGCACGGGACCACCAGCCAGTTACATAACAAAAACAGTTAGGAAGAATTGAAAATTGTGTTCTTTACTGCATGATATGGCAGTTTTGAGATGAAATCAGGATCCATGACATGGTATGATGAAACCCTCCCCCCATTAACTTTTTCAGGATTTCAAAGTAAAATCCAATGCAGCAGCAAATTGTAATGAATGAATACAATGTTGCATGGTATGCAGGTATGCGAACACTCTTCCTGTCTTATAAGTAGTTCAGCTCTGTCACTTTGTATCTTCACATTTCTGTTCATCATCACTTAGTTCTTGACATGACTTAACTGTGCAGACATTGTCAGTACATGCTGTCTAAGGAACAAAGGGATAAAGAAAAAGAGGAGGTCACACTTCTGTCAAAACCTTCACAAAGGATTTTTTTAAAAAGGCAGAAATAATCCTTTAATGTCTGTTATTACATATTCTACAACTTAATAACCATTTCCATCAAGAAAAAAAAACCTATGTTATCTTTTATAAGCCTTAAGGAAATCAGATTTTATCACCAAGAATTAAACTTTGGTGCCAAACAATTCTTGCCAAAAAATCCTCTTGCAGATTTAAAACTGTATCAGCAAGGATTGGGGATTTAGCAGTTGTTGCTTTCAGATGAATTTCTTTTTGTAGGTGGACTGACCTGCTGCACTTTGGTACAATATAAAGGTTTTAGTCCTACCTGTGCAGGCAGAGAATCTGGCTCAGGCTCGTCCAGTAGGACCTGCAGATCTCCGGTTGGTCCCGCGTCCCCGGTTCCTAATCCTGTCATGAGCGCTGTGTCAAAGCCAAGAAAATCTGCCTGGCTGCCTATAAACTTAGAGCCTGGAGTGAGGGACGAACGAGTGGCTGCGTCTCCAATACACACTCTCTCTCTTTTTCTCTCTCCCTCTCTCTCTCTTTCTGCCTGCCTATGCTGAGTGATTGACTACTCCCTTATACAAGATGCCTCTTTCTCTCTCTTTCTGTCTCTCTCTCTCTCTCTCTCTCTCCCCCCCTCCCTTCCTCCTTCGCTTTTCACCCACTCAGCTGGATCGCACTGAAAACGTGAAAAGAGAGGGAGACTGTGGACTGTGAGCAAAGCAGAGTTGATTCTCAAAGGGGCCACAAGTCTGCGTCTGTTAACACACACACACACAAACATGTAGGAGGGCTGAAACCCTGTACTGGTCCCCTCTGTTTAACCAATGGACCTCTTCCAGGGTATGCTGCTAACTGGCCTGATGAACTGGGGGAGAGAGAGAGAGAGATAGACAGAGAGAGAGAGACAATGGGCACCTGGTTGGCACCGAGACAAAATTCACCCACCACCACACCACAAACACCCCTGACTGTGTCTGGCTGGGTGTGTGTTTGTGTCATGCTCCTAGCAAAAGGGAGACGCCTCTGAGATATATATCTTAGCAGGTTTGTTCCAAAATAGCTTCTTTTCACTTCGAACATCTGCCTTTGATCGACGCATCATTGGAGGATCTCTCATTTTTCTTTTTAGGCCTTGAACTGTGTTACCATGTTGCTTGTGGGTTCACAAGGTTTTGTGCCAACCGTCATCTGGACTTCATCACTTTTATGCAAGCACAATAGTTTGAGCCAGGCACTGATTCAGCGTTTTACTCCTCTGCTACTATTAGCCATGCTAGCAGCATGGCATAGGATACTTTGGTCCACACATATCTCAATAACAGAAATGAATCTCAGTGAAATTTCCCAGTTTGGGATCAATAAGATGTATCTATCTATCTATCTATCTGTTCTCATCAGCCTCAGCTGTACAATTTGCTTATTAGCATTGGCATGCTAACACACTCAGAATAGATGTGAACATAGAAAACACTGCACGTTAACATTGCCCGTGAGCATTTTAGCATGCTAATGTAACCTCAAGCATGGCTGTAAACTTCTCCTGTTCTTCTCAGTGCTTACCTCTACCTTACAAACACTACAAAGTAGAAATGTGGCATTTTAACATGTTCACTATACTTTTGAAAGTCTTTATTTAGCCAGGACAGTAAAAAGCAGTGGGGTTGATGCATCAGTCCTATATAGTAAAACATCAGATGCAGATTTATGTACATCTGTTTTCTGTTGTTTGATTTCTTTGACATTTGTGTGTTGATTCATGTTGGAGTTTCTGGTGTCTCTCTGAAGTAAATTCTGCATAACTGCCTTGCCTGCAGTACGTCTGTGTATTTACTTATGAAGCAGTGAGGATTCCCACAGTGGCTGGAAAGTCTCTACCACTTGTAACTAACATGAACCAGTTTAGGCTCTCTGACACAAAACAGCTCCCACAGGAATAGTTTTTATCTGCTAGTTATGTGCATTCTGTGTAATTTTATGGTGCCAGGGGACAGTAATGCCTGCTAATCAACATACTGCTGCCTCCGCTCTCTCCTCTTCTCTTCTCTCCTCTGGATCAACACTGAGTGAAACAGCTCCATATTAGGATCACTATTCTGTGCAGGCTTAAATGGATTGTTTACTGCCAAACACTTAAAATGGCTTGAGGGCACTTACAACAGAACAACTGTTTTAAGCAAGAAGGAGGAGCTGGGATGGAGACCTGGACTATTTTTTGCAAAGGGTGTAAACCCTGTCTGTATAGCAATGGACAGTGGGCATACAATGGCCCTCATCACAAACATGGCCACTGCATACACACACATCTGCAAAAGCATGCATACCAGGTCACACTGGTAGGAGTAGGATAAAGAAAATCATACAAGTCAATTGCAAAATACTTTTTCTCAATTCATTCTGTGTGTGTCCATGCCCAGAGATAAGAAGGGTTGTTTGTGTGCCAAGCCAGCTGTAGTGCCTGTGGGGAGATGAGGGATGTGCGTCTTGTTAAAACACTTCAAACACATTCTTTAAAGAGTCAGGTTGACTTTTGAACCAAATGCATCCTTTTGACACTTTATAGCCAATGTGTACAATGTAGTGTCTAATTTTGTCAGGCTAAGCAGTTTCACAAGAAATTTGACTTTAAAAAATTTGTAAAAAAGACTTTAAAACATTTGTAAATCTCACATTTTTGCATTGAAATGAATAGTAACAAGCAGCTTCCTGGGAGGTAAAAAAAATCCATCTAAGCATCATCATAATTTATTCTAATTGTATGCTTTGGAGACTAGTTGCCAGTTAAGTAATGTAAACATGAAAGACTGCCCTCTAATTAGGCTAAAGCTGCATTTCCTTCATTCCCAGCCTCTGCCACAGGGAAAACTTGTTGCGAATGGTACCTGTAGTGTCTTCCTGCAGCAAGAGTCAAAGAACATCCTAAATATTGTTGGGAAAACAGCTGAGTGTGTCAATAGAAAATTTTTAGTTGAAAAAAAAAAAACAATGCTATGTTTACAGCTAAACTGAATTGCCTCTAACCAAATTAAGACTAAACCAGAACCAAACCGAAAAAATTAGTTGAATTTGATTTAAACTCGGTTCACAGGTTGGCAGTGCAAGGCTTTATTAGCTGCCAGTAGCACAACACATTTGAATTGCCGTTGTGGGTGATGTGGGCGCCAACTTTTGCATGGAAGAGGAATGCATGGAACAAAAAAAGCTGATCAGTGGAGAATTCTTTAATGCTTTAAAGCCAAGTTGAAGAAAATTAAAGGGAAAAAAACTCCAATAGCTATTTTAGTGTTTCAAATTGTAGTCTGTGTTGCCTTAACATCAATCCAGCAAACCCCCACAACTAGAGGGTTTAGTAGCCTACAAAGCAAAACCCAGGGCAAAAGATGTTGAGTATGCATGTGGTGCTACTCACAAAGCTTAAAAGTGTAAACAAACAGAAAAAATGAAGGTGATTAATGATCTTACCAACATTTTTACAAACTTAGGGCTTCTTTCATCTGTTCTGTGCAATAAGACTGCAGCTATTGAAGCAGAACATAGTTTAAATTGTCCTGAACAAAGAAAGGTTTTATACAGAAAAAGATGCTTTGATGTTTGCAAGTTTCTCCAAAAATCAATTGCAAACATATTGGAATCCAAATTTTTTCTGACGGGACATGAGAGGTTTTCATTGTACAAGCTATGCAACACTGCTTGATCAGGGATATACATTTGTTTTTTCCTTGTCTCTCTGTTTTCATTAGTCTCTCTCTCTCTCTCTCTCACTCTGTCTGCACCTCTGTCTCACTCACTCAGCGTCCCCATGCTTCCCTACCTGGCCTCGCTCCATGACAGATTGGAAACGCATCGGAACAACACATGTACACACAAACGCAGCCGTACGGATGCAACTATTTAGACAAACTGGATGACCCCACGTCTCCATCTGCTGTGGCTATAAACTTAAATCCTATTTAATCAAAGCACCATACACTGAATCCCCCTGACCCACTAAAGATGTATTCAGTCCACTCTTGACAGGCAATTGCTTCTGCTTCAAAGACAACATGCATTAATCACTTTTTAAGATGAAGAAATCAGGTCATCTTCTTTGTTCCCTCGTCCTTTTCTGAACCTTTTTATTCTCACTATTATTTTCTCACTGTTTATCTATCTCATTCTGTGTTAGATAGATAACCCCACCCGACTCCCCCAATATATACTCCTTTTGGTGATTTATTTTTTTTGCATAGGCTAATTCTCTACCACCCCCCCCCCCGTCCTCTCTATCTCTGTTATTTTGTTCTCTGCTTCACCATGCCAGAAGGACAGCCAGACACACTGAAGGACCTGGGAGACTGGATTATAGCTGTGTCACAATCTGTAGGCCCAAGTGTAATGTTAAGATGAATAATCACTGCATTACTAATAGAAAATAATCCTGCAGTTGTACATTACACAGCAGGACACACTGAGTGCCAGTAATTTGTCTGTGGATAGACAAATTAAGGATGCAAAAAAAGCACAATCAAAGAAACATTTCTGTATCTTTTGTATCTGACGGAATGATTATGTGTGTATATTATCTGTTTCTCTGCATGTCATGGTGGATTAAAGTATCATAACACATGACTTCAGGCGAACAGCAAAGACAAATGAAGGCTGAATGCAAGAATAAATAGAAGGAGACATTAAATAGATCTAAATAGGTGTCCAAGACGAGAATAACAGCTCTGCTTGCAGCTCAATATGTTGTAATGACTAAAAAATGACTTAATGGTAACTAAGTGTTTAAAGTAATAACTGCTATTAATCCCAGCTAACAGGAGGGTGGAAATGACACTGTTTGGATTTGTTTTGAACAGTTGGGAAGCTCAGGGCCAATCCTTTTACACTGTACTGTAAGTCATCTTTCTGTTGTGAAACAAACTGGACTTTTTGTTGTTTGCCAGACAAGTACAGGGAACGATCAGGAACGTGTAAAATAAATAACGTAAGAGAAAAAGGGGTGAATAAATACTAAGAAGCTGACAAGATATTTCTTGTAAAGTAGACATATTATATAAAGTCTGTAAATGATGTAGATGACAGCAAGACAAGAAGAGAGGTGATCATGCAGCTATAACAACTTTGATTTGTTGCACACTTCCTTCCTTCCTCCTTCCTTCCTTAATCTTATTGTCGATTCCTATATGTTTTATGGCTGTGCTTTTCAGGGGTTTGTTGGATGATTCCATTGCTGTTTGTAGAAATAAGTTAAATTTGTTTAGCCAAAAAGATTTGATACAAACCAACATTCCCAAATGGCAGAATGCCATAGTTAGTATATGTCTCACATTAAACAGCTGGAGACTCAGATATTTCCTATAGCAGTTGGTGGAGACTAAAACAGAGCTAAAAGGAGCGTGAATATCGGATAATAAAGCTAATGCTACAATTGCTGTATGTAAATCAGGTAATACTGCTCTACAATGAGAAGATATTTAACATCTGTATAGACTGTAAATACAATAAAGTCTCGTATAATAAAATTCAATCATTTTTCTTTTCATGTATTGTAGCTACTGTATATCCAGTGTCATCCATCATCCATACTCCCCTGTTTCAGGTTTATACAGAATGTGTAACTTTTCACATGTGGAGCGTAAGGGCTGTGTTAAAACTGTCAAGTCAACTATTTTATCATGTTGCTCCCTCTCACATCTAATGGCCAATGTATGGCCAATATATATATCTGTCTCCTTGTGCTGAGAGATACTTCTCTCTGAGGACCCAAGCTGATAAAATTATGCTGAGCAAGAATAAGCGCACATTAATTGCTACAACTTCGGGGCGTATTTGGGGGTAGAGAGTATTTAATACTTACAAATCCTCCCCCTGTGAACATCTTATCTCTGTTCAGCTCTACTGCTGCTGAGCTGCCTACAGTCTCACGACAATTTCACCCATTCAGTTTTCCTAAACGACCTCCAGATTTTGTCCAACAACCTACTGGTCAAAATCCAGTCTGTATTACTCTCAGCAGACCAGACAAAAGTCATATTAGCCCAGAGGCTACATAACTGTTGTCCCTGAGGGGAGTACATGGTGAGGTCAACAAGACAAGTTATCCAGCACCGGAAATTTCCACTGCCAGGCAAACATTAGCCCAAGGAAGCACCATGTTTTCAGTGGCTGGAAGAAAATAAAGATGAATTCATGTAAAACTCATCTGCAAAAAAAGTTTGGCCACTTCTGGGACTTTCTGTTGACCTGCCAAGTCTGGGGGAGCTTACTCTAAGAGGGGACTCCAAATAAGGAGTTTGTAACATTTTTGCCAGTATTTGCTACAATTTAATCACCTGTCTTTTGTAACTGTATTTCTCCACATCACAGATGAAATCAAACAGATCAAACAGGATCTTCGACAGTGCACATTTCATTTAAATGCATCATCAGTTGAAAATGTGAATTCAGTTTTCTGATAATAAATAGATTTGAAATCATAAAAGCAATGGCTTTAACATCTTAAAAACTGTGTACTACTACTAACTACTGCACATTAAACAAACTGCATTAGTGTATATTATCTATATTATGGAGAGCTCATTATCTGTTCTGTTTTTAATTATGTATAAACACAGCAATTTAGTTTTGCCAAACCTCCCAAAAAGTGGTCGTTTTTTGTTTTATCAGTCTGTTTTGTTTTATTCTATTTTTAAAATCGCAGCCTTTTCATGATTGTCTTAAAACCTTAAGATATATAAAGTATCTCAGATTTAGATGCAGGTAAATACATTTTGCATTTTCTGTCTGTATAACAGAAAATATATTGTGCAATTATGAAAAACAGGAAATTAAAACATTTCTAAATAAACATAAATGATTAAAGATTGTGAGATTTTCCTGAAAGCAGAACCCCCAAAGTTGAATCCAACAAAAACACCATTTGTACATCCTGTTCTGTTTTGCTACTTTGTCCTTCTGTCCCTTCACTCCCATCTGTCAAAATACTGTTTTTTCTGCATGTAATTACTCTAACAAAACTGAGTAATCCACTCAGATAGTAAAAGTTTCTTAAGCTTTAGTGGCAGATTGCAAATTAAAGCAGTTTGATATAAGCAGTTTAAAGCAGTTTGATATCAACTTTTCAACTTTGATTTCCTGTAGTGTAAAATGGATGTCAGTTCTACTGATCCCATTGAGGATAAATACCCCATTTGTCTGTCTTGTGTTATGCTATATGTTATTTTGGAGTTTTTGTTATAGAGAATTGTTATAGATTCCTAGTTTAAACAAGGACCTATAAGTGTGAAAACGGCATCAAATTTCCTTTGAATTGAGTTTTTGTTGTAAATATTTGGAGCAGGTGTAACCTCCTCCCCTTCACCTTGTTCATGCCAGAACTTTGGAGGTTCTGACAATATGACAATAACATACACTTCACACTGGAATTGGCCATGTTTTCAGAAAGAATGAAACATTTGAAATCATCCTTCAAGTTTTTTTTTTCATGTCTTCCTTTTAGCTGACCACACACTGTCGAAAAAGATTGCTGGGATTCCCATTAGTATGTGAAATCATGTTCATCACGTGCAAACTAGTTCATTTCAAGAACAGGCCAGCTGTACGTTTGTCAGTTTATTTGCACAGCTGTCAGAAGTTCACCTGGCTCTGTCTTTTAACATGTTCAGACCTCCCTCATTGTGTAGGCCTGAACGTGTGTACCCTAATATCACCCCATGTTACCTTATAACACTCCTGCATGAAGACTAAACCTTTATGACAGCATCCTGGAAACAGTGAAAATAACATCTTGACAGTTTCTTCCATGTATAACTGCTTTGACTGAGGAATCTTTACTCCCTCTGCTCCACTGCAGCAAAGGATGATGTGTTCTTTAGGCATTGGACTCTGTATGGAGAATATCACGGGTGGATTGGATTCAATTAGATCTGAAAAAAAAAACTTTCCAATAGCTCAAGTTTTTCATCCCACAACCCATACTGAGTCATTTAGGCCTCGCTTAAATGTATCCACAACTAGTTTTATGTCTGTATATGTTCAGTATGGTATGTGTCACCAACTGGATGAACTTGTGTGTTGCTAAGGTAATCGATGTCCAGGGGATTAAGCAGAATTTGGCTATCTCAAACTGTAGCAATGAGCTGCAGGCTAAAGATTATCCAGTGCATACGAATGTTGTTCCCTGTCTCGGAGTTGTCTTACGTTTATGTTGAAATTGTTTCAATCACCTTAAGGATCCTAAACTTCAACTTCAGCTCAAGATCCATAAAATACTCCAGTGTGCTCAATATCGTCCAATGTTTCCACCCTCCTTCTGATGTAATGGTCATGTCCCTGACGGGAATCAGCAATGAAATCCTCAACTTGGACTCTCCAATGAGAAAATCTAATTTAGCAAATGACACAATATTACTTGTGTCACAGTGAATCTCCAGTAGAACAAACCTTGTGACCCATTAGGAGCAACAAAAACTAAATGTAACTCTTTGAGGTGCAGTTGATGTAAAATGCACTTTGCTGCTTCAGGATAGTCGCAAGATATCAACCCAGTTTACTACAACAACCAGCCACCAACACACATTTCAGTAGCTTATTACAACAGGAATAATAAAGTCACAATGTATAAATGAAATCCCCCTCAGTGTGCGACAGTGAAGTGAAGCTGTGCTTAAGGGAAAAGCTCGGGATTGATCATTTTATTGTATGCTCAAACATTTCCCTATGATCATGTGTCCTGGGTAATAATGGAAAATTTCTAAAATAAACTAAGACTAAATGCCGTTTCTTTGCAGAGCTTCCACGATAAAGGACAAAGACAGGGTGAGGACTCATATATCTAGAGGGAACTCGTATTAGATGGCTGACAAAGTCTGACATCTTATTACAATGCAGATACAGTATATTATTTTTCTTTCTACTAGGTAATGGTAAAAACATGTACTGCTGATATACAGTCAGTACGAGATGATACCAGTTTTGGCAACGTTCTTTTGTAACCATGACTAAATAATCTCTCCAGTGTAAAAGTATTATTCATCAGTCATGACCCACTGACAAGCCTGAGAACCCTTACATTTCTTCTTATTTCCAAGGAAACCAAAACACTGTCCAGAACTGTACTTCTGCCAGTGCATACCACAGCTGTTAATTTGACTTTCCACAAGATGCCCCTGTCATTGACTGACAAGAGGGGTAGGACGTATAATGAATGCCCGTTGGGCTCTGAGCACTGTCTAAACATAGAGGGCCCACAGTTAATACTGTGTATGAACGCGTCCTGTGTAGACACAGATGGAGGACTGAAGCTACCGCTGCTGCTCTGCTAACCCGCTGCTCATAATAAGTCTCCCTCATACACACAGTAAAAGTGGGTAGATGATGTGTTGCTGTCAGCACCACAAATTGTCACATGGTGTTCCTCAAGGTTCAGTGCTGGGCCCATTGTTTTTTATTTATCCTGGTTTCTATGTATTATTCATTTTACTTGGGAAACTAAAGGCTGGTGCAACAGTCAGTGCTGTGTCATATGCTTTATATTTTAAGACATTTCAAAAACTGTATCTAATTTAGCTGGTCTGATTTCTAAGATCATGTTTTAACCTTGTGCATGTGATTCGTTTAAATTAAATTCTTGATACTGCTCAAAACAGAGGCAAGTCACAGAGATGCTTTTCTTTACTCAGTTCCTGTTTCTATTTAGGGGTGAGATCATGCTGCTCCTCTGTGGTTGTCTTTGAGTTTTGAAATTGAATTTAAGATTTTATGACATTAATTTGGGGTTAATATACTCAAGCGCCCATATTCACAATGGGCCATCTGGCTGTACCCAAATCTTGTCAACCAACCAAAGGCCATCATTGTGTTTTACACATGGAAAGGATTATGTTTTGTACAGCATAAATATGTGAAGTTTAGTATATTTTTTAGAACAAAAGGTTTACAAAATTTTTGAGGTGTTTTCTAGCAGCTGCAATTTTGTATTTACAATCAGAGCTTTGCTACCAACTGCCATCATTACCAGTACTTTTCCATTATAGTTTGACTCCATACAAACCACTGTCTGCTTTGTTTTCCTCTAGTTTTCCAACCCTAATCTCCTCTTCAGGCCATGCTGCTTGCAGAAGCTTTGATGCATCACCGTTGTCTCAACAAGTTGATTATGATTCATCTGTGCTGTCTGAAATTAAAGAGCTCATAAAGTCAGAACAACCAGGTGCGAATTTAACTGCAGATCATGTATGAACAGAACACAAGCACTGGCCTGCTAATTACAGATCTCTCTCTATTTGCCTCTCTCTCTGAGGAGGATTGTGAGTATTTTGAGGAACCAAAATTCGTTTACTCACACATCATGTCATGAATTTCCCAGAGTTTAACCACTTGTATTGTGTGTGTAGCACAGATCCACACATATTCTACATATAAGCACACACAAACACAAAGCTTTTGGAAAGAAAGCAATCATAATTGTCACAAACATAACAAACCATGTTGTTTTTGTAGTAAAAACTACATTTGATATATTACAAATGAGTAAAACCACTTTACTGAAAATGAAGCATGACTCAACTTGCAGAATGTCTCTTGGGAATTCAGCACTGTAGCCCAAAAGTGTAATGAAAGAAAGCACAATACTTTCATGTTTTTTTCTTTCACTATAAAATTATTTTTTCTGCCATTCAGAACACATAATTGTCAGACACAGTCAAGTAATATTTTCCTTTCAACAGTTATTTGATGATTTTTTTGCAACTGAGATTATTTGCTGATTTAAGATAGTCAAGTCCAAATACCAAAGCAAAGTGCAACACTAAAGGAAATGGAACAATATTGAGCTTTCAAATTATGTTAACTTGAGCTCCATTTTTCTCTGCAAAGAGCCTGTTTACACAGCTGCATCAGATGTGTGAGGTTATAGATGACTAGATGAAGATCTACACAGCTGATACTTCAAATGTTTTCTAGTCTGCAAAACTTCATTGCCTCTAGTTGCAGCTTGCAGTGAAGGTCGTTTCAAAATCCATATGATTTAATTCCTGTTAATGCACTGGAGGAAAAGGACTCTCTGTGCCTTAACACACACACAAACTCAATTCATGTTCACAAAACAGGTAATCATACCAAACCAATAAACTATCACTCCAGATTATAAAGCAAGAAAGAGAATTGTGTTAACTATTGTCAGTTATCATTCATATCATTACCTATAACATAATGCGTAGTCTCGAGGCAAAATTATACTGAAAACACAGTAGTGAGTCTTGCATTTTCAACATTTAACTTTTATTACAAGAAGATATATTTTTGATTATTGCGTCAAATAGACATAAATCACAGTCCTTCAAGTGTGTTGACATAGGGTGTATTCAGGCACAGCATGCCACCAGTGTTTTGGCAGTGCCTTAAAGCCAAGTGAAATTTAAAAAACTAACTTGAATCATAAAAATATGCTGGTTGCTGTTACCTAAATGTAGCATGAGTAACGCAACTGATTTAAATAGTCATGTTTCTTTTCCGTCAGATTCTTGTGAAACCACTAAAACGCTTATTTTTTTTTACCGTCATTGTCTCCCAATTTCTTTTGCAGCTTTGGGATAACATGCAAAAGTTATACATGGATTTAACTACTTGCTTCTTAAATTGGATCTTTTATAGAGGTTCTATTTCTCTCTCTAAAGCAATCTGTGATTTAATAGGACGACAGCACCATAAACCTCAACCGCTAATAGAGGCTGTGGTGTGTCGCAGTGCTCTGATGCTGTGCCACTCTGTGGACCATTTATTAGTGTCCCCAGCTGTTTATCGCAGCTGTCATACAGTAGAGTATGAGGTGAACTTCCCCTTACAGAACATAGCTCAAGCTGAAGATACTTTAACAGAACTTTAGGTGACATGCGTGGATATTTTTGGAATAATTCACTGAAACCCACTGGCAGTGATCTGTAAGAATATTTTCCATCGCATGTAATGGTTGTATTGTTTGGCAAGTGGCTACTTTTCAGCGCACAGTGTCAGGAAGACAAGAACTCTGCTGCAGCCACATGAGCAGGCTGTTTATGTGACTTTACACTCTACAAATCATTCATCACGGTTGTAAATACAAGCATGAAACAACTTAATTTCTGATATGCAACAACGTCATAATGGGACAGGAGTCAGTCGGATTCATAACATTTTCTGTGAGCATGTCTGTATGAAGCCAGACTAGATGCTTTGGGTTATTCCATGGGAGGAGTAAAATATTACTGTACAATATCCTCCTCTATTCTGCAATCATCCTTTCTGTGAGCTTCTGTCTTCTCCTTCTTGTCCTCCTCCTTTTCCTGTGCTCTTTACCTCCCACTTTCCTTCTCGTTTTCCAGATCCCCTTCTACTTGTTATCCTCCACCTTTTTCTTCAACCCTTCTTCCCTCTCCTTAGGCACTAAGATAGCTGGAGACGCACCACAGAGCAGAAAGATATTTTTATAATTAATATCAGACACTCAGCGTACTTTGAAAAGTCTGTCACTCATCGACGTTCAGGCTTCAATTACGCTGCTCACACTACCATACACACTGGATATTGAGAGGAAAGAAAGAATGAAAAATGAAGATCAACACACTGAAACAGAAGTAAAAGTAAGGATGTCCTGAGTTTGTCTATAAACTGCGAGTGAATAAGGAAATTCATATTTTTTGTCATACACTTAAAGGTACTTAAACCAACATGGGGGTGGGGTCTTAGAAGGATTTTCCTACATTTGCTTCAGAACAAACAGGAAGATCTTCACTAAAAGATCATGATAAAAAGAAAACATTATCAGGGGCACCAGTGGATGTATCCCAGGACCCAGGATAAGTATTACCTCTACTGTCAAACTTGTCTGGAACAGAAGGATGCATCAAAATCCAAACTTGTAAAAGTGGGAAAGATGCATTTGACGGCAAACTGATATATCCATTTAAATCTCAGTTTTAATAGGTCTTATAAAATTCATACAATTCATGATTTCTAAGATAGACACATTTTACACTTTTCTTATTTTCTTACTGATTTCGTGAAGGTTTCATAGTTGCAGTGCATTGGCAGTTGGATGGCCTACTGGAAAGAAAATGAATTTCACTAAGCTTCACTCTGAGGGAGATTCTCCCGAGTTCACAGCTGCAGAGTTCAGTCTGCTGAAGCATCTCCTCCTCCTCCTCCTCAGTCGTCTTCTTTGATCCCCGTGCGAACAAGCTGAAGGCCTTCTGAAAGTTTTCTGGAGTTCTTCTCCAGATGTCACCTCCTCCCTACTGCAGATGACTTCAGTCCGCTGCTGCTTTATCAACTTACAGAAGATCTCAGTGGTGTCATTTTGAGCGTGCATCTCCTCTTTTAGCAGCAGCAGTCATCTTTTTATCGCCTCCTTCAGCTTGTCTCTGGCTCCCACTCTTTCTGGCCCCCACTCTTTCTCCAACTCTTCTGTCTTATGATCTTCCATGTTCTTCTGGTCACTTTTTAACTGCTTCTGCACTTTTTCCAGGTCCAGCTGGAAAATGTGCAACTCTACAATAACCCAATGTGGGCTAGCCTTCTCACATTAAAGTCTGGCTCACATGGCTTCCAGATCCCAGCGTTCCTCATGCATCCCTTGAGGAAGTTGCTTACATGGACCTTGAATGCGCAGACTGTGGTTGTTTTGCATCTTTCATCACCCATGCCTTTTTATTCCCAGTACAGTAGTTTTCAGTGATAATTGGCACTTGTGCAGATTTGTGTGTCTGTTTTTTGTTGAACCTGTTTTATTTTGTACTCAATGACCTACCTTTGGCTGCCATGTTTATGCCTTTGCCGGAGAGATTGCCTTCTCATGTACTGACCTTCAGCTGTGAATAAAGTTTGTTTTTATCACATTGACTCTATGTTCTGCAACATTCATAAACCAACTGTCTGCCTGAAAGCCAGCTATATTTCACTACAGTTGCATCCTCATTTTTTATATTCAACAAGTGGACAAGTACAATACTGAAATTGTGGAGATTAAATGCCTTTTTATACCAAAACATATATGTAAAATTAAACAAGCTGCTTCCCAGAACTGCCTATCCTATGGGGAATAGGGGGTAACAATGTAGGAATAATAATAATTAAAAAATACTTACAGTATAAATTGTTTTAAACTAACAGGGACCTATTGTGTTGGTATCAAAGCTAGATGAATTACTCTAGATTTGAGGATTTTTTAATATAAAGCAGCCATTTATCTGGCTTGGAATTTTCATGTTTTTCCATATTTTAGTAGGATTTCTCCTCACTCTTCATTGTTTCAGTGTGACGCTGCCCAAAATGCAGCTAGTGCTCATTCAAATAACAGGTAAATCAAATAAATGTTATTTTTCCCTCTTACTCCCTTATCATGTCTTCTTTATAACCCTTTTTTCATCTGTTGCTTTTTGCCTACTACCCAAGTAAGCTCTCAGCTCAGTGTCTCCTTTCCCCTCATCCTCCCACTCCACTCCTCTTTTGGTCGTCCTTCTCCTCCACCAATTCTCACTCGTCTTGTCCATGTTGACCCCTCCTTCCCTTTCGTCCTCTCCTAATATTTCCTTTTCCTATCCTCCCTGTGTTACTTTTTACACTCCTGGGTCATAGCTTATCTCCTCTGAAGGAATGCAGAAAGAAGTGAGTTTTTTTATGTGGTGTATGTGTGTGTCAATATCTGTCAGTGTGTTCGAGTCTAGATCTAGCACACCTGTTTATCTCACACAGATGTCAATCAAGAGCTTAAGCAAACTTCATCTGAATCTTCCAACATCTCAGAGGATTAAGGAGGCCAACTGAGCAAGTCAGATAGCTTAGAACTACACATACTGAATTGTGTGTGTGTGCATCTTATTCATTCTTCTTCTTCATATAAACCCCTTTAGCCTCCCACCAAGTCCCTTAAATCTCTTTCCTTTGTTAGAAAGAACTCAGAAAAACACCCTTTACCTGCCTTTCTGAGTTGTTTGCCCTTAAATCTTCTTCCAGATTTATAAAGTGTAGAGTTTAGTACACACAGGCAGGTTTGCACACATGCCTGCTCACAATAAATAAATACAGTCATCAGACTCCATCAATAGTTGCTGATCTTTAGATAATTGCATGGTGAAGTAAACGCATCTCGCTGTTTCATGTTGGCTAAAAAAAACTTCCTCTTTATGCTATCTTCAATTCTCGAGCCAAGTCCTTGTGATTTATGGCGAACTGTGCAGTGTAAGGGTTGTGAATGAGAGTGTGTGTGTATGTTTGTGTGTGTTGGAATGAAATATGCTGATGGTGTGTCCAAAGATGATTTATTTAAGGGTACGTTCTCACTGGAACATCTGCTTTCCAGCACCGACAAGCTACAGTTTGATAATGACATGTAAGTGTGGATATGTGTCTGTGTGTGTGCGCACGCGCGCGCATGTGTGCTATCTACACCGAGACTGCGCCGTTTTCATGGTTCACCCGGCTGTTTTGTTTTAAAGGAACATTCCATGTTTTATTTACAACCTGCTGTTTGTCCTGTTATGCTGTACTGGCTGGTGTATGGAGCGACAAGAAATAGACAAGTTACAGTTTGATCAGTATTTAGTTGTTACAGTCATTTGTCAAGCAAGTATAAAGACAACTATGTGGTTACAGCTTGTAAAAATCAAGATTTGCTGTATTTTGCTCCATTTTATATGATTTGAATAGAATATCTTTGGGTTTTGCACCATTGGTTGGTTAAAACAGGCAGTGGGTCATTCTGCTCTGGGCAGTTTTCAGTGTTTTCTGGCATTTTTGACACCTAAGTGATAATAAAAGTGTAACTGTAACTGATTAATCAAAAACATAATGAATGGTAGTTCCATCACTGTCCAGTGACAAACATGTATCTCTAAACTTTGTTATTTCAGATCAACTAAAGGATTATGTGTACATTTATAGAGACAATTCTCCTACTTCTAAAATTAATCGTTAAAAAAATCCATTGTATGAAAATCGCATAACAGGTCGAAAACAGGACTCTTTTCTTAGATCATGAAGTTTCCATTGAGAAAAGTATGCCGTTCAAGGTAAGCAACACAAGTTCAGTGGACTTCCATTGAAATGTGCACATTTTTCATTTACATATGGCCAGCCAAAGGGTGTGTATTCTCTTGACTTTGATACATACGTAATATAAGAGGATGACAACTGGTTGAACTATAATGGTTTATCTACCGTTTTCTCAAGTTGCCCAAAAAACCCACAATAGCAAATTCACTGGAACTCTGTGTTCAGCCAAGGAGTGGGAAGCCAAAACAGCAGGAAGGCAGTAAGAGCTCTTTGGTTCAATCTTTTTGTACAGTAAAATACATGCTTTTATATTCGTGGTCCATTAAAGACACCCCAGGAAAGATTATTGGTCAAAGGTTGCAATGATGTCAACACATAAATTTAATGATGGAAAACGTTGCAAAGAGCAACAGAGAGAGAAACAGACGTAGGGGACCGAGGTGAAGCAAATTACAGTTGATCTTGTTTTCCAAGCGCCAATGTTTCATTATTGTTGTCTTAAGTTAAAAAGGATTAGTTCAAATGTGCAGCAGGAGATGAACTTGCCTACCATTATAAAAGGTTGCAATCCAAGCTAAATCGATTCTATAAAGTCCATTATTGAAAGGCACAAGCCAAAAGATAAAGAGAATCCTCAATAAAAGTTCCCATGAATGAAAAGTTGGACTCTCCAAAGGGTTTGTGTGTTTTACAGAGAAGCTGCACCATAAAGAAAAAAACAGTTTTTACACCGATCACAGAAACTTGTCTCACAGTCTGAGGAGTTGCAGACTGATTTCTTTTTCCAGACTCACATCCTCTTAAATATTTCTGTCAAAATTCAAGTCTCGCTATATATTGTGGACTCATAGAAACTCACACACACACATGCACACAGTAAAATTTTATAACCTGTGGGATTCTGGTCGCAGAGAATAATACTTAGCAGTATGAAGTCTTACATCTGCTACAGTAAAACAGTGAAATAAGGATAACGCTCATGGATGCAAACTGCAGTTTTATAACTTCAAGGTTCAAATTACAGACATCATAAGACTTACATTTGTGTCCTGACTGAGGAAAAAGCTGTGTCAACCAACTAGCAAGGAAGAGCAAAGGTATATTAACAAAAATGAGCACATGTATTTTAACATCAGCAGAGCAATGCCACAAATCCTGGTCATGTAAGGTTTTCTCAATTCTTAGAGATGCTGTTCAGCACTAAATGTCTGTCTTTAAATGTTTTCTGTTTTGGCAGGCATTGTGAAGTGCAAAGCCACCGCATGCCCAAACATTGGCCACACAGCTCAAAGAGGGTTTAAAGGTCACCAAAGAGAGCCTGTAACTAACCCCAGAGACGCATATCTTCGTCATGATCTCAGCGTCTGCTCATCTTTGCTCACCTTTACCCACCAACTCAACACGTGTCAACTTGTTGACTTGCTCACAAAATATATGTCTCATTAGCAGCTTTTAGAAACATTGTTGTCTGTTAAATTGTGTTTCCAGTTTTCACTCTCTTTCACTCTTAGCAGTGTGGTCCAGTGGCAGGTCTGTGCCCCTATTACATCACTTCATTTCATTGGGGAGAGGTTTTAAATAGTGGAGTCTGGGGGGTTTGGGGAATGCGTGTAACTGCGTGAGGACTGAGTGACTGTGAGGGGGGGTTGGTTTCAGGGTCTGAACTGTAATGGTTTTACTGAGACTCGGCAGACAGAGTGAGTCATGACATCTATCAGAAAACCCAGCTCTGCTTAAGTGGTCTCTGAGCAGACATGTCGGCACATGCATTTCATTGTTTGTTTGGTGTTTGTTCTTTTGTTAAGTCCTCTTTCTCTTTCCCTTAACTCAATGATGACTGATTTCAAGAAAGCAAGATTAAGGTTTTTTTTGTTATGAGTCTGAGATGTCTGGATGTATGTTAATTGGTCAAATGTTTGGAGCATTGGAACTGCATACTCCTCTCCCTTCCCCTCAGACTGAGCTCTACTCTGTAATTTTGGTTTTGGGGTGTAGGCTACACCCTGTGGACAGAACAGAACAGAAATCCCTCCATACTACATAGAAACAGTTTTAGCCTGTTTCTGACCACAGACAGGGGGAAAAAACAAGTTGTGGATATAGCATATCATGCAATAAAAGTGGACTGTGCCTTCTTCAAGATGGCACCAGCATCCATGGAAAATTATAGTCTGTCTCTGTGGTTTGTACATTTAGTAAAATAGAAAATCAAACAAAGGAAAGCAGTAGTTTGGGGTTTGGGGATTTAAAATAATTGGAGTTAGCCTGAATAACTAGAGCTGACAGTTGACATTTCATTGAGAAAGTAAAAGCTTACTGCTTGCTGGTCACCTGAAAGATGTGAATGCTTACTACTAGGTCAGTTAGCTTTTTAAGACAGTATGTTTAAAGGTATACTTAATAGCAATTTAATATGACAAAATCATTCTAATTTTAATTTTTGTAACATAAGACATTAGTATAAGGAGACAAGGAAGACACAGATGTTATTTAATGACTATCATCATAATGTGAATGTATATGATGCTTTAAAGTCAAGGTCAAATGAAAACTTGCTTTTAACCCTTTAAAATCACATCCACAGTCACACTGTCATACTATTTAACAGTCTCATCAGCATGAACCATCCAACTGTAACCAGTAATATAAAAGCATCTAACCATAAGGTGGTATTTGTGACAGCTCCAGATTATGCACAAGGCATTTTAATGAGGAGCAACTACATGTATCACTGTAGCTCTCTCTTTTTATGACCCACAAACTTTTCAGCTGTCCAGTCAAATTCATCCAAACATGTTCCACCTGGGACTTGATAACTGTTTCGCTTAGAAACTAGTAGAAACTTAGAAACATCCTCTTGAAATCTGTATTTAAAGCTGCTATAATCAGTACTTTTTTTCAATTTTATAAATAGATCGTGTAACAATTTTTAAGTGAAAGAGGTGGTTGTGGGGACAAACCCACAGAGAATCACCAAACTTTGCTGTCCCCTTCAGCTCCATGAAATGTTAAAGCCCCTATGCCCATTGCACTCTTTTGGTTTAATCTCACAGCTGTCATCAGCATTGTTTTTAGCTGCAGCTGGCAGTTCTTTGGAATTACGTTCCAAAAAACCACTGTATTTTCCCTGCCAACAGACAAAGTTAGCAACTAGATAAACACTGTAAAGGATTTAGCAGAAATGATGATGAAGAAGTACCAATTTTTTCAGAAGTAAAAATCAGAGTTTGAAAAAGAATAAATATTGAAATTGCCTTTGTTTCTAGGTGGATGTTAACATCGCTGCATGCCTGCTAAATGTTTAAATTACCAGCCGTTTGCTGACAAGCTTGGTATACTAAGCAAACAGAAGTTATATGTCAAATTTGTGTCCACAGCTTGTTTATGCTGGCCCCAGGTAGCAAAACAGTTAATGCAAGTTTAAAGTCCTTCCATGTTATTGGTCCAGTAAAAGTCTGAATGCTATTAAATGCTGCTCAACTGAAAAACCTAATAATATACCGTATGATTTCATTTAATAAGAGGTATTACTGTATCACTGTGTGGCCACTGTGCGGAACACGCATAGACATGTTTTTCCATGATACTGAGCACTAATTTTCCAATAGGAAACATCAGACAACATGGGTTTTTAATATTAGCCTAATATAGCCTTTCCAGAAATCTGAAATGCGGAGATTTTGCTATTATCATTTATTAGTGGTGACGAGTGACAAGTTACCAGATGTAGAGTGTGTGTATGTGTGAGAGAGAGAGACATAGAGAGAATGATTAATGATGAGAGGAAGTGATATGTTCAAAGAGACATAAGAAAAACTGGAAATGAGAAAGAGAAGATAAATGTTTTTAAAAGGATATATGGTATAAACGGAGCAAAACAGAAGAACAGACAGAAACCGTAACAGAGACAGCGATGGAGATGATCCGTCTCGTAGATGTTTTGTAGATTTAACCATTGTAACCAGGGAGGGTGGCGTTCACAAGGATGTGGCTGTCTGTGGACTGTGGCTGGGATGAAAGGGAAGGAAGCCAGGCGGCCCTGGAGGATTCCTCCCTGGATCTGTGGGGATCACACACACATTAACATGCACACACACACACACACACAAACACACAAAATGAACATGTATGTAAATGAGAGGCTACCCTCTAGATCTGGTGAACAGATGAAGTTAATTGTTTCCATCCTTCTCTGCAGGCCGTGTGCAGCTCTCAGGCAAATCATCTTACACTGAACAGACACACATCACAGAGCTAGTCTCTTTTTTCTTTCTTTCTATTTCCTTATTTCTTTCCTTCTATCTTCCATACTTATTTTACTTCTTTCTTTACTACTTTCCTTCCTTGTTTCTTTTCTCTTTCCCTGACATTCCAGTGTTACCTATAAAAGAGGTTAATACCCTCAAGGATGGGTCAGCTACAGATGTTTGGAGGTGATTAAGTGTCCCCTGACGTGCTGTAACATGTACGTGTGTCTCTGTTTTCCAATGATTGTCTTGTCTCTGGTGTGTTTATTTCTTTTTACTGTACACAGATATACAAGGGTGACACGTGTTTTCCTTTGCACATGCATTTTTAAACAATGCGGTAATCTAACTAGTCCATCTTGGGTACTATACTGAAGTACAATTTTAAGTTAATGTGCAAAAACTATATCAAATCAAGACTACAACAGAACAAGACTATAAGTCAACTGCAAAGCAAACGGCTTAGTTAGCATGCAGTCGTGCTCACAATGTCAATACACTGTTAACCCGAAAGTTCTTTCTATGCAAACAGTTTGAGTAAATACCACTTTAAAAAATGTGTTTTGTTCCATTACTTAAAGAGTTTGAGTATATGAAGAGTGTATGAGGCAGTCATTGGTTGTACTCATTTTTGTAAGTTTAACAAACTTAAATGATCAAGTTTTACCTCAGGCCACAGCACTGCCCCATTGTGATTGGCTGAAAACTCAAGACAAGTCTGTGTTTGTCCGTTGGCGGATACAGAGAAAGTTGCGCCATTTTCTTATTTTCACAGAGCAATTTAAGGTCGTTGCACTGCATGCTCCTTGGACAATACATTTTCTGTCTGCAAATTTCTGTTTTTGGACCCTTTTAATGGACATTTGCCTGCAGTAAAGACGTTACCATTTTCTGCATGAACTAGGTGAGTTGTTTTCTCTATTCAAGTACTACTATTTAGAAACGGCTGGAACTTTTCTAGTTTGAAACGTGTACATTTGAACGTGCCTAAATTTGAGGTTGACTTAGGTGAATAATGAGCATTTGATTGTTAGGGATTGATAAACAGTCTTAAATTCAAAATGGGGAATTACATGAGCCAGCTGGGACGGGCTGATGCAATGATTAACGGTGGTAAACATGGAAAAAAAAATGCTGACAGTGAAGAAAGAAACCAAGACAAGGGGAGTGATGGTCCAACACTGGCCAGCGCTTTTCACTGAAAGCCAGGTTTGTGAAAGTGTCCTTTAAATGTTTTTCTTATTTGTGTTACGTACATCATTGGACAACAGAGAGGTTTATTAGTGTTATAATTAACTCTGCCTGAATATCAAAATTTAGCTTATTTTTAAAAGTTTTTTATATATTTTTCAGGTTTACTTGGAGTTTTACAGGGTTGTTGGTAGAAATCTTAAAGAAGAATTCTTTGGTGTTCCTGATGGTTTGTGTCCAAGCTTGATTGAAATCTTCAAAAGGAAGACAGGTCGGATCGGCAAGCAGTTAGCTGACCTGCTACAACAGACAATGGTGCGTTGATATTTCTGTTTTTTCTTGTAATGATATTGATGGTTGGTTCATCCCTATTACAAAAACTAATTCTCTCACCTTCCCTCATTGTATTTCTCTGTATGAACAAATAAACTGATATAAGATATATTTCTTTGTTCTACATTTAAGTGTGTGTTATACCTCTTTGCAGAGCACTGAGCCAACAGCCACTAGATGCCTTGTCCTGAGACGACGTCCAGTCATTCTTGGGGATGATGCATCTGTGTTCTTTAAGAGCAGTTCGGTGAGTAACGTTTTTTGATTATTGTTTGAATCAGTTTTGCCTTTCTCCTATGTTTTGTTTATTTGAGATGATGGGTTATGATAATTAGCATTTATGAAGATGTTTCATTGACCTTAACCTATACATGAACATATACAAAAATGGCTCTAACAGCTTGTTTACACAAAATTACCTAAAATAAAACCACAGTGAATTATAAAAATCATACTATTAAAGAAAGCCATACAGCTGATTGTAGACAAATTGCTGTTAAGCTGATTATCCTCTTTTTGTCTTGTTTCTTGCATTATGTAGAATCTTAATGAAGGAGACTCCGTGGACATTCCAGTGGGAATCCATGAGGACAACAGAGCTGCAAGCCCAGCATCACCACAACATCACATCATTGTTAATACATATTTGTTGCTTTGTTGTGTGTTTCAATAAAATAAATAAAATGTACTGGATTGTGTGGTCATTGACAAAAGAAGAATTTAATTGCAATTTTCTTATCTCAAATGTTTTAATTTTTAATATAGTCATATTTTTAATAAAACTAGGATTTTAAGTGTATTAAGTTCGGACTATTGTACTTTTAAGTAGACGCCACAGTTTTTTCTATTGTTGATTACTTAAACCATTTAAGTGTATATAACTTAAAATGTTAAATTCTGACCATTGTACATTTAAGTTGACTACACTTAAACAAATTAATTTTCTCTACTGTCAATAACTTAAACCATTTGAGGCAATCGCTTGACGAAAGTGGTTTAAGTACAATCAACTTATCCGGGTTTACAGTGTACTTAAAAACTGATGTTTAGCAGATGCTCAGCGTAACATTTTGGTTTAGCATGCTAGCTACATTTCTGCTTTTACAAAGCAAATACTTCTGAATACTTTTTACCACTTTTTAAAATCATCCAAATGATAATTTAAGCTTTATTTGCACAATGTTTTATCTTTAAAACGTATTTGCTTTTTATGCACATTTGAGTTAAGTACAGTTTTTCCTCTGTTGATATGTTATAGGCATAAAGTGCCAAAAGACTATTTCTACTGGTGTCTTGTCTATTCTTTTTCTTGTTTTAAACAGTTCTACTTCAGTAGATTGTATTTTAACATTTGTGAGTTCATAGTAAGAGTCTGATCCAGCTGAGCCAAAGTCAGAGTCTTGTCTGACAGGATGCTCCAGCAGTTTGAAGAAATGTAGAGGTATCTCTGTATAGATAAAGACTTTAAAGAAAACAGTCTTGGCTCAGTTACAAAAATACCCATAGTGCCACCTGGATTAACTTTAAGCCCAAACTAAACAAAAAGATGTTTATGTAACTCAAGTGTGTTTCCATGAGAAGTCAACCTGACTCATCCCTTCTGGCAGATTGATTTGCTTTTGGTGCTGTGCAGTAAGACAACCTGGCCGGATCTGTTTATTGCTATTTGACATTTCAGCTCTGCTGCAGTAAGGTAATGTGACCTGTGTGACCCTTTCGAGGTGTTCCAATGTACCCCCAAATCCATGACCATGAAATCCATACAGGTTTGTGGAAAGCCGTAAAATAGATACAAGATTCTCTTGCCTTTCCTCAGTGGAAACAGGAAAGCTGTGGTAATTTTACTCTAATCCCCATGGACATTTGTAGGGTGTCCTTGGTTAAATTCTGCCGCAAAGGTCATGGAGGGTTACATATCTGGAATCAATTACAAGCTTTACCCAAATGTTTACAGATATATATAAGAGACAAGCAGGGATTTATCTGACTGTAATTTAATCTATAAAAGGTTTTTCAAGTGTTGTTAATAGTATTGCTGTTTGCTACAGTGCCGTCCTCTATAAAGGCATTTGGAATAAAATCCACTTTCTTTACCACTCATGGCTCCACTTTGTTTGACTGGTAACGATCCAAAATCATCTATGTGAACAAAGACAGTGATTCAGTGGGTTCCAGTAAACTATAATTAGTCTGGGCATTTAAGGTGAAAAGCATTAACTTCAGTTGATTCAGCCTGTCATTTAGCATGGAGCTGGGCTCCCCAAATGATTTGTAATTATCTTTTAAATAATGCTTTTTCCGTTGATTTTCCCAAGAAATTAGAATTTATACACACTGACTATAAATACAGTCATTGTTTCAACTGTCAAAGGTAGGATAATCTTGAATTGTTTGGCAGCAAGAGCATCCATTTTGGTGATACAATGGAAAAGAAAACTCAAAGATACTGATGTAAGAACACTCACTGTAATGATAGTAAGAACAATCTATTTCTGTAAAGTGTGTCAGTAAAGTGGTCCTTGGGCCTAGAAGAGCATAATAAAAGGTAATTGTGGTTGAAAAAGCTGAAGTAAGCATCCACTTCCTCTCAGGTTATACCTATGCGGCAATTTGTTTCATTTTATTGGACATGAGCCTGTTTCAGAGGCTAGCCACAGATAATTAGCTACCAGTACCACATGTACTTCCTTGCACAGGGCCTTGTGAGGAACATGGTCTGGCTCCACAACATAACATAAAAGACCACATCAAAGGTAGAAAGAGGAGAAGAGGCCTTTTAACTGGTCTGCACATTAAGGGAAATACACTTGTACCATGGGAGAAGATCACTGTGTTACCACTAAATGCAACTCAATCTGTCAGATAGATTGTTAATTTACTGTACATTGTCCATTCAACATTTTCCCATTTCCTGTAGGACACCACTTTAAACAGAAATACCATAAAAATATTAGATTTCATATCATGAAATGCACTTATATAAAAAACATTTCCTGAATCGGCGAACATTACCTCAGCCCAGAGGCCTGCACTGGCAAAACAAAGGCTTCAATGATATAACGTCAGCCAAAGAATTTGCCCCTACACACGCACACACACACACACACACACACACACACTTACACACACACATATAAATACATCAACACACACATTATACTGAGAACAGGTGTTGTTTTAACCATGCTGAAACAAATACCATCCTATAAAAACACAGTAAAACAGTCTTGCAGGTTGTTAATGTTATTAACTTGCATGTGCTGACAACCAAAGAAATCCATGCAAAGATCCATACATGCTGCATGGTGTGTTGTATTATGTTATCCATGTATTATGTAACATAAATGACAATTTGTTTAATATGATGCCAGGCAATGTATACACTTTTAATATATTCCAATTAAAAGATGATGCAAATGGTGTTCTTTTAGGATAGCTGATGATGCTATCTGCTGCCAAAAAGAAGATTATGATTAAATACAGTCAAATGAAATGAATTTCAATGCAACATATCATATATTCCACATCATTTATTGGGTTCAAGCTTTTGGCTCATCCAGAAAATTCTGTGACTTTGCACTTTCCCACTGCACAAATCATTTCACCTTGTAATGCATCTTAATATACTGCAACTTTTGTTCAAGCTATTCATGATTTAGACACCCTTCAAAAATCAGGATCTGTTCCAACCTCGTCAAGATTTGTATTTATTTTTTTTTAGAAAATGTGCACAGCTGTTGCCGCCTCACACATATGGCTTTCATTGAAACAGAGACTCAGATACCGAAAACACCGTCACGGCTGCTCACTACATTTTTGTTTTTTGTCTGGAAGATCCATATAGAGAGGTGACTAAGAGGAGTCCAAGCTGGAGGGGGTCCTTCCGTCTGTGAAAAGAGTTTTCCTACGGGCCTTTGCTCTGCCCACTGACACAGTGTGGAACAATGCAGTGGATACTCCACAGAGATCGCTCTGAAGAATGACATCAGACTCACAGTTTGGCTAAAGCTGTTCTCAATTTCTCAGTGATTTATGTATTAGGTAGTCCATTAAACTCAGATTAGATGGTGCAAAATATTTATGCAGAATGTCAGCTGAAAAATATTGATCCAACAATGAGGACTGTGAGAAGTTTGATTATGTCTCATGTTTCCATCCCTTTGATGAAATGACTTAACTGTTACATCCCACTCTATCTTTGAATTTAAGGTGAGCTAGGGCACAAATACTATTTCAGAAGTCCACGAGTGATTCGGTCCGAGCGTCAATAAAACACTGGTTTCAAGGTTTTAAGAGACTTTAAAACATCTGTTTATAAACTCTCTCCAGATGCTTTGTCTGAAGGACAAAGTCTTTGACAGGAGAAATTGTAACAGCAGATTTTGTGTATGGAAAAAGAACACTGTACATTGTGTGTGTGTGTGTTTTAATTAGAATGTATAAAGCAACCTCAACCACACATGAAAGAGAGGAACCTAGAAGTGAAGGGTGTTGTAAAATTAGACTGGTTCCCCAAGTTGCGTTTGTTGTGACTACAATACAGCAATAAAACACAGATCTGGACATTTCACCCTGGGAGTACAGTAACTTTTTCCAGTGGCCTGGTTTATGAACAGCCTTTTGAGCAAACAAACACATTTGGGTCATGCATGCACACACGTTGTGTGACAACTATGGCTCCTGTGGTTCTTGACCTGCTCTTAAAGTGTTCACAAAGTGAGAGCAGCAGCCGTCTCAAATGTAGGATAAGATTAACTGTCTGCAGTCATGCTAGCAGCTCTGGGAGGCCACACTGAGGCAAGCCATGCTTTGACCTAAATGCTTATGCAAGCATACTAACATTACAACAATGAAAATGCTAGAATACCAATATTTATGTACAATGTTTAACACATTCACCATTTTGTTGAGCTGTAGCTCTAAGTTTAGTTTAGCTAACATTTGCTAATCGCCACCAAAGATGCAGGTATTTAACCAAAAATTAAACTACTGGGCAAATTGATATTTCATCTGATGATGGGTGTGATATGAAAAGTATGAGATGAACTAAAGTTATTATTTATCTTGAGAGGGGCATGAATTTACCTACAAAAAAATCCACAACAATCCATCTGATAGCTGCCAAGGCATTTTACTATAAAGCAGGAACATGAATCTCACAGTAGTGCTACAGGAAGTGAGGAGAATCCTCTTGGGAATGTCAAATTCAAATGGTTGCTGTGATATTTCACAGTGCTACACTGATTCAGTGAGCTAAACCACTAACATGGCTAAAAAGTGCAACAATAAATTAGTATACACAATGTCAATGACATGATCTTAGTCACAGGCTAAGCTCTATCTATCTATCTATTCAACATACTGTACAATCCCAGTCTTCAGTCCTGACTGATTTAAGATGCATCATCAACATCTGTTTTACATTGTCAAACTTCACAGACGTTCCTGTGGATTGTGAAAAAATAAAAATAAATGAAAAATCCAAACTCAACAATCACAAGACTGCAGGTTTGGTTGAGCTGACAAGAAGACACAGACACAGTTTTACAACTCATAGTCAGCAGATTTGACCAGGTTGACTGAAATGATAGGTAAAGCCATATCAGCAAAATATGTATAAAGGATTATAGTATGGCAATGTTATTGTCAATGCACTATATCAATGACTGACTCAGCAACAAATAACTCTCAGACTTCCAACCCTCTATTATTCCCACATCCTTTTGCTATTCTAAGTCACTCTCCCCTAAAATAGCTGCAAAACCCAGGCTTATGTTTTATTTAGCCAAAAATGGTAATAGTAAGGGCACATGAAGGGGCATATTTTTGTCAAAAAATAAACTGGCAGGATTTAGACACTCACATAACCAGACTGCTGGAGAGGATTCAATGTTAATTTGGACTCCTGGGCTTCCAGAGAAGTCATTTATCCAAAAATGCTGAGTGATTTGTTCAGATTTAATGAGGGCTGGTTAAAATTAGATCTGCATAATTAACAGGCTTAATTGGAGAGCCCGTCCTCAAAAGTCTAATTTGGTCTCACATGTTCAAGGGGAGGGCACACACCCCGCAACCCCCACACCCCACATCCCCATTTTTCATTCATACTGGCTCAGTATGGAAAAACAGAAGATGGTGTTTCTGTCCTGCATTAAATTTGGTTTTTAAAAAATTTACCATTACAGCGTTGTCTGAGAGCGGTCGCTGTCACCCATGTGTCATTGTTTCCAAAATTTATAACAGAAGCCAAACCATGGATAATGTGTCAAACAAAACTGCAATCACAGGAGAAATGACTCATTTCACTTGTTGACTTTGTGCAAAATAATAGCACATCTCCTCTTCCAAAACAAGCAAATTGCAAAGGAGTGTGCAATCAGATGGTCAGATATGGCTAAAGTGAATTTAATCTCAGTAATAGACGGAGCCATTACTTAATGATACCATGTAAACACAGAAAGGTCTCATGTGTATGTGCATGCAGGTATTACTAAACAATGAAAGGGAGTGTGTTTGTCTGCATATGTTGTCTTGGCGTGATGCATGAGCTTTTGCATATGAATTTGCCTTTTGCCATTTGCCCGAAACTGCCTTTCTTCCAGGTGCGCATAAAGATACACACATCCTCAAAGCCTGGTTAATGCACATACCTGAACCATACGTCACGGCATATGGTTCTGTGCATTTTTGTGGACAAGAATTACTGTAAGTAATACTGAAAACAGCCTTTGAAGAGGAGGGTTGTTTGTGCAGTAAACGCAAGGTAAATCAGGAACATACTGAGTAGGAAACACATTCTAAAACTGCCTGGAACAGTTCATAAAAAGAAGTAAGATTTAAGGCTCACCACATCATTAAGGTATCACAGGAGTTCTCTGAATGGATGGTGTTACATCATGTCTAGACATCAGACCATCACAATCTACCTTTTCCTAATTAATGTTGAGTATAAAAACATAAACATCTCTTTCTCTTTCATATATATTGTTAATCACACACACATACATGCTCGTATGCACACACATACTGTACATTGCTGAGATAGCACATCCCTGCAGCTGTTTTAGGGAGTGAGTAATGGGGTCATGCCAGCTCCCGGTGTGCACTGTGGGAAAGAGACAATCAGGATATCAACTGGACTGCATCATATCCATTTCTTTCACCTCATTCAGGTCAGTGCTTTCATAGCGTAGCCATTCAGCTGTCCATTGATGCTGCAATGCACGGTCAACGAATGACACATGTTGGTGAAGTGCTGCAGGGCCAAAGTAAGCTAATATTTCGCTCCACCTGCTGGACAGTCACTGCAAGTGTCAAGTAAAGTTTAGGATTAAATGATTGCACTCGTTTAAAACTACAACGTATTTGTGTATTATAAACAGTTTACTTGAAAAGGTTAAAAGATGCATTTTGCCTAAATATTTTTTGATAATGTGAAGATAATGGATTTTAACCTGACAATACTGGGGGCGTACTGCGTCGTTGTTATGGTAACCACAACACGCCATTTAGCCTGAGGGATAGCTGTGATTGGATTTTGCTAACGTTAATGTTGGCTGTTTCTAAACTTTTAAAGCAGTCCTTGTAGTGTTTGTAGTTTCGTTAGACGAAGGGACGGGTGCACAGAGGACGTCTGTAGATAGTAAAAAGTAAGACCTTTGCAAAAATATTTATTTGTTTATTTAGCAGACACAAACATTCGGTTAACTAACAACTCGAAGCTAACTTGCTAGCTTATGTGTAACACGTAGTTTTTTGTTGTAAGACCACACCTTTCAACCATATCCACCTGCAGAATATGAAAAGAACACCCGGATTTTTGGAGCAATGAATAAGATCAAGGTTTTTACAATGTGCAACAGTACGTTTACATTAACAGCACACCGAAAACTGGTCGACCGGATGCCTACTTGAGGTTTTCGGGCTCTCAAACTATCGCATGAAATATAATTATGCTTTCAATACATTTTCATTTTTCATGAGTTTGCATGGTAAATTGTCACAAAACCGTTTTTTAAAATTGATTTCCCCCAGCAAAACTTCCGCCTATTTCAAAATAAAAGCGGCACTTATGTTTGTCTGATTATAACTCTGTAGACTCTGCTTGTATCCTTTAAACATATTATGGTGTTGTGGTGATTTAGAAAAGACTACAAGGTTACCTCAAAGCCAGTTATAAAATAATGAAGTGTTTGCATGTAAACCATCAGTAGACTGGTCAGTCCACTGCATCTAAATAATGTTTTGCCTTAGTGAGTATACCTGAGGAACAAAGGGACTGCAGGCCTCCCAGCAGAGAAGAAGTGGATCTGGATGATCAAGACAAGAAGGAAGAGGAAATAAAGGAGGATACCCCTCTTGTGGCCATTGCACCTGATGCCTCACTCCCAGAGGAGCAGCCCTCTGCCACTACTGATGCGTCTGCTAGTCCTGTTTTCCAGTTCTTAGATGAGGTAAGACTCATAAATGTTGTTAAATGCTCATATTATTTCTGAATGACATTTTGGAGCTTTCAGAGTAAGGACAAAGATTACGTATTGCCATTGCAGTGACATTATTTACTCAAACTATGCAAGTGAAGATTATTAATGCTTTTAAAAAGATCAGACACTGTATGTGTACTGTTTACATACGCCTACAGCTAGTGTATTTGAGGAAATCTACCTCATTCTATTTTCCAGTTAAATTGAATAGAATGTGGCGCTGTAGTTGGATTTATGCACACTACAAAGTTTAACTTAGAATTTAAAACATTTTTAATGTTTAAACAAAAGTGACTAGTTGGAACTTGAAATCATTGTGTGGATGGGCACAAAACTTTTTTATTATCTTGATCGTCGCATACAGTAAACAGACATTCAAGTCACAGTCCAACAGCATGATTGTATCTGTTCTGTAAAGTTCATATAAGCAAATTAATGTATTGTTTTTCTTTATTGACTCAACACCTCATAAGCCATTTATTATGGGCCTGCAGCACCTCATCCATCCATTTTTAGATGCATGAAATCACCCTGGATACTACACTGGAGACACTACAGCGGTTCCTCTCACTGATACTCATGCTAAACCTGTATACATTTTTGTATACATTTATGGAAAGGTGATATCAATACAGAAGATGCTTTTAAAGAAGAGCAAGCAATAATAGGATTTAAAACAGCCAAACACTGCAATGTACACAGCCATGTGGTTAGAACTTTATTCATTTCTTTAATATAAAAAGTGCATATCTTTTGGCATGACAGTTGAATATGAATGATAGAAAAGATCAATATTGTACACACACAAAGCTCCAAATACACACATAATTACTATGAATGGTCACAATAATGTGCAGTCTTTGTCATTGCTCAAATGTCAATCATTAAACCTTTGCACTGAAGGACCTTTGCATGATATAAAAGCTATCATACTTCACAAAATAAAATAAATACTGTACACGTCCTTAAAGTGAAACATTTCTTTCCCATCCTTCCCATTCACAGTGTGTATAGAATGGATTAAATGATGCAGTACAGTTTTCTAACATTAGGTAGCAGTATTGTACAAGTGGTGAGTCAGAGAGGTTTTTGTTTTTTTTTTACCATGTGAGAATTGGTGTCTGGTATCAAGAGATGTGCAGTACTTCAGTGCACCCAAACATAAGGATGGAAAACCATTTTTTTTCTTGCAGCAGTGTCCTGCTCTGCGCCTGCTGTCAAGAAGAATTTACTGAAGCATCAATAATGCAGAATGTACTTGGGAATGATACAATAGAAATTTATCTTGGGCTGCATTTCATAAATGGCTTTTTTATATTGTATAGCATGATGATACATAGCAAAGTGTCCCAGTGTAATTAATTGAATGACACAGAAGCTGTAAGTGTTGGATACCACTTCCTGTAGTTTTTGGGGGGTTTTTAGCAGTTTAAGTCTGACCCCTGTGTGAAGTCTTTGACAATGAATTTTAGACCCAGCTCAAAACTGTATCATTAGCTCTCATATACCTCACTTGAGTGGCTGCTGTTAATTATTAAACCATTTAGAGCGGGGAAAATGATAGCTCATTAGTTTTTACTACTACTGTGTGCTGTGGTGTGTCTCAGCTGGGTTTATAGCAGGAGGCAGGTGGACGGAGAGTGGTGAAATGTCAGAGAAACCGTGAAAAATCTCTCATGGTAACCCTCCATATAATATTATAGCCCCTGTAGGAGGCTGGCCTTTACACTGCATGTGTGGTTTTTTTATTAGTCCATCACCGTTCATAGTCCATTGTCCTTTATTATCATCTTTTTAATCCAACATTTTGAAGGCCACACTCACTACAGTGGAAAAAAAAAAATAATAGCACAGTTAAATTTATTCACAATTACTTTTGTTATTACTGCATTCAAACTCTCTATGGGGCTTCTTTTTCTGTGTACATGTATGCATGTGTAAATGTGTGCAAACGCATGACTATGTGCAGCTGTATGAGTGTCTGTCTTTGTTTGTCCATCTGATTCTACTCATGAATATTTACCTGTCTGCTTAAGGAGCGTAGTTCTTGGGCCGTATCATCATCCTGACAGTTTTGAAGGCCTGTCTGTAGTTGGTAGGGTAGTACTCTGTCGACATGTTGTGCCATGTTCCCCAGAAGATCCCGTTCCTGACTCCCTTGTACCGCTTGTGATAGTATTTCCCATTGAGGTTGGCAGACATGCAGGCATCGAACCACCAACCAGAGCTGTAGTAGGCGCCGCAGTTTCCGGAAGGATACATGTCATTGTCACGGTCAGGCGTGGAGAAATACTTCTGGTCGTGGTTGAAGTGCTTGTTGAAACTGATGGCATTCCCAGCTGTCCCACTATAAGAAAACATCAATTTATATAAGATGTAGTCACCCTTTATGGATATTTGATCACCAGAATCAAGTATTGTACCTGTATCCACTGACAGACAGCCGGTAGCGTAGGAATTCGTTGGCCACATAGAATTGGTCATACTTTGCATATTCCCGAACACCCTCAAAGTCCTCCAGCTCGATGCGCATGATCATGTCTTTGGCTTTTGTCAACAAATGGATATGGTCATTGCCCAACCAGAACTCACCCCTACAACAGAGAAAAAGGCAGAGGAAGGAGGGCATGAGGCAAAATGAGAGATTATAAATGAGCTCATATGCTTGTACACTTGATTAGAAAGTGGATACATTTACTCTAACTGAATTTGCTCATCCCCACAGGGGAGGAGAGGAAAAGGAGGAGATGCAAGGGGAGAGTAGTGTGACAGTAAAAGAAGGATGAGAGGAGACATTATTCTTTCAGTGGGAGGTTATACTAGATCTGTAGGCACAGTTATCAAGAGGTAACCATGGTTATTTCCCTTATAAAATTCCTTCCTACAGGAGCTGAGATGAAAACAGAGAGAAAGAGCTGAATTTTGAATCCAGTTAGCGGCTTTAATCAAGGCTCTGCGTTAAAACAAAATGTAGGCAGTTTGAAAAAGCTGCTTTCTCCTTTTCCACTGCGATCAGTTTCCCAACATTAACATCTTTTTTTGTTGTAGGTATTTATTTTAGTCCACAAGTTTAGCTCAGCTCTACTGTGGTAATGTGCGTGTGTGTATATGTGTGTGTGTGTGTGTGTGTATATATATATATAGAGAGAGAGAGTTATTTGATAATCAGTGACAGTGAAAACAGTTGGTAAACAATGCTGTGCATAGTTGGGTCTTCTGCTGGCACTGACTGGGCACTTTCAAGTTGTGGGAGGAAGGGTCAAACTGGTTTGTAACAAATGACATTTAAAGTTGCTGCACTAATGGGTGTGTGTGGGTGCCCACAGATAAAGTCTTCTAGTCATGAGTAACAGAAATGTGGAATTATGGCATGATTTCCTATTGTATGTGTGGTTTGTTGTTGTTGGGTTTTTTTTTTAAATTTCCTTCAGCCTAGCTCACCCCAGTGGTTACCTTAGCAGATGGTAAATTCCAGGTAGGTGTGTCTGAGAAGATGATAAAAGGCCAGTCGCTGGCTTAGTAAGTGGCATTTTACCTCAGTTTTCTCTTTCTTTTTAGTTATGGGGTTCTCTAGTAGTTTGCACTTCAATAAAGTTGGGGAACTTGAATGAGATGGCTTTAAAAAAGACATTATATGGGTTAATTTTTCAGTTTAGGTGTCCAGTGTCATACAACATGAACTGCCCCTTATATGGGGTGCTGGCGCCATGCAAGATAAGTTTGAAATATAGCCTTGATTGCCACATTTTGAATCCAGTAGGAAGAGGGTGGAGTTTTCGAAACAAATCCCTCAACAGAGGAAAACGCGTACTTATAACCTAGCCTGTTACCTGAGGTTCCCAAAACCTTTCTTATATTCTGCCCAGGTGCGGTTGAAGCTGACAGAACCATTGAGCCGCTGCTGTATCACGGTCCATCCACCTCCATAAGACTCCATCTCACAGAAGACCTCAAATGTCCCATTGCGGGGATCAGGGGTCACACGATACACACCGTTCTTCCTCGTCTCCAGCACGTTGTAGTCTGAACAGTCCCGAGGGGCTAAGATGACTGCTCGGAGACAGAGAGAGCGAGAGAGAGAGAGAGAGAGAGAGAGAGAGTTGGAGGGGGGAGAAGAGGGCATTTTTAAGGGGATGTTACTGGATGATATTCAGCCAACTTCTCACTTTTTATTTTTTCTCTGCTCAACCAAAAGACAGTTATAGAAACAGCCCCTGAGGCTAAGGATAGGAAAAGAAATGGGATAAGTTAGCAGGAAATCCAGCTGTAGCCATTGTGGAAGCTCTCATCCCTGCATTCATTTTCAGGGCAGCCATTTCAGTCACAAAACAGTTCAGTATGTTCTTTAGCTAACCTGTTACCATGCTTTTCCTCTTTTTGATCAAACATAAGTTCTGCAGGTCATCAAAAAAAACACTATCAGTTGTAGCAGTAAGCTGTGAGACCACTCTAGTCTTATCCTTGCCTTCTCAACATGATGTCCCCTTTCTGGAAATCACATTGAGTATTAGGACTCCAACATGGAAAAAAAGTAACTGAAAGGACAAAGGCCCTAGTCAAAGGATAGAAGTCAGCAATATTCCCCCTGTGCTGCACCACAAGCCTATTTAATATCGCTCCTCTATTTTCTCCTCTTTACCTGCCAACTTATTTCTCAAACTCTTCCTCCAATCCCCTGTGTCGCGCTGCAGGCTGCTGACCCCACCTAAAACCCAGGTCCAAAGGCCTCTGTCAGTTAGCATTTGGGAATTGAAAGGAACAGACTTGTCAAAACGTGGGAAAAAGTAAGACTGGATTAGGGAGGCATACCCCCTCCCTGCATGTTCGGCACCTTGGGACTAAATCATTCTGACACTGGGCAGGCAGCATGCGGACCCCTCCTGAGTTTGTTTGGCGCACTCCAGTGCTGATACAGTTTTGTCACACTGTTAAATCTGTTTAGCCATTTTGTAGATTATAATGGAGGGGGAACCATACTGATAACAGAAGACCAGATACTAGGTTTCTTTAAGTGCATGGAGGGGAAAGTCTAGATGTAATTGTGTTTTGGAGTAGAGAAATATGCAGTCATCATACTTCATGATATCATTAGTGCAAGGTCAGGCTTGGGTTTTCATCTTTTCACGATTAAACGAGAAGGTATTTGTAACTAGGACCAAGTGCAAAAAAAATCATCCATCATATGGGTTCTGGTCACTTTGACTCCATAGTCAAATACTGTAATTTCCTGACAAAATACACTGAATACTTTAGGTGCAGAATGACTGCAGATGGTAGATTGCTCCATATGGGAAACAGTCTTGGAGTCGAGCTCGAGGTTACATTTTTATCCTTGTCACGTTAACAGCTCTGTCTGCATTTGGCATTCAACATATTGTCCGGTAAATTCCTTCAGTGTCTCCTTCACTTTAAGTGTCACATCTCCCTCTCCTTATTTAGACACATCTGTCCGACTGGGCAGCCAGTATACCCAGACAGACAACAGCCATCTCATCAAACTACTTCTGGCAATGTGCCTGACCTAAATAACTCTAATATCAGCCACTTAGTGATGTCCAAATGAGTGTTGGCTGATTGGCTGTCTGACTGTTAATGTCGTTGAGTCAAATGACTGGTAATTGGGAGACTTATTGCTTTGCCAGCTTTATTGCTTACTTACTAACTTCCAGAATTCCATAAGTGGTAGCCTGCCATCTTAAAGGCTCATAACTGACTTACTTTATAGACCACTCCTTGACCGACTGTTTTAATACCACATTGCCAGCCTGACTGACTGCACACAGATAAATGATTGGCATGAAAGGAAGACTACTCTGTTATCAAGGAGGCTGCGTCTGTGACTACCAGCAGTCAACAAAGATTAGCACCTTTTAATGGAAGGAAATGTGTCTCCAAAGTGATAGCATAATCTTTCACAGGTTGGACAGAATACTACTTTCTGTTTTGACAGAAAGAAACTCTCATCAACACCCTTCCTCTAGGATTTTTTTGTACCACCACATTGCAGACAAGCAGTTCCTGACAATGTGGCGGGCTGGACATCCATTCTCTTTGTTTATAATTGAGTTAATGTAGCTGAACAGTAACATGAATTGCTTTCCATTCACCTCAAGGCCCTTATACGTCTTGCAGGAGTGAGAGTGAAGATTAGTACTCGCAGCAAGAATGGGAAATTGGCAAAGAGGGTGAAATTAATGCTTATAGCAATGTGAGCTGTGAGTGGTAAAAGCATCTTGACAAATGAACTATTAGTCCTGCTTGATAGTGAAATTGCAATTCTACATTGGCTCAAGATGTCTGGGTAATGTATGCCAGTGTTTTCTTAGCAGCACGTTCATCAGCAGTTGTGGGGTTTTTTTGTCCTGAGCAAAACGGTTTGGATGAAAGGATGGAAGAAAGTTAGAAAAAGTGAGTGTCCTGAGATGCCTTTTCTAAACCCACGGAGTGTAAATGTTTGAACTGTGTAGCACAGCCTAATGAGCAGTACCACTGTGGCTGGTTTCTGAATCCCTGCATATTTGTGAGTGGTTATTAACAGTTGCTACATCACAACGGCTCCTATTTAAATACACACATCTGTCTCGAATGATGTTTCTGAAAAATCTTATCTTGATATAGTCCTCGGATGATGTGGTCACCTAGGCCTGTTTGCTTCTCCACGGTTGGATGAAAACAGAATTTAAATTGGTTTGTGCAAATCACTAACAATTATTTAATAATTTAGCTATAATTTGGCAGCTGGATGGTTTATTCAGGAGTCAGGGGAACCATTAAACCATGAATTGCTTCAGTAAGCACTTTTCACATTGTCATAAACAATTGGAAAACATTTTTCACTGAAAGTCACTGTCTACTATTCATAGCAAGTCAAACCACATATGAAATCAGCAGCTGGTTTTTGTAGTTTTAATAAGTTCACATTGTGGAATAAATGTGACTGGTGTTACGTGTGTGTGTGTGTGTGTAAAAGATTTGTTCAGATTGTTAATCATGTCTTTTTTTTGAGGTGGAGGAGGCATATCGCTGGAGTAAACCAGCAGTTAGAACATTGTTTATACTCATGATGTGAAACTGCAGAAGTCTTATCATCACATTTGGGTCTATTTCCATGGTAACAACAGCTGTCACTTGTCTACTACTTTTGGATTCACTTCAGACACCATCAGGCATGAGTTCCCTAACTTGCGGCAGAATAATTTGCCGGCTCTTGAGTTTAACATGACAGATTGATGTACAAATACAAGTGTTACTGACCCTGTGTGCCATCCGTGACTAATGTTGGGAAAGCCACCCATATTACTTCTTGTGGTGTTGTCAAGAGATAATGAGAGCTAGTTGTTTTATGCAGGAATGAGCACTCAAGAGCATGACCTCTAGAGGAAGAGAGAGGTAGGGGGAGAGGCACGGGGAAGGCACTGGAGAAAAGGGATTAAAGAGAGGGAGATAGATAAAGTTACGGTGAGGAAAGGAGTGAAAAAGAGTGGCGATATGAAGGGAAATGGAGTGATGAAAAAACAGACTGAGGATAAATGTATAAGGGAAAGACGATGGGATTGAAGGACAGTTTGAAGGAGAAAGGCAAGTTTGGGAGAAAAGTAAAACAGAAGAAGAAGAAAACGCTGGGATTCCCTTCACACTACTGCCCCAGCTAATCTACTTAGAAATAAGCTCACATCTGTTTTCCACATAAAGCCCCAATGTATTGTCACATGCACATCCACTCATGCAATATCAGGATATTATTCAGTTTCAGTCTGAAAAGTGGCCTGCATTTCAACCGTGCCTTCATCCAAATAAGCTTTTACATCAGTGTAAAGTGGAATGTGTGTTACGCAAGGCTAATTTGCAATCCCTACTGGTAGCTCTTTGCACACTCTCCATAGACTTTGGACATCCTCTTTACAGAATTAAACCTGACTCCAGAATCTGTTTTGTTTTTTTAAGCTTCTTTTTTATGCTTGCACTATACAGTAGTGTTGGCACCAACTTTTTCTTTCAACTTTCTTTTTCTCCATCCTCCTGTTCTGAGTTTCTCCATATGGAGAGTGGTGGAATGTCAGAGCACTTGAAGTCGTTATATAAGAGGTCATTTGAATTCTGACTCTGACCCCAGTTGTCATATTGCTTCACTCATGTACAGTATGATCTCAACCTAAAGCTATTCGGCTGTGGTAAATTTTGCTATGGCTGAGGCTCTACTAATGTAATGTAGTGAGCATGGCAAGCTGTTGTATTCTCACTGTAGTATCTTTTCAACAGTGATGGAAAATTCCTCTTTATGATTATACAAATCTCCTTAAAACACATACTGTTCATACTGGTAATGGCGAAGCAATGTCACAACAAACCACTGTGTGAGACAATGTCATTGTCAGCCTGCAAGATTTCATTTCCTATTTCCCAGAAAGGCTGCATTGGGTGAAGGTGACCACCCAGACTTGGGTTGTTTGTAATGATTACAAGTCGCCATGTCCACTTAGGAATGATTGGATAGATCCTATGCCAGGAAATTCACCTCACAGCAACCCAACAGATCCCCAGTCTACTACAACCAGAGTTTCATTACTATAAAAACAAATGTGCTGAGTTTAAGGAAAGAGAAGAATAGAGACAGGGCCTCTTTATCATGCTCAGAAAGACTGCAAAAACTAAAATACATGGGAGGAGGAGAAGCGTCTTTGAAATGGCAAAGATAGAACAGAATAGAATATAAACAGAAAACACAAAGAAAGGGGTTTTCGGTTAAAAGAGAATACATATATAGTAAATAGCTGAGATGATGGAGAGTGCTTTCAAAGGACAACACAGGATGGGGGTAGAAAAAGATCGGAGCATTCAAAATAACAAAATAGAGAACGATACCAAACCAGTCATAGTAATAACAGGCTTACACTGAGGGGTGTTCTGCACTGGACATGCGGTGATGCAGGTGGAGCTGAGCTTGTTGACCACTCCAGTGATATTCTCCACCTTCTTGTCCACCAAAGCCTGCATGTTGTCCATGTTGAGCAGGTTGAGCCCCTCCAGGCGACCCTGCATTGCCGAGATCCGGCTCCTGGCGTTGCGCAGGCTGGCCGACATCCTATTCAGCTTCATCTGGGAAGGGCCAGAGTGGGGTGTGAGAGAGACAGAGGGAGAGAGGAGGGGGGGTTATTTCTGTGCACAGAATACAAAGCAGGTGGATTACTAAAGTCACCAGCCTCCTTTCATTGTTTTACCAGCCAGTTACAATTTTAGAATGGAAACGAGTCTGCGTGTTGGTTGGCTGTCTGCCAAAGTGGCTGTGAGAGTCAACAAACTTAGCAGACAGCAAAAATTAACTGCCATTTGGCCGGTGTCTACTGATCTCCCCACCCTGTTTACAGTACTAGTAATTTTCCCTGGTGGTGTGGTGCCAGGTAGGACTTCACAGGTCTTTAAACATCTGGCCAGTTTACATTCGAACTGGGTACATTTGACATATGACAGGGAAAATTTAGGTGACTTTATTCGTGCATGTTTTACATTTTAGTTTCATTTGATTCAGTCACTGTTATGAAAATGTTAACATGACTAATGATGATACAGGCTTCCTTTACATGCTTTGAATGGAAACACAGAAATTGGTTTAGTGCCACTGTTGAACTGCACGGACCTCAAAATCATGTTTGTCTGGTACAGAATGTGTGCCACTGTGGGTTTTTTACACAAGTTGAACAATCTCAAACCTATTGCTTAATAAGTTGCAGGAGAATGGCAAATATACTTAACTTCAACATATATACTTAAACATCAATCATGCGAAAGATTTTTAACTTTCTTGGCAATATGCAGTATTTTTTAATTAAAAGTGTTAAAAACTTGTCTTTTTTTTGTGAGACTGAACTGAGACTCTTACCTGCATCTCCTGCATTGTGCTTGGGCTTGGTGTAATTTTCCCAAAAATAGAACCTTGTCCTGGTCCAGCAACGTCCACATTAGCTCCAGGGACCATCCCGTCTCCTCTCTCCTCTTGGCTGGACCCACCTTGCACCTCCTGTCCTGTCACATCCAGTCTCACTTCTTCCCCAGCATCCCTCTGAGTCAGTACCTGGTCAGCTTGCTGATGTCCAAGAGCCCCACTGCCCCGTGCCCCACGGCACTCCTGGCATCCACTCTTCAGCTTGTTAACCACCTCCTTTAGGCTCTGCAACTCCTTCATCGTCTTCTCCAGCAGCCTGAACTGCTTCGGTAGCTGGATGGTGAGGGGAGGCAAGGTGAGCTGGTAAGGGCAATCCTCTCCTTCCTCTGCCCCAGCCCCCGAGCTGCCACACTGGCCCGAGGGTCTCAGTTTTATGGGGCAGGACGTGGGGGTTCCAGATTCTGATCCCAAAGAGTAGGTTCCTTTAGTGTCCCATCTCTGATGTGAGTTGCCAGGGAAGTCCGCTGCCCAGCTGGTGTGCGGCACCAAGGTGGCTGTGAGCAGAAGACCGGTAAAAACGCAGAGCACAATTGTCCTCATTCTTCTGTGTTAGATGTGTAAAGGAAAAGTCTGTGTCTCTCTGTCTGTGTGTGTTTGTGTGAAGTGAGAGCGTCTGCAACTGCCTTAGATATGAACTCCAAGAGTGTCTGAATGCGACTGGTAGTGTGTGTGTGTGTGTGTCTGTGTGTGGGTGTGTGTGTGTGTGTGTGTGTGTGTGTGTGTGTGTGTTGTGTCTATGCCCGCAGCTGCAGATTGTAAGTATAGGACTGCGTGAATATATGTCCAGTATCCTATTGGTTTAAGAGTGCGTGTGAGTATGTGGTGTGTGCGCGTGTGTATGAGCACAGCCTGCAGGAGGGAGAGCGCACAGGGGAACTGCCACTGCCTCAGATAGCTGTGTCATTAATATCAGGACGAGGGAGGGAGGGAGAGAGGCAGAGAGAGAGGGGAAAGAGAGAGAGTAGGAGGGTGTTGAGTTAGAGAGGATGGGAGGGGCAGCAATATTGCGTAATGCAAAGCACCGTATCAGCAGCACTAAGAAAAACCAGAGATGCAGACAGAAATTATAGGAGTGGGTGGGGGGTAAAGGAGAGAGAAAGAGGAGGTAGGTCCTTTGCCTGCAGTCAGTGCATGGTGCCATCCTGTTCACTCAGAAGTCTGCTCATTTCCCTGAAGAGCGAAATGACTCAGTGCACAGGAACTGTCCACTCAACTGATGCTAGGGTGATGGTTTTTTCACGCTCTGTTGTTTTATGTTCTTTGGTGTCTGCAGCACAAAATTTAAAGGCCTCGTCCCCTGACCCAGTTCAGACTGCAAAGCCTCAGTGAAAACACCAGGTCAACGCTGCCAACCACTATCCAAATTGTGCTCATGTGGGCACAGTTACTGTAAAATTCATGGTTAGCCAGCAGCAATGGTTGTTTCAATTAGTATAAACAACTTAGGTCTTTTTTTTTTCATTTTGTTTTTGTTTTTTAACTAGGCTTACTCAGGATGTTGCAAATTACGCATATGAATCATCAGAGACTTCCCCGAATTCATATTTTCATTGTCTATCAGGCATCTGCTTATACTCTCTTGACACAATATTTCATATTTTTTACAACTTAATAGCTGCCGATTGCATAATTAACTATAGATCCTACAGATCTACGTTAAAATAAGTAAAGCCAATTCAGTTCAGACATATTCAGATGTAGCTTACATTACAATGCATCTTTAATGGTTTTCTATATTAGCCACCCGTAATGTATTTTTTTTGTTGTTGTTCTAGTGTGTATGTGTGCGTGTAATGGGAAAATTTGGACTGAATCAAACAGCCTCTCTTATCTCTAGCATGAACAAATTATGGAAATTTAAAAGCAATTTCAAACCAGCAACATCAGGTACATCTGCCACCTGTCACTGAAATATATGCAAAGCAGCTTCTGTTTTGTTTTGTTTTTTTCTTTTTTCTTTTGGCTCGCTTTGGTCGCCTCACTGACTCCCAGCATGAACATCATTAATTGAAACTGCTGGCTGCTCTTTATTTATTTGTACTGCTTAATGATTCTTTTGCATTTACTGCTGTGTCTTAGCAGTGTTTTTAATGAATGGAATGTGAGGTTTTGATAACACAAATTATCTCTTGTTTTGAGACTCCTTGAAAACAAGACAATACATCCCAGAGGATTCGCCCTGAAAAAATAATCTCAAGTAATTAAACCATTCAACGACGCAGTTAGCTTTTGGAACACTTGCTCAAATCTTATTTTACTTTTCTTCCTCCAAAGGGAGATCAAAGGTCTGAAAATTGGAATATTGATCTGTTATTTTTCAGTAACTGGCTTGTGCAAGGGTACATCAACACGGCAGATGTCGGCTGACTTTCCATTCTGTGGCCCATATCTTGATAAAGTTACACAATTCATTAAAATTTAAATTGCTGTGCTGCCACCATTGACGGCCTTATGAATTAGCTCATGTAGTTTGTTTCGAAACTTACAAAACAAACAAGAGTGAGTGTTGGTTGACTAAATCACAAACAATGCACTTGTTCTCTTCTCGTAATAATCATGTGGTGTTGTGGTCATTTCTAGTGGTTTTAAAATTGCACCCACAGGCATTATTCATACATTAGGCAATTTAATTGAGCATCTGAATATTAACCATCATTAAGCAATACAAGCTGTTGAAATTAATTGCATATTATACAGAGTGAACAATTCTTTATGTTGGATCTTCACCCAGTTACATTTACATTCTGGGTGTTACCCTACCTGAAGACTTAAACTTATGGAAGTAAATAACTAGCGACTGATTATTTGTTAGTCAGACATGGTTAATGTTTTTGTATTTTAAGTGATTCATACAAACACATTATATAATTGGATTTTTCTTCCGCAGGCCTTCTATGTCTCATGCACGCGTCATATTTCTGGAGAAGTGACACAGTTTCAGATAATTGATTTCAGCCAGAGAAGTGTCTCTCTGCCCTGATGGAGTAATGCTCTAGAAAGGAAAGTAATGCCACATAGAACCTCTAACAACAAACTGACTTGGAGTTGGGCCTTCAGTTAGGATTGAATCAAACAGTTAATATCCAGACATGAAGGTAGAAACATACAGAAAGTGAGTTCTTTCCATCACACAGTGGAATCAATGCTCTACCTCTGGTCATCCTTTTCCTCCCTGAGGTTGCAGCGTGTTAAAGCCCATAGATTCTTTTTGTAACACATTCCACATACCTACTGCACTACGCACTCGTATTACTGGAAGGCTTGTGCTGCTCTGCAATACAGATCAAAACAGTTACTTCAGCAGGGTGCATGTGCGTGCTTGTATGAGAGAGAATTGGAGAGTAACAGGATAGGTGTGTGTCCAGGTGCCGGCACCAATATCTTCCAGTAACTGTCTCTCTCTCACCTCAAAGATGTGGTCCGCCACATGTGAGCCTTATGCAGCCACTCCATAAAAGCCTCCAAATATCCCACATTGCCCAAGATAAGTCTTGGCACTAGAATTAGAGAGGCTGCCTGGAACCGCTTTAGGCTGCTTTTCTCAGATAAATGCCCAGCGTATGGGCAGGATGTCTGCTGCATCACTGGTATGTCTTCTACGTTGCTGAAAACACCACAATGGTCCTATTTGGTGCGTTATTTAGCCTCAAAATCTGTTTCAAATTGTTATTTGAAGTGCAGTGCATGGAGATAATATCACATGTACCCATAATTTTCTTTTTTAGTGCTCAATATTAGATTAACTTCAGCCTTAGTCATGCAAAGAGATCAGTTAAGACCAAATGACCCAATTAACATTTCAAGATGTCAGAGATTTAACTTGTAAACGCTGAACATGTAATACTAGTCAGGTGTTTATTTCGCCTATAGTGATGTGACCTTGGGTGATGGCTAATGCAAACTGAATGAAAAAAAACAGAATAAATCATATTAACAAGGCCCCTAATACGCATCATTCAAAACATTCGTATCTCTGTCCTTTCAGCCCTTGGAACGTGGTCTGCGACTTGGGAGCACGTTTGAAAATAGTCCGATAAACAATATAATGGAGCAAATCTGAAAACATAATCAGCTCTCTCTAATGTTTGACAACCTTTGGGATGGGAGTTATCTTTGTGTGTGTGTGTGTGTGTGTGTGTGTGTGTGTGTTTGGTTTATATAGACATATATATCTCAGAGAGTGTGTGTGTGTGTGTGTGTGTGTGTGTGTGTGTGTGTGTGTGTGTGTGTGTGTGTTTATTGCTGTTACACAGTCCGACCTGCGATATCCTCAGTTCTGCAGCTTTTTGATACAGACAAGACTATCCCTCATTACTCCTACTATGCCAGCCTGGCTTTGAAGATAAGAGGGGAACAACACCTGTCTTCTGTTTCTATCACTCTTACACACAGGCACACAAACACACAAGCACAAAGCACTACCTTGCCACAAAGAGGCATTTATCAACAATTCTAAGTGATATTTTTTCCTTTTTTGCAATGCTGTTGACCTGATGTCTCTGTTTTGCTCTGCTGGGCTTTAGTCTGTTTTCACTACTGTGTATCTATTTTTAGACACTTCACTTTTTATATATTGCAGGGCTCAAGAACTGTAGTTACAAAACATATGGGCCATTTTCAATGATTTTTCTTCTCCTTTTTGCGATTGCAGATAGTTTGGGGTTTGTTTTTTTTTATTTGGATTGCGATAAGGCGTTCTGATACTGCTGATATCGGCTGTGCTGATAAAGGTTTATTCAGCCCAACTTGGGTTAAATCCTACATCAGGGAGTTGGGCTTTGTTGTGGTCGATCATGCTTTGCGTTGGCAACTCCTTTTTCTTACAACAGTAAGTGCAGTTTAAGCATATTACAGCAGAAACAAAACATTTTTTGTCCAAAAAGTTCTCACTATTATAGCATTTGAAAGTATCCTGGAGTCTCTAGTGATTTAGTTTTCTTTTTGCTCTACTCCTAGAACTTAATTTTGTCACTAAACAATATTATAAAACAGCTTACTGGTCAAAATTGTATCTGGTGTCTAGCAGTATTGCCCCACTGAATATTCTCTCTGGCAAAAATGGCAGCAAGAGATTTCCACAGGATGTGATATTCTATTCATCTCTTAGCTTTTATACAGACAGCTCTGGGTCAGTTCAAAGACTCTGAAGCTGGCAAACCCACACAGTAAGATTTGTAGCTCACTTAGCTGAATAAAGTTTAGAATGGTTGTAATGTTCGACTGTAGCTGGACTGCTCACATGTGGATGATTGACACAGGGGAAATTTGCAGATCCCAGCCACCAGTCGCATCTGATGGGAATTTGGAAATGTAGGCTCCACACTTGGAGTTATTAAAGACCATAAATAATCAACCATAATGGATACCAAACACAAATTATTTTCTACAGACTGTTTTGTCATGTCAATTTGATTGGTAATATTTTTGTTTCCGTGCTTCTCAGTTGCTGTCATTGGGCAAAATCAGCCAGACCAAAGTAGCCAAGCTGAAATCCAGCTACAGGCTACTCAACAGTACTCTAAAGAGGTATGTTTTTGGTTTTTTTTGTTGTTTTTTGTTGCTGTTTGTTCAAGCAATAGTTCATTTTTAAGCCTTGATGATGTATTGCAGGGATGTGAATGGTAGAAAAGTTCAGTTCTTGTGACAGCTGCTCTTATATACTGTAAAGAATAGAATGGGAGTGGCTCTATGACATCAGCCACTGGTTTCTGTAATGACACTTTGAAGCAGGTATTAGGATTACTTCACTCACTCAGTGGAGCCAGAAAATCTAATTTACACAAGGAGGTGACGACTACTACTCACAGTATTCGGCTGAGACAGCTGTCAAGCGTAAATATACTTTATTTTAAGTTTTCTCAAAAAAAAACCTAAATCAAACCATGATTCTCAGAAAACCTCACCAAGGCACGAAGGAGGAAAATGATGATTAACTTTTAAGACCCCAATTTTTTGTGGAAATGAGCAAATCTTTGTGCGATGTCTTGTGAAAACAAAATTTAAATGTGCACATTAAATTTAATTGGCTCGACCATCATGAAAATCACAAGCCACTGTGTTCACATGCATATTGTACCACAGTTGTGATTTGTAGATTACTTCTAGTTAACCAAAGTGTTATGTGTTTATCTTATTGGTTTTACATTGTCTGAAAAGCAGAGAATATTGTCATATTCTCATGTAGAAAAAAATATATTTTCATATTGTTTAATGGCCACTTAAAAGTAATGACTTAGTTATTCTTATCTTCTTCCTCAAATGTCATAAATTGTTCTACATGTTATTTGGACTATACTGTACCGTTTAGTAAATAGCATCTTTACACTGCATACCACACACTTCAATCATTGTTTCATCCAACAGCAGCCAGGACTCTGAGCTCCGGCTTTTGGGAGAGGCAAAGAGGTGTCGTGCTGAGCTGGAGAGGCTGCAGGCCGAGATGGAGAGAAGAGAGGGGCAGAGCACCTCTGAGGAGCCTGAAAGTGAGGTCAATGAACTGAGGCAGCAGCTCCTCCAGGCATACAATGAACTGAAAGCTGCTGAGGACAGAGAGTACAAGACACAACACAAACTGCAATGGTGAGCTGTATATACACGCACATTATTATCGCAGTCACTCATGCTTCGTCAAATGTCAAATGAATTGATTGGAAATGACATTCGATTCAAGAAAATATATCTATTACACACTTGTCTCAAATTTGGCTGCAGCTTTGTCTGGCACACACACACACGCCCAGACACACACAGATGAACTTCACACCACTGACAGGAACCCAAGAGACGGAGAGTAAGGACGAAACACAGAAGTGAAACTAGATGGTGAAGAGAGAAGTTGTGTACAGTAGGGAGCGTACACACGCACGCACACACAAACAAGCGTGCACACCCACACACACCTGCACACAGTTAAGTAACCAGGGACCAAACACTGAGGTAGGCATCTTCGCAAGTTTATATTGACTTTATAAAGAAGGTGAAGGTGAAAGAGAAACTGTATTGGATTTGGTTGTGTGTGTGTGTGTGTGTGTGTGTGTGTGTGTAGCTCAGCTACGGCTTTTTTTCTGTAGCAAGAAAACATTCTTTCACTGCTGGGGGTGAATTTTATGACCGTTGCTTTAAATGTTTTTCTGTTTCATTTGCAATACTTTCTTATAAAGATTTAGGTCATGAGAAAAACTCGATATAAGCAATTCATTATACAAATACCAGGTTTAAGTGGATTTTTATGTTTGCTTTGGATGTCTGGTGTTTACTCGTCTGAGCTCTCTGCACGTCACTCCTGTAGTCGTTTCAGTTCCTCTCCTGTAATCCTTTCCTTTCGCTCCCATGAGTCTCTTTTCTCATCGCAACCAATTTTCCTCTTTTCTGCTGCAGGTTTCTCTTTTTCCATCCCCCGACTCACTCGACACAACTATTAATGTGTCCAGGGGTCGAACACACCCACAGAAATGGAAAAGCACGCACACACTCAAGTATCTCTCTCCTCTCTGTACACAAACTCTACTTTTCAAGGGCTTAAGGGAGGTTACTGGAACATTGCTAAGCAACATGATAACATACAGCAGTTGATGCCAAACATTTTGGCTTCTGACCCTTGAAAACGAAGCAATGTCATGTGACCCTTCATTACAGCTTACATGTCTATGTGGCCAGTTCAAGGAAAGGGCAATTATTTCTTGATGGAGTTAATCATTTTCAGATGACTGCAAAAGTAAAAATAACTGGTAAGTGACTGGAAAAGGCATAAACTATCAAATTATCTGCAAAAAAATGAAGAGTGCACGCTTGCACTCAAGTTTGCAGGTGAAAAGACTGTAAACAGTTGACATTGCAGTACCAGTAAGCAAGTTTCTATGCCCTCTGGGTAGTTGAATTGTCAGTGTCTATGAAAGAAGCAAAAGTAATTGAACTATGAAGCCAATTGAAATGTCAGCTGAGGTTGACGCACTCCGTGAAAGTCTTGGTGTGTAAGCAGTGACAGCAGTTTAATTGCCAGCTGAAAACTCGAAATGTCACTTAAAAAGTGTGGAATAATATTATCAATTCTCAGTTTCAGTGTAGCAATGACAGCATTAGTAATTAACATTGAAGTTCAAGCACCAGCGTTACAGCTGCTGAAGCGTGACCACTAAAAATAGTGTCAGTGGTGTAAGTTCAAAGGCAGACAACAAGATCAATGCATCCATTTGACAGGGTCTGGAGAAAGAATGAAACAGGAACTGCATTTACATAAAAGCTATACGTTAGAAAAAGGCCAAACGACAACAACAATAAATGGTTATTGTCTGAAAATGCCAGATGAGTTTTGAGGTGAAAGCATCAATGTGGGGTTGAAAAGGAGTTGAAAAGATCCAAATATGAGGAAATATGTGTACCTCTGATTGCTGTATCCTAGAAAATCATAAGAGAGAAAAAATAACATTCCTAAAATCCCCATTTACCCAACAGCCTCATTCTTTTAAGCGGATCTCTTTTTTTATATCTCCTGCATTGCATTTAACCCCGGTTTGCCTCAGCAACATTAAACCAGTCACAGCACATAAACCCACCACTGTGCTGCAAAGATATAATCTGTAGGATACAGTGATATTTAGTGCAGAGCACACACACTGAGGCAGAGAGTTGGAGGCGCAGCGGTAATTGAAATATTAAATGAAAACCACTTACAGAGCATTCTCACAGGATGCAGTAATGGACAATATTAGACACTGACTGTGCATATTATTTGTGACAGGTGTTGTTCTCTCATTACCTCTGTTTCTCCTTCTTGCCTTTCTGTCCCTTTCTTTTATCTCCTCTGGCCTAATCTCATCCCCTCTTCTTTACTTTGCCTCTGCCCCCCCCCATTCCTCTTGTCCAAATGGCCAGTGGTCTGCATATGACAAGCAGATGCTCGCCGTGCGAATATGCCTTTTTAAAATCATCACGTCCTTTCATCTTTAGCCAAACAGATACAAAGGAATTCAGCACTTTTTCCAGTCGCATATTTTAGCATTCATGCAGTTTTCTCTGTATATCAGTTAATATCCAATATATCAACTTGTCAAGAAGATTAATATCATTTACTTTGTGAAACGTGTCGCCCGACGCTACGTGCCATTGTAAGGTTTTTCTCAATGACAGAGCTGACTTGAAGTTATTTCATACAAACTTTAATCAACTGCTCAAAGAGCGTCTGCTGCAGGGAAATGAAAAATGCATAGAAATTATATTTTATATCCTCACTTACACAGTGTTGGGTACTTCGGATTTTTTTGGTGTTTTATGAATTTGGAAACTATATGTATATGGTCCATTTTTACCATATGTATGTCTCCAGTATCCCATATAGGTTTTTTTATTCACACACAAGTGATTTATTCCAAACTTTACATCTGTTTTTAAGAAAATATAGCCTCTTCATCCTTTGCTTTTGCATAGTTTTTTTGTTTCCAAATAATCAGAATTTAGCACAAGTTTTAGTTCACTAGAAACTACAATGATTTTATTTTTTGAAATGTAAATTCTTGTTCCTGTCATTGCGTTCCTCTTTCTGTTGAACCAGGAACCGAAACATGTTTATGTCTCTTAATGACACTTTTTTTTTCTTTTCTTTTCATTTCACCTCACCTTACCTCACCCTCATGCAGTCTCCGGGAAGAGAAGCAGTATTTGGAGAAAGAGAATGAGATTCAGCCCAAACCTGCTGTAAGTTCATCATTGCACCATCCAGGTGTAGTTTCAAAAATGTGGATTACTACTGCAACAGCGGTCTTCAGAGAGGATAAATATGAGTTTTATTTTAAGCCTCCATCCAGGCTTAATCCCTCAATATGAAGACTTCCCCTTGGCAAGAAATGTGAGGCTAAAACATTTGATATTACAGTCTCTCATTCAGACAAAGGGGCTGCAGACAAGCTGAAATTGTTTCAGTCCCTGCTTTGTTTAAGCAGGGGAATTAACTTAGTAATGGCTGATAATCATCCACAAAGGCAAAAAAAATTCACATCTTTTATAAACACATAACAAAGAGAGTCAGATATATTATTTAAAAGTGAAAACAAATCTATCATGCAAAACATCAGAGCTGAAAACTGGCTGCTTTTCCGGGCGCTAACTGATAGTGCACTCACTTCCTGTATGAAACTCCACTACCAGTCCAACTCAAAGAATGCAATGAAACAATGTGCACACTATATCCAAATATACAAAATGACATTCCCTCATGTGCATTTCACACTATTCCACTAACACTATGCAATATATTGTGCTGTAGCGCATATTAATACTGTATTATTTTCATGACATGAGTAATTTACAGTGTGGTCTAGTTGGAACACTTCCAACTCCTGAATTAGCATGGAAATCTGCAGTAGCTGTTGAATCATCAGAACTAAAATTTCAGCAGATGTTCTGATGAAGATCTGATCAGAGATACAAGAATATGAACGTATGAACAAGACCATCGGGGGAGTCTCAAGGAGCATCGCATTCAAAATTCTCCAATCATCAAAATTCTGTTGCCGGTGCCACTAATGGCTGAAGAAGGTTATATGTTGAGCTTTATAGAACATGTTTAATAAATTCAGCAGTTTTGATTAACTTTTTGATCTTGTAGGCATTTGGGATTCAATTATACAACAAACATTTAATTACAGATTGCACCAACAGTAACCTTTTGAATGCACTCCTTCATGTCTCTAGCTGGTATCGTTTCCTTTGCTTATAAATACTATAGTGCCACTGAGCCGAGGTGGCTCATAGCTGATATTCAATGGACCAAAGAAAACTTTAGATTTGAAAAATTAGTCTGAATTACAACAAATGTCTACAGCCAAACCAACATATCCAGGAGATGCCAACGTGTATTTGTGTTGTGTTGAAAACTAAATTTATGTGCTACTTTATAGGAAGTCAGTATTTCAGTATAGCGATTGTATTATACAGACAATAGTATTTCACCACCACACACATCAGCACAATTTATGTACAATACATAAAATGTACAACATAAGCAGCGGTCAAACAATCAAATGCCAGCAACATCACATCAACAGCCTCTGCTGCCTTTAGCAGAACAATTCAGGCATTTTGCTCTGTTGTAACAGAGTGGATGTGTAAAAGGGGAGTTCCCAATTGGACTTAGAGCATCAAGTGTGATATTAACTCTAATGGAAACACTCAGTGGCGCCTGAGGGAGTTAGCACTCTCTGCTATCTGTCACAACAAACACACATACTCCTTTGTTAAACATGATTAATAAGTTATGTGCTTCATTATGCAGCATTGCATACATTTCTAATTGTTTTAGCTATATGAACAATAGATGAATACTCGAGGAAAACCACAGGCTAGCTTCAAAGTTCATCACAGCCATGGAATTAAATTGATAACAGCTGGTTCAGTTGCAGTTGTTTATGTTCATACCCATGGCTGCAAAATTGACTCAGTGTCAACCAGCATTTGTCAACAATGTTAAGTTGGTCAAACCTGTTTGTGCAGAAAATGATAGGAATAATGATTACACTTTGGGCTAACTAGAATTAGGTATAGAATTAGGTAATTAATAAATAGTTTGTCCTAAAAAGCTAAGGCTGTCAGAGTTTTATCTGATAGTTAGGGTCAAACAGCAGCATTTTTCCTGTGCGATTCTCATCAAATTCTCATCATAGACCTGATATTCTTGATATGTGATCTAATGTTCAATCTTCTGCTGGGTCCTCCAGGAGCTTGAGAGCAGAGCAAAGGCTCTGCAGGACAAATATGAGGATCTGAAGAAAGAGGTTGCCCAGAGACAACTGGAAATCAGGTATTTTATCTAGCTGTTGTTCAGTGAGCACACATGCAGTTTTCTCACAGCGCCCTGCAGACTGAAGCAGGTGTACATACTCCCATACATACTATGTGTTTTCATGTCTTTTGTGCTTCTTTTATGTCTATTCAGCTTCACTCAGAGTGCTCTCACTGTCCGTTTTTAATAAGAAGCAGTGCAGCTGAATATTTTAAGTTCCGTTAATCAAAACTCTTGAGATAATAAGCGTACTTTATCTGTGCGTCCTGCTCTCACTCTTCTCACAGAAGCCTGATGGAAGATGTGGAAAGCCATGAAACGCAGATATTGAAAGAACAGAAAGAGCTGGAAGACAAGAAGGAGATCATAGAGCTCAAAGAGGTCTGTGTGTATGTGTGAGAGAGAGAGCATGTGTGTGAGAGAGAGAGAGTGGGCATAGCTTACGGCACACCATCAACAGAATAACAAATCTGCTCTCTTACATTTGTGTGTGTTTGTGTGTTGTAACAAGGCTGAGAAAGCCCAGCTCATAAGCATACCTGACCAGATTTCAAAGGAGATTGAAAGGAAACGCTCTAAGAAGGAGTAAGTACGTTTAACCCCTTTTATATTCTTTATTGGGGAAGAGCAGGAAAGTTAATGTTTTCAACACCCTGGAATACAAATGAGTTAGTTATGGTGCTTCGGTGAGAACATAAGAAAGCAGAAAAACATCTTTGAAAGGGTCACTCCCTGATTCGTACTATCCTTCTGTCAGCTGGCTCATATCCTTCTGTAATCTGTATCTTTCCCTTCATCTTAATTTCGTGCTCACGATAGAGCTGGATTTAACTGGATAGACTCTGAGCTATCATACTGTAGTTTTTATGATGAAAAGAGCATGTGTGGCTAATTGTTGTTGCTCACTGTAAGAGCAAAAGAAACCCAAACATAGAACCTGAAGCTAAATTTATTCATTGATCTTTTTCCTGGTTTAGACTTGTTGTTTGGTTGCCTCTCTGTAACTTGTCTTTCCAGCTACACTCTTTTTTTGATGCACAGTAGACTCTGTCGAAAGACATATTTTTGTCCAAATGAGGCTGGCAGCAGCAGACAAGTTCCTCTCAAGCATTTAAAGGTGCCAATCATTCTAACTTATTTTTAAAAGTGACGTATGCATCATTCATTTTTGTTTTTAAGTACAGCTGCAGTCAGAAGCCACTTCATCACCAGAGAATGGTTCGACTTGCCACTTCTCTGCAGTCTCTTTTATGTTTATTTCAAATTAATATTTGGCTTGCAAGTGATGCAGTGGAGCTGTCTGCGTGAGCCATGTGAGCTACGACTTGTAATTTGAAATTCACAAAGCTGGGGCGTACTCGTAGGGTGGGGGTGTATGTAAAATATGGATACACATGCTGTTATTTCATAAGATATGCACTCTGTGCAAGTGAGGAGTCATAAACTGAAACTCCTCTCTTGGTCTTATACTTTCCTGTGTTCTTTTTGTTTGATTTAAAATTCATCTCTTCAAACACATTAGAGCTGCAGTGAGGAAGATAGAAGCATTAAATGCAGAGATTTCTGAAATGGAGCAGCAAGTGAAGGAGGTGGAGCAGTGTAACCACTCCCTTAGGTCAAAGAAGAAGGAGTTGAATAAGGAACTGGAGGGGCTCCAGGTCAAAGGAGAGGCCGGTCAGAAGGAGTGCAGAGAGCTGCTGAAAGAGCAGGAGGTCAACAGGGAGGAGGAGGCTGAACTAACAGGGAACAGGTACACGCACTCAATACAGTCAGATATGGATACTGCAAGAAAAAAATGTGATTTAATCATTTTACAATATAAAAAGACAGAAATACATTATTTGATTTTGGGCGGGGGGGGGCTTTTGCTGTGTGTTTTCACAAATCACATCACGGTGTGTTTTTCATCGCCAGGGGTATCCTGGAAATGAGGTTGCAGAATGTCATGTGCGACAGAAAGCACCTGTATGAGAGTCATTCTGTGCAGCTCAGAGAGAAAAACAGGTACAAAACGATGTCAACCCTAAGTTCCACCTGAGACCCCACGTATATCAATACTTTTACAACTATACACCAGAATTATACAGGGACTACTGTAAGTGTTCTTTACATATATTTAATCAAAGGGCTTTTATTTCTGTCAGCTTGTTGCTGTACTTTTATATAAATCTGACAAAGCCAATAAAACCCCACTCACACAGTGGATGCACTATGAAAAGTTTGACAAAAGAAATCCAAGAGCATTTCTTCAGCTTCTTCTGCTAACATAATTATGCTGATTTTATATGGATTCCTGAGTTTTCTCATTTCATGATGGTGAAGAATACTTACAAAAGTGCCCCTGTCTCTCCTCAGGCAGATGCAAGCCCTCAAGAGGATGGAGCATGCATTGACTACAGCCACTGAGCAGCTAGAACAGACACAGCCAATCTACAATGAGTTACAGGCACAGGTGACCTGTAGATTGTTACATTTAATGAGTGTAGATTAGCACAAATTTGAAGCAGTTGGAGTATTCATTAGTGGTCTGGCAGTTTAGTACATGCAGAACCAGAATGGAAACATCTCAGTTTTACCAGTAAACCTCACAAAGCTTTTAAAAAAAAGTTTGGAGCTGCAGTTTAACAGTGGGTTAGGGACATTTTCAAGGCTTCAACACAGGTGTAGGAACATTTTGAGTGGTGACAGTCATCACAGCAGAAAATCGTTAATCTACATTAGAAGCGTTTTCTCATTCTTCAGCTTCCTGTAATTTTACTGATTGTGACAGTTTATTGAGAGCAAATGGAGAGACGAAGAACAGAGGGAGAGTCATGGGAAATGTGTCAGCACATCTCGAAAGCACAACACAATATGAAAGGAAATCACTATGACACTCCAGGGAATTCACACTGAGGAAACATTGCAAAACAAAAGCAGTCGTGTAACGTGATTCATTCATTTCCACCAAACTGCCAATCAGTAACGAACCTCACGCGAACAATTATTCATTATGAATTTGACGGAGAAAGCTGTTCAGAACAGGATTCAACAGTCTGCGGTTTTACCATAAAATTATGTCACATTTATCTCAAATGGCATGTGATTGATGGCCAAGGAAGGACTTAAAAAGTGATTAATGCTTCCTGCATATGGCTGAAAAAGTGTGCATTGTCCTTTTTCAACTCTTAAACCAACTTATTCAGTCTCATTCGGTTTTTAGGGACTAACAATTTTTAAATATGGAGCGGTGTTGCTCTTACCACAGAACACAAGGCCTGGTAACCCTGCAGAGACGGGCAATCACGGCACCTAAAGGCATTCATATTTTATAAGTTCCTGTGAATTCTTTCAGTGTCACTGGTTCCAACGGCTACCAGAGCGACCTCAGGGAAACTCTGATATATAGTATTAATTATTTTGCAGTCAATGTTTAATGTAGGGTTTGAATATGCACGGACTGAATTTGATCTGAAGTTTGATAACTTCATATTTGATCCTCATGGTCTTTCCTTTGAACAGACTACAACCAAAGAAACAAATGATTAAACATTTTTTAGCTTTTTTTAATCAGACTGTTTGCACACCAACAACTTGAACAGACTTTTAAAATACCTTCACATTCTGAATCAAATTTCCAGTTAGATGCTGTTTCCAAAAGAGAGGCCTGTATTCAGCAGAGGATGGAGCTTCAGAAAGAGGTGGACGCTCTTAAAGTCAGCTTTGAAAAGCAGGTGGGAACAATGAGCGTGGGTGGACACTATACCAGCAGCAAATGTATAAATTTAATGCCATTTACTGCAGTGGCCCTCGAACAAATCTGTCTTTGCGGAGCTTCTAATTTCTTTTTTTCTTGTTGAAACTGTTATAGGAAGGTACTGATTGTGAGTTCAACTCTCTTAGTTTTAATTTATGTCTCAGATATCGTGCAAGTGACAAGAGATAAAACTTTAAAGTACATATTATATTCTATATTGTTTTTCTTTTAGTTTCCAGTGTCTATATCTTCAGAGTTAGAAGGTAAAATTAGATTTTACATTTCATTATCTTGTCATTCTCAGTCATGTAGTTAGAGAAAACTTAAATAACTGCTTTGGAAAAGGCCAACACAGACAAGTCTCAATATCCATCGACTATCTATCTACTCCTGTACCAAGGGGCATTAGTTCAGCATGTCTCATTCTCCTGTCACTCTACAATTGCAGTCAAATAGTAATTGGGAGATTTTTCAGCTGAAAACAGAGGTAAATGTGTTCCCAACCAGCTATCAGTAGCAGAGGAGGAGAGCCAGAAGGAACAGCAGTATGGGATGATTCAGGGGCTGCTGAGGGAGTCAAACTACCTCAGAGAAGAACTCCATAACCTCAGATGTCTGACACAGATCAAAGCCGAGGAGAGAGGCCAGAAGCACCGTGAACTGCTCAGGGCTCAGGTTCAATACAAACGCACACACACACACACACACATGCATACGACACACACACAAAGGTACATTTTAAAATACATTTTGATGTCCTCATTTGTGCATTTAATATCTTATGCAGCCATGGATGTGCATATTTCACACATAAACGTGTCAAAAACATCAAAGACAAACTGAAGTAGGTCTATATTTTAGGCACTCTTGATGTTAGTGTGACAGGAGAGCAAGCAAAAATGTCAAACACAATTTCAAAAAGTGCAAATGTCAGAAATATTGTTAGAGCAGTGAAGTCTTGTCATCAGCTGTGGTATATTTCAGTATGATTTGGGGAAAAAATAGAGAGGCAATTTCAGTTCAGCTGAAATGAAGCTAGAAGTCTAGGGACCTGTTTCGGCAGAAATTACTGTCAAAAGTGATTCTGGACTCATTTCATGTTGGTTCAAATAAATATTACTTTCAAACACCGATTCACAGAGTCTCCTACCTAAGAAATGAAAACTCAACCCAACAATGACCGGCTCCCAAATGGTTCAATGAAATCAGCGAGCTCTTAAAAAAATGTGTACAACGACAACTGCACCATCAGCGAATTTATTCAGTGTTTCCTTTTTATGTATTCAGAAAAAAAGCTGCCACAATATTAAAAAATCTGACTGAAGGCTGATGTTTGAGTACACACGCACACACGCACGCACACACACACACACACCCACACATGCAGACAGAAGTGATGATACTGTACTTTTACCTGTGTAACTCCATCCACAGCAGCTGAACCAGCACATCCAGCAGGAGCTGCTAGAAAAGGACCTGATCATCATGGACCACAACAAGCTGAATGCCATGCTACAGCGCAGGTGTGTCCCTGCTGTTTTCCCTCCTCATTTCCTCATCAACTGCCTTTCACTACATGTGAAGGTGTGTATCACGATAAAGAGGATTATGGCCACAGGGAGGTTACTAAGCTGTTAGTGTTGTATTGCTGGAGGCATAATCATCTCATTTTCTGTCTTCATGTCTCCTGTCTGTCTCTCGCTCTCACTCCCTCTCTCTTACTTCTCCTTTCTCTTTAATGTGGAGGTAGATTGTAAGATTTCAGTGCACAATACAAGACCTTTTTGTAAATGTTTTTTGCATTACATCCAGCAGCAGGGACTTGTACAATATGTTCATGGTTTTCTCGAACAGTGTGTGCAGCTAACTGAATTCCTCTACACTATATTGATGTGATAATTGATTCCCTGGTTATTTGTTTGGCTCCTCCGATCTCTGCAACAGCTGGGATCACAATTAATTCAGACATCTGCACATGTTGTTGTCGGGGCAGAAAACCATAGCTTACTAATTGGTCATACTTCAGTGTTCAGACACAGACTAATGCATCTGCCACCACCCAGTGCAATAGCAGACTCTTGCAATGCACTCAGTTGGGTCACGACCACAGATAACAGGCTTGTTGGGTCACACTTGGACATGGAATCAGCTCCAAAAGCTGCAACTAGATCAATCAAAAAAGGCATTGACATTAAATATTTGCATCCTCTCTGTGTATTTGTCATACGAAAACCATTTTCATATTTCGCAATCATTGTTCATTACATGTATGTCCCACATGTTAGACTGAAATTTAATTAAATGTCACACTGCATTAGGATTTAGTTCAGTCATGACATTTATTCACTGACAATTTGTGAATATTAATGGATTTTTACCACATTTACCACACTTGAGTTCATATGTTTACCTTCATATATTAAGTGATATTAAGATTGCATCCTGATGATGCATGGCAATATTTTGGTCCATAATGCCAAGCTTTCTTTCAAGCACACCCAGATCGTAAAGCCCATAAAGACCAAATGTTGTCAATGGCTGGATCAGCTGATATGAAATATTATAGCTGTTCTCAAGGTGCTCAATAAAGTAAATTAATCAAAAAACCGGTAACTGTCAATGATATTATCAAAAAATGTCTCCTCATAGGAGAGCTGTCTCGTACTCCAGATCAAGAACACGGCTCTTTGTGTTTTTTCCTTCAGAGTGTCACAGTATTGTAAGCTGTGCCAAATGATTATGGAAGAGAAGAATAAGTACGTCAAGCTGAAGCAGATCGCCTCACAGACAATCGCAGAGCTGACGGAGCAGATGAAGGTGCAGGAGAATGAGACGGAGATCCAACGTACCATTGTCATCAACAAAGACAGGTGTTTGTTGCTTTTTTTAGATGGATTATTGAGGTTCGTTTATGTTAGCATTAGTATACTGATAAAAGAAGTCACAGACATCCATAATGAAATATACTAAAAGAGCTGCAATGAATGCCGCCCTTGTAAAGATTAAATCGATCAATGAGAACATGAGCACTTCATGAGCAGTTTTCATCCATCATAATCATCATATTTTTGATATGTTTCTCTCCAGATCACTGACAAAGTCTCGTATGAAGATCTCTAATAGTACCAAAACAAGGGACAATCTGCGCAATGACATCTCCAAGGTCCAGGCCCACACACAAACACAGAAATGAGACCAGTCAAAAACGGGGTGCACCATAAGTCTGAATCACAAATTGACCGTTTAAATAAACATATTACATAAGTTGGAAAGAGTAATATGAGCCAGGAGGCTCTGAGCTGGACAGGGACACAGTGTCAATGCTGCTACTAAATTTTTTTGAGAGCTCAAATTTACAACTTAGCCTTTGACTCTACAACTATTTAAAAATGGTTTAAGGAGGCAAAGCCACATCCAGTTCCCAAATATTTAGCCTTGTGTGTTTCTTAAGCAGTAAGACACAGTTCATTTTGTGTTGTCTACTTTAGAAGTTGCCTCCTAGTTGTTTTAAGTTATTGTCAAGCACAATCAAGTGGAGGCATTCCTTTCTACTCAAAAGCAAAAACAGGTTGAACTGTCCAACATATGTCACTTTTTAACATCTCTAGGTTGCCTGGAAACACCATCAGATAAGTCAAGAGTATGAGGACAACAAACTGGAGATAATGAAACTCACACAAATGATCAGCCTTCAGGAGAAGGCCCTTCTGGAAATAAACAAGAATCATGAAACGGCGATACAGCGCCGCAATATTCTGTATGTTCTGTCTCTGGAGCTTACCTCACATGGACTACATTTTTATAGAGGATTTAAACTAGATATGTCAAATAATGTTTGTGTGTGTGTGTGTGTGTGTGTGTGTCACCTACAGTGGCATTCAGCTCCTGGAGCATGAGGAGGTGTTATTCAACTACTATGACAAGGTGAACATCCACGGGGCAGCCATTACTAAGGGCAACATGGCCCTGGAGACACTGGAGAAAGAGATGAGAGACTTGGAGTTAACAATTAATGAGGAGAAGAGACAGATAGACCTAAAGAAGAAAGAAATGCCCCTGAGCAAAAGGTTGGAAGAAGAGATCACCACACTGCAAATAGAGGTGGGGAATGTATACCAACAAAGACTGACATACACACATACATCTTTGGACAGTCATTAGCAGACACACATCCAACATATAGAAGTTTTTCAGCATCCTGCAAATTGTTATCAGTTTGTAAAAACAAAAAACAACTAAATCAACCAAACCTTCTGAGCTGCAAACTAATAATTTGAGAAAGTTGTGGGTGGATAGCTGTGTGTGCCTGTGTGTGTGTTTAAGAAATGTTGAGGATAGGCAACGGGCATGTTTCATCGAAATCATTCATTAATATCTTTTTCTGTTGTGTGAGCAGTGTCCCGGTGACAGTCTCCCAACGCCCACTTCTCCGTTCTGTGTTACTTTTTCTCATTCACTGCCAACAAGAGATAAAGACCCTGTGAATCGAGCCCGCTGTAATTTCCCAAAAGTTACAGTAAAGTGCAGGTGCACCGTAGCACTGAACTGTTTTGTGCTCCTTATGTTTCGTATGGGTCAGTGTTAGGGCCTTCTCCAGGTGTGTTGCGCAGAATAAAAAGCTTGTGTTACTGTTTTCCATATCGCCCCTGCAGTTTCTCTAAAGCGCTTTGCTCATATAGCCACTAATTTGTGCAGATTTTGCCAGCAGTATACTGCTGTTCACATTTCCCCAGTGTCCAATCAGAGCGTGACCCTGACTGCATTGGGTTGTGGCCCAGATTACTGGATTGAAAATTCTGTCTGGAAGAAGTAAGGCCTGCCAATTAGTCCTTGCTGCCACGTTCGTACAATACAAGCTGCACTGAGAAGGCAGATTGTGTGTGTCGCAAAGATTTTCCTCCAAATTTTCTGGTAAATTGTGTGTATGTGTGCGTTTGAGTGTTTGTGTTCATGTCCATATCCAAGACAGAGACTTAATCCAACAGTGCTGATGACCAGTTGTGTGTGTGTGTGTGTGTGTGTGTGTGTGTGTGTGTGTGTGTGTGTGTGTGCATTTTAGACATTTGTGTGATTTATGTGATGTCAGCAGAGATTCCTCACTCATTTCTATTAAATGGATGATTGTGTGTACATGTGAGTTGTACGTATCCAGGGTTTTGCAACCTATTGTTAAAATTTGTGTGTCTTGGTCAAGTTAACGGAACTCCGAAAAAGGAGAGTTAAGTACAAGCATCCAGAAGACAGTTACTTGCAAATGTGCAGACACCAGACAGTTTGCTTTCAGCACCACTAATGAGCCGATCTCCGTTTTGAAATACTTTCAAAGCTTCATCATATAACGAGGCTTTTGAATTGTTCTAGTATAAAATACTAGGCTTACGTTTTATTCTAATGAACCAACTCAGTATTCATATTCTACTTGCTTGTGGTAAATAGCAGAAAAGTATCTATATTGACCATATTTTAGATACATTTTACTCCAAAGACTGTCGGCTCCACACATTCATAGACCATCACTTCCCCATCTAAGACAAAGACAACACATCTAAAACAACATTTTAGGAATTCTTCATTTGTGAGAATGTATTTCCAGTTCCCACTCCATTACTGTGTGTCTTTGAAAATAAGCCTTTAAATTGACCACTTCTGATGTATGATCAGAGGTGAACTGACTGCCTTCGAACATTCTCCGAGGTTTGAACTGACACGGAAACACGCCTTTCTGCTAACTAAACTCTGCATGCAGATATGCAGAAAGAAGTAAATCCAAACCAAGAGGGACAAACCCAAACAACCTCAAATTCCACACGATTCTCAGAGACAAACCCAGACACACATGAATAAATAAGGTAAAAACACAAACATAGTCAAGCAGATTTGCAATACATAGAAGGTGACAGCCGCGTAGAAGGAGAGAGATTTGAGAGAGACGACACAAACGCGCGCACACATGCTGAGTTTCCCCGCCAGTGGCTGCGTCGTGGGATTGGGTGTGTTGCTGCTCTGGATCAGAGTGACTGGTTTTGACTTGTTGTTGGACCAGACTTTTCTCATTTGAGTCTTGTGCTCTTTTGGATGAACGCAGTGTTGGAACAGACTTCACCATGTGCTGTTTTTTTGAAAAACGCCCCTTTCCCATTTCTCCATCTGTTTACTCCTTCTGCTGTTTATCATTTGCTACAAGAGGCCTTGTTTTTGCCACTTTTTTCCTTCACTCTTATTTTCTACTGTTCCCCCATGACTGGTTTCCCTAATCTTTTCCTCTTCACCCTTTTCCGATCATCCTTCCTTTTATTGCTCCCCTGAGGCGTTCTTGAATTTTTTGTTTCATTGGAAGTATCAGTTTCACTAGAAAGTCCCTTACAACCTCCTTTCCCTTCTCACATTTTTCTCTTCTCCCTTTTTCTTTTCTGACTGACCTTGTGTTTGGCTGTAGATGCCGAATATTCTACTTTCCATCTTTTGTAGACATGTTAGCAGTGTTGCTCTATAGATGGCAATGACTGCCTGTTGGGCTGTCCACCACCCTGATCCAAACTAAAACATCGCAACAACTATTGGATTGATTATCCTGGAGTTGTACAGACATCGTGATCCCCAGATTTCCACAGATTTTTCTTCTGGTGCCACCATGAGGTTAACTTTTGTGGTTTAGAGTTAAATATTTCAACAGCAATTCAGCTGATGGCCATGAAATTTGGTACAGATATTCCAGTTCAGTTGGAAGGACTTTAGTGATCCCTCTATTTTTCAGTTAGAGCCCACCTCCTACCACGACTTTTGCATGCTAACAAAATGGACACAGCAAAACATTGTATCTGCATTGTGTCTGAGCTTGTTGATGTTGTAGGCATGTTAGGCACAGCAGCACTTTGAATTAACGCTAATGCCGTCATGCTAAGTGAAGCACTGACAGAGCTGTTAGCGTGGCAGTAGGCTAAGCCTTGTTTGAATATATGCAACTCCTGCAACTTTCCAACTATCAACAGCTACATCTCTGATTAGTGAATGCATTCAGATCATCCATCCGTGCATTCAACCATCCACTCATTTCTTATTTGTCTCTGCCCTCTGTGTGTAAATAGCAAATCATTTTCTAAATTGCTGTTTTCCCTTGTACAGCCGCCTACTGTTGCTCCCCTGGGTGCAAAAAGTGAATCACAGGGGTCTCTCTTATTGCAGGAGGCTTGCCAGCTCAATTCATTCTCCCCACGAATTCATTTTCTATGCGAATTCAATTTCCATGCAGCTGCCTCGCTGTCGATTTATTATATATATTGTGTATTTGTATTCATCTGTGACCAGTTTATCTGGTGGTTGCAGACGGACCCCCCCCCTCCCTTTGATGGGAATTTTTGACAAAGATAGATCGGGCCATCTGTGAGACTATTGAAGTTCAATATACTCTGAGGCTTTCATTTGCTCTGAGGAATTTTAATTGCTGCAAAATAAACAGTGGTTGGTGTTGGATTCTGAATTTACAACTTGTTTATGAGTTGCCGGCACGTCGACTTCTCAAACACACACACAGGTACACACGCATCAGCACACACACTGAGATCTGTGCAGTGTTTGTTAAACTGTGATAATACTGTTGCAGTAACAACTAAATATTCTTGAACAGTCCACCAATGAAGAGTTCTACCTCTGTTGTATAAAGTTACGTGCTCACATGGTATCACCGACATATAGACAGTGATATATTTATTGAGCATACACTCACACAATCAGTAATGGAGTAGGATTTATAACAGGGTGGGGCTGACATACTGCACTGTCCCCATGGTAGTGAGTCATATTGTTTGTCTGTCCCTCTCTTAAATCTTTGTCCAACCTGTCTGGAGCTTATTACCATGGGAGAGCCCACCATGAGTCATGTCTTGTGCAAACGAATGTGTTATCATATGGGAAAGACTAAAGTGAGACAGGTAGAGAGAAAGCAAGAAAAGCCAGCATGCAGAAATTGAAAGGCTGATAATGCTGTAACAACGTTGTGTGGTGCGTGCGAGACACCACTCTGCAACCACTGAAAGTCACTCATCTAAAATCTGACTTGTCCTCGCACAGCTGTCCAAATACCCCGAAAATTCTCCTGGTCGCTCGCTCAGACAAATCAAACAAAACCAAAGTTGAGATGAATCTCAAATGTAGTCTCAACAGTGTGGCACCATTCAAGCGATGACGTCCTTTTGTTTGACCACCGCAAAATTACCTCTGCTCAGGATTCCCACAGTAGATTTCTAATGGAGTTTTTGGCTCTTATACATAGACACATACAGATAATCGTTATTTTACCACACGTCACACCTTGGCTGCAAATATTCACGGTTGGAGTGCTTTCTCCATTTCATATGCAGTCACTGATTACTTTTAAGGTCATGCATGGTCTGGCCTCCAGTTACCTTTCTTTTAATGTCTTATGAGCCTGGATGTAGCCTGAGGACCTCTTCAGGCAGGGACTCTAACTCATAACTATTCCTGTATCCCAGAGACTGAAAGTGAAGGCTTTTGTTGTCAGAGGCTTCAAGGCTGTGGAGTGATTTGCCTGAGGAATTCAAGCTGACAGAGTCAGAATCACCCTTCAGGTTTCTTCTCAGAACAAAATACTTTTATACCCCTGCACTTTAATATTTGTTTCTTAGCATTTCCCATTTACTTTGTATTTTTATTACTCATAATGCGTGATTGTATGTCTTCCATCACTAAACCTCCAGAATAGGCCCCTGCGGCAAGTTGTGCTTTTACCCAAAATAAAACAGCTGACTTGATTTTCCTCTAGACCAACATTGTTTCAGTTTGACATTACCAGTGTAAATCAGTTAACACCTGCTGTCAAATATTTGTGTAGGAGCAAAGTTAAAATGCATATTTTATATCTAATTAAACTTTTAGTCCTAATTTGGTGCTTAGGAAAGGTTGAGTTCAGCTCCTCTGCTTGCATGTTCTATTAATTAACCTTACATAACCTTATTATGATTATGATTTTACCGCTGTTTTACTTTACTGACCTTTCTGCTTTACTGATCTGTCCCTTTGTCTTTTATCCCTTTTAATTGTGAGGCACTTTGTAACCTAATTTTTGGAAGTGGTATATAAATAAGGTCATTATTTATCTTTATTACTACATTCCTAAGCATGCAGTGTGCCTTCTTTTATGTGGCTTCTGAAGCCACCATGCTAACCACTAACTGAGTGAAAATTATGCAAATGACATGCAAATTGTATTCTGTATAGATATTGTCACATGCACAATGCTTTACAGCGTTCACGAGCCAAGAAAACAGCCATTCCCTGTGACTGTCAGATGAAGAAAACAGAGAGGCAGGCAGGCAGAACAGAGACACTGACACTGAGACAGATGTATACAAAGAGAAAGACAAACATCAGTGCATAACAACAGAGGGAGGAGGACGGGTATAAAAATGTTAAGAGCGAGGGCACAACAGAGAAAACAAAAGATTGATTGAAGAGCAGAGAGAGATGAGGGAGAGTGACAGACGCGCTGTATCCCATCCATCATGTACTGTTTAAATGGCTTTGGGTGGTTACATATGAGGGTGGAACACCGATCAATCAGGCTCAAAAGTGAGGAGTGGGCACACGTTTGTCTCAGTCAGAATCTGCAAATACCCAACTGAGTCTGAAAAGTTCACCTTCATTTAAACCTTTAAAGAAAATGAACAGTAACTCAGCTTCTTTGCACTGAATATTACATCGTCTGTAATATTCCAGCAGTTTGCTAGCTGACCAGAACACCATATATTTATATACTGATTTCTGATTATAGTTAATTCGCAACTACCAAGAGAAGAAGTTTTAAGTTGATTTTTCTTTTGTGATGACGCCTCCCACATTAATATTCTTCAAGGTTCTAACTGACAGCGTTGCAACTTGTTTGTAATTTGAATTAAGGGACATCTGCTAGGGTACTGAAAAGTTTATATTACTATTTAAATCAGCCATGGAAGCAGTAAAGAGCTGGGGCCTGGCATTATGAATGGAATAGTTGAACACTTTTCTTGGTTAGAGATAAATGAGAAGATCATGTTGATTGACTCCTTTATATTAGAATAAGGTTTGCAGAAATTAGAATCAATAGCCTCAACTTCTGAAATGTAATAAAAGTTAGCTGTCTAACTGTGCTGCGTATTGATAAATCCATGGAGCTGTCTGTGGTGCTGAAGTAGCAGACAAATTTATATTTGTCATCTTTTTCCTTCTGTCCCACCCTGCTGTTCGTTTGGTGTTGAATCTGTTATATTTTTATAAACTACAAACTATAAATAATCAATTCATTACCTTATGTATAGCTGCTATACATGGAGTCATGTCACCTTTATGATCAAAGTGAAAAATAGCAATATGTGAGCAAGAGGATCATTAGCCTGTAGTGTCTCTGTAGTAGTTCTGCCCAACTAGCCTCCATACTGCCTAGCTTGCTAGCTTTCACTTTCCAAAAGGAAATTGAACTGACTGCAACTGGCTTAGTGGTATAAAAGCACACATTGCTAAAACATGCTAACAGCACATAAGCAGCACTATGTGAGCTTGTTGCCTTGCATGTTTGTAAGCTATACAGAGCTACAACTAGCTCCAGTCAGCAGCCCACCATGGAGGTTGACAGTGCATCTCCTAATTAGCTGGTCCTCAGTAGTTAGTCAGTAGCTACCACTGGAAGTTCCCTCCCAGATAGCTTGTTCGCTTAGTTTAACTTATTTTTGATGAATGGAAAAAGATGTAACATTGGAAATCATTTTACCAACTTTGTTGTCTCAATTTTTGTTTTTTAAATGTACTTAATAATTTCCTGCACAATGAACCCGCTTTTGCTGTCAAAGTCATGTTCTCTGTAAAAACCTGCAGATAACCCTGGTCCCTGTTGGTCAGCCCCAATTCCTGTTTCTCCACATCTCACGTCTCTCTCTAATTCTGCCTTTCTTGTCTGCTTTCACATCCTGCCTCTCCCTCCTTTTCTCACTCTGGCCTTCATGCTGTCTATCCTTTACTCTGCTTCACTTTATCTTCCTCTGTCTGTCAGCCTTTCATCAGTCTCTGTGTGCACATCTGCTCGACTCTCATCTCCGTCTCTGCTTTTCAGTTGCGTACTGTCAGCTTGTCAGCCTCGCAACTTTTTTTGTCTCTTTGAGCATCTGTAACTTTAGCCTTACAAACACCCCTATTTAATCACATGACAGTCATACCATTAAGTTAAAACTTAGTCATATGACTTGGAGTGGGAAGCGTCTTTTAAAGGGGCTGAACACCAAAGTCGGTTTTAATCAGACTCGCTGTCTCCTTGCATAAGAGGCTACATTAATCTCTTCCGTGAAGGGAGGGAAAATGGGAATCATCACTTTGTTCCACGCTGTCTCTCAAGTCTGACACACAAACTCTCACAACATACACAGGTGTGTGGACGTATGCGCACTGTATGGTTGAGTGGAGAGAAGTTCTTGTTTCATAAGTCAGGTCGCGCCAGGTCAGACCGCCTGTGTGCAACATTTTTCCACACCCTGTTTTTCCTCATCAACTCCTCCCCACTCTTATTTTTACTTTCTTCTGTACGGCCAATCACCGCGTCTGCACTCATGTTTGTCTCCTTCTCCAATCTCCACAGGCATCTATTGATATTTTCTCATGTTTTCTCTCTTTCTGTTTCACTTTTTTCTTGTTTCTGTCATCTCATCTGTTTTTTTCCTCCTTTCTATTTTCTGTTTCCGTCTCTTTTATGGTTCCTGTCGTGGCTCCTTGATCATCTCAGCTTCATATATTTTTATATATATAGTCTGCCTGTATTTTGCTGTAATGGGGTCATTGGGCATTTTGCATTAACTTCTCTGTTGAAATACTTTATCTTCCTTAATTGCTCATTTCCATCCACACAGGTTGAGAGGCCACTCATGTTCTTATTTGTCTTTGTCTCTATCATCCCCATTAAATAGTGGATGACTGCTTTTACTATTATCAACCCATATCCTCTTCAAGTTGAACTTTTTTAAGGAAATAATGATTATTCTCTTTTAATTACTGTGTTAATGGTTAATCAACCAAATGAAAAAACAGTTTAGTCTTTAAAATGACAGTTTACCAGAGCTGTTCACAGCTATTTAAAGAGTACTTTTAAAAAAATGAATTTGGGTTTTGGGCTGTTGGTCATAGAGAGTGGTTCAATTTCCCCTCCCAGTGACTTTTTAAGAATTTGACAAATTCATTTCACATGAATCACGTATATTCTGTATCAGCCAGCCCATGATTGTTGTGCATCTAGTGGAAATATTCCATGTGCTTAATTTTATAGACATTTTCCCCAAATAAAGTCTCACACAATTTGTGGGTTTTTTTAAAAACTTTGAGAGTCTGAAGCTCTTTGTATTTGAGCAGAGCCTGAACAAACAACATCTGTTTTTTTCTATTTCTGTTGTCTTATGGGATGTCACAATATAATAAAACAGTCCTCTGGAGGGATCCTGCGGCATTTTTAAATGTTAGTTTGTTTTATCACACTTTGCCACTGAACTGTCACTCGGTGAGAGATGCTCACACATAGGCTCTACATGTAGCTTGAGAAACATCATAAGTGGTTTTTAAAAATCCTCAGTGCAAAAAGCATTTTATATGTTCAGGACCAGGCACTGGAAACACAGAGGGCAGCAGACTAACGGAAGATGTTCATGTTGTTTACTTATTCATTTGTGTGAGATGCAGCGTTCTGCGAAAAATTACTGTTCTGTGAAATTATTGTTTTAGTTTCATTACTAAACCCCACTGACAGTGGCTCAGTGACTGCAGCTTGGCCTTTATGTGCAGTATATATTGTAAATGTCAGTAAACTATATGTGTATTGACTTACAGAGTCAGCTCATAGTCTGGTCTAATTCTCTGTCTCTCAGGTGTCAGAAGTCAGGGACAAGACGCTTGAAGGTCTGAATCGAACAGTTGAGTACAAAGAGCTAAAAGGCAAAGACCCCTCAACTGTCGAACTGGTCAAGAAGATTGAACAGGTACAACATTACATGGAGTTTAAGTGTGTGAAAGCATCGCATATTAGCATGTATCTGTCATCCAGCCTCAAAAATGATATCTATTTTAACTGATTCTGATCACACTTTCTTTTATTTTTCCTTTTTGTTGTATGGCCCATCTACATATGAGGAGAAATTGTTAGTTTCTGGTAAAATTAAATGAAAAAAAGACCATGATCATCATCTGTCTTCGCATGTAGCTGGAGGTGAATTTAGCAGAGAGCGAGAGGAAGGTGCTGGAAAGAGAACTCCTCGTGGACCAGGTGACCAGGCTCTCGAAGCCACTCAGCGAGCAGGCTGAGAACTGCCAACAGGACAGACTCTCACTGGCAAAGAAGGTAAACAATAGGATCCACTTTGCAGACGGAGATGAGGCTCAGCTCACATGTACACACCGATTCAAACAATGCGGACAAAAGAACGTACGCTCAGATTATAACACACCTGCAGGGACCATTGTTATATCATTCACCAGTTAATTCACAGTCTCGACTCTCTCACAAACACACTCAGACTTTGTTTGAGGAGCATGTGCGGCCCATGTGAGGATGCATGCAGAGCGGGCATTACGGAGTTCACCGAGCATTACAACATTCCTCGTACTCTCAGTCACTCCGTCTCCATCTCTCTCCTCTCTTTCTGTCTGTATCTCTCTCACACACACTCACACAAGTTACAAGTAATATCGAGAACAATGCTAATTACATGCAATTACTCCAACCTCAGTACTAGTGTGGAACTTAATAATTAATGTTGAGTGACACTGACATACCTCATCATCGTTGCCACACCAAAACAGGTCTAAATCACATCAGATTAAATGATTAGCTTTAAAACTTATCTGTCAGTGTATCAAAACTGATTCTGTGTCCAAATGCAGATTGAGTCAGTTTCAAATTCAGATCTGTGTGTGTGTCTGTGTGTGTTGTCCACCTCCAGCTAAACGAGCTCCGAACGCATATAATCAACACCAACCACCGCTTGATGGCCATTTCCGCAGAACTTTCCATGAAGCAAGCTGCCACTTTGTCTCTCCAGCAAGAGATCAAAGAGAAAGTGCACCAGGTCAGACCTTGCCCCCCCACTCCCTGCCTCCCACTGTGTTCCCCAATACTCCTGTCACTCTCCACTGACCACGATTGAAGAGAACAAAAAGTGTCTCAAGACAAACTTCTCACTGTGTCATATTTCACCTCAAACCCATTAAATTATGCTTATTTGCACAGTAACACAAATCAAGAGCTAAACGGCGGGAGACAAGATAATATTCACTAACAACTTTCATAAGTTGTTAGAGAACAAACTCCAAAAGGTTCTGAAAACGATGTCAGTGGAGGGAAAAGAGACATTGTATAACAATCAGATGAATTAGTGCTAACACAGTAGAGCATCAGGGACTCGGGATAAATATTTAGAGGAGCATTCACAGTCATGACTGGTTCCATGTAAGTGCAAGAGTTGACAGAAGATTGAAAGGCTGAGACTGTTTAAAGCAGCAGCCACCTGATGAATTCCAAGCCAATAGTCAGCCTTTTAGCTCTGGTTGGTGCTTTACTGCACTGTGTTCACCAGCTAGTCACTCGTACCTGCTACTGCTGGTGAAACATTCGACAAAAGAGATGAGAATGAACGTAAACATTAAAATTGTGAGTTATAAAAGCAAAGCAATCAGCTGAATGACTTCAGAAAACGTAGCGGGGCTGCAGAGTACTGATTTAGAAATTCTCTCTGCGGTTGTCACAGTATACTTGTATGAAATTAATTAAATAAATTTTGCTTTTTTTAAAAAACAAGAAAACACTTGGTTACTTTGACAGCCGATGCCTGTGTGATCGCACTGAGAAAATAATACCTTGACATCTTCGAGTTAATGAGATGAACATACAAAACCAAAACCATATATATTATCTACTGTTGTACTGATTTGATTTTATTTAAATACATTTCCATTCAGAAGTGATCAGCAATGCTTGTGCAATCATTTCATTTGATTTTGCTTGACATCAGCCATGAGCGACTCATGCTTGCAGTCACTCACATCATCACTATCTTTAGCATTTTTAGCATTTTGAAGCATCTTGCCGTTCAGGTGGAGCATGAGCCGCCATACATTTTGTGGGTCTTAAGGGAAGACAAATAGCCGTCAGCAAAATCATCATTTGGGCAAGAAATTTAAAATTCTGATTCTGGTGCGAGCAGAAAGTCTCGCTGCTTTCTGTCTCAATGAAAAATTAAACTACTAAAATTTCCCACACGCCTTGTAAATGTTTCAAGGGGGTGTGTGTTAATAACCTGAAGAACCCCTGCAGCTGATGTATGCCTGCAGCGCGCCGCAGACAGAGGCAAAGAATGCAGAAGCATATCTTTGCCCAAATTCTGACACTAATACGACCATCTGTTTTCTGGCCCAGTTAGAATTGAATTGAGCCAGGAGAGTGCCGAGTGGACTGGAGTGATAGGAATACAAAGTGAATGTTTCTTGCACTGCCACGTGTTTCCAGGTGGACAGGTGCCAACAGCAGCTGGAGCAGGGCCTGCCACCGTGCCCCGAGATAGAGGAGGAGTGGAGAAGGATGCTCCGAGACAAGAAGAGGAGACAGCGGGACAAAGAGGAGAGAGAGAGGGTAAAGAATCACACAGGCACGCACAAAGATCACTGGTCAGGAATTGATTAAAGCACTGAGGGGCAAGAAAAGAAGATAGAGTGACAAAGAATAAAAGAAGTGGAGTGGGGACACGACGAGGGGCAGGAATCGATTAAGATTCTGAGAGGACAAAATGAGCCGCTGTATACCTGCACAGACTCAGACAGAGAAGTGAGGGCGAAGTCTAGAGAGAGACTAGACAGGAACTAGAATGGTGTTCACCACATGCACAAACACAGGAGAAGATGAAGGGCAGAGTGGCTGACAAACAGAACTAGAGGCTGTCTGTACAAGAAAGGCACACATGCAGGGATCAGCTGTGTCTGAAAGCAGTCCAGCTGTCTGCAGTCTGCCTGTCGTTCGACTGATCTGTATTTTCTCACCCTGCTTATTCTCTGCTTGTAGCCTCTGGCCCAAAAAGACACCACGATACCCTGCATGCACAATACCAACCAAAAGAAAACCAAGAAGAAACCTGCAGAAACTGTTTGTCGGTGTATATGGAGATTTTTTGTGGGAGTCATTGTTAATCGAGCGGTTTGAGCTTCTTCTTAAAATGGAAATGTGCTTTGTGAACCTGATGAGGCAAATATGGCTTTTCCTGTTTATGTATTGGCAGTTCCTGCTTCTTTTTCTATTCAAAGCCATTATTCCTTGTTTTGTGTGCGCTCCTTAGATCACATGCCAGCGGATAAACTGTTCATATGCATGAGAAAATCGCCATCTCTTTGAAGTCTCAGTGAGATTTAGGCACAGTTCATTTGCATGCTGTTGTGGGGGTGAAAGTCAAAGGCAGGACTGTAGTGTCATGACGACGCGTGCACACTGGAAGATTTTTTTTTTTCTTTTTTCCCCAGCGGGAGTCCGCCATGGTTACAAATTGATCCATCAACCATACTGTGTTCAAATCAATTTTGTCAGCCACTGGCAGTTTTCTGCGAGACATATTTTAGTTTTATTAGAGGAGGAAAGAAAGTTTTCATCCTGTGTTTTTTCTGTGTGCTAAAACTGTCACATTGGTGAGGTTGAGCTGTGTGTTTTATCATCTAAATCATGTTGAGAGGGAAGCAGCAACCTATGGGGCCTAACCTAAGTTCAGAAACATAAAAGTGTGTAGTTCCTCAAATGGCTACTTGAGGCAGGCTCCAAAAACAGGCAAACCCCAATAGACATGTATGTAAAATGTCCAACTTTACTGTGGAACTGTGGACACGTTTACAGTCTGGTCAAACAAACAGTTTTGGCCTCTATAGCTACTTTTCCTGTTCATGACCACATGAGTCCTTTAAATTACATTTAGATGTAAAGTTATGCATAATTAAGGGCGTGGCTTCTTTGAGTGACAGCTATTGGTTAGCTGTCTGACGTGTCTCAGCCACCATGCGTCACTCAGCCTGCCTCACCGGCGCCCACATGTCACCACTTTGCCTATTTCTGAATTAGCCGGGAGTTAAGCGAAGATGGCAAAGTCCATATCAACCTCAGGCACTCATAGGTGATGCTACGGTGGCTGTGTCCAAGTGTTTATGCAGTCTATGGTTGAGAGACGACTGATTCTGTTTTAAAAAAGTACAGCAAGTAAATTGTATTTTACATGCTTGCAAAAAACAGAGTACCCAGATGTTTTGGGAGTGAGTTTTGCCTTTTTCAGAGAGAAAAATATACATTTGTGACCAAAGATTCACCTCTTCAGTAGGAACAAACAGGCTTCAGGCTGAGAGCAGTTTGTGCCAGAGACTCAACATATATCTGTACCACGGTGTGGTTTGGTGTTTTTTTAATGGGATTTATTAATATAGCAAATGGTATAAAATATCACCAGCCTTCTCTTTTAATATATTTAAATACTACCAACTAATATAAAGGCACTATGAAGAAAAACATTACTACCTGTCAGTCTGACAGATGAACAAGTGCAGTTTACTGCGTCTTTGATTTTATCCCCCAACATTCAGTCTAATAAACTCTCATGTATCTCTCTAATGTGTATTCTCAGGTACCGAGGTTAATATGAAAAAAAAACCTGGATGAAACTTTAATCAGCCCTGTGATTCGGAGCTCATGCACTCATCCGCTCACTGGTGCCCTTGCATTTGTCTTGAGAAGTTAAAAAAATAAATAAATTGCAAAATTAATTATTCCATTTTCATGATTAAAATTCAGGAAAATTAAATCTTTAGTCCAAGGTCAAACAGTCCTACATCAAATATTAAACCTGCCTTCTGGTGTGTGTGTGTGTGTGTGTGTGTGTGTGTGTGTGTGTGTGTGTGTGTGTATGTACGTGCAGCTGGCTGAAGAAGACGAATGGAACCAGTTGCCTAATGGAGAGTTCACCACAGCCGAATCCCGTCCCACTGCCTACATCCCTCAGACCGACCCTCTCCCCCTGCCCAAACCCTACGGAGCCCAGGCCCCCTTCAAACCCTCCCAACCGGGATCTAACATGAGACACATCCGCAAACCAACCCTCAAACCCTTAGAAATATAGAAAACAACACACGCTTTTTCATAAACGTGCAGGGTTTGGGGGGGGGGTTTGTATTTCAATTTTAAAATAGATTTTCCAGGAGATGTCAGAGGTTTTGTCTATTTCTATCACACACTTATCGATCTGTCTGCTCGCCACACACACCCTCACACCTCCTCCTCCTCCTCCTCCCTGCTTCTTGTTTATGTTTGTGTCCTCACCGTCCGGCACACCACTCATGTTTTTTTTCTGAGAGCTGTGCTTGTGGACTGCATCTGGTTGTAATTTAGTTCCCTTCTTTTTTTTTGAAATCCACTGGCAAGAGCTTGTTTACGCTCTTGCTTGCTGTAACACTAAATACTGTAGAAGAGTGGAGTGGAAGAGAGGACATGGGGGAGATAAAATGTGTGTGTGTGAATAGTTACATCATGTACACCAGTAAAGTTTTGTATTTATTTCTGTGCTTAGCAACACATCATTATCACCCTGCAACCTTTCTCTTCGATAAGATGAATCCATTTCTCAGGGACGGGGGAATATTTTGGCCCGTTTTTTTCGGCCTTGTTGCCATTTTATCCGCCGCACTTGTAATCTTGCAGCTGATGAATAAATTGCAATGGGTTTAAGCTCTAAGCTAGGCTAAGAGTGCCTGCTTAAAGCCCGAAATGATAAATGTAAATACAGGGAGGACGATGAGGCAATGAAAGAGCATAGAGAATGACAAGAGAGAGGAGAATTTAAATGAAGAGGAGTGAGAGATGGCAGTCGGACAGGGTGGCAGAGAAAAGTCAAAGGGAATAAGGAAAGGGATGAGAGTGGAGGTTTTAAATGAGGTGGAGAGTTCAGAGGTGATCGCTGGCGACCAAAAACAAAGTAACATTATCTTGTTTGCAGCTTACAGGAAGTTTTCCTATCTGCTGATCTTGAGGTGAAAGCAGTTTTGGTGTTAGCGAGCATGTTTTGCAGCTTGTGAGCACATATCTGATTTTGAACTAAGTTCATGTCGGGGCCAGTGGTGCCCTGTGCTGTACTGCTGTGTTCGCTCGAACAGTGTCTCGAAAAAACATATAAATCATCAAGTTTGCAACACAAATTTGTGTACAGGTGAACAACAAACATTCAAATTTGAGAAACTGGTCTGACCGAGCCCTATTATGACAATATACTCACTGTACTAATCAGTACAACCCACACGACTCAGTTGTGACACATCAAAGAGGATGCACGAAGGACGGTTAGCAGCAGCAGCATTAAAGCCAACCATTTTTGTCCCAAAGCAATGAATGAATGGCTTTAATATTTAAGTTAGATAAAATCAATTGTTAGTTAATAGTTGGTGACATAAAATCAATAGATAAACAGTTAAAATGATTTTTCTGTTCCAACTATTTATCGAATAACTACTTCTAGCAAATTAACAGATAGTTGAGTAAATGAGTTTGACGTGTTTTTTTCATTTTGTGTTCACCAATCTGGGTTTAATAGACATAATATCTAATCTGCTAAATTAAGGTTGATCAGTCAGCTGTCATGGCCCTTTAGACTTTGCCAAGTGGATTTAATTTACCAGCCTGTTATTATTCAAATGTTTAATCTCTATCCATCTGTGGTAACTGTCACCGGCATCATTTAGCTACATACTGCACTGAGTCCTGCATGTCTCAAAGCCTCAGTTATCAGTGAAGTTGTTTGTTTTTGTTGGTTTGTTGTTTAGGAAAGATGAACGGTCCACCACACCGCATTTTCCTGTTTCTCCCTTGTGAAAGTGCAATTCTTAAGTGGGCGTGGCCTTTGCAGTTGGCGCTTGGTGATGCAGTACTAGGTAGTGTCAGATAGAGGGACAAAATGTTGAAATAACAACTAAAAAGTAACAGATGAGCTGTTGATGTAGAGGGTACTTGAGTTCATCTGATGTGGATGTTGGGCTGCGTCAGACATAAAAAAAAACTTTGAGAACCGCTGCTGTAAGCTTCGTCTGCAACACACACTGTTTGAGCCAACTTCTTAAAAGGCTCAAGGAGGCTGCAGGTTCAGTTGATCTGAGTTTGAGGCAGCCCTGTCCACCCAGTGATGTGATGTGATGTGTGTGTGTGTGATCATCCACCGCAAGCTGATGGTGAGAGCTGTCAGATAAACTTAGCCCCTAACTGTTTGTGCTTATTAGCCGGCTACATAACACTGACTGCATAACAGAGTGTGGAGGAGGCAATTGAGTGAGGAATGGGCGATTTATTCACATTTAAAAGAGGAATTCCCCAAAAAAGATGTGATTTGAGACGACTGCACAGAGGTGGTAACGCTCCAGGTTATGAAAAGCTATTGCGTAATTTGGCGTTAATGCAGGTGTTGTATAAAAGCTCGATGGGTGTGTTCGTCATTAAATGTGACTCAGCGTGCATGATGACTGATGCTGAGTTTATTTCCTGCGGTACTCTGCTGAGTTCATCCAAAACACTCAGGTATTGTGAGAAATCTGTGAGCCCCACTCCCTCCTCTCCAGAGCTTTTCAGACTACAAACTGTTTGGCTCTGAGCTCTAGATGTTTTTCAGGGTTCACAAGGAAATTCACTGGAAACAACGTGAGCCAAGGCCTAACTGTGACCACAATGCTTCTCTGTACTTCCTGTTCCTCAAAAGTATGACAATGGAGAAGAACAATTCAGTCCAATTGGATAAAGAAATCTCTTTATTTACATTTTACCTGTTTATGTGAAAGCATAAGAAACATGATCAATAATCCCTTTTTGTGTTTTCAGAGGAATGTTTTGTAATTTCTCAAAGCAAAGGGCGACATGAGATGTTAATAAGTCTCACTCGGTGCCAACAATCAGACCCTGGAAAAAGGACTGTGAGCACACGTCACCCACACACTTACTCACACACACACACATCGCCAATACCAAAGAATTTCTCCACTTACAGTAAAAGCTCAGTCATGACTGGGGCCACACAGGCACGTTATTCAAACCAGACACGTGTGTGTGTGTGTGTGTGTGTGTGTGTGTGTGTGTGTGTGTGTGTGTGTGTGTGTGTGTGTGTGTGTGGGCGTGTTTGTGTATGCGCAGGAACAGCAAGTTCAGCAACTTCTCTTTGATTTCCGTTCTTATTGTCAAAGCTTACATTGTGTCTTAATGTAGACCCTTTATTGTTTTTGACGTCTAACACTATGCATCGTACTGTAAAATCAAACGTACTGTTATGTTAACGAGTTCTGCTGTTTCCCCTCGTGTAACCACTATCAGTACTTGTTCGGACCAAAGGTAACACACAGTATGAAACTATGGCTGGTCAGATTCTTAATTTTGTTGCTTTTTCTCTGACTGGCTACTTCCTGATTGAAAGTGAGACTATGTAACTTTAGCTGATCAGCTTACAGGAAATGACAGTTACAAGAAGCAAAAACCTAAAGGTTGCCAACATTGGGCTTCAGAAACTAAGACGACACTGAGTATTTAGGCCGTGGCAGCGAAACCCTGAGTCTAAGAGAATATATGATTTCAACTGTTTCAATCAGAAACAGTCTCACTCAAAATGAAAACGTAGCCAGTTTTAGACAAAGTTTAACATTTGGAAACTTTGGCTTTGGGTTTTGTAGGAAAGCATCTTTGTATCTTCGTCAGTAAGGTTTCATTTTGTACGGTGCAGATCCAGACTGATGTCAAAACGTTGTAAATGATATGCAGCTCTTATTGTCCTATATACAACAAGCAACAAAATCATGTTGTTCCCAGTTGCATTTACCTCAAAGCCTGAAAATCCTTCACATCCACTTGCTTTTATTTAAGCTCATAAGCTGTTAACATTACCTGGTTTTGGTATAAAGAAACAATCTGTGTAGTAAATATGGCAGAATTTAAAGAATAAATTTAAATCTTAATTAGTGTCAGTGAGTCTCACTGCAAAGATTCTGTACAACTACAAGCGTTAAAATCAGAATTTAACACGCGGCAGCCATCGAGCCTTTCGGTCCTCAAAGCTTTTTGTCAGCATGTAATCAAGTTGATGGGTTGATGGTGCGGCGGCTTTACAGGAAGCGCACGAGGATAAGCGAGCGCGTTTGATTTATAAGTACTGTTTGCCGCGTTTGACTTCGGCGTTCATAAATTGCGTGAGAGAAAGTGGAGATGTAGCGGAGAGAACTGTTGCTGCTGTGGAAATATGAGTCCACATAAACAGCTGTCTGCAGTTATTGATTTTCAATCAACACTGCAAAAGCATGTTTTCACAAATTGAATTAAATTGCTCACGGAAAATCTGACTTAATGTTCCCTGTTGTGTTAGGCTTTTTGGCATTTTTTTGTACACTGCTGTGTAAAACAAGGTCCTTTCACATCACAGCACACCTCTATATTTCTTTAAAGAAGAGTTTGAAAAGCAGGGTGGCTATGTTTTCATCCCCTCTGCCACCTATTCTGTCTTTCCCGAGCGTCTCCATCTATCTACCCCTCCGTCCCACCCTAATTTGTCATCAAACTGTTGTTTATGAGCGCTCAGCCTCTAAATCTCTTCATTTATCTTTTGCTTCTCGCCCTCCATCATCCAGCCATCCGTTACTTGTCCTCAAGGCCCAGTCAATGATGACTGTTCTCTCCAACACATTTTCCCCCTCATCTGTTTCCTGCCTTGATCCATCCATCCCCCTGTCCCTCTCCGCTCCTCCCCTGCTCCCATCCACATCCCTCATTTTCCCTCAAAGCCCAGCAGTATTAGCGTCTGTTTCAGCGCCGTCTCCTCCACGAACCTGGCGTCCACGTTCTCCTGCTCCTCAAAAGGGTTCACAGCTGGAAGACAGGAAGAGGAGTCAGACAGAGATACGGCGTCTTATAGAGACTCAAACACCAGACAACAAGCACACGCTCCTTCCTTCTTTGCTCCTTTATGATGGAGTGTGCCGACTTCTGACCAAGCGCGCACATAAACACACACCTTCTGTCTTAATCCTCCAAAGGCAGAGCATGCACACACACACGCGCACACTCACACACATCCATACACTACCTTGTTCCTCTATATCAGAGAGTATTTTTGCCAGGTAGGTAAGAGGCAGAAACTCAGGTCTGAAGCTTGGCTTGTCTCTGCCGATGAATGCAAATCCCTGAGGAGGAAGGAAAAAGCAAAAACATAACTGTGGATTCTGCAGGATACACACAATCTGCAGCAAATCCAGACACTGCTCACCTTGACTCACTTGTTTCCTCTCATGGATAAAGTTGGCTGCAGTTTAACTTTTTTACAGCAGCCATACATTCTTATCTGTCAGAGCACAGAATGCCACCGGCTCACCGTGCCAGTCCGCTTATTAGCCAATTAGCCGACTGAAACTGGTCACTGGCATCAAGAAGTGGACAGATGCTGCGTGAACTGTGCAGCCGGGGTCACGGTTTAAACACTTTTAATGAAGAAGGCCAAGAAAGGACACTTATTTTCTGAGAATGTAAAGTTACAGAAGTGGAGTTAATATTTTAAAGCCTGCAAGAAGCCTGCATGAAGCCTTTTTACAAAATTGTGATAATAGCTACAATAACTCGCAATTTTCCAGAGCCAGAGGGGATGTCTTTAAAAAAAAAACCCTCTGAAACTCAAATGTATTGAATTTAAAAAGATATAAAATACATTATAGCAATTGGCATTTTGGCCTTTTTGTCCAATACATTGTTTTATGATGAAAATAAGTGAAAACCAACAATACTCCACTACACCTCAGCTGTACTGAAGTTGCTAATCAGCCAATGTTTGCCTGCTGACGCACAAATCTAAGATGGTACGTATAATAAGCATTATATCTGTTAAAACATCGGCACGCTTGCATTGTTATTGCTGGCATGCTAGGATGAAGCTCAAAGCTGTAGCCGCACAGAGCTAATAGTGCGGCTGCAGAGTTATTCATCTCACACTTCTTGTTTTCCGGAGTATTTTCATTCATGTCTGGCAGATTTTTTTTTTTTGTTTGTTTGTGTTGGCCAGTCTGCAGTGCTTTGAGGGATACAGCACGTACTGTGTGTGACACACTGTGTTGTGGTACCTTGTTTTTGTTGTCTTTCTCCAGCAGTGTCCTGACGTAATCTCTGGAGATTGAAGCTGAACTGACAGGATGGTCCCACATATGGAAGATCCTCTGCTCCATAGGCTGCACACACGCACACAGACAGACAGACAGACAGACAGACACACACACACACACACACACACACACACACACACACACACACACACACACGTACACGTTTACATTTTAGGCATGTAGCTTTTGTTATCATGAATACAAATCAACCCCTGGTTCATGCAAACATCTGTCCCTTTCTATTTTACCGCTGCTCAGACCCATTACTGAGGAGCTGACTGCTAATGAGGGATTGCGGAGAAACCTCATTTATCACTGTTGTGAAATGAACACCAATGGTGATAAATAACACTAAAGCAAACAGAGACTTTGAGTGTGATTGACAATAAGAAAGAGTGCAGCTTCTCCTCAAGGCTGCATTCTGTCCAGCTTCAGACACGCTGCCAAGTTGATACAAAAGCTGCTGAATCACTTCAAGGATTGTGTGTTTTCGTATCTAAAAAAGAAACAGGTTGAGATAAGCACAACCTGCCTGTTTAATGCATATATTTATATATTCTTATGCTTTCCCATCAGTGCAATTTTGCCCCGTTGTTTTCTTTTTGGTGTCATCGTCAGGATTCCTCATGCAGCTGTTTGTTTGTGTTGGCATATGCGAGAAAGGTCGAGTAAACATACTGTTAATTTAATCAGCTGAAAGCTCAGGATAAAAACAAGCAAGGGAACTTGTGATAAAAATCATAAGTCAAACTTTCAAAATTATTTCCAGTGGGAATATGATGATCAACTGCGAGATTCCATGTTTTACTGAGCTGAAACTCTCTTATAGACTCAAAAAATCCAGCCTCTCCATTGGAACACACCCTTAAAAACCTTGAAAAGATTAAACACCATATTAAAATAACCAAATAACAGCTGGTATTCATAAATTCATCTCTACAGTCCACTCAGAGCTGTTAGTATAAACTGATTTTCTAGTTAAAGACATGAATGTGTTTACCTATGGTGAAAGGTGTGCGGTAATATTCATGAACTGTAGCTGGAAATATAATGCATACATTTGCATATATAAGATATATATAGCATTGTGTTATATAGCAGAACACCAGTCTGGTGTGGGGTGAGATGTGTCGGCCATCTTTTAGTCCCTCCTGCTCTTTGAACTCCACAGGTCACATGTGTGGGGGCTAACCCTAATTCATCTGCTCATTCAGTTAGCTGCCAGTTAACGGGTGTTAATATCTGTATATGAACAACTGGTGCAACCAGTCTCCAATCTTCACTTTGTCAGAAGTTACACTGTAGCTGGGAATGTTTGAACTCATCTCCTGTGTAGTTGTGACTGCAGATGTGTAATCCAGAGGTTTCCTGGAATTCCACATGTACAGTGAAAGTTATGGATGGTGGTTACTAGGTGTAGTCAAGATATAAATTTCCAGCAGTGGACCAACATCTCCTGTTGTCTAGTGCTCTGGGAGTGTGTGTGTGTGTGTGTGTGTGTGTGTGTGTGTGTGTACCTGCTAAATCTCTCCTGCCTGCCAAACTCACCCAACAAAAGTCTGATGGGCAGGAAACAGAACAGAAACACTAAACACTCAACATTCCTCTGATCACAATGCGGATGAAACGCAAGCACGCACACACACACACACACACATGCAGCTGCACAAGAAATATACTGTACCCACACAGGAACACGTGGAAGTTACACAAGAGTTAGGCACACACACACACACACACACACACATACACAAACACATGCACACACTGAAAACACGCATAAACACACACGGACCCAGCAGACAACTACCTACACGCACACACTCACACACAAGCCAGTTACACAAGTGCTTTGTGATTGGCTTGAGGGGGGCTTGAGGGAGATGAGACCCAAAATAACTTCAAACTCTTAATTGGACCAGAATGGGAAGTTTGGGGAAAGAAGCATTTGAGAAAAGATCAAAACTTCCCCCTCACTAATGGATGGGATTATAATGGCCTCATGCATTGTTTTACAGCGTACTCCATCCAAAAATTCACCTCAGCCACAGACTTTTACATTTCAGCTCTGTCGTCTAAGGTCGCGCACTCCACATGGTAAGAGTTCATTTTTGGGCTGATTACACCTGATATCAGAGGTTTAATGAGCTCCTTTTTAATCTTTCCCTGTTAGATAAACCAATCTAAGCGACTCCAGGCTCTCCATAAAACCCTCATGTTTGGCCACGCACACTCAAACACAGACGTACCTCAGGGAGCCTCTTAAGTATGCTGAACTTCAGTCTCTCGTTGGCATCACTGTTGTCCAGATCTGAACACAAAGAGAAAGGAGACATGGTGCTAATTACTCTTCCGAAGACAAATGTCATGTCACACCTGCTCTGTCTACTTGTACATTCAAGTTAATTACTCATAATCCTTTGATGGGATTAATTAAAGAGTTGCAGTCTTTTTGTGGAGACACAGCAGGTGAAAAAAAATGCAAATTAAGTCAAGAAAATCTCAAACTGCTACAACTATAATTATCCTTTCCATATGCTGATTTCCCAGGATAAAAAGGCATTATAGGGATATTTGGCTTCTATAGAAAGCATACAATATTTCAGCAAACAAGGCTTATTTGTGTTTTTTGGTGTTTCAGGAAGTGTAATAAAAGGATGCATCTCACTGCAAAAAGGTAACAGAGTGGTTAGCCTCCGACATCCTTTGACCTGAGCAGCTCCCTTCAGAAGTACCTGGATGACTCCCAGGTTCTTGGGGATGTAGCTCTGCATCCAACCTGTCTGGTGTATTGTTTCATGTAGCAAAACACCGCCTACTCTGACTTCTCAAAATGTGGGCGAACATATAATGAACCTGAGAGTTCCTTCCAGATGATTAAACTCCTTTTTAAAACTTTCTTCACCAATACTGTCCAAAACATCGGCACTATTATTTCAGCTGCTGCATCTGATTATCTTTTTACCTTAGAGGTACCCTAACTAACAGAAGTTTGCCATGCCAGCTGTGTAGATCTAGGTATGGTGATGTGAGTAGGTTGGTCAACTTCCTGTAGACTGCTCCAGACTCAAGATCTCAACAATTATTAGATCAATCGTTATTGATGTTTGAACGGACATTCATGTTTCCCAGAGTATGAATCCACGTTTTTTCTTTATAGCACTACCTGCAGGCTCAGGACATAATCACTTTGGTGATCATCTGACATCTTATTAATCGTCATCATCATTTGTCAAGTTCCACAGGAAACCCGTGTTAGTGTTGTCACGATTTGATCACAGGAACCAGGTAATGTAAAAACGGTTAGATTGGGGATTTTCAGATGAGATTGTTTGTGTGTATTTGTAATGAGAGCGAGAGTGAACACCTGACCAGGCAGTTATCCAGGGTAAAATAGGACAACTTTAAATAGATGTGTATAGTATATATACTTATTTGATTAAACCCTGGAGAGGAGTGACGCATGAACCCTCACTTCAAAGTCCTGAAACATCCTTTTCTCTCACTTTGAAGCCTGAAACCATTTGGACTCTGTCCTTTAAATACTCGTTTCATCTTTGAGGATCTTTGTTTGTGCTCCTCATGAGAAAGAACCATGTAAACTATGACAAGGAAAGGCAGATATTTTGATTGTGTTGATCTCAGTGCCAAGTCACAATGTTTGGCCTTTGCACAGTGTCCACACCAAGTCATACAAAATCCACAATATCAGTATCTGTGAGTAAGGCAGCGAATCCTCCTGGTAGCTATCATTAACCTAGACCTCTCTGTACATAAAATGAGAAAAATATATATATAAAGAAAGGGAGCAGTGTTGCTATTTTATGTATCAAACTGGTAAATCTATATAGTTATATATCTATAACTGCAGCTTGCTGTCAACATGCATTGCCACTGGTCAAAGAAAAGCACTATGACCTGTTTTATAGGTGCAGTGGTCATAAATTACACATCAGCAGTAGCCATTAACACTTTTAGTTAATATCATATCCCATCTCTGCTCATATACACATAGCTGAAAGAATTCATTAAATGAATCCACAAAATATTATAAAAATTGAACTCAGTATTGTAAAAATGTTTAAGAAGTGAGCAACACAAGGTATTGTTGTATTTTACAACATGCTATGGCAAAGACTGAGAAGTAGTACTGTGGTAGTGAGAGTAGATGATGTGGTAGTGTTTGTGCATTATCCAAGTTGAAATGTGGTGAAGTGTTGAACACTTACTGTCATTTCATTGACTGCTTTCTAGCAAACTAGCATAAATCAGGTTGCCATGTAAACCAAAACAGCTTCACAGGTCATGGGTAATGCTAGCCTAAAGCATCATCCAGCAGCTTTCCAAAACACGTTTGTGTGTCGGCAGCATTTTCACAAGTTATAATCAAAATGGATTTTACTATTGAGTGCATAAGTTAGCCAAGCTGTGTTGTTTGTTAGCTGATAGCTGGCTGCATAGCTACAAGACTACTCAAAGAAGTTTTACCTTCATTACACCTCGGGCAATCAGAAGGACAAAGAGAAAGCAAGCTCTCACAGGGAACTACTATGAAGCAGCACCACAGGATGTAGCTGGTCAGAGATCAGTGATGTGTAAAGCTGTACAAAGGTCAAAGGTGGATGAAGCTGCACGAAAGGTCAAAACTGAAGAACAGCAGAATGCAGTTTTTGCTTAAGACGTGCTGAATTAACCACTGGATAAAAGAGAATCTGGAGGCAGAGCTCTCTCAAAGGAAGAGGATTAGCTTTTCTTGAAAGATAATAACATGAAGGTCAAGTACTAGGCTTCCAAGTTTTCCTGTTGCTGTTGGAAAGCACACTTAGTGAAAGTAAACAACTTAACCAAAATTTGGCGTCAGTAAAAGGGAAACTACTGACTAAATGATGCGGTGCTGGCCATGAAAGAGGACGATGTTCAGCTGAGTTTAGAGCAGAGAAACATGGTGTGTGTGTGTGTGGTGAAAGATGATTCACCTACCTTTGAGTAACAATGCTTTCTGGTTGCTGACCATCAATACCACCACCCAATTCCTTACTGAGGGTGGGCCTTAAGAGATTTTTAATGGCTGAATTGCTCGAATGTGTGAGCACTTGCACCACAAACAAGGTCAGAAAAGACATATGGAAATATTTGGGGTTCATACAGATCGAGACCTTTACGCCCTTTATCTTTTCAAAGTAGCTCCTTTGCTTTCTTGTTCAGCTTTTCTACATAAGGAATATTGCGCCTGACATCTGCCTGGCTCTTTTGTGATTCATTTTTCTTTGTTGAGTTGTGTTTGTTGCTTTCATATCCTAAAACTGTCTCTGTGTGCTTGTTTCCTGTTCCCTTCTGTGTCACTTTCACCTGTGTCTCGTTCACCTCCTCTCCCTTGTGTCTATATATTGTTTGTCACTGCCTTTGTTTGGCTTTTTTGGACTATGTTTCTACCTGCCTCAACTCCCTGTAAGCACTTGGTTTTGTTTTGGTAATTAAATCTTTTTGGACTGCCAGCACTGAGTCCAGTGCATGCATTTGGGTCCTACCCCTAGTGTTCCCTGTTCTCAGTGTGGCACATATGTAAGACAGTGAAAGAAAGACCTAAGTTGTAACTGTTCTTATTCAGTTCCTCAATAAGATTGATCCTCTGAGAATCATGAATATCTGTACGAAATACCACAGCAAACCATGCAATAGGTGGTGACATTTGAATTGAGTTCAAAGTGCAGACATTCATTCATTCAGTACAAAAATGACTCCACAATGTCTAATAACCAGAGAGATCGCATGCAGGACACTTTAGGAAAACTCTGAAGAAACATTTAGCTGTGTGTGTGTGTGTGTGTGTGTGTGTGTGTGTGTGTGTGTGCACCTGTCATGAGCCGAGACACAAAGGTTTCAGTGAGCTGCAGGACACCGTGGTCAATGTACTGTAAGAAGGTGTGATGAGGGAGGCACCGCACAGCAAACACTGCTAACAGGGTGTGATAGCCTGGAGGAGAGAGGCAGAGCGGAAACAAGTGGAAGAAGAAGGAGAGACTTCAGCTTTTGATGTCGAAAAAGAAAAACAAGACTAAACAGTCTACACATGCTCGCAGCTCTGTAAAGAAATATTCGGAAACAGCAGTGCTTTGTACTTGATGCTAATCAGCATGCTAACGTGTTCACACTGACAATGCAGATATTCAGCAGGTATGATGTTCACCATCTTAGCTTGGCATGTTGGCACAATAACATTTGCTTAATTAGAACCTAACACAAAGGTTGATGGGAATGTCATTAGTGCTGATGCAAGTGTTAGGTCATAAACCAAAGTATTGGACAAAGAGCAATGCTGTAAGTGTGGTTAAAAATAAAAATAAGGCATCTGTTAATACAAACATAAAACTGCCAAGCTCTTGACGGCAATGTGTAATTGTTTTGGGTTTTTTTTACCTTCATTACCTTCAACAGACTCGGTATGCCTGCTGTTTTACAGACTCTCACACATTTACACGTGCAGCTTCAGTGGTAAAGGTGTGCAGCCTTGCATCGGGGCATCTCTCATTTCCTTTCTTGTCCACAGACAGTTTACGATTCTTCCCCACGAACTCTTACTCATAAGCGACTAAAATCATGGGTTTGTGTAACAGGGGGGTTTACGCCGCAAAAATTGGAAAATGAATTCAAATGATTGAAAATGTATTCACACTCTGCTCTACCCATGTTTGCACTATGCTAATGTTTAACATATTTTTGGTTACATTATTGCTGAAGAGTGTGGGTCTGTTGTCCCTCAGTGTAAACACACATTGTTATTCTGGGTGAGACAGAGGCAGACTGGAGTGTGTGTAAGTGTGTGTGTGTGTGTGTGTGTGTGTGTGTGTTTGGATGGTACCAGGTGGAAGGGGCAGGCAGAGACCCCTCGTGGCTTCCAGGATCCGAAACATGAAGTGAAGCACAGACCATTCAGCTGGACTGCCCTGCTGTGTGCTGGAACATACACAGAAAAATCTGGATGGGAGCGTTACGTAACGGGAGCACACACGTGAAGAGGGGTCATCTGCAATTTGCACATGAGGAAACACACACAGCGGGAAGTGATGGGGGTACTGCGCACACATGCGTGAAGATGAACACACACATTCTGTCAGCGCTTTATACTTATAGAGTTAGAGACAGGACTTCAGACACACTGAAGAGGGAGGGCTACTCACAAGCACAAAACACGAGGACCGAGATCATACTTCAGCCAGACTGACTCCAGCATGTGTCTGATGAGCTCCAGCTAAACACACAAACACAGAGATGCGCACATGTCAGTGCTCGGGGGAAGGAGATGCTCGATTAGATTCAAATGAAACATGTTCCTCGACATGCAGCTCAATCCACAGCCCTGGAAATTCTGCAAAACACTATCATCTCATCTGACACGCCTGAAAAAGCTGCAATTGCAACATAATTTTCTGCTATGATGATGTTTTCTTTGCAGAAATGTTAAACTTGTTCTATGATCTGTTTCCTCACTTCCCCTTTTTTCCCTCCCTGACTTCCCATTTTCATTTCCACTGAACAAGAACTCCCAGGATCTCAGGGTATGAACACATATTTCAGCACGCACACACACTCGCGCTCGCCCACATCATTTCACCACACATCTGTCAGCAGTCAGGGTCATTCTAACGCACCTGACTTCTGCAAAACGTGCCTGCTGCATGCTGGGACTGGCACATACGCACTCTTTTTTCCCAAAAATCACCACTCTCTCATCTCCTGTTGAATAACAGGAAGAAGATCTGCCTCATTCACATCCTGCACACCAGTGGAAACCCTCCACCAGCCCGTCCAAACACCTGCGGCAAACCTCCTCCACTGACCTCAGGGTGGGAATTTCAATTAGCTTCACTTATGTAAGAGACAAAAATAAAAGAGAAATGTAATAATTAACTCCACTAGATTTGTTTTTTCACTCACTGCACAAATGTGATGTTTTTTTTTCCTTTTACACATCAATTATTCAGTTTATCATGAGGGAAAATTATAAAAAATACTCTGTGCCAGCATATTTATGTTAATTTGTCATACTTTCTGCACACTTTCTGTGGTCACTGAAGTCATTTTAAACCCTCTCCATATTTTTCCCATATGTCATTATTACTTTGTTGTTTTATATTTATTTCTTTTTTTATTACCTTTCCATTCTAAACATTTTTTAAAATTTGCTCATTTTAATTTTTCTTGTTCAAAATATTTCTACCTGACTCTTTTCTCTCTTTAAATAAACTTAATAATTTGTCACACTGACTTTGAGCTAGGGATTTATCACTTCATTTTCATTCTGCCATTCTTTTCGCCAGCTCTGTTAACGCATATAAAGACGCACCAAGAGTCAGAAACTGCTGTTTTTGTAGCTCTGCAGGTCTGTTAGCGGTATAAACTAAATCTACGCATTTATGTATTTAAAACAAACTCGATATTCATTGTTTGACAAAAAACATTGCAAACTTTTAAGCAAAATAAATTTAATTTCCAGTTTAATTTCTCTCCTTTCCAACTAACGTCCACAACATGTGCTGGTTGCTAATGTAATCCAAGCCCCTGAAGATCAGTAAAAAGGATAAAGATATGTAGCAGAGATGTTTTTGTGCTGGAACGAAAGTCACACAAAAGGCAAACAGGAGATTTAAAGCCACATACTCATACACAGTATTCCCCGTGTGACTTTCAATTAGAACAAAATCTGGAATCAGCAATTTGTCTTAATGAGCCTCGGCACGGCAAAGACAGTGGATTAGCTCAGTGTTGCTCCCCCGCTGAGACAAAGTTTAATAACCTTGGGTACAGAAAATCTTTCACGCATACTTAAAAATATATATTTCAACCTTTTTCCAATTCATTGCATTACTTTTAATATGTATTTCTGTTTTTAGTCATTCATATCCAACAATTAGCGGGTTGTTCTATGCTCTGACATTGGCTACGTTATAAAAAGGAATGTATCTCGGTCGTCTGTAGCAACCAGGACAGGAAATAAATAACTGTGACAATAATGTGCTGTGGAGCTGTAATGTATCATAGCAGAAGTTCCCTGGCTCTTAAAAGCTGTAATCTATTTCACCCCCAACTTCTCCCCTGTGTCAACGCAGCCATTAGTCTCAATAAGCACCGACAAGAGGGGGAGATGTTCTTTATTTGTGGAAGGGAAGTCAGTCCTCTTTGAAACAGTACCACCCTGAGTTTTTAAAGCATGAGTCAGCTTGATGTGTAAGCACAGGGCCCAGCTGGTGAGTTAGCCGGCTGTTCTTTAAGTAAAACGTCCCTGAAGGCTGTTTCTTATGGGCCGTGGCGTGAGCATGTTTTAATAAGTCCCTGGATGAGAAACTTCTTCGCTGTCACTCAGCTGAATAGATTCAATAATCACCACGTTCGACTGTCGCGGGGGCAATATCAGAATGATTACAGACACGCCTATTTCCATTACTTTCATTTTGAGTCTGAAGGCACAGGTTCACGAGCCACGAGCCACCAAGCTGAGCCATCGACCGAGCCGGCGGTGAGCAGGGAGGATTTCTTTGGTCTTCTCTTTTTTTTAAACTCTGTCATTTGCAATTCCATAAAGTCCCAAAACGTGGTGCATCCTGCTTTCTATTCAATTCCAGCCTTACCCTTGGCCTGATTTAATACTGTTGTGTTGATATATGCTGTATGTCTGCTTTCAGCGGCTCCTAGCTGTGAAGGGATTTACCTCCCAGGAATACTAAAGACTGACTTTACAGAACCAAGTACCTCTATAGGGACTGAGACAGAGAGTGGTTGCATCTTCCCACTTGGTTATGCAGATCCCACCTGCTGCTCTTTGGTTGGATACAAAGAGGTACAAAAAGTTTAGTTTCAGAGGTGGGGGCACGATAAAGTGATACTTTAAAACAGTTATAAATCAATCCAGAAAATAGATTTTGTGTTTTCAATAGAAATGGTATAATGTGGTTTGTGTTAGATACAAAAGGTCATTGAGTCTTTGAGGATATGTATCAACCAGAAGACTGATGTTTGTTTTTTAGAGGACCAAAGCAGTGACCTGATGGCTTTTGGCAACTTCTCTTAACTGGAGAGCGCGCATCCATCTGTGAGCTCTGTCAACCATTTAACTAAAAGTGGAAAACTTTGAAAACTGCCTTTTCCACTGAGCGATCCTCTCCGCGAGTGTCACTTAACCTTCCCCCAAAAAAAGAGTAAGGGCAAACATTAAATAAATATAACTTGACGATGTGCCTTTTTACAAAAACACAGGAATACACAGAGCCTCTTTATCTCACACATACACACACACACACAGACACTGTGTACCAACCAGTTTGGCTACATAGTTGACGACCAGTGAGTCTATCTTCTTCTTCCCCAGTCGAGGCAGGTGTCTGTTGAGATGCTCTCGTAACTTGTCAACAGTCTGCAAATGCATAAAAAACACACCCACACACACACACGCACACACACACACACACACACACACCGACACTGATTATTTTCTGTGCATACATTCACGTGTGCGTGTGTGAGAGAGAGAATGGGAGTCAAACTTTGTGTTTGTGTTTTAAGCATACTTTGCCATGCACTCAGCGAGGTCAAATTGAGTTCAACCTCGACGTGTCCCTCGACTACAGTGTCCCCAAAATTGATTTAACCATAGAGAGGAGAGAAGAGGGGAGAAGAGAGGAAAGAGAGCAGAGACCTGTGGATGTGAGAGGTGGGAAAGGACAGAAGATGAGATAAGACCTAAAAAAAAAAAAAAAAAACTGTGTCAAGTTGATGGAGTGACCTTAAATCCATCTGGGAGGAAAAGAGGAAGAAAAGGAGAGAGAGAGAGAGAGGGCTGGAAGTGAGCAGAGGCAGAAAAATGGAGCGAAAAGACAGAAGAGGGAAGACAAGAAGGGGTAAAAGAATGATGGAGGAGGTGATGGGGAGAATAAAGAGAGAGAGACAGGAGGGATCATTCTAAGAATAGCTGAGAGACTGCTAGCATCTTGCCTGAACTCCATTAAATTGAAGCTATCTGCTCTTTAAAAACTATGCTGAGCACAGGGAAAACGGCAGGATATGAAATTGTCCATCAAAAAACGCACAGTAAAAAAAAAAAAAAAAAAAACGCAGGACAGGGACCTTAAGATGCCCTTTTTTTAAAGTGTCGACTCATCTGAAGCGTAACAGGAGTTTCACCTTAAAAGATGACTGTGGAGGGAAATGATCAGCTGTCAGCGTTTCACTGTGGATCTTTAGTGGTCTATACATCAACCCATGGTGGAGGAAGAATCCAGCTCCGGCAGCTGTTAAACTGCTGGATGTCAACAATCTGTGGCACTCAATGCATCCGAGGAGGAATTTTACAACAAGGTGTTTCAGTACGCAGCCGCTTTTTCACTTTGCCTCATCTACTCCCGACGACATCGGGCCAAAGGTGGCTGATGTGTTTCATTATTTTGGGTTGTGCTCCTGGTGTTTGGTTTAAAGTTGCAAAACTGCCGTGTTTTTCCAAAGATAAAGGAGCCTTTGCTTTTGAAACATCTTCTCGTTTCGTTGTGACTGGTTTGGATGAATGAATGACGGGTGTTTTAACAAGATGATTCATTTGACTGACGCATTCTGGGAGCGATGTCTTTGGAGGTTTTCAAGAACGTGCAAGTTCAAACTAAAATCTTTCCGAAATCTGCACGAGTGTCCTTTTACTTCAAAAGTAAAGGAGTTACGTTAAAGGTGCTACATTATGGCCAAAGGTATGTGGACATCCAAACAGTTGAGCACATAACCACTGCTAACATGTACAGATGGGATCCAGTGGTATTTGCTGTCATGTAATGAAGTAAAAACAAAACACAGATGCCGCATATCAAGGTCACTAAATTATCTCAAATTTAATGAATTTTCACACCTTTTTGGTGATACTATCACCCGGAGTAATGAATTAATGAAAATTTGCGAATTTTTCCCATTGCTTTCACCCCCCCCCCCAATGTGTCAGATCAACATAAGCTTTGGATTAAACCAGTGGTGCTGCCATGGGGAAGGATGGTAGAGGGCAAGGCCACTCTCCCCACCTCCGACCCCCCTTAAGGCATAAAGTACCACCCATCTGGCTACATGTGTGAGGATATTCAGTGGATGCTACTCGCTCAAAGTCAAATTTGTCCGCACCAAAGTGGGAAGTCCACTTCTTTATGGACCTGGCTTTGTGCTTAAAGTCACTATCATGTTAGAAAATAAAGGAGTCTCCCTGCAATCAATCTGGAAACAAAGTTTTGCCTTAGGATTTTTTTAAAACCCCAGAGTTTTAACAGTGAATTGTGGGGGTTTTTGTGTGTGTGTGTGTGTGTGTGTGTGTGTGTGTGTGTGTGTGTGTGTGTGTGTGTGCTGCAGCCATTGACTGGTTCCAGCCTTCCTCTCTCACCAGGCCTATGAGCACCCTCTGTTGATGGTCCTCCTCCTGGAAAAGTGGCACCAGCTTCTTATCTAGGAGAGTCCAGGCAATAGTAAGAACACACACATAAAAGAGACTTTTGAAGAAAGCTTTGATGCTGCATCTAGCCTCGAATGAACACTACAGGTAGCCTCAGGTGTGTCTGTGCAGTAACATCATTAAGAGGCCATCAGCAGGAATGGAAGAAAACCAAAAACCCTGACTTGTTTATTGCTTTAATAAAAACAGAGGACTGAACCTAAGACATTAATGGATTCTTTTGGGTTGGGTGCTTTAAAAATACATCCAAAACCTTGAGGGTTATGAGGCTGCAATCCCACTGTGTCTGTGTACATATGTGCATGTGTATGTGTTCTTGCTACATGTTTTTTTTTTTTTCTATGTCAGACACACAAAAGTGGACCACGCTCCAGCTCGGTTGCTCTGGATGAATTATTACACACTTGCGCACTCAAACGCGCACCATCTTTTGATCACTTGCACACGCGTGCTTTTTGATGTTCCGGTGTAATATGTTACAGATATAAATAGAGCTCGCAGGGCACAGCTAACTGGCAGCCGGTTCTGCCAGATTCACTGTACGCCTGTTAGTGGTTCAAAGTTTTCAATTTACATATTGCAGACAATTGCCCTATGTTCTTAGTCTGAGCAAGCAAGGGATTCAAACAACTGGCTTCTCCTGTTGAGAGAGTGTGTGACCTCCCAGTTACAGGGTACAAGGTGGTCAGTTAGAATAAACTTCATCAGTAATGATGTACTAGATTAGTTTTGAGAATGTTTTATGAAATTTGTTGGTTCCATGTCCTTTAACTCTATTCTTTATTATTGTTATTGGATGTCCACTTCTTTACAGACCTCCACTTTATTGGCTAAAGCAAGCCATTTGAAGATGTGAAGGTATTTCTAACCATGCTAGCAGTGTGGTTTAACTAATAGCAATGCCCCCGTGTCAGTCTGTCCATCACTTTTTCCCCTATATATCTCAAAAGCTAGTGGATATATTGTTTAATTTTGTGCAGACAGTGCACAGAGGATGAATCCTAACAACTTTGATCCCCTGACCTTGAATCGCCTGCAACCATGAGGTAAAGCTTTCACAAAACAGTGAAGTATCTCAGCATAAATTGGCACAGAATTGGCTACAGACACTCATGGTTCCCACATGATGCATCCTTCCGACTGATGTTCGACTGAAGTTCAAATGTTAGGCTGTCACTTGTGTGAAATGTCTCCATGACAGCTGGCTGGATTACAGTGAAATTTAGTGCAGACATTCAGGTTCCCCTTTAGCATTAAATACCACAACTTTGTTTATTCCCAGACTTTACAATCAACACCATCAATAAGGCAAAAATTTCATTTGTCCATCCCAAGGTCTCCCGAAGCCTCAGCTGTAATTTCAAATGTTATCATGCTATTATGCTATACTTCAATAGTTAACCTTTTACCTGCTTAGCATCAATATTTTAACATCGTCTGGCATGCATGGCATACCATCACCAGATAATATTTTCCTATTTCCCAGAATTCTGTACACTGTCGACCACTTGCACTCACTTTTTAGCGATGAAAGTCTGGGTACTAAAACATAAAGTACTAGTTTTTGATGTGACAGACCTGTCTACAAAGGTTTTGTCAGAATTGTCATAACCATGACGAGAAAATAGCGATGAAAAAGTCTCAGCATGGGTTGAATACAATGAATTTAGATTGATATGATGTATCTGGAACCTTAAGTACGAGCACTGTGGGGCCATTGGGTTGATTTTCCTCCAATAAAGGCAAATGCCGACCTTCGTATCAGCCACATACCTTAGGTATCAGTTAATCGGTGAGGCAGTTTCATGCTATCATCTTTGTTTATACGCGCTGGTTCGGTGAAAGTGATCAAAATCCTGTGAGTGTGTGTTTTTACAAGTCAATGTGAGGGAGGATGTGGGTGTATGAGATCATGCATGTGAAATAACTGAGGTAAGGGAAGGTCCAGTGTTGTGATCGACAAAAAACAGCTGCTCTAAGAGAGAGAGGGAGAGAGAGACGAGGAGAGGAGAATGACAAGGAGGGAGCGAAGGAGAGATGACTCTCCACTGTTATATAATTGTAGCATTCTTCAACTTTAATTTTTTTTCCACTGTATTTTTCACCCCGTCTCTCCCTTTCTTCCTCCCTCCCGTCTTCACAACCTCTCCCTCCAAGATAAATTAGCGTGGTGGTTCTGTTTAGCTGAATTCTCCAGTGGGCATGAAGAATGTGACCTCAGAAGAACACACAAACACACAAACCCAAACACACTTGCACTCGATTTTGTGCTCCTTTTTATAATAAGCCAAGGTTTTGTTATTTATGACATTCACACTCCACTCATTTACACTTGCATTGTGTGTGTCTGTGTACCTGTGTGCGTGTGTGTGTGCTGCATCTATGGATTTAATGTTTGGGAGGTTACGTGTGTGTGTGTTCAGTGCGATCATGCCGTCTTACCAAGACACCAGGTGTCCACCATTGATAGAACTCTACAAAATAAGAAGAAAAGCATATTGTGAAAACAATTCCTCAAGCCAGCATTATAATAAGAGTCTTACTTTTCATACTGTAAGCCGAGGCAGAAAAATTGCTGCAGTCAACAAAAATATAAATATAATCTAAATATATATATATATATACGCATTTATATATATAACTATAAAAGCAAAAGCTTGGTAAGCAAGTGCTGAAGTTTGGCCTGCAGGAAGCTAATTATGAACCACAAGACCATCGGTTTGATCCCTGGCACAAACAGGCCAGAGTTATTTTTAATTCAGAGCAGGCATGACTCAGTGGTGCATACAGGTACACGCTCATCATCAGGTCACTTGTTCATAATCTGTTGAGGGCTTTGGTTGTCATCTCGAAATTCTAACCTGGACATTTTGATATTCAAAGAGGAACCTGGGTGCAAAAAGGCTTTGTGCATGTCATTCTTGCATATGATCAGAATGAAAGTAGTAAACTCGTGAACTTTCGGCATTTCAGGGGTTGCGCTACACAGTTAAAAATAAGAAGCTTAAGTGTGGTACAGCGGTCCATTTAAAAGAGATAAGCTTGTCGGCACCAGAAGCAAGGGAGCTCAACTAGATGGTGAGCAGACAGACATGTTTTGTCCTTACATTAGTCAGGGTTTTCTACACTATCTCGCTAATGAAACTAGACATCTGCCTTCAAAAATCCTGTTGCACATTTATATTCACTTGGCCTTACCTTGAAATGCGTACAGGCATATTTATCAAGGCTCGAGGAGCTGGTCATGAAAATTAAGTAATAGATTTTTATTTCAATTACAGAAAGGAATAATCAATACTTTCTTAAAATATCATTAAAGCACTTTAAGCGTTCACATCTTTATACGTATCAGATAATGTTTATTTATTAACATTGATTTTTACCTCAGACTTTATCTGAGCGAGAAACAAGTTAATCCTTCGCTACACCTTTGCAGTGTGAATGCATCAACATAGTTAAGAGCAAGGGTGTTGATATTCTCTGTTTTGATAATGAAAAAAATCCAAAAAAGCCAAAAAACAATAATTAATCTGATAAGAACCAGCTGTGTAACCAAAGTTGTAGGCTATTTCTCTTTGAAATACACTGTTACACTAGGCTGGATACTATTTCTTATTGTACAAATAAGGTTGCTAAAACTACAGCTCTCAGCTGCTTCAGGGAAAACAATTAATGCTTTTTAAACAAATATATAAATATAAGCCCATGGGTAAAGATTTAAATCTTCGAAGTAAGACAGTTGGCTCAGAGCTGAGTGCCTAGAGGTTTGTCCAGAATACCTCTTTCAGGAAAATCAATTCAACTTGCAAGGACAGCTGAACTTGCATAATAGTTTTAGCCTTAGCTACTGATGGTTTTAATATTATTACAAATGAAATACTTTTAAAACAATCTAATCATAGTTCTCTCACAAGGGAACGAATTTGGCTAATCAGCTCGAGCAGCAGCTACACAATGGACCCTCTGATAAAACTGTTTGATCAACCGAATTTTAATGTCAAGACTGAATCTAAACATCTGAAAATGCTATGAAAGCTGGGCCAGCACCATCTGCTGATGGAGATTGGCTAATCTGATCAAAAGTTTCAGGAAAGTTGCTAATGGGCTTTGTGCTCTCAACACAAATGAGTCAAATTAGCAAATATTTTTTTAAAACTACCCAGTGCTATGGTACTAAGCAACAACGAATATTCATCAAAAAATGAGCCAGGGGATGAAAATCTGACCTGAGAGTGTTTCATTGGAGGAAACAGCATAATTTTTCAAACCCAGGTGCAGTCATGCCTTCCCTCCCTCCAGTTTTAGGACTGCGTGTCTGAACTAATGTACTTTTCTTAACAAACCTCCAGTGGGAGGGAGACCTACTTCTTTGTGTTCTCCTCCATGTGATTCATGTGGCTGGATGCTCTCCTCTTGGACCTCTGTAACAAGTAACACCATCATGGGAGGGCTAACAAACACACTCCTATTGTTTGGCAAAAAGGTATGCATACAAGGACACACATACACACTCCAACCACACACATACACAACAACAGCAACAACAACAACTAATGTTCAGCAATTACCATCAATCCAATTTTGCTTCTGTGATTGAAGTTTTAGTGGGATTTCATTTTATTTTATACATGAGCGGATTTTGTTGCACACACACATACAAGCACCACCACACACACACACACACACACACACACACACACACACACACACACACACCCACCAGTGCATCCCAGTCGGCTTGAATGTGTGAGGTTCTGTATCTGGGATTGGGAACAGCATTCAGATATTTTGTCCTCTCTGTGTTCCACTGCAGCTCTGACCAGAAACCCTGGGGACTTCTGGCCTGCGCGCACACGCACACACACACACACACACACACACACACACACACACACGCACACACACACACACACACACGCGCGTGCACGCACACGTACACAACAAACATCACCAAAGTGACACAGCAAGGGCACTGCTGCAAAACAATCCAGGATAATTGCATCTGAATTGCACACAGGCCGACTCAGTATATATAAAATCACACTGTTTTACATACAAATGTCATTTTAATGTCTGAATGAAGTTGACTACAGTCGTTTCATTACGTCGATTTAATCAACAACCTAAATGTCAGGCCCAGTTTTATTGGCAGTCAAAAACTAGTTGTAAACAGACTGTACTATGATAATCCAACAGCTATACCATCGTTCAATATCATAAAAGCAGTTTTAAGGCAAAACAGTCTTCTTTTTTGAAAAACATGTTACCTTTCCTTTAAAGACAGGGTCAATGTGCAGCTCAGTGGTACAAAACACGCCAGGGACCTCCAACAGACATGTTTGTATCTTCTACAACACAAAAGCAGACCAAACAGTGCGTGTGTGTGTGTGTGGTCTAATGGTTAAACTAGATTTGCCAGAGACCAGCTGTCACTGTTACCTTCAACTTAACAAACCTTTGAAGAGAAAGTGTTACTCTTGTTCTGCCTATGACAGTAAATAAAATCATGCACAAACATTGCTTATATCTAACAATCAGCATTTATTACATGTTAAATGCAGATGTGTAGATAATTTGCCTGTTTCTGATTGAGCTTCTTGTCGTTTCAAAGCGGAGGAAACCAGAGACCCCGAAATTGAGGCAGGACAAAACAGGGAGAAGATTGAAAGTACACACAGATTACAGCGAGATCACAAAACAGACTTCCTGTGACCCTACGTTGCATGTTGTGGTCTACACATCATACATCTTTAGGAGATGATACACTTGTATATCCTGGAACACACAAACATAGACCAAAGAGTGCATGTGTGTGTGTGGTACCTTCTTGTCGAATACAGATGAGTATGGCAGAACTTTATCCAGGCCGAGAGACTTGTTATAGCTTATTCTGTACAAAGAGGCTGGTTGTGCATGTGAGTGAGTGAGTCAGAGATGGAGAGAGACAGAGAGAGACAGATAGATAGTGGTAGAGAGACAGAGAGAGAGACAGAGAGAGCAGTTAGACTCACAGTTGTACAGAATTCTTATCTTAAAATAAGCACAAGACAAACGAGGCATTTGAACTAATGTCCAGTCCCAGTTTCAATATCAGATGTAAAATGTTCTAGGCTATGTATCCACCGTTTTTCTATACCTCCCAGTAGTGTTTTCATCTGTCTCATTCACTGGCATGTTTGCCAGATGGGCATCTAAAACTGGACATTAACCTGTATTTAGTTTGTTGTTTGGAGTTATCAGCATACTTCATTATCATGGAGTTGAACTAAACATCTCTGAGCTAGATCAGTAAAAAAAAAATGTGGATTATGGTGGATCTGTGGCCCCGAAACTGCTCTGATGATTTTGATTTTATTTACACTGTAGTCAAATAGTTGACTGCTGTTGGCTTTACAGAGAAAAAACTTGTTTATTGATTAATTCAGATCTGTGGTGTGTGCTCTCCTTGGCACTGAAGTGATGTTGGTGCCGTTTGGCAAAGTACTGTGTGGATTACTGCCTTGCTATGGCCTGTTGTTTCTCTGTAGTAAACTAAAGGCCAGAAGCACCGTCATGGGTGCTGTGATCCTGATGTGAGTGTTTTTACGAATATTCTCCCCACTCTGTTCAGCTTTGGCCGCTGCAACAGCACCTGTGACTGGCAGACAAATCTCTTCCCCTGTGAGGAGCGTCTGGACAGAACGAACAAACTGACTAACAAAATCCTGCAATATTATCCTGACATCGCATGAGAAAAACATCAAAACTCACGGCTGAGTTGCTTTAAAAGAACATGTTGTAATATATTTCATGACTTACAACTACAATAAAGTTGGGTACGAATGATAAGTTACTGTAATTTTAAAGTAATATTAAAAATAATATGCAGTACTTTCACATGTGCAGTCCAACAGTAAGTCACTAAACTGTACCACATATGTTGGAAATCCCAAAAGAGATATTCCAGGAATATTACTGCACAGGGTCAAAATGATTAACCGAAGACTGATTATTAATATTAAAGATTATTTAAGATTATTAATATATAATTCTTTTATGATTCAGTAGGGCACACTTTTTGCATTTTCTATACTGTGTTTATGAATAATCTTGCAGATTACATTATTCAGAGACTGGAGAAGAAGGTCGACAAAAGCGGTTTCGCCCTCCCCTCCTGTCAGCAGGCCTGTCTCGCCCCGGTTTCCACCATTACCACTATGATATATTGTTGAGCACAGGTTACTAATCTTTTATTTATAAGTTCAACATAATAGTCTTCAGACACTGTACAGTAATGCCTGTATTAATAATGACTCTGTAGCTTAGAGAAAGTTAAAGTAGTTATAGCAGCAGCAATAATATGCAAATGCATGCGGCAAGGTGCTCCAACATCTAATGTGATCATCTACTCTCTAGGTGACTGTTTTCATAAATATGAAATTAATATCATGTACCATTTTTGAGTTATTTTCTTCAGACAGACATTGTGGGACACACAAATGTGTTGCTGTGTGTCTACTAGGACTCAAGCATAGTTTTTTTCAAACTGCTCTGTGTGAGCCTTGAGTCTCAAAGGTCTCAAAATAACTAAATTCTTCCTCTAATCCAGACTCTGTAGACTTGCGTTGGCACAAGTCTGCGGGAAGACTTTTAGAGAGCCAAACAGACTTGATGAAAGAATTCAGTTTTGTGTAGACAAGATGTAAGCAGTCTAGTAACCACAGACAGAAGGAGATAAAAAAGGCAAGAGTGCAGCTACAGTCTGAAAAGGAAGAAGAAGTGATACTCAGGAGACTTGTGTCCCCATGCTTCAGCTGCCACTGACCTAGAATAAACTCCTGGATCTGATCAAAGGATTTGAAGACGTTCACGTTGTCACACAGCCATTCGATAATCTAGAGGAAAGATAGAAAAACACAGGAGGCAGGTATCAAAGTGGTGCACCACAACATGACAGTTGTACAACAAGTTCATCTTTCAGTAATCTTGTAATGTCTATCACACACTCTCACTGCAAAATTCCTATGAATTTAGTAAATTTGCTGCCTTTTAAAGGAACGGTTTGACGTTTTGGGAAATATTTACTTTCTTGCAGAGAGTTAGAAGAGAGTCTGTGTTTAATATGAAACTAAAGCTAGCATGATGTTGGCTTAGCTTAGCATGAAAAACTAAAGCCAAAAGGCAACAGCTAGTCTGGCACATTTAAATCCCTATTTAGACATCACATAGTATTTATTGCAAATTTTTTAGAAAATGAAGAGTAAAAACAACAAGGTGCATTTTTACAGGGTACACTTTGTCGGCCAAACACAGCCACTTCCTGCTAAGTCTCTGCTGCTGGACAGACGACCTCATGGTGACTGTACGAATTAAACAAAATATAACGTGTCAATTGTAAAAGCTTGAGAGATGCAAGAATATGGATTAGGTTACCATTGTAAAGGGCCAGACAAACTGCTACCTATGTAACATAATCGAATCTAGCTGCAGTTTCATGTTAAGCGCACAAACAGGAGATTGTTGTCAATCTTTTCATTTAACACTTGCCAAGAAATTGAATAACTGTTGTTGAGTATTAATGTATATTTACGATTACGTCAGAATATATGAATATGAATATTTTTTTTCAGTGTTTAAAAGACAACACATTTGAGCTATGCTAGAAACTGATAAAGGGATGAAAAGAAACCAAAATAACCACAATTTGATGGATTATTGCTTTGTTACTTGGCACGATGCCTTTAGACATTTCCTGATTTTTCATATAGTGCCACCAGCAGGTAATGTTTGCATGCTAACACATTAAACTCTGACATGTGTTTATCAAGTGTATTTACCACCCTTGTCATTGTGAGCATGTTAGCAAGCCAAAGTTAACTGCTAGCAGGTCCATAGTTGTTCAAACAGTGGATGTCTCATCTTAATAGAACAGTTCTGGTTACTAATGAGAATTTTTGGGATGATGTAGCTTCAGTGGCTGCTCTGATGTTTACATTACAGAAACATGAAAAATTAATGATGACCTCAAAGATAGTCCTGCAAATCTCACAGCCACAGTGCAGCAGAGAGAAAACTCATTTTCTGTAGCCCATTTCTCTGCTGTTTGAAGGACTATCTCTTTTGCAAAGTCGGTATGAGTCCCATGTCCAGAAAAGGAGATGCTGTATAAAAACTGCATGAGGAGGATGGAAAAGGGGCAAGGCAGGAGTAGAACAATTTGCATAGTGTTCTCTTAAAGTTACAAACCGCTGTTAACAAAGCAAAAAAAATGTTAACAGGCAATCACCTTTATTAAAGCCACTACTTTTAATGCTGCTGACCCCATTAACAGAGCCTACAAAGAATACAAAAGTTATGCGTGGTGTCCAATTTCCCAGTGCTAGCTGCACTAATGAAGCTGGTGACTCATTTAACCTCTAAAGAAAGAATTTATTACAATCCATCAGTGCAGCTGGAACATCTTAATTTAGGTGTACTGCTAATAGAGTCTGAGTCACAGTGAGCACTGCGCCCAAACAAAATATCTGTCTCTTTCTTTCTGTCTTTGTTTGACTCCGTTTGATCCCTGTTCACTTGTCTTCTCTCTTTTCCTGTTTTATTGCCGCATCCTGTCTTTTTTTATCTCTCTGTCCTCTTCCCTCCACCTGCTCACTTCCAACTCAAGGTTGACATCTGCCGAATTAGCACAGAAGTGCATGAGAGCTGCCATTTTTAACTTCATCTATTGATTTTTACTTATCTGTTCATTTTCCTTCAGGGGAAGCTCCTTACAGTGACATTAACATTAATGTAGATTGTATTAAAAGTGACAGAAATCTGACGTCAGATTTCCTGCTTCTCTGCTTCTTTGTCCTCTCCGCACATACACATTCAGCCTCTCCCTTCATCAGGGAGGTATTATTGATCTTGTGACTTTGTTTAAACATTCAGGGAAACTGACATATTCAGGATCTTTATGTTCTATCCAAAAATAATAACCAAGGCTGAGTACAAAAATGCAATCCTGCTTGACAGTGGAAATTCTGTGGGCCCAGGTGAGGTGTTACATCTTCATCCGGGGAAAAATAACTGAGTAAATATGCTTTAAATGTCAATATTTCTGTCCTCCCAACTCCTTTCCTGCTTTTATCTGTACCTTCAGCTCCAGCTTTGGGTCGTTTCCCATGTAAACCAGCAGGCAGTGGAGGGCAGCCAGGCGCTGCAGGTCAGTCTTACTGCTGGGACACCTTGGATGGAGGTGACATTCTACAAATTTACTTTTATACAACATAAGCATATACAAACAGAGAGACACGCAAAACAGATGCGCAGGCAGACAGCCAGCAGTCACTGGTATTGTATTGTGATGTATGTGCTGTTTAAAAACTGGATTCAAAGGAAAATAACAAATGAATAAATAGAACAAAACTGTCCAAGAAAATAATAAAGCGAGGGGCCACTGATGCATCTTTATTGAGCAGAATGGTTAATCCAAGGATTCAACTGGCCAGGATTCAACTTGTAGCTGTTGTTTATTCCAGAAAGACTCTGCAGGTGCATGCACACAAAAATAACTTTTCCAAAAAAAAAAACCTTTCTCATTTCCTCTTGTGTGCTTCCTGCATACCTATACTTTCCTCTGCTGTGCCTCCTCTATGCATATAAATACCGTCTAAATCATACCCCCAATATACATAAATCCTTCATTTCCACAAAATCTTATGAATCATGCTCACTTAGATGGAGTGTCTGATCGCAGCATCTGCAGCAGGTAGGCAGGGTTGAGCTCAGCAGTGTGGATCGTCCCACTGGCCAGGTCCAACACACTACTGGTAGACTCTTCCTCTGCATGCAACACTGTCATGTTGGCTGGCTGACACTGCAGGTCTAAGTCTGCATCGGGGCCTTCAGGATGTTGAGACAGATAAGGAAATATATATCTAAAAAATGTTACAAATGGACAAGTCTATCTATGTTTGGAGAGGTTTTATGTTTAAAAGAGATGTTTAAAACGGGAGAATGTTGTGTAGCTGAGAAAAGAGGTAAACAAACTGCTTCAAAGCCATCACTCAGCTTGGGCTCGACTTCTACAAAAAACCTTTCTTACCTGAAAGAAAAAGGGAGTGACAGAGCATCTCCTGCTGCCTGGTGTTGATACAATGGAGGAAATAACCCTGCAGATACACCAGGATGTAGTAACCTACATACAGAAATAACACAGCATCACTGTGAGGGTATATGTTAGCATGCGGCATGCCCACCAGACATGTATTATCCTGCACGGGGGGACACACTCTCATTTGTATTTGTGGGTCTGGGTTTCTGTTTTGAATGCAAAAGACGAAAATGCACTTTGGCAGTCAGACTTGCAAACTCACAGCCCTGGTTGAATTTATAAGGATCCTGATGTGTCTGTATGATTATGTCATGAGTCTGTGTGTGCAGTGACCTATAGGGATGAAGAGTGGATGGAGCTTTGTGGCTTTCTGTGGAGACTGGTCGCTGCACAGAGACACTCTGAATGTCTTGCTGCAGTCTGCAGAAAGAGAGAGAGTCTAAATCACCATGTGCTAAAGATAAAAACAGGAACATAGGAGACAGAGAGAAACTCTGTGTTACACTTTCTTTGAATACACAACAGTAGGTAGCACACACACCTTTGTGAACTAAAACCACGGTGTAGATCAGTTCCTGTTTGTCCTTACGGGGCTGGCTGTAGCACACACACATGCTTCCTAAAAGCAAACGCAGGAGTGAGAAGGAATCCATGAAAAACATGCTAATTAATGAGAATCAATGATAATCAGTGAGAAATGCCTTTTGATGTCAGTAGAACTTCTTGTTTTTTTAAACACCAGTTAGTAAGAGGACAAAGGAGATTTTGATGAGATCTGTCACCAAGATCAAAACTTCAGTGAGTGAATCAAATAAAATTTTAAAAATCACTCTTAATGTGTTAGATATTGGATTTTGGATTATCATTTAACCAATGCTAATTTTCAAAAACACAACACGCATCGTATCATTACGATGAGTTGTGACTGGGACTTACTTTCTTGTTTTCACAAAGAGAAATACAAACAAACACAAATATACAGAATCAGTCATATAACTGAAAAGTCATCTTATTCATATCTGTCAAGCACATTATTCATGCAAGGATTTAGGTGCGTGAATGTGTTACCTATTCTGTTTGTGAACACTTCCATCCTGAGAAGCTCATGCTCTGGTCTCTTCATGTGATAATGGTCCAAACCCAGATTTACAAACCTGATGCAAACACACACACGCATACAAAAGTCCCAGGTGGTTAGGAAGGTGCACGGCACAGAAAGCGTGCAGGAATTCATCACGGGTACATGTCAATAATTCAAAGAAATGTGGAATATAGGATGAGGTTACTGCTTAGAAAAGGTATTTCATATTTATTCTGTACTAGTAGCTGTTGCCTTACGTGACGGTGCGGAAAAGATTCGCAGGCAACTCTAATGGGAGCTCCAACTGTGGGATGGTAATGTAAAACACGAAAATTATACGTTTTTGTCAGATCACACTGTGATTAAGATGAAACACTGGTAATTTCTGAAATTAAAACACTTGTGACGACTCACCACAGTTTCACAGTTATGGCTGACGTAAAACTGAACACATCGCAGTAGGAATTTGTCCTGTGAGAGACATTTTTTGTTATTGGTGTAACTACTCTAAAGAAAATCTGTTCTGCACTATCTAGCTCTGTCCTTTAATGGATACATGTAATTCAGTGCAACGTCCTCAAGTATAGTTATACATGCCTGTGTGTGTGCTGCGTTCTGAGTGAGATAGTACAGCCTTTGTGTGTGTCCGTCCCACTGGACCCAGCAGAAGTCCTCGACTACTCTCTCTGCGGTTTTGGACAAACGCTCGGGATTCGCCATCACCTGGTTCACACAAACAAATGCATATCCATATTTGTAGACACGCTGAATTCTTAATGCAACGCTCCCCCAGAGGACAACAGACATTGTATATTTCATGAGGTCGAAAACAATATATTGTTTGCGCTGGGTTGTGTGCATACATTCCAACCTTTCTGCTTATTAATTACTGTATATGTGTGAGTAATTCACACCCTTAAAAATCCTCACAGACCCAACCAGACAGAAAAATCCTCCAGGTGATTTGTAGTCTGAGGCCGCTATCCACAGACAGCAAGTTCACAAAGAAGAAGAGCTGGCTAAAGTGAGCAATGTGGTGAATGTAGAGTCAGCCTTACCACTCTATAACCCTCCTGTCTTGACAGCAGAACATGGTAGAGATCCACATCTGAAAGACACAAGGACATGCATAAAAATAACTAGATCCTATGTATAGACAGATTATTTCTCTCTAAATGTGCTGATCTGTGACATTTTAAAGAAATACAGCACAGACAGACAAACATAAGGGCAGACAGACTCACATCCGTCCTCAGTCAGCAGCAGCAGGTGGCTCTCCAGCACTGATCTCCTGTCAGTTTCTGAGTTCAGGAACTGGGGACAGCCACAGAAAACTCAAATCAGCATGCAAACAAATGGTCTGCAACAGTTACCAGACAGAGAAATTCTACTTTCTGATTTTCATATTTTAATGCAGGCCACAAACATTCTTGGCATATGTGTGGCATATGAATTTGTGGTTTGGCAATACGGTGAGCAACTAACAGCAGGGAGCGCAGGGGTTATACCCACACTGGCTTCGTGACAAATGCATGAATAATATTCCTGGGTTGATATAAAGACATAAAGGAGAAAAGGAGACAAATAAAAAAAGACTACAGCAACTACAGGCCAGTGCACTTTCAGCAAGCTTGTAAAATAAACAGTCTATGGCATTCAGACACTGTAAGCTCCAGTGCGCCATAACTGCAACATCAGCTCGTGCTGCAGTAAAACCTGCACGAAAGTGGCCAAAACAACACATATAAACTCTACCTGCACTTTGACCCTGCAGTCCACTGCCTTCAGTACTTTAGTGTTGTTGATGGGATGGATCTCGATCAGGAGAGTCAGACACTTGGAAACTAAGGTGGAAAGAGAGGAAATTAACTTAAGAATGTGACCAGAAAGATTAAAAAGCTAAATGTTGAATGCAGCTGGAAGATGAAATGCTTAATGTCATGGTCTGTAAACGAAATGGAGAGAAAGAGAGCTTGGGTGTTACTTGGTTTGAGGCGCTCCTCTCCTCTGGTGTTTTGTGCCAAGCTGACAGCTGAGAGGGGGGAAACAGCACAGGCGAGGTGTCATATGACTTAATTTACATATATTTTCCACAGAGACTACACTGAATCAGTGTTTCTTTAACTATGATTTGGCACCACTTCAGTCGATAATCTGAGCCCAAACTGCGCCTCATTCTCAGGGGTGACAGGGGTAAATAGTAATAGTTACAGGGGTGAATTTAGTGGCTCAGATCAAGCTGAACTTCTTACTTAATTGCCTGATTTTCGGGTCAGGACAATGTCTGCTGCTGGCAATTCATTATCTATACATTACAGAGGCTCACCTAACAGCGTCTCCTCTTCGTTCAGGGAACAGCTGCTGACACACACCTGCTTGTCAAATGTGTACAGGAGCTGTTGGAGACAATACACAGCCACATGGGAGCAGGCGAGCACAAACACACACATACACAAAAGCTGAAATTCTGCAGCACACAAAATACCTTGTTCTGTTTGGTACTGGGGTTGAATTTCCCAATTCTGGTGGTCCCTGTTGCTCCCTATCAGAATAGAGAGTCCTCTAGTTAGGTCATGTGTCATTCAATTGATCAACTGCAAAGATGGATAATCCTAATCCAGTTCCCACTGGTGTCTACCATCCCATTTATATGTGTGGAACGTCATGCTTGACCTCTTCATTACCTTGGCTGACCCTTCTGATTATCCTGACTGAACCTGCTTCACTTCAAACCAGCCTTACCTTTTTTTTGGGGGGTTCACAAGACTTAAACAAAAAGGAGGTCCACTCTGAAACCCAAGGCACAGCCAGGCATGCGTAAAACTGTGAACGTTGCACTAAAAACGAGATTATTTCGTCTTCGCTGGCTGCACACTGTCTTTAACCTTCCAAAACCCACAGACTCAGTGGCGGGTCTATCATTAAAAATTTATCTTGTGCAGAGAGGCACAGTCCAACACACAGAACTTTATTTTAAATTCTAGTGAGGATCCAGAGATTTCCAAAAATATCAAATACGTCAAGCAGAATTGCAGAGATATCTGTATAAAAGAATGTATCATATTTCATTTCATGGCGTCCACTTGATGATGAATGGTGGAGACACGAGAAAATGACATCTGGGATTTGAATATTTCACTCACAATAATTTCAGTGAAGGACTGGGACAAGCAGTTACAGAGTGGTCGGCATATAAGTCTGCATATAATGTTATATCTAATATACAATGCAGGCTACTGTGTTTATTAGAGAACCCTCATGTTAAACTAAATATATCAAGGTTAGAGAGCAGTTATATTAGTGGAATGGCAAAAATGGTGATTAATGTGTTTTTGAGTGTTACTTACATATAAATGGACTTAAACTTAAGTAAAGTCCAGCAAAAAAGACATGACATGGCAATGACTACGACAAGAAGTGAGAGCAATGCAGATTGCAATGCAACTAAAGTAGAAAGAGCACTGAGTTAATAAATATTAGAATAATTAGTCTGCAATAATTATGCATAGATGCAGCATAAGAGACACTTGATATGCAGTGTTGTCACTGAGGACTTACCTTCCAGGAGAAAAGGATGCCCCCATCTCTCTCAATGTTTAGGATTTGAGTGTCCACTGCTCCAGAGTATTCTGCAGATACAGCATTATTATTATGAACCCATACATCTCAGGTGTTCTGCTTGAGAGTGCTTGAGTGTGTTTCCACCATATATTAAGTTGGTATTACACGTAGAACCTACCCAGATATGTGGATGAATTATTTGGCATGAATCTGAAATTCACAATACTAATCTTTATGAGAATGCAGGTAATGCATTGATGCATTACACTGATGCATTACTTGCACTACCACCATTGCTGTTCACCATTTTCAACATGTGTTCTATCATTTCTCTGTGTAATCAGTAGAAAGTTTACCGTAAAGCATTTTTATAGTGTCACAGTAAAAGTTTGACTGTTTAATAACTTAACTGCATGATATCTGAAATTAATGCTGTAATATTTTGTCCTGCAAAATTGAATAGAGTCTTTACTCTAAGCATTATATTCACCAATAACTGGTGCAGGCATTTCATATAATAGGAATAATGGAATAATGGAATACAGATTATTTATCTGTATTCCATTTTTCATTCATTTTACATTTCTTCTGACTGTATATAAGATATTATCATGCAACTACTTATATATTCAATAGTATTCATTCATTAAATTACATTTTCTGTATTTATCCTTTGATTTTAGGCATTTTAAGGCTTTTTAAGACTTTTTAAGGCGTGCTGACTACTTTAAGTGAAATATTTACTTGATTGCAGCCTGACTGAGATTCAGAAAGGAAATGTGTAGAGTAAGGGGCGCCACCTACAGGTCCATGCGTATTAACCTTTAACTACTGAGAATTCACTTTCTTTTTGAAGCTAAAGCTAACTTACAGTAAAGACCTTCTTAGCTAAATTTCCTCCGAGAAATGGACTTTGTAAGAAATTATGTGCAATTTCGAAGATCAACGTATATTGTAGTTAAATTCACTCTAGATTCAGTCATAACAGTAGACGCCCGAACTTAAACCTAACACTTTTAGCTAGCGGTGTTAGCTAACATTACTAAAAAAGCTTTCTAAAAATGTATGTCAACAACACGAGACGGTGAAACCGCAGCTGACCGATTACACCTGAACGCCTCACCTTTCACCCTGCAGACCGATGCCTCCTTCCTGAGGATGTCACACACCACATCTCTGTGTAGGTCAAAGTTTTGCTTTAAAGTCAGCATGTGTACAAGTTAGTCTTTTAGTCTCTTTGGCTTTCAGCTCAAACTCAAAGCTTTTTAAATCACTCCGTTTTGTTTCTCTGTCAGAAGGCAGCATCTGTCAGCTGGTGTCTGTTCAGGCATCATGTGACCGAAAGTCTACATGTTAACTTTCGCCACTTGGTAGCCTCGGGCATAGATACAAATGCGCTTAAACCATAAACTTCTTCTTGACTTCAGGGACGTAATAGACATGCGGAAATGTTATGTTGTCCCACCGTTAGCTCCTCCCACCCAAGGGAGCAGAGGGCCGTGAGAATCGCTGCCATAGGCCGAGGGAAGCATCACTCCAGCGGTTTGGAATCTCTCACCGCCCCGCTGAATGTCTGAGGCTCCGGCCTCAGGCAGGCGCCACACACTGGTGTAATATCTGTGACACTCGACCTTTGCGTTTTCATACAGTCAGTCCCAGTGGTGTGTATCAAGCACATGCGACTAATAGCTTGGTGAAATTGGTGTTTTTTTATGTTTATTTTTGTGAAATTTTTGCTTATTGTAGTTTTTAAAAAGCCTGTTTCAGCATAATTGCCCAAAGATGATTAGACGCATGAATATAAGATCAGATAAGAAGACGAGCAGAAAAGAAAGACCAGCCCAGCCAACTCATGGAAAACAATGAATCTCAAAAAGTAAGGAAGAAAGAACATACCAAAGTGTTTCAACTCAAACTCTTACAATTATCAATTCATCATTTTAATACTTTTTGATCAGAAAAGACTCTCTGGTCTCAGCATCTCATATTAGATGATGCCCTGCAGTTTCCTGTTTTGAGTCATTCAATATACCTTATTTAGATTTGAGGCTTTTGGTTGAGGAGAAATGCATTTAAAACAGTCACCATGCACCGGAAAACTTGTGCAATTCTGGATTTTGCTTGCCTTAGCCATGTGGTCAGTGGAGTAGACGCTCACGCAGTTTGAGCTTGTTTACTTATTGTCAATTAGATTTGCACACAGTCAGCATTTGTTATCATGTTCCCTCTCTCTCGTTTACTTGCAGGTCTACACTGGTTGGGTTGAAGCCAGACAAATAAAAGAAGGAAGTAAAAAGGAAACACTCCTTCTTACTTTCTTCTCTCTATCAGTGTGTTTGGGGTTAGGAGGTAGAGGGAGTGTTTAAACTGAGAAATACAATGGTGCCAAGAGATCAAATTGTTGTGAAACAAAAAACAAACAATGGGCAAGCTGAAGCCACCCATATCAGTCGGCACCAGTTTACTCAGTCCTCCAAAACTTTTTACCAAACCAATAAAGTTCCATCTTAAAATTTTCAAGGTAATGTTGGTTTTTTTCATGTGCATGTTACAAAACACACTGCTAAAACACATTCCACATGCCAAGATAACTTGGACATACACTAAAACCGCTGAATGTTTTTGATGCTATTCAATGTTATTATATCCCAAATGTATTAATTAAACAGGAATGATGTTCATAGGGACAAAAAATGCTGTAACTGTTTTGAAGAATATAGAAATTGAAAAGGTTAACGCAAGGAATTGACCACTGTAGATGAAAACTACATCTAAATATTACCTTATAAAATACTAGATTTTAACGTATGCATAATGACATATCTGTGCCATTACAGTGTTTTGGTTGATGGACAAATTAACTAACAGTGCAATGTAGCCCATAGGTATGTTTCTGTCTCATCTTCCCTATTAAGGTATAATATACCTTATATGAAGTAATAGTAAAGGCCTTGCTTACAGTTAATATCTTAAAATACTATAAAATATTGGGGTGTTCTTTTGTCAAGTTTTGTAAAACCTCAGCAATTCCCAGTGGAATTAATGAGCCATTGTATATAAAAACATGTGTTTTTAAAGAGTTTTTAATTAGGCATGACATGACTCTAGAAGAAGAACAGGCAATGTTGCTTTGGCTCTATTAACTGCATAAATAACAACACCTTGTAAATATATGTGTGCACACCTGTACCTTCAATGTAAGTGAGCTTTTAAGTTTCATGTCTGACACGGGAACATCATTTGGTGATCAACACTACACCCTACTGCTGAGCTTGAGAACTGCACATAAGAAGGGGTTCGTGTAAGTCTTGCCTCCGATTGAGCATTGAACCAGGAGGTCCTACTCTTACTCTACTTACTGACTGTACGTCTAAAACCACTACTTCGAAATTCCTATCTGGTGGCCCATAATGGGAAAATTGTTCAAATAAAGCTTCAAAATGAATGTGGTAATAATTTTTTAAGATGTCGTCAACATTGTTATATTTTTAGTTATAATACATGCCATTACAGTTGCATATATACTAAAAAATCTCTTCACACATTTTTTTCCTTCATTTTATTTATATTTATTACAAAGTTGAAAGTATGTTTTAGATGTGTCAATAAAAATAATAATACATTAATTTGAAAGAAGGTATTGTCCAAACCGGATCATATAACGAAGAGTTTAAATAATTAAATTAGTTAAGTGTACAGCTGGTCTATTATGGGGAAAAATAAAAATATTGACTCTTCAGTGTTTCGCCTTCATGGTTGGGTGGGTCATCTTCGTAATTATAGACAATCTCTGGTTGAAGCGGGTTGGCTGGCCGAGTACAACCGTAAATAGACGAGTGATGGCGGATTATTGGTGACGACAGTCTGCCCGCCCCTTCTCCCGCCCGTTTCTCTCCGCTCGTCCTTCCCCCCCTGCCCAGCTACACTACGAGGCTGGAGTCCCCAGCAGAACGGCGCGCAACACAACACATTGACAGCTGCGACTGACTCACAACCAAGGGGGGAAAGATGGAGCACAGGGACGCCGACTTCAACATAATGTTAGCGACGGATTCATACAAGGTACCGTACCGATTATGGTTTTCAGGCGGAAGGAGGCTGAATGGAGGGGAGCGGCTAATGGATGAAAATTGATAAAGTCAAGGTGGTTTCATCATCAGTCCCAAGGCCATCATACTGGTCTCTGTGGCCGGTCTCCGTCGGTGCACAGCAGGCCGAATGGGCTGGAGGAAGATGAGGAGAGGGCTGGTACAACAGAGACATGGTGCCAAATTCAGAAAGCAAGCATCCCTCTGTAAGCAAGCTAATTTAGATGTTTTTTGGGGAGCAAGTGCCGGAGCCACCGGTCCTGTTAGTCACAGTGGTATCCAGCTAGCTGAATTAGCTAGCTTGCTAGCTCACAGGGAGCGTAAAACGGAGGCAGAGGGGATTGATATAAAAAAGCTAATATTAGCCACTAGCTAGCGAGTGCTGTGTGGACAGCCCGGCGAACTGCACATGACCAAAGTCTTACTCAGAAGCCCAGCCAGGTACAATGCTAGCCAGCGTGAAGCTAGCTGCTACCAGGAGCAATGCGTCACTTTGGGGAAATCAAAACTGAAAGTTAAAAAAAGGAGACATGATTTTTCACTTTGTGTCACAGCGCTGGGTTATCTGAGTCCAAAGGCTTGAATGCAGCGGACACGCTCGAGGCCTTTAAATGATATTTACCAGTTGACTGTCTGCTCCTAGGCGTTGATCTAATAGCCAGTGTAGCAGCGGACAACGTCAATGCCCCGCAAGACCTGCTGCTAACTAACAATGTAACCAGAGAACAAACGCACTTGCAGGAATGTATTATTGCACGTAGCAAGTGGTTGCCGGGACGGTTGCCATGTACATCAGTCATGTGACAGACTTCAGTGATGGTGATGATGGGACAGAGAGGCAAGACATTATAGGAGGGGTGGGTGGGGGGCACCAACAAAGATCAAAACTGGAAGGTCCAGGCTAAGATCACACGACGACTGCATAAATAAAGAGAGAGCTTTTTTAATGTTGTCTAATGTCTAACAAAACAATAAGATAATGTATGCATATTGGTGTAACGAAATAGAATTGGTAAATACAAATAGGTGCGCACAGATGCTGCGATGACATCATCAAAGCTTCACTAAATCCATTAGCCGTTATGAACCAGCCATAAGATTGTTATTATTATTATTATTATTATTATAATTATGTGGTATGATAGTGAGCCTTTCCTCACAGTGATACAGGCAGTATATACAAAAAACACTAACAGTGAAAACAGAACAACCTTTTTCTATAGTGATGTCAAACTAACTTTCACAAAAGCGCATTTTTATTATAATTATTATTAATAAAGTTGTTTTGTTGTCATTTTAGAATAAGATAATTACCAAAGTGATCAGATGAATTTTTGATTTTTTTTTTATATACTATCACATGTGTACTGTACACAGATAATGATAATGGCTTTTGTTGCGTTAAAAGCCCAAACTGGGCAGAGGGAGTAGAGGAAAGGGTTTATTCTATAATATATCTTTTAGAGAGTCTGCACAAGTATATTTTAATGAACTTGTCCACTAATGCACTGTTTTTGATCCTCAGCCAGGCTCTGAGTGTGTGAGCTTTTGGTCAAAGGTATTTTCCCATGAGGTATATTAGCATGTAAGACGTGCTTTATCGTGTACTCGAGCTACTCAAGCAAAGAGATTATCTGTAGCTTTTCTTTGATGTAGCACATAGATCCATGTAAGGAAATCCCTGTTTTCTTCAGTGTGGGTGAACACTCTTCTGTTTAGCATGGTCATTATAGTTGTATTGATTGTTAATTTTGTTTTGTGTCTTGGGTTTCAATTTATGTGATCTCCACAGTACAGTAAAAACTTTGGGTTTTTATTTCTTAGAAACAACCAGTTTAGTTTTGGTTTCATTTTCATGTTGTTTCTGATACAGTTACAGTTTCTCTCCATTGTAGAAAAGATTTGAAGGTAAGCTTAAACACAAGTTCAAAATGTAAGCACGTGTTTAAGACACTGCATGTAGTATTGATCCTAAGCAGTCAATATTGTGTGTGTATCATTATTGGTAATACCACACCTAATTAGTCTTGAGCGGATGTGAGGGGAAGTGGTGAAGAAAAAGAGACTGTCCCATAGGCTTAATCGACAAAAAATAAAATTAAAAATTATGTAAAAATAAATTAAAATTGTGCAAGTCGCATTGCTGCTGTTGAGTCTACATGGCCTTGGATGTAATAATGTTGTGAATTATTGGCACCACGATTGTAGCCTGAGCAGGTGATCACTGAACCTACAAATAATGCAGAATTTAGTTGTTAGTCTTTAACCTCTGTTGAATATACTTAATGATATTGTTTTTATCTCAATTGACTTGCACTGAAATAAACATTACACTGCATCATCTCATGTTGAAGGCTTTCGCCCGTGACAAGCAGCTATATTGTAATTAACGGTATACGCATGTGACCCCAACATTAATGTGGGATCTGAGCAGCAAAAGTTGAAATTTACTGAGTCATAACACAAACAGTGTAACATACATTTTGCACTCTCTGAAGTGAGTCATTTGGAATTTAATAAACGTTATTAGTTTGGAAGACGTTTGCCGCCGTGTAATAGAAGACTGCAAAGATCTCAGAGAAGCATTCAAACAGTGTCATAATAAGATTAGTGTATACCACATCAAATTGTTTTCAAAAGTTTGCATTTTAATGCTGCACTCGGGGACAGTGTCTGATGGATTTCAAAGTTTACGAGTCACTGTCACCATGTTACTGCCAAAGCCAATTTCGAGAGCAATATACATGCAGTTGTAAGGTGGCATTAATTTGCCTTTATTGCAATTTGGAAAGTCTTGTATATCATTCTTTATCTCTCACTAATGCCTTTAATAGTGCCTCAAGAAAGATACTTCTCCCAAAATGCTTTTATGAGCTGCTCAGTGGCAAACGGAGGAAGGCTGCGTTTGCTCCTGGTAGCTACCAGATGTGAGCGCGTCCAGTCTAAAGCAGAACATTGCTGGGAAAATGTGTGTTTTCTTGTCATGTCATGGTTGTTGCAGACTCAAGAGAGGCAGCAAATGTCACCTAAATGAGGCTAAAGACAAAACATTTGTGTTGACACAGATCAAATTTCGCATTGAGTCTTTGCCAGGTGGGGTGCGCCTGTGTTGCCATACCATACTTAAGTTACTGTTATTGTGTCTTTAAATGGCCAGTTGAATTACACAAAGGGTAAACTAAACAGTGGGCCAACCAGTCAGTCATTTGGGATCAGTTGTCTGAGTGTCTGACCTCTTTTCTGGTATACTAAATGCACAAATGTCTCAACATCTTTGTTTGCCTTGTTTTTTGGCGTGGTTGTTTCACTGCAAGCAGCGTCCATGATGGGACAGTGTGGGTATGATGGGATGCTGTCTGTGCATGCCTGTGTAATAACCTTTGTCAGGAGATAAGAAGTATTGCGATCACCCCACTTCACTGACTCACAGACCAACCAGAGGCGAACACTGCACACACAGGATGTGAAAACAGGCTGCACCTGAATACTGTCATGTTTTGTTCTGTTTGGGTTGAGAGGAGACATTCAGCCCAAAAGCCAAGCATGCCTATTGTGTGGAAACGCACACACCCATGCACAAGTTTATTGTTGGCGTGACGCGTCTGTAAGACTTGAACATACTACGTTGTGGAGGTGTACAGTATGTCATTGTTCGTGCACATTTTTGAAGCGTCACTGCAGCACGTTTGTCGGCATATGACCATCTGATCCTTAAATCCAAAGAGAATTATGGGGACTAAGTAGGAAGTGGTCTTGGATTTTGTGGGACAAACATTTTAACAGAGCAGAACGGCTACAGTGAGGGCTGAACCTGTGACATTTATGCAACAGGATGGTCCTATAAAGCATTACGCCACGCTAACAGCTGCTGCATGCTTCGGATGTTGCGCTGTTGAGAAAGTGTCACAGTACCTGAGAAACATCCTGTTTTGTGGCCTGATTGGCATTTTTTTGCAAAGAAACATCTGGTACTTCACACAGAGGCCTCAACCACTGTCTCATTTTAAGCCAGTGTGTAACAGTAAAATGGCAAAAGAAGAAATGTGTTTTAAAATCACAGGGTGCAAGAAATTTAATGATTTGTTTTTGTAATTTTGTACATTGTTGCTGTCTCTCCTACTTTAATGTGTTCAATATAGTGACATATAAGTTATGTGACCTTCTTCATGTACTCACCACCATCTCGCCACATCTGCTACTGACCCTCCTTTTAGTCTTGTTTTGGTCTCCACCAACATCATCTGACTCTTCAGCTCCCAAGGACTTCACAGTGTTAACTGCTGCAGTGTCAGTTGTGCAGCCTTTAAGGGATTATTAAGGCCCTGTTTTTGATGAAAATGGCTGTAATGAAATCGCAGCGGACGTTGCAGGTCGGACAATAAAATCAATGAGCTGAAATGCGCCAGAGAGGCGAGGAGAGCTGTTGACACAGGTGATGATTCTCTGTGGGTTTGTCACAACAAGCAACTCCCTTGAGATTACACATTGTTATTTCACCACTTATCAACATAAAAAAATATTGATTTATGCAGCTTTAATGACTGGTCTGCATTTGCCAAGTGTGCTCATATTAGATACTGGATGTAACACAAATATGTTGACCCACCGGATCTCCTTTAATTAAATTATATCACCAAGACTACATTCTGTATGATTTATAGCCAAATATAGGTTTCTATCTTATTACCTGACGGCCCACGGTGTTATCAGACTGTTAGATTGGATAATAAATGAATAATATCCGTGGATGATGAATAAATAAAGAGGTCTGAAGAGCGAGCCGTGCAAGCTAGACTGCCACTGCTTTTCGCGACTTTTAAAACGGCGTTTGTGTGTATACATCGGCATGCAAACCAGTGAATGTGCACACGCACGTGGTCAGGCCCAGTGTCATGTTGTGTGTCTTGACTCTATTTTGAGTCCTCAAAAGCCCAGAGGAAAGGACAGAGACGGGGGTCAAAGAAACTGAGTAGTTCATTGACATTTATCTCTCCTCCTCTCTTCATCCCAAACGGCGGGGCAGAGGAGCTGTTTTCCTTTCCCTCCTTCACACTTCATGCCTGTTTTTCTAGCTCGGGCCTGGGCCCTTAGGCTATTCTCACAGGTAATGGCACGTGTGGTACTACATTTATACAATGGTGAGAAATCATGAGTTTCTCAAGGTTGTATTCAAATTAGAGACAGGCCTGTGACCTATATTTAGCCTTGCATTTCATCATTCATCACTTAATTATTCCATTACAAGTGATCCACATCTTTCCTTTTCTCGTACAGCAGTGTTCCCTAAATGCAACTGACAAGCATTTTAACCAGCATTATTTGGCTTATTACATGGACTTTGCTCAGATTAAACCCTTTATCTCTGGTTGTAAATATGTTGTCATTAAATGCCTGAAGCGTTGTTTTGTTCAGAATTGAAAAATGACAAATTGCTTCAGTAAAATGTAGATGTTGACCTTATTTGTGGAAAATATTCCCCTTAAAATGCCCCCACTGTACTCTGTGTACACACTGGAGTCATATGGGATTTAATTGAGGGCCAAATGGCTCCGGCCCACACTGTATTGTCTCCTCTTTGTGTGTTTTGTGTGTGTATCTATAAGCTGCTGCCCCTCTCACCCAGTTTACTGTTTGTGGGAAACATGCCTGGACGTGTCTCCAACAGTTTGCAGTCTGATTGCGCAGTCTTGATTTCATCCGTCAGTGCTCCTGGTATCAGTCATTTGGCAGTAAAGATCACAACAGGCACACAGAACACTGAGAGTGGCAATATTAATAGAGTCGTGAAATAATAAGGAACGTGTATGTGTGGGGAAAACCTGACATGCCTCGCCCAGATTGTGACATTTTAGAACTGTATTATTCGATTTCACACAAAAGCTTGATTGATGGGTCTTTTGTCGAACTAGAATGTTTGCTAACATCACAGATAAAACACCACAATGCTCCTTAAACTGAGCTGTGATCCCGAATCGCTCCCTGAACTGCGTCTCTTGCAGAGAGTCAGTGGCTTCTCCTTCATTTGGAGCATGGAAATGAGATTTGCTGCTGGAAATTGTTATATTTTTTCTTTTGCATCCCAAAAACAGAACGCAGAGGGGTAACATTTCTCTGTCATTTGAAAACCAAACTTGCAACACAATTATATGCTTGTCTGCATATTATACAAGAGGTTTCGTCAGTTCCTCTGAAAAGTAGGACTATTTTGCGTAATGCGTTAGGAAGCCTCACGACTGCATCGCTCCTCTAGTTGTAGTTTAACAATGCCAAGTTTTCTCAAGGCCTGGATGACTCAAAACCCTCAGCCTGGAAATTCATGAATCTCTTAAAAACCCTAATTTCAGGAAGTCTTACGTGTGTGTAGGAAAGTTGCAGTCCAACAAGACAGTGTGCGTGTGCGGCGTTCACATTGTTCGGTGTAATATTTGTAGCTCATGAATGAAACATGCACTTTTAAGTTGCCTGACCACCTGATGAAGGAGGCTCAGAGTGGAAGTAGAGAGCTCATTGCCTTTTAATACCCTGATGTAAGGGCCAGTCCAGTAAGAACGGAGGATGATTGTGATTTTTTTTTTTTTTTTTTCAATAGAGCTAAAGGTTGTGTGTGTGTGTGCGTGGGCGCTGGGGTTTGGTGGCATAAAAGCATCGGCTTCCTGTCAGCAGTTTTCAACATGGTCTGAAAAAAAAAAAAACGGGTCTTGCTGAATCTGCTCATAACATCATGTTGTTTGTGGTCGTCGGTTTATGCGAGTGTATTTTATTGGGTGCTGCTCTCTGCTGCACGTGGCAAACTTGTCTCATCCCCCTGACGCACGCTCTGTCTCCGCAGGTAACACATTACAAACAGTACCCCCCCAACACGAGTAAAGTGTACTCCTACTTCGAGTGCCGTGAGAAGAGGACAGATCCCACCAAGAGCAGAAAAGTCAAATATGACAAAACTGTCTTCTACGGCCTACAGTACATCCTCCACAAATACCTAAAAGGTAAGTCCCGACTCCCATTTGAATCTTGCATCTTAGAGGAGGCCAGTGTCGGTGTGTGGTCAATTAAATAAAGGTGCCCTTGAGCGTGACGCTGATGTGCCGACCTCTAACCCAGTAGGAGCTTCTCAGCAGCTGCCAGACTGAATGACTTTGCAGCTTGCAGGTTCAGCCCTCCGAAGCCACCACCTCTATCAATGATCATTCAGGATGTTTGAGTAAATACGAATGCGTTTCCACCCAGTTTAGCAAATTAAATAAGGGTAAAATTCCAATACTCAGATTACATAACCCAGGCATAGACTTATTTTTACTTTCATTTATTGAAGTCAGCTGTGCACATAATGTTTTCACCCTCGTCTCTGTTGGAGCGGCACAGTCCACTATTCTGCTGTTGTCCAGTGTGCCGTCGGGGCACATACCAAAAGCCTTTTGTGTTGCGTTATTGGTCTCTGTGGGAGCATTTTATCTTTTTGCCCTCCTCCACAGGACAAGGTCAGAGTAGCGCAGGGTCAGCTGCAGAACAACAAGCTGCTCAAGATTCAGTGCATTGCTCAAGGACACTTCAGCAGGACAGGTGCTTGCTATTGTGGCTGGCAGCAACAGCCCTTTTTACTTGCTTTAAAGGGAAAAACAGCAAGGTTACAGTGTGCTTCATGTTGATTAGACTGCACAGAGCATAACACAAAGCCAGCAGGTTAAGAAGAAAAAGTTAGTCAGACCAGACCGAAGCGGGGCAAAGTATAATGCACACAACGTGCTCCATGCTCTTAATTAACCAAGGCTGGTAAAGGTGGATGTTTAAGTTAGTTAGTGTGATCCTGAAGGGCATGAGAGAGAGCACACGAGACAGAAAGAGAAGGAGTCGAGAGAAAGAAAGAATGGATCTCCCTCATGTCTCTTAAGAGGATTTCATGGTGCAGTAGCTGAGGTGCAGGGGACACAGAGAGAGGGAGAGGGGAGACAAAAGCACAGCTGCTCTTTCACCGTCTGCTGCGGGAGAAAGGCCAGCTGTCTGCGCGGAGCGTCTCTCAGAGCTCAATGATTAGGCCGACCGTTAGAGATGCATCCTTGATCCTCGAACTCAGGAAATGTAAAAGTGTGCATCATCCAGAATGAGTCAGAATAATATTAATCTTCTCTAACTGTACATCCTGTCAGTGGAGCGGAGCAGAAACAGTCATTATGAACTTGAAGGCAGGACGTCTGTTTACTCAAAACACCTCGTTGGGTTTAAAAGTATCAGTTTTAAGTGGATATCCTAAAGTTAAACGGAAGACTTTAATACTTTTCACTTCATTCTGCCAATAAGTGTTTCAGTGAAAGCAAAGGCCTGGTTTTGGCCTGAGACTGAGGGGGGATTTTGGGGAGCAACATTAGTGATGTTTTGGAAACAGGAGGTAAAAACTTTCCCAGCAAAACGTTTCAAATGAAAACAAATCAAGTCGTAGGATTAACCGGACATTTTGGGAGATTTGCTCGTTTGCTCTCTAGCAGAAAATTAGATAAGAACTCTGATGTCTGTAGGGTAAACATGAGGCTTGAGGCAGGTGCCAGTTAGCTTGGCACAAAGACAGCAAACAGCGGGAAAGGTAAGAAAGGTTCAAAGTGAACATAAGTGCACAAATTAACCCATTACTGTGTATATTGTTTAATTCAGAGACAGTTTGCGAAGGTTATGTGCTTCAGCAGTAAATTCCTAGAGTCTTGTTATCACTTTGAGGTTCCCAGGCAACCATTGTAGACTCCAGGAAGTCACCAGGGTACATACCAGGTTACAAGTTTTTACCCCAGTTCTCAGTGTTTGTGCTAAGCTAACTAGCTCACCATGCTAGCTTTATATTCGCACTACATACATGTCGGTGGTAGCAGCCTTCTCATTTAACTGTTTGGAGGTTGGGGGCAGTAAGTATAATTCCTGAACTATGAAACTTTTCATTTTAAGATTTGAAATATCAGTGTACGCTCTCCTGTTGGTTGTGCACCAGAGTTACCATGGCCTGAAAACTTGACATGAGACAAGAAAGTGGTTGATGTGTGTTCGAACAAAGACGCCTTGTCAGCGTGCACGGTGCACGGGATGCTTCTAATTTGATTACAGCAGCGGACAGTAGAGTAGCATTCCAGTGCCCTCTCTTTATCAGCCTGCGTCTCTCTGACGTTTCTTTCTGGACATTCTCTGCTTCTGCTCTCCTCTCCCTCCCACTCCTCTACCTCCTTCCCCCTCCCCAGGAAAGGTAGTGACTCCAGAGAAGATCCAGGAGGCAAAGGAAGTATACAGAGAACACTTTCAGGATGACGTTTTCAATGAGAAGGGGTGGACTTACATTTTGGAGGTAAGAGATGGCCAGATTTTTTTTAATCTGATACTTTGCATGTGTACAAAACTATTTTTATGCATATTTGTGAACAGATTCCAAAGTGTTATAGAGACTATTTTTTAAGGGATGTGGTGTACCGAGGTAAAAGCTAGAATCTGGAGTGAGGTATGCAGGTGTACTGGTACACAGGTACCAGTACATTTTCATGTTTGCATATGAACCATTCGGTTGGGGGCGGTGTCACTATTATCAGGAACATGTACACACAAACACAGTTGTGTAATAAACACAAAGTGTAGAACAAGCTTGCACTCCGATCATTAAAAAAAAAAAAGAATTTCTGAAAAGGTTAAATACGGTTCAGGTTAAATAACAAAAAATCAGAACCTCATTTTGTCCTGTAGTTTTCCATTGGAGGAGAGAAAGGTGTGTCAACTTCTTGAAATACAGGTCAGACCAAGCAGTTGCTCATGGATCACAGCCAGTTTAAATATCCAAGAAAATGTGCACACAGTGTTTCTAGTTATCAAGAGGTTGTTTCAGCACCTTGGAGAGAGCACAGAGCTCTGAACTGACAAAGTATTTTCTCAAGTGTGGAGAAGTGTTGATAAACCCTTTTTAGATTTATTTAGATTTAATTTCTCTTTGTAATTTCTTTCCATCGCCTTGCCTAATCAGCTCTAAGTCTGGCAGCATTGTTGTTTTTTGATGAGATGGATACACGCCAGCGCGCACAAAGCCAACATTAAATAAACACATGTTGCTCTCTTTTGGTGGTGTTATGTGTTACACTTAGAACACAACCGGTTTAGGATTCGTGAGACTCACTTTTAAAGAAAAATCAAAAATTGCTACCAATATAGTGTTTTTTAAAGCTAAAAATAAAACTTTTCTACATGGACTGTGTATGTTTTTAACACTGATTTGGCTACACAAAGGCACTTAGAAGACTGAAGCTGCATTGCCTCCAAAGTCGGTGTCTCTTTCATCTATTGTCTTTCAGGTCGTCTCAAAAAAGACAAAAAGAATGCCACTGAGGAGAAATATCCACAGTGTAAATCTGCCTCTCAGTGGGACGTCTGTGCATTTCTTTGTGTTTACAGAAATACAATGGACACCTGCCCATTGAAATCAAGGCAGTACCAGAGGGGAGTGTCATTCCTCGGGGTAATGTTTTGTTCACAGTGGAGAGCACAGACCCTGAATGCTACTGGCTCACCAACTGGGTGGAGGTAAGTTTGTTTTGTTTGTCTTCTGGGACCAGAATATATACCGGGGTCAACCCCTATATGTCCTGAAATGACACAAACGTATTGTTTGGTTAGAGCAAGTCAGGTAGTGTGGGGCTTCAACTAAAAGATGCTTGGTAGCTTTCAGTGATTTATGGATTTTATGGACTGTGTGTCAGTTTATCTGTCTTTTATGGGTCACCCGATGCATGGAAATGGAATATTAAACCACTGGATGCTGTAGCCACACAGTTTAGATGTTAATGTGCTGCTGGAACTGAAAAGCTATGAAATCTACATCGGTAGGCATATCAGTAAATTTAGCAGTTAGCTTTATTTGATTATTGATTAAAGATCAAATATATTAGCAATATTCATGCCCTTATAATGAGTGGAGAGCTAACTGTTTTATAAAAACCCTAAACTATTTAGCTTGGCTGCACGCCCAACAACACCTCTCATCTCTCCTTAAATCTGTCCTAATAGCAGTTGTGTCGTGGTTCATTGCTTAATCACTGCTCAGAGATCTGCCGTAACTGCGAAGTCATTCGCTGGGCTGGAGGAAAAGTACAAGAGCAGGGAGTCAGGTGCAAGAAAAATCCTTGTTTGGTGTGTTTGTAGTCAACAAAATGAATTCAAATCGTACCCTGGCCCTAAACAGTGTTCTGCTCCCTGATGCATCACATCTTTTAAATTATAATCGACATTGTAAAGTATTACAGCTTTATTAACGTTGCATTTTAATTTGCTTTAAGATGCTGTCAAGGAGTAAGGCCCATTAATCTCACCTGTGAAAGTTCCAACCCCCTTGCCTTTTCCAAAAATAGTCTAGCTGCTTTGTTGTAGTTAACAAATGACTGGTGTGGTTTGCTGACACAAACACCAAAGTAAGAACTGTTAATTACATTGTTGGGCTGTAATCTTAGTGAGCTGTTCCTTAAAGGAATAGTTGGGAAATGTTCTTTTTGTACTTAATTAAATGAGCTGATTGAAACCATATTTGTATCTGTCTGATGAATATAGCTTAGGTCAGCATATCGTAGCTCAGCATGAAGACTGGGCAAAGTGGTAAAAGGCTGGCCTTGTTCTGTCTCTAGAAAGTGCGCCTTGTTTAATCCATACAAAAAACCCCACATAGTGTGAGGAAACCAATTCACCATTTTTGCACGAGTTTATTTACTATTTGTTGGCCTGCAACCAGTAACCTCCTCTGTGCTGGTTGCCTAGCAACTGGTCCCATTAAATTTACATTTTATACTTTTCATATTTACTGTACAGACACAAGTGTGGTAATCTTCTCATCGCTACTTGCCCAAGGAAGCAAATGAGCATATTTCCCATAATGTCGAACTATTCCTTTAATCATCATCGTGATGCTGCAGGTTTGACAGAGAGAACAGGGGACATCAGCACGCAAACAGTGTTGTGTTGTGTTTTTGTGCCAAAAAGTACAGCGGGAGTAAATCAGATTATTGTGATTTGGAGTGGACCTCCTCTGTGCTGCATTTATTACACAGAGCCAATACACACTGCGTTTCCTCCCTGGGATGAGGAAGATCTCATGAACTTAATGCTGCATGAAACAGACTGTCTGCAGTGACTCGGCAGAACTAAATTCATTTACCACAAGCAATATCTTCAGCCTTATCTCGCTGTTACAGATTCTCCTTACCTCTAACTGCTCCCTTTGACTCATGCTCCTCTCTGTCAGGGCCCCATTCACACCGTAAATATCATGTTTCACTACTTCCAGCGAGTAATCACGCAGCGACTTCTTATATGATTAAACGGAAACAATGTGCTATCTTTGTTTCTGTCTGCTCATGCAACAAGAGAACGCCTTTGACATGCTGCACAAAGGCACATTTGTCAAAGTCCTGCAGACACATTTTCAAGTAGCTCCGCATGTGTCTGTGATTAGCAAAGTCCAAAATGTCCCCAACATTGATTACATTTAGATCTGTGACTTGATGCAAACAAACTCGGCTCCTATGCACAAGCTCACCTTTTAAAAGGAACGAGAGCTTGGACGTGGGTCACCCACAGCCAGGAGCACAGTCACAACACACACTGACCTGATAAATCTGGATACACCACACCCACATACACACACGTAGTACAGCTACAGTTGATATAAATACACACAAACACACGCGCGCACGCACACAGAGTCATTCTTCATAGCTGATGTAAAATTAGCACCAGCGTTCACCCTGGTGTCCTTGGCTTGTCCTCTTTCTGTCCCGTCACTCTTGCCGTCCGTCCTTCTTTCACGTCTATCATTTTCTGTGTCACTCTCTCTCTCTCTCTCTCCTTGTCTCTCTCTCTCTCTCTCTCTCTGTCATGTCATTCTCTCTCTTTTTATGTCTTTCTTGCTCTTCTGGCTCTCTGTTCTCCCCGACCTTCCTCATTCTCACCACCCTCTCTCCTTCCTTATCTCCCTCCATTTTGTTCTGGGACACTGGCCGACAAGTTCTGTTGGCACATGTGTCTGTGTGTGTTTACATGTCTGTGTGTGTGTGTGTGTGTGTGTGCGTGCGTGCGTGCATGCATGCGTGCGTGCCTGCAAACATTCCTCTTCACTGTTGTTTTTCCTGCACAGCAGCCCCATTAGGGACATGATACAGGATGATTACAAGACAGACGTTATTATAATTTCTGTAACTGTCGCAAATATCTTTGTTTGAACACAAACGCACAATTAGTTTTTTATTATTTATTGTTATTTTAGGTAAACAGACTGGAGGAAACATTGCAAATTTGAGTGCATTTATGAACATTCAGTTGTATTAAAGTGTTGTTACAGGTACGATAATTCCCACTGAGAAAAGGTCAACATTCAGATAAGGCAGAGGACACATGTCTTGCATGTGTGCGTACGTGTGTGGACATTAGTCTTGCTCGGGCAGTCACATGAGGCCATATTATGGTTTAGATTGTGATTAGTCTGAGGAGGCATGTGACTCTGTGCTGAGGGCTATAGGGCGAGACGACACACTGTGTGGTATTAGTAGCCAAAGGGTGCCGATACGGAACTGAAAGTTCACAGAGATGAGCGCGGGAGGGAAGAGGGCTGGACGTCACGGCATTTTGAGTTTTTCTCATGCTTGCTCTCTTTATCTGCTGCTAATGACGTTTGATGCACATGTACTTGCTGTCATTCCTATTATACGTACACAGCTTTGCATAAGTCATGAAATGTTGCAAACACAGTGTGTAATTACATAATATTATCATCTTCATGTTGTGTTATGATCCACTGATCATCACATAAGATTGATTTCTCTTCCTATGAGTGGAAGTGAATGGTGTAGCTGTGATTTAATGGTTAAAATGTAATATATACCACCACCATATTAACTTATAACATCATAATAATTATGGAGTAATAATCAGAATAATTTTAATATTAAGGCACAGCGTGCATGTGCCTAGAAGTGGATTGATATACAGAAAAATAGGCAGGCAGACCTTCTCACACACACACACACACACACACACACACATAAACACACGCTCTACATTTATGATGATAGAAAGTGTGTATTCATAAAATTTCCCAGGTGGTGTTGAGCACAGATAAGCCACTTGTTTTCATAAGGAAATGTGTGTCTCTGCTCCAGAGTTGACACGAGGCATCGAGGAATGTATTTTTCCCAGAGTTTGTCTTGTGTGAATAAGCAGCACGCTTTGATCCTCTGAGCCTGTTAGTTTGGGGCTTTAGCACCAGTTGAATACTGGGAAAGCAGCATGTTTGGATCAGACATTCGCCTTTTTTGCTGCAACTTTGCTTTGAAAACAACGTTTTTTTGCTTGGTTTTTGTCCGAGACATCACTAATGACACAATCTGACACCTTTGATATCTATTTTAAAAAAAAAATCGAGTGAACTGGACTGAAATGAACTGTCCTTCTCTCTCTACCAGACCATTCTGGTTCAGATCTGGTACCCCATCACCGTGGCGACCAACTCCAGAGAGCAGAAGAAGATCCTCGCCAAGTACCTCCTGGAGACTTCTGGGAATTTGGAGGGATTAGAGTACAAACTGCATGACTTTGGCTACAGGGGCGTCTCCTCACAAGAGGTACTACATTTATTTACTATAAGACAGTACTATATTTAGAGGCCTGGTATTAACCAGGGTCCTAGGACTAACGTACTAAAGATCATATTTAGGTCATAATAAGGTTGGATCTTACCGGTTCTTTCCAACACTTTGGAGTAATTAATTATCACACAGCAGCTTCTCCTGCGGTTTTTAGTTCCTCCAGTCACACCTGTTACTGTAAGTGCAAATAAAACCTCGTTCAACACCTGTTTAACAGACGTAGGCATGTCTGTATGTAGTCTGTTTGCCACGCATTTTAAAATTCGACAACGTCTTGTAAACTTCACTGCTCACTAAGCCAAAGCAGCCCCTTCTTTGTCTACCAGCGCTACCTGCTGGCAGTGAGTTCCATCAGCAGGAGGAGGAGGACCAAAGACAGGAGGAAGGATTGACACTGACTGACGTCTTGTTCATTCTGACTTCGCTCAGTAGTCATGTCATCTGTTCAAATCTGTTCAAAAAAAAAAAAAAAGAGCATTGTTAAATTACTGAACCAATAGGGAAATTCTAGTTTATCCAGTGTTCTTCATCAGCAGAGAGTTGGCTCAGTTTGATCTGTGACCCACCTGAGCTCAGTAGCTGCTTAGATTTCATTTCTTTTAGTAGCTTGACAACATAATCTTCATTACCAGCTTCCCCTGGAGCTTCTGACTGTATTAAATGTTGTGTTATGAATGGCAGCTCTGGGAAAAGACACTCTTTAAGTTGGTATTTGTTTTGTCCAAAATATTGCAGTTTGAAATAAACCCCGTCTGTCTACTTCACCAGGCTTAAAAGGAAAGTGTAAAATGCAGAAATAAAAAGTGAGTTACAGCAAAATCGCTCCTTTGCTCCCATAACCCGCCCACCTCCTGTTTTGCAGACTGCGGGCATTGGTGCCTCTGCCCATCTGGTCAACTTCAAGGGCACAGACACGGTCGCTGGCATTGGTGTCATTAAGAAGTACTACGGCACTAAGGACCCCGTCCCAGGCTTCTCAGTGCCCGCTGCAGAGCACAGGTAAAAACACACACACACACACACACACATTCCCACTTTATTTAATGTTGCTTTTGGAAGCTTTACACCAGCTTAGGAGACAGGATGTCTCTCCATGCCGTCTACTATTTGTTATCTGTGGAGCATTTCCTGGCTTTTCCACGGGGTTTAGTGACAGTTTCTATTGTGATGTAGGGCAGTAGTCCGCCACCCACTTTAGTTATGACACCAGTAATGTAAGACCTCCAAGTTTTGATGGGTTTCTGCCAACGTGTTCAACTCTCCTTTTTAGGGGAGGTGCAAGATTGACAGAAACTTTTAAGCATAATCTTCAGTCCCCCTGGGGCCGCAAAGTTCCTGCACGCATTGTTAATTACCAGCATAAGCCACGGATTCACATATTCCCAGAAAGCACAGGGACACAGCAGGCACATCGCTATTCATCTCCAGTGCCGCCTCTGGTGAGATTGAGTTCACGTTTGTTTGGCTAGGAGCCAGGTCTGGAAGCAAACTTTTTCACTCACGAGCCAAATTGATTTTTGAAAATAGAAAACTAGTTTGTAATAACAGTTGGGTTTCCTGCCAACGCTGGTGATGAGGGAGAATTGTATCATCCCGAGTGAAAATGTACTCATCGTTGGCTGAGGCTGGTGTTTACTTGCTTGCCCGTTAGAGAGCTTGGTCACCCTCACACTAATTATCTGGTTCATCTATGTCAGTTTGTGAATGGGGCTGTGATTGGCTTGGACGTGAAGGTTTTGATTGGCTGCCGCCCTGCCGCACATGTCCCTCGCATGTCTCTGGTGTTGTTTTATGGCACTAATCCATTTGTGTTGCTCACGCACGCACTCACACACACACGCACACATTCTCCTCTTCTCTTTCGCTCTCATGCACATAGAGCCACCTCTTCCTCGCCACCAGGGCAGTTACTGCTGCTCCAGCGCACCCTTCTTCCCCACACCGATGCATTGTGGGATGGTGGCAGTAGTTGTCATGGCAACCATTATGTAACGGACCCCTCCTGTTTGGTTTCTACCTCAGAGGGAGGAGTCACAGTGAAATTCCACTTTGACTTTGATATGGAAGGAAATGGATGGGTGGGTGTTTTAGATCAGAGGTGTGACACCTTCAGATGTTGTACGTACAAAACTTTGAGTCCCCTCAACACCCCTGTACACATTCAGTGTGAGAGAGAAGGCCTGTGAGACTTTTACAACCAAAGGTGTTCAGAAACCGACATTAAATTAAAAGAATACTATTTTCATAAACAAGTAATGGTCAGATACACAAAGAAACTGCAGGAAGATAAGAAGCCTGTTTATACAGTGCTGAGTAGCATACGATCACTTTGTGCACACTGAACAGATTTCACAATTATGTTACAAAGAAACCAAGTTCCAGGTACCTTTGTTGTATCGAGATTGTGAAAGGAATTTATTTGGACTGAAACCCTTTGTCCTCATGTGGTGCACCTCTATGTGGGTCTTACATTTTCCAATCACTGGGCCCGGCTCCACTGTTATCACCACCATCTCTCCTCTAACCAGTCGTCAAACTGCACGGCAGAGAGTAGCACTCCAACACAGTCTGTCCTCGCCTTTAAACAGAAATACATCTGGACCAGGTCTGAAACCTGGACTGCGCTGCCCTCTCCTGGATGAACTGTGGCATTATCATTTGATTCACGCCTTGAGACTGTTTCTCACTTCATTTATTTTCTTTCACTCGCATAAACATACAACTAATTTGCCAAGTTTTTGTTTACTTTACACTTCCTCCATATGTTTATTTTACTTGTTTTACTTACTTAATTGTACTTCTGTTTTTTCCACCTGTCCAGTCACTTTGCTGCTGAACCTCTCTCTCATTTCTCTCTGTAGATTAATATTTTTTTTAAATGGTGGGAAGTGGTCTGTTTCCATTTATTAGTTAATTTATATCAACCACCACCAAAAGTCCACAACAGAAGACAATCTCTCCGCTGTTGTCTCTGCAGTACCATCACAGCGTGGGGAAAGGACCATGAAAAAGACGCTTTCGAGCACATCGTCAAACAGTTTCCCAGCGTGCCCGTGTCCATCGTCAGTGACAGCTACGACATCTACAACGCATGTGAGAAGATCTGGGGCGAGGACCTGCGGGGGCTGATAGAGACGCGCAGTGCCGATGCGCCGCTGGTTGTGCGACCAGACTCAGGAAACCCTCTCGACACAGTTTTGAAGGTGTGTGTGTGTGTGCGTGCGTGCGCATGTGTGGTCACAGTCACATACAGCTTTCCTGTTGACTAGGAACAGACATTAATAATTTCCCCCTCTCTCTCTGGCCCACCTTCTCCTTTCTCTCTTCTTTAACATCTGTCAGGTTTTGGAGATCCTGGGTAAGAAGTTTATTCCAGTGGAGAACTCCAAAGGTTTCAAGGTTCTCCCTCCTTACATCAGAGTCATACAAGGAGATGGAGTTGATATCAACACACTGCAAGAGGTTTGGACTCATACTGTTAATTGATGCACACTTCTAGCAGACAAAACACAACCGTGCTGTACTGTGAAAACCACATATATCCAGAAAAATCCTGTTTTTATGAGGTTTCAGTTTGGCAACACTACTTCCAGATAATCCAGTGGACTTAAACATTAATTATTTAAGAAGTGTGAGCGTTTTCTTGCATGGTTTTAATTGGAAGATATCAGTAATTCCGTAATGCTGATACTATTCCATAGTTTTTGACTGTGTGCGTGTTTTCCTTAGATAGTGGAGGGTATGAAGGAACACAGGTGGTCCATCGAGAACATTGCCTTTGGGTCCGGAGGGGCTCTGCTGCAGAAACTGACCAGGGATCTGCTCAACTGCTCCTTCAAATGCAGCTACGTGGTCACTAATGGGTTGGGGGTGAGTCTTGGCACATTTGAAAGCAGTTATTGTCCTCGGATGGGTTGTTGTGTTTGTTTTGTTTTGTTGTTTTTTCCAACTCTTAAGTAAGAGCTAAATTAGTAAAAAAAATAAAAAAACATGGCTTACACCTCAAATCCTTTTTTTCTCTGCACCAATTTGTGCAATAGACCATGATTCGAAATTCCCTTTCACCTTAAATGTGACATTGTTTTTCTGTGGGGTGGGAAAAGGTGAATGTGTTCAAGGACCCAGTGGCGGACCCCAACAAGAGGTCAAAGAAAGGTCGGCTCTCTCTGCACCGGACGCAGAGCGGAGACTTTGTCACCCTGGAGGAGGGCAAAGGCGACCTGGAGGAGTACGGCGTGGTGAGTTCACGGCCTGCAATAGCACGCAGATGCGTTGTTTATACACATGAATGCAAAAGAACTAATTTCATCAGCACTGACCTCATGTCTCACCTTCACACCACCCCGTTTTACCCTCCATCTTGTTTCTCTCGTCCTCTCCAGGACCTGCTGCACACGGTCTTTCAGAACGGGATGATTGTGAAGACGTACACATTTGACGAAGTCAGAGACAATGCTAAGCTCAAAGAGAGTGAGCTTAACGAGCTGCTGCAGTGAACGCAGCACTACTGACCCCCCCAACCCTAACCCTCTCCCAAAAACAACCCCTCCTCCCCCTTAACCCTTCACCTTTTGGCCTCCGACGTCACCTCAGATAATGGAGGTCGCGTGCACTGCTAATAGATCCCCCTCCCAAAGCCTGAGAACCCCCCGAAATGTTCCTTAAAAACCTGACAACACTCTTTGAAATTCACAGATATTCAGCCTCAGTTTGAAAAAGCTGTTGTTGGTTTTCCAACAGAGTAGAGAGTTTGGATGAATGGCAAAACGCCCCATGAGTGTGAGGGGAGGAAAAAGGAGAAGGAAGAAAATGAGTGAGAGATACAGTGAGCGACAGAGAGGGAGAGACGTTGCGATTACCGTGCGTTCACTTCCATGTGCTGTGGCCCCAAATTTGAACTTCGACACATGTTACTGATTGGATAGACATATTGCAACATAAGAATGTGATTGGCTGCTGATACACTTTGCGCCTGCGGACTTTTCCAGGCTGACACGAAAGCAAATTAGACGACTGTAGGTTCATTTTAATTCGTTCCCTGGCTGACTGTGCGCAAAGTGAACGCCACGGCAGAGTGAGAACGATGATGACGGAGAGAGTTGTGAAATTTGAAGCCACACACACACACCAATGATCTTGCCCCTTGTATTGTGTACAAAACTGTTTTAGAAAAAAAACTACATGTCTGAATCTACTTAGCGTTGTCTTTTACGTGAAGGAAGAAAACGATGATTATGGTATATTAACGGTGCACCGATAACATTGATTACAGCTCAATATGTTCTTTCGACTTGGACACAGAGATCATGAACACTTAAGACTGTAATTATGGGTGATGAAGGAGTTCATTTTCCCCACTTTTTCTTCCTTTTAATCAGTAGTAATGGCCCTAATTATAATAAGGCCAGCATATATCAAGTACTACCTGAATATTTTGTACCATTACTCAGCCAAATAAAATGTTATTGGTGCATCTTTGAAGGTATATAAATGATCATCTACCTGCCATTATGTTGCCCACAGAGCAGTCACATCATGAAGACTCAATCCACAATCTGATCCCTGAAATCACAAATTCTGCTTATCAAATATATCTCAAAATGATGTATTTGATGTTTTTTTGGTAATTGTGGATATAAATCATAAATAAGTACATTCTGAAATGCTAGTTTTCCATCAGTGATTTCAGTAAAAAAAAACCAAAAACTGAAACCTTTGAAAGATTTCGGTTGACGTTAGATTTGAGTCAGGGGTTTTTGATTGGGTGTTCATGACGGTGTGTGCTCTTGAAACCTGTCTTTGCTGTGTAAGACCAAGAGTTGATGTAAAAAAAAAAAAAAAAACATCACAGAAATCGTCTTCACTGGACTGAAGATGATCTAATTGTGTTGATGAAAGAGTGCATATGTGGCTCCTGGGCAGAAATGTATGTTAAATGTTGGTTCTGATGTGTGTGGTGCGTGCTTGGATCTGTGTGCGTGTGTGTGTACACTGATGTTTTCTTCCTCCAAAGGATTGTGTAGAATTCCTTTTATGCAAACATACTTGTTGATCGGGGGAATAGTGACAACACTTCCTATAATTTGCAGGCCTTTTATTCTGAAAGGAGACGCAGCGTTGTGACCAACAGGTATCTCATACATTTGTGAGCGTGTTCTTCCTTTGGGCAATGTCAAAGCAACCAAGAGCCAGATCAGGATCAGAAACAACTCTCTGACAGCCATGTAGCGGCCACGCTTTAGCAGTTGGTGGTGCTTAGTTGCATATTAGCAAAACGTTGCCCCTGGTATCACTGCCTTAACTCATATTAAGCAGGGAAACTTTCACAACTGTGTTTCCGGGAAAGTTTAAATGTGCCCAGTGACAGCACATTGTAATTCAGTGTGGGTGCATTGCCCTGATATGAATGGGATTTTCCTTTTGAAGTTTTAGTAATGTTTCCTTTCAGAGCAGCAGAGTGTCACTCCGGTGTGCAGGCGTGTTTAGTCACATGGCTGAGTTGACCCTTTCAGAGTAAAGGTATTTTTATGTTGGAGCTAGGAGGCTATTTGAGAAGAGCCTAGGAGTTGGTGACATGACAGAAAACACATTTTTTAAGTCCACAGTTAATATTTTTGGTAGAAACCTTCAGGCTGTACAATGTTCCCATGTTGCTCGCATCTAGACAAAAACACAGCCAGTAACACAACATTCATTATCCCCAGAAGCTGAACCGATGAACTGATGATCCCTGAACTTATCATCAGGCTTAAATACCAAAGTGTCTAATGCTTTGGTTTATGACCAAAAACCTTTAACGCTGATGATTTTAATGTCACCTGCAGCTGTACTTTGTGCATTTAGTGCTAGCTAGCCAATGTTGGCATGCTAACATTCTAAACTAAGATGGTGAATATGATAAATATCACACCTGCAAACACTAGCATGCTAACATTGTCTTTGTGAGCATCTTAGCATGCTAACAGTAGCATTTGGCTCAAAGTACAGCCTCGCAGAGCTGCAGTCATGGCTGTAGACTGTCTTGTTGAGGTGTTTGAATCACCAGGTACCAGTTTATTCACTGTCTGCACGCTTGATCTTCAGACATTCAGCTGCTTCACAATCACAGCCTCACATTTTCTCAAGGGAACTGACCGCTGCCACCACAGTCTGCTAAGAGTTTGCCCCTGAGCAGCTTCACTGGAGCTATTAGAGCTTCACTGACCTCATTCTCTTTCCCCATGGACACTGACCCCACTAGTTCTCTGTGATTTTCATTTTTATTATTTTTCTTAGGGAAGACCTTGAAGAAACCTGTGATGTCACTGACTCCCAGCTCGCACTTCTGGCTCCGACCGACCTCCTCAAACACGGGCGAGCTAGCACAGCTAGTCACATGCTGAAACAATGCCACACTATTTTCATTATTTTCCTTTTTGTTTTTGCACTTGTCACTACTGTTCTCTGTCAAATCATTTGTTATCCAATTGTTCGGGAGAAATGACACAGTTATCCTTTTTTTCTTTTTCCAATTATGGGGTGCATTTTAGTAAAACTTTGATTTTACTATTTTGATACTGTCTCGGTTATTACCTCAGAGAAATATTATTTTGTATGACAAAGGGGGGGGAATGCCAGAAATATTGCAGTAAATATCCTTATTTACAAACGATGCGGCCATACTGCCTTCTCACTTGTACATATAACAACTAGCTTGACTGAAAGCAGCGAGGGTGGGTTAAGGAGACGACCACAATAGATAATATTATTATTATTTTTGTCAGAACGACCGTTTTTGTACCAACAGAATATCCAAAACAGCTTGACTGAATTGGCAGTGTGACTGTTTTTTGTGACTGTCAAGGTTTTAGCTTCTGTTTGCGTGTGTGTGTGTGTGAGTGTGTATGCATGCGTGTGTGCAGTCCTGTGTGAATGCCTGCTGTGTAACGGATGAAAAAGTGTTTGTGAATACTTTTTTTTTCTTTATGTTGTTGTTGTTTTACTCGTATGTATATGTTGGTTGTCCCAAACTCTCTCCCAACACAACTGATATTTTAACAAACATAACTTGCTATATTGTCAACAATACATTGATTAAAGATGCCACCCTGTCAGTTTGAAATGGTTGATTTATTTTGCCTGCATTTTAAAGGATTGATTTCAAATATTGCTTCACTTGTTAGTATTGATCTTTTCAGTTTACATACCTCCTATGTTGTCAGCCACTCATAACCAGTGGAACATCTTTCTCAGAGTCCGTTTTATTTCTTGAAAACATAGAAAAACTGCACAAGTACAAAATTTAAAACACACACATGATTCGTACCAAATGACATACTTAATTTCTGAATGATTCATATCAAATTATTCAGAAATGATCAGTCTACTAAATAAAAACATCACTGTTAGTATCTCAACCAATTTTCACTGATTACCTGACATGAAAACATCACATCAACCAAATGAAGGCCGCTGCAACTTCCTGAAAGAACACATTGTTTTTCACTGTTGTATAGTGACCACATTTCTGTTACAGTTAGAGCTGCCCTCTACAGTGGCCCTAAGGGCTCAAAGTAGTGCAACTAAAGAAAATGCATCAAATGAGAAAAGACAATCAAATTAAAGAAACTTCATCAGTTTGTTAATGTGTGCAGTATTTAGAGACAGGGTCTACAAATTGAAAAAGCTGCACATTTTCCAGGGGACTATAAAAGGTGATGCACACTGAAAAGGGTTCATTTTAATGGATTTTCCAACACTGCTTATAGATGGCCTTGATAAACCACCACAACAAGGGTGTCCCAGTCACGTGCATCACTTTTTAAGGTCCCCTGGAAACACTTTGCTTAGTGTTTATGAATTTGCTTATATTTTTTCTATTTGCAGCAGTATTTTTAGTTTTTTTCTAAATGCAACATATGTTGTTTTTTAATTTAGTGTTTTGTTTGTTCCTGTTTTTGTCTATATGTGTTTTCCTAAGTGGCATCACCTTGACCTGAGAATTCAGACTATTTGCAGTTGTGCAGTCCCTAAGTCGCTCCTCTGTGTATGTCTGTCTTCAGCATACAAAGATGCTTTTTGTTGTGAGACACTCCATTGACACAGACCAAATAGCCTGCATTTCCCTTTATTATACCTGGACAGATATTGACCATGTTCATTCGAACCAACCATTGAAATGATCTCATGTGAGATTTGTCTTGTGTTTTGTGCAATGACCCTTTATTAATTTAAACTCAGTTGCAGCTGCTCTCTGAGATTATCTGTTTTTTTCTTTTGCTGGAAGAATTTTGAAAATCTGTGGTTTGCTCTGAGAGTCATATGACCCCAGTCAGCACCAAAGAGGCGTTACACAGTAACTGCAAGCTCAGCAAGGAGGAGGCTGCCTGCGTACTCCAGCGGATGGATCCAATGAGCACTCAGTAGGACGCTTCTGGTGCTTTATGAGGACTGTAACTTCGGTGTGGAGGTCTCCTGCCGTCACTGTCGCTGCATGTCCATAAAGTTGTGGTATTCTATTATATGATCGATGAGTAGTTGGAGGGTGTTTTCCAGCCTGGTGGAGAAAAAAAACAAAACTTTCTTCCAACAACGCGGAACCCTATAGCATCCTCTTCCTGTAACTTAACACACGACGCGTTCTAGCCAAAAGCGACGCGCAATTTGGCTCACCGAGCGCTCTTTATCCGCTACATCGCCTGCGCATTGTGCGCATCACCAAGAGGAGCGCTAAGAACTCGTTTTTCAAGCTACACTACAAAAAATATCCACTTTCACTCTTGATTTTTTCCATTTACGCTTGTTGAAATGAGCTAATGAAACGCCCAAAGCTGTATTTTAAGAAACGACAAGATTTCACCTCCCTGGCAGAAACTAGATTCATTTACTTTTGCGCAAAGTTGGCTTGTAAAAGTCAACTTTAAATAACTTTGGGTGGCCATTTTTTGCAGCGTTGGCAGTAAAACCACGTCATTGTGTCAAACAACTCCCCCTTTTTCCTCCCTGTTGGACCACCATCCATAGTTAGGGAACGACTGGATCAAGATTTTGGAGCAGAAGCACAATCATGATGACCGGATTTCGGCTGAACTTGTCGCCGCTGAAGGAGCCTTTGGGCTTCGTCAAGCTGGTGGAGTGGGTAGGTTTAATGCATGTGTGTATGTGTGTGTTTGAGTGTGTCATACCCAGAGAACAGGGAGGTTCAGTTCTTTTCTTGCTCCTTGGATTTTCCTTTTCCCGGCGATTTTCACTCCTGGGGAAAAATCCCTAAAGTCATCTGTTTTAGGGGACGTTGTGAAAATGCAAATGGTAAACATGTTTTTAAATCCAACAAACAAGGACAATAACTTTTTTTCACAAAGTCACATAACGCATGTCATATTTCTTCATCCCCTCTGCAGCTTTGAACCTTTACACTTTCAAGACTTCCAAGACTAAGCAGGAATATAATTCAGTCAGTAAAGCTACAGAAAGCTAACAGTCAATGTTTTTGCACTTTATCACACACATTTAGTTTTTTAGTAACTCAATTCCAATGCCTTATTACTCATATCTGTTAGATTCACAGAGTAAAAGTGTGTCTCACAGAGAAAACTTAAGACCAGTTATATCCGGTGCATAAGGAACATTCTGCTGGTTGCATGGGCCTGTCCTTCAGGCGACACAGTTATAGATTAATGCATCTCTCACCAATAATTGACCTCTGGATGACTTTGCAGGAGGTTGAAACACTCACACACAAGTTTTGTACGGCATGACACAACATGCAACACAGTCCAGTAATCAGTTTTGCTCTACATTAACTGGGTCAGAGGAAGAATTCGGTGTGGGGAAATGCAACTCAGCTACAGTTTCCCTCAGCTGCTCTATTTTCTCATAATACACACTCAAACACACACACACATACAGGCAGAGCTATAGAGCAGCAGTAGCACCCAGTCATCTGACTCAGGACAAGGCTCTGTGTATGTGTGTGTGTGTGTGTGACAGAGAGAGAGTTTCACTGTGTTGGCCTTACATAACCCTTATTTAACCAGGCATATTTTGTTATTCACAAGGGACTTGGTAATAAATTGTGTTTAAATTCACTTATTCAGTGCCGGGAATATCCTGTTTGATAATACATGCAATGCATTCCACTCAGTAGTGTGTAGTAGGTCTAAAACTAGCCAACACTACTATTAACATTTACTGTTTTAATTTTTAATTTCATTACTCTATGAGTGCAAAACGTATTTCTAGAAATTTAAATATTTGATATTTGAACTTGTGACACCAAAGTTCAGTAAATTATTTTAAACCAAATATTCCGTTTCATCTCAAACAGGCTCACACAGGCTAACGGCTGTGATTCAGATAAGAAAAGGCGAGGATATGTTATCTGTTATCAATGAAATACTGAATTTTTAAATCAAAAATACCAAATAACTCCTTGTTTCCCAGTCTGAAGTTCTGTGGATCTACTGATTTTCTTTAAGTTGTTGACAAAAATGAAGTATTTGAACATGATGAATCAATACTTTATCTAACACTCTTATTTGTAACACGCTTCTACTTGTGGTTGACAAGATTACCAAGCCTCTGTCACCCAGGGGCACATTTAACACTAGATTGGTGCTCGGTTTCTCAACAAAGCTTCCATTAATAATAATAAGCATACCCAATATATTAATGCATGTACAGCTCTTTGCATCTTACTCTCAGGCTGCAGCTGGGAGTGTGCGTTTGGCCATTTGATTTTGACCCAAATTTGACGGGACAGTTGAGAGGAAACAGTAAGTCGATGATATCATTCAGAGTTCTGACAAATAGTTCATCACTACAGCTGTCGATGATATTGGAGGGTATCCAGCAGGTCGCCTTGTCTAAAATTACACATTTTTGTGCAACGTCCATTCACACAGTGCATATCTGACTGATCTAAAGTGAAAAAAATAGTTTACTTGGCACATGAGTGGTTTGGCCTAAACACTTATACTTCCCTAGATATTATCTCCCACATAGTAGTAAACAGGAAGGAGAGTTTGGATTAACAAATGCTCGCTATTTCTTTCTATTTGAACTCGTGGCCATGGCAGGTCTCTCTGGGAGAGGTTGTTTTCATCTTCTGAAGGGAATCCCAATGACAAAATGGCCACACACTCCACTGGCTTTGGGGTTTTTGGTTAGACAGACCTGGACTCAGTGACTTTTATGTAAAAGCTGAAGGGAACACTGCTTATTAGAGGAAAATTCAGAATGATGATGATATACATCAGATTACAGGTCACTATCACTGGAAGCAATTTTTATTCTCCAAAACCTAACCTCTGTTACATGAGAGTACTTTCTTTCTGCAGATAGCTTATCCTGTCTCACAGCTTGGTAACAAGTGAAGCCGATTTTACACTTTCTGGAGTGTCCATAAATTGGTACCGTGTGGTTTGCAGATGTTAATAGGGACTCGCAAAGCACTTCTGTGCGTTCACAGTTGCCATATTTGGAGAAGGTGCCACCTGTAGCCTTAATTGGGACTAACTGATGATATTGGAAACGTGACAAAATACCCAGCTGTCGGACAGTGTTTGTGCCGAATAGTATTTATGCTCTATTTGAAAATGTCAACATAAACAGCAGAATTGAAATGTGTCTGTATGTCTGTGTGTGTGTGTGTGTGTGTGTGTGTGTGTGTGTCTGGTCCACGCTGGCTGTTTGCAGTTGTTCACGCTGAGGCTCTGTGACCTCGTAGTGGGAGAGTGGCAGAGTCACTGAAACAAGAATGTGAGAGAAGTAGCTTACCGTGGTGTGTAGCCAGAAAAACAGGAAGTGGCAGCCAGTGACATCTGGAGGAACATCTGGAGAGCGGCCTTGAGGTGTGTGTGGGTGTGTAGATGGAAGTACTGTGTATGTCTTGTGGCGTGAAGCTAAAGTTGAGGTGGCCTGTAGTAAGCATTTTTTGAGGATGTGAGTGTGTGATGAAGTCGTGCTGATGAAACGGAATTTAAGAGGTCAAGTTAAAGTTATTCTTTTTAAATGTTTTGGTTGGTGTGTCCTGCAGTGTGGTTCACTACTTAAGACGTGCAGTGGTAATCAAAGATCATTATCTTCATCACATGTGTTGAGCCACTTCCTTTCTCCTGTATGCTGTCTGAAAGTAAATGTCTGTAAAGTTCATCTAGATAATGAGGTTTTATTTATTTATGCAGCATTTTCCTGTTGACAAAGGTGCCTCTTCAGAAGTGTTCTGGGCTGCATTTCAACTGTAAAGTTACAGCACAAAGGATACAAACATCTTAACCTCAAAGATGCAACATTTTTGTATTCACAGTCAATTATAGGCTATGTGTAATGTACATGGGGTTGCTCCTAAACTCAACTAACAAAACATAATCTCCAAACCATGTAGCTCCCCTAAATTAAGCGCTTTTGTGTCTTTCAGCTAATTGTTTTGGTTTCAATTCTGCAACCTCTTTTGGTTCACTCTCACAGTTCCTGCTGGTGTTTGTCCAGCTGCTGTAGTAACTGTTGATTCAGTGATGAAAACTCTAAAATTCCAATTGTACCAAGAACTAAACACCAGATAGACAGAGTTAACACCTAGCTGCTGACCACAGTGGAAAAGAGTTGGTGGAGACCCAAACAGAGCAAAAAGGTGAGTCAAATATAATTTGATGATTGTCAGGTGCTGACAATCAGGTGAGGTAATATGTAGTCATGATATTGGGTGACTTTGGTGAATCTAAAATAACCCTTTAAAACTCTGTAATCACAAACAACAAAAACAAACTAACAATTTAAAGCAGTGACCAGTGAAGTATTTATCTGATTATGGATAAGGACTTCATCCAACTTTACTTCAGAAAAAAAGAATGTTCTCTTTAAGCGTGAGACAGGGATGGCAAAACATGATTCTGTAACCTTCTGGATCCTTAACAATTTGTTTTCAGTACCGTAAGACATATAGTAGCTGAGCTAAAGGCCCGTTTGCTTTTACACTAGCCCACATGACATGACAACATGTTTGTTGTTAACCTTTGAATTAGTATCTTACTGTAGCCCAGCTGTCTGTTGTACTGGAAGGTTCTGTCAGGCTCTGTGATGCTCATGCATGTCAAAAATGTGTGAAAATCATGAACTTCCCCTGCAGTTTAATGTGATTTACAGTGCATTTTTTAATGCCAGATCATCATTTACCCATGAGGTATGAGTAAATTGATATCAGCGAGAGTCTGAGTGCGCTCAATACTTACAAATTATATGATTATCGTTTCGCCTGCTGCAGTTTGAGGGTTAAGCTTAGCAGCAGCCACCCTGACTAAAAGAATTTAGTATGTGTTGGTTTTAAGGAGAGTATTAGTGTCACATGGCCTCCACGCTGAGTCAGATGCTTTCTGCCTCTGCAAGACAGAATTTAAGAGCTGAATAGGAGCATTAGTGAAGCTGTGTAAACCACATTTTATTGTATTTTATATGAGAGCAGTTTTGTGAAGTCTACCAAATCATGTCTCTTGCTGTTTGATCCACATGGTGTTAGTGAATGACTGCAGCAGCCAATGCTAAAATGGTGGAGAAAATATGGGGAAATGGTACAAATAATCTTTTTTCCCCAAATAAGAAATGTGATTTAGAATTATCAACTTATTTGCAATTGACGAGCAAACGCCTCCAGAAAACAGATCTTGTAAAAATTGTTGAGTAGTGAGTTTTATTTTCAGCTGTTTGTGAGAGTGAAACGCAGCCCATCTGTTGGTCCCTCTGGCTCTTCACTGCTGACGTTATGTTTTAGGCTGCCAGCTTCTCTTCTGGGTGTGAAGTCCTGGTGACATCTCCCTGCGCACAACTCACCTCCAGTATCTTAAGTTTCTTGGGCTTCATATTGATTTCCCAGAAACGGAAGAGAGGAGTCCTCGCATCATTCACAAACCGGTTTCTCTTCATCTCTAACTCTCTCTTGTCTGTCCAAACAGCTCACGGCCATATTTGCCTTTGGAAGCTGTGGAGGATTCTCAGGGAGGAACATCATATCTCTCTTCTGTGGCGATGGCAGGAATGAAACTCTCAACGCCAACTTTCACTACCCGTTTAGGTAAGAATGCCAATGCATTTTCAATTTCAAAACTAACACCAGCACTGATGATAAAAAATTAGCTTTAGAATGTAATTTGAAGGAATGGACACCTTAAAACAGTAATAATGATGATTTGAGCTTTGTGTCTTATTTGGTGTCCAGGTTAAGCCAGGTCCCGCTCATCGAGGGAAACACCACTATATGTAACCACTCTGTCACGACGACATACATGGTTGGGGACTCGGCCTCCTCTGCAGAGTTTTTTGTGGGCATCGCCATCATCTGCTTTCTGTACAGCATGGTGGCTCTGCTGGTGTATTTAGGCTACATGCACGTCTATAAGGACTCTGACTTTGGACCCATATTTGTGAGTATTGATCTTGCTGGTCTTTCCTGCTACACCTTTTCATACTATTTCTGGGTCAATATAAGAGACTTGTAGCATCTGTCTCTAATGTGTATATCCTTGTTTCCAGGACTTTGTGATCACAGCTATCCTGGTCTTCCTGTGGCTGGTGTGTTCGTCCGCCTGGGCAAAGGGCCTCCAGAATGTCAAGGACGCCACAGACACTGACGGCATCAGTGCCACGTTGGCCCTCTGCAAAGGGAGCAACATCACCTGTGAGGTCACAGAGTTCGCCAACATGCGGACCCTCAACATCTCTGTGGTGAGAAGACATACAGAGCAGCTTTACAAACTGAAGATTTTACACAGCTCTGGCAGCAATCTCAGTCAGCGTTCACTTTGGCTTGTCATTCATCTCCATGATAAAACTCTTAGATGATAAATTAAGAGTATGTTTATACCCTCAACACTCCTCAAGGTCTTTGTTTTACTCCTAATATCCAAATCTTTAGCCAGTAGAGGCATGAACATGAAGCTGCCTGACTCACTGTCTGGAGACTCTGAGCCATAACACTTTCATTTGCCTCAGACAATGTGGTGCACTTGGTGTTTTCTGTGTCACAAGTCCAAAGCAAATTTGTTGGAATGAACACAAATGTGACCACATTTTAGGTCCTCCAATTGTTATTTGATAACCCAGTAATTCTTTATTACAGTTCCCCAGTATCATTAATCTACTTTCCTCTGTGTGCATTTCTGCAGGTGTTCGGCTACCTCAACATGTTTGTGTGGGCGGGAAATGCCTGGTTTGTGTACAAGGAGACCCGCTGGCACTCCCAGAAATTCTCCTCTCAAACTGGACCTGGAAGGCAACAGGTTCCTGCACCCATCTAACAGTCATTATAACGTAACACAGCAGACACTCACACACAGTCACAGACAAACACTTAGAAATCGACATGTACACGCCACACGTTGGACACCAATTTAAGCACATGCACATAGACTCAGTGTTGGGCCCCATGTGCATGAAGACCTTATTACACATACACACAAATAATGCTCTGTAAGGTTCATGAAGACGAAATGAAGGATAGATTGACTAGTGAATTAGCATTTTGAAACACAATATGACTTCATGCCGTACGACGTATGGCTTACTTGAACAAAGACTAGTTCTAAAAAGTAGTATACGTTTCCAAAAATATTTCCTCTCAAGGTCCATGTAACCCTGCAGCAGGAGGAGGAAGCAGGGTGAGGAGAAGGTTTAATGTGTAGATTAGCTTTTGTTGTTTTGTTTTTGTTATTTTTACCTATTTCGTATACTCTAGCAAAACCAATGCAAGTAGTAGCATGTCAAACCCCTTTCAAATGTGCCTTTACACTACACCTTCCTATGCTTTAGTAAAGCAGATACATGTTCAGACAATGACAAAATGTGTTCTTTTAAATAAAACCTGAGCTTTATAGCAGCATTAAGGCTTATGAGTCTATGAGGAGATGTTTTGTCTATTTCTCTGGTACCATTTTAGGATACTTGTTGAATTTATTATGCTTAAATATGTACTGATGAATGTGGGGTACTTTGATCTCATTCTTTGTCTAATCAACTAGAAGATTTAATTTTTTAACACCTGCAGCATTAATGATGATGTGATCAAGGTTGTCAGGGCAACAGAGAGTAAAAACGTGTCTGCTGTGCACTATTAGGCGTAAATCTCTATTACTGTAATATATTATATTACCAAATGTCAGAATTCCATAGTAATTTATTGGCATACTTTTGTTACATTAATTTGGATTTTGATCTTAAAACAGAGTCATAGCTGCTTTGTATATATTCAACGCATCTCTTTTAGTACCTAAAAATAGTGACTCACTTCAATATTTCATTCACAGTTCGCCTGTTTGTCCTCTAGCGGTGACCAGCAGGTGTCGTAATGTCAACACAAAACAAAACTTGGATTAATTATTAACAAAACAAGTGTAGAGATGTTCTGTTTCAATGAAGCACACTGACAAGGTGAATCCATATTAGAGTCTCAATCCTGCAATGGTTTTCCTAGGGAGAGTTATTAACCTTGAGACACATCAGACATTGAATGTGTAAACATAGGAAGGTAGTTTGTACATTCAGTGCATGATGATCCCATCTCAATATCCACAGTGCACCCGTATGGTGCTTATTATACTGTCCTTTAAAGCACTGTGTGACTGTAAATCCTTAAAGAAAGAAAAGTCTTTCACTTCATCAGCATCCAAAGGTTTTGATCTAGTTCGTCTCTGCTAAGGTACCAGTTCGACATCCTTCCATGATTGTGTCTTTTTATTAAAAAAATTTCTTAATTTGAATGTATTAGTAACTTCCTCTTGACTTAGTTACAATTTTCATTCATCCCTTTATGCCTCAAAGTTAAACAGAAACAACTCTGCCAAAGCCCTGCTTTTTCTTTCTCTGTTTAAGCTTATTCCATATCTCCATGTTTTGTTAAATCAGATATTTTGTGATTTTGTTTGGTCTGTGTTGTTTTTTATTATTGTTTAGTTTTTTTAAAATACACCAAATGGTGAGCTCATGTTGTGTTTTATAAACTGTGTTACTTGTATGTCTTGCCTTTCCTTTTTTCAGTTAATATAGATGGTTATTTGAAGGAATTTCTTATTGCTCCTTATACATCTATTGTCATTTGATATATGAACATGTAAGTGGGATGATGAACAAGAAATGTGGCTGGTATACTGGTTATGCATCTGCACTCTTGTAATCATCATCCAAGTAGCTGTAGCTTTGTCAATGATTCCTGTTCATTTAACCTACCAAACTGTCTTATTCAAGAGAGACACACTTTCACTCTGTGACATGCTTAATTCCAATGTACCTTTGTTTTTGGTTTTTTCAATAAAATGTTAAAAAAAAAAAAATCATGAATCTTTCATGAAGTCATGTCCATCTGCAAATGTCTGTGTGGTTGTATATGTGTGCCATACTATGAGCAGAGCAGGTAAAAAATCACTTTGAAAGAGCATTAAAACTTGTTTGGATTCAACAGCTTAGGAGAGATAAAAGCCTTATGAATTAGTAAGGTTAAACAAGAGAGGGAGAGCATTTGAAGACGCTGAAGAAGCCACTGAAGACAGAGAAAAACAGTACTTTGTATTTGCCGGCTTGTCCTCTGACCTCCTGAGTTGTCCTGTGACCTCAATGATCACTGTGTGGAAACAAACACAACATTGTGGTTGTGTCATACTTTGTGTGTTTGTGTGTAAGAAAAAGAAAAAGAGGATATAGAGCAGAAAAAGAACAGAGAAGTACGCTGATGTGTGTGTGTGTGTGTGTGGGAGAGAGAGCGAGAGAAAGACAGGAAGGCTTGCATTCAACTCTAAATTATTATCATTTAAAATGTGTAAAGGGCCCATGAGCAGAAACTGATCACGGTCATTTCCTTGCCCTCATTTGAGGCTGCCATTTCCTCTGTATTTCCACCCTTCTCTGGTTTTCTCACTCTGTGATTCTGCTGAAACAGACAACTTAATCCTGCGTCATACGATCACCACTGGACCACTGGATTCTTTAATACTGTGCAGGCCTTACAACTTAACACGGTGATCAATTCGTCATAACATAGGATATTTGTGTATGAGTCTGTGTCAGAGAGAGTACTTAATCTGTCTTAACACATCATTAGGGATCCCTTGTTTCGACAGAGAAACAAGTTATGAGGATTCTTTTATTCTGTTTACTGTGATATTAAGTTACGTGAAAAGAAGACTAACCTGACTTTGCACTGGAAATGCATGTTCTGTTTTGAGCCACAAGAGGTCAATATAGTGCCATGAGCCTGACCTTATCGAACAACCGCAGCCAAACATCCTGAGACAATTTTTGAGGCATATTTAATCATTGATGTCCTCTACTCAATTCTTATACATGCTTATAAATGAGTAAATGAATTATAAATTAATTCCTATAAATGAAAGACTCTTTTTAGGAACCACTGGTCATGTTGTGTAGATGTCACTGCTTAATCATTTAGACCCATTTAGATCCTCAGTGAGGCCAAATAATCAAAATGAACATTTACTGTGCACTAAATTAAACAAATCATACTAATGCTACAGCTACTGCTACAGCTGTAACATTACAATATAATCTGAGCAATTAACACTATTATTTTAGATAGTAAAGGGGTTTTAGTGTTATTTATAGTACTAACGGCTCTTTCCAAAATCCATTAAACCCATTACTTTGCAAACTTCCTGGCAAACCCACATAGTACTTCAATTTCTTTTAATGAAGCAGAGAGAGATCTAAATCTAGCACTGGCACATTTTTAGGTTCAAACAAGGGTCTAACATTTCTAGTCTCAACCTAGGGCATAGAGGGTTGCAACAGTAGTATTTCCTGCCAAGCCTGACTTACTGCACAAATTTATCTAGAACTATAAGCCATCAATATTGACTAGATACATACATGACTAGATATATTATCAATAAAAATTTTAAAATGTCTAGCAAAGTAATATTTAATTAACCTCACCCCATTTTTTTTATTATCCTCAATAATGTTCCCTTTATGATATAATGCAATTAATCTCTTGACTTTATAGTTGATAGTTTTTCCGTCTTCTAATATATTAATCAATGGTATTAATAAATAGTCATTTTTAATGTTGTCTGTTACAACCTAATGTAACCCTCCTACAGTGAGCACCCTATACAGTGCAAAGAGGGTTTAGGCTGTACCTACATACTGAACTTTTGAACTCGTGAGTAGCTCCCTGTCTGTCGCACAGCCTCTCAGCCACACGACAGATGCCGAACCAAGCCGAGGCCCGCCGACAGCGACGTCAGCATATCTCGTTCTTTCGTTTTTCGCCTGCTGCGTGCGAAGGAGAGAGAGAGAGGAAAAAACGGCTCTCACCAAAGCAACAAGAAGGAAGAGCAATGGCGACAGTGGATCGCCAAATACCAAGTCTGGATACCTTCCTTTGCGAGCCTTGGTCTTCCTTCGTCAGTGCGGCTAAATTACGTTTTGTTGACAGTAAGTTCGCACGTCGGTAGCGTTGTTGTTTTTGCGGACAAACTGTCGGGAAGTGCGTGGTCCAACTGTCTGTGATTGAGTTGAGTAAGCCCCTCCACCACCATGCAGGGTCTGTCAAAGCGCAGCAAACTAACTGTCAAAAATATTACTACGAAATGCAATATTAATAGGTTGCTTTAATTGTCGTGCACAAGGCGCGCGAGCAAAGCTAACCGTCACCGTGCAGAGTTTGTACCGCTGGCGCGTGCAGTAATGCTATCCTCAACTGTCCAGCTGTAAGTTTGTTAGCTTTGACAGCTTCACTTGCTCTAGGAAGCCAGCTCGGGCGCTAGCAAGCTAATGCTAACCCCGATAGCCATCCTCGGACCAGCATGGCTCCACGCATGGCCCCAAAGTTTGTTGTGAACGCTGCTGCGTGTTTGTAAGTGGCTTTGTTCTGTTTATTCAGACGCAGACTCGTCTTTGGATAACTGCGACAAAGAGCTTTGCTGCCTCGGTGAAGCCGTGAAGCTCAGCAAAGAAGGTAAGGAAGTTACACTGAGAGATAACACTGTCACGCAGCTACACGATGATGGTTTGTTATGGTTTGGTCCAACATGCTGTGCAGCATTACGGATGCCAGCATACTTCTATTTTTAACCTTTTCTCACACAAATCACTATTACTGTGCATCATTGATGTTGTATTCATTCTTCACAAATCCATATTCTGGTTGAAATATGAGCTTTGCATGGAACAGATCATTACCTCTCATGTGTCTGTATTACAAATATCTATTACTGTAAGTATTGTGCATCTAGGCCTAAAGATAATGATTACTTTCTCCATTAACTGATTAGTCTAATGTGGAAGAATGTCAGAACAATATGTAAAATGCCCATGATTATTTTCCAGAGGCCAGGGTGATTGCTTGTTTAGCTGACGGTCTCAAAAGCAAAATGTATTGTTACTCTATTGTTATCATATATGATGCAGAAAAAGCTTCAGAACCTCACATTTGAGGAGTTGGATTTCAGAGAACGTTTGGCATTTTTGCTTTATAAATGATTCACTGTTTGTCAAAACAGTTGCCCATCAATTCTCTGAGGATTAACTGTTCACTTCCTCGACTGATGTTCCAGCTCTACCTGCATCAGTAGAAAGACAAAACAGAAAAAAATCACAGATGATAAGGGCAGCATCATTTATTACCCTGTCTTTGTTAGTTGCATCTTGTGATCTGGATGTTTAGGGCCTTTCAATAGCAGGGCAAGTGAAGGTGTCCCTTATATGGATATGATAACTGTGTTTATCATTATTTTTGGTTCGTTTGAATACATATAAACACACATCAATACAACATTGAATTAGTATGACTGGAGAGCAGAAGTTCATAAATGTGTTGTATCATCATCTCTGCATATGTTACCTACTTGACGGGCCTATATCACTGCAGCAGTCCAATAGAAGTGATTTTGCTAGTTTTTGGTAGATTTGTATGTGTGATGTATCGTGTATGTTTGATACACGAAACGTATCCTTAATGGACTCAGCTTGTGTATAGCTGAAAGTAGCTTATTTATTGTCATGCATTGTTGGGCTTTTGTACAAGTAAATAGTTGTATATCATGTGTAAAGTGTACGAGGATGGGGTTGTGGAATGGTCCGAAGCGGTCAGTGGATACCTCCAACCCCCCACCAGGAACAGAGCCAGAGGAGTTCCTCCACACCTCACCACGTATAAATACCCACAGGAGCACGCACTGCACACTAACACTCTTGAGTCATCCGTGAAAGTTGGAGCGTGCTGCAGCCCTCGTACGAACACAGTGACACACACGCAGCCGGGGAATCTCTTTTCTCACTCTCACTGGTCAAATACCAAACCCCCTCCTCTTCCACCCACCCTCCACACACACATATACACACACACACACTCGCACTCACATGCCGCATCTTCCTCTCTCAGAGCCAAACTGGAGCGGTGTTTCCAGAATTGCTGATCCGTTGGCAACATGACACTAAGGCCTGCTGAGAGTGATATACACACATGCACACACAGACACCCACAAGCCTCACAAATCGGCAGGGAAACACATCTTTAATGCTTTATTTGTAAATTTGTATATAACAGAAAGTAATGTGACTCATCGCAGATTTATAGATTACATGTTTACTCACTACACACTTTAGTGCGCACGCACATGGTCTGACCAGGTTGGTAGTAATTGGTGTGGGGAGCCAGACATGATTGGTATCCATGTTGCTTTCTCACTCTTAACCCGCACACATCCACGCAGCAGACATGTTGACAACCAACAGCAACTTAGTCGGGCTAGACTGGCAGCCACTGTCATCATGTCACCAGAAATAGGCAGTGCTGTAATGCTGCTATTTGTATGCTTACCAGGGATGGGCATCATGAGAAACATCATGTTATTAACTGTGAGGTACAGTACAGCATGTCAGTAGTCTGAAGAAGACATCACTATAAGCATGCTTGGAGAGTTGGCTCGCACCAAATGTGTTTGGAGTATGAATGCACTGAACTGCAGTGTGCATCAAACACTAGGGAAAACACCACACTGTGCACGCAATAGCAGGACATGAGCTGTTCCCTCCGATGTTTGAAACCTCTGAGGATTAAAAAAAAAAAAGTCTGTTATCTGGCTGACGAGTCTAAATTAGTCATTTAGTAAAAGGGGCACCATTGTCTGCATTCAAATGATTTCAGCTTGAAATTAGTCATATTACCTTGTCAACCTTTAAATAAAGTCAAAGAATGCCTTAAAGAGAGAGATTCAAGATATGTGACAAACCGCCTTATGAAAGATTGCCTGAGTGAAAAATGCTACATCATAAACCTTAAAAGCTAAAACAGTTGATTAGAAATAATCAGCGATTGTTTTGATGGATTGTTTAAGCTCATTTTCAAGTAAAAATCAAGCTCCAAAACTCTGAGGATCTGCTTTTTGCATTTTGAGTGAAACTGACAGAGAGCAATTTGAAGTTGTCACCTCAGGCCTTTGTAAATTGTGAAATAATATGAAAAACATCCCTGTCATTTTGTAGACTAAACAATAGATCAGTCGAAGAAAATAGGCTGCATATTAATTGATGGTGAAAGATTTTTTTAAGATTTTGTCCTAAAAGCCTCATACTATCAAAAGTGAAGACCTGTCTGAAGCAAAGAGAATATGCAATAAGCAAAAGCAGCAAGTGAATTAAAACTTTGTTGCCCTCTGTATTGCTTGAGTGCAGTGAGCTTGTCCTTGCATAGAAAGTTAAGTGCACTTGATGTTATTGTATTTAGCCATGATGTTAGATCATAATCCAGTTTCACCTTTTGTGATCTGCCTTTGAAACGTTTGTAGTTTTTCCTTGAATGGCTTCATGCAATCGTTTCCAGGAGTTCACTTTTCAGCCTAGCTTTTATACCTAAAGATCAGATGATTGTGCCCTTGAAAACAGATTGTTGGAAACATTTACGGTAATATCTTTGTAGGAGTACGTTTACACCTTTTTGAATGATGACTCTTAATCATAACATACCATTTTTGTTCGGTTTTTCCTTGTAATATCTAGGCTTTTACAGTAAAACATTATACATAGAAGAAAAAGGTCTGCCACACATTTTCATCACTAACTAAAAGCCTAAGTCTCTTATTAAAAAATATATTGCACTAGAGGCTGTCTCCAAGACCCAAGGACCATCTTGAACTGTCCAGATTTAACCCATATTTGCGTCTCAGACATTTTGTAAAATTGGAGTAACTAGTTCAGTTTGTTGCCTTTGGTCTGCACCATTAGCTGCCACCGAGCCGCTGGTAAGCTTGTTTACTCTGCCAGACATTTTGGTGTATGACCAATAATTATCTGTCTTGCCAATTCACGAAAAAAACACAAAAAAAAACGGCTTCAGTTGAAGCTGTGGCCTGTGCCCTCCTCTGTAACTGTTGTAGCACAGTGTTTCCTATCCCCAAGATTTCCCCACACTGCACTGCTTACACGCCATTTACTCAGTAAAACCCAGTCACTGTTTCTTTGTTACTTGTTACTCCGTGTTGTTCAGGCAAACCTCAGTTTTCTACAGATGGCCCGACTATTTTCTTGTTCTCCTTTTCTTCTCATGTTGATTGCCACTGCTTTCAACCCCCTTTGTTTATCAGTAAGATCATTTAAGTTGCCTTCCAAATCCCTATTCACCAATGGGAAGTTGATTTACTTACTCTAAATGTAATCAGAGTCCAATGATACGTTGTTTTAGTAGCTCCAAACATGCTTATTCACCAGTGACTGATGTTTTTGTAGTTCATTTTCTGGCCTGTCAGTCACTTGGCAGGCTGTGGCACTTGGCTTACGAGACACACACAGTTCAGGCTGCAGAAATAGGCTACGCACTTAGTTTGCATTTGACTTGGCAGATGCAGAGGAAATTGCATTCTTGCTTCTTTTTTTCAGTACTCCCACTTAAGCCCTTTTCTGTTACTGCAAACTTTGGAATTTGCCAGAAAACAAATTTTCCCATCTTTTTTTTTTTTTTTGGCTTGGCTTTGCTTGTAGTTTATCAACAAGGAAATGTGCTCATTCCCACCGAAAATGATCACAGGAAAGATTCAAACTGTGGCAACGCTGATCTACTTTACTTACAGAAAGCACTTGGCAGGTAGAGCTAACCTGCAGTAGTGTGTTTCCACTCACTCTCTTTCACTGCTCTCAGTGCAACGTTATTAATCCTGTTGACAGCCTGTTGACTACAGTGTTTAAAAGTTGACGCTCACATGCAGCCACACCTTTCCAGTTGTGTTTGTATATGCTTCAGATCAGGCCGCTTTCAGTTAAATCAAAACCAAACACCAAAGTTTATTTGCGTGTGAGGGAAAGCAGTTTTTGTTCAGCAAACACAGGAATCAGAGAGTTTGATTTGTGGCTTAAATCCAGGAGCGTGCTTAGAAATTATGGGCCATGGAAAATAAGTGAGAAATAATCTCCTTCTGTATTGACAAGATGGGCAAAGCATCTTACTGCTAACTGCTTCAGTGCAGCTGTAGTTCTGTTACGAAAGCCTCTTCCTCAGTTGCTAATAGCAGTTTATTTTACTGCTTTGGTATTACTCTACACTATCTCAACCTTAAATTGATCCAATTCATTAGTCATTAGTCATATTTATTCAAGAGCAACCTTCTATCTACATTAATATTAGTCAGACTAATTAAATATCCCAATCAGTCATTTTGTGTGTTTGTGTGTGTGTGTGTCCGTGAACACTTCATGTATGTGTAATGAAACCATCTGACCTTTTACAATATGTACACATACATACAGCACAGGCTCATGTTGTAGTACATATGTATGTGTGTAATCTGGCTGTGACCTTGAGTGACCCAGCGGTTCTCTTTTTACACCCCCCGCGCCCACACACACACACAAACACACAGATGGGTGCTTAGAGTGACTATCGGTCTCTCTGACTTCCCAGATGACATTAAACTCTCCAGCAATGCAAGGTCATGATGACACGCACCCATACACCGTCAGACACCCACACGTTCCCGAGTTTTTTCCTTTGCAAGCTTTGACAAACAAACACATCCATACACACCCCACCTCCCCTCAGCGAGTCTGGCCTAAGCCCCGTGCTAATGTGTGCTGTGATTTCTGTCAGCAGAGCTTGTTTGGGTACAGGAAGATTACGTTCACGAAGCTTAGCCAAAAGAGATAATAGCTATTTTCCATTGGACATATTTGTTTTGCTCAATATTTCTATTAATCTCCAGGCCTTGTCGAGTAGGTGGGGTATGTGCTGTAACTCCAGGCTCAATATTACTGTCTGCTAGCTAATGCTCTATGCTTGGGTGTGTTTATGCTTGTCTGTTGACCGATGAGATCACATATTATCCATGTGTCTATGAATCACTTATTCACATGGTCCATATCAGCAGTAATTGTGACAGCACTTACGGGCATTATCTAATAGCAGCATTTAATAATTGATGATATTTAGTGTAATTTAAATCCACAGTATATGGTATTTTGGCATTTTTACACTCTTTTCTCTTACAGTGTCTGTATATAAAGTGTCTGTTTATAAAAACAGCTTAAAGCACAAACAATTCAACTAGTTGACCCAAGGAAATTAATTGGCATCTGTTTTGATGATCAATTTATTCACTGAGAAATGGATATCTTGGGTCAGGTTTAAATAAGCAATGTCAAAACATGGAAATTTTGGATGAAAAAAATGGATTGATTGATTAGTTTTTGTTGAAAGTTAACTTCTTTAAAATGAGTAAACAGTGGACAAGGCTTTGTTAAAGACCCAAAACTAAAGTCTTGACAAAGTCATTTTACTTACTGTTGTGTTAAGTGACCCAACTGAAACTCTGCTAAATGGCTACAGTGACCCGTGACACTGTTTTGCTGAGATTAACTTGTTCTTATTCTAAAATCTAGTCTCTACTATGTCTGTTTTTCAGAGATGCTTGTCTACAGCCAGTTTCCAGTACTGGGGGATTTTTGTCTTGTTGTCTGCCATGTCTGCAATCAGGTGGTCACTCCTCAGGGCATCCTCACACACTATGGTAAGACCCCTCAGGGAATAGTCTTACACGAAAAAACCTCAGGACATAATCATACACTTCACTGAGGTGCACATCTCGGAGTATCTCTAGTTGCCACACGAAGAGCACAGAACCGCTCACGCACACACAAATACACACACAGCCATTCACATCAATACAGTAATTTCTGTTTATCCCTGCAGGGCTCTTTAAAAGATAGCCTCCCTGCAACTTATCCCCCACACAAACAAAAACACCACTTGGTAAAGCCGTATAATGCCCAGCATGCTGATAATAATGGAAAAAAACATAATAATTTATAGAATTATAGACCAGATGTACCATTGTCCACAAGCTTCTTTACCCAAGGAAAACAGTGTATAGGCAAGCCAGTTATGGGACTAAAAATGGTATGATAAAGCTTTTAAAATAGGCTGATACTACTGATGTTTTTGTGATTGGAAGGAAGTGAGGCTGATGCATATGTTGGACCTCTGCAAATGTACCATTTTCCTGATTTTAATGCCTCAGAGTTTTTAAAACATAAGGTTGGACAATGTTAAAAAATGTATTGATACAGTAAAGTTGTAGACAAGTCAGTGGACATAGTACAACACACAGATATACACAGCTCAGCTGCATGTGCTTTTTACACCTGTAGGCTTACCATCATTTTACAAAATGCAATATTTGTTGCTATGGAGACTGCAGTCTTAAGCACCCAAAGCCTACTGATCTAGTGGATGTTACTCAGCCTCCATCAGTTGTCATTCTTACATTAAACATAAAAAAAAAAGTATTAAAATCCATATTCAGGCAGGCGAAGTCCGGGTTTTAAAGTATATAGAAACAATGCCGTTATATTTGTCGTTTAACTGATGGCAGAGTCGATCCAGGCTCTCATTGGCCCTCCACACTGTCCGTCTACCCCTTGTTTGTTTTTGATTGTGGCTCCACTGAGCGTGCTCGCATCTGCCCGCGAGCTGCTGCTTCCTTCTGTTGGCGGCACGTGCACCAGCCTGAGCCGTCTGTTTGAGCACAGGGAGGGGGAGTGTGTGTGTGTGTGTGTGTGTGTGAGAGAGAGACAGCACACACTCACACACATTTCTCCCCGAGTGGAGAGAGGCCAGAGGAGTTGCATGCACACGCATTCTCACTTTCTGTTTCTCGGCAGAAAGAGGTCAGTGGCATTGTGAGACACACGCACACTCATAGACTTCTGGCAGCCGCTGTTGTTTTGTCCCTGCTCCTGCCCCCTGCAGCCCCCACACCCCCTCCGCTCTTGTTGGCAGCGTTTCTGCTCGCTGACACGCACACAGAGTCAGGTACCAACAGGTTTAAAACACACTCGTGCACACACACAGGCAAAACTGGGAATCTCCTGAGAGCCCCCAATAAAATTAAACTATCTGTGAGCCACAGGATGATACCTAGCAGATGTTTCAGTAATCAAGCTGCCAAGTCACATGCTGATGGGTAACAAAAATCGTGTGCTCGAGTTTACTTTTATCTTTTGAATACTTTTATCAGTCAAGCAGCTGCCTGTGTGTGTGTGTGTGTGTGTGTGTGTGTAATGCTTCAAATTTTAGTAATGAAGTCAATGAATCAACCCGATCACTCTGCTCCTGACCTCTGCAGAGTGGACTGCTTTAGGAACTGGCCCTGGCAGGATATTCTTATGATGTTTTATGCATTTCCTCCCATTGTTATGCATTCCCCTCATACGACTGTTATATCCAAACAAGTCCAGTGCCATTGTTCCCTGCTGGGGAGTCTACTTAAAATGTTGTGACCCGGAGAAGCATTTTTACATGTTGCGCTGGCCTTGTATTTTGTCTTTTGCGTGGGTATCGTGGGATCTGCTTTCATGCTTGACCTGTGCATTGAATCAGGACCGAGGCCTTACACATACATGAATGCATGAAGACACATACACACACACACACACACACAGAGGAGTAGGGGGGGTTGGTTGCCTCAGGGGTCAGTGGCTCTGAGTTATACACGCCCAGTTTGCTGCTCAAGCTTTCCTGTGTTTGAAGAAGAGAGTGGTCACAACTTAAGCCAGGCCCTGTGCTGTATAGATGTTAAATGTATATGCCACGTCTTGTATTCAGAAAGGTTAATATATACTGTATTTTATACATCAGAGACATGCTCCATTTAGTGGATTTGTTTGTTTAATTCTCCTTAGAGTAAGGCAAGTATGTATATTCTTAGCATAAGTGGCCCCAGTGGGATATCAAATAAATCCCTCACACTGGCAGTGTTCGTATCATGCTCACTCCCATGAACTTGTAAAAGAGAAAATGTGCAAAGAAGTAGTTTTTAATGCTTGTGAATGAACCTCAAAGCTTATTATGGACAGACATGGGTGTTGTAAAGACATTTTCCCAATAAAGATAGATAGTTTCCCCTCTCTTTTTAAATAGTCTGCGGAAATTATTGAAACTTTCTTTCATATTTAAGCGATTTAAGAAGGGCTAATATAATCAGTTTGAGTCTGTTCTAGAGAACATTACATATATGGGTTCATTTCAGCCCTAAACACCATGACAGACTCAAAGAGTCACAATTGATGATTTGTGCTTGTGTGTGTGCGCGCGTTTGTGAGCTCCCTAAGCTGTGTGTTTGGATAAATCAGCGCTCCATGTTGCGCTCAGAGATTTCAGTGTATTCCTTTCACTTCTGTCATCTACTACAATTCCATCTCTCTGCTCTCTCGGTCTGTCTCCCCTGCTGGTGGCCTGCTGCGTGTGCGTAAGTCGAGTGCATGATGAAAGGGTCGTGTTGTTGCTGTTGGTGGGACTGTCTGTCTCCCTCCTCTTGCTTCCAACTTCTCTCGGCAGTGGTGGATTAATTGAGCTCTGAGGCAGGTAAAAAAAAAAAAAAAAAGACAAAACGTTCACTTTTGTTTGTGTTTGGGGCTGTACAACGTTTCCGCGTATGAGTTTGTTGTTGTATAAAAGTGTGTTTGACTGGGCTGAGGCATTGTCGCTCACTTCACACTGTGTTTGTCTGTTGATGGAAAGTTTTGCCCTTAACCACAGAAGCTGCGCTTGGTTTCATTTGCTGGTGATGTTGCTCATTCCACTGTTGCGTTATTGTTATTGTGGCTTGGCTGTGTGTGAACTATTAGCTGTGGCTCAAGCCAATTAAAATGCCAATTACTACTGTACTTCAGTTGTACTTTGGGTGCTTTTTCTTTGAATTAAAGCTTGTGTTGTGCTCAGAACATCAAAGTGCATTGCATCAAAATAGAAACAACCTGAAACTGTGAGAAGCTTTGCAGCATAACTGTTTCATTTCAGGAATTTAACGCAGTGATTTTAATATTTATTGCTTATTGCTTCCTTCTTGTGATTGTGACTCAGTACTTCAGGATAACCTCAAGGACTAAGAACCATCATATATGCTTTTTTTTTTCTCATATCCATTTCTCTCTCACTCTCTCCCCTGTTCCTCTCTCAATGTAAACAAACCCAGCTGAGCTCTGAGTGCCTCTGCTTCCTCAGCATGCACCGGCTCCACCCACAGGATGAGTCAGCAGCCAATCGGCAAACAGCCGGGCTCTCAGCATCGCCATAACGACAGGCAGGCTGGAGAGCGTAGTAGTGAGGGTGCCCTTGTGGTTGAGTGGCTTAGTGACCTTGCATGGGCAGTCGTCCATGCATTGTAAATCAGAACGGTTAGCTCCCAACCGACTTCTTACACACAGGATAGGACCTATTACAAAACACAACATATATGAGTTTGGTTCATCAGTCTTACTGTACTAAGCTAAGCTTTATATTGTTCAGTCATTTATGCTGAACAATTAAAGCTTCTCATTATTACATTTATTTGGACTTTACTGTTTTAAAGCTGGAGAAAGTAAAACCATAGTATTGCTATACTCAGTTAGTACCCTAACTTTTAATCTGTCACTGTGCAGAACCATACTTTTTTGCTAATGGTTATTAAAAATTTGACGTTTGTATTAGACAGAAAACAGCAGCAGGAATCTAATTAAAACAACAGAAGCGTGCAAAAGAGAGTGAATACCTGGTTGATTTAGACCCACATAGTTACAAAGTACAGGCTGTATTAGGTTTGGCCAAATAACCGCATGAGCACATCTTGAATCATATTTCTTCAGATCTATTATTTACCTTATTCCTGCTTGGAAAAATAAGAAACTACTGAAATCAGAAAAAAAAAATGTACCTCGGTTCACACATACGGAATAAGTACGCGCACGCACAGTTCCCCCAGACCATTCCTACAGTACAGGTTCATTGAACTGTACAGTTGCGTTGACTAAAATGTTGTAGGTTTGATGACTGTGTGAAATAATGTGTGATTTAATGTGTGAAATTGGTACAGTTGTAGCTGCATACCAGCGAATGTGCCTCTGGACTTTGATCCTGCTACTCTGAATGCAGCTGCGTCTGCTTCCACTGGCCTATTTACACACCTGCCGCACATGCACACACGCGTATACACACACACACACACACACACACACACACACAAATTTTCACTCAGACTAATGATGCTTTTACATAGTAATCTCCTATGTACATACTGCACCTTGAGATGTGCACACTCAGTTATGCATATAAACTACATATGGCACCTGACTTGGACAAAAACACACACTCTACTTGAAGGGTGGGTTATCAACATGGGATCATACCCCCACACGCACACACGTATGCACACACCTGCTATGCATGCGGTTGTTAATCTCTAATACACACTTTGCACACACATTGTACACACACTGTCCCTCAGTCACCTGCAGCACACTCTCTTGTGCACTCATGCAGTCTGAACAAACACACAGGGTCAGTCATTCTGTCTGCTCTGCCCTTTTGTTCCAACGTGCTACTGTTTGTAGACTACTACTACACTCATTAACTGTGTTGTACATCGTTGACTCTCTCACACACACACACACACACACACACAATCTCTTATGATGCTTACTAAGAAAAGCACAACATCAGTGCTACTTGGTCAGGAGTTTTACACTCTGCAATCTAATAGCTTGTTAATTGGGATGCTCTGGACTGGAGACAGTTGCAGTTGTAACTTTTGGTTGTGTAGTGTGATTTGCACAGGTTACAGGGGAGTGGGTTGTGGGACTGGGAGAATGAACTCTAGTTCTAGTTCAGTTCACGTTTGAGTTGCTGCTGTATGCATGGCTTTGGGCCTAGCTGAGAGAACATAATTTCCCTGATGACATCACTTAATCACCGGTGTTTGCCCATAGCGAAGCCCATTCGAGGGCGAGGCATGTTCGAACTGGAAATAGTAGTTACCTGGATGGGATTCCAGTTCTGCATGCCCTGTTGAACTGTGAGGTGGTTGTGCTGTGGTTTCACAGGGCACTCATGAGACCATGAACACACCATGAGTGCAAAATCTGGCACAGGATGTTCAGGTGTGGCCTTAAGGAGATAAATAGGGCTCCACATATCCTCATAGATTCTAGAATTACATCCAGGTAACTACTTGACTGATACTATTAGTCCATCGCTGTGTGTGTCTATGTGGGTGTGTGCACATTGTTGTATTTTTGAGTTGTTTTAGCTTGACCTTGGCTCGTACATGTCACTCTCTCTGTCAAGTATTTTAAGGCAGGGCCTGAGAAAAGATGTTCGAGCACACGTTTGGATATTTGTTGTGAATTTATCCGTGAGTAAGTTCAGTATATGTGTGTTTGCACATAAGTGCTGTTCCATACTCGTGTAGTTTTGGTTGACAGTGCACGTGAATGTACATTATTCATCTGCAGCAGTATATTTGTTCATGTTTCCAAGGTAATTATTAATGACTCAGACACTATTATCTGCAGACTGACAAATAGCTACACATGGTCTGTTATCAAAGTGAAGGTTTTTACTAAATACACACTGTAATTAGCTTTTAAATTTAGCCGTCTATATATAAGAAGTATTTCATAATTTCACTGCTCTCTTCAGTTTTAGATTTGCATTTTATCAGCAGACAGGAACTTCAGCTAACCACAAGTGCAGATCTCTTCCTAATGAATAACAGCTGCTTTTCACCATTTTATCTATCAGCTGTACTTTTAGCTGCTAAAACTACCGGTTGATTAGATAAACATTGTTTTGAACTGTAAACATAATATGACGTTTCACCTAATGTTAAAGCTAAATGTTACATATGATTTTAAACGCCCTTCACACCTTTGTTAGCAATTCAAACAACTGAGAAATTGTGTACAGTTTGCTTTCCTTACCTACTTTCTGTTTTTATGACATGTTCACCCCTCTGTTTTCATTCAGGTAGCTGGGGTGTAGTTTCCCTGTGAGACAGTCATAGAGAGACAGACAGTCCTGGACCACACCCCTCACTCCCTCCCCACCCTTCTCCCACAAAGACATGCATAGCAAAAACCGTAAGTGTGAACTCCTCTGCTCTGCCTTTGTTTCCCCCCTCCCAGCCTTGTGATTTATTCCCCTCTGTGTTTCTTTCTGTGTCTCAGCATCACATTCATATTCCGATCAGATCTGGGTCAAAAGGTACAAACTGTTGCTCTTGTTTGAACTTCACATGATAACAGATTGGTGGAGTTTGTCACACAAGGACACTTCAGATGGTGTCAGGCAAGATGGTAATTAGAGAAAAGTGTTCCTAATTGATTTGTAAATTCCTCGTTCTTTTTGTGGAAAGGTTCTGGCACATATTTGTCTCTCCTGTGTTACAACACAGCCATCTGGCACACAAGCAGGTTAAAAAAAAAAACAACAAATTGGTGTAAATACCAAACAGCACTACAGTCAGTACTAGTTTGAGGTGCTAATACGATGCAAATTACATCTAAAAAAGTACCCAGATCCAAAAAAGTACCCACAAGCTATGCAGTGTAGGAGTGCGTCTTGGTCTGAGTGAGTGTTTTTGTGTGCGTCACGCATCCGTGTCACATACGTAAGATGTTTGTCTCCTCTTCCGTGCTGACCTGTTTTCAGAGAAGCGCCACGTCTCCCCGGTCCCCTCCCGGAGCCCACTGATCCCCATGAAGCCCAAAGCACCTGCAGTGGCCCCCGTGGTGGCTCCCAGTCCTGGGGACACGCTGGCTTTCAGGGTCCCCAAAGATTACCCTCACTCCCGCTTCAGCAAGGCGCCACTTGCTGTTTATCCACCAAAAGGGGCACGGAACAAAACATGGTGGGCTACAATATTTTTCAGATTTTCATAAAATGCTGCTTTTGTTTCACCCAAAATATTGAGTTATTTGATGTGTTGACTACTTTCTTCCCATCTCCAGTGTGTCCCTTCCAGTTGTAAGCCTGGAAAAGATGCCGTGCCTCAACAGAGCCGACTCGGCATCACATGTGCGCCTCACTTCTCCTTCTTCCTCCTCCTCCTCCTCCTCCTCCTCCTCCTCCCCTTCTCCCTCGTCCCTCAAACCTCCATCCCTCACTCCCCCGGCCCACCAACGGTCCAGCGAGAAGCTTGCAAACGGCCGCAGTACCGGCGGGCCGTCCACACCACGCTCTACAATGTCTCCATCCTCTCTGGACGGACGCCCCAGTCCAGCACGTTCTCCACTGGACAGACGGCCGTCATCCACACCCTCTCCTTCCCCACTGGACCGAAAACCCTCTCCGTCACCTTCCCCTTCTCACCGATCTGGTGCGCTGCTGTCGTCATCACCTTTAGAGAAGAAGCACCAAAATGGGACAAAGACTTCCTCCAGGTCACAGAAAAGACTCTCAGGTCAGTCCTAAAGTGTCTTTCCTGCATTTTTTTTCTCATAACTTCATGTTTCACACTGCACCCACAGTCTTCTCCTGCTGACTAATGGGAGCAGATGAAGTGGAGAACTTTATAATTTACAATTTTCTAAATAAATAATTTCCCTGCCTGGATTTTCATGGCTAGTTTATAATCTTCATTTATCAAAGAAACTATTCTTTTTGAACTTTCCTGAAATATTCCTGTGCTGAAAGAGTTAAATATTTCTGGCTTTGCTGCTTTACACATGAGCTTTACACATGACTTCCTCAATAACATATACACATATGTTCTCACAGGCACACATACTCAGTATTCCCTATCACTATATCTTTTGGAAAGCTTCCAGACTTAATGTTTGGCTGCAGAAAGGACGGTGAGAATGTGTGTTTTGGACAGGGAGACACACCTCCCTGTAACTTTTAATGTCTTTCTCTCTTTTATTCTCATTCTAACTTCCAAACGTTTTGTCATTTCGAATGGACATGGATGCCAAATGCATGTGTGACATACATAATAATAAAGTTAAAAAGATTTGTGACAGATGCTGCAGGGTCTGATTGTTGGTGTCACGTCTCTCTACCCGACTTCTCCTCTTCCTCCCCTCCTCATTTCTCTCTCCTTTCTCTTCGTTTGCGCTGTAGACACGCTGTGCTCTGAGCTTCTGATTTACACCCTCTAATTCACAAGCTCCCGCTGCCAAAAAGCTGCTTGTCTTCTTGAGAGATTTCCCCCACCTCTTGCGTGTCTCGATTTTTTTTTTTTTTTTTTTTTCATCCTCTCACTCTCCACCTCCTGCCTCGACCTCCTCGTTTCTCTCTCGCACACTCCTACTCTGGCCTCGTTTTTTTTTCTTTCACACTCGCATCTCCTATTTTCTGTTTTCCTCATTGTCCCATTTCTCATTGGTCTTCTGCTTTTGCTTCTGCTGTTGTGTGGTTTCCCTTCTCATCGCGTCTTCTTACAGTCTGTATTAACGGTATGCATCTTCCTCTATCTCTCTCTCTTTCTTGCTATATTTCTCACTCAACTTCCTTTTTCTAAGTTTGTGTGAACTTGTGGGTGAGCGCGTGAGTTTATTTATTTATTCATTTTATGTCGTGTTTGTGTATAAGTGCACGTTTGTTGCTGTTGAACATTTGCCTGTGTGTGTCTGTCCACCCGCATCCACCGAGGCTGTCTCATACTGCAAACACAAAAAGATTACAGGGATTATAGGAAAGGCCAGCGCTAGATTACAGCCCTCTGAGAGTAACACTCTTTAAGATAACCTACTGACCGGAGGTTGTTGTTGGCCTGCTAGTTTGTGTGGGATGATAAAGGTCTCTGTCTCTCTGAGTTATGATTTTGCCGTAGAAAATTCAATAAACATACGGTCAGTGACTCAGTTTCAACACTCACCGTTTGACTGAAAATGTAAAAAGTAGCAAGTTGGAGGCAAATGTTTATTTTAGTTAATTCAATTTATTATAATTTAATTTCAATTTTCAATTTTTAATTTATTTAATTTTACAACTTCATTATTGTTCTCTCTGATCATCACTTGCTGTGGATAAAACATAGTTCATTGCTGAGATGAAATGACTGCGCGCATGATCCAGCTTTCTCGTCCAGTCTGCCAAGCAACAGTAACAAACAGCAGGTTTTAAACCATAGTCTGCTGAAACTGCATTACCTACACTTGTTTAAAAGAGAAAATGAAGGTGAGTATTCAAAGTAATTGCCCAAACACATCAGTTAGATTTCACAGAGCAACTTCAGGGAGTGGATGAATTGTTCTGATGTGATGGTTTGGTTAAACTGAGGATTAATTTAAATCTGTGCTGTCATTATGATTGCCCTTGATGCTGCCTTACTGGATGTTAGGAGTGGTTCAAGTAGGACAAGATAATTAATAATGTAAAGAATCCGACTTAATCTTGCTCACTTGGTTAATTCGGTTAATGCGGGCGTTCATAACGCCTACGTTGTGCTCTGTCTACCCACTTGGCCAACTTGTTGTGCATTGTGTGCATGTAGGGCATTTTGGAGACATCTATAGTTTACACAATATAGTCCACTTAACAAAAAGTCGTATACAAGTCGTATCGCCCAGCACCACAGGAGAGGTTTTTCAAAAAGGTGGGTTTTTTTTCATTCATCCACAAAATGAAAAAGGCTTAATTTCTGATGAAATGTGCCTTAAAAGAGTTCAACAATGACTGACTTCTATCTTACTAAATGACAAAGAGGGGAGTATATACCAGCCCATTCACTATGGCAGCTGACAAGTGGATGAAACAAATAGCTTTCATTACCACAGCAAAGTGGATTGCTAACAATATTGTGCATGAAAAATCACACTCTGTTGGCTGTTTAGCCAAATGAAAGTTTATTGTGATTGAGCATAAACCTATATGAGACAAAAAGGCGTATAAAAGAGAAAATTTGTGGGTGAGTAGAACTTGCTGCATCCCAACATTCAGGCAATCCAATACGTGGGTAAAATGATATCAAATCTGGTGGGAATGGCTGCTAAAATTATGAAATAAGAAGCAGAAAGTAAATTTTCTTTAACTCGCTAACATTTCTTGTCAGAAACAAGCATGCTACTGAGCAATCTTAACAATCTCAAGCTAGAAACTATTGCTTTGTCCCAACCTGTATTAGTTGTCATTCAGTGCACATCTGGTGACAACTGATAAATATTCAAATATTCTTAACAAGCAGGTAGGTTTAGTTATTATAAGTTTAACGCTGTGCTAATCTGCCTCTTTGGCCAAGTGTGGATGTGGTTATGTTCGATTTGATCAAATTTATGTTTCTAATCTTCGTAGGAAAGAGATGATTGATTGCTGTAAAACTGTTTCATGTTAGTCTTAAGTCTCCACCTTTGAACAGTTGATGAATTTCTTCTCATAAAACATATTTTGACACAAGAAGAGCCCTTTACAGTAAACATCAAAGCTTTTGGCAGCAAATTGCCACAGTCTTAACAGTTAAGGGTAACATTTCATCATCAAAGTACATTTCTCCTTCAGATTCTGCTCATTAAAGCAGGAGAGAGTTTCCTGGGCTGCCAGTCACAGTTGACTCTTGTCAGGCTGCCAGTGCGTCCTGTCAAGAGTGATTTGTCACAGCTTGTTGGATCGGCGCACTTTATCTGTTTGAAACTGGAAGCATTGCTAATAATGTCACGCAGAATAGTACTATTAGACTACACTAGCCTCAGACCACAAATGAATGATTGAATGAACAAAGGAACATGTGAGAAGACAAATGTCAGCAAGTTAATGCTGTCTCAGAAGAGACAATAACAACGTCTGTGTGGTACTGAAAGGCTCCAGCAAATGTGATTTGATACTTGAAAGAGGGTAGGAAGAAATCACTGAACGCTCTTCAGTACCAGCCTATGAGTGTCTGTGTGTGTGTGTTTCTGCAGGGAGAGTGTTTGATCCCAATAAGCACTGTGGAGTCCAAGACCCTGAGACTAAACGGCCCTGCACGCGGTCTCTCACCTGCAAGGTAACACAAACACTACAGACCCTCACATGTACAAATACACCATCACTCGCGCTCTCCACCTGTGTGTTATGTCTGTGCAGACAATGATAGTTTCTGACCCTTCTTCCTGCTTCCTGTCTGCGGCCGTACGACCAGGAAAGCAGCTTTGTTTGTTTATGCATAATAATATTGAAGGGAGCGCTAACATCCCTGCTGTCGGACTCCAACCACAGCTACGACCCGCCCTGCCTGTCTCTGTGATACGTCTGCATTTCCCATTTCTCTGTTAATGCCGAGCAGCAGTGCTGAAGCATTATAGGGCCTACACTCCCCTTGATGAGGTAATTATAGATGCTGGATGAGGCTACAACATCTTTCAGCAGTAAAACTCTATTTTACTGCCCTTTAATTACTTCTCACAAGCTTTACTAATCACTCCAAACTGGTTATTAAGTAATTAAACACGTATCAGGCTAGCGTGTTGATGTTTTTCAGAGTGGTTGGAGAGAATAATTATGTCTACATCTTATTTATACTGGCAGGCCCAATGAGGAACCACAATTTTAAGACAGGGACCTATTTGCCAAAAGCATCTTAAGGTTGACATTATTGTCAAATCCGTCTTTTGAACCTTCTTAAGCTAATGAGTTTTTTCCTAAAGGTGTTGTAACTTAAGCGTAATATCACCCACTAACTTAACACTTAAGTGTGTGTAAAAAAAAAAAAAAAATAAAATAAAAAAAAAATCTTTCAGATTGTTCTTAACTTCTGAGATTACAGAACAGTTCCCATAATGCAATTGGATTATTCATCTGTTCAGCATTGATCATCTCTATTACATCTACAGAGCTTGGTAAACACCTTTGTGTGTAATTAACACCTCCAGTCTGTACGACAGGGTTTCTGATTAAATCATTACAACTTACCACATTTTTATACAGCAGTCAGCTGACTGATGTCTTTATTTGATGCACCTTCCACACCTTAAAGCAGGTGAAGAGGCCTGTACTCTGAAATGCCCGTAGAGTGAGTACAGGAAACAGTTTTCCTTCTGTTTGGACTGTTTGAAAACCAAATGTTTGATGGCTGGTTACCTTCCAGAGTAGCTGGAAGGGTAGACAAGCTCGCCATGCACTGGCAATATTTACCCATGTTAGTCTTGTGTGACGTGGGCAGCGGCATGGTGCAGTGATTATGGAAACTTTCCTGAAACCAGAGAGCCACGATTCAAGCCCCTTTGAGTGCAACCATCAGGCCCCACTGAAGTATGTTTGAGCTACACTCTGAATTCTTCACAGATCAATACTTTCATTAACAAAGTCTCTCTGGAAATAACCTAATATCTCCTGGTACTTGGTGCTTATTGGCTCACAGAAGGACAGGTATAAAATTGGTACCAAACTCTTTTTTGTTGTTCTACAGACTCACTCTTTAACACACCGCCGAGCTGTCCCTGGCCGAAGGAAACACTTCGACATCCTCCTGGCAGAACACAAGGGGCGGACGAAGGAAGGCGCGAAGGAGAAGGAGAAGGACAGGGACGGAGCGCAGGGAGTGAAGGAAGGCAGCAGCCACAGTCTCGCGCCTCAAGAGGCCCCAAGTCCCAGCAAGCCTCACTGCCCAAATGGACGACCCCTGTCCACGCTGAAGTTACGGCTAGCAAATGCGCACATACCTAGGTAGGGCAGGGGACAAAATAAGAAAATTCACCTGTAATCAAAGAAATTTCCATCCATGTTCAAGTTGATTGACGTCGAGTCTAAAAATTGGGTCGATCCTATTGGTTTAGTGAAATTCCCTCAAAAAAATCCAAATAAGAAATAAAAATAAGAAATGGCCAAGGATCAATCAGATCTCTGTCCAGTGAGATTTTGCTTTGTCAGATGATGTATGTCTGATCTTCCTCAAATATCTTTGCTGCCCAGATGTGTTGTCTGCAAAATTTAAAACTATTTACATTTTAAACCAAATAAATCCATAAAGGCTGAATGCTATAAATGTTCTGGTTAATATTAATAATTATTTTTCACAATTACATATTAAGTTGCTTATAGGTTATAAACTTATAGTTAAAAAATCAATATTTTCCAACTTTTTGTATTCCAACTCTTCACACAAGTGAAATTTAACCTTTACCATAAGGAAAAACAAAACTCTCAAAACAAACATCTTATTGCCTTTATGTTTGTTTAGTATCCTTACTTTAAAATGACCTTTAATGCGATTTCACATTATTGGAATTTAACTGCACTGGATGGACAGATGAGTGGGAGATGCTCGTCTGTTCACGGTTGGTCCACCAGGGGATGCTGTAAACAAGAGTGCTAGAGTGGAGAAACAAAAGTAAAGGAGTCTGATCTTGTGAAAGTGTTTGAGAACCTCATTTCCTCTTTCTATTCAGAAGATGATCCTGTGCTTGAAAAAGGAAGTTACTGGGTTTTTTGTCACTGTAGCAAACATGGTGGTGTAAATATTGCATAAGCTTTTATGTTCAGACCTTTCTGTCGTTCTGTCTTTTGTATTCTCCCATAATGCTACACTCCTGTTAATATTCTTATGTCTCTTCGTGACTCTAGTGTTTTCTTCTATCACTTTTTTCTTTTTTCACCACAGTCTATTAATAACATGTCTACTCTAGGGTTCCAGGCTCCAACACCTCCAGTCCTCTGCCCCCAGCCCCTGCCCCTGCCTCTCACCCTGAGCCGTCCCCCCACAGCTGGGTGACGGCAGCAGGAGAGGGAGGTCGACTCTCCAGTGACGAGGGAGATGCAGAGACTCCAGAGGACACGGACAGACCTGCTTTTCACTTCTCCAATCACCATCCACAACCTTTAGGGGTAAATACTATAACTACTAATGCAGAACTAACAAGCATTTATTGGAATCCATAACCGTGAGGCATTATCTCCCATTTTTACCCTGCTGGGGCTTTTTTAATAATGGATTTAGAGGAATTATTTTGTCAGTGTTCAGACTCTGTTATGGCTCTTTGTGTTTTCTGTTCAAAAATTAGCTGATTTTGCTTTGATTTTCAATATGGTAACTGAGCTGTAATAGTGGTCATTATGATATTATATTAAATTGCCATTTGATTTCTCGTATAAAAAACTGATACAGTTTTAATAATTCCTGCAGTAAAATAAATGACTGTTTAACAAAGTCTGCTGCAAAAATGACCACGTCGGTGCATACTCACGGGATCTTTAGAGAAGCTGTTCTGAATCTGGGTGCAAACCAAAAAGGTGACCAAACAGGAAGGATACATGACTCATTTCCTGTCGAAGAATGTACATTATACTGAATGTTGTCATTAAATCAGTAAAAGTTTTCCTGCTGTCATTCGATCGTCTTTTTATCGGCCAGTGTTGGTAATTGGTATTTTTCTCCTCTCTGTTCTTTCATGTTGTTCTGCTCTTCTCTGTTTCTTCTTCCTGTAATTCGATGCCTTTTTTTACCCCACATCCTGCTGTCTACCCGCTTCTTGCTTCCTCCCACTTTCTCTCTCTCTCACTCTCTTTTCATTGTTTTTCTCTTTATTTATCTGTTTGCCTTATTGACTCTCACCACTCTGTGTGCACCTATCTCATGTGCATCGTCCACTTCTCTCTTCTCCTACCAACATCCACCTCCATGCCTCACCCTACTTCCCACCTGTCCAAATCCTTTTTCGTTCCCTTCTTCTTCTCTCCAGTGTTGCATTTTCAGCAGCAGGCTCATGGGACGGGGCCACTATGTGTTCGACAGGCGATGGGACAGGATGAGGCTGGCGCTCCAGAACATGGTGGAGAAACACCTCAACGCACAGATGTGGAGGTGAGTGTGCATGAGCAGACACTCTTAGCAAACACAGCTTTTTCACATCAAAGTGAGATTTACTGTCACTGTGAAAATATGTAAATATTTGGGGTGAGTTTTTTATGAAAAAGAGAGAAAAACGTAATTTAGCGGGTGGACAAGAGGCAACTGAATCTTAAACTATAATCAATCCAGTTCATTTAAGGTTAAAGGGCTGTAGAGAGATTAGCACAAATGCAAAAAGAGAAATAGATGACTGGTATTCAGGCATGTGCTGTTAACAAAATAAAAAAAGATCAAAAGAAGAACAGTCTCTGAGTTTTGATCATATTGATAGAATCATCGAAGGAGCAGCAGTAGCTAATAGGTTAAAGATGCGGTGACAAAAAAACAAACTAAGTTTCCCATTTCATGAAAACACAGAAAAGCATTGTTCAGTAAAATACAGCATATTGATTAGTACTTAGGTTTAACTGCTCTGAATCTGTATTCAGAGTTGGCAATTAATCAACGGTTTCTGTTGGTGCACATTTAAAAGATCCTTTTCCTGTTTCAGGAAGGTGCCTCTGGCCTCTGAGAGCCTCCTCTCCTTCTCCGGTACCTCCCCCGCCAGTTCACAACAGACTCCCTCTCCCACCTCTGTCACATCCCCTCTCTTCTCCTCCCCCTCCAACTCCCTCTCCTACACCGCCACATTTCCTCAGTCCACATCCATGGCCGGGGTGTTCAGCATTCGAGACTCTGCACAGCCAGTCGCCCCAGTTTCCGCACTGGGTAAAGCCCGTAACGGCACGCATAAAGCCAGCCGCACATCCAAAGACATGGAGGACTCGGTAGTGGGATCCAAAAAGAGAAAAAACTCTTCCTACTCCTCCTCATCCTTTTCGTCTTCTTCCTTGTTTTCGACTGTGGATAATCACAAGAGGAACGGCAGCAGCTATCATCCAACATTACAAGGTTCAGAGGGCACAGCAACAACTCCAGCCAGGAAAAAGGGACCTGGGCGTGGGGGGAGCAGCTTTTGGAGCAGCGGAGAGGACTGGCTATCCAGAGCCGATGGGTCACAAAGCCACAGCACACAGCACAGGTGGGTACAGGTCTGTTTAAAGTTTAGACAGTGACAGTACTGTATGTGATCTGAAAACATCTTAAAAGCTTGTTAAAACTAATTTTGATCTATGTATGCCGCTTTGAAAGCCACGATTAAAGATTCACTGTTTTCCAGAAGGAAGACAGTTTTGTCTTAAGATGTGCTCACTCGTTAGCTGTCCCTCAATTCAAGAGCTACATATGTTCAACATAAGGCCTTCAAACAAGACGCTATTGTCTTTATACTTCCAGGGCTGCAAACAACACAATACAGGCTCAGCTCAGCACAACATATTACAGTATGTAGAGAAACACATGAGAGGATGATTTATTAAAAGTAGAGCAGTGTGTAAACAGACAGGACAGTGCCAGCAGTGCAGAGGCTGCGATGACAGGTGTTTGGCTTTCCACTCAAATATACAGCACTGTAAAAGCTGCTTGGATGATTTTACACATTCCAAATAGATCTTACTGTACGGTCAGCATTCAACCACAGCTTATTATATGTCATCAATGGCACCTTTCCTCCATTTCTGCTCCCCTCCAGTCGCGAGCTTGGGACGACCAGTATACCCTACTCACCGAGCAGGGAGCCTGCATCTGTGCCCCATCAGTCCCTGACTCCCCCCTCTGGACCCTTGGCTTATGGGGGAGGAGTGGAGGGGAGGAAAAGGAGGAGTCCCAGCTCTTACAGGGGGAAGGCTAGCAAGCTGAGCAGGATGGAGGGGTTGGAGAGTCTCTTTGGGAATGGGAGCGACAGCGGGGGAATACTGGCTTCAGGGCCCGAGTCCCCAAGACAGGTATGTTTTCCCAACTGTCTCTTTATTATCTGTTGTACTCAGTTTTGATTTGTCATACCAACATTTCAGCCGATGGAAGAGTCTATATGTACATTACTTTCCAATCCAAAACCGAAATATTTATGAGACGTTACGAAACAAATTTTTAGTCTGACAAAAAGCCTCATAAACATAGCTAATTATCTTTATCAATGAAAGAAAGATTTCATGGAGTTGTCATGGAAACAGCTGATCTTCTTTTGATTTTCAGCCATGCTAGCAGGTCATTTGGTTCAGTCTTGTCCATCCCAACTGAAATATCTCAGCATCCACTGGGAAATATATTTATGATATCTGGTTCCAATATTCCTGTTCTTCAGAGGATGAACCCTATTGACTTTGGTGATCCTCTGACTTTTCCTTCAGGGGCAACATGAGGTCAAAACTGTCCTGTCCTTCAATTAAAGACCACATGTCTGCAGGGCTAATGACATTCCCACATGCCTCAGCTCTACTTCACGTTTTGTGTGAATTTTGCTAATGTTAACTTGCAAAGACACCAAAACTGAGATGGACAACATGACATCAGTGTGTCAGTCTCATGATTAACATTTATCCAGAAATATCCCATTTCAGAATATCTTATTTTTATTATTGGGTCATAATCTTCAATGGAGTCATGTGCGCAGTGCTTTACTTAAATATTGCAGCTGCTAAAAACGGGGATAATTTAAATCACATTACTGCTGGGTATATTCAAATTACCCCTGGGAATCAATAAATTCTGTTATGTTGAAATATAATAATACATGTAATACAATGAGACATGCTCAAGTCACAGCTTTGCCTCAGCTTCGCAAAGCTGCTAGCATGGCTAGAGACTCGTCAACTGTCAGCAGTCTGGGTCGTAACGGATATAATCCGTTAACCATAATCTACAATCTGGCATTTTTATTAGTGTCAGCTATCTTACAAATACAAACCATCATTCATATTCTCATAATTAGTGGAAGCTGGAAAATTGCATCGCTCCTATGAAGAAGCAAGCTGCAAAGATTTGGCAATTTATTGATTAGTCAATCAAAAGGAAGATCGATTCCCAGTTATTTTGATAATCAGTTCATTGTTACAGTCACTTTTCATGTGAATGCATTATACATTTTCTGTTTCCAGCTTCTTAAATGTGAGGATTAGCGGCGTTTCTTTGTAATTTATGATAGGAAATGAAGAGTCTTGGGGTTTTGTACTGTTGGTTGGACAAAAGAGGCAAACTGAAACCATGAAGAGCTTATTTCCCTGTTGTTAGACATTTCCTAGACCAATCAATAAATCATAAAATTAGGCAGATTAATCAATAATGAAAGGAATTGTTAGTTACAGTCCAAAACAGGCTAAATGATGTGCATTAGTGCTCCTACTTTAAGCTTGATAGCACTGTAATTTGTTCAGATTATTTTGAATACTACCCATGTGGCCTAATCCTAAACTCACTTAAATCACATGACAGATGACCCCTAATTTGTAGTTGTCATGGTAAAGTTTCTATAAGGCAGCTACGTTTTCCAGTTGCTGATAGCCCGATATTTATTCACAATTTAGGTGGGAAAAATCAGTTTATAGGCATGTTATAGCTGTTGCTCGCTGATAAGTTTTATGAGTCTATTCCAAAGACTTTCCACACAGTAAAACCCCTCATTGAACCAATAATAAATGAAAGTTATTATTCCTCTGTCTTCCTCTCCCTGCAGGCCAAGTTGCATCACTGACAGGAACCAGTTTCATGGACTGAATGTTGGGCAGCTGCGCAGGCCACCACCGTTAGTGACCTTTGACCTCACCACTCTTCCAGTGTCGGCACCAATCAGACTGCTTCATCTCGGCGATGTCACCCCTATTTATCCAATGACAGTCCAGTTCACCCGCTGTGACATCGGGGCTCTGGAGCCCACACAGTTGGCTGGCAGTCACTTCCACTCTCCACCTCTAATTACGGAGCATTTGGATGGAAAGCTGCTGTGCAGCATCACTGTGGTCACAGTCTTTTCAGAGTAACACAGTCCAAAAACTTATCCTCTGATAAGGGAATTTGCCTCAGAGAGTTTTTACAGCATTGTTACTGATCTCCACCGCTGTACATTTTTGGGGGGAGACGATTTTTGTAAACAATCAGAGTTAAAGTTCTGGTTGTTCTGACCATTTTCCTGGTTGCTGTGTCCGGCCCAGCTGACAAAGGAAAGAGGTCTGTGATTGTCTTTTGGGAGTTAGATGGTTGAAGGACCTACTGACACGACTACTGTAGGACTCAGCCCCCACCCACACCACCCCACGCCCTCTCCCCATTACACATTTCTCCTGATTTCAGCTTTTCTTCTTCTTCTTCTTCAAAGATGGTTGAGAAAACAGCAGCTGTAGTTGGGTTTTATCCAGCTTTTTCTCCTCTCTCCACCTCCTCCCTCTCTTTCTTTATCTCCATCTTTCCTTAAATCAAACAACTTTGTCGACATCTCTACAGCTCTGTTTCTTCTTGTCTCCCTTTTCTTCCCCTCTCCATCCCCCATCCCTTTCCATCCCAGCATGCCTGTGTTCAAAGTGCACTTACTGCCCTCGCTTCCCTCTTCACTGACTCCAGAGCAGACTCCAGCAGTGCCACGCGAGGACCTGTTCACACAAGGGAAGGAAAAAACAAAACGTCTGTGCTACCGACGCCGCTGCGTCAATGCACTGTATTCATAGGAAGAAAAATCAGATATTATTCGAAGATTTGTCTTTTTTTTCTTCTTTCCTGTTTTAAATGTTGCAAGAAACACAAACTCCTGTCTGTGTGTGTCAGGACTTGCATCCAAAAAGGAATTACTATGGTGTTGGATCTCTCTCTCTCTCTCTCTCTCTCTCTCTTTTTTGTATAATAATTTATCACTCATAAATGATTTTCTAACTGACCATGGAGGTTTGAGCTACACAGACTTTTTGAGCAAAAAAAATTATTTCTATGGCATTTTGAAGAAATGTTGAAAGTATTATGATGAGTTCATATTGTTGAAAATGTGTACATATCTGTTATTATTTTTGTATTTATTAATTTCCCCTTTTACTTATTATGAGCTAAAGAGAGGGAGTATTTTTGCCCTCCTACCTTGGTGTGTGTTTAATAATATTGATAAGATTGACCTGGTTTCTCAAATTCTTCAATCATTTGTTCATTGGCAGGTTTTTAAATGAATATTAATTATTATAAACATGAACATTTGGCTGCTAAGTTATTCTATTTATCTTAATTTAAGGTACACTCACATAGCCTTTGGCTACATCTCACATGTCATGTCCCAGTTTTGCTAAAGTTACTAATTGTAGTACAGTGTGACTATTCATTCATGATTATGGTATACTGTTTTTGACATGTTTCATATTACATGAAAATGATACAGTTTATGAACTTAGAGATGTCAAAGTGCGCTTCTGGAAAGCTGCTGGCAAATAAATGTCACAAAGAGAAAGCAAAAGTTTTATTTTCCCAAAGATGTAATCGTGCCCGTAAATTCAATTCAGCAATGAGCAGTTCTTCCATTTCCATCAATACCACACTGAAAAACTTTTTAGGATGCTTAATGAAGTTTCTAGTCCTGAAACTTTTCCAGCGTGCATACACTAAATACTCAAAAACCTGCATTGAATTATTTTTTTAGTTTGAAATCAGGTCAGAGCTACAGCCTTCATCAGCAGATGGAGTTTATTCACTCTGAGAGGCCTCGTGTCATCACATGACCCACGACCCTCATTCACAACCATTGCCAAGACTTTGTCCTCTTTCTTCTATCTCACAGAATTAGGTACAGAATTATTAGCTACAGAATTATATTTCAGTATTGCTTATAGCTCTGTGCAGTGAGCAAAGGTTGATCTTTGTGAAACCAGGCCCTGGTTAGTATTTTCATATAAAAGGCCCCACATTCCCGTTTGCCTGTGGTTCAGCCCTTTTCATACTTCTTCCAATGTTCAAAACTATAGCTCTATTTTTAAATTTAAATTTAAGTTGTTTTTTTTTATCTTCCACGACCAATTGGTCTAGTCTCAGTGCGATTATGTTCGGTTGTTGTGTGTGTAAAATCAAAGCCAGGTCAAAATGCCTTCACTTACTTCCCAGCTGCGCCCGTCAAGCCTGGCATCATTTCTTCACTGGTAACTCTGTAGTTTACTGCACTGAAAATACAGCGTGGCCATCCCTGTTTGTATTTGAACGTGTTTTGAATCCAACAAGGTGCACGCTAACAGCATCAGGTGTACAAAACAGGCGCCAATTGATGAGACGACACTTAGTTTAAAGGGAAATTTAACGATTAAAGCTGCAATCAGGTGGATACGTTTTCGTAGCAGCTTAACTTCACACACTCGTGGTTGAAGATGTGTAGGGTTTGGAAAACGTAAAAACAAACAGTAAAAACCTGCAGAATGTCTAAAAAGCACTCATCTATTCATTTGATGTTGCTCATGAAGGTAAAGTAACTGAAAGCATTTTGATTTGCTTGATGGCAGCGTGAGGCGATGCTCCCACCTGGTACTTGCCAGCTGCTTCACAGGAAATAATGTCTAGGATTTGTTTTGTGTTTTTTGTTTTTTTTTATTTTGTTCTTTTGTCTCTAAGCACTAATGATGAATGAATTGTACATAATCGGTTGTATTTGTGTTACACTTTCCCCAAGTGCTTCCCATGATGACACTTTATTCACGAGTGTGTAAGATCGTCTAACAGCTCTTAGATCAGTTAAGTGATACCGGCTCAGTGGTCTTTATTTTACTGTAGATACACATTGTTGATCAGTTATCTGATGCCTACAGGTAGAATATAAACGACTTTTATGTTTTCACATTTTTCTCTGTGTAAGCCAGCAAACCAACAGATATACATGTACGTAGATGTTTTATCTCGGTTTAATGGCTGAAAAAACATGGTTTAGGTAGTAATTTAGGTTCATGCAACATTTGCCTTTTGTCACACTTATCATGTGTATCTGTAGATCAGAGATGACGATCTTAGCACCAGGATGTTTTTGGGAAAATGCCACCCCGACTTACTGTTTGTCGTAATATAAATGGGAATTTTACAGTCTGTTGCAGCTATAAAAAAAAACAAACAAAACAAACAAAAAAAAGCTCATGGATGTTGATTTCAGAGCAGTTGTATATTGTTTTAATTGCTGTTGAATTTTATGGAGGTAGTAACAGTTGTTTTTTTTCTCCAAACGCTCCCCCTACCTTTTTTGCACTTTGTCATAATGCCCAGATCTTTAATCAACTTCTATTTATATAAATATTTGAGATATTAAAAAAAAAAATCTATATATATTTGTAAATGTGTTTCTGGCAACTTCCGTAAAAGAAGATGAAGAGTATATAGGTGGTGAGTTGGCTTCTAAACCAGCGCACTGTTGTTGCTTATTGTATCTGATCCAAACTGTGCTGAGTGTTGAATGTCTGAAAAATGCCTTGGAAGAGTTGGTTTCTTCAGTCTCACTGCGGTTGGATCAGATCCCCCATCAAGACAACTGAACACTTGCTGTAAAATAAAAGGTCTTATATCCGAGCTTTTATTAAATGATTGAAAGTGAATGCTGTGTTATTTGTAAATCAGATATGCAGCTTGTGAACTGGAGAGGAAGTCCCACTGATGGTGAATGTTTGTTTTGCGAATATGTCTTGACGTTCTTGCAATTATCTGTCGGGTGTTTTCACATGACTTCTTTTCTGTGGCTGGAAAAAAGAAAAGTAATCTGTGACTGTCAGTGTTTCCCGAAGCAGCTTCAATTACACATTATATCATAGTTTGTGTTAATGTTTTACCTGATGCGTTTGTAATTGCCATTTTGATGGTTAAAAAAAACCACTTAACTGTGCTGCAGCCTGTCTGTTTCCAAGCCAAAATATGAGAACAGTTGCAACATTTGTTTTGCTGACTTATGTTTTGCAGGATAGCAACCTGTCTCCAGCGATGTCAGCCAGCCCGCACGTCCTTTTTGTTCAGACTGAAACATTTCGACAACTACTGGATGAAGATAATTGACCCTACTCCACCTCTTCTCTTACTGCCACCATCAGGTTAACAAGTCTGGCTTTTAGTGAAGTGTAATAACAACTACTGGATGGGTTTCCATAGAGTTTGGTGCAGATATTAGTTGTCCCCAGAGAAATAACTTCCATTAGTCCAACACTTCGGTTTATGGCCATTTAGAGCCTTTTTCATTCCGATAAACCTCATCTGTACTTTTGGCGCTAATTAGTAAATGTTAACATGCTAACAGGCTAATCTACGATGGTGAGCCAGCTAGAAATAAGCATTTCTGCTTACGGTATAAAGTGTTTCACAAGCAAATTTCCAAAGATCTTTACACCAAAAACACAACAATGTTTCATTTAAACTTTTTTATTAACTTGTGTTTGGGTGTGGTGTAACTAGATCTTCCGAAGCAAAGAAAGAGGATCTTGGTTGAGGACTCTGGAGCTTCTTCCTCCCAGCAGGCTGATTTGCTAGGTTAAGGTCCAGCTCTAAAGGCTGATAACACAAAAGAGCTATTTGTTCTCTTGACACGATACCTCAGCAGGCAGCAAAGCACCTATGTTGGCAAGGAAATGAAATGAAAAACTAATTTTGTGGAGGTCCTTAATTAAGTGCATAACAAGTGATCTTTGGGGAGTTCCTCTTCACGCTTGTAGTAGGAGCCAAGCTAATTCTTTATTCCATTCCTTTATCAGTCATTAAACGCAGCTTATTAGTTAGAAATACAGCCTTTTAATCATTGAACCACAGTTCAGACCCGTTTCTTGGTGCATATACAACATCTGCTTGATGTTAAATCTCCAGACAAGGTGGTGCTTTAGCGGTCCTTAACCTTTGACCCCAAAGGAGGAAGGCGAGAGATCTGACACCTCTTTCATGATACAACTTCAGCATTGAGAAAATTGTCATGACATTTTACTGCCCTTCTCTTTTCATAGCACTGATTTTATGTTATTGTTTACAGTGGAAAGCGCACTACTGAGACATCATCTCTGCTTTTACTGGTCATTCAACTAAACTCCCACTTGGCCTGAAAAAAAGACACTGTCGGCAGTAATCAGACAGTAACTCCGGTTGAGTTTTTTCCTACTTTTTACAGGTTGCTGCAGTTTTTCTAAATAAAAAACAGCGAGATAGCAGTTTGTTCTTTGGGTAGATGTACAAAGCTAATTGACTTAAATTGAAAGATCAATTATATTTAACATTAAACTCTGAACAGAGGCTGGTTTTGATCATTTTCATGAGTAAGTAAATGTTGATAGAAATTGTAACTCAAGCCTTATTAAGTTCCTGTTATTAGCTTGACTCAGAGAGCACAGCATTTACCTCTCTGTATCAGAATCCCTGGAAGGCTGGAGATCAATAATTGCACATTATCCCATAAAAATGCAGAGTAAAATATAATTAGTTTAAAAAAAACCTTCCCAGTAATGTGATTTTATATCTGGTGATTCAAAAACCCAGAATCATGAACACCAAACGTATCTGGCATTGTTTATCTTTGTTTGGCCTTTTTTCACTAGCATTTTGTCTTCTGTCTGTCTTCTGTTCAGTCCTTGCACGCGTTCCTTGCCACTCTAGTGGAGAACAGCTAATTTGTCCTCGAGTCTGAGTCAGATGTGACTGTAGAGCCCCAGAGAGTAGTGACTAGAGACTGGGTTTAAAAAAAAAAAGAGAGAGAGACCACAAAAAGATGGGAAGTACTGTCCCCACATTCATTGATACTAGCACTATAATATCCAAAACAAACTTGAAGCAGGATATTTAACTTTTGCTGAACAGCTTTTACTGTCCCCTGAGGAAAGATTGTAGAACGATAGTAAATATTAAAACGTAGAGTAACCAATATAGATATATATAATATATCATTTCTAGCAACGTCGACCTGACTATAACTCGACAGCATTAGCAACTCTGGTCATTCCAGACCAAATAAGGCTGAAAGCTCTGTGTGTTTTGTATTTATATGCAATGACGCGGTAATGTTTTATTGCATCTAAGTGAAATACTGTTTTTCTGCTTTCAAAACATGACATTGTCTAGTTTTAAAACTTTTGAAAAGGTTTGTATGTATCCCAGCTCTTAATCTGATCCAGATATTAGACTGATCCAACCGTTTCATTTTATTCTTTTGTCAGTGTTTTACTACACAGCTGTTAAACTACGGCAGCACCTTGGGGCCATTTAATGACACAGCTTTACTGAGTTATCTGGATATATCGGTAATCCCAGTTTTAACTCCAAAGAAGTTGTCATGATAACTCTGGAACAAACCTAAGCCTTAGAAGCACAACCTCAACCAAAAAAGGAAGTGAAAACCTGAAGCCATTTGATTGATATTACAGCAACTGTCAGATTGTCCATGAGGTCCTGTCATTCCTGGTGAGCTAACACATCCATTTGGCCTTCTCCATGAGCATTCTCTTATCTGAGAAAAGGGGGATGGCATGTGACAAAGGTCAGAAAGAAATAATCTCATCTCGCAGCGAGAGGAAAAAAGTTAGATTACACATAAAAACAAAGGATCCCATGGCCCAAACTCACAACACTATGCGCTCATTGGAGCCTCGATGTGTCTGAGGCTGAAGTTTTTCCCTCACAAAAAGGCACTGCTGCATTATATTTCATGATCGTGGCTCTGCACTGCTATGTGGTTCATAAGCCTACACCATTTCCAAACATCATTTTTCTTTTAAGAGGAAAGATTCAGCCTAAAACATACTGTATGCATTGTCTCCTTTTGCTATTATGTTGGGCAGTTTTGGAGCATATTTAAAGTGGTTGTGTGCGTGTGGAGAGTCTGCGTAAAAACACGCTTTGGCAAAGATATCAAACAGCAGTAAAGCAGTGGCTGTAGTCACACGTACAGATTGCTCTACTGCCATCTATTACTGCTCTCCAGACAAATCGCTACATCCAATTAGATTTATTTGAGCATGACATCCAGCAGGCATTTTCTACCCGCTGCTTTCCTCTCTGCTTTTTTTGCATTAATGGACTGAAATGACAGACAGAAAAACACATTCCTAACAACATTGACACCTTGTGGTCAGTTACCTCTAACACGACCCCAAATCTCATCAGCCACATATCAGATCAAAAGCACTCAGCAAGAGATGCTGTGCAGAACAAAATGATGCTAAACCTCAAAGTGAGGAACTGCTCTTATTTAGTCTTCATTTATTCCAATACTCCTGCTGGGATGAACAATTACTGCGCAGGTTGTCTGCTGAATTCATAATCACAGCAGCTACCGTGCAAACTTCCAAGGATGTCAGACGCACACACACAAGGAAGTCTCGCAAATATTCAATGAAAATAGACTTTAATTTTCAGCACACGGTAAGAAAGTTGCATGCAGATCTAAATAGGTTTGCATGTATGGGGATTTTCAGAACCTGCACAAAATTGTCAATCATAATATTTGCTCCTATTGGAAAACCCAAAAGGGATAAACAAGAGATTGCATCAGTCTAATCTGTTCATCATGTTTGTCTTTTACTAAGTGGATCCCACTGGAATAGTTGTATCCTAATCTCTAGCACCGTCACCAGTCCCTCCAAACAAGGCCCACTTGTAGCCCAAGCTATAATTATAAACAGGCTATTTAAATTAACAGTGTAAATTAATTATATTTCATGTGCAGAAAGTGTCCAAACATGTCACTAGGTGGTGTGATAAATGCAGCCTGCATGTAATTGAGAAGATAAAAGCTCTCGGCTCTATTCGGCGACGTCTATGAATGCCGAGGAGTTTCTCCCCCCATTGCAAACAGCATTCTTATGATAATGGAATAATGCTGGTGCTTTAGTTAATTGTGTATAGGCGATAGTGGTGGGCACCTTTTGTTGAGAGCTCTCATGAGCCCAAAGGAAAGAGATGGCAGGGATTATAACTTTTGTAGAACTTCTCAAATTCCTCAAACGACCATACATTCTACCCACTTTGCATTCACTGAGTTGACTGTTTTTCTTTATTTGATTAGAGATTATTTTGTAGGCTTTATTCAGTATAGGTTCTACTTTTTTACATATGTATGATATTTATCACATTTGCTTAATATTGTGGCTAAATGAGGAAGATGTTGCTAGAATCAGTATGTTCACAGTGTATCCAAAATAAAATGTCATAATTTTCTTGGGGAAATAGGATAGGAGCTTAGATGGGACCCTTTTTTCTAGTTCCAGTTTAATATGATATCCACCGTGTTTTATGTGTTGTATATTAAGCCACTTTGCTGCCACACTTTTCCTCTCTGAAATTAGTAACCAGGTAGGGTAAATGTCTAATGTGACAGCATCTTTCCTGAGATCCTGCTCATGGTTTTGCCAACTGCTGAGGACACCCTGCTGTCCTGAATCACAATAGATAAGCCCATGTTGAATTAACCAATACAAATAGCATAGCATGATATAGGATAACAAAAAGATAACACTCAAAATACACTATTCATTCTAATATATGGAAGAAATTAAAAATATATATCTGTTATTTCCTGCACACTCTCAGAGTTTTTAGTTTTGGTCCTTTGGCTTCAGGACACCAAGACTGTTAAATACTCTTAACAACCACTCCACAATAATATGCTAGAGTAGTGCATTACTTTAACTCCTTATATACAGGGCTAATACTACTACTGACTGCACTAAAATGCCACTTCTAGAGCAGAAGTAAAGTCAGCTCCCACGTATGATAGACCCAGACCTACACTCTGTCTTATGCAAAAGAAAAATCACTGTGCAAAATTATTCTAAACGAAACAACCATATTGTACTGTTGTATCTCTGTTCAACTCCCTGGTATGTAGTGCATCTGTTATACTCTGCTTATATCAATGATTTGAACAGAAGTTCATGAGGAAGATGATCTTCTACCTCTGTAAAAGACACACACAGAAGTGCACAAATGTACTAATAAGATTTTAAGAGCTATGTTATTTGACCACAGATTTTTTGCCTGATCAGTTGACTCCACATTTTTCTGTCTCACTTAAGAAACTTTCGATCGCTGCAAATCCATCTGTTTCTAGGACTTCCCCACATCACATTTTTCATAATGGCTCTAACCTATACCCATCATAATACCCACTCATCCTCTTTATCACCACCACCTGTCATTATCCATATGGACCCCAGCTTAACTTCATCTTCCTCACCTCACCTGCATAATGTCACCTCTCTTACCTATTCTCATCATATTACCCACTCATCTACCTCCTCATCACTACCACCCAATATTAGCATACCTGGAGCCCAGCTTTACTGTACCTTCATCACCCGTCCTGCATAAAGTCACTTATATTTTCATCTTTTATTAAAGTCTGAACCAGGTGCTTCTAATTAGCCTGATTAGCTACCAGTGTTTAGTGAGTTAATACAGTAGTTAGCTAAGTTAAGTCTCAAACCTCAGCTACCCGCTTAACCTGATGGCAGATTAATATTCAGCTGTGTTGTTTCAGTCACAGCTGGACATTATTAAGATTACTTTCATCTTTCTAAAAAGCAATATCCTGAAAAAATAGGTTTCTGTTCAATAAATGTGGAAACAAGGTAAGCTCCAGGACTTGCTATCTTAATACTTGTCAGTTTAGGATTTGCTAGTTTAGAATTAGCTATTTTAGGACTTGTTAGCTTAGTACTTTCTACCTTAACATGAACTTACATTTCCTTATAAACTGTATTAGGTTGACAATACTGTTATTAGTTTTAGAACTAATTGTTATTAAATATTTAAAAATGAACTGAACACCTGTGCCACCACTGGGTGTACAAATGAAGCTAACCTGGCTGTTTTAAGCTCGTAGCAGTTAGCTAGGCTCAAGCTTGCTACCTTTTTCATTATTTGAATTTATTGCACACTTGTTATTTTCATGAACCTAAAAACATCACAAAACATGTGCACATTCATGGTAGGGTTACCTGTGTTGGTAAGGAACAACATAATGGAAAGTCACTGTTTGGGGAGACAAGTTACTTGACATCAATTATTAAATTAGCTAGCTAACAGTGTTTCTTCCACTGCTAAACTCAGATAGCCACTTGTTATATTAGCAGAACAATCAGCAAGTAAATCACATTTTAAGTCAATAATCTACTTTTTTTTATTGACAAACAACAAAAAAACCCTAAACATTTAGATATGTTTTTCCTCCTTTTGTAAAAGTGACCTTTATTAACCATAAAACAAATAATTTTTGGTATGTTGTCAGTTATTGATCGACTCTATGGTGCTTATTGGCCTTCCATACTTATTGCATTAGGGGATTATGGGATTTGAAAATGACACTAAAACCACTGGAATCAGCAGTGCGAAGAGGTGAGTTTATCATCTTCAAACCAAAGTTGTCAGGGGGGGTCCTGGGAATAACTTCACTGGGTCTCCATCCAAGTGAAGGGTAGTTCATTAGCACTCATTTCCACTCTAATAATCAGTTGCACAGTGCAGGAAGTGATGCTGCAGGAAGTTCAATTTCTCTTATTTGACATTTAAACTAGGAAATTAAACTTCTTGGTTGTGCTTCCAATGGGAGTCTTTCTCCAAATGTGTCTCTATTTGTTAATCCTCTTTTTTGACAAAGTTGTGAACCCCTTTTACTAAATATAAACTTTATATAAATAATGGTATCCAACTTTGGACTGGTTTTCCTGGATATCACTTTTAGTTGAGTGTATTTGTTGCTCTTGATGATGATTAAGTCATTTATTTAGTTGATCATTTCAAATAGTTTTAAGTTTCTTGTATATATTAACTTTTGAGTGGGTGTATCCACCCGTGATATATTTGCGTTTGCGTCGTGGACTCTGGTGGAGAGCTCTGTGTCCTCGAAACGTTGCGCGTTTTGGAGGATAAATCGGCGCTTCATCCGTGGCCTTTGGTTAAAAACTGAGAAATTATTCAACTTTTCTTAATTAAAAAGGGAAAATCATTTATTTTTTTCGCAATGTCGCGCCAAAGTGCCGGCATTTCCAGCTGAAATTGGACGTAGAGGGTGCACCTTTGCGCAGAGGCTGGTTTAGTGCTGAGAGGCTCCTCTGGGTGCACAAAAGACAGCGGCTCGCAGACGAACTTGTTCAGAGTGAGCCGGGGACGCTGGGAGGCGAAATAAACAAGCTCCGGACTCGAAGTAGCCACGGTCGCGCAATTTTACCCCTTCAAACACACAATTCCTCCAACCATCCAACCGATACAAGGTAAGGACTTGTTTTTAAGACGTTTCAGCGAGACTGGGTGGCTGCGGAGCGGGTTAAACCTCCTTCGCTTTGGCTTCCCGAGCATGGTTGTTTTTGCAGAAAATGGCGTCATCGCCCTCTTGTTTCTGCCTGGCCGCGGTGGGGAGAGGAATAGTTTCAGGGAGTTGTAGCAGCCTTTACACGTAGCGTTCACCTCCTCAAAGAGGAAATCACCTTCTGTGGTGTGTTTTATTCAATAGCGGATCGTAAAATGAAGAGATAGTTCGTGATTTCGCTCGGTAGAAGGACGCGCAAAGATGGAAGGGTCACCGGTCCTGTGCGCCAAGCTGCTTCTTGGAAAAGGTGGCACGGAGCCGCAAAACGCAGCGTTTTACATTCATAAAAATACCATCTTGACCGGGTCCAGGCTAATCCAAATGACCGAGGGTGGTTTAGTGTTATAGCCAGAGTGGTGATGGACTTATTTGCAGGAGCACTGCACCTTGTCTTTGTGTGTATTTTATTCGGGTTAGCTCGTTTTTACGCCGCACTCCCCTGCCATGCTGCAATCGTTATGAGGGGCCTCTCTTTAACGGCTTGAAAGGTGCATTTTGTACTTGGCTTTTCCTTTGATCAAATCAAGCTGCCCCTTTGTTGCCCAAAATAGTGGCGTTTTTAGGCTGACAATATAACCGTGTAAAAAGAGATTTTCGGGGATAATGGGGGCGATGCAAATCGTGCCATGAGAACGGCGACTGCCCTGCGCTCTGGTTCGCTGCTTGCCAGGCGAGGACAGCCTGAATGAGATAAAAATAAAAGTCTTTTGGACGAATCACATAGTTTGCACAAAACTGGGGAAGTCCGGCGCTGCGCAATGATTGTGCTGCTGCTTTGCGCAGAGCACAGTGGCAGCTGCTGTAACCGCCGCCACCATTTCGCCGCGATATTTTTTGTGTGTGTTGGCCAACCTTTTGTAAATAGTTGGGGACTCTTGGATAAAAGAGCACAATAGTATTCATGCGGGCCCTTTATGGCCTGTGAATGCGGTCCTAAGTCCCACTCCGGCTGTCCTGTCTTTCCCCGTCAGCTACGTGCATGCGTCCTAGCACTGGCCACCACACATCCACCATAGCGAGGCCACTCGGTTCCCTGTGTATACGCTCTGCTTGGTTCCTCCTGTGACCAAAAGTCGAGGACTGATTCGTGTGCCGAGTGTTGTGGTACAGGCCATCACGATCATCAACTCGAAACAACGACAAAACATCAGCCACGGAGACTGCACACCGCTCGCTCCGTGCACATTTTTATTAAGTTTCCTGAGTTATGCAACCGCATCCCCGTAGAGCGAACTGCTCATCCGCCTTTATTTACTCGTCACCCACCATCGGATGGATATTTCTGTGTGTAATATCTGGTGAATTGGACCAGTCCCCGCGGCGACGACACTGATTGAGGAAGATATGTCATTTGCAAATCACCCAGTGCCATTTGCGTCACAGCCCGCGGCCTCGCACGCCCATGGGGGGCGATGGAGTTGCAAATGGAGACTGTGTGTGTGTGCTGACGCTGCCCCAGCTGAAAGGGAACCAATAGACACGGACCCGGGCGGCAACAATCGCCGTGCGCCTCCACTCTCCAGTAGTGCACCGACTTGGGATTCCGTATCAACACGGAAGATCGCGCAGTTTATTCGGGATGGTTAGGTTTCCTCGCCTTGCCTGGGATGCGTAAGTGGATGCGTACACACGCTGGTTAAACCTGCTACAGGGCTCGACAGGCCAGCCGGAGTGGAGTATATCCGTCCGGTCCTTCCCTCATGGTGCTCGGTGCATGTGGCTATTGTGGAGTCGCTCATGTGTGGACAAATTTCTTGCCACTGGATCGTGATGATATGACCGTAAAACCTTTATTAACAGCGCAGAGAATAAGGTCGGTTTATGATTCGGACACTGGATACACATCCGCGGCGTTTTTGTTACATCCACAGCGCGCCACGCGTTTCTGGTATGGAGATGAGCAGGGCGTTTTAATCCAGGAACCTTTTATTTGTTGCTGTTGCGCTTTTGGGCACTGCGCATGGTTTCATCCACCGGAGCTCGGAGAACTTGTTCACGAGGCAGAAAGTCCTGAATTTGCCGAGTTAGAGAGTGCAGATTCAGTCAGCGTGGAAATCAATTACAGCCTTATGTTGTGGGCGAAACGTATAATGTATATTTTATTAGACATACAGGTTGATTGATAAGACCTCTTTTGATAATATGGTGGGTGTAACCTACAGTAATTATTAAAATATATCAGCAATCTTTAAAAGAAAAATACTTAAATGTTTGAATATATTAAACTGCAGCGACATGACAATGTTGCAATCAGTTATGCTTTAAGAATAGTGCAAATACGTAACATTTATCTAATGCAGTATAATTAGATTTATATTATAATATTGTTCAAAGATATAAGCTGTGGATATGTACTGTATGTACTTCATTTTTTAATTTAAATGACAGTGTCCACTTCCTGTGTTTTTTTTGTTTTCTTTGTTGTTGTTTGTTGAAAGGCTTCAGATGCAGTCAGGTTGCATGATAAATGTGTTTAAAAGTGCACTTTGTCGCAGGTACAGATGTATAGAGATTGCCGCTGGCAGCCCAGAGGGATGTTTCTTTATAGTATAGATTCATTCCAGAAGGCCTGAGTTTATGTCTATCTTTAATAATTTAACACTCAATTCAAGGTTCATTGGTGTAACTTGGACCCTTGGTTATCTTATGGTCATCTGACCGTAAACCTGTTTTGCATTGCATACTGACTGCGAACCTGTCTAAGTTTAGATGCAGCTCTACTGTAAATGTCTTTTTAAAGTTATTAAATCAGCTCAGATTTGACCCATTCCTCTCAGCAGCCCAAAGTCTTTAACACAACACATGAGTGACTCTGACACCACAGAGATGGCCAGTCTAACCTTGAAGAGGAGTATGAACTGGTAACTAGGACATGAGTGAAGATAACAAAGTGGGTTATAAGGAACTAAAATAAAATGGAAAAAACGAGATGAGCCTGGAGTTGACAGAATCGCCCTGAACATTTCCATATTTGAACCTATGTGTTTGTTTTCCACACATTGACTTTTGTTTTAATTTCCTACATTTGCAAGTCTTTTGACTGCCTCAGCTAGCCTCCAATTATCCAGTGAGACTCAGGATTATAGCAACCTGAGATAGGTCTTTCCTTATTAGAACAGCAGCCAAGATGGCTTGGCTCTTTTCCCTGATAAAGTTTCCCAGGTATCAGTGTTTTTTTTTTTTTTTTTGTTACCAAAGTGGCTGTTGACTGCAGCAGCTCAATGATGTCACTGTATGATTCAGTCAGTTTAATGATGTAGTGCTGTGTTCAGTCACTGAGTCACCTCATCAATGTGCAAGTTGAAGTCATTCAGCAACCCCATTAACCTGTAACCTGTCAGAAAGGTAAAAAAGAGAGACAGACATTAAGAGATCCGTGCAGCCTGAAAATCAGTGTCAGCCAGACAATAAGTAAGTCAACTACGCCGGTTATCAAAACAGGCTGTTAGTCAGTCTTATTAACTCCAAGCCAGGAAGCTGCGGTCTGGTATTTAGAGATCCCATCAACCAGTTAGTGAGTCTGCCATCCTAAACTGAACAGCTGTCTTGCTGTGTGAGTGCTGAAGGTGAACACTGTGAGTTTCCGGCGCAGCTCCACCTGTCAACGAGGGCCTACTTTGTGCCCATTGTGGTGGAACATGCTCCGACGATGTGGGGACGATCTGTTCAGCAGTGGGGCTTTTTTCTTGCTTATCACAGGAATTGCTGCTTTTTTGCTTCACGTTGACGTCCCAGCACACAGTGCTTAATTATACATTTGCATGTGATTTTAGGGGCTTTATTTCAAAGATCATAGGCTGCGCATCCACACCTGGCCTGAAAATGCCCATTACGTATCCCCCATGGCTATATTTATTTAAATCTGTGTCCGCGTTCCTTTTCTGCACTCTGCTGCCGCATCTCTTTACATTGCTCATGTCCTGTGTGCCTGCTTTGACTGCTAACACAACATATTGTGCAGAATCTTCTTTCATATCTGCTTTTGAAGATCCAGTAGCAAATTCAGCCATATCCAACTGTTTGGTACCCGTTGTCCTGCCACCAAGTGTGTTCTCGCCTGATTGGGTGATGAATGTTATCACAGAAAAACAAGTGGAGCTTATTGCAGACCCTTAAAATGGCACATGTTTTAGTCTAGTAAACTTTGTTGAGGAATGACATCTGTGTGGAAACTGAAATTTCCTGTATCTCCTGAATTTGGTAATGTTGGACTTCATATGTGCATACAACTCTGGCAATGTGTGCATTGTTTGCGTGTGTTTCTGTGTCAGGACAACTGGATCTCTCTGGTATTTCCCCATTTGCAAATTTCTGATTAATCCGTGCAGAGAGTGACTTGTCACCACTGCTATGAATGTTTGGGAGTTTTCCTAATACAGTAGTGTGACATTTCCACACTTAAGACCAACTCGTGTGTGTGTGTGTGTGTGTGTGTGTGTGTGTGTGTGTGTGTGTGAGTGCTTATGCTTATATGCCAGATCACATGTCTATTCATGGGCGCATGTGCATAATTGTTGTCACATAAGACTTTACAGTCATCAGCAAATATGAATGGACAATAACATGAAAATCAGTCTCTTAATCTGAGCATATTTAACAATGGCTGAGAAGCGTGATAGTGGAAAACATGAAGTGGTCAGTCAGTGAAAGTTCTGGAAACAGCTCCTGGGGTTGTTTTTTTTTTTGGTTGGTGCAGAAAAGCAGTTATACATCTTTATTGAATGTACTTGGTGTATATTTCTTACAGCGGGTGACGTTTGTCAATGTGGATATGTAACATCACAACACAACTTTATCTTTCCTCTTTTTTATCACAGGCACTTTAAAGCATAAACAGTGTCTGTGCAATTTATACAGTACCATCTAATTTATATACACATTGTCATTTTTATCAAGTATGAATTAATATGTTAATAATTAGAATGTGATGTGACAACAGGACAAAAAGCTTAATTTTCTGGATTGCCAACATAAGTAGCAGAAGGTCAGAGCTACAAAGCATGAACTCCTCTGTTCAGTACCACTGTGTGTAGAAAATGCCCTGAGAAGATGTGTATTTATAAGCACAGGAGAACTCTGCCAGTAGGCCACATCATTGTTCCCATCCCATCTTGTGGTCAGGTGGTATCACTGGTGTGTCTGCCAGCGGTCAGCATCATGTCAGTGAGTGTGGACTCCCTCCATTAGCAGGAAGTCCTGTTAGACCGCCTCCGCACAGCCATAACTATAGAGGCTGCGGTGATTGCAGGCCCATGTCTGTTGGCTCTAGAACCATGCAAACATTTAAACGTATACATGCACATTGCATAGCATATACATAAACACTCGCACGTGATGAAGCGTGACAGGCTGAAGTTTCTTTATTGGAATGACAGAATAGAGGCTGAGGCTTCACAGAAGGGTAAGTTCAGCTCTTCTGATGTGGATTTGTTGCCTCTGAAAGGGCAAATGAGGATTTGTCTCCCAAAATAAGAGATGTTCCCAAAAGGGAATCGCTTTGACAAATTGATTTCTGCCTGGTATAAACAAAATTCACTATGGATTATCACTGGAGATGGAACTTAAACATATTTGCTTATAAAACATTTAACACCGGAGAAGATTTCAGGTGTATTTGTTAGATGTTAAGCAGAGGACGTAGCATTTTTCAGTGACAGTAGTTAGTATGCGGAAATGAACTTTAAAATGTGTCAAGACCATCAAAGTTTTACTATGTTTGGAAATTATAGATATGATGGAGTGAGTCATGAAGCTGGATCAGTTACTGGGTAGCAGGGGATTTGTTCAGGGTGTTAACTGTATAGCAGAGGAGAAGTTAATGCCTTATTTTCAGAGTTTTACCCATAAGTGATAACCTCCTAGGATTGTCAGTCTTAATTTTTTTTCTGTGCCTCAGGCGTTTCGGTCACATCCTGCTCATTCATTTCAAACAGAGGCTCACTTTATTCATCTTTTTATGCAGTATTAGCCATTTTCCCGGTGTTACACTGATCATCAACAGTTGTTTGTGCTGTACCGTTCTGAGGAGGAGAGAAGGAAATGCTATTTTCAGCTCTTTTTTTCATTTGTCTTTTGAAATTGGTCTTTCGGTACGCGTAGAGCAGGGAATCATTTCCTCATATTTTCACAACACATCATGGGACATCCACAATGTTTTTTTCTTTTGTTGTTTTGTGGTTATGTTTCTTAAATTTAAAGTTCAGGACACTAATGAGCACTGCTTTCCATGAATTTAACTGCCACAATAGTAGATTTAAGTTTCAAACAGAAAAGACTTGTTATAGACATATGTTCGCATTAAATTGATGACAAGTTGAGTTGCAAGGAAATAGAATAAATAACTTTATCTGTCAACATTTCATGCATGTAGTGGTAATCAGTAAGTGTGGAGTTTGGACTGGGAGGTTGATTCACAGGTGCCAGCCATCCTCAAATCCTCAGTTTGAGCCCAGGACACCTTCGCTCTCATTACCTGAGTCAGAACAGGAGTCACTACTTCACAACCACGTCTGTCTGTTGCCACGGAAACGGGAGAGTCTCTAGTGTTAGTGTGTGTGAGTGTATTATTGGCACGTGTGTGTGTGTGTGTGTGTGTGTGGTGCGACGTGTTTATTTTAAACCTTTGTAGTATATAGAGCCTCTTCAGCTGTGAGTTAAGAGAGTGTTGTAAATGTTGTCAGACTGGAGTTCGTAAGCCACCGTCAGCAGCCTGCTGCTTGTCAGGTTTTTATGAAACACTTCTCAACAAAGTAATTAGGCTGCTGTTGGTCTTCTGTTGGGTCTTTTTGGTGCCACGGTACACTCAACTGAGCCTCTGAAATCCCAAGATAAACTAAGCTTTTGATTACAAGATAAAATGTTACCGTAGCTGTAAATGAAGGCAGTAAAGTAGTATTTGTTGCTTTGATTGTGACAGACTTTTCTCTTTCTGCCCAGTGTCAGCAGGCCTCATGCAAGAACGAGCAGAATTGTTCTTTAAATTGCACATACAAGTCATCAAAGTGAAGTTGTGGCATTCACCAATTTTCTTGTACTCTGAATGATCAAAATTCACAATCAGTGCAGGGCTGTTGTTAAAGCCGAGTACAGATCACGGTCAAAGGGGAAAAACACTCTTGACTTAACATTTACCCTGACTTTTAATATGGATGAATTTAGTCATGAGTTCAAATAAGTAACTGAAATTTATTGTGTCTGTTAAAGTGTCAAAGTTGTTAAGAGTTTTTAGATTTTTTTTTTTTTACATTTTTATTGGTTTATTTCTACTGAGCACCAGTTAACAAGAAAATTCACTCCAGCAGTTGCTTCAGGTTCTTCATGCAGGACGCTGTCTGTATATATCACAGGGAATGTCACATTAGATCGTCACATATTAGTCATGGACAGCTTTGCTTTAGACGCATATTTCTTTAACTTCACGTAATCTGAACTGTTCCCTTTTTATGTCTGTTCCTTTTCAGTGCAGCTCTGATTGCACGCGGAAGACTTTTCAGTTACAAAAGATACAAAATATTATATATTGTGTTCCTACATTAAAATGATAGAAACTGCTGAAAATTGTTTTTTTCTTGAAGCTCCATTGTCACATTTCTGACCATGCTAATGATCAAATCTCTCGAAAGCACACCTCCTCATGAACAGGCCACATTCATCAGGCTAAATCGAGTATTTTATGACAAGTTCATGCAGTTAATGGAGTTTGGAGAATCCCACTTGGAGCATGAGCAAACCCCACAGAAAAGAGCACAACAGGTTTTATTATAAGAATAGGTAAAATGTTCTTGCATGAGGCCCACTGACTTCTGTAAAAACTGCTGTTTCACTGAGCTGCTCCCTAATGCACAGAGGCTTTCATTCACATGGTTTCATCTTCAAAGTATCCTTCTGTCTGAAATATCTGATCCATATATATTCCCCGTGTGCGCTTAGACCTATTCAGGATGACAGGGTGCTAGAGTGTATCCCAGCATGCACGAGGTGAGACACTGAGAAACAGCCTCAACAGGTCATCAGGGGCCACAGAGCTAACAAGGTAACACATAATAGAGAGTCAATTTTACTCAAGCTCACACTCACAGCTAAGACCAAAGTAGGGGACTAAGAAAGGCGTCATTTAACTTGAGTGTGAAATGTATTCTCGTAAGAAAAAATAACATTATTTTAAATCAAGCTCTTGAACCTTTACACAGGTTTGCCACAGTAGTTAGTAGAGTAGACAGACTTTCCAGTCAGATTTGCCGTCATAGTTAATGGCTGCTGTTAATCTCTAGCCCTGATATAAATAGAACCTGGAAAGGTGCATAATGCATTAATATGCCTGTGCTTAATTTTGCTAGAATATAGATTATTTTTGATCTCATACCTCTGTTTGAAATTAATTGTGTCTTTATTACAGTTAAATTTCAATAAACCCGTATTCAGAACTGGTTCAGGATTAAGTCATCACATCATTCTCCTAGCACAGGATCTACTAAATCAATTCCCAGCAACCATCAGTGCCCACAGTTGTTTCGTACTAGTGATGTGTTCCTGCCCTGACAGTCTGTCCTGCCCCCCCTCAATCAGGACTCAGTTTCAGTTTGTTAATGGCGCCATCACTGCATCTAGCCTCTGCTGTCATGTTATCGCTCGGTTCTTAATTGGCTCACCCTCACCACCGAAAGCAGAGTTTCATGTAAATAAGGAGAGTTGTTACGGACTTGTGGAAGTCTGGACTGGTAAGCCATACCTGTCTCCTCAGTGTGCACTAGTGCAAAACAGACACCACGGACGGGTTGTTTACATCTGTATTACGTCCTCACACTGATATAAAACCTTGATTTCTGGTGCATAGCTAGATCTGGTTAACTGCTGAAAACTGTAAATATTATAATGCAAAATATGTATGTAATCATAAAATCATTTGACTGTTTGCCGCTGTCAGTAATGATTGTCAATCACACAGTAAAATGACTGAATGTCAGTTGAATCGCTTGGCCACTGTGGCTAAAGATGATGCTGAACCTCAGATCGAGCCATTAAAGCAGGTATGATAAGCTCTGGATACAAATACAAGAATCAAGTCTTCCTCACACTCAGTCGCCGATGATGTCAAGTCCTTTGACTTACCTTGAAAAGACTCATTGGACCCATAGATTGGTCCTGATTCAGTGCTCAGACGTGTTTTTTGTTTTTAATTCTGTGCAAAAACTCTTAATCCCAGCGATGCCTTCATGCTTGAGACCATACCTGTGTGATAACATAATTTACACAGCTGTTAGCCTGCAAAGTTTTTCATTTCCCATCACAGGGCCATAAGATCAACCCGACCTTTGTCTTTTCATGTACACAGTCACTTTGTGTTGACATTGTTCTGGCAGATAATTAAGTCAGTGAAGTTTGTGTATTCTCTGTTTTTGTGCATGCTTTAGTAAAACAGTACAGTGAAACCACATCCTTTGTATTCAGACATGCGTTGTGTGGGGGCAAACCCTCTGTGGCCTATTGTGTGTGTGTTGCTCTGTGTCATGTCTTGTGGAAACCATTCAGGACCACAAAACTTTTCAACTGGGAAAACATTTTGAGTACAAGCTTTGTCTCCCTCTGCTGGACTTTTAGTGGAACTACAAATCTACAAAACTGGTGATATATGGCAGCGCACGTGCATTTTTGTCCTATTTCATTAATATTATTTATCAAAGTTTGTCCATACTTGTAAGGCACGATGATTATATCTTCATATTACTCTATGTATGTACTGATTCGCAATAACTTAAATCATTAAATCACAGAATAAACAAATGTAATTTGGCCCCAGGCTTAGAATAGATTTTTGCATTTCCCATTTTCTGCTCACTTGTTTTGTATTTTGCTGTTTGCTTGTTCCACATTCGCCATAAGTCTGGGACACGGGTGGCCCAAACTGCCAGCACCTGTCAGTCGTAACTCATCTAATTAATCCTCCTTTGACTCTTGGGGCATTTACAGCTTATCCACCGACAGAGAGGGACTAAATATGTCAGATTCATGAAGCCTTGAGTTATTAGCTAACAGTGCGATGAAGAATAATAAATTAGAAAGGCTTCAGGCTGTTTAACATGCTTGAGTGCAGCTAAAGCATGTTGAACTGATCACTGATGTGTTTCCAGGTGCAGGTGGCTGAGTTGGACCACACGGTTTTAACATAGACCACCACTAGAGGGCAGCAATAAATTTGATATCAGCACTGATGCTGTCATAAAACAGTATACATTGACATAGACAATATATTTTTGTTTTATCTGTGGGAGTTAATGGATTAATTTTCATATTAAGACTGGTACTTTGTCCCAGCAACCTTTTTTATTGCCCGGTATGGATACAACATAATGAATGCAACATTTCAGAAGCAGGTCCCCAACTATGCTTTGTGTGCTTCATGTACATGCATGTGTATATCTGTGCTGTACATGTTTGTTGACCACTGCAGTATTTATTTGTGAAAAATTACTTGTTATAAAATGCTTTGCGATGCAGAAGCGCATATATATGCAGTAATGGTGTTCCCGGCACTGTAAGGTGCTCTGGGAAAAGTGTGTGTGTGCGTGCACGTATCCATTAGCATTAGCTATGTGAGGAAGGCCAATGTACTTTATTTTAAATGCACACAGGGATATGCCTCGTGTAGAGTAATGATGCAGGTAACATGGGTTCGGTTGTCCTGCTTAGCAATATGACAAGCAGCACTGACCTCAAAGTATTCACTTCTGTTTTATTTTCTTTTCATGTTCCTTTTCTTTTTTCTTTTTTTTTAGTTCCAATTTGTCACCTGTTGGTTTCTCAGCACTCCACTGCCTTTAAACACACAAAGCCTTTATGTTTACTGTACTTTTTTCCTAATGCATAATACATGCTTTCGCAATAAACGTTCCATGCAGAAATGTGTTGTGGGCATATGGTTTGGCTGCAGAAGTAAAGTTTTGTTGTTAACTTCAATTAATTTGATCTTTGCATTTAAAAAATGTTTGTGTATTAATGGACAGCAGAATATGATAAATTCAGTAAAACATATGGTAAGCAATGTATTTTAATTACACTGTGATATAGAAGAATATAGTGTAAAGAGAATGGACCCATCTGTTAGCATTTACATAACTCTTAAGGTTTAGAAAGAACTTCTTTGGGGCTCTATTGACGCCATATGTAACCTGCTTTATCCTGTTTTTCTCTAAGTGTTTAAGTACCAGTGATGTAGCAGGTCACAGTGGAGCAACATGTAATACACAGCCCAAGTACAAGTTTTCCTTGTTGCAGATAACAAAGCACCACAACGAGGATGAGACCTGAGAAGCCTCTGTAATTTCTTATCCCTAGCCTTTCCCTGGCTCACGTGGAGTGTTGTTGCAGGTCACAGGTGTGTGCTGGTAGTGAACGTGTGGTGCCGCAGGCCAGTCTTGGCAGCATGGTGAAGGCCCAGAAGTCAACTGGGAGGAAGAGCTCTCTCTGTCACCGCAGACAGGTACTGGAAAAAAAAAATAAGACCACAATGTCTGGATGTTTTTGTCCAGTGTCACTCCCTTCACTGTCAGGCTGTGGAAATCACACTTCCTCTATGTTTAGACCCAGCTGTTCAACTTAGCAAGTTTAAGACAACTACAGCAACATCATGTAAATGTCAAACTGTCCAGTCTGTGTGTTTCACCAAACTCTCTCAAACCTGGCTGTGAACTTTAATCCAGATCTAGACTGAATCCCAGTCCTAGAACCCACCTGTGTATGCCCATATGTATGTTTGTTTACTCATTTATCCACTTTTTGACGTACTAAATGAAATTACAGGAAGAACTCGTCAGCAGTGGTGCTCAGACACCAGGGAATACAATAGAAGTCTTTGTGTTGTGATAAAAAACACTTTACACATATTACGCATTTTAAGTGACGCGACAAAGAGAAAGTAGTTGCTTATTTAATGATGTTACTTTGTCCAGGAATGATCTCCGTTGCCGTCTGTCGTGTGTTTTCAACTAAAGATCACAATGAAATTAACAGATAGGAAAATAAATTCTGTTAAATAATTAATCTTAATCCATGCTCTTTAATCCAGGTCTAACCTGTGCATTTTATTCTTCATTTCACCTTGTAGCTTTATAGAGAATTAAGTTGAAATTCATGGCCGGTCCTCTGACTCTAATCAGTAATCTTCCCCATGCTTTGTGCCTTCCCAATGAAAAATTTAAAAAAAAAAGAAAAAAAGGCATGAATAGTTGAAAATTGACTGACTGACAAATTCAGATAATAAGTAATTGTGCTTCCTGGTGTTTCTTTTTACTCACGCACTTCAACAGTCGAGACATTGAAGTTTTCTTTTCCAGCCATAGAAATATAGAAGTTTTAGATGTTGACAGAGCAGTTGCCTCGTTAATTTGTGCAGTTTTCAGATCTCTTCACACACAAACTGTTTCTGTGCATTTGTTGTGATGAGCTGTGTGTGTTGTACTGCACAGATGGCATCACTGTGCACATGTGGCATACTTTTAAGCTATTTTGTGATCTTTTGGTTATGCTGTGGTTTGCACGTGTGTAGGTGTGTGTGTGTAAGTGACACATTGTGTCCAAGTGGCCCACTTGTCCTGCAGTGATGTGCTGTAATGTGCCTGAACGGTGGGAGCCATTTATCCCTCTTCAAGGGCAGCGGGGACACAACGAGTGAGAGAGACAGACACAGACAGAGAGAGAAAACGAGGATAAATTGGTGGGTGGGAGAGGAGAAAAGATTGGGGACTTAGAGAGAAAGGAGGTCTGGTCAAGAGACACAGCTACACACACACACCCACACATTCACACTCACAGACAGATGTATGTGCGCACACTGATGGGTTGGTGTGGACTCACTTATCTGCTGAAGGGTGGCCGTGTACGACAAGGTTAATGTCCCTCCTACGAAGTCTCTGGACGCTCAGGAGACATGACAGCCACACACACACACACGCACAGACGCACACACACTTAACTTCTGTGACCTCTCATTCTGCCCAACAGTGTTCATTTTTTAGCAAGGGGTGTAAACTAATTTTGTTTGTGATGAGCTCGCTCTCTGTTCAAAGATCTATGCCAGTATATATTTAGTTTTAATTATGTTTAATTTATAATATTTGTGTGTATGTGTGTGTAATAGTGTTTGTAGGCAGCACTTTCTTTGTCAAAGGGAAAAGTTATGATCTGGATTCTTAAACTTTTGTTCAATTTTATTAAATTCAATTAATAATTCAAAAATATTTAAAAATACTAAAAGTTTATTTAATGACATTCGTAAAATCAATACGACCATTAATTTTAAGATTTTTTTAAAATGTCACTGTCAGTGTCTCTCTGCCCTCAAGCCTCTACACATTGAGTTGTAACAGTTACGACATTGGCACCATCCAGTGGTAGTATCAAGAAAGTACTTACTGTGACAGACAGTAATACCTGTTGTCTCCCCCACTACCCACAGATTAGACCCAGGGACACTGAGATAACTAGACTGAACTTGACACAGTTTTTGTTTCATTAGTTAGTGTTAGTTGTTTCATTAGTTTCTGCTCCTTTTTACCTTTGTCTTTGTTGGTTTGTATCTTCCTTTGTAGTGGCTCGTGTTTTCATGTTTCTCTGGTTTTGGTCCTACAGAGTGGTGGTCAGGTGGAGATGGAGGAAGGTCAGTCAGACATCCATCATCCACCCCAGGAAGAGGCACCCAAGGAAGGAGACAAATCCTCTGATCAAGCCTCAGACCAGAACCCGGCGTCAGCTGTGTCGCTATCAGACCCTGAGGAAGCTGCAGAGAACACACAGGAGAAGGGCGACTCTGCTGCTCAGTCCCAGGCCAAGCTCCTGTGGAAGCCCATTCCCCCTCTGCTGCCTGAAAACCACGCTGAGACAAGGGACCAGAGCTGTCAGACTGAGGAGCGGCCTCAGCAGACCAGCGCTGGCAGCCACGGTCACAACACAGGTGGGTAAAGTCTTCTTCCCTCTGCACTTCCTGCTGCTTTGATTCATCCACCCACAGGCTAAAAACTGTCCGTCAGCCCTCTGTGTAGCTTCACTGCCAGAGCATCAGAGTATGGCCGACTGTGTCCTCCAAATAAAATCAAATGGTGCATCCCCTCAGAAGAAATGGAGCCTGACAGTCATGTTTACTCTCACTATGTAAGCTGTGGGATGAGTGAACAGACTCGGGCCACTAACTGTGTAGGAAATTGGTAAATAACTAAAGGGGATTCACCTGGACCTACCCTTTTTTGGTATATCAAAGTAAAACGCCTTACCAACCGTTCAAAGCTGCAAATATCTGTCAGGATTTGTGGATTACCTTCTCACCATTTTTGATATATGGTAAATGAAACTATAAAAGCTTGAGAGGCACAATGAGAAAGATATGGCTTGAATGATAAAACATATTTCTGAGGAATAACTACATCATCTCCAGCAATGCTTTGATATTGGATTATAAAATGTTCTGCATGGCCATGACAGCTGCCATTATGATGATGTAATGTTTTCCTCTGAATGCTGACATGTTTGTTTCCTTCTTTTCTTCCCTTCGTCCTGGCTGGCCGCAGTCCTCTATGCCTTTTCTTTCACCTTAGCTCTCCTCCATCCTTCAATGCCTTCCTTCAAAAACCAACGTAGATGTCTTGATTCAGATGTAAATCTCACTGATGTGAGTTAATTTCTGTGCCGCTGAGGAGAGCGTTTCACCACTCAGTAAAAGGAAGCTGTTTACCTCGACTGATGTTTGTGATTGGCCGATCTTTGACCCCATTGCAGAGGGGGGCGTGGAGGTCGACAGGTCACTGACCTGCCCCCACCAGGATTATAGCAGCATGCCGGGGAGAGGTGTGGGGGGATGGGTGGATGAGGGAAACACATTCTGTCACACATTAATGCATAATCTCAATCTCTCCCTCTCTCTGTCAGGCCCACTCACACAGTTGGCATTCACATTTCTCTTGCTCTTTCTGCCTTCGTCTTTCTGGGTGTGTCAGTCTGTCTCTCACACACACACACACACACACACACACACACGCATAGGCATGTGTGCTTGCACATGCATTCTACTAAGTAACAAGGGTTGAAACATGTAAGGTCCCTGCTGCTCGCCTTGTTATCTGACCAGAATTAAAACATGAAAAATCATGTTGCTCCGATTTAGCAAAACACAGCATTGTCCCCTGACTGACATTAGTGCGTCTTGGCTCAAAATAAATGATAGTTTGCAGGCTGTAATTGAAGTGCGTGCTTCAAAACAGTGGACATCTGTCACAGCTGGAAACACTGACAGTGTTTTGTGTTCTTTGGAGCCTTGTCCCAGTCATCGCTGCTCTAAAAAGCTCTTTTTGTTGCAGCAGAAATGATGTTCTCCCTGTCACCTTCTTTCACATCAATATGGTGTGAGAAATTAGACTTAAGCATTTGTGTTGATAACAGGGTCCGCTGTGATGTTTGGGAGCGCAAATGGTCGCCTTTTGTGTGTTTGTATGCCCGCTTCTGCAGGAAGTTAAGATGGTATTGATGGAAAATGAAGCTGTTGAAATTAAAAAATGCATGAAAACAGGTAGAACGGGGGCACTTTACCTCCCTGTGGTTCATCTCAGTAGCCCATTTCAGGTCATGGAGCGGCTTGCATGTATAATGCAGGAACCAAAGCCCTGCTCCTGCTATTTTATATTTAATCTCTGATATAAAGGAAAAATAAAGTTTGAAATCACTAAGTAAAACACTATAAAGATGCAATTGTGCAATCATTTTTCTGTAATTTTGCTTCTTGCAGTTTTTTAAATCTTATGTGGTGTATTTTAGTCATGATTGTCAAAGATTGGATGAAAGTGTTTTAGATCATACTCCACATGGATAAAACAAACAGAATAAATGTTTTTGATATTTGCCCGATGTTGTGATTGTCTAGCCTGGGATGAAGTGATTAACAGTGAGATATCTTTAACTTCCTGGATCAACAAAGCTTAGAAAGCAAGCAGAAAATGTGAATGTGACTTCCTGAGTGTCCTTATAGTGTCATTGTGGCAATCAAATGATCAAAAGCAATAAAAGTGGTGATGGTGTAAAAAGCAGGTCAGTAAAATCAAAAACTTTCAATCCATACCAGCGTCAGGGTGGCTCTTCTCCAGCTGACCCTGCACTCCCATAAACAAAACATTTTCCAATACACATCAATACATTTCCTCTGGGTCACGTTCCTGCTTCAGCTGATAAAGTGGGACCATGTGACACCCAAGCTGAAGTATCTGATGCCACGCTGGCTCTGAACACTGTTGGACTAAGCAGAAAAATTTGTCATCAGCATACTTCTGCCCCCCCCACAGTCCCACTCGAGCTAAAGTCCTCTGAATAATCGCCGAGAGATTGAATTAGTGAGAAATGTTTTTCATTCATCTTTTAATGTCTGCCCCCATGTTTCCTTGCTACTCACATCATTGGATAAAACTTGTAAATGCAGTGATAGTAAGTAAGTGTAATGATAAACTGAAATTGGAAAGAAAAGACAGTTGACCTGCTTTCCCATAGTCATCTGTGTGCGTGTGTACATACACGTGCTTGCAAGGAGGTAATGAGGTCAGAGTAAATCACTGTCCTATACAGACCTCATTGTCTGACTGTGACTGTGAGGATCCTTTAAGCACACTGCAGTGTACTCTGTCTTACCAGGTCCCCAGAACTCACTGGTGCATTTCTCAAAGACTTGTCACACTCTTATGTAATTATATGCTCACTTTTATAAAATGCAATCTCTCTCTCTCTCTCTCTCGCTCTTTGTCTCTCGGTCTTTCACTCTCTCTCTCTCAGGTGTCTGCGTGGAACCTGGAGATCCTCCTCTTCTCCAGCAGCCTCTGCAGACCTCCAAGTCTGGAATTCAGCAGATCATCGAATGCTTTCGTTCAGGTTTGTGTCTGTGTTCTTTCTTATTATCCATTATTGTTTTTGATGCAAGTACAGCACAAGTGTTTCACAAGTGTGTCACTTGTTCCTGGACCTGAAGAAAATACCACTAAGAAAAATAAATTAGAAAATGTCAGCAGCCTGTCTCTAGCACTCCAATCACTTTAGCACTTCCTGCGTATTCACAGTGAAGGCCTTTCAGTGGTTGCAGTAGCAGGAAGTGCTTCCTTTGTATTAACACAGGCACAGACTTTATTAGCTTCAATAGCTCTATAGCTATTCACCTAAGCAAGGGCCATCAAAGTCTGCAAGGGTGGAGTGCTTTCTCTTGTTGCCCAGATGGCCACATGCTTTAACACGACCAATGATGAGTTAAGCACTACATCCACAGTTCCTTCAAGGGTTTAGACGGTCACTGGTCAGCACAGCTTCCAGGCAGAGCCTCAGTTCTCTCCTGCTGTTGTGTTAAATGATTGTCAAATCACACCAGGGTCCCATCTTTCCTGCACATGTGGATAAAGAGCAGTAGGTAGCAACAGCTCTCAGTTCTGAAAGAGGGACATGTGAGAGGACATGACAGTGCGTGTTTGTGTGCGTTTGACGGCAAGTTGTGCAGGCACGGACATCTGTATGAGTCACGTGAACACTGACGCACGTGTGTCTATGTGTGTGTGCGCACATGTGCATGCCAGTGTGTGTGAGTAAAACATCCAACAGTGCGTAAAATGCGTGATGCTACTCAGAAAGAGGCCGAGGAGTTTGTCTTCTTCGTGTGCAAACATGAGTCAGGTATCACACAAAGCACTGAACACTTCCATATGGCCAAACTGCATTTAAATTGAACGAATGAGTCAGCATGCTGACGTCCGACGGCACAAGTGCAGCCGACGACGTCAGTGACGCAAAAGTAGCACTCAGTGTGAAGGCTATCATCAGCTGAGTCCTTTAAAACAGGTCAATGGGATCTTCACTGGGAACAGAGAAATGTATCTCCCAGGCATTTTGTGCAGTAATTCATCAGCCTCTTTTCTCTGTTTAACACCTGTTCCCTGTTTTATTAGCAATACTGATGATATGTAACATCATATAAATGCCTTCAGTTGAATCAGGTTTTTTCAAATTTGAGCGTGTACAAGATGTTGTTGCATGAAAATGACTCTTTATTGAAAAAAATCTTGTTCTCACAATCCATAGTGTACGTGACCAGCCTGAAAACTCAGCTGCTCAGCAACAGTATACACTTCCATTTTGCTGGTTTATATGCTTGTTTTTTTGCAATGAATTGGACATAATCCATGGAAAGAGCATGACCTTTAAAGGCAAATGGAACCTGTAGCTATCAGGTCTTTGGCATTACCTGGCAGAGCATCACACCCATGTGACGCCGGGGGCAGCAGAACTTTAGCCTTTCCTCTTTCTCCTATACTATGCTGTATATACATGTCATGTCTTCTTATTCCCCTGACTTCAGTGGAAATAATCTTCACTGCTTTTGTTGTTGGTCTTGCAGGCACCAGCCAGCTGAAGCACATGCTGCTGAGGGAGGTGGACACCATCTTTGAGTGTAAACTGTGTCGCAGTCTGTTCAGAGGCCTGCCCAACCTCATCACACACAAAGAGTACTACTGCCTGTCACGGCTGCCCGAGCCCGACGGTTAGCGACACGACACATTAGCATGCAGACACGCACACGCGCACACATGTCTGGAATTCTTACACGTTTATAAACTCTGCAGCCCTCAAAATCCTAAAATCAAAGTGGAAAAACACACAAAATGTTTAAAAAATGGCTACAAACTCAATTAAATCAATAGGCAGAACAGGTAAACTGTACACACGTGCACAGATCACACAGAGACTCCCTGAGCAAGGCGGCAAACTGACTCCAGCTCAGCACCTGTCCACACCTAGTGTTAACACACAAAGCTATGCACTGAATCAATTATTCCTTCAGTGTCTCCTCAGTTCGTCTCCTTAGTTTACTTTCACATTCTGACACTCCAAGGTTTCTTCTCTCGCCTTCGCGCCATCTGTCTCCTACTCATTATTCCCCTCTTATCTCGTCTGTCGGCACACAGCGCTCTTTTATTCCTTCACGTAAACTCACGTGCACAATGTAACATGTTCGGTCCATCAATCACCTCTCATACTCAAAGTGCAGTTTCTCCTCTGCTCTCCTCTCATATCACTAAGGAAATTGACTTTGATCTCGCAGCATTTGTGTTTTATCTACTTCTCATTAGTCACAGTGTGTATGCACGTCTCTATTCTTTACTGCTCAGAAGTGCTAGGAGACTCAGGGAAAGGATGAGGCCTAGGAGACTCTTCTTCAAGTAATTTCTCTCTCACCCAGCTCTCCTCTCATCTCCTCCTAAAAGAGAAATCAATCTCAACACAAACGGTCAATTATAGTTTTCTCAGTTTTATCCACCGTAATGATTGCTGGTGTAAAAAAGACCTTTGTTTCATCACACTTTTCTTTTCATCTGTTTGTGGTCTTAATGAAGTTGTTCCCTGCACCAGCGGCTTAATTTTTCTCAATCAGGAGTCCGTTACCAGCGGCTGAAAGTGTATCATATTGTTATTTTGATAAATGACTTAATTGGTATCTTGTTTTTCACCATTGGGGCTCAATGCGTTAATGTGTTTTTACTGGATAAACAAAATGGTTTTCCTTGAAATGCTCAATTTTTCCCCACCCAGGCCTGACAGTGGACCTATACAGTCTCCACTCATGAGTTGTGGTCCAGCAGTGTCTGCAATTCAATTTCTCTCTTTCTGTGTTCTTTTTATCTCCTGCTGTAAAGGATTTTATGAAAAAGACTTGCTCATTTACCAAAGGAGGAACATCCATATCTCTTTTTTGGCTTTTGAGAAGCACAATAATTTTATTTGGTACAAAGAGGAGCTCTGCTCGGACATAAATGCGTGTCACACCAGAGGAGCGCAAACCGAAAATGTTTTGGAGCCCCGGACCTCATCTTGTCAGCACATAAATGGAGTTACACAAACCCATCCAACGTTGTAACAGGATTAAGTGTTTTTCCATTTTGCCTTCTTTGTGGTAATTTTAAATTTGTTCAGCAACACAAAAGAAAACTGAGGAGAGGGGGTGACTGACTCTGAGATGATGTCTTTTTTAGATGTTTGGGCTTTTATCTGATGCTCGTGCACAATCTACCAGCAAGAAGCAGAGCGCCTTGGGTTCAGTGACTTGCTCAAACGTGCTTTTCAGCTTTGAGCTTTTCTAACTATCTCGCCAAACTACCATGCGTCAGGTGATGATTCCACAGTTTTACATACACTGTGTGATCAGATCAACTTTCCATAAATTAAAATCTTTCCAGATTCAGTTACTTGTTGTTTGATGCTTTCGGTCTAATATCGACATAGCGAAAAACTAAAACAACCTACCACGTGTGTTTTATTATGAAAAGTGTGTGTGTGTGTGTGTGTGTGTGTGTGTAGCATGTTGCTGTGTGTGCACATGCTGATCTGGAGTCAGTTTGGTAGGATATGAGTATTAATTACTTCCTTTAAAAAACGAACACCAAATACTATTTTATAAAATATAATAACAGTAAAAACAGATATTCATGTAATTTGCCTGCATAAATATATTTGTATTTGCATGTATTTATCCAACCGTCAGACAGAAAATTCAACCCATTTCAACAAGAGTAGCTCAGCCCTGTGGGCGGTGCTGCCTTCCAGCCTAGTCATAAAAACTACAGAGCATGTTTTCAGTTTAAACCCGTGTTCTTTATTCCATTATAAATCAATATTAATAAGTTAGTAGGGTAGTTCATAGGGCCTGGGAAATTCAAGCATCCTAGTGAAAAGTGAGATGGTGCCAAGTCTGCCTATGTAGAAATATTGACTTTCTCAGCCACAACAAAAGGGATAGTAGTGATTAGCATTAGTCGGGAGTATAATGCTGGATCCAATTCAGAATTATCTTGCTTATAGTTTATTTAAATGATTTCACTAATTTTTTTCTTTTTTCTTTTCAAGGTTCGTCAGGCGACGACAGACAAAGCGTAGCCATGAAGGATTTACTCGATGCTATATATCCCAGAGCTGACCGGCCAGACTATGTTGTCCGACTGGAGCCCATCCAGACCACTACCAAGGCCGTGTTCCAGTATGTCACCACAGAGGAGGAGCTGTCTAGATTTCCATCACACACGCCCAGGTAGGTGGTACGCTGATGATGATTAAAATGTACTGTAACTTTGCAGATGAGGCACATTTCAATAGCTGTTCACAGAGGAACCCTTTGGGATTGGCATCTGGTCCTCAACATCCCAGCCCTCCCTTGTCTTAACGTCTGTCACAGTGCCAGAGAAAGTCCAGTAGCATGGGAAGGAGAACCAGTGGAGGGTGTGGACAACAACCAGCCGAGCCAGCCAGGAGGGCCGGAGACCCACAGCAGCCCAGGACACAACCAGACACAGCGGAGGTGGGAGGCTGAGGAGGAGGCGAAAGAGGAGCAGCCGCAGCATGAAGACGAAGGGTCGACTAGTGGGGTATGTGACTGGTAGCACATCAGAACGTCTTTTAACTGATTTTAGAAATATCTGCCGTTTTTCTGTATTACAGACAAAATGATCAATCTTCTCTACACTGTTTATCATCCTCAGTCAGTCTCCGTCATCTCTGATCTCTGCTCTCCAGGTTGAGGATGTGACCATCTCCTGTTGTCTGTGCGGCCAAGACTTTAACTCGCGTCGCAGCATCAGGCGTCACTGCCGCAAAATGCATCAGACCAAACTTGAGGAGCTCCGAAAGTTCACAGAGACACGTACAGTTCCCACGAGCCTGCTTTCTATGGTGAAAGGTAAGAGATTATACACATTGCAATAATGATAAAACCACAAAGAAAGATAATTAATAAATTAGTCACTTTGGGTTTTTTCTCACAGTTGACCTGTAGATGGAATGTGTTTTCATTTTAATTTTTGCTCTTTTGTGTTGGAACAATAAATGTTTTTGTTGCTGCAGGTCGACCGAGGACTCTCAGCACACCCACCGGAAAATCCTGCCCAGTGTGCTTCAAAACCTTCGCCACCAAAGCCAACGTCCGCCGTCATTTTGACGAGGTGCACCGCGGTCTACGGCGGGACACCATCACACCCTCGCGGCCCGGCCAGCCCTTCTCCCTGGAGGTCACACCCCCCAGGAAGAGCAACAATGCCTCTCCAACCCGCGGCCACACCTCCAAGTCCGCCCCGGTGAACTCTAAAACTACGCCTTCAAACCAAAACCAGCCCAAACCTCAGAGTCAGCTCCCAACCTCTCCACAGGCAAACCCGACCTCATGTCGCTGCACACTTTGCAAGAGGAACTACAGCTCTCAGGTCTGTTTGATGCTCTACTCCCAGCCTTTGTTCTTACTTTCATCCAAATCGTGGATTAATCATGTGTTATCTTCTGTTTATTTCAGCTCATGTTAAAGAGACACATGCGTATTGTCCACAAAATATACAGCATCAAAAGTAACAGGCCTGCTGCCACGGCCAGCCCCTCAACAGCAACCACTCCTAACAGTAGCAGTACCAACGTAAGCACAAACAACAACATCCGAGTGAAAGTGGAAGCAGTAGAACCTTCAGATGAAGATGATGAGGATGAGGAGGAGGACATTGACAGCAGTCCTGCCCCGTCTCCCACTGAGAGCACCGGGACAGCTAAAGGTGTCTCTGTGGCACGCAGCACACCGAAGGTGAAGGAGGAGGAAGCACCGTCAAGCCCAAAGATGACATCAGCGCTTTCTTCTTCATCCTCGCGCGGGGGGAACCTGTGCAGCACTAGCATTCCCACCAAAATGACCAAACTGTCGGTTGGGTTTGACTTCAAGCAGCTCTTCTGCAAACTGTGCAAGCGGCAGTTCAGCTCGCGTCAGAACTTAACAAAGCACATCGAGCTGCACACAGACGGCAACGACATCTTCATTAAGTTCTATCGCTGCCCCCTCTGTCGCTACGAGTCGCGCCGCAAACGTGACGTCCTGCGTCACGTGACCGTTGTCCACAAGAAGTCGTCAGCGTACCTCGCCAAGATCATGCCCAAACTGGAGAGCAGGGCAGTGAAGAGGCTGGCGGAGGTCGTCCTCAACAGCACGAACCAGAACAAGAGGACAAGCGGCAACGCCAAAGAGGAAGTGAATGGACGTCACATGTCTTCATCCTCCTCCTCCTCCTCACCTTCACCACCTGTCACACGCAAGCAAGAGTGCTCCACAGCTCCCCCCGCAACCACTTCATCCTCCTCCACCTCCTCTTCCTCCTCCTCCTCTTCATCCACCGCTCCTCCGGCCCCCATCACTCGGAAGCAGCAGGACCTCTCGTCGCCAGCGTTTGTGCCGTCCCCTCCCGTCACCCGTAAGCAGGAGAGACAGCAGACGCACCAGCATCGGCCCATCAGCCCCCCACTGACCCGCCGCAGTGAAAAGCACACACACCAGCGCAACTCCTCCTCCAGCACCATGGCGGGCAACCAAACCCCACACACCCGGCGGCACGACACGCAGTCAGAGGGCAGCGGCACAGGGTCGTCCTCCACTGAAGTCAGAGTGACCAAGAACTTCTCCCTCCACGCCTGCGACCAGTGTGGACGAGCGTTTGCCAAGAAGGTAATGGATTTTTAAAATGCAGTCGCTTAAAAACAAACACTGCAACAACACTCATCAGTAAGATTTTGTAAATTAATTAAGCTGAGCAATCATTTTGTCCTGTTCTTAATACCTGAAGTATTCCACTATGATATAAACTCATTATCACAGATGCTTTTCATTACTTCAATGTCTTTGTGCCACAGTCGTCTAAAGTCTTTCAAAGTATAATCTCACAGTCGACTGTTACCTCATATTGTGGCTAATGAGCCGCAGCAAATCCACTATTTAGAGAAAATATTGTTTCCGTTGCTGCAAACTGACACACAGTCAGAAATCTGCAGGGAGAGGAGACTCCTACATTATTATGTGGAGGTTGTTGCTGCTGATTGGTCGATTGAAAGATGTTTAAAAGTTACTTTCCAAGCTAAACCTCCGCTACTCTGTATCACAGATCACAAATGTGAGAGTTTGGTGCTCGAGTCTGTTTTATATACACTGCAACTTTGAAACAAATGAACAGAGTAATGAAGAAATGAAACTGTAGATAAATCACCCTCATTAAATCACTAACTGTTCATTTCAGCTCATGTATCAAGAACCATTAGCGAAATAACACCATCCTGTATTTACACCTGATAAGAATCAAGTCTCATTATCTGCAACAATTATCTGCCCATTGTTATACGTAAGAGGTGTAGAGTAGCAGTTTAGCTCCATGTAATGAAAAGCACCTCAGTAGCATTCATCATGGATCTTAATCTATGGATTTCTCGCTGTGAGATTCAGAGTAAATGATCTCTTTCAAATTGTGTTGCCAGCTGTACCTGGAGTCTCATAAGCGAAGTCATCGTAACGCAGCGATGGCGGCGGCAAACAGGAGGAAAGGAGTCAGCACCCGCTCCAAATCCCTGGCCTGGTGAAAGTCACGCACACAGTGTAAGAAAACGGTGCCGTCTGCTCGTCCTCCTCTCTCTTTTCCCCTGAGATGCACTGGATTTCTTCCTCTCTTGAGCAAGTTTTGTGTGTTTTATTGTGATATTTTAGCTCCAGAGGTGTGTATTTTATGCTCGTGTTGAAGGCCGATCCCTAGAGCGAAGATCTGAAACCATTCTGCAAGCTTTAATTGACCGCTCCGCACGTATACCAGCTGTTTCGTGCGTTCTCCCTCTCGTTTATATCGCTGTACCTCTCTGCTCATTAGAAAGCTTCCTCTTTGCTGAACTGTTGCTCTTTTTTCCTGCATCTCGCGTATTTCTCCGTCCGCTTCCCATCTCTCTTCTTCCCTTTACTGTTTTCCTTTCTTTCTTTTGCTCTCCTCTTTCCTCATCCCTCCTCCTCTTCTTCCTCTTCTTCTCTCTGCTCACAGTGGTGCCGGGGATGATGGACGAGTGAGCCGCTAACAACGAAGAAGCGAATTAAAACTTTCATTTGGGAAAAATAATGGACGAATGGAGAGAGCACGGAGCGGAGATGAAGGAAACAATAGGAACAGTGGAGCATGATGGAGAAGAGAAGGACAAAGGACTTCAACCTTTTGCTTTAGAGCCAAATATATTGTTGTTATCTGACTTTTCTGTTTGTATAGTTTCATTATGAAGCCAGCCAGCTTGCTGGACGGTGGCGCTGCTATTGATGGAGAGACCGCCATGAATGGAAGACTCACTGCTGCTGTGTATATATTTGTATTTACCTACAGCAGTATGTTAATGTAGATCCACATGCAGATGACTGACTTGTACTGCTTTGCTCTTGGTAAACTGCCTTTAACGAAAGGATGAAGGTCAACTATGGAAATGTGTGTGTGTTTGTGTTTGTGTGTGTGTGAAACAGGTGAGGGGGGGGTCAGAACTGGATTGTGGCCTCCACAGAAAATAGACTGGAAACAAACTGTTAATTTTATTTATGTTGTTGGGGTTTTTTTGGGCAGCCATACAAAGCAGAACCTGATTTAGCCCTCGCAGTCCCACAGATTTGCAACTTTTCTGCATATTCACACCGTTTAAAATGTGTTGAGGGCATATTCAAGACCACATGCTCCGCATTACGACGGATCAACAGAAAATCCATTTTCACACCCTCTATTTTCCCCCTCCCCTTCATTTCTGTGACATTATTACCGCTGACAACTGAAGCACTGTTGTGTCCCGCTCTCTAACAGATAGGAGCCACCCAAATTGTAACACTGATCTTCTCGTGTAGGTGTTAAATACTGAGCATCAAACAGAAATCTAGTTCACGCAAGGAGCCCATGATCTGATTTACCAGCCTGTTGTGTCTGCTGGCCTCCTGTGTTAGAGGAGGAGGAGAGGATGAAGTGTTGATTAATTATGAAATATGTTCGACGTAAGTGAGAAACTTAAAGTTTGCATCGTTTTCCAGAGTTCAGTCGTGTTTTCTTTCGTCTCCCTGTTTTTGTTTTTGTTTTGATGAACCGCATTTGAAACCATCCGTGAAGGAGATTTCCTTTACTTTGACCATAACTTGTTTTAGCACAATAGCAGTCCCAGTAAAAGCCTGACTGGTTCTAATGTGACCAAGCTGTGTGAAAGAAGATTTGAATACACGTCGGCCTGTGAAGGATTTCTGTTCTGAAGTGAAACATTTGTGTAAAGAGTTGACACCTTTTTTTTGTTTTTTTCTACAAAATAACAAAAATCCCTTTACTGCAGCTAATGATGATGATATGAAACAGGTGATTGAGTGATAATGTCACACTCATACAGATGCTTAATAGATATTAAATCACATTGGCTTTACATTAATGTTCTCCCAAATATAGATTCTTTTTTAACGTAACAGCTGTGACTGTTAACTATAAGGTGCGCTACCACAGGCGGCAGAACGATCAAATTACCAACATTATTATCCGCCACACAATAAATCACCTGTGTCAATGTGTGAGAATCTAATTTGCAGTGAGCATGAAAGATGAGACTGCACGAATAATTAAGGACTAATGTGTGTTTGAATGCATACTTTTGCAGACACACGCTGCTCAAGATATTAGAACCCATTAACTGGAAGACTTTAGTTTCTATATTCACTGAGTTATCTTTGACCGACTTCAACTTGCCTGCACAAAGCTGACCTGAGGTGATGGGTCTCCTCTCTGAAACCAGCCACCACACAGTGTTTCTGTTCTGTACATCTCACTTTCCCTCCTCTGTCCACCTCAAACCCAGACTGGTTCAGTATCACGACAAAGTGGGGGCTTGGGAGCTTATTGCAAAGCAAATGTGTGTCAGCTATAGCGGCTGAGCACATTTGATTTAACACAAGTTGCTTCAGTATCTAACCTTTGTGGTGCTAATCCTGATTATAATGGGCCAAAATGTTAGAGCTGTAAGCATGAAAACACACCATGCTTAGTGAAAAAACTCAAGTTTAAAAGTTTACATTAAACTTTTCTTTCCATTATCGAAAATATAGACCAGGACTCATTCAAATAAACTTTGAGAGCATTTCATTTGAACAATTTTTGGATTAAATGCTGCATAAGTTCCGTTCAAAATGTGCTTTCATGTACTCAAACTGAAGCGGGGCTGCATTTGTTTCCAATGACAGCGACGTTACCCAGAGGTAGTCTTTGAAACACTGGCACATGCGATGGGAGGGAAGGATTGAGGACGACCAAATGTAGATATGTCTTAATGTCCAAACAGAAAGCCATGAAATGGAACAAAACCAGAAAAAAAGAAAAGACCAAACTATTTTTATAACAGACGATGCTACTGGAACAAGGTCTTGATAACATGTATATATGGATTCATCCTACACGGATGGTATAAATAATAGTTATAATAGTCACAATAGTTATTGACTTGTACTTAACTGTTGGTTGACCATATGCTTCAGACATGTCTGCCTAGTTACTACTCTGTTTAATACTAAGGCAATTTTGCATTGTTCCACGATTAGTTGTCCTTTTTTTTTGCATCTCATTCCTTTTGAAGGAAGTTTCTGTTGGATTGTGACAAGAAGAAAACATTAATCAAACCTCAAGAGACTTTTAGGACTTTTTTTTTTTTTTAATCTTGTCATTTCTTTCATCACCAGTTGTAATATGTTATTAAGCCCACCTTCTAGAGAACCTGAGAAGAGTTAGAGAAGCATTTCAGATGTGACAAGAATGTTCAAACCAACCACTTAATAAATAAAAATGTACTGCTTCAAACCTCAGGGGGAGTTTTGTGTGGCTTTTTTTTTCTTTTGTCCTCAGATATGAGTCATATACTTCCATCAATCTTGTTTGTTTACTGCTTTTGCGGGGAGGAGATTTCATTTGCCTTCTCAAGAATTGCTTTTTTTGGACATTTGCATTTTCCCATATTTTTTGTTATATTTCAGCTTTTCCCTCTCACATTATTTCCTGGGCTGCAATTCTGCCCCCCCCCCCCCCGGACTGAAAACGACACCAGAAATCATGTCGGTGGTGTCAATAAGAAACAGCGTGTCAGTTCATATTGACCCATGTGCAGTGAAACGAATCAATGCAGGACATCTGTGAGTAAACTGTTTACTCAGGAATGCATTTAAAGCCACACATTTATATTAAATGTTTGGTTTGAAAGGATTTTTACTAAGGCGTGGAGAATGATGATGTCATCGGGGTTATTTCTGCTTTGGTGGTGTGAAAAACTGATCAGCTCAAAGCTCCACTTACCTGTTTTCTCCAATCTCAAATGCATATGTGATGTTTAAATAACATGGACATTTACCATTCAGGCAGGAACTGTGTGACAAAAGATGGTTACATCATGGGAAAGGACGGTTTTAGTGGGATTGCAGCTTTAATTTTGACCTTTGACAGTTCTTATCTTTCTCTCCAATTTCTCCAGGTTTGTCAAAGTGCAGTGGTAAATAGCTGAAGCAACCGTTTGACCAAAAGGACCTTGATCTCTAGATCCTCAAGGACCTTTAATTTGACCTTTCACACGTTTGAAGCCAGTGCAACACCAGTCCTTCAGAAAAGTGTAGTCTGACATAGAACTAAATGTTTATGAAACAGACTGATCACCTATGTACGCTGGTGAGAATGCCAATCCTTTGCTTAGGAAAGTGCAAAAGTATACCGTGAATATTATTGTTAGAAGTAAAAGTACTGCATTGAAAATGTAAAAAATTTCTTATTCACCTCAGTAAAATGTGCCTAAAATATCAACAGTAAAAGTACTGAGTTCAGAAAACTTGCACTTTGTGAGTGTTTCAAGCTTCATATAACAGATTATTGGATCATTATTACTGATGCGTTCACTTGTAAGTAAGATGTTATGGTTGTATGGTTGTAGTTGGTCAATGCAGGACTTATTTTGATTCAGCAGCATTCAAAGCAGCAGTGACTACAGCTGTCAAATTAGTAAAAACTACAATATTTCCATCTGAAATGTCATTAAGCAGAATTGTAAAGTAGCATGAAATGAAACAAACAATGCCAGTGGGCCTACCTCCAAATTACACTTAAGTTCTTGAGTAAATGTGTTTGGTTACATTCTTTCACTGCTGACAAAATAATGAGAACTTTTACGTTCTCACAAAGGACAAGTGCGCTGCCATTGTCACGCGTCAACAACTTGAGGACTCCCACCTGCTTCTTTATTAAATCTTCCGTTGCAATTACGCAGCTTCGGCCACGAGATGGCGCCATTGGACCGCCACACATGCGAAGCCACAAATTGGACATGTTGCGCGCATCTTCCACATTGTCACATCAGAGAGCACCCGGGTCTGTTTCGATTGCCTGGTTTCTCACTCCACATAGCTTATCAAATTGTTATTACACAGCAGATGGGATGCGGTTCATTTATTTAATTCCATTCACCACAAAGAGCCATGGCGCAATGGTTTTACAAGGAGGGGAATCAATGGGCGCAGTAAAAATGGATTGAAGTTGAGGCAATTAAGAGTGTGGCGCAACGCCTGTGTGAGCATATTTTGATGACTTATTAATGTGTTCAAATAACCAAAGCCCTCTATTGTGGAAACTATCGATCCGATTGATTAGTAATAAACTTGATTGAATGGGTGGACTCCGCCGGACGACAGTGGTGCAATTAGACGATGATTTGGTGCGGCTGGGTTGAGCGGACCCGATGCCTGACGCACATATGTTTCATGTAGAGTGCGCGGGGCTCCTTCTTCTGCTTCACTGGGCAGTAGAGTCGCGCGCGCTGTCCCTTTCAGCACCGACGAGCGGAGGAGCAGCAGAGGAGTGGGCGCGCGCGTCCCTGGAGCGGCACGAGTGGACTTCACCTTTAAATTGTTTATGCGCAAAGAGTGCGTAAAGCGCGGAGAGGACTGTGGACGGGAAATCAGGTGGGTTTTACCAACAATATTGATCATGACTGACAAATTCCGCGTGTGGTGGATTCCTCCCTCTCTCTCTCTCTCTCTCTCTCTCTCTCCCTCTCTCTCTCTCTCTCTTTCTCCCTCTCCCCCTCTCTCTGTATCTGAGGCTCATTCTTGGGTATTGACTTCATCACAGGCAGCCTCCCTCTATTGTCACCTTAAACAAGCGCGGGGTTAATAAATGTATCCTCACCAGTAAAAATCAGCTCTGCTGGTCACGACGGATCACTTTTTTTTTTAAAAGCAAATACCTGCTCCGTGTATTTATTCCTTCCCTCCTCTTATTTTATGTTTCCGCCTTGCGGATGATCTTATTGTCTTTAAATCCGTTTGCTTTTGTGGAAAAAAACCAAATCTCCCACCAGAAAGGACTGAGATTTTGGAGGTGGGAAGAAAAAAAAACTGCTGAGCTCCGCAAGGAAGTTGCCTGAGGCGGGCAGGGACCCCAAGGAGTCCGCGGAGGAGGCTGGAGCCGGTGCTTCTCACCCTTCACATACTGTCGGATGAATCTGTTTTCCTGAGGTATCTCATAAACTCTCATTTCCTATTCTTCTTCCTCCATTCTGACTAAATGCTGTTTTTTCCATGTCTTCCTGTGGGTGTTTTCTCTTTGACATTCCTCTATAGTGATGGATTTTAGGCAGTCCGTCTTATTTATTACCTATTTGTCCTGCTGCCTATTTCTTATGGGATTTTATTGATTTTTTTTTCTTTACAAATCATTTTCATTTCACATTGGATTCTGAGCGATAGTGGTTAGGTGAGTAAACGTCTCAGCAGCACATGGATAGAGGTATGTGTCACTTAGTAACTCAATGCTGCGTGGGTATATAGTTTTAAGAAGAAAAGCAGATACACGAAATAAGCTCCATATATTGCTCTGGCAGCGGCGTTTCTCTGCTTTTTACTGTGGATGGCACTGTCTTAATTAGGGTGCAATCAGAATACCACCACTGCTGTACGCAGCGCAGCCTATAGGGCTGCATAATGAGCATACACCCATAGACTTTGATCTCACACAATCTTATTACTGAACCTGTGGGGCTGTGTTTTATCTCCAGACACATGACTTAATCACGTCATGTGTGTGTGTTTGGGGGTTTTTTTCTTGAAAAATGATGCGTGAGCTATCTCTGTCTCTTAGCAATAAGCTGAGATATTAATGTGTTTATCCTTATATGGAAACAATCTGAATGTGGCGTGGAAAACGAGGTGACAGTGTTTTCACTTGTAGATAATGTTAATGGGAAAAATCTGCTGTATCTGCAGACCAATTTATATATATATTGCACAGGTGTCATTCATATGCATGCTTGTGTATCTGTGCATTTTACTAATATTTATTTATTTATTTATTGCAGTCTGGGTAAGCCCACAGCACACTAAACTGGGGTGTGTGTGAGTGCGTGTGTGTGTGTGAGAGGAGGGAGGATCACCATTCAAGCGCCTCTTTGACTCACATTCTTGGCAAAATCATAGAAAGAATGCAGCTGGAAAGTGCGAGAGATGGGAGCAAGGGCAGGGAACAGGTGGAGAAAGCAAAAAATGAAGTGAGGAATGAATGAGAGGAGACCAAGGAGGAGGTGACGGAGAGACAGAAAACACCTATGTACTCAGAGAGAGAAGGAAGGAGGGAGGGAGAGAGAGTGAGGAGGGAAGGATGGGGAGAGGACAGGGCGGCAGAAAAGCTATCACTTTCTGAAAAGAGCAGCGCACTCCCCAGAGAGATGAGGAGGCCTGCAGAAGCCGATGTGATAGAGGAGAGAGGGAGAGGAGGACACGGTGGCAGAGAGGGAGTGGATGGTAGAAATAAGAAATAGGGTAAATAAGTAAGAGAGAGAGAAGTGGAGGAGGAATAAAGAATGTGGAAGGGGGAGAGGGGGAAAGAGAGGAAGGGGGCCAGGTGTGCAGGAGAGAGAGAGGAATGAAGTAGAATAAGGAGTGAGGGGGAAACTCTCACCTCGACAGCCGGCTGTGGGGTGCAAATTAAAAAGAGTGATGAGTTGGTCTGCAGCCTCTTGGGGTTTAACACTCTTCATCTTTAAGCCACCGACCATCACAGCACGGGAAACCTCCTTCGTCGGGACTTTTGGTCTGCTGCCTTCTTTTAAGGCTGTCACACAGGAGGAAATATGTGGTTTTTGAGCCTTTGTAAAGTCTCATAAAGTACAAGGACTCTCATGGGAGCATATATGGAGTAAGAGTAATAGTTAAGATCAGGTGATTGAGAGTAGTATGTTCACATATGAATACAGACAAGGATGACACAGCCTTTCACCCCCAAAGAGATCATTCTCAGTGAGCGTGAAAGAGACATGAAACTTTTAATAACCTCAGAGCCGATGAAACGCTCACATGTGGCCCTGATCTGATTTTTTTGGTGCTTGCCTTGGGACCATCTGCGTGTACTTACATTTTGAATGAATGTAACTGTTTTTAAAGCACCCACTGGGTTAAAGACATCCAAGCACCCACTGGGTTAAAGACATCCAAGCACCCACTGGGTTAAAGACATCCATTAGATCAAGTGGCTCCCTGTTTGGGAGGATCCAGTTTCTGCCTTTTGTGGATTGTGTTGGACTATAATTAGACTCAGATATGACTTGTTTAATTTGATGTAGCGAGTCTGAATAACAGCGTATTCAGACCTCATTCGGAGCCTTTCCGTGCCTGAGCCAAGTGGAGCCTGAATCCAAGGAAAAAGTGTTGAGTAAACAATATTGCGGGGAGTAGAATACTGGCTAACCTATATAAGGCAGGGTTTTTAATCATGGCGAGGGCTCGTCTGAGTATGAGTGGCTTTGACCTAATTCCATTTCGAGTGGGGAGAAACTGATGAATTAATTGGGACAGAATCGAATTATAAATGGGTTTATTGAGAGAGAGGCTCACGCTGTGATGAGATCTGTTAGGTGTCCATGTTGGTGAAATCAGGCGGGCCTGTCGAATATTCAGAAAAGTTAAATAAAGCTTTGTTTTCAGTGAAGACAGAATGATCCCAAGCAAGGAAAAACAACGCAGTTCAGAATTATCATTAGACCAACATGTAGGATGAAATAAGCAAGGCCAGAGTGACCCACCAGGGGGCCTCAAGGCAAACATTCCACTACTACTATTACTATGTTTTAGTTTGAAACCTTAAGGGTTGTATCAGTCATTATGTGTCCTCTGACAGTCACACCTCGATCACATGACCCTTTTCCAGAAGAAAACTAGGAAAGAAAAGAAAGGACATATATCTAACTGCCAGGGGTTAGTCCAACATGGATGATGAATTACAAGCATGCTGATGTAGTTGTCTGTGTTCGCAGGTGTGCGGTTAAATTCTGCATTTTATTATGATTACTACTGCAGACATGTGGTCATATGGGTGGAGATTATTTCTGAAACTGTGATAAAATGCTTGTCTTGATTTAATTTTAAAAGTCTTTAAAAAAATAAAATGTATTACCATGGACATAGTTATGGCCCAATTGCTCTAGCCTACTTTGCCTTGTTGGCATAGCAGCATTGAATAAAGCTTCCTACTCACATTAAATCCATGCTTTAATGTTCAACCACGTTCAGCTTTCAAACTGAAAGCTGAATGTGGTTTTGTCAGGCTAGGCATTTCCCCTGTTTTAGGTAGACTAAGCTAACTGGGTGCTAGCTGAAGCCTTATGCTGACACTCAACACAAGAGTGGCATCAATCTTCTGAATTATCTTTCAATAAGAAACAAAATAATATGTCCCAAAATGTCAAAACTTGTATTTTAACATTAGGAAACTACTCAGTAGTACTCTAATTTAGAAGTTGTTCTCTAAGGGAAGACAAGCAATGGAGTGAACTACAAAGCTAATTAATAGGCTAAATTGTGTGAAAAAGGCCACCTCAATAGCAAAGCTAGTGTGTATTTAGGTAAGCAGGACATCTATAATAAAGAGTCTTGTTTCAGAGTGATGGCCTGAATATTTAGAAATGATGTAATGAAATAAATGTCCACCAAAGCTTGAACAGCACTGAATGGTGCTGAATGTAAAGCAATATCTGGTCTAATTCTTATTTCAGATGTTACTTTATTAAGAGCTGAGGGCTAAGAGCTATATATCCCTTGCTAGCACGATAATCAATGCTCTGTTTGTTAACTACAGATTTCAGGAAAAATGTAAGAGGAAAACAACAATTAGCCCACTTCAGACACTTATTTAGGGATCTCCACGCAGAAAGAAAATCAAGGATTCCTGATTGTGGATCAGGGGAGGCAAATGAGAAAATAAGTCCCCTGGGCATCAGCTAATGAAAGCACATTAGCACTTATATCATCTAAGAACCCACCAGTTTGTCACAACCAATTTTCAGTTCTGGTCCAAACCAACTTTTGGCACCTTTCTAGGATTTGGCTGCTTAATGTGCAGCTCAGCGGGTAGAGCGTGACATTATTACTGCCAGGGAAAGAGGTTCAACCTCCCTGAAGTGAGAACAGAACTGGCATATTAATAGTGTTAATGCAAAGACACAACATTCAACATTAAATCTACCTGTTGTGATTTCTTGCTGTGTGTGTGTGTGTGTGTGTGTGTGTGTGTGTGTGTGTGTGTGTGTGTGTGTTAGTGTACTGGATGTAATGTGTTCATTTAGCTGCAGCAGAAACAGCAGGTGTTTGAATGATGCAACACACTTGCTCCGGGGCACTGCTCTCTCCCTCTTTTCACTGCTGTCTCTCCTTCTCTCACACTGTCTCACATGGTTTCTCTTTCTGTCTCTCCTCCCTTGTCTCCCTCTCCTCCGTCTGTGTCTCCCTCGTCCCCCTCCTTACCCCCCTCCCTCCTCCTCCTGGCTCTGTTCATCTCTCTCTCTTTTGCTCTTTCTCATCTCCACTGCAGCAGGTAGTCAGTGCCGCCGTGCGAATAGCCTGAGGAGCTTCGCCAAGGTTCTCTGCTGTCATTTTAACAGCTGTTCCACTCATCGATATGCCAAGAGATGTGTGTGTGTGCGTGTGTGTGTGTCTGTGTAAAGGTGATTACAAACTGACAGACTTTGGGTTTTCAATTATAGAATGGAAGTGCAAATCTTTTGACAGGTCTGCTGCAAAGACTATACCCATGTGAGTGTGTGCAGGCGAATGTGCGAGTGTGTATTTGTGACTTGTCTCTGGTTTGCTTGGCTGCGTTTTTTGCCTCGCCTGTGAGTGGCTTTACACATGTTTGTCAGGTGGACCGTACATCCCTGCAGCAGCTTGATGTGCACATCACGCTGGTGCTTAGACATCCACTCTCTCTCTTTTTCTCTGTCTCTCTTCAACAGGCTCCGCTGAAGATGTAACTTGTGGATTACAAGCTGTGACTGAACTCCTGTACAAGGCTTCCACCACATCGCCACCTTTCCAAGCTACCGCTCCCTCTGTCACGCTGCCTCTTCTGGAATATGATTCGCTCATGGGGCTCGGCTAGCTCCACCCCTGGGGTCCTTTACCCCGCCCTTTTTGACCAATAGGAAAGTGCTACTTTTTAAATTCCTCAAATATCCAGTTTTGGATTACCTGTCTGTCAGCTCTCTTTAAGATCACCCTGTCTCTTGTTTGCTAATCATTTGTCAATCATGGAACCGCAGTGGAACCCAACTTCTTACCCGCAGTCTCCCTCTGTTATGTACCTATTCATGGCTACTTCCTGCACTTGGCTCCTTCCCCTCACGTCCCCTCAACGGATCCCAATAGACCCGCAGGCGGCACCTGAGTACGCCCACTCTATCCGACTGGACGGGGACATTATCCTCGGTGGATTATTCCCTGTGCACTCACGAGGGGATCGTGGCACACCCTGCGGAGAGCTAAAAAAGGAAAAGGGCATCCATCGTTTAGAGGCCATGATGTTCGCCATCGACCTGATTAACAAGGACCCTGAGTTGCTGCCCAACATCACACTTGGGGCCCGAATCTTGGATACCTGCTCCAGGGACACGTACGCTCTGGAGCAGTCCCTGACTTTTGTGCAGGCCTTGATAGAGAGGGACGGCTCCGATGTTCGCTGCGCAAATGGAGACCCGCCAATCTTCACCAAGCCGGATAAAATCGTTGGAGTGATTGGAGCTGCAGCCAGCTCAGTGTCCATTATGGTGGCCAACATCTTGCGCCTGTTTAAAGTAAGGCTTCACACTCTTCTCCTCTCTTCTCTGCGATGTGTGTGAACATTTCTGTGCATGACATTTCCTACCTTCCCCTCACTCATCATCGCTGAAGAGATAAAGTTCAGTGATGACAACCAATTAAAATGTAGTCAGTCTCGCTGGAGTTTTCAACAGCGGCAGCAGTGCCACCTCCTCCCTAACTGATTGGGAAAGAGGAAGATCATTTTTTTCAGCCTGTGACTTTGGAAGCATTGAGTGTCATTTTATCTGTTGTGTTCAGATGCGTGTGTGTGTGTGTGTGTGTCTGTGTGTGTGTGCGCGTGTGAGTGTGAGCCTGGGCCTGTGTGTGTGAGAAGAGATGTGTCAAGATGTGTCAAGTGATGCTTGTAAGGAAGGGCTTTGTGTGTGTGTGTCTGTTTGTGCTGCGCAGCTTAGATCATTCCTGGCTTGTGGTTGAGCCAAATAAAAATGGCTGCCAAACACGGGTATCAATTACTGCTGAAATCTGTCAACAGCCACTTCATTCACTGCAGCGTACGTGTGTGTGTACATGTGTGCGTTTGTGTGTGAGTGTTGAGTGTTATCCAATAGGACATCTCTTTGTGTCTCTGTGTTTTCTAGTACATGTGTGGGCCTAATTGAGCATCCTTAAGAGTGTTCATGCGCATGCATGCAACAGTGTTTCTTCTTGATGCGCTGCTCTTGTTTGGGTCCTTGCAGAAGCTCTCATAGCCGTGATAGACAGTACTTGCATCTCCCTAGGTGTTTGTTTGAATGAGTGTGTGTAAGAGTGTGTGTGTTGGCGTTGTCATCATTAGCTGAACAGGGCTGATGGATAGCCGCATGATTATGAAATATGAGTCCGGTAATGACGCCCATGGCATTTCACATCCACATCTATCCCACGCTCTTTCTCGGCGAGTGTGTGTGTGTGTGCACACGCGTGCGTGTGTGTTTGCGGCCACACATTTTGCGCCCCCCTTCTTGCGAAAATCCATAGCGTACGTGTTGGTGTGTATGTGTTTCAACAAACTTGTTAACAACCAGCTCGTGTCTTGAATTGAAGATTTGCACATTAAACAGCAACAACAGCAACTAAACATGATTTATGCCAGGATCTGTCACAGCAACAGCACTCGAACAGAGCGCCTTTCTGGCTCCGTACTGCCTCGTTCTCATTTGCCTAATGCGATTTAGTGCATTGAGTGTGTGTCTGTTTACATGTGTGTGTACATTGTATGTCAGTGTGGGGGTGAATTTGTGTGTGTCCACTGATATATAACAGTATGTTTGGCAAAGCGTGCCAGTGATTATGTGTGTGTGTGTGTGTGTGTGTGTGTGTGTGTGTGGGTGTGAGTGAGTAGGAGTCTTAAGTATTTAGTGAACGTACCCCGTGTGTGTGTGTGTGTGTGTGTGTGTGTGTGTGTGTGTGTGTGTGTGTTTGAGATCATATCAACCGGAGGCCTGTGGCAGTGGTATTATATGACACAAGACTGCATCTTTCTCTGCATGGTTTAACATGAATAATGCAGCGTGCATCACAGTCTGAAAATAGTATGGAGGACACACACACACATGCACACGCACACACAAACGTGCTGCAATAAACATATGTCTTTTTTAAATGGGCTAATCTGACAGTGCCAGTCACAGCTAGTCGCCCACTCAACACAAGGGGCTCAGAAAGCAAATACGGCACCGAGAGCGAGCGAGTGTGTGTGTGTCTTTTAATCTAGCAGCAGACAAAAGAGATTCAAACAACAGATTGTGTGAAAAACTCCACATCCAAATCCTCAAGAAAACAGAGGCTTTTTTTTTTGTTTTGCTTTGTTTTTTTCCCACCGCGCTCAGCCACCGAGGGAGCCGCGTGGTGACAATCACAGAAAAATCAAGTTGAACAAAAATTGTTGGTCTTTCTTTTGTCGCTGGTTTTCCTCTGTGAAGATTATCTTTAACCGGTTCTGCTTTGTGGGATGATACGGAGTGGAGAGAGGGGATGACACAAGATATAATAAGATGAAACTTAGTTAATCCTCGTGGGGAAACCAGGCCGTCGCAGCAGCGTATTTCAGAGGAAATTCCAAAGGAGTTTAGCGTATTAAAAAAAAAAAAACAGCAAATGGGGGTCATCTAAACACACTAAGCTGGCAAATTCAACACTACAGAAGGAAAGAAACAGATCACAGCATTAAAGCATCATTATGGTTTGGTGACGCATATTTTGGTTACTATAGAGTCTGTAGTAGGGTTCACAAAATACATCGGACTGGTCAGGAGGTGATAAATTTGTGTGAATTTCGTGATGACACTAGCCTCTGCAGGCCTCTGGAAAAGGAAAATGAGGAGTCATAAGTCATGTAGCTTTGTTTTGCAAAATCTCGGGTTAAAAATGTTGATCAAATCACTTGATTCAGGGATAAAACAGAGAGAATATGCACCTGAAATGTCTAAAATAATCCCCCGTTGCCCAAGAAATCTTCCAAGGTGCCAATGAGGGGCAAAATTAAAACAGGAAGTTGTTGTGTAGACCTATTCTTGTTTCTCTTCCACCTCATGTAGGCTAACGTTGGCACTTGTATAAAGTCTGATCGCCTGACTATTTGTGTTTTCTTGCCTACACATGTTTTTTTCTAGTGATCTTACAATCTCGCTAGATCTGGGCGACAAACTTGAGCACAATCTTATTAATGGTGATAAAAACAGACAGCCAAAATATTGCAGCGAAAACAGCAGCACAACAGCTGGACTGGTGGTGACGTCTCAGGCTCATGCAAGGCTTTGTTTTCAGCATGCATTGTTCCATTCATCTATGGGGAATTGAAGTAATGAGGAACCTATTGACTAGCTGCTCTGGGGTTTCACAAATTGCAGCTTTAACATGGATGGCACATACCTGGAGCCCGAAACATCCTCTCCATCACTATCCAGCACTTGTTTCCAGTTTTCTGCACCTCCTCTGCGCCTCTCACTTGTGCAGGGTAATATTACATTTCTGTCCTTTTTCCCATATTTTGTCTTTATTTTTCCTCTGTGGCCACTCATTCACAGAAACTAACTGGATATTGATCACCGCTGGTAATTACAGCAACATCATGGATCGATAAACCCCAGAAACTTTTGGTCACTTCTCAAAACCACCTTGAGGCTAACAGTCACCTGCTAATATCTGCCCTTGAAAACCAAATAACACATCATCATCATCATCATCTATCAATAAAATCCATACATTTTGGACTCTTTGACATGTGGACATATGCCATCTGCACTATCCCTAATGGACTGTGTGCGTGTTTGTGTATGTGTGTGTCTGCTTTGTTACCACGAGGTCTTGTCTCATCATACAATGACGTGAAAGGAGCCTTTTACTCAGTGACACTTGCATGCTTTGTGCTGGATGCAGAAAATGAAATTCAATTCATAAATTGATAAGTGGTGGCTGTCGCCCGGTGAGAGCAAATGGAATGACTTTGCTTCAGGGAATTTAGGAAACACTGCTGTCACACACACGCACACACACACACATATGCGCGCACACACACACACACACACACACACTCATGAATCTCGACCTTTCATTCAATCAGCGTCAGTTCCACTTGATTCCACTTGAGGATTTCAAACACATGCAAACAACACATACACACACACACACACACACACACACACACACACACACACTTATTTATAGAGGAGATATATAACTTATTATCAGTGTCTCTGCCGGTGGGTTTTATGAAGTTGTGTTTCAAGGGCAAGGTCAGAAGCGCAAGTCTTTCTCACGCTCTCCCATGCCGCCTCACATACGTCCACTTTTGCCTGAGCTGCTGCGTGCCATTACTCAAGGTTTGCGCCACGGTAAAGTACATCTTACATATGTGCGTGTGTATATCCATATGTGTATGTATGAGGAAGAATAGCTGCAGACGAGCCCTCCAATTGCTTCCATAATTCAGCCGCAGCCTCCTTTCGTCTCTATCTGTCTGGGGAATTAACTGCTGCACTGTGCGATATCGCTGATATATTCATCTGCCTGTGTATTACCATCGCCATGATTGCTTTGCCGAGTACTGCTCTCTCTCTTTCTGTATCTCTCTCTCTGCTTATCTCTCTCTTTCCCTCTCTCTCTGTTGTTTGACGTGGGGTTTTGCACAATAAATTGTGTGACATGAGCATCCCCACTCCCAGGAGACACTCGTTACACTGAGAGAATGAGTCTACAGTATATAGTACAATATATGAAACTTCCTTTTCTGTGTGCACAGGGTGCCTCCAAACAAAGGGCACACAAGCACATGTAAATAAAAACACACGGGTTGCTGCTGTAAAGCAAATTAGTGTGAGCAAATGTTTGCTCCAACCCTTGCTGGAGCATGCTGGGGCTTTCGCGCACTTTAAAAACCGTATGAGAACAATCTCCTTTTCAGGCACAGCTACACCCACTGAATTACAAATCAATTTGGCATTCAGCTTCACAAGGATCACAACAGCTGCATTAAAATGCAATTAAATGAAACACAGTCATTTTATTCAGGTGCCAGTTTAGGCGCAATTCCTAACAGATTTGCTATTATTCTCAAGGTCGGGCGGAATTTGGTCTATAGTCATGTCCTAATCCTGTAGACTGTTTGATTAAATAATGACAGAAAAGAGAGCGAGAAGAGTGTGAAGGAGACATTGCAAGGACAGTGGCAGAAAGACAGAGTAAGATGGAACAAAAGAGTTTTAATGAAAGACAGATGGGTACAAGACCAAAGGGCAGAGACACAGGAAAAAAGAAACATATAAAGCCAAAAAGCCAAAAAGACAAGGCTAGTAAGAGAGACCGTGGGATTCTCTAGAGTGTAATGATGTGGTGTTGATTTCTTTCATGGAGGCATTATGCATTAAGAGGGTGATGATAATGAAGCCACAGAGCACGCTGAACAGCACGCAGGAAAACTCATTAGGACGTGAGTGGGTCTCGGGTTTGGAGCTGACTAGAGCATCCCTTGTTTTGTGTATGAGCACGCATGTCCATGCATTGTCTCACTCCGAATCGACTGCAGTGTAAGGCAACTATCACGGTCACCACAGACAGACAGGACGCGATCATCCAACCTCTACTAACGCAGGCAGACTTAATGAGCAAATGGTTAATGAAGGGAGACTTAATTGTCCTTCTGAAATTATTTATTGCTTTCATTTGTTTAGTGTTGCCTGGAGATGATTCATTTACCAGAGCCATACGTAATATGTGTACATGGACTAAATTGGATTATTTGTTAGAAGCTGAATCCTTTGAACTAGGTTTGAAAGTGACAAGCAGGAAAGTTGGATGAGCACTTTCTTCCAGGTGTTAGCGTGTTTGAAAACGTGTCAACATGAAGCGGAGCATTATTTTAAAAATAGTGTGTGATTTGTTAAACCCTTCCCTGGATGTGTCAAGTCATGTCATTTTTATTTATAACCGACTCGCCCAAAATTTGCATCAAAGGGCTTCACAATCTGGACGACACAGACGTCCTCTATTCTTAGGCTCTTGATTCAGGAAAGGAAAAACCCTGAAGTGGGGAGGACAAACCTTGTGGGATCCCTCTTCTGTCACAGACAGACATGCAATAAGATGCCATATGTGCAAAGAAATAGCAATAACGGCAATTAACACATCAAAACTTTATCTATTTTGTCATTTACTCACTTCATATTGCCTGAGGTATTTTGCAGTAAACTATCACAGTCAATGGCAAAGAAACTTTTGTGCGCATTAGGGGGAAAATGTCAGTTAATGAATGGTAGAAATTAAGAACAAAAAGTGAAATCCTAAATATCTTCGTATGGAAATGCTGCTCTTTGTCACAGCCTTTACTGATCCCCCTGGCACAGACGGACACGTTCACAGCATATCAACACAGATGCATGTACACTTGCAGCAGTTGCAATACTGTAGGGAAGTAATTTAAGTTTAATCAAGTTCTCTGCTCAGAAACAAGAGGTCATTAGAAATGTGTTTAATGAAAGTGCTGACTGTGTGTGTGTGTTGATGTGTGGATTTATTTGTGTCCATCCGACCATGAATGTATGTCCTTGGGGTTGAGCAGAGAGGGTTTCCTGAAAGGCATTAAGTGAATGTGTGTATGTGGTTGTTTGTGAGAGAGATGGAAAGAATAACAGAGATGGAGACTCTCTGTGACTATTATCTGCATGTGTGTGTATGGAGAGGACCAGTGTATAAAGCATTAAAGTGGAATGAGATTCTATCTCCCCTCTTCTTTTCATCAGGTCTGTGACTGAATAGGGACTCAGATAAGGGACAAGTGAAGCCATTAAATACAGCAACAGATCCACACACCACAGCTGGGTAACGCTGACCATTGTGACTTGCCGTAGCAGGAAAATCACAGTTGTGACTAACAATGGAGGCTCCGTCAGATTTGTGCTGTGCATTACAGGGCATTGTGACCTATCATACACAGGTTGGAAGTATAATATTAAAATGAATGAAATGAACATTTCTCCTGTGATAGAGCCTCATTCACTTTTGTCAGGTAACATTTTCTCTGCTTTGATCCAGTTAGTTATTAAGAAGAAGCTGGCAGCCATGGAGCAGTGCCTGGGGATCAACTCAAGTTCTTATTTAGCTGCTCCAGGCATAATGTCCTTTGGGGTGCAAGGAAACCCCACATGCACACAGGGGTAACATGCAAACTCTGTAAAGCCCTGCAGGGATATGGGGCTCTATGAGATGCCACTCTTATCCGATCAGCCAACACCCATGGTAATTTAGGTGTGAAGCTGTGCCAGTGTGCAGAATACCAGGACCCTGGCACACTTACAAGGAATGCAGACATTATTACTAATATTAGTAACTCTAACTCCTCTGTTTCACAAAATGTCTGCTGTGTAGCGGTGCTATTGGATACAGAAAGAACAGAAGTAAAAGATATAATTTAAAAATTAATACATTAGTTTCCATTTTTGGAATTTATTCTCTGTGTTTGTTTCGTATCATGGTGTTGATGCTGTAGTTGCATGCCTAATAAGGACTTAATCGTTATGCAAACAGTGTGCCTAGTTCTGTGAAAGGGTACTACGGTTCAAACACTTGAATGAAACTCAACTTGTCATTCCAACATGAATTTATGTTGTAACTTTGGCTCCCTGATGAAATGTTTGCAGCATGCATGATTTCACCACTTGCTTCAGAAGACAGTGTATGTGCGCTGGAATGATGCAGCAGTAATGGATTCTCTCATTTGAAATAAATGAACTCGACAAGGAGAGAAAATGAGATTGAGGGAGGACTCGCAGAGTGGAAACTGGTTTCTGGAGGACAAAATGAGGTATTCTGCATTTCGCAAACCAAACTTAATGCTGACTTTTTTGTAAATGGTTGCTGTCATGTAAGTAAAACTCATAGCAAATTATTTAAGTTATATGTCAGTGTGAATTATGTGAAGGAAGTGAACTGTGGCAATGGGGGTGGATGAAAAAGGTAAGGCATTACTTTCTTGCTATCAAAAAATGCTGCTGCCGTCATTTTAATGAAATATTTTTGTTTATTAGTGACATTAGTCACATCTGATTATATAATCTGTCTCGGGTCGTGTCTTCCCTTGCACGTATAAGGTTTTCTCAAATGAGTGAAACAGCGCCTCTCTGAATTGCGACGGCTATATAATGTAAAGCGGCTTGTGTGGTAAAAGGTGGTATTGCACCTGTACAGTTGACCCAATTGTCCCCAGGGGAGGCCAGGTGGAGGTAATCAAAAACAATAACGCGCGAAATATGAAACGGGTCGGCGCGTGCGTCATTCCGCAGAAAGAGTTTAATATGAAATGTCGTAACTGTAACGCTCACACAATAAACTGCGGGAAGCTGTAATCGTTAGAGTATATCAGGGAGATTTAATGTTAGCTTTTCTAGTGTTGCTAATGTTTTTAGCTAGTGTGTGTGTTTGTCAATGAATAGTTTGGCTATCTAGCGTCAATATAGGAAAGAGGGACAAACAAACAAACAAACAAAATGACCCCAACAGCAGCTAATACCGTCGGACATTAATGGATAATGGATATGTTGAAACCACTTTGTGGCCGTGAAAGACTGAAGAATGGACTTGGAAGTAAAAACAGGTCAGTTAAACAAAACTTATGTCTGTTAACCTGGTAGCTGCTTCCTCTCCTGGTGCTTAAATGTGTGTGTATTTAACTCCTTGCTGTCTTGAGCCTGATGTTATGGACACTTTAGACTTAAGAGCTGTGTTTTAAGTTGGTTAGCTGCTACCTGCACGGTCATTAAACCCGCAAACCTTTTGTTATCAATTAGTTTCTCCTGTATTGTATTATTTTTGTTTATTTGTTGTTATTATTTTCACGCAACAATTATTGATTAATCATTTAATCTTTAATTTGCGGCTTTTATCTGTTTAATATCATTGTAGACTGAATATCTGTGTTTTGGACTTGATTAGACAGAAAATATGATTTTTCAGAGACTGTTTAAATATATGCATACACCCACACACATACATTGTTGTGTGCTTCCAAAATATAACTGTACTTATCTGTCAGGTCTCTCAGGAAAATAACTCTTAATCCTAACATAATTACCTAATTTCTCTGGTGGCCTGTCTGACTGTTCCTCTGAACCACACCACATAGAGAATATGCCCTTGGTTTTCCATTTTACTGACCCCTGGAAAACCAGTCAACCCCAGTCTGGCCCCTGTCGTCCAGTCGTGAGCTGGTGAGAACTGCGCACAGAGGTGTGAATACCTGTTTGTGTATTTCTTGTAATTTAAGTGTATTTTTTTCTATTACATATGAGCATTGGAGAATGACACTGATCACTGTTAGGCAGGTCAGCATCTCAAAACACTAACCCATGATCATGTCATGAGTGAGCTTGTCTGTGTTATACATCCCCAGTGAGAGTGCTGCGTGTTACGTCTTACGAAAGTATTTGGGTCATCTTTCAGTCCTGTTCGAATAGCACCAACAGACACACATACACGCATGATTATGCAGCTATACAGGTGTGAAATTTGGTAGCGGGCTGAAAATTACTACGGAAAGTGTTTGAGAAAGGGAAACAGTGATTCTGTTGAATCTGTTACCACCAGTACTAGCATATTGGTTTGCTGTTGTGTCTGCTAGATGTCTGTCTGTCTGAATAAGACCAAATGTTCCTGTTGGTTTGTTGTTATTGAAACAACAAGAAACCAGTCTGTGCTGGCAGCTGTGTCTTGATCCGCTTCTGTTATCACAAAATATCCGAGTGCTCACTGATGTCACTGGAATTGATCTGAGTGTGGTTGCCAAATGCTCGTATTTCTCTGTATGATTATGGTTGCTACCATAAGTGGCAAAATGAACACTCGGACGATAAGTTCAGCACCATGCTGTGGAGCCACACGGGTGGTGATAATGTTTATCAAAGTTCAAACTGTTTCTCGCCTCTTAAAGGGATAGTTTGGGTTTCTTTTGAGTGGGGTTGCTGTGTGAGGTACTTGTCATAGTTGCTGTATTACCTACCATAGGTCACGGCTGACACTTTCAGGTTGGACATGCAGCAGCAGTACCAGTGTAGGAAGACGTGTACTGCTGTGGATGCAGCAAACTTATTTTAGCCATCTCATAAAAACAAACAAATAAAAAAAAATAAAAAATACAAAAAAAAAAAATAAATCATATCATTTTATCAGTGTATGCTATGTGCCCAATATTTTTTACCTAGTTGGTGACGTTACCGCTGCTGTGATTGGTTATTCATTTTGTATTGTGTGACTGTTTTCAAGAGTTGGTCCGCAGTAGTAAATTCGCTGCCTTGAGTGGTCCTCTGATCACGAATAGTAACATTAATCAGTCACTCACACAGGTAGTATTGCATTTCATTTTTTTTTAGTTCTCCAGCTGATTTAATGCCCCTAATCAGGTCCCACTGAGATGTGAACTCGTATCACTGGATTCAAAGTCCAGAGTGCTTACAAATACACCATGGAGAGCTGTATTCCCCCAAGTCACGCAATAACACAAACAAGTGGTGCAGTCAACCAGTAAGGTAAAATTAAAGCATTTGTGAGAGAAGTCATGTCGGAAAGTCAGAAAGGGCTTTGTGATTACATGGTGAAGTGGTGGAATTATTCTAAATACAGCATACGTTTAAACCCAGTATTGATTTTCTTTTCTTTTCATTTGGCCAAAATGGGATTTGCTGTAGCAATACATTGCTCAGCTTCCTTACACTGGTACTCCCGCTGCTGACCACCACTGATATACATAATAGTCTATGTACAGTTAGTTCATACAACCCCACTCCAGAAAATCCAAGCTACCCTTTTTAAGTTAATCTACCTCAAAAGGAAAATGCAGTTAGATATAATTACATTTCCCAGTGTAAAACAAAAGAAAACCCAAAAAGAACAAATTCTGTAAAATTAAATGACACATGATTCGTAAATTTCTCAAGTCTGTTACTGGGGCGTAGACAGGAATTCAACATTAATAAATACATGGATTTTCATTTCAATACATTTTTAATATTTAGGACAGGAAAAAAGACATGGGTGCTCATTAAGTCTGCCTTATCTTTCAAGCAGTATTTTCAGCGTCGAGGCTGTGGAAGACTCTGGGAAGTTAAAACAAGAATACCCCAAATAGTTCAAAGATTTTAAAACATATTCCAATATACAGTATGTTTAATAAATGTGAGAGAAAGTAGGACAGATTAGCAGAGAAAATTAGACTTGGGGGTGAAACTCAACGAGGTGCTGGGTGGGGAATAGCTTCAAGAAAGGGAAAGTATTCTTTCCAAAATGAGAGAGGGCAATTTTAAGGGAGGCAGAAAGTGGTCTAGTGCTAAAACTCAATGGATTATATCATACGTATGTTTGATTTAGAGCAGTGCTAAGAAGCTAAGAGGGTTCATGATGTTTGGCAGTGAAGGCAGCAGATATAAAACGAGTTAGGAGAGAAAATACTGAACTGCTTCTTTTAAACTTTCCTTCATCTTTTCTCTTTATTATAACATTCTCCTCTCTGTTTTCACTCTTCTGTAGTGTTGTCATCTTGTTTTCTCTCATCCATATTCTTCTTTTTTTGCCTTTGCCTCTTTTCCATCTCCCAACGGAGGAGGCTGAGGCCAGTAAAAAGTGATGGGACAGAAAAAAAGCAGGGCAGTAAAGGTGATAGATAAGGAGAGGGATGGCAGTAAAACGGTAATCGTCAGAGGAAAAGAGTTCAGTAAAGAGCAGCAGAAGACTCAAGGGATGAAGCCGGGTTGCGGGAGGTGTTTTTACATCTTGCAGCGATGTTTCATTAGATCAGAGAGAACAGGTGGGAGGAAGAAGGAAAAAAGAGGTTAAGTGTTTGGCGTTTCCACATCTCTGCTTTCCAGCTCTTGGCATGCCTCAGTCTATTTCTCCCCTTCGGCTCCTGCTTTCTTGTCTGCCGCGCCATCTCCTGCAGATTTTCTGACCATGTTAATAGCCACGGCGTATTATTTATGAAAGAAAGGCGAGAAGACATGGAAAGAACATTAACAGAGAGCTGAGGTCCTCCTGCAAAGAGCAATATCTTTGAGTGGACATTGACAGGATGTGTGCACGCTTGTTTGTGAGTGTTTAAAATAGATGTCCTCCTTTGGAGATTTATATAGAACATGACATATGCTGGATATGACACTCTTTCTGTCTCTCATTCTCTTTCTGCTTCTCTCTGTCTGTCTCTCTCTCTCTCTCACACACACACACACAAACACACCCTACTATGTATTTGCTTATTTAAATTGAAGCGATCGATTATAATTGATTTATTGATTGACAGAATTAAATGGGAACTGGAAGGTTATTTATGGCATAGTTGTTTGTATTCCAGTGGCATTTCTCTAAGTTTGGAGTGTTGCTCTGTGTGTGTCTGTTTGTGTGTATGTGAGAGAGAGAGCGAGAGAGCAATGAAATGACTTGCAGGGTTTCCCAGCCCTTTCCCCAGAATATTTATTTATTTTCTTTCCACTTAATCCTCATTCATTGCTTTTCATGAATAGTATCTCTCTCTCATTCAATGTCTCCTCTCTTCTCCTCAATGGGCTGGTTCTCAGTTCACTTAGAACTGTTTCAACTGTTAATAAAATGCGTGCATATGTGTAAATGTATGCTTGTTTCTTACTCTTGAACGTGTAGATCTGATAAACGGTTCTCGAGGTACGCAAAGGACAGTGAGACAGAGATTTGCTGCTTCATTAGTGAGATTAATGTGATTGCACATTGTATTTAAGTATGATTTATTGGCCTTTCAGTGTCAGATTTGGAAATAGATGTATTGTTTGCAGGGAGTTGACATGAACTCAAGAAGTGCAAGAACTTGGACTGCATTAACTGTGTTTTGGGATTGCTGCCATTTGCTGCCCATTTTTCCTTTTGGAAGTGACAGCATATTGTTATGACTGGATAAGAGTTTTAATATATCTCAGGGATGTTATGGTTCCAGTGTGCATAGTAAATGAATATTGAAAACTTTGATCACAGGCTGGAAACATCTGCAGGGGCATTGCTGCAGCACATGATTGAATAAGAACCCTAACCTTTCCAAACACAGTGCATCAGTGTTTCTATTGGCAAACCATGCACATCTGCACAGACTAGCACAAATCTGAACAAAGGTGAACTCCAACCTGCGAGTTCACCACAGTCGGGTGGAGATTACACTTAGACAGGAACCACATGCTTTAAGCTGTTGTGAATGGAAGATGAGTACGATTGTACTCTATCTTCCTCTTTTTTCATGCATCCTGGCTTTTGCTCTTTTGCTCCAGCCTCTTCATCTCGCCACACACCCTCCTCCCTTCTTCCCTCACCCTCTCTCCCTTCTTCTCCTCTCTCTCCTCCCTCTCTCTGCCCTCGCTGCCCTAGCCGGTGGCACTCCTCCTCTGAGGTAAGGCAGCACTAAACGGCCTCAGCGCAGTGTCCCCATGTATTTTTAATGGCCACACCCGTCATGCTGGAATCTCAGCTTGAATTATGCATAGAGGATGAGTGAGAGAAAAGAGAGAGGGATCGCAGGGAGGAGCGACATGGAGAGGAGAGAGAGAAATAGAGAAAGGGTATGAGACAGAACAAAAGATGAGGATAAAAGACGACAGGAGATGGGAGATCATTGAGGACAAAAAAAATGCCGGGAGAGTGAAAAAGATGGAATGAGAGTGAGGCATAGAGAAAGAGAGATAGCAATGTGTATTTTGGACTAATCACAGCTCTGACAGAGGAGAGGAGAGTGCGACCTCTCACCTCCCTCCATCAAGCCCTCATTTTATCTCTCTCCACCCCTGGATCTAACTTCACCTTCCACACCCTACATCCCTTCATCTCTTTCTTTTCTGCGCTTCCTTTCTTCTCTGTCTCGCTATTTCATCACCTCTTCCCCTCCCTCTGTTACTATCTCTCTTTTACATCCATCACCCCCATTTTTCTCCCCAAACTTCATACTGCCCTTCAACTTCAACCCATTCTCTCTCTTCTCATTTTCTTTTGGTTTTTACCCTTTTCATCTCTCTCTCTCTTCTTTCGACCATTTTCATCTCTCTCTCATTCTCTCTTTCTCTTTCTCCCCCTAAATTATTGGTCTTTTCTACGTGTGTATCTGTGGTAACACAGTCCTGCTGGGAAGGAGAAGAGAAGGAAAGGAGAAAAGTGAGTGAAACATATAAAGGTGGATTGAAGGCAGGCAGAGATAAAGAAGAGTAGGACAAGTGTGGCCAAGACTTTAGACTATTGATTAGCATCATGAACGCTTTCCTCTTCCTCCCAAAAACACACACCCATCTCTTTAGATAATGGACATCAGAGGGTGGCTGACATGCTCACCATAAGGTAATGGAGCAGACCTGTGACTCTGCTATCCCTCTTCCTTATTACTTCCTCTTCCTCTCTTATGTAAAGTAACATTTGTGTGGTGGAGGAAAGGGTAGTTGCTCACAGCTTGTGTACAGGAAGGCCAGAGGGTCAAAGACATGTTGTGAAAGGCCAGAAGGTCCTTGTGGGACCCTCGGGGAGACTTGGCACAAGCTTACGGTTTGATATTAGATAACTGGTGGGAAACAGATGTGTTTTGGATATTGGGAAGAACCACACACACACACACACACACACACACACACACACACACACACACAGGAGTGAAGCATGATGTTTTGGGTGACAAAAGGTATAAAAGTCAAATAAATCATGGCTGCTGACTGATCCTGTGTCGTCAAATTTAGAGTCTGCATGTGTGTTTCTGTGCAGAGAAAAGGGCCAGTTTGATATCATTGAATCCAAAAGAAGGCATTAAGGTCCAAACATTTTGTCTTCCTGCCTCCACGGGCAGATATCATGCTGTTAGGTGATGCATTTAACCGTGCGGTGCCGCCAGTTCCACAGTGCTATTATTTTATGTATGCTTATATTAGTTTTATTAGGACAATATACTGTAATACGACCGAGTGCTGTATTGATGGTTGTAGATGTGTATAAAGGGATGGATCACTGTGGACTAAAAAAATGCAGTCATTATTTTACTCTCCACAACTCTGCAGAAAAACCAAACAGGCAGTGAGTTAACCTCCACACTTACTCCCTTCTCCCTCCGTGTTGCATCTAATGAGGCTCTCTCTTAACAAAATCCCAAAAAACCCTAAAATCTGTTTTTTACTCCAAACAACTAATGCATGCACAATCCAACAGTTTTGTAGCAGAGTTATTTTTCTCTGGGTCCAGAAGTTCACACATGTGCCTCATTATTCCCTCTGTGACAGCTGATATTTCGTAGAACGCATTCACTGTAAACACAGCTACAGCAGAAAATCTGTACTTGGGAATGAACTATTCATGGAGCTGACTAACTTTTTTTAGTTGTAAAGGCACAATCAAGGCATTTTTAAGCCAGCTAATTCTTCTCATGCTAATGATGATTAAAAAGACATTTTTCAAAGGTTTCTGTATCACAATTCAAAATATAAACCTGATAAATTGAGTATATATAAACAGCGACGTAAATGAACCTGCGACCCACCACAAAACATAAATATCTTAGTAGCTGCTCTGATTGCAGCTCTGGTCAGTTTGAATTTGGAGCGGAGGTTTGCAGGAGACAGACAGTTTTTGTTTAAGGATTTTGACTTGTCATGAGAAAGGCACAGATATAAATCATTTCATTACGAATGGCAATACTTCGTTAGGCGTCCCAGCAACATGGACAAGCGAGCAAGCGTTCACAGAAGATGTTATTAATGTTTGTTAGCTTTTTCTGCTGCGGCAGGTCAAAATATGAGCAATGAAAAAGGTTTCTGCACAACACATGACCGCAGTTGGTGACCATTGATTGTACAGCATTTTCACAATGCACTGTGGGATAATTTAGGTCCGCTATGTGGGGCAGGCATACACACAACTCTATAATTAGCATATACAGTATACCTGGACTGTCAAGTGAATAGTGAACAATTCTGGACACAGTCATGGACTTGGTGCTGCTTCACTTTATATTTTCTGTCATAGCAGTACTTCAAAAACAAGCCTGCTGTGGTTACACCAGCCCAATTAGCCATATATGTAGTTATTCTTTGAACCTGCAATGTTGGTCATCACCCACGGTCTGTCTCTCAGATGTGACTCACGGTGAATAACACGCACACATGCACATAGCTCGACTGGCTGTTGACTCCTCTCCAGTTCTGATATGGATTTGAGTGCTGAAGACAAATTTGAGGGGGTTACATGATGAGAGAAACCTTGAGGCTTTGGTATTTTGGAATATTTTTGATATTTCAGTGCGACGTCTGCGATAATTAGGATGACATTTAGAAAAGCTTTGATGTGTTTCCTCTTGTCGGTCAGGAAGAACCAAGAGAGGAATGCCATAGAGAGAAAAAGTGGTCTGTACTTTCCTTTGGCCAAAACGTCTTCCAGTCATTCTCATAAAGTGACTTCATTTAGTGAATGTTGAGCTGGTGATTAATCAACAATCTACATGATCGATTATGTGGTCTTTTGACAGCACAAAACATTAAAGTGCCATAAATATCCCTTCTGTCAAGCAGCCTTAGCAAGCTAATCCACAGTGTCTAGCTGACTGTAGGGGAACATGAGCAAAATACGCTTTTTTGATTTGTTTTCTAATTAGATTTGATTTGACTTGAGACCTCCATATCCAAACTAAAGATACATTAAATACAGGAAACCACCTCAGTGTCAACTATTAACAGAGAAGATCTCGCAAAGGTAATTGTTAATAGATTTAAGAAAAATTATAGTGCCAGGAGAACATTTAGCTGCTTCATTTGACCTTAAGTAATTAATTACAACAATTAGTTCACACTGGGCTGTGCGTAGACAGGAGAGGAGAGTATGAAGTAAAGGGAAGAAAAGTCAGTATTACGATGCATATGAGTGGCTGCATGATACCTAAACAGAAACATAGTAACTTGGCAAACAATGAGACAAATCAGGAAAAACACTGACACGTTTGATGAAAATGCAGGACACAAACAATTAGCATTAGATTTGCTCAGGGCCAGAAATAAAAGTGATCATATTATTAATATACACCAAAAAACTATTTGCAAACTATAACCATGACACTTTTAAAATAGGTGATGCACGTTTTCACCCACATAAACGTGCACATGCAGAGGCTGGACCGCTTTTTATGAACTCACCAACAATCACACCCTATTAATACACAGTTATCACACTCGTTAATAATTCCTTTCACCCAATCGACGGCATTTGCATCAGAAAACCCACAACTGATCTGCAAATGAACGAGGTGTTAATTGAGTAGAGTTCTCGTTACAAGTATTTCCTCCCACAGCTCCTGCTAGACTAAATGTGAAAATCACACCTGCTGTTGCACAACAGTTTTTGAATGATGAAAACATTGAATATCGCAAACTGATGCATCAGTGCAAAGGTAACCATGAATTACACTGGCTGGAAAGAAGGCACTAAACCCTCCAGGTCTCAGTGGCTGCAGCACTCCTCAGGATCATCAAAGGGTGTGTGTGAAGTTCAGTACCATAGTTTCCATAAAGCAGCATGGTGTGGGATTCAGTACCTTTCTCGTGTGACTCATAATTTAGATCATTTTTTATTGTCAGGTTGACTTCTGTTTATTGTAGACTGGATTTCATCCGCTCTGTAAAGCTCAGTGTCTCCTTGTCCTTCTCTGACTGTGTTCCTCTCCGATACTGTGTGACATCACGTCCTTTTAAGTCGCTTGCGATCATGCTGTGTTAAAACTTTGGACTGGTGACATTTTGATCACAAGCTCACTCTTGACACCACTAAGGTACTGACAGCCCCCTGTTGCTCATTTCAAACCCTTTCTTGTGCCTCAGCCTCTCCTTTAGTCAGCCCTGACCTTCAAAGGGCATCATTCACAGTGACGACTCCCTGCTAAACACCTGCTTTCTCTCTCTTTAATACTCACACACACTGCTTGAAAGTAAAACCTTTTACACCTGCCCAGGTGTCTTTACAGCTATTCATTTACTTTTCTCCAAGGTACTTTGGTTTCCCTCAGTCTACTCAGCTTGACCAAAGGGATCACACTTCCTCTTATCTATCCAAGAACCATTATATTGAATAAAACAAAACTATGATGTTTCTCTCGCAAACTAAACTCTAAGGCTTTTCCCACAGTTCAAAAGGCTCAAGCAAATCCCTGGTATTTATTTCTGCGTGTAGATTAAAACTGCATGGTGCTAGGATTGCCGTTTAATGTCCCAAAAAGGGAAAATATGACCATTAACTTGCTTCAAATGTATTGTGCAGCATGACCAAAGTCTTCTAAAGCCAAACAATATGTGTGATAGTTACTTCACTGCCTTTTATAGATTTTTTTTTTTTTTTTTCCCCCCCTAGTCACAGGTCCCCCTCTGGGAATCCCTGCTGGTAGAGTCGTGTTGTTTGCACACACTCCTCAGAAGCTTTCACTTCAGTGCTTTGAAGTCTGAAATACAGATCACCACGTCATCAATTACTTAGTCATAAATAACAAAATAGGCCCTGTAAGCTATTTTAGTCACATGCCTTTTTGGTAGCTTTTTGCCTGCTACCAAAAAGGCCTGAAGTCACCCTGTGCTACCCTGTGGTAGCACAGGGTGACTTCAGGCTGCTCTGGCAGAATGAAGAACATGTTACCTTATATTCAGATTTTCTGTCTTTAACAGTATTTGCCTATTATTAGTTTTTATTTTGACTTAGGTTTTAATTTTTACAGAGAAAATGGAAATTGATATGAAATAATAAATAAATTGAAATAATTAGATGATATTGACCAAATAGTTGGCCACTTTGAAAGTATTACTGTATTGAGCTATGTGACTTTACCGGTATGAGTATATATAAGAAAACATTTACATATTATGAATTTTTGTCCACAGGGAAGTGTACTCAGCACTTGCCCATGTTGCTTGTGTTGTACTACTTCAGCAGCATGTACATTGCTTTGGATAAAAGCATCTGCCAAATGACAAAAAGTGTATGCAATGATTAGTTTATATCAAGTCTTCCTAAAAATGTTACTAATGCATTTCAAAATTGTGTTAACATAATTGGAATTTACATAATTTTGCTAATTAAATTTGCAAACAACTTAGATAGAAAAATATATCTTTTTATCTTATTGACTGTTGAGTGTTTTGTTCAACCAATTCTAATTGATGGTAATTGCCTAATCCTCCTTCTACAACACAGCATTTCTTCTGATGGTCTGTCAGTGAAGCTAAGCTTGTGTATCATAATACCTGTTGGCGAGGCGATTGAGAAAGCCTTTGGGGGTGCTTACCACTGCTTAACTCCATAAAAAAGAAGCAGCCTCGCAACAATACATAAAACTCTCTGAGCGTGTTTCACTCACCGTCTCAGAGGGGATTTAACCGCAAAGACAAGACAAGTCTTTCCCTTCTTTCACTGAGCTCCGTCCAAGTGGAGCTGGACACCTGCCAATGCACGGAAAAATGAATTTTGCTCGCACATACACACAAGCGCACATGTACGCACTGGGGTGTATGCTTGGACAGTGAGACACACACTGCACATTTGCGCTATTGCTGTTTTGTTGTGGTCAGGAAATGCTGTTACAGAGGAGTGTGAAACCTTGTGGTCCTGGCTCAATCTGTCGTGTAAAACCAAAAGTTCTTGGCTGTCATTTTGCAAAACCCCTCAAATCCGTCAGTTTTATTCAGGTCTGTGTCAGAAGTACTGTACATGGAGACATGTTAGTGCCTGAAGTCTCCCTGCTATCTCTAATTTCAAAATGCAGGTCTAGACAGAAGGAACCTAAACTTTCAGGGACATAAGGAAAGATGAACACTTCCTGCTCAGGAGCCATATATTCATGAATTCAGCTGAGGTTAAATGTTGAGTGTTATCTTGCTCGATAAGGACTCTTTCACATCTAAGCCCACTATTCTGTGACATAGCAGCTGCTCAGGAATAAGGCACATAAAACACAGCTGAATATGAAACATTTCCTTGGACAAACATCAAAAAGTTAAAGCTAATTAAACTTATGGGAAGATGGATTGTTTTAAACCGAACACAACGCCTGGTGTATTTTAGTGTGTCTCCATTTTCTGCCTGCATATGACTGTGCCGCTGCCATGAGCGCTGTAAACCAAACATGATTTATTTTGAGGGCGAAAACAGATTTATTTATGTTGGTAGCATGCCTAAATGTTTCAAAACAGGCAGTAAAAACTGTAACAAACACATGAATCGACACATAAATAAAACTAGGTTCAAGAACAGGAATAACCTAAAAATTAAAATAAATTCTGGTTTTAAAATTTTGAGGTACTGCTCCATGTTGGCTTAGGACTTCTATTTAAAACTGCAAAGAGGATGAAGAAGAATTAAAAGCTTGTCTTCAAAGGCCACAGACACACACTGTGAACTCTTGTGTATCCCATTGGGACTCAGTTGGCTTGCTAAAGCGGAATTCATGTTTTAGAAAGCCTTGCTTCGGCATGGTGTGGCGGTGTTTTGATTCATTTTGGACATTTTGGTATTTCTGTTTCTTGCTCTGAGGCTGCAGCATTTAGTCTTTGTTTAATATTCTCTTTCAGTTTCATAACTAGATATCTTTTATTATTCACATTCCATTTTATGTGGTTGGGCCTACGGTGATCTTTCAAATAAAAAAATAAAAAGTTTTTTAATATAAAAATCCTTTTTAACTTTGCCGGTTGCAAAAAATATAAAAAGATAGAGTGTATAAGCTCAGAACAACCTACTAGTCCATTTCCACTGACTTCATTGTCACACTTTGCTTTATGATTGGTGTAAGTGCAACTTAACAAGTCTGCTGCTGAGGAAGAGTTCTGTTTTAAGGTCGTTGAGCACCTCTGAAACTTTGCAGCACCGATAAACGGGCCCATTGTCGCCAACGTGCATCACACAGAGGCTGTTTACTCTTCCCTGTCTCCATCACCTGTAGTGTTGGTAAAGAGGGCACAGATTAGCTTTCAGTACTGTTGAAATCTAGAATAACATTTTAATGCAAATGTCTTGCCACATTCACATCCATTTCTACCCCAAAGTGTTTGTGCACCATGTGCTTTTACAGCTTTAGCCGTGCTATGATGAGATAAATCCTTCTTTGAAATAGAAGCCTATCCCTATGTCACAGTTCCTTGAAGGAAAAAGCATGATGTCTCCTTCCAAGTTGCACAACTTATTGTCTCCTTGCAGGCTAATGCACAAACCTCTTAACTCCTATAGTCTAACTTAGGGATCGTTGGTAAGTGAGGCTGTGTTAAAGCCCTGTTTGTGCGAATGGATCTGTATGTCTGTTGTGCTACTAATGGACTAAGCCCATTATGTCTAAGAGAAGAGCTGGTTTTAATAGTTTTAAACCACATGGCCGTTGTAAACAACAGGGCGTTGCTGTGAAATGTACCGTGAATAATGTCTGCTATTAGCACAGGAGGAAACCGAGAGGAAGAAGGTGTGGGGAGGTTTTCTGTGCATAGGTAGACTGACAGAAACAGAGGTGTGGGAGGAGTGCATTTTATACTGAAAAGTACACTTTTGCATATGTACTGTAACAGATATATAATATGCCCTGCTTAAACCAGACACCTGTGTATCCATCTGCCATAAAAGTATTAAATAATTTATAGTTCAATGGACAAATATGAGCCTGAACTGAAGGTACCATCAACAGCTTCAGACTAATGAACAAAGTCAAACATTAAGCAAGCTAAAGACACACATTTTTCCTCAGCAGTTTGTGTAAATCAAATTTAAATTGAATCCGTCATGTGCCCATAAACACGACTGCAAATCAAACCCAGTGACGCTCTTAATCTGCTGGGCCAGGCAAAAGTCGTAACAGACGCAGGCAACTGTTGATGATGTCTTTGTGTCTGTGAGCTTGTTTTTCAGTGTGTAAATTCTTCTGCTGTGAAAACAAAAGGCCATTCCTGAAAAATCTATCTGACATGACTCAGACAGAAGTGTTCATGAATGAGTTATGGTAATGAAGTTTTCAATTCGTGTTGCATTTAGCCATGTTTGCCTGCCTCCTTACTCATTCTCTGATGTGGTGTCTCCTGTGTTTCCCAGAAGTTATAGCAACTTAGAATGCCTTTTATTGTCACTATACACATGTACAATGTACACTATACACATGCACAATGAGATTAAGACTTGATGGGTATGTCACCAGTGACGGGTGACCAAATGATCGCGGTCACTGGCTTTCTGTGGGATTGAACATTGTTGGGTTTTATAAGCCAGAAAACAAACAACCAAAATCTCTAACATAGGTCTAGTCGTGTATGAACCATTAACATTAAACCTAAATCTATGTGTACATAGAGGAGTGTGTGTGTGTGTGTGTGTCTCTGTGTATTAGAGCTGTAGGTGTTTTGTGTTTTTTAAGTTTTTTTCAACAATGCACTCTGTGAGAGTGAGTTTGTTGCGTGTGCTTTCCTTTCTGAACCTGTGTGTGTGTGTGTGTGTGTGTGTGTGTGCATGCACACAAACTGCAGCAGTGTAAATCTAATTCCCATTTCCATAATGGCGCCTCCAACTGAGGAACGCCTGCTCCTGTTCCCCTCTCACTTTCTCGCTCTCGCTCTCTCTCTCTCTCTCTCTCTCTCACTCTCACTCTCACATACACACACACGCACATCACACACACAAGGATTCCTTAGTAATTTCCTCCTCCGTATGTGCCAGCAGCAGTAGCAAGGTATTCAAACCAACCTAGTGACATGTATTTCTGTTACATGTTAATACATGTGCACGCAACACACGCACACACAGACACACATATTTGCACGTGTTACACTCAGCGCAGTATAATGAATGCAGGCTGATTGTTCACTCTAAGGTATCTTCCTTGTTCAACACTTCACGTCAAAGTAATAATCACACAGCCTTTACAAAGGTACGCCTATTCTACTTTGTACTTTTGTATTGGTGTGTTTGTTTTTCTGTGTTTCTGTGTTGTTTGTGTATTTTTGTAGGAGCGAGTGCGTTCTATATCTCTCACCTGGTCTCAATATTTCTCCATGGGGTGCTGTTGGGCCTGTTTGACTCAGTGAGTGATGCCTCTGCAATATTGTGAAACATATGACTTGTGTGTGTGCGCGCGCGTGTGTGTGTTTGTCTGGGGTCTGGTCAAGAGGCCTGAGGGGTACTGATTAATTTAGCAGGCTATTGGTGATAACAGCCTGCCTTGAGGTATGACTCTAAGGTATAACACAAACACACACACCTAAACACACAAATGTGCTCATGCATAAACAGACATTTATTGCAGCCAGAGACGCACTTAAGAAACAGTGAGGCAGTATGAAACGTTAAAAGAAATGGACACATACGCCTTTGGTAGGCAGTGCACTATTCATGTGTGTATAGTCCTTTGAGAGAGACATGGTGAACAACAGAGAGGAAAAAGAGAAATGGAGGAAAAAGGGAAAGGAAGATGTGTCAAGTTGAGCTCTTGTCAGCTTTCTGCTGCAATAGCAGGTTTTTGGCAGACAGAGACAGCTATAGTTGTGTGTGTGTGTATTTGAAGGCGTGTGCATGTGAATGCGTGGGGTAGCAGCAGGTGCAGCGAGTTGCCATAAAAAAAAAAAAAAACACATTTCATTGCACCTACAATTTCACATTAGCTGCCACCTCAGCCTCACCTCTGCCTGCATATTTTAAAAACAGAGAGAATATAAAGCAAGCTCTGTCTCTCTGAGTGTAGTTCAGTGTCAGTTCAGTTCCAGTTGATTTAAGGCCAATCCAGTCACATTAAACCCATTACATTACCTAAAGTTTAACTTGAGAATTATTATTTTTTTTCAAAATGTTTGCATCTTAGTTGTTATTCTTCTTTAAATCATCATACACAAGATTCAATTCACCATATTTTAAGATGAGCAAGAAAAAGCTTGTGGAAAGTTGTTGTGTGTGTTTCATGTTTCACGTGCTTTTCACATTCGTATTACAACTCCATGCTACGCCCGTTTTTGAGCCACTAAAAAGCACTTAATGTACAATATTGCAGGAAATAAATAAATAAATAAAGCTGATTTGTATTTCTGTCCCAAGTATTGTGGTGGAAGACGACCGCACAATCGGCAGCCCATGTTTACAAGCTGACAGGCTGACATGTTACTGAGTGCTTTCTGATGTGTTGAATACCCCAACCAAACATTATTTCTTAGCTGAGTTTGGCATGATGGCCTCGAATATACAAAGACTGGCAAAGAGAGGCACATGGTGTAAGTTATATCACCACCACCCCAGTTACATATACTGTGTGTTTTCAGTGGTTACTTTTCCAGGTGCTTTAAACCTGGGTTTTATATTCAGAAGTTACTCTCTTTCCTGAAGGACACTGATCATAATAACTTACAATAAATGAGATTTGCTTGTGGCAAGGAAAATTAACAGTGTAGAGCAAACACAAAAGAGCCGCAGCAGCCACTGACCCTCCAAGTTAAAAGCACAAATGCTAAATCACAGAAGCTTTCACCAACATTTAATAACATAGAATCTAATAATCACAACGGCCTTAGTCTTGATGATTTCTTTCCACCAATTGTTTGACTTTAATCAAACCTAAAAGTAAAAACCAGTCCTTCATGTAGGAGACTCTTTCCTTAGTTCGCTAATGTTATGAGCAGTAATTGAAAGTCTTTTGGACAGGCTGGATGGGTCTGGGGAGGGTGAGCCATCAGACGATACAGAGTAGCAGTAGAAATACTGTCATAACATCATACATTGGAGGTGACAAGATGACTTGGACTTTTTATAGTTCAGAGGAGCTGGAATATCAAAGTGCTAATTGCATGATATATGTCTTGCTCAAGGACACTTTGACAGGATTTGCAGCTATTGATAGACACATTGACCATAGCTGCGACTAATCTGTGACCCTCCAGTTTCAGGGCTGTCACTCCAACTATTTAACTAGCCTGTCAAGTTGTCAAAAAAATACATAAAAAGAAATATATTTTTTTTCACAGTGTTTACATGGATTCTTGATGTTTTTGTTTTTTTTCCACGTTGCAGCACTGCTTGGATATTTTTATATTTGGCTTCACATCTGTCCCTGTTTTGGCTCTAAAGACTGCACTAAATGTTTTTCTGTGGATACTTATCGTCACAGAAACAGCAGTTATACACATTAGTACTACACTTGGTTTGATTTTTGAGGCAAACGAGGTTCAATTATGCTGTTTTTCAATCACTCATTTGCTCAGGATGAGGCTGTGACATTATTGCTGACAACTCCTTTCCCACGTGTTTCTCAGACCCACGCAGCGAGTAGAGACATTAAGATATACAGTATAAGATCTGAATATACGGTATGTCTGTATCCATATAGTATTTTTAATACCTAGATATTATTGAGGCTTATTCATAATATTTCTGTGTATGTGTGTGATTAAGAGTGTGCAATCGGTGCATAAATTTTTAATCGTTAAGTTGCTTTTGCTAAATCAACCTCCGCAGCAACATAAACACCCATTTAATATCTGCTGCCGCCTCCTCCACCACACTCCTTTCCTCCCTACTACATCTTTCTCTCTCTCACCCACACACACACACACACATACTCAAGCATGCACACACAACACGCGCACACGCACATCTTATTTCCTCCTCTCTTTCTTCTTACTCCTTCGCTCTCATCTCCTTCCTCTTCTCCCATGTTCCTGCCCCCCCGCTTGCTGTCATGTTTAGGGACACTAACGCAATGAAACATCTAGTCTGGGTTAAAAAATGGATGCTGTTTTCTATTCCGTCCTCTCATTCCTGTCTGGCAGTAATTATGGCTGTTTAATTGGGCCTTTGGAGGCTCTGAGAGAAAGTGTGTGTGTGTGTGTGTGTGTGTGCGCGCGTGTGAGAGAGAGAGAGAGAGAGAGAGAAGGAGAGAGACTAACAGAGTGTGTCTGTGCTTATGTATGTAGGAGAGCCTGCGCATGACTTGAGCTGAATACAAAGCAAAGCCGCTTTAAGACCACAGAGAAGGTTCATTTAAAATCAAGAAGTGTCTCCTATCAACATATGCATATTGAGGATGAGATCCAATGAGCAGACAATGAGCAATAAGTAGCGGACTGTACACTGTGAGGTCTTACTAATTGTCTGGTAAACTTAATGAATCCAAAGTCCCTTAATATAGTGCAATGTTATATTATCATAACAGAGAGGAATCGCCTTTTGCCTTTTCACACATTCGTCTCTGACTTCAGGGACATCCTTAATTGGCGCAGACTCTTACATTATGTTTCCTTTATAAGAGCAATTCCTGGCCTCTAGCTTTCCTACAATGTTCTCTATGTGACAACTATTAATAGACGGCTGGGTTGATGAATGGATGGATGGGTAGCTGGATGAAGGAAAATGGCACATGTGGAAAGGAAGGAAAGAAGGGACTACACATACTTCTGAAAAATTCATCAGTCATTCCCAAGTACAGTTAACCTCATGAAAAGGCAAAGACACATGCCATACCACTCTGGGCTTTCACATACTACACTCACTCTGCACTCCCTGGTGAGCAGAGATGTTCCCACTCTTACCTCTGAAGGCATGAAGAAACATCATGATTCTCTCATTTGTGCATCACAGCTGATTGGACCTTGTTCATCTCTGTCCGTTTCAGCCAGTTATATTCAGAGAATATAATCTTACTGAGTGTAGTCTCAAATATTTCAAATATTCTGCCATTTGATCCGGGTCATTTGTTGTCCATGTCAAAAGTAAAGATACTGTAACACAAAAATATTGAAGGATTTATTACTCGTGATCCAAGCATAATCATATTCTAAGGTTTGGAAATATAGTTCCCGTGGTTCCTTAGAAGGGTGTACACAGGAGATATGTATATATATTGCCTTGATGCAGTGAGTTAAGGTGTGAGCTAGAGTTTTATTTGGTTATATTTTCTTACATTTAGGCAAATTGGAACCATTAAAGTATGCTAAATTAGCAGCGTTTAGCACAGCTGATCACTGGATTGCTTTCAGATTGAAGAAAACTCAAGATGTGAGGAGCCATAGGCGAATTTGAAATTATAATGAGGGTATTTTTTCATGATTTTATACTTTTCACTTTTGTTTTTATGATTTGGAGTGGATTTATGTTTTTATTATTATTATTTATTTTTATTATAAATTATGTCTGTAATGTTCTATCAGAATTGGGGAAAAGAATGAAACCAGGATAACCTAAACCATGTTATGGACATTTTGACCTAGATAGCAAGAAAGTTAACTGTGTAGGTGTAATTTGTAAGGGAAGAGCTTGTTCCAACAGAGTTGGTGAGTACACACACAAACACAATCCCACACATACACACACACACACACACACACACGCTCTCACATTTAAACTCTCTCCCAGACGGTAGTATACGCTGCCCATAGGCCTTTATAAAGCCAAAGGGCTCGTACCAAAACCAGCCGTCTGTGACACTAGTCTGGAGAGAAGGTCACTCTCTACAGACACACACCCGCGCACACACAAATACCACATTGGTATGTGAGAAGGTCTCTCAGCGCCTACGGGTTTTAATTCTCTCCTCCTGTCATGCCTGACTGGCACCACCGAGGCCAACGCACAAACACACAGCCAGACACACAGACCCAGAAACACTAACATCCAGGCGTGCACACACAGACACACATACACATACCACTGGAACACCCTTACTTTTATCAGTCAGCAGTAAATTGGGTGATGGTTATATAGTCCAATCCAGGAACAGGCTTTTACGACAGATGTGCAAGTACAACTGGCGGGCATCTTCACACACATGGCGCACACACAGACTTTGACACTGGCCCACAATATTGCCAGATTTGAACACACATGCCCGCTTCACTAACTCCTCAGTCAACGTGGCATTGAGCCTTCAGCCCTCAGGCAATTGAGTCCTATCAGCTCTTAGTGTCTTCATTCTGTCTTTATTGTTGCCCGAGACATTGTAGTTAAGCTTTAGAGGGGTAAGTAGATTGAGTGATAAACTTTAACTTCTGTCTCTGTTAGAAAACGTCTCAGTCAGATATGAGGCTTTATGAGATAATAGGGAGGAGGAGAGAGAAAGAGAGCAGAAAAGATTGAAATCTAAAAGGTGAAAAGAGCGGAAAGTAAGATGGAGGCACAGCCATCCTAGACTGTGTTTCTTTGTCCAATTCACTTTAGAACCTCACATTGACTTCAACTTGCTCATTTCAGTTAAATTGGTTGATACTTTTCCCAAAGTGTGTGTTAATAAATACTACGTAATGTTCAGTCTACTGGTTGTCTTTTTGAGAGGAAATGAATCCAGATCATATTAATAAATAGAGTATTGTTTAGTTTTGAATTGTTATTTGGGCAAAACAAGCAAATTTAAGAGGATATCTTGGACTTTAGGATTGTTGTGAAAGGCATTTTTAAAACTTGGCATGTACGTTCACATGAACTCAGTATGAACTGATTAGATTGTGGTGGTCAAATGTCAAAGCCATTGTGACTTCACATTCTTGTGAATGCTGATATGTCAGGTACGTTCGGAGGATGAAGGATGAGTTGAACTCCAAGATGAACTGATTCAAATTGGTGGGACACGGGTCACTGTGACCTCACAAAACACAATTTTGGCCATAATTCAAGCGTTCATATGGTAAATGATGACAAAATTTCACAAAATGTCTAAAAGATAAAATAATGAGGTGATGACATTATCTCCAAAGTTCCTCTGCACTGTGAAATCACAATTTTATGCAAAAACACTTATGTGGGCATTATTCAGCACCATAACCTAGAAACAGAAGGGTAGATTGTGACCTTATTTCAAATGAGCTTGAAATGGTGACACAAGTCTCTGGTGGCCACCTTGTGAAGATCTTCTATGCTGCTGGTGGGTTCAGCATGAAGCCTCAACGTTTCGTTGGTTTTGCTGATATTAAGCTTAAGGTGTCTGTCATTGCACCGTGACAAAGCTCTCCATCAGTCTTCTGCGCTTAAAAATAGTCTCACTGGAAATCATTCACAGGTATCATATATCTCAATATGGTAATAACATCCTTTTGGAAATAGATACACTCAGTACCTTTAGAGTTGTCACTATGTAAATGAGAGAACGGACATGGATATAAACTGCAACTTGACTAGCAGGTGTTAGCATATACCTGAAAAGCTGTAATATCTAGTTCTAGGCTGAACTGGGGCTTGACTGTGATAAGTGAATAAACGTACATAAAATACTATTTGGACAGAAAATTGTCTTCCTAACTGCTCTGTCTCACACTCACTCATTTCTACTTTTTAAACCTTTTCCTGTCTCCTCCTTTCCCAGTTTTAATCTTTAGTCTGTCTTGTTCTGCCCTCGCTATGTTTGCCTGTGTCCTTATAATCGATGATGTTGGCTGGTTGTCCTCCTCTCAGAGTGGAGTCTGTATTTATTTGGGGCTGTTATGCCGTGAACGCCAACATCACCCAGAGTAGATGAGCCTTGAAATTCATTTTGGAAGAACAAGAAATAAAAGTTGTTTTTCTTCCTTTTCATTCCCCCTCTCCTATCGTAATCTATGCCTTAGACTCCGTCTGCGTCTATGTCCTCGCTCATCTTCCATTTTTTGTTTTGGCAAATGAGAACTTCTGCTTCTAGAGTTTTTCCCTTTCAGTGCATTTGTAAGCATGCGAATGATGGTGATGACTTTTTGTGTTCCCTCCTTTTGTCATAGCTAATAAATTTGAAACTGAGAAAGAGGGAAATATGGAGAAACAGGAAGGGAGTGAAGAAAAGGGTTCATGAGGAAGTGTTGAGTTGAGGGGAATCTCTAACTTGAGCTGGTTTACAGTAATGTTTGACGTGTGGCTAGTTTTGCCCTTTGATCCCAACAGAATGGCACTCATTCCTAACATTTGGAAATATCATAGGGCACTTGGGTGTACTTGAAGGAAGTTGGTGTCCCAGAGAGGCACAAGCATACCACAGTGTGTCAGAAAGGAACTTGGGATACTTGGACTTGGTACCAGAGTGGCACTTAGACTCAAGGTTTATCTGGTACATCTATCAGAGGGCTATTTGGGTCTACCAGCAGGGTACTTACAATAGGAGCTCTTTGGTGTTGAAGAAGAGCACTTGGAGAAAGTAGAGGACACCTTGTGCTCAGAAGATGGACATCTGGGCATGGAAAAGTAGAGGAGTGCTAGATGTCATAGAGAAGCACTTAGATGTAGCAGAGAAGCACCTGGCAGTAGAAAAGGGGTACCTGAATGTACCAGAGGGGCATTTAGTGTCACCTGAGTCCCCCTTCTCTAAAGTATACAGTGCCCCTGACCTGAGCAGGTCATCAGAGCAGAAGGAGGGCACTTGGGTGGACTAAAGGGGCAGTTTTGCTTACTAGAGTGGAACTTGAGGGTACTAAATAGGCCCTTGGTTGTTATGCACTTAGTTTGACAAGAGTGTAGTTTTTTAGGGAGAAGGTCTTCTATGTTGGGGGAAGGGGAAGGGGGTTTCATAAAGGGCACTTTGGCACTCATGGCAAAACTTAAGAACCGCATTCACTCCTGTGCACACCACTGGAGGGGTTGTGTGTGAGTTCACAAGGTGCAGCTGTGTGCGTATTTGTGAGAGTTTGAGCATCTTTTTGTGAGTCTTTTTTACATTCTGCAGTGGCGACTTGAGACTTTAGAGCTGCTTGCATCCAATATACGGTTTCTATTTATGCATCTACACGCAGTAGAGGTGAGAGCTGGAGTACACTTGTGCGCTTGTTTCTGTGTCAACTTGTCAGAGAGAGGGGTAGAAATATGCAGGCATACATGGAGCACACACACACAAAATCTTCAATTTCTTCTACATCTAGAGTTAGACTCATGCTAAGTTATCTCCATGTTAGTGTATGCGGTAGAGAGTAAGAAAGATATGAATGTGCAAGCGTGAGAGAGTGACAGAGTGACGACCATATCAATTATGCATGATGAATTTGGGCTTAGTTTGTACTGTAAGTGAGAGGTGAGTGTGTGAGACACCCAGTAAGTGTTTTAACAAATCTGCAATACAGTGTGAATTTTAAAGGCTTTACCCACTCACAAAGAGAAATCAGTCAAAGAAGATGTAGACATTGTTCTAATGCGATGAACTGGACCCTTTAGAAATTAAATTCTGTCTGTCATTCAAGAAACGCATCGGTTTTTTTTGAATGGATTGTAGATCGGCTTTTCAGTCAAATAATGAAAACAGAGACTAACAGAGAATAGAGAACCAATCTTTAAAAACAGGGGTACATACTGATAGTGATCAATACACCCATAATGTGATCATTCTCATTTATTCCTGCACTGTGCTGCTTAGGCCTCTGGCCACAAAATTACCAAAAATGAATTTGTCACACATGAGCGCACTCGTGCTTTGAACTCTGTCCACACTGCATTTTGCTCCCAGGCTGTCTGAATCTATCAACACCTTAAATGTGACCTTTTTAAAATGTCACATCGAAAGACATAATGGATTTATACATCTTTAGAGCAGGAGCGCACATGCTCTTATATCACTGGAACACGTCACGGTGGATTATTGTAACAATTGGAGGCCTATCAGTTTAAAGCCCACGAACTATTCTGCTCTTAAACCACTGTTTGAGATCTTGATATCGGAGAGTGATTTGTCAGGCTCTTTGTGGTTTAGTGTGTCAATGTTTGCGTTCATATGCTTGTGTGGAGATCGTTCCTTATTAAATTGGATGTGTCCGTATAAGTGTGTAAGTACATGCACACACACCAGACTAGACTGTACTGTGAACATTATGACTCTGCTTTTGAGAAGGGCTGCTGTCCAGCTGGAATGTAGCAAGACAATTATTTTGTCTTTATTGCCAGGATGTGAAGTGTGTGCGTGCGTGCGTGCGTGTGTGTGTGTACGCACACGTGTCTATTTGACCACCCACTGATGGGTTAGAAGTAAAGCTGTTCATTTCACAGGGTTCACATGTTTTGACCTCTATACTGCTAATCACCTGCAGAGAGGGAGCGCCAGAAAATGAGATGGAGGGAGGAGGAGGAGGAGGATGTGGAAGGAGGACGGAGATTTAAAGAGAGGCTAGTTGGCTCTTTCTCTTTCTCCTCATGCTGCTAGTTGTCCCCCTAAGGGTGGACAACCTAAGGGTGGACAACTAGCAACATGAGGAGAAAGAGAGAGAGAGGACGATGGTGAGAGATTCATTTGGATGAGGAAGGTTTTGGGATAAGAAGCAAGAAAGGAAAGGATGGAGAGGGGAGGAAGGAGGGGAGAGAGGATGAAGCACACCAAACTTATTTCTGAACCTACATTAATGTGGAGGAAGAGGAAAAAAAGGAATGAGGGAGCTGGAATAGAAAGCAGTAAAGAGGGGGAGGGGGTGTGAAACTGAGAAAGTGAGAGAGAGAGATGCAGAGGAATAAACCTTAGCTGTCAAGATCTCATCAGAAGAAAGTACAGCCTCAGGGCATCACCACCTCCTACTAGTAACACTGGATTAATCACGAACACACACATGCGCACACACACACATACACAGTCACAAGTCATGGGAAGTGGAAAGGTTTATCTCCCAGCACATTAAATGGGATCTGTAGGCTTATTAGATGGATATAGCTGATTTGTGTGCGCGCGTGTGGTTCTTGTGCAACTGTGTGTGTGCACGTACGTGTGTGTGTGTGTGTGTGTGTGTGTGTGTGTTAATTAACAGAGAGACAGAAGAGACCTTGATTCTTGAAGGCTGGAGGTCTAACAGTCCTGTCAGCAGGACTTGACTGGGGCAGGGTGTAAAATCTTTTCTTTTCTCTACTGAGCAAAGTTTGAAAAACTGTCAGGTCCGATTTTATAATCTAGATGACTTAGTCTTTGATCAGATGGTCTCTGATTTAAATCATCTTTTTTTGCCAATTACGGACCTTTTTTGGCATAGTATGTGTTTATACAAGACTTATAATTTTAGAACTTCTGCATAGAAAATATGATATCCAGCCTACAGTTATGGATTTTAGTGTTTCTACACCCATAGAGAAGGCAAGCCAGCCCAAAGCACAACACACACTCAAAACATGTCACCGCATACAAATGTGTGTGTGTGTGTGTGTGTGTGTGTGTGTGTGTGTGTGTACCTGCTGCGTCTTTGTATTGTTTGTTTCCTGACACTCCACATCACTTGGCGCAGATAAAGATTTATCTAGCACGGTGCGAACACAGAGGGCTAAGGAGGCGATCAGCCAGAAAAGGAAATGGAGATGCCGTCCCACAAGGCAACAAAAGAAACCGTGATATTTCCAACCACCATGACTCGCTGAGGACCGGCGTTTTTATTTTCCTCCACAATGGTGCCCTCTTGGTTTACACATTGAAACCAAACATTTCATTTTTGCAATAGGTAAGTTTGCTGCTCTGTCCTTCTGGATATCTTCGTCTTTATTCCCTTATTATTTCCCGCTCCAGTCTTCACCATCCTTCACTAATCTGTTCTCCCTTTTTTTAGCATTGCTATCATCTTTGCTCTTTTACTGCCATTTCTATGAGTATGAGAGTACCAGTTTTGTTGAGATGTCCCACAATCTGTTGTCGTATGCTGAGTGAGAGCCTCTATAAATCTTTGGTAAAGGGGAGGCAGCTGCAAAAGTCATATAGTCACAAAAGCCTTTGAAGTTATAAATAATATCTCATGCCTTTTGATTTGATGTCTTTGCTTGCCTTTAATTGACTTGGTCCTTAGTGTGTGCGTATACTTGTGTGTAAATTTTAAAAAAGGTATTTTTGCGCCATTTTTCACAGCCTAAGAATAAAAGTGAGAGGTTTAAGCAGGCCTGTCTAAGTACATTTGGTCCTCTGAGGAGATCTAGGTGTGGGTGCATGAGAGATTTCTATGTATAAATGAGTGTGTGTGTGTGTGTGTGTGTGTGTGTGTGAAGGATAGACACATACTGACAGTAAATCCATGTGTGTTTTGAAAGGAGGGATCTGTCAACTGTCAGCCTGTGATTTCTGCTTTAAAATTAAGTGACTTTTTTGACTAATGTAGTCTGTCTTTCTGGAAATTCCTCTCGTCTACCCACCTTCTGAAAATACATTTTACATTATATTCTCCTGCTCATTTTGCTTGGCTATATTTCTCTAAAGCACATTCTGCTGAGTGTCTAAAGGTGTCACTTTTTCAATGAATTAATCTGTTTTTGCCACTGTGTTTTCTCACTAGCAGTTTGTAGGCCTTATTCATGCATTTGTTGTAGCTAATCTATGCTGTCTGTCAAATATACCACACGTTTTTCATTGTTTAACTTTTCAGCAAGCTGCGGACTGCACAGAAGTCATAGTAATTCTTTGTTGTAAAGTTTCTTTTTTGGAGTTGTGATACACATCCACCTGGATTGTCCAATGTATTTTGGTTCTCTTTCACATTTGCTGTGCTAACTCACTCTGAAATTGGCAGCGCTCTCACAGGAAACATGATGGTTTTGTAATTAAAAAAAGAAAGAAGTCTGCTTTAAGATTCAGCCAATGACAGTACACAGCATCCAAGAATATTACAGCAATTGTCCCAGTTTGTCATACCTGAATGTATACAGCCAACATAAGCATAAAGCCCCTCATCAGTAGTTGTATTTATCTGTATCTTTCAGGAAGTCCACATAAGGAAACATAGTCTGATTATCATAGCCCTGTATAAAATACAATATATGCCAAAATAGAGTGTTGACATACAATTTCTAAGTAATAAAATGAATGACACCAAGTTAATTATTATGGGACTGATTATTTTCAGTATGATGGATTGTTTATTAAAAATGGATGGGAAATGGGAAAAGAGAAGGTCACTCATTTTAGAGGACCATCAAACCTACTGGCACATCAATGTCTCCAGCTAGAACAGAGTATGTAGAGCAGTAGGGTCACACAAACAATCCTGGTCGTGCCATCAGCCTTTATCTGTTCATTGCCATGCTGTCTTGTCTCTCTGACCTCTGCATGATCAATGGCTGTTAACGTCTAATCAAAATGAACGACAGTGACTGTTTCACTTTTACAGGATTGTGAAAGGGTCAGGAGCTTGGTCCTCTTGTCCTCTCATCATATTTTGGTTTTATGGATCTAGGGCAAATTGTAGTAACTTTTAAACTTTAAACTCACTGATTAACAACAAAATGTTTTTTTTTGCTTTAGGAACTGTTAGAATTATGTTTATAGTATGGGCAAATTTACCTCTCTTAGCCTGTATTGTATTTGTGCAACTTTTCATGGTTTTCAATATAAACGTTATCATATTATGCAAATTTTAAAACCTACCTTGAAAAGAATCTTTAAGTATGTGTGAAATGTATTTTAGCAGTATGAGATTAGAGAGCTCTTTATCAGTGTGTGCCCCAGAAGAATCAGTGTGCACATCAATTAGAGGTAAAAGACAGTTTTATGGATCTGCTGCACACTGTTGCTTTAAGGCACGCGATGATGAAAAATAAAAAGTTCTGATTGTTTGTCAGTGGTTGCAGTCATAAACACACTAACACGACTGCATTGTTGTGAAGGTGCTGCATTTCTGGATTTTGATTTTTGATTTTTGCAGCAGAAACACAACCTTCATCCTCTCTGTGTGTACGTGTGTGTGTGTGTATGTAACTCAACTCTACCCTCGGTCAAGCGGACCCACAGACCTTCAGCTCTTCAGCTCAAAGACACAGAGTGAGAGTGGAGCCCTCAAAGGCTGACGCTCAAAAATGTCCTGAATACGGCAAAATAATAAGAAGGACAGATTCCTCTGGTGGGTCAGAAGATGATTGAGGGGACTGCCTATCTTTGAACAAACACTAGAGATTTGAGCTGGAGTGTATATGCGTGCCAAGAGCAGTGAGCAGGTGTACAAGAGATCTTAAAGCTGTCTTTAAGGGGGTCTGTCTGTCTGTGTGTGTGTGTGTGTGTGGGGGGGGGGGGGTGAGGCCACTCAATTAGCTCGGGCCTACATCAGATATGGGACTGGAGCTTTGCCCTGAGAGTGCCTATCAGGTAACACATAGACATAAAAACACACATCCCATCACCCTTACACACACACACACACACACACACAGGGCTTGGCTAATTGAACATAGCTCATTGATTGGCCGGTCATCTGAGATGGGAAGTGCTTGGAAATCTATAGCCACTGGCCACAGGGAGATAGTGATGTGTGTGTATCAGGGAGACAGAGTTGTGGGATTTTGGACATTGACACTGATACAGAAGTGTGTGTGTGTGTGTCTGTGTGTCTGTTTCTACAGATTGATTTCACTGATTGTTTATTTGGTATTTTGTTATGTTAATCTGCATCTTGTAACAGCTCTACAGCTAACAGCTACTTTTGAGTGTTTCTGTGTATGTGTGTGCATGGCCACATTAAAAAAAAAAAAAAAATCATTAATATCCTGTCACATTGTACAGTATTGACCACATCTTCTGTTCATGGGTAGTCGCTTTCTCAATGACTCATTCAAACCCCAAAATAGGATTCAGTTTTTTTCAATCCAATTTGTGCCTGAACTTTTCAAATTAAAACTGCTTTACTGTAATGAGGTGGCAACAGCTCGAATCTGAGGACCATCTGGTGAAAGTATGGGTGAGAAAATGGATCAGTCAGCGTCTCCTTTATCTTAACAACTTCTTTAAGGCATTGCTTACTTTAACTGCTGTGTATCCAGGGCAGCCCTGTACTGTCCTGTACTGTTTTAACCAAAGCAAGTTCCTTTTAGAGTAATAAAGTCTTTTGCAGACTTTCTCCTTAAAAATTCAGTTAGCAGTAACTTGCTCAAGGACACTTCAACAGGCCACTCTGCTGCCCTCATTGCAGTGTGATACTACCGTAATATACTATAGCTTTTCAACAGTAGAGACGATCCTAATTTTTGCCCCCAAGGGAGATCAAATTTAGCCTATTGTCCTGGGACTGAGTCACAGTGGGATGCATGTCTACTCTTCTGGGATCCCACCAGAAGTAGGTCTTTGTTCCATTTTGAAATTTCTGCCAATGAGAGTTTTTGCCACATTTGCCTGGAACAAATCTACAATTTTCTCAGTGTCTCTAAAATAGCTTGTTAGCATTGGTGTTCTGCAGCACAACCAGCGGGTAACCAATCCTCCCCACTCTCTCTGTCTCTGTATTGTATGAATCTGTCCATGGTGCCTTTTTTTGTCCCGAAGACATGATAGAAAAGCCGCTGGAGGGAACTTCCTCCTTCCTGTTTGGTGACACAGTGAAAACATTCACAGCAGGGCACACACAGGCACATACACACACACGCACACACACGCTTCCGGATACTTAGATACTTAGACAGAGATACTCTTTTATCTGTCTCTCTGAGCTTCTGGGGATAGGTGTGTGTGTGTGTGTGTGTGTGTGTGTGGGGGGGGGGGCACAAGTGAGTGGGTGGTGAGCTCTGCTGATGGGAACAACAAATGGGAACAAATGAAAAGGGGGGTGATGAGAAGCATCTCTCTGTAGATTAGGACAGATTGTTTTCCCAATAAAAAAAGCACATTCTCTTCTTTCTCTCAGTTATTCTCCCTGGGAGACGGAAACAGGCTTTGAGGGTCAGCTGTGGGAGAGGGACTGCGGCGTTTCTGTGTGTGTGTGTGTGTGTACAGGCTTGCATCCGTATCTTTGTGAAACATCTTGCTTTTGCATATTCAGAAGCAAAAAACTTGCCCAAAGTCTCATCACTTTTTCAGTTTGACGCATGCACATTTAAAATTCTTCAGTCGAATGAGCTAATTAAAAAATATTGACTAAATGAGAGTCACAGTGCCTCAGCCTCAGTGTTGTTTTGCACGCACACACACACAACCCCACACATTCATGCACACCCATCATTATCATAGCAATCCATATGTTTCTATTACTACCCAGATGATAATACCTTCTAAGGAAGACATTGACCCTGGTTATTTAAGTCTCAGAGCTCTGGGACCCTGCCTCAGAATGCAGGAGGTCACGCATGGGTGTATATGGTTGCGTGTATGTAAGTGTGTGTGTCCCAAGGGTCCCCAGGTTTAGCATGCAGGATGTTGTCCTCAGCTTTAATCCATGCTGCGGCCTCTGTAGATTTTGATTATTCTCTCAGTTACATACACTTGCACACACCCCCAACCCTACACACACACACACACACACACACACACACACACACACACACGTATGACCTGCATACTGAAACACACGTGGTGGTCTCAGTAGCCTTGATTACTTTCTCCTCCCTGTTTCTTTCCTGTATGCTGGGGGTCGTAGTACATGATCCCTGCCTCCTAACAGAGCTTTAATCAATGTACTGGTCAGTGTGTGTGTGTGTGTGTGTGTGTGTGTGTGTGTGTGTGTGTGTGTGTGTATGTGAATGCATGTGGAACTGATACATAACACAGTGAACAAATAACTCTCTGGAACTTCTCAGTCTTTGTGCTTGCACAAAGATGGGCGCACGCACACACCCAACTTTAAACTGACAGATTACAGGCTCTTATTTGTTAAATCAACCTGTAGGGTGCAGGGAGGCAGCAGCAGGTGCACAGACACACATGGACATAGTGCAGGATTAGGTAGAATCCATTATCTGTATTATTGGCGGGTCACATCGGCTCCTCTCATCCCATTTAAAAGCAGCACTCTCCCCATGATGCACTGACAGTTTGGTAATGGAGAACAGGAGCTGAAGGAGCTTCTCCTGAGAGGAAACTAATATTCTCATATGGGACACAGAGTCACATCTGCAAATATGCAGCAGCCCAGATACGCTGGCAAGGGCAGATGATATCAGTTTTTAAGATGAATTCACATTTCTGGACATATTAAGTGTCTGCCGGTCAGCAAATTTAAAAGATAATCAAGATTTGAGAGCTTGCAGGGACCAATTCATAAATGCAGAACACGTTTTAAGAGCAAGCAAGGACAGACTTAAGAGTGAGAGATGTACTGAGGACACAAGAGGAACTGTGTCTCCAGATTATAGCAAGCAGCGGGGGTTTCTTTTGCTCGGCATCTTCAAAGTTACACTCTCACTTTCGTCAGTTTGATCATGCAAACTCAAACTGAGAGCAGAGTAAACAGCAGCACCTTCAGGGTCTCTGTTCATGGCGCATGGACTGAACGTATGCCTGTCTACTCTGTGTTAAGGTCGGTGTTTCAGCTCTCTTTTTCTTGCAAAGTTCATGTGTGGCCCAAGCAGGAAAGAAATTGTGAGGGAGGGTTATTATGTTAATATTTAATGGATTCAATGTGTCACTTTGTGCTTTCTGCAGATCTAGAGAGCATAAATAATTTGTAGAAAAAGGAAAAGTGCAACAGTTTTTCTGGTGTTCTTCACCCCTTTGAGCTGTTGTGTCAGCATGTGTTGTGGTTGCAGTGCATCCTGGGCTGTTGAAGCACCTGAAGTTATCTCTTCTTCTCTGAAATGTGAAGTGTGTCAAAAGCTTTTTGCACTGTCACCATGTTTAAAGTACAGTTTAAAGGTGAATTTCATTTCAGTTCAGACTTGTCAAAAATCTTAAATCTTGTATGTATGAATCCAGACAAATGCTACCACAAACACCAATACAAAGCGATGGCCCCTGTTGATGTTTATATCCTAACATTCTGCCAATAGTGGAATAACTTTCCAGCTGGGCACCCTCTCTTCTTTGTGTTCTCACAGCACAGTCTCTTGGCAAAGGCGAGCATATGAGAAGCATTTGATCCCTAGTAAACAACTCCTGTATCAGTGCTATTGAGCAAAGCACTGAAATGCCCAGTGGAGCTGGCCTAGTAGCAAACAGGGGAAGACCTCAATTTCCCAAACATCACCACTTGTCTTGCTAAAGCTGTCAGGTTAAATAAAGGTGAAGCCCTTTTTTTTTTTTGATTTCCCTCCTTACTTCCAGCTTTCGCAGATGTGGTGCTCTCACTTTCTCACATTCATATTTTATCATGCTCCATCAAATATAAATGCGGCTTTTGGAGACATCACTACATGCCCACAAACAGACCCGCTATCATTTTAGAGCCAAATCAGTGTCAACCTTTCACCATGTGTTCCCACCTCCATCCCTCTGTGTAGAATTGCGATTTTGAAAATTTTAGGTTACAGTAAAGTCAAGTACACCTTTGCGCTATGGACTATTTGATCCCTTGTATGAAGAGATGTGTTTGAAAGTTATTTTACTTTTAAACAAATCAAATATAGTTTAGAGCAGTTACCTGCTCCCACATCTACCCTCTGGCAGCATTTGGCATTTCTTACCCTTCCTCTATATTTACTCTCTACAGTGGAAGGCCGCTCTAACATTGTTTTCTCCTTTTATTAATTTAAACTAGATCAAATAAAACCACAGTGACAGACAGTAGACTGGCTGCTCAATGTGAGCGCCAGTTATTTCAGTGTCCACGACTGCTGCTGTCATAAATAAAATATTTCCTTGCTTTATGCCGTTTGCCGTAATTAAAAAACTTTTATTAGATGCCCACAGACAACATAGCGAACTGTTTTTCACTTTCCCGCTGACTATTTCGGTAATATATTTCAGTGCCTGAGAAGGAATCGTTGATTTCACTTTTTATTAGTTTTCTTAAAATTAAATATTCAATTAGCAGTGCTTGAATGCATGTAGGCACACCACTTGAGAACGTTTGCCAACTTTTCAGTGCCAATCCCTTGTTATTCCTGCCTTCATGTCCCTAAGAATGAAACTTGTTAATGTTTCCTATATTACTTTTCTGTATCCATAGTGCAATTAAATGTGTATATAGACACAAGCTCACTCCTGCCAACTGTTAACCAACTCTCCAATGCCAATAAGTCAGTGTCAGTCTTATGCTGCTCTCTCCCCTCTGCCTATATTATATACTACTATATTAATTTTTGTCCTTTATATGATTTTATGCTATCAAATATACAGTGAGGGAGATTTTTTGCAAGCTTACAGACCCAGCACTGGGACATGTGTAACAACTCTGTGCTACACTAGTGGTGCCAGCCATGTGTCTATGATCTATCTCTCTGTGGACTCATGAAAGAATTTTGCTTCCTCGCTTCACATGAATTTGCCCAAAGGAATATGTGCATCTCTTCAGTGGCAATACATTACTGCTGATCCTTGTTGTTTCCCTTCCTGAACAATCTTTACACATTTCTCGTAACTGATTCAACTGTCTAAGCCTTAATATACATTTAAGAATGTGGTTTTGTTTCCTGCTCCTGGGCTTTCTGTGTTAACGTGTTGGAAACATTTGTGTTTGGTTAATAAATCAACGTTTCACCCTTTCAATGTAAAAAAATAGTCAAACTTGTATGCATTTGTGCTTAAATGTGCAACTGACTCCTGTTTAAAGAAAGTAGGCTTTTCAGCAACACAGAAAAGCCATCCTCTTTACAAACCTTCTGCAAGCCCCTGATTGCATGGCAGGAGTCAGGTATTCAGTGATGGCACAGGGTGAAACAGGAGCTGCCTGGATATAACACCAGTTACAAATGTGCCACTCTCTATCACAAAAGTGAAATTAAACATTTACTACTGCCAATACAACTGAAGCAGGGTATGACCCAATCGTGTACAATCACTTGCTTGATTGTTATTATGTGACCTTATTTATCTTTTTATGAATGGAGCAGTGGTGCTCAGTTAATGGTCCGAGTAACTCCCTTGACATCCCGCACCCTGCCATGTGACTATTACACAGGCACACATTGCAAAGCATGTGTAGGGACATTAAGCTGAACTTCATGGTATTCTAACCAATACAAATCTTATGGTAGCCAAAAGAGTACACACTGAAATGGAAACTGTATTATGTCTGTCTGCTGGTCTAGCCTCCACTATCTCATTCATCCAAGCAAGGCTTCAGCTCCAACGCACTGACTTATCGCACCTTTTCCCATTCACAATCACACCCTCATTAATTTTTCCTCATTCTCTCTGCACTCATCTCGAGGGAGCCCACTACCGACCGGGCTCCCTTTTCCACCAGGTGATTAAGAGTCTCTCTGGTGAAGTTCAGGTGCTCTGCTGCAGAGAGCTCTGCAGGGCTGCTCTGCATGATTCAGCTGTAGATCTTGAGAAATATCCTCCTTTGCTGTGGATGGTTGAATTCACAGTATGGCAAAATCTTTTCTGGTTCAACTAAAATGAGCTACGCGAGTGTGACAAGTTTGAGACGTTTTGAGCTTATTCCTTGCTCTATGACCACTGCTGAATAGTTTGAAGAGTCTGGAAAGTTTAGTTTTTGTAAAAAACAAACAAACAAACAAGCATATATTTCCTGTGTGTGTGTGTGTGTGTGTTTGCATCCGTGTTCCATTGGATGCCAACTGTCTACTCTCCGTGGTGTTCCCCTGTATAAGCTCTGTACTTCCTGTGTAACACACTGAGGGCAGTGTGCCAAGGGGATATCCAGCTTTTGCCAGCTCAGTGACCAGTCACTTATTGGTCATTCACCACAGGGTTGTCCCCGTACTTGGAGGACACACACACACACACACCAACGATAGAGTCGTGTCAAAAGCCATAGGACGTGCAGACACACCAAGCTGACACAAACACCCTCAGTGGAGCCGGATGCAGTACATGAAGAACAGATTTTCTTCCTTTAGGATTGAATAAACACTATGTACGTGGCGTGGGTGTGTTTGCGTGTGGGGAAGCGCTGTGGGTTTGTCATACTGCAGTGCGGTTGTTTTGTCGTCATAATGTGTGTCTGTGTCGGCAAGAATTTATCCCCTATCCTGCCACATTGTACTGTAATTGTCTTTCCAATAACTGTACTATCTGTTTGAGCCTGCGCAGTGTGTGTGTGTGTGTGTGTGCGTGTGCGTGCGCGCGCGCATACATGTGCAGTGTGTTCCACTCATGTAAAACCTCTTCACAGCAATTTTAAATAAGAGAAAAATCCAATATGAATATCGTCTTCAATGCTGCTCTCTTCAGCTGTAGGAGGGGAAAACAAACAAATAAAAATAAAAGCAAAACGAGAGCCAATGCATCCTAATGCCTGCCCTGAGTAGCCAACACACACACCCCCCCCCACCCACAAATACACACATACACACTCATTCGCTCTCTCATTCCCTCTTGTCTGCCAGCCTGCCGGCAGAAGTGTTTGTCTGCAAAGGAAATGGAATTTGATGATGAAAGTACCCTTGAAGCGGAGACACGCACACACACAAACATGCACACATACATACACACACACACAGAGCTCCTAAATTTCACTGACATGGCAATATGACAGAAAATGTGTTTTTTTTTCCTCTGCGTGGCGGCAGGCATCAGTGGCTGTGCTCTCGGAGAGATGAGTGATGGAAGGATAGAAGTGCTGGTGGAGGAGAGAGATGCTGCTACAAGTGATATTGAAAGGGAGCGAGAGGGGGTAAGAGATATCAGTGGGAGGAAAACTGAGTGAGAAAAATGGAATAAATGGAGGGGTCCGACACCAAAAATCTTGGAAGGGAAATTAGGGAGGTCAAGAGGATTGAGGAAATGTTTAGAAGGCAGGGTGGTATCCTGAAAATGAGGAATGGAAAGAGGAAGAAGAGCTAATGAGAGATGAGGGGTGTAAGATAAAAGAAGCGGTTAAAAGGAAAAGCTAAAGAGAGAAGGGAGAGCCTTACAATGGCCTTACACATGTGTAACAAAGGAAAAGAAGCGCTGCGTTAGCACTTAGTACAGAACTTGCTATCATAATGTACAATGCATCTAAAACACAATGAAAGAACACACTGCACAAATAGTCTTTTGTCAAAAAAACATTGAGAGGGGATGTGAGAATGTAGCGGTGTAGCGTTGATTATGTTTGACAGCCAAATGGTCACTAACCAAATTCACGGCTTGAGTGTGCCAAGAAAAAAAATGTCTAAATACAAAACTTGACATGCTAAATCCCCGGTCTTTGTTCCATTCAGAAATGCATTATAAAAGTCAGCTGAAGCTTATGTGAGGCTTTGTAGTCTGAGTTATCCTGATCAGGTTTGTATCACCTGGATTTAGGGTCATTCAAGTACAAAATTCCTCTGTGTTTTTCCACAGGCCACTCCATCTCTATTCTTGCTGTGCAACAAGAATAAATCGCAGAACAAGAACAACTACACAACAGCAACAATTAATTTTAGATTGCCAGGTCGAGGACACCCACTTGATTTGGTTAACAGAGACTGCTGAAGCGTCACTTCAGCTTTGGCTGAACTTTGGAGTGGGTTTTTTTCATGGATTGAGGACTGAGGATTTTGTCCCCTTACAGTGGTGGTGCTGCTAGGAATACATTAGTTGACAGAAAACCTAACTGAGTGGCCAGTCATCATATTTTAAGCAACTCATTTGATTAACATTTGATGCTTTGTCAAAGGAAACAATTAGCCTTTTTTCCTTGAATTACATGTATTTAAATCTTTTTTGTATCTTTTTTTAAAATCTTTTCATTTTATTCCAGCATCTTTAACATTACAGTAACCTACAATACAGTAACTCCTTTCATATACGTTATCGCATAAAACTTTGCAAAAGCTTGCACCTGTCTTTTTAAAAGCCTATAGACATTAGTGGAATATAGAGGGTAAAAGGTAAATGCTACAGCAGTTAGAGAACAGTTGGTCATTATCATGTAAGTCAGCAATTCTTATTTCAAAACATATATAGTTTAATTTCTTAAAGAACACGTCAAGCACCTATTATTAATTCTTATTTTATTCTGTTACTTTACAGGTCTACAGTGTATTTCTGCACTGTTTCAGGTTTATATTTTTGTGATATGCTTACACCACCACTGGAAAAAGTCAAGGTAATCCACACAGCAGCCCTCCCTGCTTACAGTGAGACAAGTCCTGTTAATGCTCAGATCACCAAGTGGTAATAAGACCTTGTGCCAAAGGCAGACTTCTCTCTTCAGTTGGGGGATTACACCTCGCATGTCAAGATCAAACTGTAAGTGCAGCAAGGTGATGTCCTAGACATGTGTAAGACCTTAAGGCAGCACAGATTATTTGGGGCTCGGGTTATATGCAGCTTTTATCGTCACACACTAAACCTCCCCTGACTGTTCATCATGTTTAGCTCTTCCCCTAAATAGCTCTTTACGCGAACGTCCCTGTTTCGATCAATAACGTACTGTTGCTGTTTGCCTGTTAAGGCCAAGGCAATAAAAAAAAGACTATTATAAGATGTAATAAGATGTAAGTGTTACTGGAGGGAGAGGGGAAAAAATAAAGGAAGCTAAGGTCTTTGGGCAAGAAGGGGTGGCGACAGAGAGAGGAAAGGAGGGGAGAGAGGGAAGAGACACTAACCCAAAGAAAAAGATGGATGACGAAAGAGAGCAATACACACACAAGCATGCAGGGGACAGGAGGTGTTATTTTGTACTCGATCATAACACTGTGTACTGGCCGCCGGGTTAGCCTAACTCTCCACAGACGCATCTGTTTATCTTCTGTCTCTGTCCCTTTATCCCTCCTTCCACCTCTTCACCACCATATGCATCTCTTTTATCTACCCTTTTCTGTCTCAGTTCGCCTGAATCCATCCTTACTCACCGCTCCTCCTACCATCTTGACAGCCTCTACAGCCTTATCCCTTCAGCAATCAATAACAGTATCCAAACACATAAAAATACTTATTTTCAACGAGTGTTCAGAATATCCCAAATGTGATATTAAGCTGCTTCAAATCCTTGAACCTAAAAGATTATAAGTCTTTGTTCAGATCTCCTAATTTGTCACCAATATAGATTGAGGATAACAAGGGAAATCAATAAGGGATAATGGCATTTACTAGGATCAACCTCATCAGACAAAATGACTGCTGCATATTGCTATAACCGTCCTCTTATCAAAGTGAGAATATGACGCTGCTGTTGGCCTTTTCATCAATAACAGTATTAGCAGGCATGTTACCATTGGCTCTCCCAATTATTAGTGTCAGCTTCAATTAGCTGAGACAACACATTTATTGATCAGAGTCTGCTGGCCGTTTGTACTCAGACATCCTCCTCCTCAGAGGTCATTCAACAAGCATCACAGCAGCCTGAATTAAATACTCTCAAACAGCTCAAGTCAAATTTTGGTCCACTAATGTCACACTCCCCATCAGGAACCTTTTTATTGGTTCATTAATCAGTGCAAGCAGTAGTGATGTTAAAGTCTGGATGCTTGTGTCCTGATGATTTTTGAATTTTAATAGTCAGTGTTTTCCAATGAAAAATTGAGTAGCCCATCTCTTTTCTCTTGACTAACAAGTCTCAACAGCAAATGGGTGGACCAAAATAAGGTTGTTTTTTTCTGACATTCTAGGTCCCCATGAATCCTAAAAGGAAACTTTGCTGCTTCACCTTTGTATTAACACAATATAAGTCATATATGCAAATGAACATTGTGAAGCTTGCCTTCATGTTGTCTGCTCCAAGAACTTCCTGCTCATTGTTTATAAAAGTACTTTTGCTGGCTCTTGGGCTGTTGTCCAGCCTACAGATTGTACTGTCATCATGGACAGTCAGACTGAGATAGTATGGGTAGTGTGTGTAGTTACGCTGGATAAGACTCATATGAGCCAGAATACAATGCAAAATAATGGCTTCTGAGTGAGACTGTCTGGATCTCTGGTGGAGCTTTGGCAGTCACTAGAAGAACGTTTAGTATTAACAATGGAAGCCAACAACAGTCTGTGTAATTAAGTGTATAGCGAACTAACTGTTATACATATGTGTCATTCCTTGAAGAAAGCTGTGTGTGTGTGTGTGTGTGTGTGTGTGTGTGTGTGTGTATGATTGAAAGCTCCAATAACTAAGAAAGTGGACTTTGCTTATAATATTAGTCATCTCGTCACTATCTCCTAGCCCCACCTGTATGTGTACACTTTTGTTGTCTGTGACTCACAAAACTGTCACAAACACACACTTGCGCACACACACACACACACACACACACACACACACACACACACGTGACAGATTTTATTCCCCTTTCCTCCACCCTCTGCTATCTCTCTCCAGAGGTCAGTAACATCCTGCAATCCTCTCTAGATCAATAGGTCATGTCATTATGCTGCTGGTGGAGTTTCAACCACGACCCAGCACAACCTCCCAGGACTATCTCTGCACACTAATGACCACAAGCACACACAAACACACACAAACACACAGCACATATTTGGTCCGGCTGGACCATCTTTTTCCTGTTTCAAGGTTCATTTTTTTCTGTGGGTGCTGATGACGGGGGTCACACTAACTACCACATATAACATATATGATGATACTGATGACAGCTGTGGGAATCCACCTCTGGACACATCATGTCTTTCAAAAAATAATAACTTCAGCCCATCTGTCTGTTAGCAAATTAGTGCTGATAACTGTAGATTATCAGAACTGGTATCATACTTTATCTAAAGTTTGAGGGTGGTCTAAGAAAGCTGTGGCCACACCCACCAACAAACCCATTCATTCGGTTCACTTTTGTTGGCCACAATGAAAACCTCTGCAAAAACAATACAGAAAAGATCATTTAATGCAGGTTAACAGTCTTCCTTCACTGTGACTCTTCAACAGAAGAAAAGGCATTAACGCAAAAAAGATGAATACTGAGCTTGAAAACTCAAATATGTATATACTTTTAAGATCTGGTCAACAGTTGCAGAAGGCTTAGTGAACCCATTCTTCAGTAGCTCCGATCTTTCGGCTGCTAGCTGGCAACAAAGACTGTTTGCTGCTTTCACAGAATGTTGTGTGAGGGAATTGGGATGTTTATTGAACTGTAACATTGCGTTTAGGCTTGCAGGACAGGGATTATACTTGGGGACCACAAAGGGCCTCCTCCATGGGATATTTGGTTGCCACAGAGTAACTGTGGCATTTGTGGCCACGGGCTGTCCGGCCATGAAGACATTCAGTATTTAGAAATGTGTAAAATGTTTACTGAAGTAAATTGTCCCAAGCTTAAGTGAAAGAAGAGGGATGCACATTGAAGCTATAACTTTAATATATTTCCAGGAGTAGAGACCTGCCTCTGTATACTCTGATTTGCCTTTATTTTCTAATAATAAAGTAACATATTGCAGATTGTCTTCAGTCTAGGGACTGGAAATAATTAGCCCTTTAACACCTGAGCCTGTCCTGTAAGTGCTTTTGCCCATTTTTCCAGAATACCTGCAACTTTCAATAACTGGCAGTTATCTATAATTTACTGCATGTTAGAAGAGTGTGATGACAGAAAATGGAAAATAGAGTCAGTCTTTCACAACAAATGCGCAGACAAAGACTTTGTCCTGCTCAGATCTTTGGTCTGGACGATGATGAGCTGCAGATTTAACTGAACTGAGTGTTTTGTTTGTTTAAATGACAGTTTGTTGATTTTAGAGTTTTAGTGAACAAACAACACTGCAATTTTACCTGAACAGCCTATTTTGCATGTTTTATTTGAAATTTGAAAAGTATAAAACTATGACGTGATGTAATAACTGCAATCCAAAGTGCGCTTGCACAAATGTGTCGCCAGCGTCACATTTGGTGTTAAAGGGTTAATATTGTTTTCAGAAACTTACATACAAATTCCTGCTATGGCTCTTGCATGAGTAAAGAGGCAATGCATTAAAATGGTCATGAATGGACAGCAACAGCATGCAAGACAGAGAAGTCCTGCGTGCAGCACCACTGTGTGTTGTGGGCTACCCAAGGATGTTTTGCTTTTTAAAAGGTGTCTCAGCCCCCTCCCTGGAGCAGCGTGAGGTTAGAGGGGTTTCTGCTGGGGGAATCAGCAGCCAGGCTGAACTAATGGCCCCTGACAGGGAGGAAAGAGGCTGAGAGGACTTGAGCGAGGTTGAGAAGGGGTTGCAAGGGGCCGATGAGAGGCAAAAAAAGGGGAAGCAGGGGTGGCCGGATGGGATATGTGGATTGTGGATGGATAGAGCCGGATAGATAGATTGATAGAAAGATTGTGATAGTAAAGTGGGTTTGAGGAGCTAAGAGGGAAAAAGCGAATGCTGGGTGATAGAAACAAAGATCTGATGGAAAAAAGAGTAGGAGTCGGAGGATTTTTGTGAGACAGAGAGAGAAGCTGAAGTGGTTAGATTGGCAGTTTGTTAGCAGAGATGGGTTAAGAGGATTTGTGTGGGAGAGACACTTAGAGAAAGTTTCAGTCATTGAAATTCAGGGAAGGATTTTGCATCTCGCAGTGTCATGCCTCAGCGTGCCTGAAGAAACAGGACAGAAACAGTCCACCCCACTGTGCTCCTCAGTTTACTCAACTACATCTGGAGATGTTTGCCTGTAGTCTTACAGTCCTGTGCCATTTTCTAATCCTTCCTGCTCTTACAGTCTTGTCATCTTTTCTTTTTTTTTTGCTTTCAGCTGCGACATGAAAATAAACACATTATCACAATATTTTTCTGCCTTTTGCTTTATGATGTTATTTTCCATTTCTCTGCTGCTGTCTCCACAGCACTCCTCCATCTGTGTACCTCACTTTTTCTGCTGTATGTAGATTTCTTTTCACTTTGTTTGACAGTCAGCTGTGATGACACAGCGACCTCTGATCTCTGCCTCTAGACCTGAGGGGGCATTGTACTGCATGTTTGTGTGTGTTGGTCGGGTGAGAGCATGGCTTTCCTTTGAAACATGTGTGGTTGTTTGTGTAGATTTGACACTCAAAGAGTCTGTTTCTTGTCACATCAATCACTGTGTCGCTGTGTCAGCTGAACCAGCTCTCCCTCTGTATCCTCTTGAACCGCTCCTCTTGGGAAAATCTCTCTTGGTTTTTTGATGAAATTTATTATTTCTTCTCCTTCTTTTGGTTATCAGCTGACACTGTTGGTATTCATAATTTATCACCTCTATAAATTCTGAAGAATATTAGAAATAAGTAGATGGCCTGGGATGTCGTTATCAAATGTCATGCCACGCTGATCAGACAAATTTGTTTTTGTGTAGCAAAAAACAGCCCTTAACTGCACTGAACCATAGTGTGCTCGAGTTTAACATCTATATATGCATTATTGAATTCAGCCAGGGCAGCTACATGCACAGCAGTTTAATGTGATAGTTAAACTGGATAAAGTGAGAAACATTCTTACAAGTGGGCGGCTGATTTCAAATATGCCCTGAGGCTGCACTGAAAGATTTTGACCAGCGTCCAACACCCACCACATGAAACACCATCAACAATACTCTCATTTGTTAGTGTCCTCTGGTGAATTCTACAGTAAAACAATGCAACCATCTCGAGTAAAACTCATATTCACATTTTGATTGTCTCCTGTTATTGTACAACCATCACTCACCTTCTCACACTGACGTTACCTAACATCCAAATCTGAGTCTCGTCAACCTTTGCTGGTTTGTCCCACAGTATTATCTCCTCTCGTGATCAGTCAGTTGCCAATTGTTTGGTAAAAATCTGTTGTGAGCTGTGCGATAATTGAGCGCAAAACACTAAACAGAAACTAAAAAGAAGGAAATGCTGTTTTAGGCCGAGTTAAATGCCTGTCAAAATGAGGCACCTTTGAAGCAAATGTTGCTATTAAACTTACCTGCTGATTGATTTGCAGTGTTGACAGCTGTGGCCAACCGCATCCAAAGGCTCCATATAAACAATGATAAATGCTTCAGTAAAATGTGTCAGGGTGAGTACATTTGAATTGTTTGAGAGTTATATTGTCATATTGCCTCATATGTACACCATTAGCCTAATGCTGTGACAGATTGATTAATTATTTAAGTGATCATAGAATACAGCAGATATGATGCTGATTACCAAGTTATTTGTTATATAAAGTTTTATTCTGTGCAATATCACATTGAAATGCATACCTTTTATACCATTTATGACAGTGGTGTCAATGAATGTTTTACGGTACTTGACACTGAAGTGACATTCCTTGTATGTTGGTACGTGACTTGACATATAGATGCACTTTGTGTCGTGATCACAAACAAAAAACGCAAATACTCTGGATAATATGAAACGCGGCTGTGCTGTGTGTGTTTGTGTATTTGAGTGTGATCATGTACTGGCGCATACTCTGTCCATGAGCCATCCTGAAGCATTTATTCTCTGTATCTCGTATTTCATCCTCTTGTCATTATCTGTTCTTTCCTAAGAAGCAGATAGAGCTGTAGAAAGCTGAGAGAAGGATTGCCAGCTGTAAGGCTGCAGGCAAACATCTTTGTCACTCAGTCCCCTGTCGCTGTCTCTTTATGTATCTTTCAGTCTCTGTCTTTTCCCTTCAACTCCCTCCCCCTCGCTGTTTCTGTTTCTTATCTTCATCTGTTTCTCTGTCTCCTTGCAGTTCCTCAAAGAGATGAATAGGAATCCCAAAAAGTTGCAAATACTTAGCATTTAGCAGAAATGGGCAGGTCTTTTAACACAAAAAGCCCAACGTAAAGTTAACTTATTCTGTTTCCAATCTCATTTTTTCCTCACATTCACTTGATATGCTGTCACCATAGAAGAAAATGTGCGTGTCAACAGTAACATGTCATTAAAGCCATGAGCTCATACAAAAGTTCCTTTGTGTTGGAGCGCTTGTGGAAGGATCACAGATTAATATAGATTTTACAAAAATGTCACGGTGACCTACAGTAAATCAGAAATAAAGAATAATTGCTCTCTACAGCTCTACCAAATTAGCACTGCTCTTCTAAGAAACACCGACAGGTCTTGACAGTGATGAAATGTTATACTGGTGTAGCAAAACCCATGGTTGACATCCACTTGTAGCACACTTACCCACTCTGCACCGTAATATATCGTCACGAGTAATAACATAGCACTGACCTCATATTATCACTGCCTCCCCTCAAACTTGATCAGATTTGGCAACAAACTGAGAAAAAACTAAAACTTGGTGCCAAATCTTTACCCCTGCCTTGAAATGTGGGTCTCATTTTATGTTGGCATTGAAATGAGAGGAAGCAGTTGTACTTTATTGACGGAGATGTCTCCTTCGTGACTAAATCTCATTTCAAGCGGCTAATATTGACCTACAAACAAGGCAAACTGACTGAAAACGAGTATGATTCTGTACTGTATGATTCCAGTATTTAAACCTGCGAACATCGCCTTGCTTCCAAATACACGCAACATTTATAGCCGCGCTGTGACAATGCTGCCAAGAGAGGTTGATAATTAATTTGTAAACAAGGCATCCTCCTCTTGTTCTGAGTGAGCCTCGAAAAAAGTTCCACCCCACCCCACCCTGCCTGAACAACAACAGCACCTGGCGAACAGGCTAGATTTAGAAATGTGACAGCATCATCATTAGTAACATGCAGGATGTGATGTTTGTTAGTTCTCACAGATAATGATAGAAATGTAAATGTGGCTTTAACCAACACTCTGCCATGTTGTGCCTTGGAAGCCCGCCTTCATAAATGCCTTGTTTTAGCTTCTATTTTTAATCTCGGCCTTTATTTGACTCATTTCCCCTACAATTCTACAATGTCATTTGGCACACGCAAAGTGGTGTACATATAGAATAAGCACAACACAAGCAATAAGTACAACAATTTACTGTTTTCCCACTATTGGACTTGTTTCTTCTGTTCTTCAGGCTGTTTTCTGTTTTTACTCAACGTCTTTCTGTGACTTTTTCATTCCTTTCGGTCCTGTTCCACTGTTTCATATCCAGCAACCCTTTGTCACATCAGCACTTGTTATGATCTTATTTGCATTCTTATTAGTTATTCCAAAAATTGTAATCTAACTAATGAAGCTCTTTCTGTTGCGGTGCCTCTTCATTTGAGCCTAAATGTCCCTGCTGTGCCTCATGTTGGTAAGTAAGTTAGATCTTGACAACTTTTTTGAAAACTCAGTTCCTTTAATATGCACTTTTCAGAATTTATATTTTATATGTTTTTCTTCACATTAGGGATTAGTAAACAACTTTGGACTTCCACGTCTATTTGATCTGTCTTCGTCTCTGTCTCGTTTTGGCTCTCTCACCATCTGTCTCTCAGATGTACATCATACAGCATTCCCGCAAGCCCCTGTTCCTGCTTCCTTTGTGAAGGACTTTTCCTTCAACAAAATATTCACTACTTTGGGGAAAAGACTAAAAACATGGCAAGCCCTGTTGTATTTTCTAAAAATAAACCAGTCACACTGATGAGCTGTGTGCAGTACAGAGAATTTGACAATGTGCACGTGTGTCTGTACGCATGTGTGTGAGCATGTGTCAAACCATATGACAGCAACACACAGGAACATACAGTACCTTGTTGATATTGCTGCAGAAACATCGTGAAGGAGTCTTGGCCTTCAGGTAACCTTGTAAGGAGCTTTGTTGTCTCCCTTTGGCATTCCTACCATCTGCTGTACGTGGTGTTCTGTTTCGCCCTGCAGAAAGGGCACCATGCTTTTCATATATAAGTCTGCATCCATTCTGTTTTTATGAGGTACAGATATGCACAAAACTCCCTCAAAGATGCTTTATAGAATCTTTTCAAAGGTTTCTTCTTTAATGCGTTTAGGATCTGAACATGGATGTGTTGAAAATGCTTTTGCAGTGATTGTTCATTATCTTCAGAAAGCTGCACCTGTTACCTCAAGCAATAGTCAGACGTTGAATGCTTTGCATATTGCCACCCTCAAATTAGTTCCATAATGGATAAAAAAAAATCTACAAAATATGTAATTTTACAATTCTTACTATAAATACACCAAAACAAGCATAAATTAAATTAAATGCATTAATTTTTCTGTATATTTACATGTAACATGTGTGATTGGTCAGTTTGAAAGTACTTTGAGTTAGTTTTTAGTTTTTGACCTGATGAGGGCTTTTCTTTCTTCATTGGCCTCTTGTTTGCTTGGGCCTCTACTGTTTGGTGCTGTTCATGTACCATTTCACAGATCTGTGTGGGGACAGAGATCACCATTATCTGACAGCATTAGTTAAGCTTGGGGTGGATTCCATTGGAGGAAGTCACTGCACTGGGGAACATACTGTATATTCCTGAGGGTGAAGTTTCAGCCGCTTGCTGAGGCTATCTGCTGGGATATAGCAAGGGGGAGAGATTTCCAGATTGTAGATGCCAGATGGGGACACAAGCTCCAGCATAACTGTATGATGGTCTGCACACTATTATAATAAATAGTTTCCTTGGTCGGTTGACGGGTTCATAAATATTGATGGTAGGGAGGAGAAGGCTTCCTGATTCCAAGCTGGTGAGGCAAAAGATTTCCAAGATGAGGATGGCAGGTGGGAATGCAAACTGGGTTTGCTGAGTCGGCACAATATTATAATTAGTATCTTTGCTTTGCTGATGTATTCGCATAAATATTCATTTCTGGAGGCAGGTGTACTGGAGGAGAAAGTTTCTCAGTGCCCAGTGGAGCTAAGCTGCCCAGCTCCATTACACTGGGTGTAAACCCGTCTTGATGGGTGTTGGTAGTAAGGAGGGTGTGCACCTGTGTGAGAGTGAGAGTGAGTGTGTGTGTGTGTGTGTGTGTGTGTGTGTGTGTGTGTGTGTGTGTGTGTGTGCGTACGCGCATGTTTCTTTTCACAAGAAGAAAATCACACTTTCCTGTTTCAAGACGGAGAGAAGCAGTCAGTGGATAATACACACATACTGAACTTCTGTGTGTACTTCTGTGTGTGTCTGTGTGTTTAAAAGGTCATTCTCACAGGTGACTCATCCCTGTTTATCGCCACTCTGCACCTTGTCTCCGCAAACACACATGCACACATACACGTAGATATACTCATGAATACCCAGATGCTCGCCAGTGTACATGTGTACGACATGTGAATCAAACATGCTCACACACGCACGTAACTCAATCACAAAGACTCACACATACACTACAAAGACAGACTGTGTATGACTCACTCTTACACATAAACACTCACCCAGAGAAACACACACATGCGCACACACACTCACACACAAAGGGACCATGAGAGAACATTACGTACATGTAAGGCTGAGGCCATCTTTCTTCAGCTAACAGAAAGAGAGGTCACCTTGTATATGAACGTGGGTGTTGTGTACACAGTGTGCATGTTTATATGCATTGGCCACCTCCATGAGCACATACCATAAGCATATACAGTAGATGCAGTGTAAAAAATGCAGAACTGTGAATGCATCTTCTTTTTCATCGGAGGTCAGTCCCTCCAGTGCTACTTTAATCCATAGTTGATGTTTTCACAAACATTTTAATATCCACACAGCCTGAGTTACACTATTTTTATGATGTGGGATGAAACCCTCCTGTTCTCAGCATGACACCACTGGGGGTTATTGCATTCAGAAAAGGTTACTCACACAGCGCTTCAATCTTGACGCTCAGCGCTGCGAACTGATCATTATGACAGTCGAACAGGGTCTTGATCATCCTAAAGGCTCTGGTTTTGCAATAATGACCATTTTTGCACATTATCTCTCTGATGAAATTGCTGCCAACCATTAATCATTCAGCATGAAATTAATCATTTCGAGTCAATCAATTTTTTACATTTCTGCAAAGATGAACTGTCTGCGGTGATGTCTTCTGGCACAAAGAATCAAAAGTTAGCGTTTAATAAGTTCATGTATATCTGCTGCGGAACTGAACAGTTAATCTTTACTTACCGGCCACTTCGTCTTCTGTGATCCAATACAACTGTCAGCTCTGCCTTGACACACGTAATTATGTTCAGTTTTGACTGGCACTGTTAGGTATTTTTATATTATACTTCTAATTTAACCAAATCTTTATTATTGAGGTTGTAGATTGCAGTGGCGCTGAACTCTGCTACATTATGAGGTGTTCCCGATATTTTGTCCAGGGCATTTACTGACAGGAAAGGGCCAGTAGAATTAATACCATTAATTAATACCATTCTGAAATCTGATAAATTATAAGCTAAGGCTTCTTGTACCAGGAAGTAGCCATGGCTTCACCTGCTTAGTAGCAGTTGTTTCAATAAAAAAGATATATGTACTAAAAGTAGAAAATATGTGAAAAATATGTAAAGTAGTAAAGTATTATGGTGAAGGCCAATGAAACAGGCTGAAGGGTCGATGTATTTTTTTTTTTAAATAACACATCAACTGAATAAATGTCTTTTTAAGCACAGCAAGAGCCGTGCTGTGCTCTCCTATTTAATATAAGTGGATTAATATGATTAAATGTCATTATGGCTTCAGAAAAAGCCTTGACATTAAATTAAAATGAGGCAGTGGTGTATGATAGTAACACAGTGCACAGACCCCGGCGCTGGCGGCTACACAAAGTGCCCCATACGTGCTTGTCACACCAAGCCATGCATTGCACAGTAAACACAGGCACACACAAACCCTTGAAAACACTTTACTGAAACAGATTTCCTTTGCCTTCAAGTGAACATTTGTGGTCTTTCACCGGAAGATGTTATCTTTGGGGAAATACAAACAGGCACACACACACATTTGTCTCTCTGACATGTCGAAGGCGGCAGTCCAGCTGAAATCATGCTCACCCAAGGGCATTTCCTTCCAGATGTCATATTTGTATGACCCCTGGATATTGTGGTGTTTGTGTGCGTGTGTGTCAGTTTCTGTGTGTTACTGATCCAGGCGTTGTTGCTCACATGAAATGGGATACAGCTGCCATAAATGCTGTGTTGAAAGCAAACACACGGAACCACACCAGCTCATGGTTATCCACACACTCTCCCATATAGTGATATATAAAATGCAGGGAAGACATTTAAAAGTCAAATTTTCAGTCTGTCGATGGATTTCAGGGCTTCCCTAAGCTTTGAGCTCAGGCTACTTTAGAATGTATGCGATTTTTGAAACACACCTCATGTGCCCCCTCCAGCCTACATGTGATGCACTGAGTGATGCGCTAACATTAGAGATGCTTATCCTCTCTTGTCCCCTCTCTCATCTTCTTCACGATAAGTATGTTTCTGGTGTAAATTCCTCCTCTCTGTAGTTCATTATTCAATGCCAACCTAAATTAAACATGCTCAATTCAATATTCATCTGAAGGGATTTTAGGTAGAACATTAGTAGTTTGTTTGCAACCACATCCCGTGTGTGATCTCCAGCTATCAGACATAGAATGTGAGCTCTTTAGCTCTTTCTGCTAACAGAGGTTATCAATTATTTGTGCTGTGCTTAAAATCTCTTCTTGTACCCTTGTACCTTTTTTTCCACAATAACTATTAGCTGACATCCATCAAGGTGACAGTTGTTCTTCTGGGGTCTGCAGGATCCTTCCGCAGGCTGTGCAGAGCCTGAAGTAAAGTTTTAGAGACACTACAGCAGGGGAAAGAAAACAAGAGGTTTTGAATCACAGAGCTGTTTTCAAAAAATCTTTAAAAAAGAAAATGCAACCAATTCAAATATTCTAATAGGTAAAACTGCGACCTACTAAATGATCTGCTTGTGCTGCGTTTGAGTTGGTGTGCGTGAGTGAGTGTGTACTGGTGCTCGGTGTAAAGTTTCAAATCAAGTGAGCTTGGCTACAGGGCAAAGGATTACACCTGCCTAATCTATACATGGCTGGCATCCATGTCCTGGATCGATGAGTCTGAGATCCATTGATTAATCCTGGATGGCCTGGAGGCCTGTGTTCGGACAAGGATGACTGCAGCTTTACCGCTTTCTTGACAGTTCTGTGTGTGTGTGTGTGTGTGTGTGAGAGAGAGAGAGCTGCCTATATCTATACTTTCAGGCATAGATACCTTTTGCACTGGGTCCAGAAATATAACTCATTTTAGGCTGACCTAAGATTTTCCTCATGACAAGAAGGAAGAAAAATGTTTTTCTGCAATTGATGACCGATGAAAACTTTGGCGACCAGTGAACTGCACTAACACCAGCGAAAGCAAACACTAGAGATGTGGGGATGCTTCCTTGCCGTCACGTCTTCCTTTCGAATCACCATTGCTGTTGCTCTGCAAATGTTGGGTTGTAAATATTAAAAAATGTTGGATTTTATCTGTTCACCTCAGATCAGTTTGTGTTTGGATGGAAATGCTTAATGCTAAATCTGTTAAAACCTCCAGATTAGCATCATGGAGCATATTTCAAACCAGGAGTTGCCTGTTATTGATAAGATGCCCACAGATGACCTAATCTGGGCAGGTAATCTACAGTATGGCTGTAGCCCCTAAAATCTCTGCTTCTTTAACTGCATAAACTGAGAAAATCTGGGTTCCAAGGTTTCCAGCTGACAGCGTAATGCAGGTGACAAGCCCTATAACAGTCTTACTTAGCGCTGAGTTGCAGTTGTCAGTGTTGGCAGGCACACACTTAATTGGCAGTGTTGCACATAAACGTATGTGAATGTACTCTCTCTGTGACAGACACGTAAACACATGCTCAATCATCAATCTGCGATATTACACACGCATGCCACCATCAAATATAAGAAATGCACCTTAAACAGCAGGTGCACGCACTCGCATGGTGACGCAGACACACACACATACACACACGCACACACCAATCAGTCACTTACATTGAAGCGGCGCCCTGCCACTTGCTCCACAATGGTATTACAGTGGCTCTCAGCCTGTTATGATCTCATTCCAAAAGCATTCAGCAGTGCCACAAAGCAATTCCAAACACATTTCCAAAACACATTTTGCAGCGCCACAAAGTGTTACATCCATCACTGGGGGAATAAGGCGTAATGACCGACAGACACTGTAATAGTTGATTTCCCTGCCAAGGAAATGTGTGTGTGTGTGTGTGTGTCTGTCAATGCCTGTTTGTGTGACAGTGTGTGCATGCATGGGTGTGTCCTTATATGTGTGTATTTGCTCTCAGCGCACCAGAGTGAGAGATCTCAGTAGATCCATTGTGCTAAAGTCAGCGTGATCTCTCCCTGCTCTAATGCTCATATATATTTAATGAAATGGTGGGGGAATAAATTATACATCTCTACATCTTTCACCCTACCCCTTTTTTTACTCCTTCTTCTCTGCTTTCTCTTTTTACAGCTAGCCCCCCAATCAACCTTTATCTATCTTCCTGTCCTCCCCACTCTTCTGCATCCATCCATTTCCCATGAAATAAATATCTCCTCTCAGATATCCATCTGTTCTATCATACTCTCCCTTCTTTACCCTGACTTCTGCCTTTTCTAGTTACAATTACACAAGATTGTTAGTTTGGGATTAAAATGTTCGCACTTCTGTCTGGCTGAGCTCTCGATTTGGTGTGTTTGCACTAAGAAAAGAAGTGAAGGATCAGTGGAGACATTCGCAGCGCCAGTAGGAGAGCTGCTTTGTAAAAAACATGGAAATTGTTAAGAGACGGGCGATAGACATAGAGGCAGAGATGGAGGGAGAGTGGCACCAGGAAAGATGAATCAGACAAACTGATCAAAGGATCTGAAGAGACAGAAATATATAACTAGAAAGGAAAAAAGAGCACTAGAGTTTGGAAGGAGGAAAAGTGTAGAGACATAAATCATAAGCAAGTGTGTGTAAGAAGAAAAAAACGGCGTGTAAATATTTGTGTGTGATTGTGTGTCAGAGATAAAATAGCGAGTGAAGCCGCAGACAGGAAAGATGAGAGGCACAGAGGAGATGTGGGCTGTAAGTCAAAGTGCACATACTGTATAACAGTGGACAACTCCAAAATGTTGTTAACCTGCATGTGACCCTGCTCTCAGCCTCTTTAACCAAGTGTGTTTATTTGTGAATGATGCGCATAGAAATGTGTGTGTGGACAAGGGCAGTGTAGGTGTTGTGGCCCCTGCGCCTATATGCTTCATACTTTAAATCGTTTTTGTGCCTGGATTTACATGCACACGCACACACACACATACATACATACATACATATTGGGTGCGTTTCGATGCAGAGGGCTGCTATTTGGGAGCTTCAAAGCACACACGCATGCATACACACACACACACACACACACACACACACACACACTGTCTTTCCTCTGATCTCCCGAAACATCTCTTCAGTGAAAGAGAAAACAAAGATTCAGGCATGCAGTAAGTGAAAAATCAGCATCTACACCTCTACATTTCCTTGATCATGCAAAAGTGAATTACAGTGTATTAGAGTTTTGAGCGTGTATTTCATTGCAAGCTGCTAGCAGTTTTAATGAGGATTATTAAGTTTTATTTTATCACATGTCAAGTATGATAATAATGTGGTCAGAGTGAATGTAGTGGAGAGACAGAGTAGGAGTAGGTTGGAACTCAAGATAAAGTGCAGTAGAGAAGGACAAAACCAGACAAGAGGAAAGAAGAGGACATAACTACCAGAAGGAGAGAAAGCAGAAAGAAGTGATATGAAGTGAAGAGTGGTGTCACTCCACATATCGTCTCTTTCCTGTCTCTTTTTTTTGAGCCTGTGTCATTGTGAGAGGGTCATACTCATGCATCCCTTTTTCAACCACTTGGGTGTTTTTCAATAACAGTCAGGAGGAAAATTGCTGTGTCACAGGATAGTGTGTGATAGCTGCGTCACTTCCAGGCTGATGGGCGGGCGGACATACAGACAGGCTGGTGTGCAGGAAGACAAGATAAGCAGGGAGAAAGACTGTGCCTGAAGGTTGACTGATAGAGTGACAGACATCGAGACAAACAGCAGCAACTGTCCATGGCTGCCTATGTAAATTACAGTGATGCTTCCAGAATGACACTGACACCTCTCTCTCTAGTCCTAAGCTGCACAAAGTGAAACACGTGGGCCAGTGCTGGCCTGCCAGCTGTTTCCAGCAAAAAATATTTCTATACTTTAAAAAATTATAATAGACTGCTGTTTTTTTTGTGAGGTTAATATGCCCTTTAAATGTGGAGCAAGTATTTTTTTAATATATGGGCTTGTGACACTGTGCTCAAGAAGTAAGAAAATTAAGGGAATATGGGATCCTGGTATCTCAATAAGTGTTTGCTTGCTGCCTGTGGCCTCAAGTTTCAGTTTTGGCCCTCCGAAGGTAAAAAGAAAATGCAATCCCATGCTCTGGTTGAATGAATTTGACTTTTTGCAGGAAAAAGCAGGAGGTAAATGGTTTTTGCATTCTTATAAAAATGACTCATTATCTCTTGATATCCCCCTGGGACCCCTTTCAATTGTGTGAACTTCCGTGTCTGTCTACTTTCCATGTCTTTGTGGCACAGACAAGGTTGTGTAGCATAGGTAATATCTGCTTTGGTGGCGTTCGTCCTCATGTTTTTTCCTGAACTGAGGCTGTAAAGATAGTGTACGTGGGATGACTTAGAGTGTAAATCCTTCTCTATGTTATGAGCTGCGATTACGATTATAAGTTCAAGTTCTTGGCTTGTCTGCAAATCTCAAAGTACAAAAATGCAATAGTGAGCTGATCAGGCACAATGATTTGCATGTACGGCACACAAAATCACCAAAAGTGACGGGCGAATTGTAGCTTCAGAGACAAAATCACAGGTTGTCGTAGTTTTTGTGTTTTTTTTGGTTTTTTTTTTTGGAAGGGAGCGCTAATTTTGTTCTGGCTCTCCAGAAAGTTTAATACTACTTGTGTAATGCAGCCAGCTGAGTGCTGATCCACTTACATGATTGACTACCTGCAGGGTTTCTCCAGCCTGTGATTGGCTGCTGTGTACCACCTCCCAATCAACGTCAAGCTGGCTGGCTTAAATGTCCTAAGGATGTTATTCTGCGGCTTGTGTGCACAGTTAAGCAGCTGCTTTTCCCTGAATTAATGCTGATGATTGTACTGTTGATGATGATTCAATTATATGTGAGTAACTGTGTTGCAGGGCAGCAATTATCTTTTATTTGTCAAAATGACAAATTGCATTTTGATTATGTTTCAGCACGAAACTGTCACACTGAAAATCCTCAGTTTTAATGGGTCCCATGATTGTTGGGCAGAGAGGAAGATGGCCAGGTAGGTGTGAAGGCTTTTGTTGTTCTGGGGTGATATTGTATTACTGTCCCCCTCACCCAAAGAGACAGACTGACAGATAGACTAAACCCACTGTCAGTTAAAAAGTCCGGTGTCCTGTGTTAGAAATCACATTACTGTCCCTCTTAGAAAGAGACTGACAGATGGACTGAGACAGACAGCTGGAAATAACAAAGAAGAAACCAAGTCATCAGTCCCGGGGCAAGATGAGAGTGAAGAGGAGGAATGACGAAGCTGTGGAGGGTTATAGAGTTTTTTTATGCTTCTCTGCTGGAAGTATTTGTAGATGCCGTGTCACTTTCTTTCCTTTGAGTCTGAAATGATACAACTGAGTTTTCAATATATATTGTATCATACACAAAACATTACTTTAGTGGTTACTGTGCTCATGACCTTTTAAACACCTCAAATGATGTTTGCGAGTTCACCTGAGAACTGAGAGAGATCTACTGTAAATTCACCCAGTATTGTTCTCTGCACTTCAATAATGCAATCCACCCAACAAGCGGTGTGTTTATGTCTGACTGTGTTTCTGTGTTTGTGCTCTACTGCGCTGGAAAGTGTGTGTCTAACCGCAGTTTTCTGCCACTTAAGGAAGGTATGTGCAAGTGTGTGACAGCAGCTCCATCACCTTTCATTACTGTCATCATTAAGAGAGCGAGATGCGAAACGGTGTCGAAATTCCTGGAGACAAACTGCATTAGAGACGTTAAGCGGCAGGTTGGGACAGAGAGGGAAAAACACACCGGCGGGGTGCACACTGCTCCCCCAGACCCCACTGTGTTCAGCTTGTCACCTGTATCACAGAACCGTGTTTGAACTTTCAAATGCTGTTACAGCCACTGATACCCAGAACACCTGATGTGTATGGAAGCTAATTTAATTTTGCAGAAACTCAAGAAAACAAAACCACATCAGCCAGACCAGCAATATCTGACTTAAGAGGGCTAACAGCAACATCAAGCCGTAAGCACAACACTGTCATTTTATCGCTACATTAAGTTGATACAGCAAAATTGTTAGCAAATAACTGTCTCTTTCCATCCAGCGGATACAGGGTTATTAACTTGTTCTACTTTGTAGATAGGAGCAAGTGGTCAAAATGTCAAAGTCCTCTTGAATGACTGAATTAGACTCAACCCATCACAGATATTGGCATTGTCACAGATACCCATACAATAGTGTGGTGGCTCATAATGACAGGGTAAAACAGGGTAATAATTTGGCCAAGTGATCTACAAAAAACTACAAGTAAGTGTAAAAAAATAGGAGAAACTTTTGTTTATTTTGTCTGTTATTACCAACAGGTATGTATTAGAAGTCTCCATTTGTCCCACAGGACCAAACTTAGATTGCATTTGAGCAGACGGTTTAACCTTTGCTCCAACTGGTCTGGAAGACACAGTGGGATTAACAAAACAGTCTCGTACACTTTGGTAAAACAGGACAATATTTGAGTCTTGAGTCTTGTTTCTGTCCACCTGCTGTGTTTTTCAGTCATCCGTTTTAGAGTGTTTGACAAAAACAAACAAAAAGCAATAGAAAAGACTTTGCACATAAAACAACCCAAGAAGAAGCAAGAGAAAAAATGTCAAAATATTGCAAAGAAGGTTTTACACTTGGCTTAGGTTGAAAATACGTGTTTTTGATGATAGTATACTGCTAGGAAATACCAGACCAAACCTAGTGAATAGATGGTGACACATTTATGTGACTCAAAGATCCAGTGAAGTTTCTGCTCCACTGAAGAGACAAGAAATGGCGCCAAACGAAAACATCCAATTTGTGTGGAGTGATGATGAGAATTTTAAATTCCTTGAATTGATACATGAATATTTCCATATTGTTTTGCATCGGTTTTTCCTAAACTGGCGCACTTTTAATTACACCATCTTCTTGTGCCTCCTTCTGCAGGGGTTTAATGACACCAGCTGTTTATCTTGACAAAAAAAACAACTCCCAGTATTTGCATCACAGCAGTGGATGGAAATGTGTATTAATCTGCATCTTCCTTTGCTGATTTGCTTGAAATTTATTGAAAATGTCTTGGATGGAGACCTAGGTTGTGTTGCACATGGTGCGAGATAGCTGCCAAGGACTCTTCCAGTCGAGGTGCAAGAAAATCAACCAAGATAAATAACAGGTGAAGAGCAGTAGGTCAAAGAAAAGAACAGCTAAGCATCAGTGCTAATCATGAGAATTGTTACCTTACTAATGCATGTTGGCTTTCAGCGTCTGCTTCCTCAGGCTGTTACTTCAGTGTTAGGAGACCTGTCATTTCAAGGTAGACAGCTCATCAAGATATGTGACAAGTGATACAGCCCAAGTTTGATTGAGTTGAAGGGGATGGGACTGTCATCACACACTTCAACCTCAAGGTAAAAAGTTGTCCCTTTGGCATCTTTATCATATACACACTTTTCTAGCTACAAGACACAAAAGGCAGAATTTCACTTAAAAATTCAGAGCCTATGAACGGAGGTGAACAGAGCACGACACACCCCACTTTCCTCTTGGTTTCAACTTGAGTGAGGAATACAGTCCTGCACAGTGGAACAGAGCAACAGAAATGTGTGAAAAAGCATGAAAGATTGTTGAGGGAGATGTGAACAGAGGAGAAGGGGTGAGAATGGGTGAGAATGACTTGGGGAAAATGGGACATTATGATGAAGGATGGAGGGAGAGAGATGGGGAGGGTGGGCCAGTGTCATTTGATAACGACTATAATCACAATTGTTTCTGAGTCACAAAATGGACTCCCTTGCTTTGTTTTCTCTTCTTCTAGCTTTCTGTTGAGCATCCAACAAAAAATGAGACAGCTCCTATCACACTGCACAAAAAACCCACTGACATTGGCTAACATTTTGATTCTGTCATCAGTCTGAAATGGTACAATCGGCACTCAAACGCAAGTCAAATGACTCTGCAATGGTGACTGGTGTTTATTGGCTCTGGCTCCGATTGGCAGTGACATGAACACAACTTATGGCCTTAATGCCATAACATGCTCAGACATTGGCATGTAAACAGCAGATTAACCAGGGACATGACTGCTGTTTACAGTCTGTGGGGAGCAATGGATGATTTTGTACTCAGTATAGCACAAGATACAACACTGCAGAGACAACGATGTTGCCGTATTACGATCTTCTGCAACCTTCTTTGTTGGTGCGACGTCTGTCACGATGTTGAATATGCCGCACAAAAAGGCAACATGTCTAATGGCAGTGTAAAAAGGAGTCATTTGCCTGTTTTTTAGCTTATTTACCTGTGTTTAAGTAATTTATGCAGACTAATTTTGTTGTTAAAAGGGTACTGGATGCAGAGAGAGACACACAAAAAGGGGTACCCATAAGAAAAAATGGAGCTGATGCAAATGCGTGTTAAATCAGAGGTAAACAGAGTGTGATGGATGCAAGTTGCTGCACCTGGCACAATTTTAGGATAACATTTTTGGACTCTCATCTGTTTTCCCAAAAAAGAGTTTGTATGTGTGAGTCCTTTGCAAAAATGTCAGCCAAAGCATCAAATTATAATGACCAGTAATGCCAACGTGACCGCAGACATGGCTGATTTCTTTAGAAGCTGTCCAGTTTTGCCTGCCATGCTTTTCAAGTTAAGCGATCAAAGTCATCAGCTTCCCTCTGTCTAGATAAAGGCACAAGAGATGTGTTCAGGCAGTGGGGGTCTAGTGCTTTGGGGGGGGGGACAGGACACCTGCGGGGGTGTTAGGACAGAGGTGTAAATAAGTGAAGAGAGGAGTCAGGGTGGGGAGACGCGGCAGGGGAGCGAGGGAGCAGAGATGAAAAGCAGAGTGCGAGATGAGGTTGGGGAATCATACAGAGACAGTGGTGGAGGGGACGTGGGTGCCTTTGATTACTGAGAAACAGATGAGAGGGAAAAAGGATGTGTCACTTCCACATCATGTTAAAGACATTTTTATTTTCTTGTAATTGGCAACTTACAGTATTTGGTGCAAAGCCGCCCTCATAGCACTTGTCGTGTCTTGCTAGATGTTTTCTCCATTTTAGAAGTCCTTGTTGGTGATGCTGCATTTTGACCACCCACTTCCTGCACTGTTTATTCCAACAAAGCTCCTGTTGTTGCTGCAGGAATTTTGTTTGCTAGTGGAATTTCCTGGTGACGAGGTGTATGGAATCAGATTTAAAAGGTTTATTGAACTGCTTACAGGTTCAATCGCTATTGTTTGATAATGTATTCAGTGGCAAAAACCTGGCAGTCATTTATGAAAATGTCAGTGATTATTAATTAAAGCACCTATTGGCGGCAGCACAAATGAGCTGACCTTAACTAAATACATGACATTTTTCAGAGAGAAAAGAGAGGCAAATGTTTAAAGAACAAAAAGCTGTTAATGGAGAGCAACAGCAATTAAGTGGAAAGCAGAGGCTTAAAAGCACAATCTTCCCTTTGTGTTTCCAGTTAGGGATAGATAGGAGATAGGTACATGGAAGAATAAAACTGGATTTAGGAAGCAAGAAGAGGACAAGACTTGATGAAAGGAAAGAGGAAGGTGTGAGCAGAAGTAGAAGAAAAGTGGATTGTAGAGAGTAGAAGGAAGTGAGAGGAAAAGTGAAAGACTTCACTGTCAACAGAGGACAGAAAGATGATGTTGTGAAGAGTGAGAGTATTTAAAAGCCCCTCACATAGAAAACAGAAAAAGCAGAGATGATGGACAAAAGGAAAATGCTAAGCTGAATACAATAAGTCAATTGATGGTTGGCTCAAAGTGCATTTATGACGACAGAGCTTTTGTGGAGTGAATAGGGGGTCGGAACCGAGCAGGTGGGCTCATTGAAAGACTCCATGAAAGAGTTGGTCACACTGTCAACTTCCCAAATGTCTTCACATCTATTCTTGTGCTCTCTTTTTAATCAGACTTTTCCCCCCGAGGGTTGCACAGAGAGAGCTGAAGTCAACGTCACATGTGATATAATTCTTCTACAATGTGGTCCAATTTGTGCCGGCGAAGTTTCAAACAGCCCTCGCGTGGTTTGATTGTTAATGAGCCCGTGGTTCTTAGTTTGTTTTGTGCTCATACCGAGCCTGTGCATCTGTAACTAATGAGCCAGCGCTCGACTTTAAATCCTCATTTTTCACCCGTTTTCGTTTTCTATATATCATTTTTCTCTGGATTCAAAGTTGATTTTGCTTACTGAGCTGTATGCCCGCCAAACAAAGTTGGATGTTTTTCTTCCCCCTCCACAACCGGTCAACCAAGGAAAGTTTTGCTAACTTTCCCTTAAACTTCCCTTCCTCTGGTTCATTGGACCATTCATCACATTTAGAAGTTGTGATCTTTCTTCTTCTATCTCCACCCATCCATTCATCCCTTCCTTTACTTTTTTGCATCGCATTATAGATATTTTATATTGATCTCAGTATCACCTCTCTGCACTACTCCTGTTCATTCATCCTCCCTCACATTCTCTTTATCACTGCCACGCTCCCACCATCCCTCTTTCCGCTGTTCTTGCCCCAGTCTACTCCCACCCACATATTATATTAATATCATCCCTCTGTCTCCTCCTTCCCTCTTCCTCTTTATTCCTCTCCTCCCTCCTTCCCTCCTCCCTTCCACCCATCCCATTATATTAATAGGCAGTTGAGAGTCTGTGATTTCAGCAGTAGCTCTTTCTATTAACCAACACTGCATTAGCACATTAAATCTGTGTGCACACTGCTGCCTCTTATTACGTTGGACACATTAACTGCGTAATGGCAGACTAGCTAGCTGCATTCATATGCTCCAGTGTACAGGTATGTACACACACAGACACACACAGATGGTGCCATTTGATATTCTTATAGCCCCACATAAGTTAATCTTGTTGGTAGATACAAAGGTGTGCATGCACATACTAAAATAAATCTACCTTCCATACACACGTGAAACTTGTGAATGCACAAAGCAAAAGTACAATAATTGATATTCACTGAGGCACAGTCAAGTGCATTACATGCATGCTAATAGAGCAACCGATGAGTCACACAAGAATTTGTTAAAGTGACAACACAACTGAAAACATCACTCAGGTGCAGCAGTGATCTTTTGGGACTGATTTTGATATATGATATGACATGTCTCATAAAAATATCCAGGAATGAAGGCAAACTGTTTGCAGCTGTTTATCTGTTTGTGTGTGAAAGTTAGAAGCAAACGTGTGTCTGTGTACACATGTGAAGACTTGCAAGTTGGTCTGTGTGAAGGAGGGGGTGGATTGGAAGACACGGGGGGTACTGGTATTGCTTCCTCTCAGCGGGTGTGTGCATGTGCGAGCGTGAGTGCACTCTTCCCTAAAAATAAAACGATACCGCTTCCCCCGAGACCATATGGTACAGATAATGAGCTGGTCCTCCAGCACCCTTCGCATGCGCTTTCCCCGACAGGCTGACAGAATGGCTCTCGTTGGGAGTTTTCCTGTAATGGAGTGAAATTAGTGTTAGGGAAACTCTAAAGTCAGGAAATGTTGTGTACTTTTCCCCTTCCTTGATTTTAAAGGCAAATCAATTACTGAACTGTAATGCTTCAGCTGTTTTGACTGCAAAGGTGAATCAATTGACCAACTCTCTGAACAATCAAGTGTGCTTACATTCATGCATCATGACTTCCTCTTTATTACTTTTAGAGTTGAATCACCTGCTAACTAGCTTCCCCTTTCATTTGATTAAAGCCACTCCACCACTGAACAGCTTACTTGATTAAAGATTAGAGTTTTCTTTTTTCATCTTTACTCAAAATTCCCTTTTTAAAACAATTTCACTTGGTGCTTTCCTACAATTATTCCCCATTTAAGTTACCGCAACTTTTCTGCTATTTACATTCAGTCACCTCCTCCTTCAACAGCATGGCCACTATTTGAACTAGGCACTTTCTGTTTGACTCTGTTAACCTGTTGGTGGGCCTGCCTGAGCAGCCGTTTAGTGATGCTTCAGAGCACAAGAAATAGATGAGTGTAATGTCTCACCATCTGCTGCACTGTTGTTTCAACCCTGAAACAATTGTTGAAATGTCAGAATACATTTGTGCTTTTTGCTGCTTCACGGCGGCACAGGGACCGCTGCGGCAACAAGCTGTTTGATTCTCAAAATTAGAATCACTTTAATCAGCAGTACAATAAACATTCAAGGGTTTCATTTTGTCAACACTGCTACAGAGACATTTTTTGAACGGGGGGGGGGGAGCAGCTACTGGCATGTGTGGCACAAGAAATGGGGGAATCACATTTTACGGGGACTGTGTACAGCGTGCAAATAGGAGGTAAACACAAATCATTATCATCTGTGCATCTAATGGATTCTTTCTGACCATTCGCTATGCCACCTCTCCTTTAGTTACTGTTACTGCACCTGGCAAGCTTACAATGATATGATGATGTCTACTCAAGACTTGAACAAATATTTTTACAATTGACCTTCAGCTTCACACAGACATACGAAAAAGTAAAAATGTAAAATCAGTAAAAATGTTGTAAATGCTGTCTCCAGTGATTTCTTAAAATTTTATTGTTTCAAGTCAAGAATATAGTAAAAAAATATGTGACATAATACTAGACGACTGACACATCTTACATACAGTGAGCACGGGAACACTACAGGATGAGCGAGAAACTGTCCAGATATACCACAAACGATGTTGTGGAAAGAGATTTTTTTTGGTTTAGCGCTGCTTGTGACATTTTGTCAGCCATGTTTCTGCATAGCCTCAAGGCAGGTACTTGTAACTTCCAACAGCTACCCAACTTCCTCCCAAAAATCATTTTTTCCCTTTATCCTTTTGACAATATCGTCATAAAAATGGTCCTGTGAATAATATAAGATGTTTCGCCTCTCTACCTCGTAAATCATTGTCCACGTTGACTGCTGAATGGAAGGGAAATGAAATGTCAAGGACGTCTATTTTCATCAGCGAAAATAGAGATCGAGTACTCAAAACTTATCAACATTGCAACCATCTTAATTGGGTGAAACTAAAACAATCACTCGTATGCACTGCCATCTGCTCAGAGGCAGAAGCTAAAGATACTGGCTAAACTTCTGAAAAATCAAATTAAGAGCAGGACAGAGCTGCTATCTTGGCTATCAACTTGTTTCAGACAGTCCTGAGAGGTTATTTCTATTAACCCTCTAAATAAAGTCGGCTATTAAATTGAAAGATTACTACAACAGTTAGTGAGCTTGTTAGGTGGACAAGCTAACATTTGCATTGTTAAAGCAGAGTAGCACACAATGTAATCCAGTCTCTTTGTGTTAACACTTTATTAAAGGCACAAATTTTTGCTTGTGTCTTCATTACACAGAGTCCGAAATATACATGCATGCAAACTGAAGACCTGTGGATGTGCATCAGTAGGGAGATGACAGAGTGGGGCTGCCACTTAGTTGTTGTAGTTGTCACACCTCGGCAGTGCCCAGAAGGTTAACTGGCACCTCTCAAGTCCTCACCCCGTAACATGGTCCAAGTTGGACCCCTGGACTGAGCTATTGCCAAGACTCCTCAGATACAGAGCATCACTTTTATTAGGGCCCTGCTTGTACTGTTTTGGCATGTTAGAATCCAAAACTCGACAGACCTGCATTGCCTGAACATGATAGCTAAGCTTTGACAGTTCCTCCTTAGGGAAGTAAAACATAATTTAAAGTAGCCTCACAATAAAGCCCTTAACAAATAGGAAACAAGTGTCCATGAGTCATCATGAATCTTACTCACGTAAATGACAGTACACCAAACCTAATGGGTCTGTGGATCAAACATGGCCTTTCACAGTGCAAGCCCACTCAAACTTGACAATACAATCGCCGGACCTACTGTAGACTTTGACTGGTAGAGTCTGTCATGGTATCAATAGCTTTTTTTTCTGGAGCACACAACAAAAAAGCCTCTCCAGGGATGAGCCCTTTCACCCATGTTTTTCTCCCTCTACACAAACCTTTCACATCCAACAATGGCTCAGTCAATTGCAGGTATGCAGGAAACACACACATCAGAGGCCCCATCTCTAATAACAATTAACTCTGTATTGTTAGCATGTACATTTGACAGTTTATAACATCCTACTTAAATACAAAAATACAGATTTAAAAAGGCAGTCACGTTCCCAAACTCTCATATGGGCCCATATCTATCACTGAATCATTACAATTTCTCTGTGCTCAAATTAAATAAAAATCAAGAAAACGCTTCATCAGCAAAAAAAGAAAAAAAAAAAAGGCTTTTGGAACTGTAATCTGCCCAACCTGCACTGAAGCCAATGCAAACAGCTTGGCTGTGTAGTTGGTAAAAAATCTAAGTCAGAGAATTAATAATGTTACATTTCTATTGAAATGGTGTCAGAGACACATTGATTCAACTCTACGCTAATTTGTGAGCCCATGTTTTGGGGCAGTTTTGTATAAAATAATCCAGTAAGTGTGCGCATTATTGCCCAGTTTTTTAATGTTTACTTATTTGCAAGTTAGTTTCATATCGAGAGTCCAGTGAATTTTCACAGGGATAGAAAAACACTGTACAATATCCCCCTTTGAAAATACTATTTAATTTATGGTACAGAGTTTCTTACCTGAACTGGCTCTTTGTCACCTACACAGGCATTGAATAAACAGTAAAGTCCACTTTGTGGTTGGCTACAGCCACAGAATTACAACTCAAAACCAGCAAACCATCATTTTGTACATAATTTATCACAAAAATAAATATTGATAAAACAAGAAATTAATCAACAAGAAATATTATAAGGAATTAAAAGCAAAGTTTCATTTTATCTCATAGGCTGATTTGAATCTCCTTTTATCAGTTCATTGCTTTTTGTTACTATTTTGTTTATGCATGAGTGCACACTTTGATTGTACGATGTGCGATATTTATTTGCACATTAAAAAAGCAATTGATGAAGAAATAGGAAATTTAACAACTTGAACAAGACATCTCCTGAATCTTGTCTCATTTTTAGAGAAGCAGTATAAACAACCTCTCTACCCGTTTATCCACCAGAAAGAGGTAATGTAGACACAGCCCCAGCAGTAAAACCAGCAAAAAATACTTAATGCACTCTGGTTGTGAGTAAATCACATCTTTATGTGCTTTATTTTGTATGTGTCAGACAATTACAATGGTAATTTTGAATTTTCATATGAGTTATACTAAACTGATAACAGCTGTGTGTGCAGTGCACTTCCCAGGCTTAAAGTTATGATATCAGTGCAGGTGTTGAGGGATTTCAGATACATATACACACACCTTCTGATGCTGATACATAATGTAATATGCAAAACATGACCAATCTGAAGTGGTCGCCTGCTGAGCTGATGATGGGTCTCTTGTGAAGGGTCAACGAGCTCATCCAGAGAAACGAATCAAAACACACGCATGGACACGTGCATACAGCGGCAATTGAGGAACATTGAGGAGTCCCGGCTCCCACGCAGTTTCCCCCCGCCCCCAAAAAATAAAATAAAAACCCACGCTCATTCTTTTGGCAGTCACGACAATGGCTGTGCATGCTTGAGCCATGTGTGGGCACGCATTGATTTCTGTCTGCCCCTGGGGGAAGCCTGTCATCCTGGTGTTGTGTCAAAAAAAAGTCTTTGCACCAAACACTTAACCAATACTTATTTCATAACCAGAGCATGCATGCTCAAATGGTTTTTAAAGACTTTCAAGCCTCTAATTTGCTGCTAAGTTGTTTTTCATTAAAGAGATTTAGAATGCTTTCCATGCAGGTCTGCTGGCATATTGCATGATGTATGAGGCTCATTTGCAAGTGTAACAATGGGAATATATGCCTAATGGGCTTGATGCGAGGGAATACCTGTTTGAAAATCTGACTCTCCTAATTCTCACTTCTCAACACTGTCAGGTGTGTACCCTGTATTTATGTGTGTGAGTGGTTGCATATACCTGTGAGTTTATAAAGAAAGATACTGAAGTGTATGTAAGTTTACTTCTGGAATTCTTGGCACAACAGAATTTGGTTGTTGGAATGTGTTAGGAATTTTGGTTCCCCCTCTAGCTAAGTCACCATCTATCTAGGTCTCCACCCATCTCTCTATGTCCCCATGTAGCCAGGTCACCATCTGTCTAGGTCCCCATCTAGCTAGGTCCTGAAAGTTTCTTTGACCTCTGCTCAATTTTCAAGAGTAGAGGGATGCTGATAGGTGCATGCTTGTCGCACACACATTGCAAACTAAAACTAGCAGTTAAACCAAAAAATGAGGCAAATGTTACATTTACTTGTTACATACATACACTTTACACAAGTTTTATGTTACATATATGTACTATATATGTTATATACATATGTAATACAGCCCTGCCTTTCTCCATAACTATAACAATATCTATAGCTATAAATGTAGTAACTATAGATTTAATTATAATAATAACTAAAGCTATAACTACTATGAGCTTTGTCAAATAGGAAGGTTTTAAGCTTCATTTTAATATGCAACAAGGCACTAAGTCATTGCTACAGATAGTTAGGGTATAGTTAGGGTTAATGAGAGAGAACAGATTAGATTAAATTAGATTTAACTGCATTGTCATTGTGCAGTGTAAAGGTACAAGTCAATGAAATGTGATTAACCAATGGTTAGTTCAGGAAGAAAAAAATGTTTGGGTTTACCTTTTGGATTTCATTGTTTAGGCCCCTGATCCTAACTGTCTTGGCACCCCCCGACTACCTGTCTATTTGCCTATCTAGGTCGACTGTCTAGGTCCCCATCTAGCCAGGTCCCCATCTATCTAGGTCCCTATCTAGGTAAGTCCTCATCTAGCTAGGTCCCCATCTAAGTCCCCATCTATCTAAGTCCCCATCTATCTAGGTTCCCATCTATCTAGGCCCCCATAGGTCCCCATCTAGCCAGGTCCCCATCTAGCTAGCTCTCCATCTAGCTAAGTCCCCATCTATCTAGGTCCCTGTAGTCAGTTCCCATCTAGATAAGTCCCCATCTATCTAGGTCCCCAACTATCTAGGTCCCCATGTAGCTAGGTCCCCATAGGTCCCCATCTAGCTAGGTCCCCAACTATCTAGGTCCCCGTCTATCTAAGCCCCCATCTAGCTTGGTCCCCATCTATCTAGGTCCCCATAGGTCCCCATCTAGCTAGACCCCAATCTGTCTAGGTCCCAATGTAGCTAAGTCCCCATCTAGCTAGGTCCCCATAGGTCCCCAACTATCTAGGTCCCCATCTAGCTAAGTCCTCATCTATCTAAAAGTCATCTAGCTAGGTCCCTATCTAGCTAGGTTCCCAACTATCTAGGTCCCCATCTATCTAGGTCCCCATCTAGCAAGGTTCCCATCTATCTAGGTCTCCATCGGTCCCCAACTATCTAGGTCCCCATCTACCTAGGTCCCCATCTATGCAGCTAGTGGGCCAAGCGTAACTCCCTCATGGAGGTATGAAACAGCCCTCATTGTGAGTCTTATTTACAACTTCTTCAGTGAGAAGTGATTGCATTCCTGTGACATTATAATTGGCTCAGAACAGAATTTGGTGATGTTGGAATTCTCAGAACTGTCTGTGGGATGGAGAGAACCTTCAGTGATTCCAATCACAGCAGATTCTCTCAGGAACAGGGCACAGTTCTGGGAGGACCAGCAACAGTGAAGCCCAGCTCATTGGTTTTCCTTTTCCAGGTGGTGAGGCCTAGCCAACCACCCTGCATTTGAAAGCTAAGTCCCCATCTAGTTTAGCTTGGTGATGCGTGCACCTGCCTACATGTGCACGCACATGCACAATATCATGTGCAATATCATGCACAAAGGTAACAATGAAGCAATGTTGGGTAGAACTTTTGTGTGACGGCGGGGAGTGACAAAACAGAAAGGAAAAGCTGCAGGTGTCTGGCTTGGATCAAGCAGCCTTGTGCTTTCCTCCTACAGTGTGTGTGTGTGTGTGTGTGTGTTTGTTTGTTTGTTTGTTTGTTTGTGTCTGTGACTGCATATGAGCTTTAGTTTGGTATTGTGATGCAGTGTTTCTCATATAACATACACAAGCATGGGGAAAAGAAAAGTCAGGGAGACCTTCCAGGTACTTCAGGCCTGATATGTTTTTTTTGGAGAGGTCTTGGCAGAGAAAAGTTAGAGCTGAAGAGATAAAGGATAGAGAAAATGACACTAAAGAAGTGAGAGACAGCATTAGTGGTGACTGGAAGGCTATAAAAGTTTTATTTATTTATTTATTTGTTTGTTCAATCAATAAAATCAGTCATGCAGTAGATTGTTTGGGTGCATGAGAAGAGATGAGTTATCAAATCAGTCTTTCATTGTAATGACTGTTTCCAGGTATTCCATCACAGAAGTTTATAAAAAAAAAAAATTGTAATTTGATTTATAAGTAAATATAATTGACAGCAACGATGCTAGGACCACCACATACCGACTTCATTGCCTGGAGCAATAATAGACACCAGATAATGAGCAAAATAAGGAGGCTTACATTTTAACTGTCAGAAATAATAAGAGAATAATTCCACATGCTTGTGGTGTTTGTTCCCCTCTTGATGTCAGTTTGCTGGACTAAACCCTCTGCATGTCATAAAGCTTTTCAGAAAGTTAGGCACGTCACTTACACAACTTTAGTCTGTAGTTATTTCTGCCTGTAATTGTCAGTTTTGGCTGATTTTTAAATAATCATTATAGTTTCTTCCTGTCAAAATGTGTGACTTGAAAACAGCATGCAGTCAGATGCTGGTTTACCTGTCAAAATGCCTATGTTGAATCGTGGTCATTATAAGTGATAATTAAAAAGGGAAAGATAAGTCTGCTGGATGTGTTTGTCTGTGAGTAGGTGACTTGTGTCCATCAGTATTTGGTACATATCCTGGCCTGGAGTCAAGTTTGAGCAAGGCCACTTTGGCCTTTCATAAATAAAAATTTATTGGGGCATCACTGCCAAAATGTAAGTCACGAAGGCCAAAACCAATGGTGCAATAACAATAAGTGATAATCAGTGTATGAAGAGCAAACAGTGCACAATCTACAATCGACTGTCAGTGTATTGACAAACAGTACTGAATTTATTAAAACTCAGTCACTCTAACAATTCATTGCTTAGTAATGTTCCAGAAATGCCTCATATGCATATAACTGCTGCTACTGGTTGTGTTTTTGCTGCTTTCAACCTATAATCCTCACTGGGTAATTACCAATTGTACATTTAAATTAATTAGTGTACAGGTAAGACCTAGCTTAGCTGTTAATAATAGATTCATTTTACTGGCCAGTTAAGTGTGTATCAGTACTAGCACCAACTGTGTTTGGTGCTTGTGCTTATCGCATAACATAAGCTGTTAATATTTGATATAACACATATATCTGTGGAAGACATTTCACTTCTTGATGTCCATTGTGATGAGTGGTTCACTGAGGGACCTGCGTTTATTTGCTGTGTTGAAAATAGTTTTAAATGACTGTGTTTTTAAGTGACTGTCTTTTAAAGGCACATTGGCCATTTGTTGTGGGTTGTTAATTTTAGAAAGGGCATCACTGCCACACTCTGGGTCATCCATGGCACTGGCTGTATGGCCTGTGTATCATTACTACATTTGTATTCCAGACATTCAGAGGCAGGTGAGGACAGATGGCTGTTTGTATTGGTTCCACCCTGTGTATTACAGGGCAGTAGAAGATGTATGTATGTATGTATGTATGTGTTTGTGTGTGAAGGGAAGTGATCATGTATTGACAGAGATATATTAAAGGCTGCAGCTTCAGGTCCCTGGCCTCCAGCCCCGTGGCCATTCTCACCTCTCTGATATTGGCAGTGTTTGTGTGTGTGTTTGCGAACATCATTTCACTACAGTTGGCACTGTGTGTTTGTGTGCATTTATACGTATGTGTAACTGCACTTATATTGGCCGCACCGCCCCAGTCACCTGTCATACCCTGTCCTCGAGCCAACCTGCTGACCTTCTCCCAGTAGCAGGTGCAGATTCATCACTGCAATTGTAAATCTTTTCGACCTAAGTGCAGCCTTTAATAAGGTTCCTCTTGAAATTTAAATTGACTGAGGCAGTGAGTTGGTATTACCTGCTGCCTCTGTAGCACAGCTTTCTGTGTCACCATGCTTAATTCATTGTCACCCTGAGCATGTAATACCTGCGGGGCTATGAGGGGTTCAATTTTAGGCTCCATCTTGTATTTTCCATGTTCGTGTTCCCACCTGGCAACACTGTTAACAGAATGTCTGACTCGGTAATGAAGGTACGTGTTCTGTGGGCATTGACTATGTGAATGAGCTTGACGCCATTCATGAGCCACTGGCAGATATGTGGAACTCAGCAGTCCAGCACGTGAACGGTTTAATGCTAATAATGGAACTACATCTAATGATTATTAGTTATCACAGATTTTGTCACAGATTAATCAGCTGATCATTTTCTCGATTAGTCAGTTAGATGTGTGGTCAATAAAATGTCAGAAGATGCGGATCTCTGCTTTCCACAGCTAAAGCTATCATCCTAAAGTGTCTTGTTTTGTCAACAGCCCAAAAATATTGTGTATAAAAAAAATATTCACACTTAAGAAGATGCAATCAGAGAATGTAGACCTTTTTTCATAAAATTTGACTCAAAATGATAAATCAGTTATCAAAATAATTGTTGATTAATTTAGTAGTTGGTGACTAATCAATTCATTGACAAATCCTTGCAGCTCCAGTATATCTAATTCAAAAAATGCCAAAGAAAAAAAATGCAGAATCATAGTATGTTGACAGCAAACCAGGTAAAACAGTTAAGTAGTCCTGAATCAGGTCTATAATCAGTCAATATCTTCAGTGCACCGACTCATAATCCAGACCTTCAGCTTGTCTGAGTTTATTTGTTGTGAGTCCCTCAATTAAGTCACTCTCATGCCTCTATATTACAGATACCGTGGTTTTTACCACAGTTTTAGTGGTTTAACTGTAATTTCAAAATTTTACAGGAAATGTTTTATAAAGATTAGTGAAGTGAGTGTTTCATGATGTTACACAACGGGTTTTATTTAATTTCTGGTTTACTTTTATTTATTCCTGAATCTGCAGAATCAGAATCAGAAAAGTAGCTTACTGTCTGTTGTCTTATCCGAATTTTATATTGGCATTGTTATTTTGCAAAGAGTGATTATATGAACATGTTATATATTTCATCTCTTTCTTATTTCCTGAGGTTGATGTTTTTCTGAGCCCTGTTGTAGCCTTGAAATGCCCCCGTGAGAGAGGATAAATTAGTTTTTCCTGTGCTGTCCACTTTATCTTTTGAGCCTTGAAAATAACCCAAAACATACTTATATATTGATATGTATTGAGCCATTTTTTTAGTGCTGTGGTTCTTATGAGAGGCAATGTCTAGTTGTCAGTATATCCATATCCATCACTTTGGACCAGATTTTAAAGTGCATTGAATGTATTGCTGGGGAATTTTTCAAGATTCCCAGAAGCCACAAACTGACTGTTATGATTCGTTGACTGCTCTAGTGCCAGCATGACTTTCACAGTTTTGCAATTTTAAAAAAAGTCTCAATGCATTACTATGGCATTTGGTTCAGACATTCATGGTGTCAAGAGGATTCATTCAAATTACTTTTAATTTAACTTCATTACCAAGTCAAACTGATTGTACTGTAATTGTGGACAACATCACCCTGAGCTGTACTATGTATTTAGAGCCAATTAGAAAATGTTAGTGTGCTAACATTCTAGACTGTGATGCTGAGCATAACATCTGCTAAACATCATCATGTTAACATCGTCACCGTGAGCATGTTTGCTTCTTTAATATGACATGTTGGACCCATTCGTAGGGGGATAACGCCTAAGCTAAGGATAATATTTAGCAGTTCTGTGAACTGCCAGTTGTTGACACCTAATGCTGTAGATGCTGTGTGTTCAGCCAGTCGAGAGCTGCGGCAAAGCTAAAAGCTTTCTGAAACAAAGTGGCTAGTAGTGAAGTGGTCATGCTGGGTGAACTCCATGGCTTCAGTGATGAGGAATCATTACTGCCAGATGAACACTGTCACTGCTACAATTGTGCATGGGTCTGCTGAATAACTCCAGGGAATTAATGGCTCACTGGGTCATTAACCTAGTTCCTCATGTATACATCGAACTCCCAGATAAACCCGATGTCTAAGGGGAAAGCTAATTGGACCACTAATTCAGTTCTCCTATCAGTTCAGCTATTGAAGGTTTATGTTGTTGTGCCTTTGACACATCTATGTATGGATGCATCTATTTGCCTAATGGTACCAAGAGTGCTAATTTTGCTGATTTATACAATAAAAACTGAGAGGTGCGAACATGAGGGTGTTGAATGGGAGACCCAGTATGCATTTTAAAACAGACCTGTGTCTACTTGTCTTGTCTTCTTCTTTGTAATTCTTTTCCTTTTTCTTTTTCCCTGCTCTTGCCTATATCAATCTCATCTGCCCAACTTCTGCTCTGCTCATTTGCATTCTACATAATAGTCTCTTTCCCATTCCCTTTGTTTTTATCTTCCAACAGTGTCATCTCTCTCTCTTTCTCTCTCTCTCTCTCTTTTCTTAACATCTTGGCTTTTTAAGCACTCTTCTCATTTCACTTCTCTCGGCTTCTGTTCAACTCAGATCTTTCCCGTTGTGCCCTTTTTTTGAGGAATCTGCGTCACTTTGCCTCCTGTCTCCATTTGTTGTTTCCCATCAATTATCTCAGTTTCCTTCATCCCTCCACTCTGTTTTTCTCTCCTTACCTCCCGTGGTTCTACTCTCACCCTTTCATTTCTCTTTCTGTTTTTATGTCTCTGCTAAACATTCCCTCTCATCATTTCTTCCTCATCGTCTTTGCCTTTCATTGTCTTTCGTTTCTCTTCTTCATCCTCTTTGCTCCCATTAAATGTTTTTGTGTCATCTCTTTCTCTCTCTGTCTCTTGCTCCTTTCCCCCCTCTTACGCTGTCTTTTCTGATCTCTCTCTTCTCTGTCTTTTTTTCTGTCTGTGTGCTCTTGTGAAGTGTCTCTCTTTCATCTTGTCTACCTGTTTTTGTTTGCTCGTCAACAAACAAATTACAGGCTACTCTACTATTCTGAATTGATGTGGGGGAGCATGCACGGGGTAAAACTCAGACAGGATGGGGAATATCAGTGTTGTTTAGTGGCAATTAAAGTAGCATATCTGATTCAAAGAGACTAACAATGAAGTTCAGTAAAATGAGGTTTGTCTTGCGTCCTCTGTGTTTCCCCTCTCTCTGGTCTTGAAACTTGCCTTTTGATGTGCCTTTCTGCAATAAATGCAGTTTATGATTAATATGACACTGAAAGGTTGGTAACATGAATGTATTTATTTATAATTATATTTAAAGTTTTCAAAATCAAACTCCTAATGACAATGAGCTGTGGATGTGTCAGAACACCAAACAGCATTCAAGCCCACTGAACTTTATTTTAAATTTAGTGGAGAAAGTCAAAACTGTACAAAAACACCAAATATGAATGTTGGGGTAATGTGTATAAATGTATGTACAAAAAACTAGAATATCTACATTTGATGATGCTCCAATTAAAAAAACTGAATACTGTCACATGATTCTGGGGGAAAAGATCCTTATCCAACATTAAATTACAGGCCAGACACAGTGTCTATTTTAAATATGAAAATGTAACTAAATCCTTCATCAATCAGGGAACAGAAATAACTGCTGTTACTGGGTAAGAAGTATCTCCATTGTAACAAGTTATTACAATTAGTTTGAATGGAGTGAACTGCCGAAAAAGCAACAAAATGGGGGTAATGTGAAATAAGAAGGCTGGAAGGATAGACACAGAGGCAAAGGGCCAAATTGTGAATACAAAGAGAGAGACAGATGGACCCAGACAGAGACGACGGGGTTAGACAGAGCGAGAGACACCCAACTCTCAGCCCCAACAGTCTCCATCCTGGTAAATTAACTTGGTGAGGTCCCACTGTGCCAGTCCTCTCCTCATTAGACACAGCCCACGGCTGGCTGTTAGAGGGCCAAGTCAAATTTCGAGCAAGTAAACAACTCTCTAGGCTGACTCAAAACCAGGGCTCCACACAGCCAGATCAATTTACAGTGTGTGCCTTCCTCCTCACAGTGTCCCTGCTCTGATATCTCAGTCAAAAATTGTTCATGATCAATCTGGGGAAAGATATTCTGGGCCAAATGTTGTTACTGTGGCAGCAAAATGACTTCAAATTCAAATATTTCACGATTTGTCTCAGCACAAAAGTATAAATATAAAAAGGTAGTTTAAAGCCAATTAAACATTAGTCGGTTTAAAGCTCTTTCAGCTTGTGCATTAAATTAATTTAATCACCATCATCAACCCTGACCAGCCACGGTTAGCTTCCTACTGTAGCTGTGTATTTGTGTGCGTGTGTGTATTCTGCAACATATCCACCACTGTCTGACAGCGTTTTGTGTGCATTCGTGGGTGTGTGTAGCAGGGAGGCTGTGTATGTGTGTAATGCACTGGGGTTAATTAGCTTGAGACCACTGCCATCTATCAACCTGATGCTCAGACTCTGACCCCCGACAGCTCCATTACCGCCAGACACACATGCACACGCACATGCACACACACCACACACGAACACACATATGCAGTCATGACGTGCAAACAGTGATGTTGTTCACACACGTGCAGACACACTATTAGATATCGATACATAAAGATTCATAACTGTTTTTTCACATTGCATAATCAGCCTCAGATGAGCCTAGGGATCAAGATTAGCTTACTGTTGGTCAAGCTGTGGTTCAAGGGGCATCTTAGGTCAAAGACTCACTTCTTTGAGGTCTTCACATGACAAGATGAAAACTACAGCATCCTTTTAAAGGATTGTTTAGACTGGGAGCCTTTATACTGCCTCAAATATCTTTGATTTCTTTTAGACTTTCCAAGTGGCATTTCAAAAGGTCACTTTCAGCTGTTCAAAGGTTTCTTTTGCTTGAAAGAAAAAGAAACCTTCTCACTTAAGAATGGGCTCACCGGCTACATTCTTTACTGTGCTTCAGCGTTTGTGTTCATGTCTTGAATGTGGTCTTCTTGGTTCCTCTGGGTGAATGACTGAAACCCCAAAGAGTGAATTTGCTCAGTTTGTAGTCCTCAAAAGTAAGGTACATGCAAAAAAAAAAAAAGCGACCGTTGTGGCTCATTTAGTCAGCTAAAGTCCAAATCTGGCTGTTAGTTATTCTGTTTAGCTCCCCAATGGGATTCAGTCTGATCTATAGTGAGGGATGACCCTGTTACCCATTATCACCAAAGCCATTAAGGAATAGACTGGGCAGACCTGACTGCCTATAGGTGGCAGGGGTTGTAGGGAATTGCTTTATATTGGTTTCACTCCCTGCGAGTTTACTCAGTAGATACCGGTGGGAAACATGCTTGGCTATTAAGAGCAATGTCTGTGAAAAGTTTCAGTCAAATATGTGTTTTCCACCTCTCAGAAAAATGAGAGATCATCAGCCTACTGGTGTGTATTGATTATTGTCATGCAGGGAAAACATATTAGTCTGTGCCTTTTCAATAGTCTTTGCTTGGAGGAGGGAATACAGTTTAATTAAGAATTAATCTCTGTTATTTATGGCCAAGGGATGTCTGTATATTGTGATCAATTCTCTGCTTAAGCAAAAGAACAAAGATTTAATATCTTTGAATCGGCCAAATTGACATTCAATGGCAGTCACACCTTATGAAATGGATGAGCTTGTGTTTGCTGTTTGCTAGAGAAGAGCTCAGGAATCTAAAGCGGTTTATGTAGAAGTAAAGAGACTAAGTGCTGGTTCAGATGCCTTCTGACTCTGCTAAGAATAGTGCAAGAGGGTGAACACTGCAGTGCTGTAAGCCTTGAAGTTTTCATGCACAGCAGAATTTCTGTTAATCCAGAGAACCTTGGGAACAGAGGGTGGGGGGAAAATGTGGCTTGATTATTGAACGACACTGCAAGACACTGAAACACTTAGGTATAAAAAGTCTGTGTTAAGTTTAGTTTGTTTGAATTCTCACAAGCAAATGCATGTAGAATTAAGTTCTTCATTGTACCTCTGCTGTTTATTGTAATGTACAGTTGCAAAATACCTCTTAACTGAACACTTCCCATGACTTTTGGGTCAGTATGGACCATAAAAATCTGCAAGGTGGCCTTGTTATTGAACAACAATGTTGGATTAATGGATTAAACAGATGCACTGAACCACTACCACTATGGAGGCAAAATAAGGCATAATGATGCTTTGAGCTAACATCAGTGTGAAAACATGCATCTTACTTTAACATGTTAGCATACTTACACTTGCTAATTAGCACCTAAAACAAAGTACAGCTGAGGCTCATGGGAATGTAAACTGTTTTGCAATATTTGGCCAAAACAAAAATGAATAAATTGAAATTCTGGCATGTTGACGGTGTTAGATGAGACGTTAACAGATCACCAAAGTTGTTACAATTCATCCTGTGAGACATCAGGATGTCTGTATCAAATTCAGTGGCAATTAAATCAACAGTTGCTGAGATGTTTAATTCAAAACCTCAAAAGTCAACTTCTTTGTGGCACCAGAGGAAGAGTCAGTGGCTCACCTCTTAGAATTCATCCTCTGAGGACCATGAATGAGAACCAAACTATAAATGACAGTCACATCCCTCAAGCAATACTGCAAACAAGACTTTAAAAAAAGATCTGAATGAATATTGATTGAGGATGGTTAGTGCAACGTGCAAATCAATTGTGAATCAAGGAACTGTAACCAAAATGTGCCCCAATGATAAGTGATGCGTGACTGCAAGAAAGTGCTCCTAGTGTTAATTGAAACTGCACATTCAAGAACACACACATACACACACTCTTTCCCTTTTTATCATACACACTTGCATTTTCTCTCTCTGCTTTTCTCTCCCTCTCTGTCGCACACACAAACACACACGCATATTCATTAGAGCAAATGGAATTAGGGGGATTGGAGGTATAATCTTCTTCCCCAGTGATGTGGGGGAACCAAGCTGTTAATTTCCCGCCTCTAACTACACCTCGAAAACTGCTTGCTTTAAAAAAAGGTTGGAATCTTCAGCAACTCAGAGCACATGAATGATTTACAACATTCAAATGTCACATGCCATTAGATGTGCTCAGTCTAAGCAGGTTTCAGGGCCTATGTGTGTGTGTCTGAGAGATCTTTGGTTGTGCGACTGTAGAAATAACTGCAGAAAGATTCATTTTTAGAAAGCCCAGGTGTGCTTGTGGAAGGCAGTATTGGGTCTGCGCTTGCAGCAGACAATATTTGATGTCACTGGATCTGTATGTATCTCTCTCTCTTTCACTCTTTGCGTTTCTCTCTGCTCTTCCTCCTCTTACTCAGTAATGACTCTGGAAATATGACAAGAGGATGACTGTGCGGTGTGCACAATTGTGTGTTTGTGTCTGCATATGTCTCTTGTTTCCCAGCTTCCCGGTGAAATAACAAAAGATCAAAGGAGCACGTTGGCCCGGGTCACAGGGTTACTTTCCCATTGCTGTTGTAAACAGACAAATATCTCATAGTCCTGCAGCCATGCATTCATTTCTCTTTGAAATGGATATTCTGCTATTTAAATGCACATAGAGAGCAAAAGGACAAGTGAAACAGAGGAGTAGCACACACAGACATTAACGCACATACATAGGCACAAATATACAGTGCAAGATTTACAAACACACACACAAGTGGTTTTACCAATTGCTTCCCTCTGCTGGCCCAGCTTTGATTTTTTTTCTTACTTACTTCTTTCTTTTTATTTGTTTATCTCCATGAATTATACATGCGCATCCCGAAGTTTATGAAAGTTTCCAATTGTACTCCCCTTGCAGAGGGGACCAGTAGCACTACTCATGTGTCCCAAATGTGAACTCCCTCCACGTTCACCAAAAGAAATGGAAGCTTCTTAAACAGACAAAACAGAAAAAAAAAAGAACAAAACAGTTTTTGATCTGAAATTAGATATGTGACCACTTAAATAAAAATGAGACGGCGTCCACTCACCGGTGTGCATTGATCGCTGTGGTAGAAGTAGAACATATTAGCTGTTTGATCTTTCAATACTCTTCGCCAGAGGAGGAGAATGAATACTGTTTAGGTTACCAATAAATTCTTGTTATTGCTCTGGCCCCAAAAAAGTGTAATACATTTCTTTTTTAATGTAAACAAGCTCCTGAAGCTAGAAAGCCAAGTCTGGGGATTCAGAGTTATTTGATTCTTGCTCGCTGCAGTTCTTCAGCACCACCAAAGAAGAAGAACGCAGAAGATCCTGCAAAGATCCCTGACCTTTATACAACAGCAAAGACAGGTGTAGATGCAGGATGGCAGGGACTTCACATGATGCTTAAAAGGAATCAAGACAGTGAGTGATGGGCTTTACAAACATTCCAGTCACACACACACACACACACACACACACACACACACACACACACACACAAACACAAACCATCCCTCTTGAACCTCTATATGCAGTACCATTGGGTTTTGCTTTGCTCAGCAATTGTAGACATTTATATTTGAGTGTGTGTGTGTGAGCATGTGGTTGTGTGTAAGAGACAGACAGCTGACACACCTAATGTTTTGGTTTAGATTGGCAGTTAAGTCTTACTTGCAATGAATGCCAATGAGAAGTCAGTCCAGCATCTGTGTGTGTGTGTGTGGTGTGTGTGTTGGCAAGTACAGGGTCTTCCCTTGCTGTCCCCCTCTGTCGGGGGAAAAATCAATCTACCTGTCAGCCATCTAACACCTTTTGCCTGTTACGCTACCTATCACTAGCAATACATGTGTGCGTGTGTGTGTGCGTGCGCGCATGTGTGTCTCCTGTCATTCTGTCAACCTCTGTCTCTCCATCCTCCCACCTGCCTGTTGTGCTTTTTGTCTGTCTGTCCTCCCGCCGGGTCCCCGCTGTCTCTTTTTTGTCCGTCTTCCTGCGTCACATCGTCCTCTCTCTCCCCTTAATCTGTCGCCCATGACACCAGCGTTGAAAAACGGCTGTCACTCCACATTTTGATTCCCAATTATTTACCACTTTTGCGTCTCTCCTCCCTACCTGTTCGCTCTCGAGCCGTTTGTTTGCTTCTCTCTCATCTCTGAGCCAACAGTAAGTCCACAGTGCTGCAGCTGAATTTTAACATTCGCAACGACAACTTCCCCTCACATCCCAGAGAATTATTAATCACAATCATCCCGCAGGGAGTGTGAAGCGTTTATAACTCTTTCCTACATATACATCCCATGAAAATATGCATGAAGCTGTAAAATGGATGAGAATTATCATCGCCTGACTCACCTTTTTTATTTAGATGTTTTTTTTTCTGACAGTATGTGAAGGCGATGATTGTGATGATAATTTGAAATTAAATTAAAAGATCATTTCAAATGTCCTCCTACATTTATACATTTCAATGTGCAGACTGTATAACAACTGCCAGAGATGTGATGCTGTTTTACAGTATTTAGCCTCATAATTGTGCCAAATATCTTAACTCGATTAATGTCTTTTCTCTTCTGCCTTTGTCGTTCAGATTCCTCAAATCAGCTACGCATCAACCGCGCCAGAACTGAGCGACAACACCCGCTATGACTTCTTCTCCCGAGTGGTACCGCCTGACTCTTACCAGGCCCAGGCCATGATGGACATTGTCACTGCGATGGAGTGGAACTATGTGTCCACGCTAGCCTCTGAGGGCAACTACGGAGAGAGTGGCGTGGAGGCCTTCATCCAGATCTCCAGAGAAACTGGTAGGAGACGTTTTGTCTCGCAGAGCATTAGCTCATCGACGCAGTGAGAGCAGAATGGTTGTTTAAATCTCTAAGGAAACTCCAGGGAAAATTCACTCCTAGGGTAAATTGCAGGCTGTAGATTGCAGACTGTGGTGAGCGAGCTGAGACAGAGAGTTATCACAGCAAGTGTTTGATGGGCAAGTGCAGCTGCCCTCTTAAGTTTCCTTTTGGCTCTGTATGTATGTAGTTTTGAACAATGGCTCCAGTTTAAGCATCAAAAATGCATCGGCGTATCTTGCTTGGCATTTAGCAGAGACATACTGATTAAAAGAAGAATCAGCAGATAGCACTTGTAAGTATATCTTTGAGATGTCGGTGGGTGACAAAATTACACACATTCAGTCAGTCAGGTGTTGTTACCATAGGAGCTGTACACTGCTCTGCCAAGAGATATTACTTCATTTTGTGTTGTTGACCTTCCTTGAACAGCTATTGTCCAGCTGAAGCTTAGCAGCAGAATCTAGGTGGAGCAGATGTGGTAATTACAGGTTTTTTTAACATGGCGAAGTGTGTGACGAGAGTAAAAAGGATTTTCTACACTTCAGGACTCTAAAGAGTCTGTATTGTCACCTTCCTAACCAAAAAGACAATAGCACATTTTTGAGAAATACATTAAATATTTACTAACATAAGCTGCTAATCTTAGCATGCCCGGCTAACTACTGTAGCTTTAAGCTAGTTTTATTACCATTGCTAAGTAACCTATCACACAGGCTAAATAGCTAACTTATTTTGTGAGGTCATAGGTCAAAAAAACATTCACTGTCGTCATCGTAAATAAACTAACAGGGTTTTGTTGAAATGAAAAAATGGTCCAATTACGTTTTTACTTATAAAACCATTTTCTTATGACTCCAGTAACATGCACATTCATACCAGCTGATGAGAATGTAATTTATTTTTCCTGAGAAATCATCAGCATCTTTAGTCCATAACCCCTGTTGCTCTTAATTGAAGAATTTGCATTTGTTATGTTTTCCTGCTTATTTATTCAGTTTATTTTTATAATTTATCACCTGCAGTTACTGAAAACTGATTGGTTGTGAATGGGTAGAAGCCAGGTAATTACATCAGTGTCAATAGAAAAAAATAGTAAATTTCACACTTTGACTCCTCGAAGAGTTAGTGGCGGGAGAGAGAGGGTTAAATTACACTAGAGTAAATGAGCGTGACAGAGATCCAGAGAGGGAGAGAAACAGAGAGAGCTGGATCACTTGTCTGCTTTGATGTGAGACTTAAAAGCACGGTCCCTGTGGTCCTCAGAGCATCGAGTTTTGGGGTGAATGCTGCCTCAAATCAGTTTATGAAATCCTCCAAATGATGTTGACAGATCAAAATGCTGTTGGTTTCCCTGTTTATGTCTCAAATGTTTATTGAAAACACATCACGTTGGATGCTGACAAATATTTACAGACTGACAGGACTAAAGACATGTAAAGAATCCATTTGAGAGCGTTTCAGTTGAGATGTTTCTATTTTTTATCGCTCTCTGCTGATCCTTCCCCTCCGTTGCCTTTCCGGCATTGTTTGTGTGCTGTAGAGATGACAGATCTGTGTATGTCTGGGCTGCTGCCCGTCCGTCCATCTCTGTCTCAGTGCGTGTTTGGAGCCAGCCTGCCCAGGGCTGTATGCTGTGGCAGTCAGCACATAGATGTTTACTGTGGTGTCAGATCGGTGTGTGCGCCTGGGCGTGCGTATGTGCCACTGTAAAGGGTAAGGCAGTCCGCAGCAATGTGTGTATTTGTGTTCTGGGAGTCAGCAGATAGCGCACTCCCATGCCCTCTGTGTGTGTGTGTGTGTGTGTGCGCACGCGTGTGTGTATGTGTGTGTATGGGAGGGCTACATGCTGTGACAGCAGTCAGTCAGTTGTTTACTCTGCGGCTCTGCAGATGTGAACAGAAGCAAGAGGATGAAGGGATAGGATGAGTAGGGGAGAGGACAAAAGTGACCGAAGAGGGAGCCTTAACTCTGTGTGTGTGTGTGTGTGTGTGTGTATACTACAGTTGTAAATCAAGCTGAAGAATGGTAGAAATAGACAGGAGATACAGAGAATAGGACAAGGAAGTTTGGACAGCGACAGAATAATGATAGGGGTCCTAATATAGATGCATGGCACTCTCTGCACTGCAAACACATAGACACACACTCACACACATAGTGATGTATAGTATATATAGTGATGCAGGTGGACGCCTTTAGACAGACAGTGTCTCACACACACACACACACACACACACACACAGAGCCACAGGGAATTTCTAGGTGATTATTTTGTGATTGCAGTGTAATGATTGCAGCTTACAAGGCACTCTGCATACTGATACTAGCCATCCATATTAATTGATGGGTAATCGTTCAGTGATGATTCTTGACTGTGTGTGTGTGTGTGTGCGTGTGCATGAATGTATGCATGCATATTAATCACCAAAAAGTTTCCGTGTAGGCTCTCAGTCTTGTGAGCAGGGTTTACGAAGTGTGTGCGCGCTAGGACGTTAGTGTTAGTCACGACAGCTGTTTAATTCTGCCCAGTCACGCCTCTCCATGCTCCATCCTGTGCCTTTTCTAATTTAACACATTGGGAAAGTAAAATATTTACTTCTCCAATACAGCCTTTGAAACTGAATATGTCCTACTTATGTTTGCTGCTCCACAGCTGCTGTGTTGTTTCGCTCCCAGGAGGAGTCATGTAGAAAATTCTGCACAACTAATTTTTCAGCCAAGTCCACGCGGCGGTCAGCAAAATCTTTTTCTTTCAGAAGGACTGCGTTTGGGAAAACTTGAAATAACTTTAGGTTTGAGGTTACAGCAGTGACGCTGGATGCTGTAGTTGTAGACACAGTCCTTCAAATGGTTGTTAAACTATATGATCATCAGGCCAATTTCTGAATATCTAATATCTGCATCTGCATATCCCAGTGAGCATGGTTATGGTGACTTTTAGATCAAAATAGTTGTTGATCTGTTTGCCCGCTTCCCCTTTGCTCCAGAGTGAAATGTCTAACTAGTCACTAGATGGATTATCATGAAATTTTAGACATTAATGGTTTTAAGAGAAATACTCCTTAATGACTCTGGACGTTAATGAACAAGCAGTCACGTTCTCCTCTGATTATGGAAATTGACTTTTTATGTAGCACCAATGTCAGGTCAAAATCCTAACTTCTCCAATAACTTTGATTATTGCTAAATACTTTAACAAATGAGATGTGCAGAATCAGCACTACTTCACTTCTACTGATGGCGACATACAGTGTGTATTAAAGATCAATACGTTAGCACTGTCATTGCTGATGTTAGCATTTTCCTAGCTCCACTGTGCCTAAGTATAGAGCTCATAGAGCTGCTAGCATGGCCCTTGACTCTTGTTTAGATGACCTATAAATGTTTTTCAATTTTTCACAAATATTTGAACATGCAGAGGATCTCCTGAATCTAATTCTAGGAAACTGTTGGTGTACACTTTCTCAGGCTGTATTCAGGATATTGAAGGTATATTACTGAAGTGGTGTTGTTTCGTTAATGCTTCAACTTAGAGTTTTCAAGAGGATTCACTTCAATAGTCTCATTACCCTGCGTTTATCCAGCAGTATGTTTTTGTAAAACATTTTTGCGGTTTGCTCAACCATGCCTACATCCTGAAATATATTCACTATGACTTTTACAGCATGTGCAGCCTGTGTGTTGTCACCCCCAGCCATGGCTTTCCAGTCATGCAGAACTAGTAACGGACACAGCTCAGTGAGCATGGGCCCTGACGTGTTTACTCATCATTAGTAAGTGTTCACAAACTGGGTGCATAATGCAACGTTTTTGCTTTTGTACACAATAACCTGATGAAGCCTGGCGGTCACAGGTTAATGAACAAATAATTGCATCAAAGACATTTTGGGTGAGTTTTGCCATTGTTGGTGGTGAGGGGTTTAAAGGTCATAGAGGAGGGCAGTGGTCCATTTTTAGTGGTAGAATTTGCATCGTGTCGCATTTCACATCAAATATACTGTCAGCAAAGGGAAATCAGCCTCTATTCTCCCACTTCAGCTCCCTAAAGAGGCTTCTTGTCATGTTTTAAGTGCAAAATCAGGAGTAGCCCAGTGTGTCCACACCCGATAGTGTTTCATTTTATTGCTCAGTTTGTGGAAATGCAACTAAACAAGTGCTCCATCCAGCTGAAGTATAGTCTCCCTGCTCACCATGCCACTCTGCCCTCGCAGTGGAAATCACAGCATATGGCACCGAATCCGACTACATCTTCCTATATCGAGCTGTGTTCGGAGCATATGGATTGTTGTACTATATAACAAGAGGTGGCAGTGTACTTACCGAAGACAAGGGGATCTTTTAAATCAAGTCACGGCCGCTTCTCCTTCCAGTACCCTTCCTCACCTCCCTATGGAATCCATCTGGGATTAAAAGTACCACATCTACATTCAGACACACTGCAGACAGAGGAAGAGAGGGTGTGTGTCTGTGCAAGCATGAGTGTGCACTCGTGTGCATGAGACACTCTATGTTAGTGAGAGGGGATGTGGGTGAATCTGTGTGTACGCTAACCTGTACGTGAAAGGGTTTGTGTGTCTGTGTGTGTGTGTCTGTAGTGAATTCACAGAAGAGTCACCTCCCCCTGACACCGGCCGCTCGACAGAAGCTCTGGAAGGCAGTAATGAAGAAGGGAAGAAAATGAGGAGGAGAAAAGGGCTGAGAGAAAATAATTAAACGTTTATCTCCAGATTCATTTAATTAGTTCTCTGGCTCTAAACTAATCTCTCGCCTTTTTGCTTAGCTTTGCCTCTTTAGTTCGCTTTCAGTCCACTCTTGCCCTCCACAATGGAGTCGGGCCTTGTCATTATCTGAGTCTTGCTACTGGCTTATGTTGTTTTATTCAGGCAGCAGGAATCATGCTTTAATTGAAATGCATTGTGGCGTGTATTATGCATTATCCCTGTCAGTTTTGAGGCATGTACTCTTAGACAGCTCTTGCTCTGGAAAATCACTTAATTTGCATTATATAAATTATAGTACATGTGATCATTAATGACGACACTTAAGTGATTCAGTAACTCTTCTACGTAGCTGCAGCACCGCTTTTACAATGTTATTATACATTGTTACTGCATTTGATTATGCTATATTACAACATTCATTATAAATATAATGTATATAATAATTGTAATCATGTAATAAGTATAATTAATGGATTTATTATGCTGATTAATATATTTTACATGATTGTGTGGTTCTCAAATAATAGTGGTTACAGTGATTATATTGAACTCAAAGATCTCACACACACACACACACACACACACACACCTCACAAAAACAGATAGATGCTCACAAAGCAGCACAAGGCACACAAACACACACTCTAACTTTCACTCAACTGACACTGGCCCTCCGGTCGATTTAGCTGTTTCTTGTCCTTGATTACACTCCCCTCACAACTTAAGACTGATACTATTCACTATCATACACGCAGACACACACAGTGCGCGCGAAACATCAACCCATCCATTTGTAACTAATTACACCAGCCTTGGTTTTCATCTCAACGTGAAGCTGTCTTTGTTGTTCTCATGAACGGCCCCAAAGTCTCAGCTGCTCGTTGACTTGTTTATGCTGTTGACTTGTGGTCTCCTTGCCCTTGTGAAATTGAGCTCTGGTATTTATAAAATCTAAAATCTGTGTAGATTTGCAGACATTCCTGTGTACAGCATTTGTTTACCTTGCCTAAAAACCTCACAAAATGGTTTGTGAGGTTTTCCTCTAAAGATAAATTATCTGGAGGAGGTCATTAACATCTTTCTAAGTCTAAAGACTCAATTATGATCTGGCTGATGTTAGCCTTATGTTGCCAATCTCTCATCTGGGTGGGATTGACAATATCTATTAGAAGTTAACAGCCCTCTCTGGATGGCATTAGTATTGCCAGAGGACATCTTGAGATGGTAATTATTACCTGAGCAGCTCTGAGAATTTCATCCCATCCAGCTGAAACGGCCATTTTTAGCAATTTTCCCATGCTGCCCCGAATATAAAGTCCAACAGAAATTACCCACTGATTTCCAGAAAACTCTGGGGTCGGCTGTGATGCTTTTTCAACCCGTAAAACCACCTCGGTATTTTCAGCCACGTCTCAGTGATTACTAGTGGTAGGGTATTGAAGGAATAATTAGATTTGCCTCCCACAAAGCAGTTTTGCTGATGTGCAGTATATTACATAGCCAATTTCGTGGCCCTGTAGCTAGAAACATAAATTTGTCTTGTTTGAGCAGAATCATATCAGCAAGTTAAGGTTTTCAGGGCGCAGCGATGAGCAAAAAAAAGCTCACTTACAGTGTAAAGAAGCAGTAAAGCACATCCTGCAGTCTGTATGTGCTTTTGCATGATGTTGGCAATGGCGAACTCTCCTGTAGTGTATCCATGTTACTCGGTGCTATCGATTACATGTATAGTTTACATTTTAAGTCCACTCCTCACATTCCCTTGTGACAGAGGAATAAAGACTATACTGGGCAGATAGAGGCAGAAAAATAGGGTACTGGGGTGTGTGTGTGTGTGTGTGTGTGTGTGCGTGCGTGTGCATGTGTGTGTGAGTTTGTATGTGTATGTATATGTGTGTGTGCCCTCTATTTTCCGTCCCTATTTGGCCTCTTCAAGTCCGCCAAGAGATCGGAGAGAAAAAAGCTCAGCCAGTTGCTGCTAAGCCCCAAAAGTAATTTCAGCAATATTACTGCACCAGTTGGTACACATAGGTGTGTGTTTGTCTGTGTGTTTCCATGTGCGTGCCCGTCCAGGACTGTGTGTGTTTGTGCAGCTTACTTTGGCAAGGTATACGTGTGTTTTCGCTGTGATTTACGGGATGCATGTTTGTTTATGTGTGTATATAAGTATTTGTGTGTGTTTAAGAGAGAAGGTGTGTTTTTGATGTGAGTGTGTGTTTTCGGGGAGTAGGAATCTGCCTGCACAACTTAAAAGCACTTTCAGGCCTCTTCACCGTTCTGCTCCAGTAACTTAAGGTGTTTTCTCTTTCCTCCCTCATCTTCCTCCCTTTTTTCTCATCCCTGTCTGCAGAAAGGCTCTGGGGTCACGGTTAAAATAAATGACAAGAGCCAATGTCGGCTGGCACACTGCAAAAAAATAATACTTGTTTGACTCTAAGACCTTAAGGTGCTTTGAGAGTTTCATCCGAGGGCTCCACCCCAAAACTAACCAACCGACTATACCGTAAAAGCAAACACAGACATTCACATTGTGAGTTGATGAAGGAATCACAGAAGAATGCACACACCTGTAGTACAGCACACACAGTTAAAGAGATAGGATATGTATAAACATACATAAAAATCCACTTCTTCTCATTTAAATGCAATTCTCTTTTATTGGATCTGTTTAAAAAAAACAGTTTCACCATAATAAAAACTGTCACTTGGATGATTTTGCGAAAAGGCTTAGCGTAGCTTAGCGGCTTTAAGCTGCAAGCGTCATTTGTAGGAAATTAGATTTACAGTCGGCGATCAAAGCAGAACTTAACTTTGATGTTGTCAGCTTCTCATGATCACATCCGAGCCATTGTATGTTGATGCAAAATCGCAGAGAAAATTAGACTTATTTCATCTCTGAAAACAAATGGAGAGAACCCATGAAAAGACTACAAGCAGAGGAAAGTGAGATACTGTCATGCTGACAGTTGGATCACTTTGAAGGAAGAGGATGAAAAGTGGATACACATAGGTGTACGTTTCTTAACACAATATGTCATTAAATCAATTAGGAAAAAAAAGTCTTGGATAAGAATAACAGCTCCTCTGAAATGAGGTATCTGGAGATATTTCATTTGCACTTCTGATCTGTGTGTGAGCCAGTAATTGTAAGTTTGAAGGATGCCTGCAAGGGAGTCCGGCAGGTTAGCAATGATAACCTCTCACTTTTCATTATTCTTATTTGGGCTAGATGCCTTACCTGCATCATATCCCAAAATGCACTTGTTTCTATTTTTCATTTAAGCCTCAGTTCATCCCATAGTGCAGTACAGTAGCTTTTTAATTTTAGAAAGAGTGTTTTTAATGTTACTTACAGTAACTGTAATGGGCAAGTAAGCAATGCAAGTGAACAGTTTCAGTAAACTAGTCAAAACAGAACAATTAGGTGAAATGGATGGAATGAATGCATCTTGTTCGGCCCATGATTGACTGCTAGAAAAAACAAAAACCTTTTGCAGACCCCATTCTTGACCTCTGGGGGGACATACATACAAAACTTTCGTTTTACAAATCAATAAACAACAGTTTGTTTAGAATAAAAGGCAGAAAAATTTGTAATTGGCATGACAAGTGAGCTTTACATTAGCATTAGCTTAACTCAAAATTTCAAGATTACTCCTTGTGACTTCTAGGTAGTTTAGTGTCCAGCTGTTTTAGATTACAAGGATTAAGACTTTATGAAACATATTGCAAACTGAACTACAGTCTCAGGAGGACTTTCCCTCTGTCTCGTAGAACATTTCTGACGTGTAGCTAGTCTCCCTTCAGCTGGACCAGATCAGGCATGGTTCCCCGGATCTCTCATACACACAGAGAGACAAATGAGTCCCGCTGTCTTCCACCTGGCAGGACCAGCGAGTAGAGCACTGATGAACTTACCATGGGCGTCTTTTGTTTCTCTCTGCTAATAAATCAAACTTGGATAACTACACATGCGTGTGCAGGGATGAAACAACTCGCACTCACTACTTCTCCGTCTCCTCAGTTACAAATACACACTCGTACATAGACACACACACAGACACACATACACACGGATAGCCCAAAAGACTGATGGATGGTGAGCTGGCAGAGGCTGATTAGCTGCGAGTGAATGGGGCAGAATTACAACTCTGTCGGCGCTGCGATTGCATTGTTACTTCGACAACGATCCATGTCAGATTGCAGGAATGCCGGGATGCGGGAAGAGTAATCGATGCTCTCCATCTGTCTCTTTGTCTGTTTGTTTGTCTGAAACCATTCTGAGTCTCTCTGATTCCTTCATTTTTTTGTTCCTCTGGTGCGATGTCTTTTCTTCTCCTTCACTCTCTTTATTGCATTGCTCTACCATCCTCTGTCCTTTCCACTATCTTTTTCCTGCAGTAGAACTACCAGCTTATTGGGCTACAACTTGCTTTAATCACTGTACAAATGTTCAAGACATGCCCCTGTACTTTTCTTCTTAGCATACAATTCCCTTTTCCTCCACTTCTGTCACAGTTCACACTCTCTCCTTTAACTTTATCACACCCGCCCGTCTCTCCTGACCTCTCCGTTGTCCTCTTTTTCGATGTGTCACCCATCTGTATTTATTCCCAGACTTCAAAATATGTTACTCTCACACTGGCATTCATGCAAAATTATATAATTTTTAAAACAGAAATGTGTGGTTCTGCTGGTTTTCTTCAGCACATTAAGACCTTGGAAAAACCCTCAGGTGTTAAAAGCTTTTAACAGCTCTTGAATTCAAGTACACTGAATTCATCGGTCATCGGCCTTCATACATATTATCTTTAAAACATGCCTGTGTTTTAGAGACAAAACAGAGAAGAACAGGGGGAAGATATATGATAAAACACTGAGCTTAAACACATCACAGAGCAGACGGTGTATGTCTCCCCTGTGACCCTCCAGCCTTTGTTTGCATCTTTAAAAACTTCTTTTTTTCCCCCTTAAAGTTCAACTTGTGTTTTATATTCAACAGGCTTCAGGAATTCAGTGGTAGGATGTTGATGTCTGGCCCAGGAGGAATAATTAAGTGCATGCAAAATGTAAATTCATATTGACTGTAAGTCTGGAAAAGAATCCTACAGAGCAAGCAGAAAGTTAAAATAGACGAAGAGATCTAGTGCAAACTGTTTAAATGCAAAATGACTGAGACAGGCAGACGGACAGATGCAATGCACTGCACTGCTGATGTATTTTCCAACAGTATCTTCGAGGATAAGTCTTCACGCAATACAGTCTTTGCATGAAGTGTCATGCAATCTCAGACTTTTAAGTTGTAGCACAGTCTAAGTTGTGAAAAGAATAGCCAGCCAGGTCCCACCTATCAGGATTCTGTGGTTTTCTTACATTGGCCACCCTCCATATTTACGTGTGGCTGTTGATTGCAACACAGGGTGCACAGACCCGATCACGCGGTAGAGTCGCCAGCAGAACCAGACAAATGACGGGTAATGTTTGAGAATTGGACGCTTTTACCAATGCTCTCCATTTTAACAAACGTAGCTGCGTCTCCATGGTTCGGCTCTGACAGAGTAATTTATTCCCACTCCGGCAGCACGGAACCACGGATTTAAAAGTTTCACCACTTACACAAGCCTTCCCCATTTTTCACTCCAGAATGAAACTGTTATTATTCAAAAGAGAAATGGGAATTTATGCAGGCTTAGACATGGCCTTATATCTTCACTTAGTTTTTCTTCTTCCCCTCCCCTTGTATTCCCTCTTTCCATCCCCTGTTTGCTGCTTTCGTGTTTTTCATTATGTGGTTCTGGTGCCACAACGTATGTGTTTAATTTGTCTCGGGTGTACGCTGCCTGCATGCTTCTCCATCTCTTTTTGCTGTCCGTCTCACTTTACCGAAGAACGTGGCATAAATCAGTTCATATCGATCTGCTAATTCAAGTGATAGACACTGACATGGGGTTCATGTAAATTTAATTTAGACTCTCAAACTCAACAGAGTTTATTCACAAGGGAGACAGGTTCAATACACGGTATACAAGATTTAAAAATGCATAAATATTTCATGAATAATCTCAATAAAACAAGTCTGGGACTTTTGAATGATGCGGTGCTTTTAAGAAATGCTTTATATACTTCTAAAGTGACCTGCTACGTCACTAATGGAAAGATGATGTGCTCTATATAATTTTCAGATCTTTAATATGTGAATTTAGCTGACATCGAAACAAGTGCAGCGTTATCTCCCAAAATCTTTTGACTGCTTGCGACTTGTTCAGTGATTTTTGCACCGGATTCTTGGGAATGGTGTTGAGGTTTAACAGCTGGTGGTGGCACCTAAAAGCATATCCATTGCCAAGTTTGCCATGTACACACACACACACACACAGACATCAAAGGGCATAGACATTCATGAGAAAAAACACGCACACAGACTGCAAATGTGACACTGTTGATGTCTGGCTTGAGAGTGAATGTGTGAGTGAGAAATTCCTTCAGAAGACTGCCACTGTTTCATGTGATGAGCTACAGAGAGGGTGGAAAAAGGGAAAAGAGAGTTATGACAGAGAAGAGACTTGAGAGAAGGGAAAGGGGAAGGATAAGAGAAGAAAGAAGAGATTAGATAAATCAAGCAAGAGGTGATGAAGCCAGTTTAAATGACAACATTCATTCGTCTCTTCCCTTCGAAATTACACACGTTTGTCAGTTTTTTAGAGACTGACAAACAGGATTTTTGAGGCCAACACTGATTTCAGAAGGATCACCAACCTGGCTGCCAATACAGTGAATTTTTGAGGTGACATAAAAATAGACAATTTCTACGTGAATTGTTCTCCAGCTGTTTTAAAAACATTAATAAATAATAAATTTCTGTTCAGTATTTTTAATATAACTTTTTAGCAACACCAATATACTGTATTACCATGGACCATGGATTTCACTGCTACCAATTTGTAACCAACACATCCACAATAGGGGAATATCTATGGAAGTTGTCACTTGTTATAATGTAACACAGAAAATAATCACCCAGCTCTGGCTTTTTACTGTCTTTCAACTCATTGCTTTGGTTTTGCAGCTTGCAGTACTATTTTGATTTAGAGGAAGTCGTATGAAAAAGCTGTAAAAGCAACTGTACTCTTAGTGATTAGCACTAAACAACAACAACTAGCTGGTTAATATAGTGGAGCATTTAGTAGCAGTGGGACAAAACAGAGCTAAAAGACAGTGAATATTGTTGTTTTGCGTATTTGACGTAGCAAAATGTTCTGTCATGTTTTGGGTCATGACAGCCCTGAAACAGGTGACCACAGGTGAGGAAGAAAGAAGACAGCATAAAGGAAGGAAAAAAGAGAAATTAGAGGAAGGGGTGATAGGGTGAGAAAGAGAGAAAGTAAAAGGGTGAGAGAAATGTAGAGAGCAAAGGTGAGGATAGAAAAATAAAGGTGTTCAATTATTTACTTTAAATTACCATTGCTCTCATACTTCGCAATGTGAGTTCAAGGAAGCCTGCCGTCCCAACAGTTTTGAGCTCGGTCTGTGTCACACAGACACACATTAGACACCTTTTTCATTGCCATATTTAGTATTCGCACTGAGGTTGTACAGGTCATGAAGATGTCATTCCAAGTTGAAAAGGCTGCAGCATCTGTTGACCACACTGTACATACAGTGCATTAACTATTTAAATACTTTTTTCAAACAGAGGTGAAACAGAGGTGAGCATAAATATTACAGACCTATACTGAAACCGACTCCCTTCTTTCCTCGTAATGCTGTGTTAAATCTTCACACTCTCATGCTTAATGTACATGCAAAAGTGTATTTTTGCAAGAGGCGTTCACCGATCAGCCCTGTTAGGTTGAAGCAAGGGCAGACAAGTGACAAGAAATGTATAATGTGCTAACTCATTACAGATTAAAACGAATGGCTTGATTTACTGAATGAATACTGTATTTGAGAGCAATGTGACAGACACATTTTGGGTCGTTAACATTCTAAATGGGTCCAGGTTTCAGCATTTGTTAACAGCTGACAGGAAGTAAAACTTGGACCTAAATTATTTCCTGGCGACACAATCCTAATTAAAACGATCCATTCAGTTGCTCTCCTTGTGTTCACAAGCTGGTGGGAAGTTCCAAACATCTGGGACGTCCAAGTTGGATGCCAAAACCTGGGAGACAAATGATAAACAAACTGTGGCATCCTGCAGCTTCAAGTAAAAGCAATGTTCCATCACAATCCTTTGATACACACACCATCTTTAGTATTGAAAATGTATGCATCCCGCTGCCCTATTCTCAAGGTGTTTAAGTTGTGCAGAATATATTTAAAGAGCAATTTAACACCCCATTATAGTTTAAACACACTTTTAAAATCAAACTCTATCTCAACACTGAGCTGTTTTTATCAAATAAATTCTTAGTATTCGCAACTCTCTCCTCTCTCCCCAATGCCATCACCAGAGATCATTTTGATTGTACCTTTTATTTCTGACTCTGGGGCTACAGGGTCTGAATCTGTGATCACAAGCTACCTAATACCCACTCACTTGCCTTGTACTGCTGTATGCTCTCTGTTTTCTCTGTCTCCGTCTCTCTTTTTGTCTTTTTTTGTTTAAATCTTTGTCTCTCTCCCCAACCATTCCAGGCAGATGGCTGTCCATCCACATCCTCGTTCTTTCCAAGGATTCTACTAAGGTTTTCTTGTCACTGTCTCCAAATACTTCCTCATAGGTGGAAGCTTTTCTGCAAATACAATAAAGAGTTCATTCTTGATCTGCGCTACATGAAAAGTGCACTGAGATAACTTGTGTTGTGACTTATAATTGAACTGAATAGAAAATCTTAGCTTAGCCAGGCTAAAAATACCCCAGCAGGGCCAGTGGGGGGGTGACAAAATAGAGGACATAAATTATTGGTAGGGATGGTGTAAATATGCCTCAAACACTTTAAAACTGACTATCCCAAAACAAGATGTTGATTCATGGTCTGAAAAAATAGGCATTTGGTCAACATTGTTGGACATCAGTCAACATCTGTAGCAAATTACCATCTTGATGCCATGGTGATATTAATTACAAGAATTTAGACCCCACACAGTCAGAAGATGCATGCCCTGGTTTACTTACCACTTGTGAAAAGAAAGTCCTATGGACCTATTTGCTGTGTCTTTAACAGCTGATCAACAAGAGCTTGCAAAAAACAGGTAATCAAAGAGAGTCGCCTGAAAACATCAACCAATCAGGCTTGGGCAGCAGAGACAACAAGCCAGTCAGAGAGAGTTGATGTACACAACTAGCCAATTAGTTGCAGCTGAAACCACCAGACTGTCAAAGAGAAGTAGCTGAAACAGGTGAAGCGACAGGGATTTGAAGAAAAACAGCCAATTAGAGAGAGGCAGCTGAAAAACGTCAGCCAATCAGAATGAACTGGTCTAAAACACCAGCCAGTCAGAGAGCGGCTGCCAAGAAAAACAGCCAATCAGATTGAACTAGTACAAACAAAAAAACCAAAAACCCACCAGACAATCAGACTGAAGCGTTCAAAACACATCAGCCAATCAGAAAGAAGCAGCCAAAAAACACCAGACAATCAGAGAGAGGCAGTCAAAAAAAAAAAAACCCATCAGCCAATCAGATTGAAGATGTCAAAAACACCAGCCAATCAGAGAAAAGCAGCCAAAAAACACCAGACAATCAAAGAGAGGCAGTCAAAAAATGTCAGGCAATCAGATTGAAGCTGTGAAAACCACCAGCCAATCAGAGTGAAGCAGCCAAAAAAATCTAGCCAATCAGAGAATGGCAGTCAAAATGAACAGCCAATTAGGGTGATGCATTTGAAAACACCAACCAGTTATAGAGGCAGCCACAAACTAGTCCAGTTCTTTTAGAAAATCTGTTACTCATTATAAACTGTATGATTCTCATGGAATGAACATTTTCTATGTTTGAGACAATGTGTGTACCAGATTTTTATCTTTACTCATTTTATCTCCTCCTTCATTTTTTTCTATTTAATATTTCAGTTCTTATTTACGTGTATTTTTTCTTTAGCTCCCTGTCTCAAGCTCTCGCTTCTTTTCTCATTCTCACAGTTACGAAATTGCTTTCCTTTGATGTGAGATTTTGAGGTTAATATGTTAATTTATGCAGGAATTTAATTTAAACGGAATACATGATTCATGTTTTTATTCTTCTTTCAAGTAATTTCACTGCAAAAAATCCAGGAGCTGGGATGGATACTGAGACTGCAGGGCCTTCTCATTTTAACTGCGGATATATTTATTTTCTGATATATATCAGGTTTTATTTATTGGACAGATAGGCGCCCAAAGTGCCTAAACACAGACAGACATTCAGTAAAATATCTAGTTAAAATGAGAGAGGTAAGCATTACTCATGCATTGATTTTTTAAATCCATTCCTCACAAATTATTTATTTAGCCGTTTGGTTGATTTCATTACTTGAATGTGTTTTTTGGATTTGGCTGCTGTGTTGCTATGGCAGCAAGAAATGGGGAGCTGAAGGAATGCAGACAAGGAAGCAGGGACGAAGCAGCAGAGTTTCTGTTCGTGCAGGACAACGTTTCTGATGTCAGATGTTGTCTCTAGCAGTTTTCCTTGTTGCTTCTAGATAGGTTTCTTCTCTTTTTAATTCCTACTCGTGCAGACATGCCGGCAGTGTGGTCTGTATTTATGAGTGTATACCCAGTTTATTTCCATTTTTTTCAAGGGTTAAGGCTGGTTTTCAGGCTAATATGTGAATTAGAATTAAATGTTTTGTACAAGTTACAGTTAGAGTAGTGCCAGGAAAAGGTAAAATGAAAAGTTCCTGCTAGCATGGACAACTAAAAAATGGTGTGCACTTGTTCCTTCAGGATGCTCCGACCCTATTCTAAATTCATGAGGTAGAAATACAAGGAAATGCGCTGCTCAACAAGCAGTGTTTTGCTGCTTGCTTTTCCTCCGTGTGTGTCCGTGAGTGTGCATGTGCGTATGTGTTTGTGGTGGTCGAAGCCAGACTCACATTGCACATGCCTCCGGCTGTTCTTACAGCATAGCAGAAGCAGGAACCTTTCAATGAAAGAGAAAAATATATGGCTTTGTCTCTCTCTGCAGTCCTACTTTTTGTCTTTTTTGCAGTTGGCTGTCTCTTGATCTCTCTCTCCTTTCCACACACACACTGACACACACATCTTAATCTAGTGATGTATTAGTAGCCTATTATGAGTGATGATGAGATCTCATCATCTCAGGTCACATTATTAACTCTCCTCTGTGGAGTACCTCAGGCAATTTACATATGTCCGTTTCTGTCTTGAACTGTTATGTGTGTGTGTTCTCCTGGAGGTACATGTATTTGTGTGTGTATAATGAGACTGCTTTACTGTAGATAATGCTGTTTCCCCTTCACAATTAAGAATTACTTGTCTAAATGTCAAACCAGAAGTTTAAATCAATTAATCAATTGTTTTTGCAGCTCTTTTCACTTCACATCAAACCTTGAGTTATGGACACAACTTCGGAGTTTGGGTTTAGTTTTAAACTTTCATATTATAATCCATGAAATATGGATGAATTGCTTGTTTTGAAGCCACTGAATATTTCCTACTCAAACTTGTTTTCTGAGCTTAAAACCCTGAGAGATGAAAAAAGATGAAAATGACAGAATCAGATGGACACAGGGCAACACTGTGGTCAAGCATATTTGTGCACATGAAAGTGTATCTGAATGTGTATGTATCTGTGTCTCCTTGTGCCTATTTTGATGTCCTGATTAGCACTGTTTATATTTAGATCATATTAATCCGCTCAAAGTCTTCATTCCCCAAGGCGCTGTCAGACACTCTCTCTCTCTCTCTCACACACACACATACACACACACACACACACACACACACACACACACAGTCAACCCCGCTCGTCCTACTCATCAACTTCAGGACACAGCAGAGGAGAGGATGTAGAAGTAGAGAACAGAATATGAGGCTAAATGAAGCTGATTAAAAGAGAAAAAAACTACCAAGACAGCTCAAACACATTTGCAGAGCAAATAAAGCAAGTCAAGATTTCATGTCTCACAGAACAGCTGATTTGCCATTTCTTCCAGATGTTTGGGCTGACTCTAAGCTCATAAGATCCTCAGAGCATATAACGCTGATAACTTTGCAACTAACAGGTACATATCTGGTCGATTAGGGGCACATCTTTTTCATGAAGTTCTATAATTGAAAAAGCAGATGGACCAGAGAAGATGGAGGTAGTGTAGCCTTTTGGAAATGACTGGCACTTAAATGTGGGTGAAATTTAATGGATTTTTTGATGGTTTTTATTGAGGGAATGCAAAACTGGTGAAAGCAGAAGATGGCTGGCAAAGGAAGCCCAGTGTAGCTCGAACTAATTAAACAAACACTCCTGTCATCGATGAATGTATAAGCTCATTCTGCTGATGGGTATATCTCCTGATATGTGTGTGTGCATCTTTCTTTCTTAGTGTGTCATTGCTTCCTTTGTGCAGGTGTCTTTGTATGTATACATCAATACGTGCGAGCGCCAGTGTGCACGCAGGCCTGTATGTGTGTGCATGCTGCATGTGTGTGACAAATCCCTGCAGTGTGATGGCCTTAAGCCCTATGTTCCCTCGGAATCACTCTGAAGAGACAAATCCAGGGGCTTAGGCAAATGACACACACTTACACCTGTGCCTACACACACACACACACACACACACATAGGCTCTCATACTGCCTTATCTTCTCTGTCACTTTCTCCTTTGCTGCATCTTACATACACTTGGGTCTCTGTAGCTGCCCTCTCCTCTCCTCTCCTCTCCTCTCCTCCCCTCTCCTCTCCTCTCCTCTCCTCTCCTCCCCCATTTGTACCTTTTCTCAGTTGAGGCACTCCCTCTCCCCCCTGTGTCTGTTTCACTGGTTTGCAGTCATAGATTCACTGATGCATAAAGGCAAAATGGCCTCCTCGTGGAATGGAGGGGTCGATGATTTCGGAAACACCACACTGAGCACTAACACGCACACATACACACAGATAACATGTAGACCCTGCCAAAGCCTTTCTGGCTTATTGTATTATACTTCCTCCCCTATGATGGGAATGACCATATGTCTTCTTGTGGCTACACTCATGGGTGTGTGTGCCTGCGCGTGTTTGCATGCACGCTGCGGTGCGTATGTGTGTTCCACGCCACCCTGCAACGTGTTATTCCCCGGTGTGTGTGCATGTGTCCGCTCAAGCAGAGAGAGAAGCTGCTGCAAGGTTTTTGGTGGAAGGATTGTAAACTATGGACATACAAGTGAAACGTATTCTCGCCCTGGAGGCCTTGGCTAGTCTGTCTTTTACTGGCTTTTCCAAAATAAAATACCCAGCACTCAAAAAAATGTTAACAGCTTTGCCTTCAGAATGATAGCTGGTATGAGTGTCAGTCTGACTATCAATTTATTCTGCTGAGGCAAGAGATGAGTTATTAATGTGAAAATTCTCTAAATTAGCTTTAATTCGGGTTTACAAAATAGCACAATTTTATCAATTTAATTCGAGAAATATTGAGCAATTAACATTACTGTAGGTAATTATTGTTTTTCCACAATGGATGTTTTAGAATGAGCCCCTTCAACAACTATTCTTCATCTAATTAAACTGCCTCCTTTTGAATGAGCTTAATTGGTGGTGCAGCTGTCTGTCCAACTGCCAGGCACAGACAACTAGATGATCACTCTGACTGGAAGCCATAGGGATGTAAAGCGGAGGATCATTATCCAAGCTCCAATATGAAACTGTTCGCCGGGCTGGCACAGGAGGCTGTTAGTGTTAGAGTCTCTCTCTGTCTCCCCCTCTCTCGCTCTGTCTCTCTCTTTTTTTAATCATGAACGGAGCAGCTAATTGTCTTATGAAGTCAAAACTTTTGGAATCTTCTTCATTAACAAGTGCGCCATGGATTGCTTTTAAAGCTTTTTGAAAAATAAGGACAATTGGTCCTCAAGGAGAGTTGTACCATTTGTGATGTTACTTCAACTCCATGTGAGCCCTTCCTGGCATGGATGATTTCAGTGTCAGTTATACTAAGGAAAGAGTGAGACATTGATTATTTATACTTACTTACTTGACTTACTTATTCTTGTGATATGTCTGTTCTCTGAAGACAAACTGAATATTTTTCCTGCTTGAGCCACGATTCACATCTTCTGGTTGTTTTATCACCTTTTTTTCATATGTGTATCCTCCTATCCTACACATTTTGCCTATATATGGGTCTGTTTAGTAAGAGTGAACTGAAGCTCACTGCTTCCACTGAGAATGCAGACTTCACCATATCAAAGATTGTGCTGTAGACTTGAATCCACAATACAGTTAGCACATGTTCTCCACCCCTGGCCCAATTAATCACCGGAGCAGGCCTGGCAAACAAATGGAGCCGGTCTGATCTATTACCAGGGGATCTTGGAGTGGGATGTGGTAGGCGTTTGGTTTCAAACACCTGTGGTTTGCCTGCTGATGCTCCTGTGAGCAGCTGCTGCATTTTGTCTGACTAAACCCACAACTGCAAGCCTGAAAAAGAACAATAGACACGAATGGAAGACAGAGGAGCACAGAGCGGGAGAAATCAGTAAGAGAAAGATGGATATAGAGTGAGAAAGATGAGCGATGTGGAGAGGGAATAGAAATCTCATCAGCCCCGATACTTCTCACTTTCTCTCTCACTTTTACCAGCAGTAGAGACAGACTCGCCCTGCAGTCAATTGCAGGTGCTAGTCAGACTATAAATGGAGCCAGGATGTAATGTTCCCCTTCCAGGAGAATACCAATGAAATTCAATTTCAGGAATATGTTGAACACACCACAAACAATAAAGTTTGTCTTCAGACTTTTAGACTTGACTCAGTCTGAACTAGGACCAGGCTTGTCTCACAGATCTTTAATAGACGAAATGTATTTCCTATTAAACCAAATGTCCTTAGCAACCTAAAGTGACATTCCCCTGCCATACAAAGTCTCTAATGATCCAACTTTAAATCGCCAACTTCAGTAGAAAGTTAGTTTACTATCATACATGTGTCAAGCTTTCCATTTTCACCTGGCACATGTGAAAATGTGTTCTCATGTCTCAGTGGTTGATAGCAAAAACATGGAAATAATAAAACAGCAATATCAATCTGGCTTGTTAGTCCAAATCGTCTAAATAAGACAAGGTAAACACACAAGGTTAGTTCATCCTTAAATACACTGTAGAGCTACTTGGGTTTCATGTTTGGTGAAGAAATACACAAGTTAGATTTTCATGTTTAATTTTACAAAAGAAATGCTTTTAAGACATCGACTAAACGCTGAGGTTTGGAAACGAAATGTTATATTGAAGAGGACAAAGAGCTTCTCCAAATCTAATAAAAAAACAAAACAAAACGGCTAATGTTACCCCAGACTTCTCTGCATCCAGGCATTTACACAGTAGAGAAATAATACCCAGTGGATCATGCTCTCACCCACTAAGTATCACAGTTAGTTAATGATGTGCTCCTTGGAAGTAACTCTAGACCACAGAGGCTTTTTAGACAGAGGTTTAGCCAACAGTCCATTAACAATTCTGGTGCCCTTGTCCTCGTTGCACCAAAACTGAATAACTTTTTCTCACTAATATTGCATGAAACCAGTGCTGAGGTATTGACTTCCTACTGAATGAGCCCTTTCTCCTTGTCTTACAGTCAAATTAAGCATTCACTGTTGACTGTCAGTGGAATTAGCTTCGTCCTTGACTGACAGCAAGATTAGCTTTGTCCTATTGATCTACAGCACTGCAAACCTTTCCTCACTGATTTACTCTTTAACTGCCTGTAGTCGAACAATGCTCTATGATATACTGAATCTCCTAAATACTGTGGACCGTTACAGCACACTCCAGAGATGAATCTAGGTAAAAGCAATTATCCATGATTGATGTCACTTATTGAATTTGTATCAAACACAGAGGAGACAGGGGAAAAGGAAAAGCTGAAGAGGGATTTTTAATTCTGAGATGGCTGAGGCATGACTTTTACAAAAGGGGCTTCAGCTTAATACATGGAACATGTCCTTAGATTTAGCAGAGTCTGATCTGTAAAATCTCTTTCCATGATCCCAGAGGAGTGTAGTGACTCATCATCACCATCCTCCGTCTGTCTGGTACACTACAGGTGTGAACCGCGCTATAAATGGTATTGTTACAGACCTGCTGGTCCCACCAGCAATGGCAGGAAATGACATCATGCAATGACAGCAAACGTCTTCAATGTGGAGTCTCCCTTGATGCTTGTGTTGTCAAGTTTTCACAGCTCTTTGTTGCTCATTCCTCACGAACCACACCAATGTCTCCTTTCTCTCTCGCCGTCTCACTTTCTCTTCCTTCATCTCAACCTCCCTGTCTAATCCTCTCTCAACCTCAGTGATCCCGATAAAATTTGTTGCCCTAACTTGTGCCAGCAAAGCTGATGTTGAACCTGAGACAGTGCAATAGACCTCCAGGAGAGTCAAGTGCCAGGGTGCTACACTCTATTAAAATGCCAGTATGTCTCAATGGGTCAGCAAACTGTGTGAAGTCATAACATCGACATTTGACACAAGCTATACCTTTTCTCATAGGGTCAAAAGAAGGAGGTGAGTTGTTCTTGTAAGTGCTGCATTTCATTGATTGGCAGACAGATTCACAGTAGAGAGAATTTGGGAATTTTAAAGAGTAGAATTTGTTTTGCATTGCTTAGTAAAACAACAAACTGTGCATCTTCATCAATAGTTTGAAATGAGTTTCTTTTGTTATAAAGGCTGTTTTCTTCCCCACGACATGATCAGTTCTGGAGAAGCCGGAGATTCCCACAGCACTGTGAACGCACCACAGCACAACGAAAATTACCAGACATGCACACGGAGCAGCCAGCAGCAAAATTTTAAACCAAATGGGATAAAAACCCTTGATGCGACATTGTTATAAAATATGCATGAGTGAATAAAGGGGAAATAGTAAATTCACCATTGTGTGGCCCCACTCAGGGTGTAGCACAGAGTTACTCTCTAAACGGTTAGGGCACATGCAGACTGACAACGGCACAATTGCAGAACTATCTAAAGGGTTGTGAAGGTGTGGGCAGATTGCCACAGGGTAGAGTTAGATGATAAAATATGAACCAGAGAGTCCAGTTTGAAGGTTTAATCAAACTCCAGGACAATGATGGTTTTATATACCTTGAAGGTAGGGATGCAAACGTCAGGAAAGTTGTCATAGTAATGTTTTTTCCCCCTGCAAGGTTACCTATCTGATTTGTGCCCTTGCAGGTGTCTGTTGGCCTCAAAAGTTAGTCACTGTATGATATTGCAAAATTTTGTGGCAAAGTAAGAATAAAGGAACAACAAACCTATTTATTCTTTTTTAAAAAAGAATAAATAAAACTGAAAAATTAAAAAAAAAAGTTTATTTTTCTGACAGAAGTAGTAGGTGTCACTGAAACATACTGCACTGTTGTTACCCATTTGCCCTTAAGTTGAACACATGCCAGATGTGTGTCTATTTAAACCAGCACCACATACACAACCACGCCATACAGACAAAAAAAAAGTAGATGACAACCGATCCCAGGAGCCGATGTTATAAAATATTTAAAAGAATGTCTGCTGGTGTTTTGACGCTTGTCATATGCCACCGGTGTGTGTTTTCCTCTTGCGTAAGCCAAAGCCTCGCATTAAAGTAATCCCATATAATAGAATTCAAAGAAGTGCTTGACAAGTACAGGTTAATTCAATGCTGGGTTGACGGAAGTCATTTGTGCTGTGATTCTGAAAATCACAGTGCAGTGCTGCTGCAGAACAGCTGGATTTTCTGAAGTCAGTGCTTAGCTTCAGGCACCTGGGTTATCATCCAACTTTTATTAGCCTTTGTAGGTCAGATGTTACAAAGGGTTTCACACGAGAAGACAAAAGCAACATATAAAATACAGACATGATGTAAGAGTTATAAATAAGATAGTTAACGTAATGGGATATTAAATAAAAAACAAAACAGCAAGTGCATTTGTTAAACTGTAGTTTATGACTCATGAATAAAATATGCCGTCGCTCACTAATTGCATTGAAATTCTTTCAAAGATTCCCCTTGAGTGTTATATGTCCCCATATGCCTCAGCGCTACAGCCATCAGGGAGAGTGACACACACTCTTGAAACAGAAAATAATTTTCACAGCCTCAGTGTGACGACAGTAATCAGAGAGAAGTACGTCTACTGTAGCTTTGTGGCAAGGTGGTGATAAAGCAGTTAACTTTTGGTTTTACACTATACTGTCAGCAGTTTCCCACTGCTTGGCTTTGTCAGCAGCAACAATACGAGGTGTCGCTGTTGTGTTTGTTGTTTTGCTAATGTTTCTAAAATTATTGTTCTTTTTGAGGTAAAACACAGTTTCATTTTACACTCTTTCTCTTTACATTCAACCTCCACTATGTTACCACAAAACAACCATTATTGTCCATGATTTTGTTTTATTTTAATGCTTAGTTTAATATGCTTGTTGTTTATGTTCTTGCATCTTTCACAGTGAATTCTTTCTTGGACTGCAATGACCTCATTTCTCCAAAGGGATCAATAAAGTCCCATCTCTTCTCAAATAGGCTGCTCTACATCTGTCCGTGTTGCCTGCGATTGGCTATTTGTTACAAACGCTGCCCCTGTTTCGTGTGAATGCACTGGTCACAATCAGTTTAATTTATCAGCCAGTTGTTGGGGTTTGAGCAGAAAGATTATTCTGTATACCCTTCTGTATCTTTGCTGCCCACACTTTGCTGCTCAAGTGAGAAACAGACAGGCAGACGTGAAAGCAGAGAGACAGGTAAAACACAGACAGATGGTCGGCTGGTAAAAGAAATCATCAGGTCAGGAAGAAGTGTTTATCTATACAACAGAGATATGTCAGCACCCCCTCAGGGTGGCACATAGGGTCGTGTGGAGGTCTCAGTCTTTATTGCGAGGTGAATGTGATTCTATGGTTCTCTGGTTTTGACAGGCTACATAAACAACCGTGCCACCACAGGACATTTGATTTGACAGGATACATAAACAGTTGTAACGCCAGTCCTGTACCTGCAGGCTGTGCGTGGTGCATTGGGTCGACCTGTAATATTTGTCAGCGTGTTTCAGCTTTACAGCGTATAATGTATACCATGTACACACACACACACACACACACGCATATATACACAGAAAAAGGCCAACAGCTGCCACCGGGTGTTAGACATTTCTGTCACTCAAACCTTGCTTCAGTTACATTTTTTTCCCAAACTACTTTGTGATATTTGTTAACATGACAGACCCTCACTTCAGCTGTTGTGCTCTAGCCTTGTGAATACATCTGTATTGCACATGCTCTCTTATAATTTCTTTAGGAAGTCACACCCGTCTGCTTTTAGTGCTTCTGGTATGGCCTTATGTTTTGGTTAAAGAGGAAAGATCACTAAATCCATGACACTGCCAGATGCACAAATAACAGTAACCATCAAATGGATCATTACTTTGAATAATAAATAAGATGTGATTGTGTTGGAACGATGATTGCGAAACTAGATTATGAGTTTGATTTCTTTGAACAGGTGACCAACCCTGAAATGAAGCTACTTTACATCTTACTTTACTTTACATCTACTTACAAAAGCATGATGGCATCTCTCAATGGTTTGATGTTTGTTATCCTCCTCAGCTGTGAGAAACTGCATATTTATTAATTAGTTTTTGCAAATTGGTGGCTTTCAAGTGATACTCCACCTAAATCCATCATTGGAGTGTCAACACTTCACCCACGGGAGACCTGAAAGGTGGCTGTAAAAGTTAGCTTGCTCCTCTGCAAAGACAGCAGCTGTTGTCAGCTTGAATTCCCATCAGTTACAATGGACTCTTGTGGTGAGAGAAATGAATATACTGCAGGAGTGGGCTGACACTTCTGCTGTGAAAACTTGTCACTGTTGGAATCCATTGAAACTGACATTACAGTGGGTGTTTTTAAGACATAAACGTTAATCTTTCTTTGTATACGTTTTCTTTCGCACTTTATATTTATATATATAT